>OY979696.1:6250000-7500000 GCA_963855945.1 Thereva nobilitata
AGCAAAAGAATACTTTTTTATTACATAATTACATGAAAAAAAATATGTATTAGTAAAATCAAATATATAAAAATATCAACAACAAAATATTTTAGCATCCAATATTTAAAAACTTAGAATGGATATGCAAAAAGAAAGGAAAATAACAAAAGAATCACTTATATCTAATAATGACTTTCAAGCCACACCCTCTCTTCCCGGGAATTTCTTTGATATTAGAAAAAAATAACATAATTTAAAAAGAAAATATGTTTCCAAATTAAAGTGGTACATTTTTTTTTGTTGTAAATAAAAACTAAAAATTATATATTAAGGTGAAATAAACACAAGTGTCAATTGTATTACATAAAAGTTTTACTTTGGATAAACAAGAAACCTACTGGCATTAAATATTAAATTAAAAAAGTTTACTAATATGCATTTGAAATGAATTTCATGTCCATTAATAGCTTTATATAGATTGTTGAATTGGAGTAATACCAGCATTCAGTTTGTGCACTAAAATAATTCCTTGGGGAGTGCAATAAAAGCGTTTTTGAAAATTTGCAAAATAATAGATAGTTTTTGCAAAATACGGGTTTTTTGAAAAAAAAACAAACAAAAAAGACCCTTGTGGTCGAATTCGATTAGCTCATAGCCATCAGCAATTAAAGAAAAGTTTTTGGGCTTACAATGTTCTCGAAGAGTTGTGCTAATAGTTGTTTTTTGCTACTTCATTGGAAACATATGAAAAAATGGCCGAAAATCGAAAAAACCAATTTTGCCCACAAAATTTCTTTTAGTTGCCTATCTATAGGCAAACAAAATATTTTTCGACCCTCGTAGAAAAAAAAATAAGCATCTTTTCGTTTTTCTTGTTTTAATGTTACTCAAGATAAAAGTACTTCTATTTAATCAATTGTCAAACAATGAATTACTGTCAAAATGACTTGTTAGCATAAAGAATTAATTACAGGCGATACTAGCGCCACTTATTAACATTCAAACGACGTCGGTTATTAAACTGCCTATGGAAAACGGCATCAATTTCATTACCTAAAAACGACTTAAAACTAGTATCTAATTTTCCCTTAATATTGTGGAGTTATCTTGACGGATACTTTACGATAAACCTAAAACGCATTCCAAATCGTCAACTAAGTTTAAAGCCTAGATTCAATAATACAAAAAGATGTTATTATATTTTTAGCTCGGCCTATAATAGTCCGGGGGAAATTTAGCATTTTAAGGAGACAAAATTCCAAAATTGCTGAAAATTGGTTCACAGCTTCCTTGGGACTTTTTAAGAGAGGGGAAATGGACGATGACAGCAGATTCTGTTGGTTGGCCGTCGTCTCGTGTGAAACAGCCCAAAACAATTTCGGAATCACAAAAAAAACATGGCCGCCGGGAGATATCACTTTTTGGCAAAAAAATCACTCAAAACTGGTTTTTTCGAAAAAAAATTTTGATCCGTCAATACGAAACGTTATTACCTACAAAAAAACCCTCTTGCTCTTCAAGGTCAAAGTTTCCAAAAATCACTTTTCGGCCAAAAAATACCTTGAATAATTCAGAAAGGTCAAGGTTCTCGAAAAAATTACAAGAGGGGTATTTTGTAGGCAATAATGTTTCGTATTGACTGATCAAAAAAATTTGTCGAAAAAACCAGTTTTAGAGTGATTTTTTTTGCCAAAAAGTGATATCTCCGGCGGCCATGTTTTTTTTGTGATTCCGAAATTGTTTTCTTAAAAAGTCCCAAGGAATTTGTGGACCAAATTTCAGCCATTTTGGAATTTTGTCTCCTTTCGTGCGTTTTTTTTGTAATTTCCCCGGACTATAATCTGCAAATCCGGGTTCCTCTTCCTTATTTCTGTATTTATTTAAACCAAACCCCAAACTCAAATTATTCCAATATAGCTGGATCATGCCTTTAACGCCCAGGACGTTGAGAGGACGATGGAATAGGCAGAAACTTTGCACGAATATTTTCGGATACTTTTGAACGAAATTTTTGACATCTTCAGCGTTTCTGAAATTCTCTTTTGTTAGAAGAAAAAACAAAACAGATTTCTAACAAAAAAACAACTCGATTCCTACTCAAATTCTAGTCTAGTCGTTTAAAAGCCCATGCTATTTTTTTTATTAAATTTCAAAGAAGGATTAACGTTTACAGCTTACAGCAAACTTTTGTTCGTTGGCTGTTCGATCGTGCATGAACTGGAAAAAGTTTCTACTTAGCCTTACATATAGAAGCGGTTGCAGCCTTTCCGGAGCTATATTTACAGAACCATTGCAGTGGAAACAAGATCCACAAATGTTTGTAAATTATCGCAGAATTATTGTCGAGAATCGTTGAAAAACTTCTCAACCCGAAATTTAAATTAAATTTTATTGTAGAATTATTTTTTTACATTACTTTGCATATATCATTTCATCAGCACCATTTCAAATAACATTTTTCATGCATATGAAGTAAAAAAAATTATTAAAGTGCAACCGATCGTGTATTATGGAAGAAAAGTAGGCAAATTGTTTAATTTTTAAAAATAGGATATAAATTTAATTGTGATTTCATCAAAAAGTCTGCATATAAAACTTATGTATTTATTTATTTTTAACCAAATAAAAATCATCAAAATTTACGTAAACAAAATGGAGTTGGGGCAGCCTAAAATATAAATTTAACTGTGAATAAAAAGCATTTAATGTGTTGGAAAGACTGTTGTTTGCTAAAGTAAAAAAAAATATATAGAATAAAAATTATATTTAAAAATAATTATATTTTTTATGTTCGAATTAAATGTGATGGAATAATGTATATGTATCTACATTTTTTTGTGGAACAAACAAAAAAAACAGTAGGGATGGACGTAAAGAACTGAAAGTTTTATTTTTACAATATAGAACAAAAACAAATTATTTTAAATACAGAAAACTTTATGCACTTTATGTCTTTACATACATACTGTTTTCAGTAATAAAATTTTCAAAAGAATGAAAAAACCGCTAAAAGAAAAATTCGCTATTAATTTTTATCCTCCCAAAAAGTAATTTTAATACATTTAAAAAAAATGGAAATCTTGTGATAGATATCGTAATTAAAGAAAAATTATTTCTTGGTATAAATTAAATGAAAAAAAAAAGTTTTCTACTCAAAAATTTATAATGTAATGTTAAAATAAAAATTATATATAAAAAATATGCTGTCACTGAAAATATCAGCATCGCACATAATATTTAAAAATGAAATTAAATTTAAGCAACCATTGGACCTCACCAATATTATTTTAAAAAAGAAATTATAAAAATTTTTATATGAAAAATAAAAAAATATGTGGAAAGATGTAATAAAATTTTAGATAAATTTGTAATTACTACATTTAAATTATAACAATTAAACAAATTAAAGCATGTATTATGTATAGATGTTAAAATATTTAAGACATTTTAACTGTACAAAAAAAGTGATGAGAAATTTATTGAGTGTGAACACAATATATAAAAAAAACATACTGAAATATTATGGTTTTTTTCGATTAAACAAAACGTTTTCATTTTTCATTAAATCAAAACAAAAATGAGATTTCTTAACGGAAAATAAAAAGAAAAAAAAACAAATAAGTTACCAGAGAATACTGCCGATTTAAAAAAAACCTTCAACATTCAAAAGAATTCTGTAAAGTAAATGATGGGAAAAATTAGTATTGTAATTATATAACAAATATTATAATATTTAAAATTAAATTTAAGTACCACAAACAAAAAAGAGTTTTTAATACACACATTCATAAAATTGTATGTATATTACAAAAAAAAACAACATAAATTTCTAGTAGAAAAGTAAACATTAATAAAGTTTTGTAAATTAATTAGATTAGAATTTATTAAAAATGATGAAGACAATTTTATACAAGCTCACAAATATTAAAAAAAATCACATGATCTACAAAATAAACGAAAACGATAATACAAATCTGCAGCCTTTAAATTAAATAATTTTTACATAACAGAAATGCAATCTTGATGTTTCATAAAAAAAAATATTTAATTAATTAATTCGCCATAAGTTTTCTTTCAAATCAATGTTTATGAAAAATAAAATGAGTTCTTTGTGTAAATGAATAATAAGAATTTTCAAAAATATACAAAATGTGTGTGTTCTATACTTATTATTTTTCTCATTTTTAATATTACAAATTTATATTTCGTTTAGTTAATGACAAAAATATTAAAGAAAAAGAATATTATAACAATTCAGGAAGGTTAAGCAATGGTGGTGTAGCTAATTTTATATTTGTTATAAATGAAGTTAGCTGCAATTGTAAAAGTGGTGATTTATTCTAAAGCAAGGCATTTTCTGATCAGGGCAATTAACTTTTGCACATTTTAATTAGTTATGAAATTTGTGTGGTAATCAGGAAATATTAACAGAGAAAAATTAATAATATTTATTAATAGATCTTATTTATGAAATTCTAAATGTCATTTCTTTCCATAGTTTTAATATTTAATTAGGTTTTGGTAAAATTAATGTTTTCTTAACTTATGATTATTGTTTTCTTAACTTATGATTGGAACACATATTTGTAAATTGCTGTTGATTCGCCTGGGATAAAGCCACACTGATGTTGGCCTTGATGTCTCTAGCTTGTGTGGCATCATATTGGTGGAGCTTTAAAATTTTCAGTTTCTCGGCGTTTAGCAATTCATATGCATTTGGGATCAGTTTTCAGAATACCCTCTTTATTTTTACAGTTGCTGCGTTTTTTTAATCTGTTCTGTTCTGGAACAGCTTCCATACAAACAGTATCCAACACGAAGGGAAATTTTAAAATTCCCTTAACATGTATTTTTTTAGTTGACAGTTGACAAATAAAATAAATAAATTGTTTTGTAAACTTTGAAGCCGTAAATTATGGAAATATTTGCATAATTAGACGAAATTATTTTTAATAAATAATAGTATTTTAAAAACACAAGCGCTTAAAGAGATTTGTCTGAAAGGCGCGATCTTCTTTTGGTTCAAAAATGAGTGCATTACCGAAAATACGCGCTCAACATCAGCCGATGTTGGTTTGATACAAAGAATTGCATTTTATATTTTTTGCAGATTTTCTGTGTGTTAACTAGTATTTTTGAAAATTGTTAAATCCGATTTGAGCCGCTTGAATTGTAGTGACAATTCTTCTTTCTGAGGCAGCATGTCCAATTCATCTTGTAACGACAAATTTTCGTTCTCTACTCTTACATCGATGATACCAAAAAGGTGAAGGCTAAATTGCCTGCAAAAGTTAGTGTGCTGATGGAGTGGTTGTGGGTTTCTTGAGGTTTGGCAATAATTTCATGACTTCCTCATTCATTCGGTCATCTACACGAATTTTTAAATTTTGTATGAGTATATTACTAATGTCACTGTTAAGCTTCTTCAACATGAATTGGAAATTTGGGGTCCTCACGACTAAGATTCTCAACAGCTAATTTTACGGGCTTCATTGCCTTGACAAGTATGTTTAGAGTAGAAAAGTTCAATGTCATATTCAACGCCTTAAATTCTTTAAATATTTCGCGAATTGCTGTTTTCGTCTTGACCAGTTGCCCCCCATCATTAGCCTAGTACTAAGTTCCCCGCTAAATAAAATTTCCATACAAAATTTAGCGCGAAAATTTATCAAGCTTTTCAGCAGTATCTTTAGCGCATGCAGTACTAAGTTTGCCGCTAAAATGCTCCCTAAATCGACGTTTCTAGTTCTGTAAAACAGATGCCAGTAATGTTAGTTTCCACATTGTTAGCTGCATTTTTTATTCTGTGTTCTAAGTTTTTTTTATCGTGCAGGCACCTTATTTCACGCTGAATTTGTTAAAAAAATTACCAGTGATATAGCGGCGAACTTAGTACTAGGCTTTAGTACTATGCTATTGATGGAATGGAGCAAAATGACATTTCAACGCCATTTGCAAAAATTATGGTATATTACGACATTACTTTTGCACCACCTTGTATATGAGCTTCTCTGGGCAGGGAAAGCTCAAATATGTTACATCAATATATTAAAAGATCATTAATCGGTATGTTTTCTTCTCCTTTCTTTCATCTCTAGATTAAATAAAACTCTGAATTTACTGTTGGTTACTAATAGTAACTTACTATACAATTTTATATTATTTTCATACTGCGTTGTCGTCCTCTACTACTCGGCTACTTTTACATGAGCGGAGACCGAACAGACAAAACTTAAATGTAATCGAGAATCCGATTCGAAAACGAAACAGCTTTCGAGTAAAAATATCACAATATTGTAATAGAGAATACGTCCCAGAACTCTGCTGTATCGCCCATTCCAAATTGTTCAAACAAATCTACTAGAACTTTTAAGCATTTTAAGTTACAAAGCTTGTTCATAGCTCAACTTTTTAGATCTTTTAACTTTTTACTCGTTTGAAAAAATATCGCATTATGATTTAGATCTAGATTTTTTTTCGTATTTTTAATTAACATTTCTGCGAGTTTAGTTTTTTATTATACTTATTCGAAAACCAAACTTATCTATTGACGACGTAGAATCAATCCATTTCAGAAGAAGGATTCATTGTTATATCGACCCCGACAATTTGCTGCATACTTTTAGGTTCAGATTTTTTTGAGAATATTCTTATTTATATTTAATTAAGTTCTTAAATTTGTACCCATTATTAACTTATTTATTATTTAATTAGTATCGTAACCAAACTGAAAATTAATTTTGGTTAAAATGAATTGCTGATTAAACGCTTCTGCAGTTAACTTCATTGTCAATTATTCGCTACTTGTAGACTTGCAAAATCATTATACATTTCCATCCAAAAAAGAATACAACATTGTTTATGCTTATTAATTTAATATTCGATCTGCAACAATCTTTTTATTTCACGCATAATTAACAATTATGGACGATAATTTTTTCTTAAAACATGTTTTAATCTATAGTTTCTTCTATTCACTTTGAAAACGATACATTTTATAACATCTAAAAGAATATCTACCTAAAAAAAATAAATATTTATAATAAGTTTTCAACAAAAAAAAATGCAACATGAGGATACATGTAATATCACATAATTAAAACAATATTAAAAAAAATATACGAAAAAAACGTGATAGAGAGAGAACAAATGAAAATGGCTGTGTCCAGTAAGATATGATATGCGAATCAATAAGTGCTCCGAAATTATTTGAAAACAAGGTGAGGATAAATAAAATTAAATAATATAAAAAAAACACAAAAAAATAAATGAAAGTACGTAAAAATCCGTGCTTTAAAATATTAAATTGAGCACAATAATAAAATTTATAACAAACAAAACAAGAAAAAACGAAAAAAAATTAGCTAAATTGAAATTTCTTTCTATACTATAAATTGGGTTTGATAAATTAACAATTTTAGAAAATAGAATTTAATTATAAAATTTTATAGCATTCAACATTTTTGCAAAAATGATTTAAGTTTTATATTATAAGAAGAAAATTTATCATTATTCTTACAGACGCGAAAATTTTAATGAAAAAAATTATAAATGGTTGGAGATATTATAAAATACTTTTATTTGGAATAAAAATATAAGTAAAAATCTCGTAATTTTTTTCCTTTGTTATAACCCTGTGTATATTTTATCCATGTGTATGTTAAAATCTGTTATTTCATAATTTTTTCATTATTATAAATAAATTATATGTTAAGTATTAATTCATTTTTTATAAAATCAATAAAAATAAATTAATAAATTTAAAATATTCTTGTTTATTATATCGTAATCCCACAAAAACCATATTAATAGCAGGTCAAGCAGCAGTAACATTCCTCTGTTGCGAAACTCATAATAAATGAAGACGTAGGCATCCAGATGCAAAAGCTTCTCCTGCAAATTCAAGTGGAGTAGCAATGCAAATTTTTTCTTCAAGGTTGAAAAAGGGCCAAAAAAATCGTATAAGCACGCGCGAAACTCTTCCCCTTTTCCACCTTTGTACACTTGTTTTGTTCAAAAGAGTTTGTAAACGTCCTTTTCTAAAGTGGCTCTAAAGGAATCATAAAGGATCCGGCAAGGAGATACTTAGATTTCGCAAAGTCGATATCCTCAATAGCAGCTGGCTAAGCCAGAGACCCAACCGTCGGGGTTAGTGGAAGTTCGTTGAAGTATTATGCCTCCTGAAACAAGTAAATCCCGCTAAACATCGACAAAAATTGTGACGCCGACAGTAGCAGACTACCAGGTGAACAAGGACTCGTAACGGTAAAGACTCGACCTAACTGGAGCCTTAGTACCCTATTATTAACCGGTTAAGCCAACAAGATGACTTATTAGGGCTACTCTGCAGCTTCATCGCCACCTTTAGATTGCCTACAGGTTGCACAGCATTCCATCATTTCTAGTATTGCTCGGCGACCCATCTCTCAATACAATTTCTTTTCTACCCTCTACCAGCGCATGGTTTCGGGCCCTAGAAATCTGAAGTTGACCCTGCTTTGTCCGGGTGGCAGTCTTAGCTAGCGTTTCATTACTAGTACTGAGTTTCCATGAGAGTTCAACCAGAGTTGAACCCGAGTTATACGTCATGGAAACAGCCACAGTTAAAGGCCCAACTATTACTGAGTTTCCATGAGAGTTCAACCAGAGTTGAACCCGAGTTATACGTCATGGAAACAGAATGAGTTAAGAGTTTTCGTTAAAGGTTTTCAACTCTGCTCAACTCAACGAAAATAGGTAGGTTGAATTGAATTCATGCATGCAACTAAAAACGGCACACTAGCAAAGGTACAAAAACTGAAAATGTCGCACCTCTTTCTATTTAATAAATACCTTTAAAGAAAAATCTATAACAAAATTAATTTATGGAAAAAGATAGAGGAAGACGGAAGGCAGATATGGAAACGCATCGAGTTAATCGTTGAGTTGAAGTATCATTTCAACTCAACCACAACTCAACTCGACTCCCATGGAAACTCAGTAATGGAAACGCATAGAATTAATCGTTGAGTTGAAGTGTCATTTCAACTCAACCACAACTCAACTCGACTCCCATGGAAACTCGCTATATAATGCACATAAGAAACGCACGTCGGCCGACGTGCGTAAATATCAAACTTTCGTCAAACGTATAATGGTTTGTGTATACGGAAAGTTTCCACAAGTTTAAAATTATTAAAATGCATTAATATGATTCATTGACTATTCAAACTTGGCTATTAATCTTTGCTAATTAAAAATAATCATATTTATTTTCAATTATAATAAATTTCTCATCAAAATCACTCCCATAAATTTGAAGCACAACATTTTCCATACTCTTTCTTGTTTAAAACCCACAAAACAACAACAAAAAAAGCCAACTGTCATCAATTTAACTACAAATTCTCACAAAACGTACGTTGAGCGCGGTTCTTTTCGCATTTTTACGTTTAACAAAACTTAACGAAACAAAATATGACCGACGTACGTCCAATATGGCCGAACCCATTAATTTCCATGAGAGCGCCCAGATGACGTGCGTTTCTTACGTGCATTATAGTTGAGCCTTAAGAGTTTTTGTTAAAGATTTTCAACTCTGCTCAGCTCAACGAAAATATACTGAGTTTCCATGAGAGTTCAACCAGAGTTGAACCCGAGTTATACGTCATGGAAACAGAATGAGTTAAGAGTTTTCGTTAAAGGTTTTCAACTCTGCTCAACTCAACGAAAATAGGTAGGTTGAATTGAGTTCACGCATGCAACTAAAAACGGCACACTAGCAAAGGTACAAAAACTGAAAATGTCGCACCTCTTTCTATTTAATAAATACCTTTAAAGAAAAATCTATAACAAAATTTATTTATGGAAAAATATAGAGGAAGACGGAAGACAGATATGGAAACGCATCGAGTTAATCGTTGAGTTGAAGTGTCATTTCAACTCAACCACAACTCAACTCGACTCCCATGGAAACTCGGTAATAGATTCCCATGGAAACTCGGTAAATGTTAAACTAGCAGGTAGATGTCTTTAATAAACAAAAATCAAAGTCATGAATCCTAACGAAAATTCTTTATCTAAGACTTGAATCAGGAATGAAAGCTGTGAGCATGGACCATAATTGATTCGTTGTGGTCTTATTCAATTATTCTTATTAGGAAAAAACTTAATTAATATTAGCCCAAACTCACATTTTCTATTAACACTTAAAATTTAAATAAAAAACACTAATTTTTTAAGGAATTCTTTCATCTTTAAGTAAAATTCCCGTTAACTTTTTATCAATCAGAGACCCCTGTAATTTCTAACCTAAGTTACTACTAACTTAAAGAACTGCACTACCTTTCAACATTTGACATTTGAGGAATGTCCAGCCATTTGTGTTTATTTACCTATTTCTCCTTGTCTCTCCCACAAGATCAGGCATCTTTTATCCTTTTCAAATATTAAATATTTAGCATAAATATAGTCCCCATACATCTCCATACAGCGCTGGTGCCTTGTAGTGGGATTTTCGTCGCAAACAGCGCTTTGATGTGTTTGAATCGCTATGAAAGACGTGAGTTTTGTTTTGTGTGCAGTGCAAATGAAAGTTGCCTTCGCTTAAAAAAGAATTCTTCTTTAGAAATTTAAGGATATTACTAGAGGTTTGTATATTCCCACAACTAATAATTGCGTAATAAACTATTTACACTATCTAAATAAAAGTAACTGCTTGTAAAATAGCAACATTTACTATAATTCATTTCTGGTTTCGCTGAAAGAAGATCGATTTTGACAAGCCGTCAGGGAGGGGAACAAAAAATGTGAAAAAAGTTTTGCGTTTTGCAATCGAAAGGAATTTTTTCCGTTTTATAAATACCTAAAAGATTAAAGTTACTTTGGAATTAATTTAATAAAATAGCAAGTATTTTTAGGTATCTCAGGCCTCTACAATCGAGATTTAAATTAAACATTTCGAAAATTCGGTGTTCGTAATGTTAACTAATATTTCAAGATAAAAGGTTCATGTAAGAATCGTGTTTATTAATAATTATTAGCAAAGCACTTAATTTGTATGCAAACCAATTGTCCGTTTGTGGCTTAAAATTACTTTGTTACGTCCAGTCGGGACCGAGCAACCCTGTCGCAATTCTTAATGTTGATTTTACAGAATGAAAAAGTCAACGAGACCTTAGGGATTTGGATTGTTTGTTTAAGACTATAAAGAAACAAAACGAGTGTGGCTATAAAATTCAATCATAATAACTGACTCAGATACTAAAGTTTTTTCTATGGGTAAATTACGTCCCATTTCAGGCCTTAGGTGATTCACAAAAGCAATGTGCAATTAAATTGTGTTGATAAAATCTTTAATAATAAAAGATTTACTACCAGCTAATATGGGTGCATTTATTTGTAAGCTCTTGTATCCAAATGAGAAATAATATATAGAAAAAACAGAAAATATTATCGCCTAAATAAAATTCTAATTCGATCGGTAAGTACAAAATGCAAAACCCTAATTTCCATTTCTAATACTTTCAATGTTACTGAAGAGATGCTACACTATAGGCAAGAATGATTACTTTGTTATTTTCTTTGAATAAAAGAATAAATATTGATTGACCTATTAGTGGTGCTCAAAGTAAAAAGCAACAAAAGATTAGAAGAAAAGAAATCCACTGTTAAAGTTATAAAATTTATACTAGCAATTATGTAGTATTATATATTCGTCCAGAATGTAAGATTTTAGCACGTAGTAAATGAAAAAAAGGACCGAGTAACTATTATAGGTGCTGAATGAATAATAATAATTTATTGATTAAGATAGGCTGGCCTGATTTAAGTTTTACAAGACTAGCACCGGCTAAATATTAATTTATATGAAAGTAGCACTCAGTCTGCGAAGACAAAAATAGGGGACATGCAATCAACGAAATTACAAAAGTTTCAATTGAAATTCCTTATAAATACTGGCTTCAAATCCTAAAAATATGTAATAGTAAAGTTTATCTGAATTACAGAAAATTGTCATGCACTTAATATTTCTTTTCAATTTATTTACAAAAAATGCACGGTTTAGTTTTGTAACGAGGTTTTTCTTGTTTATCCTCGTAAATAACGAGACAATTCTAATAGGGCACTAGGCCTTTATGTCTTTTCTTTCTCTTCTTCTAGTCATCTCTTCTTCTTTAATGGCTCTTCGATCCCGATTGTGAACAGATGTCATCCAGTTTGGCATCCCTAAGCTCTGCGCGTTCTTGTCTACGCCATCCTTCCAGCGGGACTGGGTTTCCCCGCTGTTCCATCCCATAGATCTTACCGCAACAGACTTTCCGAGCACGCTCTTCTTCGCTCATATGAGCTCACCGAAACCTACCGAGCTTGATTTCCTTCACAATTACCACGTATACATGACCAAATCGAAAGATCCAGAGATCGAAAGATTGAAAGTGAGAATCTGCGTATTTGACATCGTCGGATCGAGTAATTGAAGTTTAAATGGATTCAAACGTAATCGAAAAGCAACGAACATTAGCTACAATTTGTAGTTTTCGTATCATTTTACTCTTCTTTCGCTTTTTCATCGAATTCCGCTCGATCCTATTTGAATTCGATCTGCGTATACATGGATTTTTCTAAGATCCAAGCTGGCTTGAATCCGGCTTCAATTTCGCATGTATACGTACTAAATATCTATGTCGCGATAGCGCTCGTTGATCTCGTCGTTGTAAAGTGCCAAAATCGTCCTCTCTCACATAAGGGCCAACAATTCTCCGAAGGACTCCTCTCGAACAGGGCTACGAGGTTAGAGTGCTTTTTGCTAAGCACCCACGTCTCGGATGCATATATGAGTACCGGTAACACCATCGTATAAAGCAGTACATACATAGTTTGAATGTAGCAGTCTTGACAGACTATAATATAGTATCCTCTACCTTCATTGTGAGACTAATTTTAAGTATTCTTTCAGAGCCACCATATGCTTTATTTTGCTTTCATTGATATGCAGTCCCAGCTTTCATGCCGCCCGTTCAATCTGCGTGAAAGCGTCCTGTACAGCTTTTGATGGTCTAGCAATGATATTAATGTCATCTGTATAAGCCAGTAATTGGGCTGAAGTCACACTGGGATAGGCCTATGATGTTACCAACGGAGGGGGGTGGGGCATCCTGTTTTGTAGAATAGCGGAGAATGTCTTATACGTGATACTCAACAAGGTTTTACCGCGATAGTTTACACACTTTGAATAAGTCATACAATTCGTGACTATGCATTGTCTTCACTGACTGGGCCTTCGGAGGACTTTCCTCTCATATATATATCCATCTAATCTGCAGATTTCTTGGAGATACTCCATGCTTCACATCCTTACGTAACTACTGTGGTATGATCGTTTTGTATATTCTTATTTTGGAATTTCTATAGATATCTGTGGATAATAACATCGCAGCAGTATGTTCTATTTGTAGCGTTTATCCTTCTTTCGTCGTTTCATCGTAATCTTCGCTGACTGGGAACCCCAGGTAGTTAAATTGGTTTGACCGTTCGAAGCTATATACTCCCCAAATGGTGTTGTTCATCATTCTTCTTTCCTTCGTCGGTTGAAGTAGAATCATGGTCTTGTTGGGATTTATTCGTAGTCCTATATAACCGTATTTCCGAACTCCTGTTACAGGGAAAAGTTCAAACCCAAGGCTCGTCGCCACCTCCTTTAGCATACATTTAGTATACAAAACATTAATGATTTGGGCAACTCTTTTTTATTTCTGCACTCTGTTATATTATATTAGAAATTTTATTTATTTCTTACTTCACATGATTAACAAACATAATACACATGCCCACATTATGTTAAATTATATTTTAATTATTTATTCATTTTTTCGCCTAATCAGCAAGTTCCCATTGTGCTCGAACTTTCCTGTTTAAAGAATAATTTACAATTGCAAATCTTCATAGCGATTTTGAAAGAGCTGTGGCAATTCTAAGTAAATATTTGATGCTTCATTTTTGGATAAGCTTATTATTTAGTTTGTTAAATATGTTACTTCACTTATCTGCCTTTTTTATCTTCTATTTATTTATGTTAAATATTACGTCATAAGTTTTAAAAAATTCAATTGTACAAACAAAATAACAAACACCTGACCAAAAGAAGTTCATTTTTTTTATTTTCATTCTTCACATTCTTTTTCCAGATCAAAACATAACACACAAAACTTGATACGATGTCAACGACATCGATATAAGAAGCAAACATAGCTTCTAATCTATAAAAAGTGTTTTATCACCTTAACAAATAAACGAGAAGCGGAATCACGCTGTACTAATAAAAAACTTACAATAAAAATAATAGTTTCATATATATTTATTTAATAAGAGAAGAAAAATCTTTAAAAGAAACAACATAATCATAGAGGACCATGGACGATAATGTTAGCATGAAATCTTCAGATTCTTTAACTACAAGCGGTGAATACGAAATAGTACCGGAAACTCCAATGGACTTACAGAAAGAATCAAAATCACCAACATTGAATATTGCTAATAATGGTGACTTTTTGGACCTTAAGAAAGACATGACAGAAGTTATTAAGGAATTAGATAAAGAGAAAACAGGTAACTAAACAACAACAAAAAAAATGTAAACATACTTGAAATTTATTTATATAACTTTGGAAGTTATCTTACGTATGATGGTAGTTCTCTGTTTGGTTTGTATTATGATGTTGGTTCACTTAGTTTTGTATAGTCTTAATTTCTTTTTTGTATTTAGACAATTTTTGACCCAATTGATAACGAGTTTAGGTTATTTAAAAATATGATGATAAGATACATTGAAACTATTAAACCCATATCAGTTGTCATGCAATGCTGGTTTGGGAATAAATATTTTTGTGATATCTTAAAAAATATTAGTTAATTGGTTTTTACATAATTCATTGTATATTTTATCACCGTAAATAAATTGATGATCATAAAGGTATTTTTGTTATAGGATTTGGTAACCGATAAGAACATGTAACCTAATTGTTTGTTTGTTATAATAAAAAAAATACTGTTTGTGTTATTTAAAGAAACGGATTTAATGTTATATGATTCCTTATAAAATGTTTGTTCAAAAACGAGTATTATATGGGTTGTGAAGTACTGTAATGAATATTTTCGTTTCGTTTCAATTATAAAATAGATTTAGAATAAATATGTTTGTTTGCTGTAGGTCCTAAATTATTAAAGTGATATAAAAGGAAATTCGTCAAAAAAAAATTTGAAATAAGAAATATATGAATAAAAATTTAATTTATTTTAAATCTTTACAAAATAGTTATCAAGCTTCCAGCGTTTATTAATATCGCGAAAATTTAGTGTAGTTAATATTTAAATCTATTCTGCGCCTAATGAAAATATTTTTTTGAATGTTTCAAATTTTTAGATTTTAAATGTCTTCAATTAACTTTTTTATATTTGATCTGGTTGCTCAATCTGTAAAGATTTTGACAGAGTATAGCACTAGATTCAGTTGACTAAAATAAATGGTTAGTTTCCTTCGTAGCCTTTCAATCAATGCAGTATTGAATAGTGTCGAAATTAAACAACACATATTTTATCGTTTCTTACAGAACCCATCAACAAAAGTATGCATCGCTTTGTTTAGTTTCTCTAAATATCGTCAAGGCATAGTATGGCACCTTAGTACAGGATCGATAGTTCCTTTCTGTTTGGTTGGTATTGGATGGCGTCGAATCTAAACTATCTCTATTTTGTTACCTGCTTTATTTCCTTCATGATGCAGATTTTCTGCGTTATTTTTACGCCTTTGAAAAATCAAGACAAGCCCATGCTTAACCTTGTCTTAATGATCGCGAAAGAACATTGAATTATTACGTCTTCCCCTGGCAGCCGGTACACCTCCTAGTTCACCTGGACCCCGTTCAAAAGCCTTAGAGATAAACTGTGGTTATGCTGCGTCACTACACTTAACCACCGAGGTTTTTGAACAGACCGTGGTTAACTACGAGTTAAAGAAGAAAAAGATTACCATTTTCCATATTGTATTTCATATTGAAGTATTGTATTTCATCTATGTGAATGATGTAGAACTACTAACTACGAAATATCCGCTATTTTCTAATTTTACTAATGCCTCAGGTTTTGGGTCTAGGATTCCTAAAAAAGCCAATTTCTTCTTCAGACATGTAAAACTGAACAGGCTATAATTTGCAACTCCAATAATAGACTCATATTTCGAAATCGACTTTTTTGAACCACCTGAGACTTATAGAATTACCATAGCAACACAACAGCACTAACAACACTCTTAGCTACTATAATAGCGACTTTTCTATAGATACGGATGCTCTTATATTACTTCCATAGTTCTATGGCAGATTATAGACGAGGAAGTATTCAACGAGACACCAACGTTCTTTACAGATGGAACAAGTGGACAGTTTCGTGTGTCTGTGGAGAATTTTTTATACGCTTTAAATTTGGCTTAGTAGATTAATGCTTTGTTGAAGAAAAATTGTCACAAACATTAACATTACATCGTGTAGCTTAACAATAGCTGCTACGCTAGCATGCAAAACTTGCTTCCTCTAAATTTTCACTAAACTTTCAGCAAAACTTTTACACATGCATACATCCTCGTCTATAATGAGCCTATCGGCTTATCTCTACCGTATACAGCCCTCCTTTTCATGTACACTAAACTCAAGGAATTCATTCATCAATAGAACAGCACGATTGTGGAATAACCTACTACACTCAGTATTTCCGCGCTCTTCAACATTTAAAAATTCAAGCATAAGAATCATCGCTATATACTTCTGCATCTCCGGACACCGTTTAATATGTCTTTCAGACTAAGCTGACTAATAACCATTGCATCCAGCACATATTTTTTATGGTGCAAACAACAGGCCCCTAACCTAGATAACCTAGACTTTCGTGTAAATAAATCTTCTCTGATTATGAAGGGAATGAAAATACATAGTTTAAGCCAAATTGGTTTCTCAAAGATCTTCAGATTATAATGTTAAACGAGAGTCATTTTTACTGTAAATTAGATCAGTAGACGAAAGTTTCCTCATCTCAAGATCAAATTTTGGAGAAAGGGGTAAAAGCACCTCCTAGATCAATGAAAATCAATAACTTATTATAAAAATAATGTAAGTTTTAATGAAATAAATTAGTGTAGTCGAATGTGAAAATACATTACAAAAATTTAGAAGTTGTTGTACTTTTAGCTCACATTGGTCGAAAAAAATGGTAAACCAACAAATTGAAAAAAAAAGAATAAATTTAAAAAGTAATTGTTAAATTGAAACATTCAGAACGGATCCTTCCAAACGTTCTCTTTTTAGACAATAGGTTAAAGGCTGTAAATCACGTTTTATGCTGTAACAAGAATATTACAATTTAATTTGAAAACGTTTATATTTTTAATGATTGAGAACACGCCACTCCCGATCAAATTTATTCTATATCTGTTGGCTATTGTTTTACATTTATATAATCGAAAAATGATGGTATTTGAAGAGTTTAGTTTGTAAACGCATAAAGCATCACCTAGCCCGTATTATTTTCATTGTCTTTATCGCTGCTTATAGGATATGGGCTGAAAACATCTTAATTTTAAGATCATTTAGTATTATTGAACAAAAACTGATTATTGTTCTCTAAACCAATGTTTTAAAAGTTCGCATACGGATCTGTTTCCAGCAGAGTGAAATTGACTTTAAAATATAATTGCAATTTAAGGATAAAAATCAACGCATGAATATTTGGACGCATGTTTCTGAAGGAAGAAGTATCAATTTAAATATATTTTTGCAGTAAAAATTAGTGCATGTCTTAAGACAGAATTTTATTATCTTTGAAAGTATGTACTAACAACTTAAGTTATAAGACAAATAGGGTTTCTTTATCCAAGAGTCAGTTCACTAAATATCTTGACTTTCTTCAAATAATCTACTTGTTTACACACACAAAAAAAAGCAACCGATCCGATTTTTTTATACCTTAATTGCTTCCTATAGATTCAGTGAACACCGACTATGAATATGAAATTCTTCACGATACAACAGCAGACATGCCATCACTCGATATTGCGAATAATGGTGAAATTTCGGATATGGAAAAGGATTTATTGGATGCTCTGCAGGAAGCCGATCTAGTTTATGATACAGGTGATAAATTTCTTCGTTTTAAGAGATTTTTTTGCAGTTTTGTCGTGTTTTGTGTGTTTCTTTTTTGAAGAAGCAATAAATTGCAAATTGCCGCTTTTTTAAAAAAAAAAATAACTTAAAAGTATTTTTATAATATTAATTCTGGCTTAAGGGATATATAAATACTCTACCAATATATGCTTAGCTGTTGAATGTTTTTCGTGTGAATGGTGAACTGTTGGTGAGGTGATGAGTTATAATAAAAAAATACGTAATAGTTAAATAACTAAAGTTATAAGTGAAATTGGTTTGGTATATTAAAGTCTGAATCTTAAGTATGTTATGTACATGTTTTCAATTCTTATAGAATTTAATGTAAATCCTTGATTACATCGATTCTCTTTTACAAACAAAAACTTAAATAAAATATGACATTTTAATACCGAAAACTAGATATGTTTCTTTCGGGGATGGAAAAATTTTTTTGTTATAGCTTTATATAGTACAGTTACAATTAATGTAATCTAACATTGACTATACTACAAGATCAGTATGGTAAGATGTTTATTTTTTTCTGTAAAATACTTAATTTAGAGAAGACCCTTTGTGCTAGTTACAACACTTGAACTATTGCAGTGTTGTATTGGCCAGCTTAATTGCAATCAGTCTGTTTAAAACCTTTAAAGTCGTTTCTTCAAATATTTCGAGTTTTTGAACTCCTCAGACCATGCACGGGTAGAAATATTAAAAATTATCACTTTACAGGATCGCTATTAAAAAAATTGCTAAGGTGACCGAATTTATTTTAAATATCCAAATAATTAAATCTCTGAGAGAAGAGTTTTTTAAAGTGTTTCATTTTTAAAAAAATGCTTTTAGGCAACCCTATTAATGTTAAAGATTGTTAGCATCATTATTATGAATATCTATCATCTAGGAACCAGATATCCTTTACCCAATACTGCGCACACATTTTACACGAAATATAAACTGCTTTCCAAAATGATACCAAATGCGTTTTTAATATGCCCGAAATTGATTTAAATTCACTGCTAGGTTCAGAGCAGCCGTACAATTTCTTTATTTAATAGTTGATCAAACCACCCTTCTAACATAGAAAAGTCATCGAACTACCATTGGTAACATAAAGATGAAATTCTATGCTCTTGAACTGCCTTCCATAAACATACATCTTCTGTACCACAAATTTTCTACGGAAATGATCATATATCAGGCCAATTCAAAATTGAAAGCTTCGTTCCTCAAATCACGTTTGCGTAGCTCTTGTGTTATGGCTAGGCAAATTTTCTTATTGAAATGTCCAATTGTCGCGATGTGAATCACCTCCACAGCCATTAAACATCATCCAGTAGTGAAATGCAGTCTGCGGTATACATTCGACTCTTTATTAAACAAATTAGCCTCCGCCAAAAATCCAACTCTATAAAACTTTAATTTATAGTCAACTTTCGGCCGTCGAGATTATTTTTTTTTGATAACAAAAATGATGGCCCTTATCCCACGACCTGACGTTTTCAGCAAATTTGAGCCTTTATAATTTATGGCATTGGGTTAAGATCGTCTTCGTTGCTGAATTTTGCCATTACAATGCTACTTAAAACTTATTGTATTCGACGGGGACCAATCGGAATTTATAATTCACGTGTCAATTGGTGAATTTTACCGCGAGCTTTCTTCTTTCGTATTTCAAACATTTTGTTTCCTGATTTCCTTTTGCTCTAAAACATGGCAATGTTGAGATGAAGAACTTTCAATTTCGTTCTCTATTATGGCAATTAAATCTTGCTGCCCAAGCTACAACTTTCTCTTTGAGGACATTGAATGAAGCATTCGAAAAGCTCGTAGGTCGATAAAGATGACAGAACCGTCTAAGAACGGACGACACAATTTGATCTGAAAGGGCACCGTATTGTAACGGCACTCGTGAAAAACCTTTTCGTATCTAATGCCATTGTGCTTAAAGTGGTTTTAGATCCAGTTTGCCATATTCAGGTAACGGATTATATCTCCCATTTTAAGTTTCGAAACCTCTCTCAAGGTCTGATTCTAGCCAGAGCCGGACAATTGCAAAGAAAATATTTGGTTGTCTCTTCTGCGGTTTCTGCACATACGAATCGATTGTAGCTAGGCCTACAATTTTGTGGTCGTCAGGACTCGATAATATTTATTTGATTTATTATAGCTGTTGCATAAATTTTGTTTGATCATGAATTTCCATTAACGGAAATTGGCACCATTTTTAGTTTATTTTAGTTCTGCATTAATAATTTGATTTGCATTATAGTTAGGAGGTAATTTGGCATCTTGTCCTTCTACAGCGTTTTTAGTGTTTTATTTAATATTAATTGAAATTGTGGCCATCTTCTTTAAATAATTGCTTTTGAATAAGCAACTTGTCAAGGTCAAGACGTCCTCAAATACCTTCCAGCGCGATAGAAAATATAACTACAATTTTTTCCCAGAGCAACTTAAGATTTTCAGAAAATATTATCGAATGATGATATACTATTAATTAATATAAAAACGATTGTTTTCAAATTATGGCGGTATATGTATAACTTTATCAACACAAAAAAAAATAAATTTAGATAATTGTTAAGATAAGATGACACACTCACAGCAATCTTCTGTTTTATACAATTTATACCTTGTAAAGGAATGAAAACGATTATTAAAACTTCACACTGCAAGTAGCTCATTGTTGTTGTTTTTTTTTTATCAAAATCTATGATCTGTTTGTAACAGTTGTGCTAAAGGATTTACACTTTATGTTAAAACTTAATTGTTCTTACTGTTTTCTTTATTCCGCAGCCTTCCCAAAAGTACAAATATCTTTAACCTAAAAAACTAAATAGAAAAAATTCTGACTCATGTAAAGACTCCCAGCAAAATATTATCAACAATAAAAAAAATGCTAATTCCTATTTAAACATCAAAGCTTTTGGCAGTCATGCTTGCTTAAGATTAGCATTAAATCCACGAATGACTAGATATCGTAAGTTTTAAAATTTGCGACTGGAAATTTGCATTGCATATTATCGCCATATATATATATAAATATTAGTACTTGTTTCAATTTTATTTATCGCACAGTTTTGTTTTATCTCAGATATTCTCATATACCAAAAGCTAACCCCATTTCAAGCTGGTGGAAATGTTGGGCGTGTACATGGATAGCATCAGAATGTAATGTAAAAATTGATCGATCACGGCCTTAAAGACAAATAAAATAAACTTCACATCGTCTCAGACAAAAATTTATCGTTTATCAGATTGTTAGGGCTTTATTTGAGGCACTACAGTGTATGATCGGTGCGGAAAAACAATTGCAAGTTTATCAATTGATTTCACGTTTAAAGGAATATAGTTGTTTATTTCAATCGTTCGTCGAAGAGATATGTACGAGCATGAAGTTTCGGTCGTAATTGAGTTCAAATTGATCTTAGAAGTGAAGGTTTTGATCAATTCGTTTTTTGTTTAAACTGGAATCAAAGTGATTATTATTTTTAAGCTATTTAAAAAACTTGTTTATTGTCTGATGTTAACGAATTGTGGTTTTTGTTGGTGATTGTTCAGTATCCTTTAAACTATTTGAAGTGCCAAAGATCGTGAGTGAGATAATAATATATAAAATATACGCATGCATGTAATTAGAAAATTTGCGTATGTTAGATTGGATATGTTATACAAAAAATAGTTACATTTTTTTGTATTTTAGAGGTGAAAGGCATAGAAATGGCTTTAAACTAACAAGAGTTTTCTACTAATCTACTATTGAAACATATTTATAGAGCAAGTTTATTATTTTAATTGAAAGCGCATTCCTATTGGTAAATTACAGCTTGTTTATAAAGAAAGAATAAGTCCAGATTTGTTGTGTTGAACATATTTGAAAACTGTAAATACCATATCACTACATTATTCGAAAATAGTGGAACGAATTGTTAGAGATTATCAACTTGTTTGCGTTTTGATGATTATGTATAATTTTCGATATCCAGGATGCTCAATGCTATCTAAAGATTCCCGATGTTTTTAGTTCTAATGAATATTCTCTGGTTGAATGCACACGAATAGAATTAACTAACCAAGCATAGCATTTATTTTATCTAACAATAAGAAACCAAATGCTAATCTGTAAGTACGTACGTACAGATTAGCATTTGGTTTCAGCAGCAGATGTTTATTCTCATGCTAGCTCTCGAAAACAAAAATTGCTTTTGTAACATTAGCTGTAAAAACAATGTTGTTTACCTGACGTTTTTTTAGATTTTGTTTTGTTCTTGCGAGCAATATCAGTGTTCGGTTGGAATTTATTTTTCAATGTTGGTTTTTTTTGTTTGTTTTTTATATTTTTAAGAAAAATTTAAGGGGAACAAAATCTTCGAACTTTACATATCTTAATTTATTTTTGGATAGAATAAAAAAGAGATAAACAAGGTCTTGCATTTTCTGTATGCAGTATATTGGAGTACTCTGAAACCTTATCGGTTTCATATTCAACTTTTTTGAAAACAGCAGTTATTGTCCTTTCTTTTATTACGCCAAAGACAAATATTAAATTGCAGTTTCGAAAATTAGTCTGTAAGTTTTTCGTTATTAGATTTCGTTGAATTATTTTAATTGTATAGGATTTCGTTGTATTAAAACAGTCGCATTGCTATTTGCAAAGTCCATTTTAATTTCGCTTTCAACAAAGCTGTTGGTTTTCTCTTACCATACCCATCTGTGGGACTCGGGATAGTGTGTAAAACCAGGCAAGCCTGCGGGATCGAGGTCATCAATCCCGTGAATCCTCGGATCATGAATTTATGAAGTATTATATGAAATAAGGGTGTATTGTATGTTAAACAAACTACTGAGTCAGTCAAACAAAGTATCTGAACTATGCTGGAATTGATTCCGCTGGAATTTTCTTACATATAGTAGCATAAATTGTAATTGCGAAATTACTCTCCGTTACAGGGGCCGTATTTGTTTTTTCAAAAAAAAGCTTGTCGATTTTCTATTTGGCATTACGGCCGAATCAACAGATAAGTGCGGCCATACAAAACCATCAAATTGTGTGATATTACTCCAAGTTCAGCAAACCACTTATATTTAATTAAAAGAGAAAATGTTAAAGGTTTTTTGTATGCCTAAATCGAGCCTTTTAGGCGGCTCGTATTTACCGGCCTGGATATATCCACGCATATAAATATCATGGATATCTCGTACTCACCGAACGCGATTTTCGGTGCTTGGATAAAGTTAATACCAGTGGGTAGAAATTCCTGAAATCGATCACCAAAAATTGAAAATATTCAAACCAATTTGAAAACTAGTTCATTTGAAAGATTGGTTTGAATTGTGTAAATTCAGCAAATATCATGAAAAAATATTAATAATTAACAAAGTTATAAATATTTGAAATTTTGTGTAATTTTTTTTTCAAAATTCAATATCTCCGAGCGTAATTGACCGATTTTGAAAAAATTTAGTGCGATTGAAAGAGAATGAAATGAATTTTTCTAATGCTTGGTAAAAAACGAAAAAAAGTTATTTTTTTATAATTTTTACATAAAAAGTTAAATTAAAAATTAAAAAAAGTGAGAAAGGCAATTAGTGATAGTGATCTTATAAAAAACATCTGAAAGAGCATTTAATAAAGCTTCCATAGCCTTTGAGAAATTGTCAGAGAATTTTCTAGAGCTAAAAATTTCGAGACGGCAGTTATGTCAGCATAATTCAATATTTTCGATACATTGTGTATATTGTATTGTAATAATAATTATAATAATAATAATACGTGATGTCATATGTTGTTATTTTTTTAATTGTTACTTTTCACCAAACAAGTAAGAGTTTGTACGCGCTGAGGTTCAGGCAACCCGCGGAGGCGCCGTTGGCGCGCCGAGCGCGTGTACTATTATAAACAAATGGCTGTAATTTGAAAACTAATAGCGTGCCTGACAATTTCTCAAAGGCTATGGAAGCTTTATTAAATGCTCTTTCAGATGTTTTTTATAAGATCACTATCACTAATTGCCTTTCTCACTTTTTTTAATTTTTAATTTAACTTTTTATGTAAAAATTATAAAAAAATAACTTTTTTTCGTTTTTTACCAAGCATTAGAAAAATTCATTTCATTCTCTTTCAATCGCACTAAATTTTTTCAAAATCGGTCAATTACGCTCGGAGATATTGAATTTTGAAAAAAAAATTACACAAAATTTCAAATATTTATAACTTGGTTAATTATTAATATTTTTTCATGATATTTGCTGAATTTACACAATTCAAACCAATCTTTCAAATGAACTAGTTTTCAAATTGGTTTGAATATTTTCAATTTTTGGTGATCGATTTCAGGAATTTCTACCCCAGTTCGACCTGGTAATAAGTTGATCCGCCCATTTCTAACCTCTGAAGTTTCGCAATTTCAAAATTGAACAAAGTTGTGAATGAAAATTAAAAAAATGAAATAAAGTACAGTAGTCAATAAGAATGAATTTGTAATTCTATAAAAAATTTAATTTGGTATATTGCTGTCCGTGAATAGCAAAAAATAATCCTAGAATTATACGGCATAAGAAATAACCGCGAATATATCCAGGTCGATGAATACAGGCCTTAATAAACGTCAAACGACTTGGTCCACACGTATAGACACGATAAGGATGTCGACATCATGTTGCCAAATGCCAATTTTTATTTATCGACAGAAATCGATATCGACTCGAGAAACCAAATACGGCCCCAGCAGAGTTTATGCTACAGATGCCGATGTAAGAAAATTCCAGCCTAATCAAATCCAGCGTAGTTCAGAATTGGCCTGAATACTTGGTTTGACTGACTCAGTAGTTTGTTTGACATACAATACAATTAGCCGCGAAGATAATCCCCGTACGCTCTTATGCACGTGGAGAATCCCCTGCCGCAATCGTAAGGTAACTTGACATTGATCACGTTCAGGCCCCTGTGCTGAAAGTCGAGTCGTCACGACCCGACAAGTCGTTTGAATTGAAGAAAGTGACGTTTCAGTCGAATCACGACTTTCAGTAGAGAGGCCTAAACTCAACTTAGCATTTTCACTCTAGGCCCTTGTGCTGAAAGTCGTAATTTCAACTGAACGACTTGTCACGAAACCCGACTCGACTTTCAGCACACGGCCTCAGATTCACGCAAATAAATTGTTAATACTTTGCAATATTGTTAGTATTTCTCTAAGTCTCGGTTCTTCTTACTGGTCATTCTACTGCTCTAAATGCGCGGATCCCGCATTACTGATACCGCAGAAGTGGTACGGGATGCTGATCCCGCAAAAATGATGTTACACACATTGTGACATTGTGGAAGAATTGTCAGCTGGTCTACTTCTAAACTTGTTATGTAAATAGGAGCAAATTAATTTTGCACATTTAATAATTGTGTGCTTTAATGAATTATATGAAACTATCGTCGGGGTCTTACACATGGGTGACCTCGAGGCGATTGGATTACGCAACTAAGATTATGCCTAGAACTGAATACTGGCAGTGTAAGTAAGAAGATAACATGGATCTGATTGCCAAATCACATTTGTCTTAGCTCTTATTTATGCCAGCCTTTATAAAGATGGAAAAGAATATTTTCAAATAGATCAATTAAATTACTTAATCAGGAATTTTTGTAGCATGCATGGCTTTAATTCAATGCTTTACCAGATCCTTATTAAGATTGTGCTTCAGGTATAAACGTTTTCGCTGTTCCATGGTTTAGCTAATAAAGAAGTGTTTTAAGTGAACTTAAAAGTATGCTTACTTGCCTACAGCACTGAAGGATGCCAATTAGAATCTAGTACGAATCGATCGCGTACGAAAACCTTTCGAGGCTCTAAACAAAAGGCCCATACTATGAAACGCTTAAGGAAGCATTTCGCCACCAACTTGAACGCACAAACAAGTCAATGTCGATTGATGGGCTTAAACCACTTTCATCCCTTATTGTGAAAAAAGTGACGAGTCTTGCTTTGTTGCTTACTTCATATGTAAACTACCTGATCAAATATCCATGGATCTGGGCGCTACTTCCACTGTTTGTCAAGCTGATGTACTCGCCATCCAGGGGTGTGCTCAGACTTGTATTAATAGAGCTCCAAATAGCTCTAACATTGTTATTTTTTCAGTCAAGCTGCCCTGTTGGCCATTAAATCCGAAAGACTGTCCTGGATTATCTCTTTTCAAATCCCTCAGCAGGAACAACAATGTTACGCTGGATTCCGCGGATGGCACATTGTTAATGAAATTGCCGACGCCGTAGCTAGAGCATAGGCAAACTCATCACTTGTTGGTCCGGTACCTTTATGCAGAACAGCCATCAAGAATTGGGTCGACTAGCTGTTTCTTCATAGCTGGACAAGGACCCAGGGTGCTCGTCAGGGTAAAATATTCGTTCAAATCGATAAAGCTAAAGCGAGCAAACTTTTAAATTTCGAAAAATGGGAGCTTAAAATACTAACAGAGCTCCTGATGGGCCAAAATAGGTTTGAATTATCGAAATTTGAAAAGTTATCCAATCGGAAAATCGTTTCACATCTAGTGGATAAGCCATTATAAAATAGTAAATCTAAATAAATGTTTGCTTAAATGTTGAAATGGAAACCTGCATTTTTTAGTAATATTTATTATTTTGTAAATTCCTTTAAATTTGATTGTATAAAACTGAACAATTTCCCTTATTCCTCGTTGTGTATACTATATCATGCGTTAAGTTTAAACCTACAACTTTCTCGAGAAGTTTGTAAATAACGAGAAAATGTAAGCTTCCATGAATTACTGCTCCTTTTTGGTATATGTATATTGTTATTTTTGTTTTAATAACATACACAAATGTTTTAATATCCACCAACAATTAATGTAAACTGATTCTTAAAATCAGTAGGTCGTATACTAGTTGTCGTTGTGTAGTTGCACTTCTGTAATATTTTCCATTATTACCACCTACACAATTACACTCATCATTACCTAAACAAAAACTTCCGTTCAACGTTTTTTAATTAAATTTTCTTTAGTTAATCCTGAAACAAATTTATTTTGACAGAAAACTGCCATCATGCATTTCTTAATTTATTTCTTATTTTAATAAAAAAAAAACAAAAAAAAATTGTAAAAATTCCACATATTATGAACTTTGCTTTATTTTCTGTATCGCTCGTAGCCAAACCATCAAGCATTTTTACACTTCCACTTCCATCGACCTCATCAGTAGTACCCCAACTAACAACGCCGTCGCCTTCTGCAGCATCAACTGACAGGGCTTCGACGCAATCTGATCTTCTATCACCAAAGAGTGATCTTTCAACTCCGGATATCAACAAAGTTGGTCACTCAATATTTTATGATTGCGACGATTTCAGTCCTGCCGGGATTGAGAAACAAGATGACATGAAACCTGAAAAGAGTGATACTGAAGAAGAAAGTAAGTTTGATCAAAAAAAGTATGATGAAAAACGCCATTGTTAAATGCCCCAATATTCCTGTGATATTTGATGAAAACGAAACTTTCCTTTCAGTGTCCGATATAGATCAAGGATGTACAATTTTCTCTGGGGTTACGTATCTAGCAGCCACAAACATAAATTACCCTAAATCTGAAGCTGAAATTCAAAGGAAAATGTCTGAATTGAATAGATCTAACTCGGGTGGTCTCAGGGTTTCTGTGAGCATCCCTACTAGTTCCGATGGCCTTGTTGTGTTAGTGTTGCCTTTAGTGATTATGAATAAAGAATTGTTGAACAATTAACACTCATTTCAGGCTTTATGATGCCCACACGCATTCTGTTGTTCAAAGTTACGAGGTCCACAGCATTTCATTCTATGCACGCGGACCAATCAGTAGTAATGAAAAAGCCTGTTTTGCTTTTACTTGGTCACATGGAGAATCTCAAGACACAGCTGTCTTTCAATGTCACGTCTTCAGGTGTGATATACCTGAAGCTGTAAATCAAGTTAGCTGTAAGTATAGCGGGATTTTTTTAGATTACGTATTTAATGCTTGAATGGAATGTGTTTGAGATAAAAAAAAACTTATCTTGTATTCAGCTTCCTACTCAAAACCTAATTAAGAAAAAGCTGTGGTTAAACTATACAAAATAAATTTCAATATTTCTTTTCTTTTATTTTCAGCTTGTTTTGCAAAAGCCTTTCAAAGATTTCCGCCCAGCCTTACAGGCAGTGTTACCTCAGCAGTAGAAAACAGTATTATGGTAGGATCTATAACATCAGACATAAGCGGAAATCCATTGAATTCAGCAGATTATGAATTTGTCGTTTCTCTTAAAATTCGTGAAAAAGATGCAAAGAATGCATACGCAGCTGTGCCCAGAGATGGCTCATTCTTCAAACTTAGATGTAACACAGATAAGGAAGTTTGCATAACAGTTTTGCAAACTCCCTCGAAAACTCTTCAACCGCTCTTTATAGAAAGATGTTTTGGTGTATTACTTACACCTGGAAAGCTATTGAGACAAGCAGACATGCAACTTTTAGATATGGTATCAATGGGTTACCAAAAATCTGAAATTGCTCCCCAATGTCTCGCTCCTTATCAAATACGTGCCGAGTGGAAAGCAAGTGACAAAGCATTCCAACAGTTAAATAATGAATCTCAGAAGATGTTCCTTACAGTAGCAGTAGATTTAGTTATTAAAGGAATCCAGGAACCAGTCCGATTTATCATAGAAACCCCAGTAACAATTCAATCGCAAGGCAGAATTATGGATCACTTCATATCAAAGCGACCAATGACATTAAAATTTTACCTACAGTTGAAAAAATCCGAAGACCTTAACTGGGAAGTTAATTCAATAGATCCATCTGAGGAAATAATTGAACAGCCAGTTCAAACATCTTCATCGCTTCTGAGGTTCAATTTCAATAATCTCTCTAGAATGGTACGATCTTCAAGCGGAGTTTCTATTGAGCAGGACTGCTGCCCTACAGATGACTACAGTTCAGATGGCGACGAGCCACTACTTAGTGGTACTGGTGAAGTCCCTCATGACTGCTCACAAAATATTTTGGATGAATGGGATGCAATATTGAAGGAATGGGATAGCGATAAACGACCTAAGAATTTGGCGCCATTGGTTAGATTAGGTATCCCAGAACCTTTACGAGGGAAGATTTGGCCAATGTTGGCTAAAGTAGAGAATAAAATTGACATGGAGGACAAGTATAGGACGTTAATAACCAAAGTAGATTTATATTATTATTGCTGGAATTGTAGTGTAAATCATTTCCTTACAGGAAACAAAATGCGAGACTGTGATTCAAAGAGATATTCATAGAACATTTCCGGCACACAATTGTTTTAAGGAAATAGGAGGATCAGGTAAGTGAAATCTATTGTTAAAACTTTTGCAATCCATTGTAGCATAAGGAACGCAATTGGTCACAATTAATTTCCCCTTTACTTTTATATTGAAGGACAAGATGCCCTCTTCAAAGTATCAAAAGCATACGCTGTATATGATAGTGAAGTTGGATACTGCCAAGGCTTAAGTTTCATAGCTGCCAGCCTTTTGTTACATGTAAGTTGTGTAGTTTATGTATAATTGAATTTATCTTCAATATTATAATCAACTCTACTTTAGATGCCTGAAGAAGATGCCTTCTGTGTTCTAGTCGCACTAATGTATGACTACGGTCTACGTGACCTCTACAAGTTGGGTTTTGAAGCATTATACATGCGCCTCTTCCAATTAAACCGTCTCATTAAAGAACATCTGCCAAAATTACATGAACATTTTGAAAAAATGGGAATCGAAACTCACATGTTTGCATCACAATGGTTTCTTACATTGTTCACAGCTCGTTTTCCTCTATATTTTGTTTTTCATGTATTGGATATATTCCTTCTTGATGGCATGCAAATATTATTTCAAGTTGCCATTACTTTGCTCCAAATATGTGAAGCGGATTTAATTAAATTGGATTTTGAGGGAATATTAAAATATTTCCGTGTTACATTACCCAAAAAGTGCCGTAAATCTAGTCACTCTGAGTCAGTAATTAAGAAGGCATGCGAAAGGAAAGTAAATAGAATGAAGCAATATGAAGAAGAATTTTATTCAAATAAAAAGGATCAAGAACGACAGGAGAAAGAGGCTCGAATATATGAAGCGAGATTTAGTGATGAAAGAAAGAAATATAAAACAGAAATTGCCCACCTTCAAAAGCAATTAGATTCAGCAAATGATATTGCTGGTCGATGGGAAAAGAAACACACAAGCATCGTCCAAGACTATAAACAAATAATACAAAGACAAGAACAACAAATCACAAAATTAAATGAAATATTAGAAGATATAACTGTAAGTTGAATGGAAAGTATTATTGAATATTAAATTAATTTCATTTTTTATTTATTTTTTTAAAGAATACAATCGCAAAATGTCAAATGTGCTCATCAAATATAACTCCGAGTTCTCCATTGCACAAAACCTTTGAGAAAGTTCTACAAAATAATAATAAAGCAAATGAGCCTCCTTTGGGACCATTGGATCCACTTAATGTTGCATTGCAACGAATACGGGAGTTAGAGCTCGAATTGGCACAAACAAAATTAGCACATGTTGAAGCAGAATGCAAGAATCAGGACCTCAATCACCAGCTTAATACGACACTGACCGAAATACAAAGTAACCGAGGCAGCTGGCAGCCGTGGATATCGAAAACCATTAATTCCATTCAGGAAAAAGTCGCCACACGTAAAGACACAGCCACATTCCAGTCTTACTTACATCAAGAGGGTGGGAATCAGGTATGTTTGTAGTATTGTAAAGTAATAATTCAGAGCTAAGATTCGAGTGAGCTTAGAACAAAATATTTTTATATACCCTGCTTCCTCTTATCTTATCTGAAACTCAGTGTACTTCTTTCTGTTACTGACTGTTCTAGTCGGAAGAAAATGTACAACCAAGAAATATGTCAACTCTAACGCGCAGTTTTCGTAAGCAGTTCCATCCAATAATATTACACCAAATGCACCCAAGGGTCACAGCATCCCACTTTTCCCATCTCGGGCTGCTCACAAACCGTCCTGCACAATCATTTCTTGAATTATGTATAATGTAGGTCCTCCATATTTGATACGCGCCGGGAGAGCTGTTGAGCAAGTTTGCTAACTTCTTCTAAGCTTAGTGGCGGCAGCGGAATCATCAGATTATTGAGGTGGAGCCTAGAATTCCTCAATCAGCTTGCCATTTAGAATTTAGATAGATTTCCCGTGGCTGATTCGGTTTTTCCCGTATTTGGACTATTTTTCTCTTTTCTATATTTTTTATATTTTTCTCTTAGAACTTCTTTATATTTCTATGCGACTGCAGCAAACTAACAATCAACTAACAAAAAACTGGTTTATGGAGGGTGAGATCGGATAATGGAAGGTGAAAATGAGCCTCGTCGGGTGTGCTTCGGATCTCAACAGATATGAATGGGAGAAAAAGGACAGAGGGACGAGCCCTTATAACTATAAACTATAGAAACGCACGAGGCAGCCAGCCACACATCACATAAACAGATGTACGTACACACTTCGTACATCACGCCTTGTCAAATTTAAAGTTGTACTGGCTCAAAGGGAAAAAAAAGAAAACTAATTTTGTAATCCCAACACCACTCGTTTTTTTATGTGGCAGATGTAGGCTCTGGAATCAGCCTTTGTACTATCAGCCCGTCGTATAGCTCGCTGGTCACGTCATGGTGCTATGTCTAGTAGTAAGCTTAGTACGGGGATGAAATAGGTTTAGGGTTATGAGAGCTCGGGAAGGTGTTGAAGGAGGTGGCGATGGACTGTGCGTTTGAACTCTTCGATGTTGTAGGAGTTCGGAAATATTGAATGCGAAAGATTGTTACACAGTCGAGCTTTTCTATTTATGAACGAATTCCTTGTTTGTATCGTTCGCAAGAAGGAATGGACCGAGCGGGCTAATCTTGTGTTGCGAGTAAAAGATTGCCGTAGAGGCAGGGGAATTTATTTCATTAGAATAATCACTATGATAATGGCGCTAAAGTTTTGTCAGGGCTGCCACATTCCTCCGGTGCCTCAGAGGGTCGATGATGGAGCAGATCACCGATAAGTTTGAGGGCCCTTTTTTGAACTTTATCTAACCAAGCCAAGGTATTTTTCGAAGCCGTAGTCTTTCCTTATTCTCACGCCGACCTTGTAAAGTGATGGGTCAACTAGTAGCTCTACACTACACCATCCACTTACACAGTTGGGCGATGTTGCAAATTTTATTGGAAATACGACAATAATTTGTTTCAGAAGGATTGAATTCAACTCGATGCTTACGGCCTCAACGGAAAATGATTGAACAACCACAAAGAAAACTATCCTGTCCAGCTCTAAGGTCAATAATAATAGCTTGGAGTTTAGCTAACAGAGGAGGGTGCCATGCTCGTATCAGCTGGGACTGGGGACATCTAGAGCGATCAAACTACACTCACCAAATCGATGTATACTTTGGCTAAGGTGTTCTGTTAGACACACTAAAAGGTCACTGTTGGACGTTTCTTGTTTAACCCTTCGTTGGGCACATGAGTCTGGCCAGACCTTTCACGATTTCAATTCTAATTTAAGTAAATTTCTAATTGAGATAGCGAAATTTCAAATACCTTCCTAAAATTGTATTACCATCAATCTTTGAAAAAATCAGGACGAAAAAACGTATCCAAGAATAATTATAAGGGTGTTGAGATGTACACATCATATTCGTACCTCATGAGACCCATATATATTTTATATGAAAGATAACGCAATTTTTCTCTTTTATTACTTTCTATTGGAACGTGAGCTGCAGTGAATCAAGGCGAAAATATTATGGTACAATTCACAAAACCGTACACTAACAGCGGCCGCACAGTTTTCGCTGATGATTTTTTCACAACTTTGGAAGGAACTAAGCGACTGCCCAAACTAGGACTCGCATTCGTTGGCAACATTCTATCCAATAAAAGATGTATTCCTGATAAAATGAAAAAGCATCCCTATCGTCCTCTTCTTTCATCTTGTTTTGGATTTCACGATTTGGTTTCAATTTGCAGCTACGTGCCAAAAAGAGTAAAGGCTTGATTACAATGCTGTCGCTTGTCGCAGACGCTGACGCTCCAGTTGTTGCTTTCGCAGTCGCACTGAATATCAAGTTATCTGTCATTTAGGAAATTAAATTTCAAGTGGTGTGTTTTTTTGTATTGAAAATAAAGAGTAAAAATGATTGGAATAGAAAAAAAAGTCGCTTTAATAAAATTAAAAAAATATTTACACAAATATTAACTTTCAAAAAGTTTACTTTTACTAGTGTCGCGCGACCAAAGTTGAAATGTTGGGACAGCGACTCCTTAGCGACAAATTTAATTTGTATTGTTTATACATTTTTACCTGCACAGGTAGTTGAACAAATGTGAAAACCACTGAGAAGAAAAGCAATACAGAATAAATACATGCTTGGTATATAAATACGTTACAACGCACCACCAAAAACCCAATATTTACATACAAATTTATGAAAATGTAAATGGGTCTGGCCAGACTCAGGAGGTCCGAATGTGACTGCCCGAACGTGTGCTTAACGGAGGGTTAAAACCATATTGTTTCTCATTCAGCAGATACCCCATAAGTTTTTTGTTGATTATCATCTCCATGGTTTTTGAGAGAAGAGAAGTATTTACTATTGGACTGTAGTTAGAAGGATTGTTTGAGTCACCCTTTGCGATATGGGCTGAACATTACACCTCTGGATAAACTCCGGAGAAGTATGATAGGGCAAAGAGTTTGTGCAGAAGTTTAGCTAAACGTGATGCCCGTTCCCTTAGGACTGGAGGTGGTGTATTGTCCCTTGTACTTATCGTTACGCTCGCAATTTAAGAGCTATCGATATATTAATCGAATGTACGGTGTAGCAGGGACCGTTATGTGAGAATATGTCATATTTGTCAACAACATTGTTATAGGAAATCTAAAGAGTCGCGTCTCTGGGTGGGAATTGAAGCCACAACCTGTGGATCGGATGTTTTCCCCAAATTATCGAGGACAACCATGACTTTCCGAACAAACCAGTATTTCTTTAATATATTAAAAAATTCATTGTTACTAAAAATATTTTTTATTTATTCTTTTAAGGAAAAACAACAGCGTGAAAATTCGCCAAAAATGCGAAATAACAAATATCGTAACATGAACCGCAACAGTGCAGACATCCTCCCTAAAAATGAACATCCAGTCCTTAGGGACTCATTAAGTTTTAATAGTATGAAATAACAGCACGTTATCCCACAACACAAACAAACTCAAGAACAATTAATTTACGCTATTCTACACAACTACAGGCCCTACCTGGGCTACTCAGCAATCGAAGGACAGAATCACAAAGGAGATTTTAAGAAATGATATTACTTCTTCCTCAATTTAAAAAAAAACAAAAACAAATCGTTATTAATTAACTATTTTTAATTGAATTTTTATGTTGCTCTCGCATTATTGAATAGAGAAGAATAAAATACGTACCGAACGGACAGTCCGATATCGTGCAATGTTTTAAAACGAATCGTATTGTTTCGGTCGTTTCAAACTACTCAAGAAAAAAAGAAGAAAGAAATGAAATAATGGAAAAAGTTTTATTCGCTGGTAATTTTTTTGTGTTTTTTTTACAGGAATCTTATTTACTTTATAATAAAGTTTTCGTTTAACCTATTTACTTAGTATTTTGAAAATATTTTTTATTACCTTTTATCATTTTGAAATTCTATGGGGGATAAAGTTTTTTTTATAGAAAAAGGCTGTTTATTGGAAGAATGCTAGTAATAAGAACAAAACGTTTAAGTAATAAAATGCGATTGATTACAATCATAAATAGATAAAAATTTCATATTAATTGCCATAAAAAAATGTAGTTTATCAAAAAACAATTCTTATCAATATTTTCAGACAATTTGGTCTTTCATCGTATGTTATAATTGTGGCTTTATTTCTGATAATGACGACGAAAACAGCTTGTAAAGCCGTGCTTATTTATTACTATTTTTTGCGTTCATGTATTTTTAGTTTTTAATACATGGTCATATGGGAAGTATCATAATAATTGCAATTAATTAATCACCATAGTCAATTTAACGCATTAAAAGTATTATCTTCTGGGTAAAAAGTACCCGAAATATTTTACTCATGATAATTTGTTCAATGTTTATTCCTTTATAGTAGGGCTCATCGAGTGTAATATAACTGTGCCAGCGCGTGACTCAAATCTCCATTCATTTTCCGTAGGGCTGATTGAGGTGTAACCTTCAGGTCCTTCAGCGATTTTTCTTTTGCGGCTTCAATTGACTTGAAAAGCCTTCCTCAGCATGGTAATGGTAGTTTCAGGAAAAGGGCAAATCCATTACGCCTGTTTCGAAACCTGTCGACGCGGTAATGTTAGGCCCACGCCTAAGACAGCAGACTTTGCATGACGGTTTAGACCGGTACGAGCCCTAAAGGCGTTACTTCGGCCTGGCGTCATCAATGTGAGATCCGGAGCAGTGGAGCATACGGATCAGCGCACTACGTCTGCGGGAAAGTTGAATTCGACCAAGCCCGCTATCCAATTCACTGGGTACATAAGTGCCCGGAGGTGAGTCGGAAGGTGGACAGCATTCTACCCTGCCTCCTGTGGGTATCTTGTCCAGCCTGAAAAACTACATCCTTCTTATCTTTCCTTCCGGCTTACTCCATTGTGTCATGGGGCTGGGTCAGCTATCTAGCTGCTATCTCTCCTGGAATTTCTTTGCCATTCTCTGTTTCTTTAAGCTTCGTATTGCTTAAGCTTCTGGTAGCTGGCCTTCACCGTTACTTCACACATTCTCGGACCTGATTATCTGGATTATAAGGATATATTTCTTTCCTTTTCTTATGTTTACTTGATTACCGCTATTTCGCACTATACCCTTTATATACCATTTTTATTACTGTAACTCAATGTTGGTTAATAAGCTATTGAAGTTTTCCCTACTCCAATTGCTCTAAAATCGCTTCTGATCTACAGCTTCTCCAAGGATTAAGCTCAAGTTTAAGTTTAAGGATATTTTATTTAATTTCTTAAATATGTCTTTCTTTATGTTTTAACATGCTAAACTTTTATATTCTTTATAATAAAATTACAAAAAAAAAGGAAAAGTAATTATTATAGAGTAAATGCTATTTTTGCACAATAAATGAGAAGTTTAAATACGAGTATAAAATGAAAGTGAACGTATATTTTACAAGATGGTGAAAATATTAAAAACAAAAACGAATAAAAAAGAGATTTTATAAATTAGTTTCACAAAGAAAACTAACAAAATACAAAGTATGTTCCACAATCTTTATTAAATAATAAACTTTAGTTATATGCTTAAATTATTTAGCATTTTTATTCGCATCTTCTTTTGTATGAATGAAAACTTAATAAGGGTGCTTTCTGCTTATTTATTAGCTTTTGTATATAACATAATTATTTTTAAATATTTTTGGTTTTAATCTTAAATGGCACTACAGTTTTGTAAGACTTGGACCTTTGGAAATCTCTCCTTCCAGTCTATGTTTTAGTTATCCACAAGTTGGCTATAAGTAGTTTTCATATATTTTCCAGCACAGCCGCCTATTTATTAGCCTTCCTACTCTTCTTTTTTCTGTTGTTCTACCATTGAATATCTTGGCTGGCATTCTTTCTTCGGAGGTCCGTCCAACTTTTCAATGTATCTTAGTCTAGCCAGGTTTCGTGCATGGAACCTTATTTATTTTGGCATCCATCCCTTCAAATTTCTCGTATGTTCTAATGCGCCATTCTATTGGTTAATCCGTATAAGCAGGCCCACAACAATGGGGCAACTGGAACGAATTGCCCGGGCCCCGGTCATAGGAAAGGGACCCCGAAAATAAATTGCAAGCCAAAAAGTAGACCTGTTCCGTTCTAGGCTGCACTAAATCATATTTTAGCCCCAGGCCTCGAAAGGCTATGTGGCGGGCCTGCGTACAAGCCTCAATACTCTACTTAGAATTATCGTTGCCAAGGTTTTGAGCTGATTGTCTGTTTGCTTAGTTAATGCCCAAGCTTCAGACACGTAACATAAAGCTGGGATTAATGTTTTATAGGTTCTCATTTTGCATTGCCTTCAGATTTCCTGGGTCTTTAGAATTGGCATGGATGAGAAATCGGTTTTAGTTGCATCTATGTATGTCGACCTTTATCTTATTCATTGTAATACGCATTGTCCTTGGGCATTACCTACAATTTCAATGTTATGCTCATCGATGTTTCGAGTTAATCTTTTTTGTACTCTTGTTTGATGCAATTACTTACTTTGTTTTCGTATCACTTTTGTAGTTGGGGGGGGGGGAGATTCGACAACCACGATATTTTTTTGTGTTCCTTAAATAGGTGCTTAATAATTAGCTTGACTTAGACTACAAATCAAATTTAAGACAGCTTTTGTCCTAGTTCAGCTCTTGAATATAACCTGTTTGCATTATAAGAGAAACCTGCTTTTCTCTAGTGCAGCAAAATTGCAGAGAACATGTCCTGTGGCTTTTTTTCTAACTGACAGTATTTACCTGAAGCATGTCCTGTGGGAAGTCCTGTCAGTCCTTGTTGAGCAAGTTCAGAGAGCTTAGGTTTTCTCGGACTACCGAATATCCCCCAAAAAGATTCTGGAGTGTTGCTGAAATAACATCTTCTTGTCTTAGAACTGATGCTTGAAAGAAGTTTATTGAATTGCAACCTTGTATTCTACGTTCTACGCTTCTCGATCGTCATTTTACATAGTTTGATCACCTTTTTCAGTAAGCCCATTGGTCTCCTTTCTCTCTTCTTAGCTCTTTCTTTATGGTTTCAAGATATTTAACAAGATATGGATATTACTTTGTAAACTGTGTTCAACAGTGTGATTCAGTAATTTTACGCTTCCCTTCGGGCTTTTATCATGTGATTTTTAATTTTGTCTGATAATTTATTTATCAAATTTTCCATTATTGTTCTTTCATAGCCCTGCCTTGTTTTTTAATTTCATAAATTATCTTTGTACCACTTTATCTGATTACTGTCGTTTCTTCTTAAACTTGTCGTCTTCTACGTTTTAGCTAGCATCTTTCCAGAAACTAGGTAGTTATAGATGTCCACATCCGTTCCTCGATAACTCCTTATATCTATTATGACACCACCATGCCTTATATTAAATAGAACATGGTTATTTGGTTATGATACCCGACTTACCAGTTTTTTTAACAACTCCCAAAATCATTTGAAGAGAAAATGAGTAGCTAGAGATTCCGTGTAGATAGTTGAGTGTGTCGACTCGTGTGACTTTCCTCAAAAACTCGAATGATATTCCGGTATCTCAAATCAATTTCACCAGCTTGCAGAATGCTTAAGGGCCAACTATAATGTACGTAAGTAACGCAAACACGAAGTTTTTTTTAAAAAAGGTTTCTTAGAATTAAAATGAAAAAAGTCTTATCAGAAGACAATAAAAGGGTAGGCGCAGTGTACAATGTGAATCAAGGTAGGTGAAGATTGAGGTTTTCAAGTTGCACTCCACGCAATTCCTCAAAAGCTCGACAAGAACATCGCTCTAATTCACCCGCAGATAACCCGGTCTTAGCTTACATTTATAGCCCGGTTATACATTTATAGCCCGGTCTTAGCTTACGTTATTGCAGATTTCAAAGAAAAATTAAATTCTTTTGATCTGGTCATATTCATTCCGAAACGTATAACTGATAGCAGCGAAGATGTCAACAAAGCATTGCTATTGGCAATCCAATATAAGGATTTTCTTGAAGTGCCAGATGGAATTGGGACTGAATCCTTTAAAATTAAAAATGAGGGACGAAGCGTGGAGACAAAAGTGGAACCGGGAGAAGGAAAAAGGAATATCGTTATCTGAAACGGCTATTGAGACCTTCAGTTATTGCAACAAGGATCAGTATCTTATTATAAGCAAAATGATTCAGATTGCTTATACTTCCGTCAAGTTCTGCGATAGCTAAGCGGTGCTTTTCAACATTACGTCGGATTTAAACTTGGGTAAGGACCTGTACGGGTGAAGACAGGACCATACCTGTTAAATATGCACCATGACATTAATGTGAATATTGACAAAATTATCGAACGATTTTCTAAATAAAAGTTTACTCAAAATAAAAGCTTTGAATTTTTATTTATACATATTTGTCGAACCCTACCCCCTTCTCCAATAGTTTTATGATCCGCCACTTGATGCGGATGCCCCCCCAAATGGATTTTTATATCCGCCACTGGGTGGGCGCCCTGGCCAACTAGGGCTCTGATGAAATATATTGAGCATTGAAGACGCACATATGGTCTAGTGAACTTTAAAAGGTTTCTTTCTTAGCCGGCTTGCAAATCAGGCCAGGAAATTGTTTGGGCGCAGCAGGAAGGATGTTAGGACCCTGGCTAACTTGATTGCTGAACACTGCGCTCAAAATTACCACCTATGGTGATCGGAGGAGTAGACGATCCCAACTGTTGTCCTACGATAGTAAAGAGCGAGGCATCGTTGTTTGGTGCTTCTATGCGCAAGCAGACATCTCTAGGCAGATTGGCCATCAGAAAGACAGACACTTCTGTTTTTACTAGGAAGATTACAGGTCTGGAGTTTCAACCCCTGGCCCCCTTCAGATTGAAGTCAATGATATTGTGACGGTCAAATATCTGGACATATACCTGGAGTAGTCGTGGAAGCAGCACGGCGGTGGACATAGACCATGCTCATCGGAACATATGCCTCGGTGAACTAAAGCCACACAGAAAATAATTAAGGAAGGGTATTAGTATCCACTGCATTTGATGGAAGCCTTCACTATATGAAAGTCTAACGGCGGCAGTCTTGGCACATCCGATAAAACGGAATGCTGTTAGACATCAGTAGGGAACCCAATATGAGCATATCAAGACCCTGGATCACGTTGAACGGTTCAGAGAGCTGATGATGCCTATGGAAGAAATCACGTTCGGGACCGATAGGTACCATAAACCCCTCATAGGTGGTGGATCGCTTCCTAAAGGGATACCGGAAGATGTATATGTGATGAAACCTGATCGCGGATCTTCGGATATGACGCCTCCTACCTCTCGCTCCCAATCTCAAACTACGACCTACAAGTGGTTAAAGTGAAGTTCTTGTTAACTCTGAATGGATGCTTGGCAACCCACAGCGAAAAGGAGGAAAACGAATGCATTGCGTGAGAACAAGCACACCCTTCAAAGCTTACCCAGTCAAGATCTACAGTAAAAAGCCAGAAGTGCTTAAGTGCAAATTCATTGATTTTGAGTTTATTGCATATTTGTATTCAGTATTTTATTCTTAATCATTGTTATAAACTCTTGTCTTAAACTGAACTGTGCTTGCTGAGTTATCGGACCGGCAAAAGTGCTTATGTGCACAATTGTGTATTTACAAAAATAATTTGACTTCCAGAACACAGCCAAATGTGCTCAAAATAATTTGGACTGTTTTGGCTGAAGACTTTCAAAGAGAGAATGAAGTGAAAAACACAAGCAAATCGTCAGCCAAAACAGTCCAAAGTATCTTGGGCATATTTGGTTGTGCTTTTCACTTCGTTCTCTCTTCGAAATTCCGCAGCCAGAAGAGTCTAAAGTATTTTGAACGTTTTTGGTTGTGTAGGAGTGTACAGTTTCCTCTTTGGAAATCCTCAGCCAAATAGCTGAAGTGCAATATCTCCTAAGATACCAGCCATATAAGTAAAATAGTGAATTCATGACTTTCTTCATTGCTTTATGTGGACTTGCAGCAAATAAAAAATATTTGTTCCAGTTGCCTGAATAAAAAATAAAGAAATGCAAAATCTTTGAAGGCGATTTTCTCGAAACACATATTTTGCATTTATGCACTTCTGGCTGTGTACGATGTAAAGTTTCCGTGTCGACGATCTCCTCTGGGCACCGGCGCAACCAGCAAGGCCAGTATATAATGCCTTATTCTGATATGAAGGGACTTTGATGGACAATTTGTGTTGTATTCATTGGGCGCGTTTAGGCCCGAGTTATTTTAACTCTGTTAAATTAGCGCTGTTAACTTAGCACCGTTTCTAGCATGCCATTTGACAATTCTCATTTTGCAGCTAATAACAGACAAAAATAATAACATTTCCCATTTTACAAATAATTAAAAGCTAAAAAATGAATAATAATAATAAAATCTTCATTCTGTATGAGAAATATTTCTAAATTATTTGCTTACAACAAAAAATTACAAGCAAACGTCAATTCATTTTGGCTGTGCTAAATTTTAGCTAAGCCAAAAACCAGAAATAAGTTAGCTAACAGCGCTAAAAAAATTGCTATTTTATGCCGTTGTTAACTTGCCTAGCTCAGTTAAATTAACTTCGGCCTAAACGCGCCCATTGATCCGGAACTGGATGAACTTCACCGAAAGCTGGAGGTGCGGGCCTGCATTGGCCAACTCTAAGCTGTTCCTTCCTGTATCGTCTAAGCTAAGGATTTGTTGGGAACAGTAGAAAGGATGTCAGGACACTTGGCTGATGCCAGGGCACTTGCTGACTTGTTTACCGGCACTGCACTCTCAATTACCACTTATGGACGATAAGAGAGAGGACCCCATCTGCCCGTTTTGCCTTGAGGAGGATGGGTCTGCCCTTCATGTTCCCGGTGAGTGCCCCGTGACAAGCCACTAGGCACAATGCTGAAGCCCTTCAAGCGGTCTGACCAACAAATATAGGGTATTGACGTGCAGTATAATAAGTGAAGTGCCTGTGGTACTTTTGGACAAAATACGTCATCAAAGAAGAAGAGGTCCAAGCTAAACTAGGTCGACTCAAAGGTATCGAAGGCTGACACAATTGGCAAACCAATTGGCTAATTTCGATTACAATTAATTCATTCATCAATTAATCACAATGTGATGAAGAAACGTTGATCTTCCTTTATGATTAGTATAACTCCAACAGATTTAGCAACTTCTATTTTATTTTTGAAATATGACTTCCCCATACTAGAATTTATCCTAAAACGTATTTCTAATAAAAATAAAAAGGAATTCATGCTGTTGAAAAATATTACAATAATGCCGCAACACCCTAATAAGTAAACAACGAGATATTTTTTAGTAATAAATCGTCTTTTGCCATAACCGAAAATTATTTTTAACAACGGATATATAAGAATCTGCCTTCAAATAAGTTCACTACATAACTTCCCTACTGCCCTCTATTTGTAAGATTTTCTTTCAAACAACATTTTTTTAGGAACGAGAAAGATTCCAAAAATAAATACAATTTCATCTCGCTCCCTCTGCACCGTTAACACAAGTGCAAGCGAGATGCGATTATTGTAAACAATTCAGCCACCGAACACTGCTGCCACTCGACGCATATCTCCGCACGGTTTGAGTCTTTGGCAGACAATTTTTCACTCAGCAATCGCCATTCGAGTCTTCAGTTACATCTCGAGCAGTCCGCCGTGAAGTTGAAACACGCGCAGTTTCCTGAATCGTTTTATAGTGGCTTGAAGACTAGTGTAAATTTGCCAGAGGAAATCGGTAAAGCATCAGATCGTTCATAATTGAAAAGTGAATTCGTTTCCGGACGGCGTTTCAGTAAATTAAAAACTGTTTTCGTTCGCGGAATGCGGAGTGTTTACAGTTGGGGCCAGTGGCGAGTCCTAGTTCCAGTGTGCGCCCACCAAGAATTCCGTGGTTTTTTGTACGAAAACTGATTACGGGTGAATGAATTTTGTACTGGTGGCGATTGAAAACGTGAAATTCCTGTGAAATTCCAGTTCAGAGGCGCAAAAAGTGTTCCAAAGTCGAATTTTTAAGTTTGGAGTTTGTTTTTATTTTATAGGTCGTGCCGAGGCCGCAGAACCAAGTGCAGGTGTGTGCGTGCATTCTAGGGCTGGGAAGTGTGTGACGGATCAGTGGTTGGTGCTTCGAAGTCGAAAAATCGCAAATCGCTGTACCGTGACTCTGGGTCGCTCCGGAATCGCTGCGTTTTTATCAATCCCGTGATAAGTGAAACCGCGACGGTTTAAAAAACAAAAAGTGTCGGTGGTGCATAGGAAAATCATAACGTGCACAACTACACCTGCGTGGCGATCCTTTTCAAAATACGCAAAATGTTATTTTCGCATTCATCGGGAGCGAGTAGTGAGTTGGTGTTGTGCCTCCAGTGAAAGAGATAGTGAAATATGTAACGTATGTTCATCAGTGTGAATAAAAAGAATAACAAATCACCAACACAGCCACAGCAGCGTTCGTAAAAAAGGCGCACAAACACACAGGCAGCCCGACTCGGTCGTCGGATTTTGTTGTTTTGACTTTTTTTCGCGTGTGTATTTCCCGTACGGGCACGGTTGTATCGCATCGCACTCGCCTCCATTCATAATCATGGCTGACGTTTTCGATTTGGAGCTGCATGAGGAGGAGAATCCTCGAGACTCGGACGACGACATTATCGAGCTCGATGATGTAAGTAGAATATATGCTGCTGCTGCTGTTTCGGCAGCCAGCGCGAACGGGGCGGGCGTCTAGGCAGCCGCTGGCGCTGCGGTGCTCCGGCCGCCTGCACCCGTTCCGTTCTCGAATGCATTTTCGCGATTTATTTACAAATATTTCAGGCTTCAGTGAATTTTGCAATTATTTTGTCTAGACGATGGCGGATTCTTTTTCATACGAAAATCTCTTGTCTCATGATACTATGGAATTTTAGGGGAGGCTACACACGTGCAAATATCCGAACGTGATTCGAGTGTGTGTGTAGGTGTGCAGAATTTTTGGCAACGGGCATTGTAATAACAGAAAAATGAGCACTTGGATGAAAACGAAAGATTCCCAAAAGGAAGTCGTAGGTTGGCTCAGCGTCTTTGTGCCATTTAGGAATAAACTTAATTCCGGAAAAAACTCTCAAACATCGCCACTGCAAACGGAACTTTTTTGTGGCCCAAAATAAATTTTACACGATTTTTTCTGCACCGTGGAAAGACGCACACGAAGAGAGATCTTGGAATTTTTTCGTCGAAGGATTAAAGATGTATTGATGCCAAGATCTGCGTTAAGTTTCGTGAATTTCGGTTCTTTTTTTTGGTGAATTTGACGAAAACGTGGTGCAAAGGAGAAGATGCGAAATGTAGAATTGTGTTCGAGGTTTGGTTTAGGCATAAAACTGCGTGTTGAACAAAATTTTTTGGGATAATCTGGCGATCAATTTACAAATGCAAATTCTTGTTAACTGCCATTGGGGAAACGGGGGTATTTAACTAAAAAATAAGCCTTAACTCTTGTGAATAAAAGTAATTTCTGATAACTATTGTGATTCTTCTTTTGTGTTTAGTTAAAATGGCAACAAGTACTGTTTTAAAGACACGGGCAACAAGTGAAATATTTATGAAATGTAAAATAAGCATAAAGGATATTCCCTGTTTTGCACACTTCTCTGTTTGATGTCTTGTGCTCTTAAACGTTGCTTTGTGTTTTTTGTATGCATGTCTTAGCTGAGCCACTGAGCAGTGGTAAATGTTTCTCAGCCCAGCTGAGAAGTGCACATTCTGCGCTAGAAGGGTAACTTTATTATAACATCGTTGACAGTCCTTTCGATCCACTTATTTCAAATAATTTTACACTATAAATTGTGATTAATTGATGGATGAGTTAATCGTAATTAAAGTTAGCCGATACCGGGGTTGAAGGCTGATATCAGACTTCAGGATTCCAGAGCTTCCAGGGCTCTGGGGTTGCAAAAACTGGGTAACGTCTACTGAACTTACAACCACAGCTCTGTCAGCGTAGTCCGATTCACCACGTCCACGTCGGAACCCCTGGGCAATGCAATTTAATTGTAGCATATATGAAAGGGCGAACGCGAGAGTTCGAGTTAGAGCGTAAAAACTGAACGTATTGGTTGAGCTCCAGGCTAACGACCTGGTCCTGGAAAAAAATCCACGGTTACGAATCCTCTAAGAAGGCTTCGGATCGGATTGATTACACGGCTAAGACTCAAGCGACGAAATATGGACTTTGATTTGGCTACATGGAACGTAAGGACAAAGAACAGAGCAGGAGCTCTAAGATCTCTACTCTCGGAATTAGAAAGGTACAAGGTAAAAATCGCAGCATTGCAAGAAAGAAGGTGGACCAACAAAGACATAAGTGATGTTAGAACTCATACCATCCTCTCAAGTGGAAGCACAACAGACACCCGCCAATTCGGAGTAGCTTTTGTAGTCGATAAATCTTTAAAGCCCCAATTTCTGGACTACCAGCCAATCAGCGAAGTACGACAAAATTTCGCAACATCTCCATAATCAACGCACATGCCCCCATGGAATAAAAACCAGAATTTTATGAGGATTCGACCATATACCCTCTAATGATGTTGGGCGACTTTATCGCTAAGATCAGGAAGGAGGTTCAGTATATGGGAACAATAGGCAACCATAGCCTTCACGCAACCACCAACGATAATGGTGGCAGGCTTATCGACCTCGCCAGTAGCAAAGGAATGGTGGTAAGATCGACGCTTTTCGCGTATAAAAATATCAATATAATGACCTGGACATCAGCGGATGGAAGGACTAGCAACCAGATCGATCATGTACTCATTGGAAAGAGATCAGCAACAAGTATATTGGATGTGAAATCCTTTCGAGGTGCCTGCTGCTGCTCTGATTACCATATGGTGAAAGCAAGGTTTAGAGCACGACTATGAGTTCAGAGGTTACAAAGCGCAGCCAAAACTTAAAATTTATAAGTTAAAAGTCGCAGAAACAGAACAACGGTACAGAGAGTTAACACAAACGAGAATGCTCTCTGAAAGAAGGTCTAGCGATATTGATGGCCTGTGGACATCTATTAAGCGTGTCTTGAAAGTGGTGCTGAACACACAGTAGAAGTAGAAGCAAGAAGAGTGAGAAATGATTGGTTTGATGTAGAGTGCCGGCAGCTATAGCAGAGAGAAATACAAGCCTTCGCGAATACCTATCGAGACCAACAAGAGCGAAACTAGAAGCATAGAGAATAAACAGACGTATCGCAGATAAAGTATGCAGAAGAAAGAAAAGAGAGATATCTAACAGGCGAATTCAAGAAATTCATAACAAGTTCGAGAACAACATCAGGCAGGCCTACCGCGAAGTCAAAACAATCAGTAGTGACTTCAAACCACGGACAACCCTATGCAAAGATAATAATGGCGGCATTATAGCAGATCTCGCTGTAATCCAAGCAAGTTTGAAAGAATATTTTGAACGGCTCCTCAATGATAATACCGACCCCACGTATACCAACGAAAATAAAAGACAATAAAAAGTTTGAAGAACAACAAAGCCCCGGGAATCGATGGAATAGCCGCTGAACTCGTTAAAAAGGGAAGCAAAGTGGTAGTAGAAAAATAACATGAACTGATCGCCAAAATATGGATGGAGGAATACTTACCGAACGACAGGAAGGAAGCCATAATTTGCCCCATCCATAAAAAAAGGGATAAACTACGCCGTGAGAACTATAGGGGGATTTCATTACTTTCTATAGGATATAGAATATACACAACCTCCATAAAAAGTAAGCTGGAACCTATCTCAGAAAGTTTATTAGGCGAACACCAAGACGGCTTCCGGAAAGGAAGGTCAACCATCGACCAACTCTTCACACTAAAACAACCCCTAGAAAAATGCTGGGAGAGGAATGTTAACGTATACCAGATCTGATGAGGTGCTGAGTGCTTGGTGTGATTAGAGAGACTGGTTTCTACTATCAACAGATAAGTGATCGAAAAAAGGCAACAATTGATCAATAGAAAGAATGTGTCTTCTTTCATGTTCTTTTACGTTCAGTTTTGACCACTCACCAAACACCTCCTAGAGAGTGGGTGAAATTATCACGCATCCACCAAATCCTTTTGACGTTGGGCCCTAAGACTGCTCTCTATGTTTTGATCCCTGCAGAACTCTCATAATAGTGTAAAGAATTCCTAGAAGCTCTTTAGTGGTGAATAAATGGCCACGTACGAGGAAAGGCCGAAGATGCTTTATTAGAAAGTAAACAATGCTGTTATCATTGATAATTGTGATATCATTCTACTTTCATACATCAAAAAGCGGCTAAACTGCGCTAAATTTCTTGCTACTGGGACTATACGTGTAAATTTGTTATTGATAGATTAGAAACTATTGTACGGCTGCCGAGTAAAGATGCTTCATATTCCCAGAAAGCTAGTCATAATCGAGTTCTTTTTTGATTAGTTCTTGAAAACACTAAGTTCTTCACGGAAGCTCTAGATATTATGTGTTTATAAGTAGATTTTCTAGCAAGATGTGATTTAAGGATGTTGCAGTGAACCGTCAATGTCCTCTTCCAAATAATTTTTCTGTTCGTTTATCTTATCGAGCATTTTTTAAAATACGATATTGTTTCCTGTGTCTTTCTTCTCTAATTCATCCACTTACTCAATTATAAATAGCCAAACTTTTCCATCAAAAAAGAAGGCAATAAAATCCTCCTTACGTCAATCTGCTTTCATTTTAATTTATATCAAAAGATGACTTAACTACGCCCATTCGTCCTAGAGCGAAAAAAAAGAAAATTGCAAAAAACAGGAAAAACAATGTCTGCGACCTTCAGAAGGAGGGAAAAATCGATTCGTTACGTTTTTAGCCTATTTTCGTCCTTAGGCCTACTATAAGCATGCACTCGTCGCTATACACATCTAAAATTGGAAAGAAGTAAAACGAGCCGAACGCCAGGACGTAAAAAGAAACAAAAAAAAGGAAACAGCAAAAAAAAACTTTCAAGGTGTTTCAGTTGAGGACATAACGAAATGGTTTTCAAGCAAATAAATTGCATGTCCTTCTCTTAGCAGTCCTTAATTTATTACTTCGTGTTTTCGACGCTTTTATAGCGGTTTTTTATTTGAAAATTGGCGCCATTTAATACCAGAAAAAGCGCTGAAAATTGGGCATGAGGTGAATGTCCTTCCAAAAGCTGCTGAGTGGCTTCCTTGACCTTAGACTCACGCATTGTTCCTTCCAGGAGCTTCTTTCTGTGATAGAACAACGCAATTTTTATTTATCCACAGCGCATATAGGAAGGACGCTGCCAATCAAATTGGATTTAATGTAACTAAAGTACATTAAACCCAAGAGATCAACGTCCTGGTATCCCGCATAAAGAAGTCCTCGTAATGACGTCAATTTCAATTTGTGGAGACATGTGCCACCCGTTAGCAGCTCTATCGGGGAAGAAACCGGTCATGACCTTAGCGAGAGCTCCACTATCGTTCGGTATATAGTAAACGCTAAACAACGACACTTGCTATGGTAACAATTTTCCCTTTTTTCCTCATTATTTGTATTTTTCTCTCTTTTCTCCTCGTTCTACATATTTTTTTTTTACCGTCGTCTCGCTGCGGCGTCGTTAATCGTTTCCCAATATTCGCGTGAGCTTTGATACCTTCCTTATAGAGAGTACACTTTACCTGCAGCCATGGCGCCTGATTAAGCGCAGGAGAAGAAACACAAAACATAAGAAGGACTGGGTCAGGCTTGGCGAGCTGCCGTAAACTACATACAGAAATTGAGGAAATTGCTTTAAGGCCTTTCTTTTTTTCACTAGCGTTATACAAGGGCCATGTTTGTATGGAAGAACGTTTGTGCTCCACCCTCCCTTGCTGCCCCCCGGTGGCGACTTTCGTGTATAGTTATTCTCCGCTTTTTGTTAAAGCGCTTAAATATGCGACGCTCTGCAGTTGAAAATATCCGACATTCAAATTATTTAAGCGGCGGCCGTGCGGACTAAGTGCGGTCTATAATTTTTGAAGTGCATGAAAGAATTTGTTTTTGGTGGGATTGAAGGCGGAAAGCGGGCGCGGGGAGGGGGTTTCAAGTAGGTTTTGGAAAATTACATAAATATTTTTAAATTGTTCTACAAAATATTTAGTGGACGTGGACTGAGGGGTAATTAAATTCGACTGGTTGCGAGGTGGGTAAATCCACACATATGTACAAAATGCTACGTGCACGGAAAAGTTATGCATGTCGTTAGATTTTAGATATTTTTCGTAATTGATATCCTATTATATTTTTTTATGGATGAGCACAGCGGTTTGTTTTTAATAAATGCAAAAGTCTTATTTCAACTGTGCCAAAAGTTGTATTTCAATACAGCAGCGGGTGTAGCATTTTTTGAAACAAACACATGCAAATCCGAAATTTACATGGAGAGTGTACAAAGGTCGGTTGAAAAATTCGAGGAACAGAATCTATCCAAAAACATTAAATTGTAACTGGCTGCCAGTTAAGTTGTATAATCTCTAAAACTGAATAGAGCAGCACTAACGCGACGTGTATACAAACCTCGGGTATTCTAGGGATTAAGGCGCCTGGCTACCATCCCAGAGGTCCCGGGTTCGAATCCCGGCAGCACCACGGTCCTTCGCTTTTCCCACCTTCTTTTTTATTCCCTCTTTACATTCTCCCTGCCATAGCTTTCCGCTAGCACTGTCTCGCTCCACCAGCGCACGTCATCGATTGGTTGATGGGATTCAACTCTTTTCATAACATTGGCATAACACTCCGAGAGTTGTTTCTCGTTGCCCCGATGCCAGAGTCACGATAGAAATGGTTGGGCGTAGGTGGTTGTGGCAGTTCCTTCCTACTTCTCTCTTTCCCTCCCTATCTATCGACTAGAGCTTGCAGTTCGACATTGCACTCTATACGAAAAAAAAAATAGATTGTCGACAGTACAAAAGGGCTTTCCCTGAGCTCTAGTCTTCCACATAAAAAAAACAGTATCCATCGATATGTACGACCATATCAGAAAGCTAACAACTAAAAATTTGAGACGAAGGCAGGCCCTGTAGAAAGTTCTTCGGAACATCAGATGCAAAGATGACGGCAATATTTATACACCGAAATCAACATAGGAGTGTTCTTCAGTGAAAGGCAGTGATTAGGGTGTAGGAATGTAGCAGCCCTGTCAAAGTTGTATCGCTATTACCATAGCGACTGCTCCACTGAAATTTCTACCCTCCTGCCTGCACGGCAATATTTCTCCCGCAGTACAAGACTAGCCCACTCGGCTCATTCTCATACCCTGCAATCCCCTTTTTCGCGCACACTAACGTCTGAAAGTTCGTTTATAAATAGAACAATTTGGCTGTGGAATAATCTCCCACAATCAGTTTTCCCGAACTCATACAACACCCAAGAGTTCAAACGTAAGGTTCATCGCCACCTGCTCCTGTACCCCCCGGACCTTCCCTAATCTATCATATTCTCTTCTATCTTTCAAACCAAGCTTGCTACTAGACATTGCAGCATGGCCTGAACGACATGACAGACTGGTAGTACAAAGGGTGATTCCTAAGCTTGGGTTTTCCACATAAAAAAAATCGAGTCCCGGCCCCTGGTCTCTTGCAACTGCTTTCTTCGCCGGCCTCGATTCCGATTTCATCCACTTTGTGATCCTAAAGCTTTGGGCATTCTGGTCCACCTCAAATTTGGAGTGGAAATTTAGTCTACCTCGCTGTCGAATCCCATAAATCCTACCGCAAAAGACTACAAGCAGGTTCTTCTTCAATCATACGAGCTTTATTTGGGTCACGATAGGGCTTGTAGATCTCGTCATTGCAAAGTCTCCAAAGCACTTTTCTATCGAACACGATTACAAAATAGGTCAAAGTGCTCTTTGGCAAGCACCCAATTCTTCGGATGTGATGGTAAGATACTTAGATTTGAAAGGCCCTGATCGACTATAGTAGGCATTGTTGGCTTTTAGCAACCGTGAGGGTATTTCTGTCTCGATGCTGTTGCAGCTGTTATTGACACAACGTAACATGTAAGATAAGAATTGCACTACTTTAAAATCATGTTCCATAACGTTGACGGGGCAGCATGTACCTACTTTGTTGGCTTTCATTGAAGTGGACTTGTGGAGGATTGTGCCTCTTTCTGTCAAACCCGAATCTCGGTGCGCCGTTTTGTTGCCCCAACTCGTGGACCTTGTGTTCAGTGGTTGTTTGGTTGGGTGCGACGGACGTCTAAAGTCATCCTGTGGAATTTAGGAAGCTTATCAGTGATCTGATCTGCAAACTGAAGATATCTTTGAAGTCTTCCAAAACGCTTACACAGGAAGTGAAAAAATGGTTCTCTCTCGTTCGTCTCCCCGGAACTACGGCAGCACACGTTGAACGCGATGCCCAATTTGGCAGCGTGGGCCTCTTAAACAGACCCCGTCCATAGTCTGTTTAAGAGGCCCATTTTTTTTTCTTTCTTGAGAGTATTTCGACGGAGAAGTTCTTGCTAAAGATCAATCTAGGGAGAAGGTAGTCTGGTTGTAGCGACCATACCCTCAGGTAGCAGATTCATGTCCGTACGGTTTTGAGGTCCAGGCTCCGGACTCCCCCAGTCTGAGGGCACTACACGAGGCTAAATATTTGATGTGAAGGTTGGGGGAGTAGGCGCAAGAGAACGTCAAGGACTTTGGTGGGCATGTTCTCATGGCCCTTGTTGCCGTTCTCTGGACCCTTCCCAACTTTATGACGCTATAGGTCCTGCTCAGTGCTGGCCGCCATACGAGCGAAACATACGTGAGAATTGGGCGTCTCACAGCTGTGTACATCCACAGGACCATCTTTGGCTTAAGACCCCACCTTTTGCCAAACTACTTTTTCAGGCTTTCTTTCCTTTCCTCGATGTTCAACTTCTAGTTGAGTTTAGGATCCAGTATTAGGCTCTCCGCACACGAGTCGACTGATTTGCAATCCCAATTGCCAACTGGTTTCACAATAATCACGCGCGCAACCAGTTTGCAATCGAAATGAAACCTTTGCGCACACACGAATGCAACTGATTTTGGATTAATTAGTGTTCTGTGCCCACAATGTTTTTAGTCACGAACATTTGTCATGTAGTTCAGATGAAGTCAAATGAAATCGCTTCCGACCGGCAAGAAAAGTCGCCCGCGATCAGTTGCAAACTAGTTTTAAATCGGTCTTGTTTCTGTCGACCCGTGTGTGGATTCCCACTTCCAGTTTTAGGTATTTTTCCTCGTGTGCCCGTGTTCTTTAAAGGCCCCCATATACGGTCAAATTGGATGTACATCGAAGTGCGGATGTACAACCAAAACTATCGATTGTGTGGCGGTCGGCCGATCAAAACACATGGCGAGCATGGGTTTGATGAAAATCTGGATGTACAGCCAATTTGACCGTGTATGGGGGCCTTAAGACTGCTGCATTGCTTGGTACAAAGCATCTTTCTTTCAATCGTCAGCTTGCATTCATAATCGAATCAGTTGCACCGATCTCCTACGACTTCTACCTGAGATGAAGCAAGCAGCACTATTGACGGTATTTTTAAGTCATGTGTAACTCTCGTCGGCATCCGACACCTACTCTCCGAGACTCAATCTTCGTTCATTGAGGAGGATTAACGGATGGCATTCCTTGTGTATAGCTGCTGTGTTTATCCAGGGTACGAAAATGCTCACTCATGAGGAACTCGTGAGTGAGCCCTTATAAATTCCTCATTATAAAATCACTCTCACTCATGACTGAAGAAAAGGTTTTAACTTCGGCTTGCTCGGACTCATGTGTGAGGCAGCTGAGACTGCTCATGCACATGAGTGAGGATACAATTTTTAGTATTTTGCACAGGAGCGTGAGTGGGCGTATAATGAGTGTACTCACCGCTTACTCGCCCAAAAAGAAAAGAAGTTGAATAGGGATTGTTTAATAATAAAAGTTTTAAATATATGTAGTTATATTATAAAGTTTATTTGGTCAAAACTAATTATAAGGCGCTAAAAGCTCTTTCAACAGAGACTTGCGTTGCTGGAACTGCAAGTATACAACCTGGCCTACTTTTTTTAGGTCATTATCGTGATAGGTTTTCCAATACTGTAGAGTTTTTGTATCGGGAGGTAATCTTTTACTTTAGGCAATACAACAAGTCGCTGTTATAGAATTCTTGTGGAACATTTTCGCACTTGCACACTTCAAGAGAATGCTCGCACGGTCCCTCCTAAACAACCCCACCCATTCCCAAGCCTCAAATCATGCCGCACGAAACTAAACCAAAGCCACAAAGACTCATGGGTGAGTTTGTAAATTTCTGAAAAAAATACTCACACGAGTAAACAACTGTTACTCGTGAGTGAGGAGTGAGTTAAATTGGTCGCACATAAGTGAGGAATTTCATACCCAGAATTCCTGAATAAATTACTCACACACGAGTGAGCGCACTATATAGCAAACAACTCTCACTCGTGAGTGAGGAATGAGTTGAATGAGTCGCACATGAGTCAGGATTTTCGTACCCTGGATACTAACTTGATTCGCGGATACAAAACTTTTCTGCGATAGTCTGTGCTCTCAGAACATCATACCAACAAGATAGTGATCTTAGTCGGAGTTAGCACTTCGTTACAGTCGTACCGTCAAAAGGTCCGAATGGTGGAGCGGTTTATCAGCATCACGTGGGAGTGACCCTAGTATTCGGAGCAACCAATTTCTTACTTGCTTGATGTGCATCGTACGAGCTTTGTACACATAACAAATGTTCCATGGGAGAATTTCTGTTTTCTCGAGTTTGTTACTCGTTTAGTAATAGAGGATTTTTTGCGGGTGAGCCTACTAGCTTCATGCCAACCCTACTGGGAGGTCCGATTATATTAGCTTATCCTCTTTTTTCGAAGAAGGCAATTCTTGACTAATATGTCACCTTAAATATGTTGACTAATAAAATTGTGCTCATTTTCTTCAAAGTTGGTTTGTCCCCAACAGGCATCGATATAGATCTTTGATGAGTATTGCGATCTTTCGTCTGTTATTGCATATCAACGGAAATCCCTTATGTTGCCCTTCCATGATTTAAATTTCGTATCCTTTTACATTTTTATTACAAATACAAAGTCTGTTACTTCGACAATTTTCGTTGATGGCTGTTTGGTACAATTTCGTATTCTTCTGATAAAATGGTTCAACCATCAGAGTTGCTCGCTTAAGAACTTCTTCATTTTACCTGAGGATAAGCCTTTAATGTGCTTCCTCATTGCCTCAAAAACCCCAAAATTTCGCTAACTAAATCTCTCTCTGCATGTGGTACAAGCAAAGCAATTAAGATAACATTATGAAATTTCCATATCAGACCTAATATAACGGGCGACTCACGGTGCAAAGCCATCCACGAAAATTGTCCACGCCGCATACCTTTCATGCCGCTCTCATATTTTTGCCAACGTCTTAATGATCCTTTCTTTTGCCAAATAATAACTGGAATATGGAAACAGGTTCCTCCTCGCCGTAATTGGGGCAAGTTTAATTTTTCGAGCGAAAAACAGCCAAGGAAATTTCAAATAAATGACTGCAATAAAAATGCAGCTAATGGCTTCATATAAGCCCGTCGCCTCGTTACCTGTGCATCTTTGAACCTTTCGTGTGTGTGTGTGTGTAATTCCATGACAATTTCTCTTGGCCTTTCACAAAATAAATTTCCGAGCAATTGCAGTGTGCACCCTTCTAATGGCGTTACCTGCTCTTGTGTAAGGGTTTGATCGTTTTTAAGAGGTGCGACTTGAGAAAATGGTCATTGCCGCTGCTAGACAGACAATAGACCGCTTGCTAGCCATGCAGCTGATATGACTTATGACCTAGACTCGGCTGTCATCAGAAGTCATAAAGATAATTGAAAAGGAAAAATTCAGCGACAATTTACTTCAAGTATGCAGCAGCGGCGGCCACGAATCCAGAGGTGATTACGTAAAGATTTTCCTCTCCGCCACGATAATAATCGTGGCATTATGCAAAGTAGCTCCGGCAAAACGGGGACAGTCAACATGGCCTGAGCGATCTGTGTGGCGGAGTTTGCCAGCTCGAAGCTCGGTTCACAATTTTTGAAGCTGCAAACAGCCTGAAGATGGTGGCGATTCAATTTAACGCTAATTTCCAGGTTAAACACGGATCGATGGGATTTACTTAGCGCGAATTTCACAGATTTCAGATAGAAGAGCAATTTACGAGCTCCCCCCACTCTCCCCGCTCCAACGGGGGACCCTATTGACTTTATCTTTTATCTGACGGAGAGCTGCGGCGCAAGGCTCGATCACGGCTCGATTTTATGACCGCCCCAGACTCAGCAGTTACACGCGTTACCGGTTTTTATGAATATTGGCGCGTGTTCAGCTGATGTTTGTTTGTCGTTTCGTTATTAATTAATCCAAAGACCCAGCAGCACTCGCGGAGCCCCCAGAGATCTGCCGTGGTCGGTGTCATAATTTTCCTGCCATATATAATTGACATCGTTTTGATTGAAGTTTTTTTTCCGTATATATGCACAATTGATTATCGGGACGGAATGAGACCGGTTGCTGGAAAGTGAAAATTTTCGAAGCTTGCATCGTGTTTAAAAGTGAAATTCTTTTATTGGATGGCATTTTACACACAACTTTCATTTCTTTTCTAAGCCTCAAAAATGCTATCATTCAAAATTGAGGCTGTAAATTGTGTTTTATTTGATGACTTTAAATCGTCAGTAAATTAAGGCAGTTTAACTACCATCCAATGGCGCTACAGCCCAAATCGAGCCTTGGCCTCCTCTAGGGCATTTCTCCATGTTTGACGGTCCCTTGCAGCATGTCTCCAGTTCCGGATGTTCAGCATTGTCTCTGCGTCAGCCGTCACAGAGTCTATCCATCTCCTCCTGGGTCTACCTACTGGCCTATTTCCCGAAATTTCTGATATCATAAGCCGTTTTGGGATGCGATTGTCTTCCATCCTGACTACGTGACCGGCTAGTCTTAATCTGTTAATTTTTATTAAAATTGAGAGTTCTGGGTCGTCAAAAATTTCGTACAACTCGCTGTTGTATCTCCTTCTCCATATTCCATCCTCTCTGGTTGGGCCTATTATGCACCTGAGGACTTTTCTCTCAAACCTGTTGACTCGTTCCTCTATGTCCTGGGTCATAGTCCAAGTCTCGCTGCCATAGCAAAGTACTGGTCGTATTACTGTTTTGTAGAGTGAGAGTTTGGTTTTTCTGTGCACAAATCTGGAGTGCAGTATTTTTTTTTGGGCATAAAAGGCTCTATTAGCCAGTAGTATTCGTCTAGTTATTTCTTCTTTTTCTTCGTTTCTTTTTGTGATTGTAGACCCAAGGTAGACTGTTTTATCGACTACTTCTAGGTTATGTTCGTCGATAGTTATATTTCTCCCCATTCTAAATCTTCCAGCTCTGGATTGTTGCATCACCTTAGTTTTTTCTTCATTGATCTTCAGGCCTATGTCCTTTGCCGCCTCTTTTAATTCGACATAAGCTTCCTTTGCTGCCAAAAAGGACCTTCCCACGATGTTAACGTCATCCGCATAACCAAGTAATTGTACCGACTGTGTTGCTATTGATGCTCTTCTCTGGACTGACGTTTGCCTTATCACCCATTCTAGGGCGAGGTTGAAGAGCATTGGGGCCAGCCCATCCCCTTGTCTAAGTCCTTGTCGAACTTCGAACTCTTCTGTTATAACATTTTGGATCCTTACCTTCGCCAATGAGCTATTTGTTGCGCATTTGATCAGTTGTACCAGCTTTGAGGGGACTCCTAATTCCGATAGGATCTCGTACAGCCTCTGTCTGTTTATTGAGTCATATGCCTGTTGAAAATCGACAAATATCTGGTATATATCTACATTCCTTTCCCAGGTTTTCTCCAGAATTTGCTTTAAGGTCAGCAGCTGGTCCGATGTTGACCTGTTTGCCCTGAAACCAGCTTGATATTCTCCTATAAGGCTTTCCGCTATAGGTTCTAGTTTTTGTTTCACAAGGATTGTGAAGGTTTTGTAGCTGGTGCTGAGGAGTGAGATGCCTCTGTAATTTTTGCAGGTTAATTTATCTCCTTTCTTATATATTGGGCATATAATCGCTTTCTTCCAATCATCTGGTATGACTTCCTCCTCCCAGATGCTGCATATGAGTTGGTGTAAGGTACGCAAGAGTTGCGGCCCTCCTTCCTTTAGCAACTCAGCTGTTATTCCGTCGACGCCCGGCGACTTGTTGCCTTTTTGCCTTTTTACAGCTTCACGTATCTCATCGAGTGTTGGTGGTTCTATTGAGATGTTATCTTGAGGAATCACAAATGCCTCTGTCTGTGGATCCTCGTTTAGTGTGGGAGTAGGATTCAATAGGTTTTGAAAATATTCTTTCCACCTTTCTTTTATCTTATCAGGGTCTGCTAATAGGTTCCCATCTATGTCTTTGCAGATGTCCGTCCTTGGCTGAAATTTATTGGTGATCTGGCGAGTTCCTTTGTACGCTTGTCTAATTCTCCCCTCATCGAAGTCTTCCTGTATTTGTAAGATCCTCCTGTATAGATACTCTCTCTTCTTCTTTCTGCAGAGCTTGTCTGCGATTCTTCTTTTTTGCTTGAAAACTTCCATCCTTGCTCTTGTTGTCCTTGCGATGTACTCCCGGTGGCTCTGGTTTCTCTCTTCAATTGCGGCTCTACACTCCTGGTCAAACCAGTCAACTCTAGTCTGTCTGGGGGCCCAGCCTAGTGCCTCTTCTGCCGCCCCCTTTATGCTGCTTTTAATTTGCTCCCATTTGTCGTTGATGTTGGGCGGTTCTTCTGCCTCTCTCAGATTTTGTTCGACAGCTTGCTGGTAAGCATCTCTTCTTTCTTCCAGTTTTAGTTTATCTATATCGTATTTTGGATGAGTTTGCCCCCTATGCGTTTTGATTGTTATCCGGGTTCTCAATTTCACCTTGACTAGATAGTGGTCTGAGCCGCAGCACGCTCCTCTCATTGTTCTAACGTCCAATATACTCGTGGCCCCTCTTCTCTCAATTAGGACATGGTCAATTTGATTATTTGTTACCCCGTCTGGTGACTGCCATGTCATCTTATGAATATTTTTGTGCGGGAACATTGTTGAACTGACTACCATTGAGTTTGAGCTTGCGAGATCGATCAATCTACTACCATTGTCATTGGTAGCGTTGTGTAGACTATGCCTTCCTATGACTCCTAGGAACTCCTCTTCTTTTCCTACTTTGGCATTCATATCTCCAAGCACGATTTTAATATCATTTGAAGGTATTAACCTGATGGCGTTTGTTAGCTCTTGGTAGAATTCCTCTTTTTCTTCATCTGACTTCTCTTCTGTGGGAGCATGGGCGTTTATCAGACTAATGTTATGTAGCCTTGTTTTGATGCGAAGCGTGCATATTCTATTGCTTACTGGCTTGAAGTCCAGAATCAGTGATTTCAATTCCTTCTCTACGATAAATGCCACTCCAAACTCTCTTCTTCCATTCGGTGATCCACTGGAGAGTACCGTGTGGGTTTTAAGATCCATTATATCACTATGGGTCCATTTGGTTTCTTGAAGAGCTGTGATCTTTATGTCATATTTTTTTAGTACTAATAAAAGCGAATGCAGAGCGCCTGTTCTGTTGAGCGTCCTGACGTTCCATGTTCCAAGATCGAATTCCATATTCCGTTGCCTGAGTCGTTGCCGTTGAGTCCGTCCTGTCCGAGGCCTGCCTTGAGGATTCGTGACGGGTGGGTTTTTACGGTGGAAGGTTGTCAGCCTGCCGCCCAACCCCCAACCTGGAGGACCAGTCCGGTATTTGCTTCGTTTTGAGGCGCGAAACACTCGCCTTTCACCCTCCTCCGTCTGTTACTCTTGTATAGACAAGAGCATCCAGGGGCCACCCGATGTAAAGTCAACATCTTCGTGGAGGTGGAGGTAGGATTCGGTAGCATATCGGAAGATCTTAGATCACGTAGACTTCAGATCGCAGATGGCGTTTCTCAGGATTTATCTCTTTGATGTACCGGCACCAACAAAGGTCTCTGAGGCCGTTACTACCATTTGACCCCCAGTTTAACTGCGCAGTCGGATTGACGGAGAAGCCAGAATGGTGGTGGCCTGTTAATCATGTGCTGATGGCTTCGTCAATTGTTGAGGAAAATTATTATGGAACACAGTAGTTTTATGGGAGGGAAAAACTGTGGAGTAGACATTCCGGTTTTGTTTTATGTCAAGTTTATGCTTTTCGAATAAAATAATTATGAGTGTTTGTGTTTCATTGAGGGGAAAAATATGGGATGTATCTAACGATGAATGGTTGGACGAGCAAATTTTGTTGTTTATTTATTTCGGCATCGCCTTTTAATCAGCTCAAATTAGCTGCTTTCAAAAGTAAATTTCAAATGATCAGAATTCTATGATTTTTATTTACTTGAACTAAATAAAAAATCTCAGGATTTAATGCAATCGTGGCTTATGCTGTCGACCATAATTACTCTCTTAAAGTCTTTTCCGAAACACCCCCAACTTTGTTTCAAACACAAATCATTAGTTTAATCAATTATGCTGAAATAAATTGAGATAAATCATGGCCCAGAAATCATCCAGTAATGCTCTACACAACATTAACCAACAGCGCAGTTTTATCAACTGAAGTTTTGGTTGCCGCTTGACAATACAATTTCCGAACTTACACAGAAAGATGTTCTTGACAAATTTTCTGAATGTTTTTTTTTCAAAAGTCCACGAATTTCATAAGTCGTACATCAAGGAATATGAATAAATTTTACGAAATACAAAATTAGTCACATCCTTGCTCTTATTTCCCTGTATTTTCCTGGTATTAAACCATTGACGTTGTTATTGATTTTTTTCTCCCAAATTTCTGGAAATCACCCACCTGTTAATGACTTATTAATAATCTTTAATAAGGGTTTACCGACCCCAAAACACTCGAAACCAGCTTTTATCTCAAAAATGCGTTTCAACCATTTTCACCTTTAAATCTAGTGTCCACGATACTTTTTTTTTATTATTTACTCCTTTTACGTTTCAACCATTCCATTCTCAATAAGGTAATTCTTGTTAGGACTAAATTTTGTACTACGATTCACCAATATTTCCTAGTATTATGCTCGTTCTAGCTAATGACGAATAAGTACAATTTGAATGGGGAACTTAAATTTAGTTCGACCTTCATCGCACTATGAATCATTGGATACGACGTCAAAAATTTTGATTGATGAAATCATTCAACTGTTGAATCAAATGTCTTCCATGGAAGGAAGTAAAAATTGGTTTTGAAGGATTGAAACAATTATTTAATTATTCCACGATATCGTACCTTGGTTGGACAACGTTCTTTCTCGGTCTTCGCAACTTTGCTTTTTTTTAAATAATAATAGAATAAATCCTTCTAGCTCAGAAGGCGCACTTCTCAGCTGGGCCTACTCAGTAAAAGCAAGAGGCTCAACTAAAGCATGCAAAACATATAACAAATAACACACAAAGAAGCGTGCAACAAGGAGCCAGACACATAAGTAGTTACGCGAGATTAGAAAGATTCCTTTTAAGGACATCTTCACTAATGCTCACGTTAAAAGCATTAATGTTTTTATTCACATTAATAAACATACGATTTACGGGTTCGAATCTGCCGTAGTTGGTGTTAGAGGAGTTGATGTGTAAGAGAGGTGGCCCTCTCAAATTGTATCCACTCTCTCTAAACGACGCACGGCTACTCAGAAAACCTGAGTCAACCTTTCCATTAAGGAGCTGATGAACAAATACAACATCGGTCACCTCACGACGCTTGTAGAAAGTGCTTAAGTTGAGTAACTTAAGCCTGAATTCCTATGATGGAAGAACTAGTGGGTCATCCCAAGGAAGATGACTCAGCGCGAATCGGACAAACTTCCGTTGAACCGATTCAATTCTACCAACGTGCAAAGAGTAGTAAGGAGACCAAACCTGGGACGCATATTCAAGTAATGGTCTGATTAGAGAAATGTAAAGATGTTTAGTGATCAAGTTGTTGTTAAATTCTTTGGACCAACTTTTTATAAAACCCAGGACTAGACTGCCCTTGGAAGAAATATAGTTGATGTGAGTGGAAAAGTCCAGCGTACAATCAAATCTAACCCCGAGATCTTTAACAAAATTAACACGAGGGACGCCCTCATTAAAAAGGGTTATAAATAATAGGATCACGTCTCCTAAAAAAAGTCATGGCTTGGCACTTACTAATATTAAGAACCAGGTTGTTGTTGGCACACCAATATTAAAAGGTGTCAAGGTCAACTTGCAAAAGTTTGCAATCCTCAATACTCTTAATGTGACGGTACAATTTAATGTCATCATCGTAAATCAAGATTCCACAGTGTCTTGGCAAGGGAACAATGTCATCAATTGACAGAATAAACAGGAGAGGACCAAGATGACTGCCATGAGGAACACCGGATGACGCTTCAATGGTTGATGATTTGGATCCACGGAAAAGAACTTGGTAGGTCCTATCAGCTAAATAAGACTGGAACCATGCTAGAAGGGCTTGCGGAAAGCCTAACTTTCTTAGTTTAAAAATTATAATTGAGTGAGAGAGCTTGTCAAATGCCTTACTAAAATCAGTGTACACGGAATCAGTTTGGCAACCGGAAACGAAGCCCTCGACAGCATGAGAAGTGAACTCGAGTAGATTGGTAGTGGTGGATCGAACTGCAAGAAAGCCATGTTGATTCGTTGAGATAAGCTTAAGCAGATAGGCGCGATTGCAGAATAAATGATCGATTCAAAAAGTTTCGGTATGACAGACAGCTTAGCCTTAGGTCTATAATTCGATAATTCGCTCTTGATGCCACTTTTGTGAATAGGGATTATGAACGAATTCTTCCAAAGAGTAGGGAAGTACCCTTTATTGAGGGATTTTTGAAAAAGGGTTTTGAGTGGAGACTGGAGAACCTCCGCACAGGACTTAAGAACAGCAGGGGAATACCGTCAGGGTCGGGAGTGAAGTCGTATGGGAGTTCGTTGATATGTTTCACGATAACGTCACTGGTTATAGATACAGATAAGCTACGAACCTCTCGGTTTGCAATTATGTGATGGAAATTTATTGCCATTAGGTTGGAAGTCAGAAGGAGTAAAAGATTGATGAAAGAATGATGCAAACATGTTGCAAATCGAGGACGGCTCACTACTAGACCAGTTAATGTGCTGCATAGTATTTGGGTAGTTATCAACTTTTTTCTTAGAGTTGACAAATTTAAAGAAGTTTCTTGAATCTGTATACACCTTGCCCCTCATGCTGCACAGATATTCACGATACAGAGCAAAAGAGAGTGAACGAAATCTGTTATAGCAATTAGTAAATGAATTAAGACTCGGAGAGTCCTTTCTCTTTAAATAGGTCTTCCAGAATCTATTCTTCTGATTCCTTAACTGCTTCAGTACATTATTGTACCAAGGTGGAGATGAACTGGGCAATTTTTGGGGCTCAAAAGGTACACAAGAAACGAAGGCTTCGTATAGTACAGCATAAAACCGTGCCACGTCGACATCCAACTCATTAGCGGAAAGCAAGCTGTTGAGGCAAGCTTAGATGACAGTTCCCCAAAGTTAGGCTTTTTAAAGTTAAAAGCATGGGTTACCACCTCCGGACAAGGATTTTTCTTTGAATTGTACCAATAATTAAACAAGACACCTGGTTAAGTCCATGTGATGTTTGCGTTTCACTAAGTGCGAGAATTAGCGATTTAAAATTCGATAAAAATACGTATGAAGTCCACGAATGTTGCAAAAATCAACACCAATTTTTTGGAAACGGGATGTCATTTGCGCCGGTTGGAGTAGGCTGGCAGATCTGTGGTGGTAAATTCAGTAAACGTTACGTTTTTGCAGCTCAAGAACCTTGGGAGCTCTTGAGTCCTAAGGTCTTGCACAAGGTTCGGCAAAAGTAATGTCATAATCTGAATGTGCCATAATTTTTGCAAATAGCGTCAAATGTCATTGTGTTTTGACTCTTAACTAATTCTCTATCCGTCTACAACATAAATGTCAAAGCACAATGACATTTCCCGCCATTTGCAAAAATTATGGCACATTCACATTATGACATTACTTTTGCAAAAATTATGGCACATTCACACTATGACAATACTTTTGCCTCACCTTGTATTAGCATGAGCTGAGCTGAGATTTGTATAGATTCATGCAACCCTATTCAGGTAACAAAAGATTCACATCCATCCAACCTTGTTTTGAAGGCATTAAAAACTTGTAAATAACTGACAGAACGCTATAATTTTATACAAGGAGACAATGAATGGCAAAACATTCGTGAATCAATAGAATTAGAAAATGTTTTGTCTCGACGAATCTAATAATAAAACACGAAAATTGAAATATTGTGAATCATATCAGTGACTATGCTTTTCCTCTGTTCAACGGCAAGTGTTTAAACAATTATTATCATTTTTTTTTTTGCTACTATCTAATTCCTTACTTGGAATAAATATCAAAACATCATTAAAGATGACCTTAACGGGCGGATTTTTGACAGCCAACCGATTGTTATTTCACTATCAAAACCGTCTTTCTTTCAAATCACGATAAGTTTCTGCACAGCGAAAAAAAAATGGCGGTTTTTTGTTATTTTGTTGTGGAATTAACACTTGAGAATTACAATAAAGTCAAGATAAAAGACATTATCTTATACGTGACGGATATTTTCGTAATTAAATGTCTTGTGATGTGCCACGAAGGTGAGGTTTTGTTCGTTAATAAACGCTTCTTCAGGCCCAAGTTTTCTTAGGCACCAAAAAACCCCGATCTTTCCGAAACAGCAGGCATTGCTGATATTGCGTGATCGTGTTTAACTCTGAACACGCGAAACCCGCTAGATTTTCGCAGTTAAGTGATCTTCAGATGTGTTTAATCCGTAGATCGGCGGTTTCTCTCCTCCTAATCTCCCCCAAAAATCTCGTTCATTCATCATAACTGATCACCATTCTCCTTCAGCGAATGCGAATGTGATCATGCGTTTGCGAATTATTTTTTTGAATGGCATTACCTTGGCCCAAATTCCTAACCTCCTTTCCATCTTTAAACACCTCCGCGAATGCGGCTGCTGGCAGTAATCTTACCCCTCGAGCGAGCCAAAGTTCGTTCGTTCAGCGTTTGGCGCGATCATCACCGATCACTGATTTTGCCAATTTCACGTGCCATTTACTGTTTTATTTGAACGGATTTTGCCGCTGTCAGGTCTTGTTTTCCCACATGAAGAGCGGCGCGGTCCCTTTTGTGTGGACCCCGACCGATCGCTTGTGGTTCACCGATTGAAAAGCGAAAATCGGCGGCGTTCAACAGTAAAATTGGGCCATCGAGGCGGAGATCGCGCCCGTTTTGTATGTCATCTGATTAAAAGCTGAACCGGAACTCGCCGCGCGCAGAGCGCATTCTACGGCGAGTTCTCATTTTCTCACGATTTTAGTGCCGACGGCAGTGTAACCGCATTCCGCTTCTAAAGTTCCGTTGTTTCTCCTTTCGCTATTTACACGGTTCTCATCATTGCTTACCGCGACCGACCAGCGTTTTCCGCTTGTCGTTTCATGTTGTTGTTGTTGTTATTATTATTATTGTTGTTGTTGTTAGTTGCCGTGGTGTTGCCGTATATATTGCCACAGCCGGCAATGCGGTTCGCTGTGATGTAACGCGTGAACGTTCGCTTTCGTGGAGCGGTATCGCCGACGTTTTGTTTACTTTTTTCGTTTTTCATGCCGCCAACGGCCTTAGAGAGTCTAGGAAAGTCAGTCGTAACGCAAAATGGCAAGCGCGGTTGCGTTCGCTATTCCTATTCATTAAGTTGCGCCGATCGGCGTGCGCATAATTGTGTGTGCTTCTCTACACAAACACTACTTTAGGCCCAGCCTGTATGGAAGTATGCTGACACAACTGCTCCGATGGCCTTCAAGCTCAAGTACGGCGGCGGCACGTGTATGATTTATCAATTTGGCAGCGGTAATGATAATCATCGTCGTCGGACCGTTCTGAAATTCAGTTTTTTAACGGTCTCTACTGTCTTGAATTCTTCCACTTTTCTCTCTTCGGTCGATTTTTTTTATATGCTTTTTGGCAAATAAGAAAGTAGTGAAAGAGATATTTTCTGCAAGGACCGCAAACTCGTCCGCTTATATATTGTATGTATGTAGAGCCCGCCGCCGCCGCCGCCGGTGGGCCATTATTATTTGTAACTGTTTGGGTCAAGTTTGCGAACTGGATGTGGATGGGGCCAGCAGCGAAAACTTTTTCCGCATTTCTTCTCATGAGAAACTGGAATCTGTTTACGGAAATAGCCATTTTCTCAGGTTTTGCCAGCAGAGGAATTATGCATGCCTTTCCCGATTATTTCGCCAAGTATGCGGTTTTTACTGTTATTTATTTCAGTTACGGCCATTTGGGGGGGGGGGGGAATTTAATTGCTCGTGCCATGGAAGGTTATGACCGTCATAAAATCATCGTGTGTATTTTCTTTTGCTCTGTGAACATTTTAAAAAAAAATTTATCCACATTTTTTTTCTTATTTTTTTTAATATGTTGAAAAAGAAATTTATGAGAAAATGCTGCTCGTGGGGTTTGAACGAAGAAAATGCTTTAAGATTTTCGGTTTTATTGACGTTTTGACGTTACATCTCTCGGCTTGTAAAACTAGTTTTATTGGAGTTTTTTGTTCGTTGTGGTACGGATTAGAGTGTGATTACTGCTGACATTGTAAAAATTGATTAAAAATTTAAATAAAATGCTTTTAGTTGATTGCCTCCAAAATTGCTGTAATATGTAGTTTATGTGTTGGGTGATATCCACGTGCCCGATGGTCAATGACAAGGTTAAATGATTTTTATGGTTTTTTTTGTAGATGATTCAATGATTTGTTTTTTTTTGTAAATATATGTATTTTACTACCGGGATGACTTTGTTAAAATTAGATATAAGTTATATAGTTTTTTTTATATAAAATGAATTTAAACAGTTTAGTGGTTCAAACTTGTTTAGATGCACTTAAGAAATTGTTTGATGAGAAGTGAATCGATCACGATCGATGAATGAAGTCATTGAGTAGCCTTTTTCTAGCTCACATTTTTTTTTCTCTATACTATAATATCAGTTAAGTCTGGCGCGATAGAAATTAGCTGAGGAGTAGAAAGTGGCCGGGCGTTCACACAAAATGCAATTAGGGAGGCGATTCGATCCCTTACACCATAAGTCCCCTGGGACAGACAGCAACCATCTCATACTGCTGCAAGAAAGCCGCATCCCGCATCATAGTCACTCCCTTATTTTGCAAAATATTGCAGGTTTCGTTCAGGCAGCCCTAATTACACCCAGGTTAAATCCTTCAGGTTTATAAGGTTCTCGGTTTTTCCTTTGAAGACAATGAGAAGTTTCTCGACAAGGAGATAAGCAACACAAAATCTTAGGTTCCAATTGCTTAATTTCTTTCAAAGCCACGCCAGGACGTATTTTTGAAAAAAAAATTGGCAGTCATGCACCGTTATTTTTTTATTTAACTTTAAAGTATTGAAATATCAAAAATACCTTTTTTTATGAAATTTACATATAATGTATATTTTTATAACAGAAATTCTTTAGAGACTTCTTCAAAGAAAACATAAACCTAGCACAGGGAGAAGCGGACAACCGTAGTACAGATGACCCAGAAAACGATACGCCAGATCCTACAATAGAAGAAGTTGCATATGCCATAGCGAAAATGAAAAATCATAAGGCTCCAGGTCCAGATGGCATATCCCCGGAAATCTTAAAATATGGCGGGGAGAAGCTATGCCATGTCTTACATAGCCTCATCATAAAACTATGGAGAAGCAGCAAGATGCCAGAAGAATGGCTTTTAGGCACAATAGTCCTAGTCCATAACAAAGGTGCATTGATGAGCTGCAAAAACTATAGGCCAATATCTTTGTTGAACGCAGTCTACAAAGTGCTTTCACATATTTTATTTAATAGACAAACAACATTTGGAAGATAAAGTAGGGTATTACCAAGCAGGATTTAGAACAAATAGATCGACAACAGACCAGATTTTCATAATGAGACAAATACTTGAAAAATGGGAAGAAAGCATTGATATTCATCTTCTTTTTGAAGACTATAGAAATGCTTACGACCTGCTGAATAAAAGCGAGTTGTGGAAGAAGATGAGTGAAATGGGTTTCCCGAAAAAATTAGTAGACCTATGCAGAATGACGACCAAAGATTGTAAAACACAAGTGAGAATACGAGGATGCAACTCGATCAACTTCCCTCAAGAATCGGGTCTGCGACAAGGAGATGCGATCTCACCAATACTTTTTAACATTGCTCTGGAAGCAATAATGAGGGAAAAACAGCTTAATGGAGCAAATAGCATCTTCACAAGGAACATTCAGATACTAGCCTTCGCAAATAACATAGTCATAATCGGACGCAAAGCGCAAGATGTAAAGGAAACCTTTTCCAAGATTGTAGAAAGCTCAGCAAAGTTCAATCTACGAGTAAATGACACAAAAACAAAGTATATGATCGTATCAAAACGAAGACAACGATTAGGGCGAAGTATCAGCCTTGACGACCATAGTGTGGAAATTGTAGAAAATTTTATCTATTTAGGGACAATGCTTACTGCAGAAAATAAGATAAAGGACGACATCCACAGACGCATCGTAGCCGCAAATAAAACCTATTTCGCACTAGTCCCGGTCCTAAACAACAAAGAAATTTCAAGACAGTTCAAGGTCAGACTATATAAAACATTAATCCGCCCAGTCCTATGCTACGGGTCTGAGGCTTGGACATTGACCCAACAAACAGAAAATAGGCTTAAAATTTTCGAAAGGAAGATCTTAAGAAGAATATTTGGTCCTGTAAGGGTTAACCAGAACGAATGGCGCATTAAGACAAACGAAGAACTTCAAGAAATGTATGACGAAATTAATATAGCTACATACATAAGACTGAATAGACTGCGATGGCTCGGACACGTTGTACGAGCTTCAGAAGATAGAATGCTAGCCAGGATTTTTAATGGAAGACCATCAGGAAGAAGAAGAGTAGGGCGACCAAGAAATAGGTGGATGGATGACGTGCTACAGATATACGGAAATTTCGTATAACAAATTGAAGAGAGCTAGCAAGACGTAGAGAAGACTGGAAGAGGAGACTTCGAGAGGCCCGAGTCCTGCAAGGACTGTAGCGCCATTCAAGAAGTATATTTTTATACCCGAACATGGTATAAAAATAAAAAAAACACCCTCACTCCTGCTTAATTGTTTTTGATTTTAGCAAACAATAAGGTAGGTAGTGACAATAATCCCGACGGTTGTGGCTCAGCTGGCTGCTTAAAAAAATTAACTCATACAACATCCAAGAGTTCAAACGCAAGGCTCACTGCCTCCTCTCCATACATCCACCAGACTACCCTTAACCTGTGATATTCTTCTTCTATCCTCGAGCTAAGCTTACTACTAGCCATTGCACCGTGACGTGAACGACATGACGGACTGGAAGTATAAAGAGTTACACCTAAGCTTAAACTCTTTCACGTAAAAAAAAAATAAATAAGATAGTTTCCAAAATATGTACTTCTAAAGCTACATACAGGGCTTTAGTGTGATGGTATAGAACTGGCTAACTAACTTTACTATCAAACAAATAATGACCTGTATTTCTGATACCTTGATATGGAGATCGTCACATCTCGGATACAATTTTTTAAAGCCCCAATTTTGCTCCATTTAGTCTAAAAAATGTAAGCGTACCGTGCTTTGTTTGGACTTTCCGTGCGTCTTTTATTGGTGCGTGCCTGTAGGGGCTCGGGTCGTACTGATATGGCGCTCGGAAAGCACCAGGACAGAAACACCAGCCGAGATTCGAGGGTGGAAAGTTTAGACATTGGCTTTTGCACTACTAGTCCGTCCCGCTGTACGTGTCATGGTGCAATCTCTAGTAGTAATGCCAGGTTTACATTTGCAAGTACTTTCGCGAAAGTAAGGCGTTTTTGACACGAAAGTAGAACTTTCGTCTTCACTTACGCCATGTAAACAATGTATTTCCGTGCAAGTAGAGACACATGAAATCGACTTTCGTGAAAGTACTTGCAAATGTAAACCTGGCATAAGATTAAAATGAATTATACGTAGAGAATAAGACAGGGTAGGAGCAATCTGCGGGATAAGTTATAATAATTTAAAATACGTATTATATGGTGCAAACAACACTTTTTGTATCTATGAAACTCAGTGACCTTCGATTTATCTAAGTTTGCATTGCTGTAAAATCAATAAGCATAATTCCACTTCAAGACCACAACAAATTACTCGTAAGAAAATGTTCTATAGTTAGGTTGCTAACAAACCTTGCAGATATTTCGATTATCTACAAAAATTCTGAGAAACGTGGTCGATTATCAAGATTTGCAAAAATCAAGATGGCGACCAAATGACAAGTCCCCAACTCCGAAAACTCCAATTTGCATTCACAGCCAACAGTTCTGCATATTCTTAAATAAAAAATGCACGCTTAAATAAGAATTTGACTGGACCAATTCTTTTGTAGAACATTCTTTTCGCTGTGAACACGCCCCACTGTCGGCAGTTGGATTAAAGCAGATCTGCCATAGGAGCTCTAATTAGAAATAACTTGTTTAACGAATTTAAAATAGAGAACAATTAAGAAACACTCAACCCTTCTTCTGAGATAGCAGTGATTCAGGACCAGTTTTCCCAAGAATGTAAGCTGATCGATAACTGGGTCACCGCCCAAAAGAATTCCGAGTGCAGCTTTAATTCCATTACAATCCACTACTCGTGCTGAATTGACTGCAGCCAGCAGCGGAGATACCCACTTATCAAGCGCCCATATATGACAGGCACATGGACCATGATTCACACCAGTTCCCCGGTCGATAAGCGGAGCCCCATTGAATCGACACTTCACCCAGTTCCGTTGCAGCGGCCTTGGGTCGAACGTAAAAACCGGAGTAACCTACATTTCCACAATCCACACATCTACGACGACGGATAATTGCGCCGAGGTGAATTGCTAATGGCGCAGGTACGGGGCCACCTATCGCATATTCATCCATGCAATGCGGCTGCAGTCAATATTTGCCAGCGCCAGCGAGCGAGACTCACTCGGCCCCGTCTATGACTGTGGGGCTCAGAGCGCTGAAACAATGACAAACACTTTCTGGAAGGGAAGAGCGAATCTCCCACCGCTCTCGGCCCCGCGCACTTTTCCCCCATATTTTTTTCCCATCACTGTTCTAAAAAAAGAATCTGCGTCTTATGTTTGCATCCTTTTAAGTGGGCGCTGGCTTGGCCTGGCACACAGAAGGTGCCACAAGTGTTGTCGTCATAACATCGGGGGTGCACTTGTACTTCATCTCCGGCGCTCGGTGCGTGGGGGTCGCACCATCGCTATTCCTGAAGTGGCGAAGGCGATGAAAATATGGGGCCCTAGGCTCGTAGGAGCCGCCCACGTGCAGGATGCTGCCAGTTTGAGCACTTGTTGCGTGTCGTCGGTTTTCCATTTTCCATTAGTTCCATGAAACTGCTAATTTCATTGGGATTTACGTAAGTAGCCATTAAGCCATTGTGTGCAGACGGAACCTTCCGGATGGAATAATTCAAGGCTGCCGATAAATGGGCTTTAAGGTAATCGCGTATTGTCTACCGTTTTTATTGGATTCATGTTCCGTAGCTAATAAATTCCTGGCATAATGGCCCCTTGGAGGGGGGAATTGCCGTCCTTGGTCGCTTTTGTATCAAGTGGTCGGGCGGATTAGGCTATAAAGGCCCGGCGACGCAGAGCCAAGGATTTTCTGATTTTGAATTCGTAACATATGGTCTCAAATCCGGGGCTGACAATTTTTTCGGCTATGGCGCACATAATGGGCGGTAGTTGTGGAGTTTAATAAGAATAAAGAAGCGATCAAGTTTCTGCCGGGCGGGGAGGGGGCCAGACCCGTTTTATCGAAAGCGAAATAAATTGTCATCGGGACCCGTGTCTTGGGCACAAAAGGTAAACGTGTAATTCGGTGAAAATTGTGCTGATGTGGAAGAGCCTTAAATGTTAATTAAATCTTAATGGAAAATGTTGTAAATTTTAAGCAACAAAAGATCGTTAACTTAGCATGTCTACTCGGGGCAGATTAAAAGGTCGGATTCTGTGTTCGTGTAATGCAATTCTAGTCTGGAAATAATTTATTAACTTAAGCAATGAATTAGAGCAAATCAGTCGGGTTAATGTCAGGCGAATCTCGAGCAGGTGGAAAAGTGGTTTGCTTGAACTTGTTTGCACACATTTTATGCAAGTACGGCAGGATACAAGCGGGGAGTTTTGATGTGTTGTAGATCTTGGGTGAAGTTTAGTGAAGATTAAATAGATTCAATTTGGCCACTTAAGTTCCATCGTGCAACTTGCTATCTGTGTGGTTATCTCGATTTTATTGTTTTATGTTCGAATGTGACTAGAAATTGATAGCTTTTGTTTAATCAGTCCGTAGTGTTGAAGCCGTTCCCAAAATTCATTTGTTAAAACAATTTTTTTCTTCAACGAAAACTGTCAAAATTTACATTCGACACATTACTTTATAGGAATACTAGCTGGGACCCGGTGCGCCTATGCTGCTCCCAAAAGCCAATAGTAGTAATCAGGTGATTTGGCAAAATTCTTCCGCCACTTTGGCCCCACAATTTTGAATAAGTTTTGATCATAAATTCGTTATTTACTACCTTAAAAACTCCCATATATGTACCGATTTTAATTCGAATCGGAATACAATTCGCAAACTCGCCGGCCATTTTAAATTTAAATTTTGATCATAAAGTCGTTATTTGCTACCTTAAAAAACTTCAGATACAGATTTTCATTGGAATCGGAACACAATTAGCAAATTCGTCGGCCATTTTGAATTTATAAGTTTTGACCACAAATTCGTTATTTGCGACCTTAAAAACCCCTAGATACCCAATTTCATTGGAATCGGAATAAAATTGGCAAATTCAACCATATTTCTGCGGCAATTTTGAATTTCGGTCATATTTCGGCGGCCATTTTGAATTTCGAAAATCGGGCTTCGAGGTGTATCATAGGAGACCTCCACGGAACTTCATGCAAATATTCAAAGCTCTGCGATGATTTTCAACGAAGCTCTCCATGACAGCGCCATCTAGGAGTGGCTTTAGAAAGTAATAAGCCTATGTTCTAAGTTTGAATGTAAATAGCACATGGTTCATACACATATTCATTTTTATATATAGGAATATGAAAGTGAAAACTACGTATTAATAACGACCCTTTTTTTAAGGGGAAAAAATCAAGCTTAGGCAATCACCCTTTGTACCACCAGTCCTTCATGTCGCAATCATCATAGTCTAGTAGTAAGCAGCGCCGGCTCTGGGGTAGAGCGAGAGGAGCAGTCGCTCTAGGCGCCAAAATGAATGCGAAAAACAATTGCGAGCGAAAAATAAAATTTTGAAGGCATCTTTTGATGGGCACGGGGCTGTACGGCGGAGCACACTTGCGTTGTTTGTACATATATCAGCCAAGTGTATGCTCCCATCAATATGATTCGAATACGACACAAGCTGGGAGCGCTGATTCCAAGACCAATCGTACTTAGCCTTAGGCCACATCCTACCTGAGGTGGCCATAGAGCAGAGAGAATACGGCGGATCTAGAGAGAACAAACTCGATAAAACTCGCAAGCCCAAGGTGTAAACAATCGTGATGAAGGATCAATATAGATCCCTTTAAAAAAAACTTTTAAGGATAGAGCATCTCTCAACGCTCCAAACACTTCTGGGGCTTTCATACCCCAACAGGACCATCTACAAGGCCAGTTGGATATTCCTGAGCCCATGCCGGCTCAGTGGAGTACGCTGAGATCAGAAGATCTTATTAGAGGCCCACCTGCGGAAGCGCGGGCACCTTCTGCTCTATTGGCTCTGCGTGGCCCCTGAAGAAAATCCCTCTTAATAAGAAAAGGGTTAGATGATCTGGATCCTCTCTAGGCCACAATAACCCGGCGGAAAGGGTGGAGACTCTAGCCATACGGTTTGAAAAGCCTGTTGAAAAGCTTTCAGAAAAGAAGTCCGACGCACCCATAATGAAGCCTAGAACCGCTCCAAAGCCGACCTTCTGCTAAAGTGTTACAATGGGCGTGCTTGCGACTGACTATCCGAAGACTCTCCTGACCACGGGACAACTAGTTGCCGTGCAAGAGAGTCTTCTGGAGGCGAGTTAGGACAGGGCTCAGAACAGGCAAGATTCGTAGGGGTTGCTGCGCGCCCGAGGTAGCTGGCCATAACCTGCACGGACTCGGCCGCCTTGAGCCCTGAGGAGAAGCAAGCCTGTTAGCTGTAGACCGGGTCAGCCATGTTGTGGCGCCTTGCCTCATTTGAAGTATGACATTGTACTGGCTCAAAAGCAAAAGGAGGCATCTCTTACAAACTCATTTTATAATCGTGTCCTACCCAACGCTATCTGTGAGGAATCATGAGATGACCTGTAGTCCACAGCCTGTCAGGCAGTTGCCTCAAGTCCTTATCCCTCAGCCAGACTGAGTAACGTATGGCCTTCATAGGGCCGTGATTGCCGACCTTTTCTAAAAGGTTACGGCCTGCCGGCGGCCTGTCAGTCCATGTGGGCCTTTAGAACAAGACGAAAAGTGTTTATTCTAGGAATTGTTTCCGTTAAAAATTGTTCTAAAATGTTGACAAGTGTATCAAACAATTACATGTGTTTGTACACGTGTAAAATAAATACACGTGTTTTTACACGTGTATGATGTGTACACGAACACGTGGCTGGCAGTTCTAGTTTAAATCCTGAGATATTCGCACGCATACAATCCGTTGGCATTTCCGATTCCGAAGTTTTTCACTAGCGGTACCAATTTGAGACAATTCTTTTGAACAGCAGTCGGCGAGTTATAAATAGCGCCCAAGAAGGAAAGGCAGGACATTCATTGAATCGTAGCAAAGCTATTAGGCCTGGTTCTATTCTACCACAAAAATAGATGGTCAATGTCCTGCGATGATTGCCTTTATTCTGGTAAAATCTATTGGGGTATGTTAAGAAGGCGCATTGTTTTTTTAAATGGCCCAAATCGTCCGAAAGATAATGTATGGTGGGTGGTGGTGGGAGTGAGATGAGTGGGCTAATCTGGTGTTGAGGGTATAAGATTGCCTTGGGGGCAGGAGAGCGTTTATTTCGCTGGAACAGTCGCTATGATAGGAGCGATACAATTTTGTCAGTGCTGCTACATTCCTACGGTGGCTTAAGGGGTCGATGGTGGGGCAAACGGTAATTTACGGGTCCTTTTTTTGTATTTTATCTAACCACGTCAAGGTGGTTATCGAAGCGCCGCCCCAAATGAGGGAGTTGTATTCGCGAAGAGGCCGAATGTAGGATTTGTATATTACAGCGCGGGCCGATGGCTGGAGGAGGAACTTGCACCTCTTAAGAAATCCCAAGCACTGGGATGCTTGTTTGGCGATTTGGAATATATCATTCCATCACAAGTCTTTGGCTAATGTAACGCCTAAAGCCGTACTTACACAGTGCGAGTTAGCATGCGGGCTGGCCTAGTCAGTTACTGCAGTGCAACTACTCGCACCGTGTGACCGCGCATGATACGAGTTACTACTGTCATGTGCGTGTCGGTTAGTACCTCGCATCCCAGTTACTACAAGATTTTTTGTTTTTACTCGTCTCTCGCCTTCCCCAACACGCCACAAGCAGCAGCTCGCATGCAACTCGAACATCAACTTGCACGGTATTGCGAAATGTCAGTAGCTCGTAAACCATATATGTAGCTACTGAAATCTTTGAAAGCTACTGACATACGAGTACACAAGTGCAGTAGCTGTCCACTGTCAGGCCAGCAACTCGCACTTGTGTGACCGGGCGGCGCGAGTCGAGCTACTGTCATGCGAGTACAAAGGTGCAGTAGCTGTCCACTGTCAGGCCAGACACTGGTATTGTGTATCCACGCCTTATGTGTATAGGGATGGGTTGGCCCCCAGTAGGACTTATAAGCTTACAGAAGTACTGAAATGAGCCCTCAGTAGTAAGGGGTAGGCCTTACCATGCCCCTTACAGAAGTAATTATTTTTACACACGATGTCATAGGAGGTCAGGCCTTACTTTTTACTACATCGATGAGCCCTTATATAAGGCATTACAAGAGAAGGCAGATGGTAAGGGGTAATCCAGAATTCGACCCAACGAAGTTAGAAATTTACCCGATGACTCATTTGTTTTCGTATTTTTGGAATGGTATTTGAGTCATCGGGCAAATTTCTAACTTTTTTGGGTCTAATTCTGGACTACCCCTTACCATCTGCCTTCTCTTGTAATGCGTTATATAAGGGCTCTTCTAACACCTAAGAAAATAGGAGTACCCTTACCAGATGACTACTTATATCAGTGCTCCATCGGTAAGTGCTACCTAGAATTCCTACTGGGCCATTAGTTCAACTTCACCCACTGTCACGGATGAAGAGGTGTTGCACTTTTTATTGGAAATAAGGCAGTACTTGGTTTTGGTGGGGTTGAATTCGACACGATTCTTGCGGCCTCACTCTAGAATGAGTTCAATGTCTTTGTTTATTGAGTTGAACATTAGTTCGCGATCATCAAAACAGGATCTGCCACGTGTTTTTCTTGCATTGTCGAAGGCGTAGAGTAGCGCAGGGTACCGTCGTCAGCGAAGCTGAGAAGTGGGTTAGAGGGGATTGAAAGTAGGTCATTTATAAAAGTTAAGAAATAGAGCAGGTGATAAAATTGAACCCTGGGGGCCCCCCGAGAGAGGGGGTTAGATTCAGATTTGACGCCATCTAATACTGCCGTGATTGAACGGTCGGAGAGGAAACTCTCAATCAACTTCTAACCAGGCGCGGATCTAGAATTTTGTTTTGGCGGAAAAAAATTTCTACTCCTAAAAAAAACAAAAACAAAATTAACAAAACTAACCGAAATTTCTGTTGGATTAAAAACAAACGTGCCCTAATGTCTTTTTGATGAAGACGGGCCCTTTCTTGTGAGTGGAGCTAACTTCAGAGTTTGCAAATCAAAACATATAGAAAGAGTAGAGTATATAGCACTACTTTTGAAGACTGAAATCTAATGGTCATGGCATAGAGTTACTTTGCCATTTAAGCTCCATTTACACTGACGCTGGCTGGCGCCACATACTCCCCCTCTAGCGACAGCGATATCGCAGTGAAATTGTGATTTCTCTTCCGCTTTTTGCTTTGTGACGCTCCCCTTTGCAAAGGTCGGTTTCTTTGTGGTTTACTTATTTGTTTTTCCTGCTGAACTGGTATTCTTTCCTTTCCAATACGAAATACTTGGGATTTCTCTCCAACACCTCGAACGGACCTTCGTGTGGTGGGTCCAAAAATACTCTGACTTTATCGTCTATTTTGAACACGAAGGGGCAGTTTTTAATGGTTTTATTTAGCTTCACCTCGTATATTTGTTTGTTTGGTTCAAATCTTGCGACAGCTTTTTCGTCTACTTCTACTGAACCGATTCTTATGAAATTTTGCCCACACATTGAGCTCCCGTGACAATGCAATCTGACAATTTTGTACAAAAATCAAGATGGCGGTTCCAAGATGGCGGACGAATTTTGCAATTGTGTTCCGATTCCATTGAAAATCGGTATCACGGGGTTTGAAGGGCCACAAATGACGATTCTGTGGTCAAAATTTAAAAATTCAAAATGGCGGCGCCAATATGGCGGATGAATTTTGCCAATGTGTTCTGAATCCATTGAAAATCGGTATCGGGGGGTTTGTAGGGCCACAAATGACGATTCTGTGGTCAAAATTTGAAAATTCAAAATGGCGGCGCCAATATGGCGGATGAATTTTGCCAATGTGTTCTGAATCCATTGAAAATCGGTATCGGGGGGTTTGTAGGGCCACAAATGACGATTCTGTGGTCAAAATTTGAAAATTCAAAATGGCGGCGCCAATATGGCGGATGAATTTTGCCAATGTGTTCTGAATCCATTGAAAATCGGTATCGGGGGTGTTTTAGGGCCACAATTGACGATTCTGTGGTCAAAATTTGAAAATACAAAATGGCGGATGAATTTTGCAAATGCGTCCTAAATCCATTGAAAATCGGTATTGGGGAGTTTTTAAGGTTAAAAATGACGAATTTGTGGTCAAAATTTTAAAAAAATCAAACTAAAAACTAGAAAATAAAAAAAATAGGTAAAAAAACTTTTAAGTTAAATGGTTTTATTTGAAATCATAAGCTGTACCAAAAACTAGAAAATAATTAGAACACAAACATGGACCTTCTTGAGATTCCGACGTCTGGTAAGAAATCATGCAATAGTAGCCGTGCTGTTTTCTTATGTCGTATGCCAAGGTACCCTTTGTGTCGCTGCGTCAACGGATTAAGTAATATTCTGGGACTTTTAACAGACTAAAATAAAAACATGGGGCGCATAAAAACCTGTATAACCACTGTATAATTAAATAAGAACGACTTGTCTAGAAGAATGTGTTTCCAAGCCCACCAATATATTTCATATGCGCCCCATGTTTTTGTTTTAGTCTGTTAAAAGTCCCAGAATATTACTTAATCCGTTGACGCAGCGACACAAAGGGTACCTTGGCATACGACATAAGAAAACAGCACGGCTACTATTGCATGATTTCTTACCAGACGTCGGAATCTCAAGAAGGTCCATGTTTGTGTTCTAATTATTTTCTAGTTTTTGGTACAGCTTATGATTTCAAATAAAACCATTTAACTTAAAAGTTTTTTTACCTATTTTTTTTTAGATACTTCTCGATGAAAAGCGCTATTTTGCATGTGACGAAGCTGCTCCAGGCTTGATCTCGTTAACTCTTTTTTTGCTTTACAAATTCACATGTGTTGACATTTTCCTACTTGTCAACGAAGAATTCGCCTGTCAAGCGCAATGATGTTCCAAGATTCAATTCTGCAGCAGTTGCTAGTATGTCTGGCTTAATGGCTGTTATCCTAACAGTATTAACGGCAAGACTGCGTACCAGTCTTTTGTTTTGTAGGACATGATCGTTGCCTTTAGAGTTCTGTAGTCGCCCGTCTGTAGCCCTGGATGAGCCGCACAGTGTAGTTTTTTATACGCTTTATATTAGCTTGACCTGTATGTTGTATGTTGTATGTTGTATGTTTCATGTAAACAAATCTTGCAACTTGATTTTGACCCACTTCCAGGTAACGGATCAACTTGAAATTTTGCACATATTTATAGTTCGCGTGACAATGCAATCTGACCATTTTGTAAAAAATCAAGATGGCGGTTCCAAGATGGCGGCCGAATTTTGCAATTTTACTCCCCGACCCCTGAAATGGGTATCAAATGAAAGAGTATTACAAGTAGAATACAATTAGCTATGTGGCGTTATACAAAATTCAAAATGGCGGCCAAACAAAAAATGGTGGACTCCCTTTTTCTTTACAACCCGCCCGATATGGGTATCAAATGAAAGGAAATGACAAGTAGAATACTACTAGCTCTGTGGCGTCATTCAAAATTCAAAATGGCGGACTACTATTTTCTTTACAACACCCTCGGTATGGGTATCAAATGAAAGGGTCTGACAATTAGAATACAGAACTGTGTGGCGTAATTCCAAATTCAAAATGGCGGTCAACACAAAATGGCGCTTTACCTTTTTCTTTACAACGCCCTCGGTATGGGTATCAAATGAATGCGTACGACGAGTATAGTACAGTAAACTGTGTGACGTCATTTTAAATCCAATATGGCGGTCTCTACAAAATGGCGATAGACTAAAAAATAGAAAATAAAAAATATATAGTTTAAAAAAACTAAAAAATACGCTTTGATTTTAAAATGAACTAAAAAGTAAAAAATAATTTTGAATGTAAAGTTTTTATTGCTCCAGCCAGAATATGGAAACAACCTACCTTTCGAAATGTAAAAAAGCGTGGGCCGCTAGCGAAAATGTCCGGTGTTAATAAATATAGGAAGAGAGTCCCACGCTGTTCCTGCTGCGGGATTGCAGAGATAGGAGACAATCCAGGACAGTCTTTGATGACAACCTGTGAGCTTTAATGGCCAACAGGGCAACTTGACTGTCCGAGAAAATAACAATGCTATTTGGAGCTCTATTAATACAAGTCTGAGCACACACCTGGATGGCGTTATCTGATGCGTCGACGTGAAAAATCAGTGAGTCGTCTTTGTCTTTTAGGCTCCATTTAAGTTGACACTGGCTGTCGCCCCATATATGTTTCCCCTACTTAGACTGCGGTTATGACATCAAGTCGATCGCGACACATTTTTGTGATAAAAAGTAGATCTTATGCAAACAAAAGTTGGCCACCTCTGGTATAGATCAATCTGTTGTTGACCTTGAAGGTCATTTTTTAAGGTCGTTTTTTTAATTTGCAAAAAACTTGGGTCGGTTTTGGTCGTTTGGTTATTTTTTGTTTTTGTTTTTTTAGTTGGGTCAAATTTGTTTTTTAAACAGCGAGCGCTTTTGGGGGGGGGGGGTCATGACCCCCGTGACCCCCCCTGAATCCGCGCCTGCTTCTAACTCTCGCTTAGCCATTTGGTCGACTTTTTCATTTTCATCAAGCCAGAGAGCCACGTTATGCCTTCTACCAAGCTTATGAAGCTTAGTTCTGCATGGAGTAGGATTGCAATTGGTGGGATTTTCAGAATATGCTGAGTATGAGCTAATTTCTAAGTGTTCGGCTCCAGCCCCCTAAAACCAATAAAAAAAAGGGGAACAGAAGGAGAATTCATGAATAAAAAACATATATATACATATACATATAATTAAACAACTATCAACTTAACAAATTAACAAGACTGAATTATCCCATAAAAAATATGAATTTTAAATCTAAGTAACCTATATTAACCTTAAACTTAAGCTAAAAATGAACTAGATAAAACTTATAACATAGCTGGAAAATAAAAAGAAAAGATATTGAAATGAACTTAAAACTAAATAAAAACCTGAAAATATATAAGAATAATAAATAGAAAGGAAAAACCTGAAAATTAAAAATTAAAATAAATACTGAAATAAATACCTAAAAGAAATCTTTTTAATCTTAATAATATAAGTTGGCAGAAAAATATTACTTACCAAGTCCGTTTAAGAACTCTTTGGTTCGTTATTGTTTGGCAAGTTGGAACTTGCTCATACCTAGAAACCTAAAAAGGGATATAATTAATAATAAGATATTTAATAAATCCAAAGATCATGCTCACCTGCCAAGATAAGCTGAAAAGATAAAAAATCAGATTAATAAGGAACAACAAATCAAAGAAAATTTAAGGCGGACAAACAACAACAACAACTACATGCACAATGTAAACAAACCAAATTTCAACTAAATAACACATAATAAGCACATCCGAGTTAAAATACTTGCACACTGTGTGCTAAACAACATTTCACCTGTACCATATGTGACGATTTTCACCTAGTACAGGTGAAAAATACGTATTTAAGGTGGCAAATGACAGACATAACCTGTCATTTTTCAACCACCTGTTTACACATAAAAAACCAGAACCATTCTTATAAACATAACATAAAAACTAGCACAGATGCACAATAAACACATCACATCACATTACTTACCTGGAAAACAATTAGAAACAGGTAAAAACACAATCACAACACTCGCGACGTACACAAAACTTCGCCCGGCAACGAAACGTCAAACTTTATGTTTTATATGAAAATGACATATGAAACTTATGTAGAATTTCGCGGGGATTCTAATGGTGACGTTAAAAACATCGAAAAAGATACACGAAAAAAGATATTTTAATAATAATATTTCTCCATAAGGATAAGGAGAGTGAAAGAGAAGATAAATGTGCGAAAATAAAGCGAGACAAGAATAGAGTTTTACAAAATGGAAAAGGAAATTGTCCCTGGCCATATTAGGGAATTAAAATATCCCTGCAATAAAAATCGACGAAAAATAGAAAATCAGTCGAATGATAACAATGAAAAAATTAAAATAATTATTTTTGAATTTAATATAAATAATTATTAGATAATTGGTCTCAAAAATCGGACAAATTTAATATTTTTACATTGCCGATAAGGTAGTCCGCAACAAGGAAATGAAATTTCCCAAGGATACCGTTGTTTTCGGCCTATAAAAGCGCGGACGCATCCTTAGTCGGTCTCTCAGTTTTCAGGATACAAGCAGAGAATTCTTACACACCGATTGGAAGGTGAGAATTTTGCATGCTTTTTTTACAAACTTGAAATTTGATAGCGAGCAGTAAATTTTCACGCACACCACTTGTGGAAGGCGGAAAATTTTACATGAACTTTGTGTGGTAGTGAATATCAATAAAAAGCAGTGAACTTAAAGCATACCACTTTGTTGGAAGGCTGAGTTCTGCCTGCGTTTTATGCAATTGTTTTTGTTGTATAATAGATTGTCGCAGTGAACTTAACGCACACCACTTTGTGGAAGGCTAAAGTTCTAGCTGCGTTTGTACACGTGTTTTTGTTGTAGAATAGATCGTCGCAGTGAACTTAACGCACACCACTTTGTGGAAGGCTACGGTTCTACCTGCGTCATAGGTATTTGTCTTGCTTAGAGTAGACAGTAGCAGTGACTTCTTAAGCACACCACTAGTTGTGGAAGGCTAGAATTTTGTCTGCTACTGCTTGTTTTGTTCGCGTAGTTCGCAATTAATAGATATTAGCAGGGAACCTCTGCACACCGCTTACTGGCGGAAGGTGGACTTTCTGCATGCTATTTCGTTAGGGATCTTTACAAACGTCAACTCCTCGCAGGGAGCTCCATCAGGGAATACCATTAATTTGTAAGGCCGGAATTCTACCTGCAACCCACCTTAGGACGCGATCACCAGAAATACCCGACACACCACCACGCGGAACCAGCTATATCTACCAACGAATCAGCGACATCAGAAACTACTCCAGCAAGCAGCAATTTTTTATTAATCTAACATTAAAGCACCTTGCATGATTAGACGTAAGCTTGTAGTATTAAGTATCTCGAATTGAATAAAGCTTGAATACCAACTACACGTGCGTTATCATTTATATTTTTTTACGTTTTTATTGCACCCTATGTTTTAGGGTGCCAATTTTAACACGAAGTCTAGATAAACTCCAGAGAAGTGTGATAAGGCAAGAATAGAAGATCAAAAGAAACATATACAAAACTTTACAGAAATTATTGATTAGACCTATATAACTTTATTAGGAATTGGCTGCAGTGCTCACGACATGGGTTGCCCCATATTGACGTGAAAAAACTTTATTAGGACAAAAATTAAAAATTTCTCGTGTCGTGTGCGTGTCCGGCAAGCATCAGAATTAATAATCGAGCTATTTCTAAAGGTTGGTGCATAATTTTCTGATGTTAGTAAAGACATAGACATTTGCAGGCTTTGAGCTGTCTATATTGAACAAATTTCGTCTAGAAGTGTTTATTATGATTGAAATATTTCGTTTCTAAATAGAACACGCATTTTTGAAAGCCCAAATTCTCTTGCTTGAAATGTCCCAAAGCTATCATTCAACGATTACACATCGAGATTAAAGGAAACATTTGCTCGAAAATAAGAACTGTATTGCGTTATCACACATTTCTCGTTTCCATTCATATTTTGACAACATTCAAGATCATAAACAATTCTTAATCTAACCGATCTCTTCGTCTTCGATCAAAAGAAAAAAAAAAGAACGGAAACATAATAAATTAACCAGACGAGCTTAATTAACTCCGAATCTCCCCTCGGCCGAAGAAAGCGCGCTCAAGAAAACGAATCAGTTCTCGTCTCTTTCTTTCGTAGAATCACATTCAGTAGTCGTCTTCTGTGCGATGTGAAATAATACAAAGATTTACTCAGACAAGATTGAAACGTCCCGTCGCGCTGCCGGTACCAAATTGAAATTCAAATTCGTGGCTGGGCTGCAAGCGGCTCAAGGAGAACAGCAGACAGTCTCTGATTACATTTAATCACAGCTACAATGATTCCCGCCGTAACCTTCAGACAGACGCGCTGCTTCTAATCACAGCCACCCCCTGGCACCCCATTGCTGGATAAGGATGGAGCATATACGCGGCCCGAATCACCACCACCACCACCACAGTCACCGCAGCCCCATTTTCGGGAGTCTTACAAATTCGCAATTTGTCGTCTTTTTGACGCCGGAGTATTGTGGAATGCTGATGAGAGAGATACGTCTACCTACCGTCGTCGGGGCTGGTCTCCATTGGGATAAAATTTCTCGACTTTTAATTTTACGACTAGCGTCGTCTACACTTAATCTAATAAAGGAGATATCAAAATATGCCGAATGGAATGTCCGAGATATCAGAGCGCGCGTCAATTTCGTAGTCGGAGTCGGAGTTGGAGCAGGAGGATAACCGGCGATGATCGGCGCGAGTGGCGACTGGAGTGACGCAAATCGACTTCAGTTATGCAAAACGATTGCCGACTTGTTCCAGTGAGAGAAGACGTGGATACCACAAAAAAATCTTCTGGATTGACGTAAGCTGCCGGAGACCATGGCTCTAGAGCCAGTGGAGCCAGAAAGGTGGATGGAAACGTTGAAAATTGTTAATCTTTAGTTTATGGCCTTTAATCGGCTCTAATTGTTTATTCATGGTGATTAGGCATTAGGCAACTTATTGATTCTGATGACGATGAGAATTTTCTGGTTAAAGTGTTTTTATTGGCGGCGAGAGGATTAGTGACAGGTGCTTGAGTTCCAGCAGAAGTGGAGTTTTGACTTGAGCCGCGGATTGGCTGAATGTAAGGCACCTGCAATTTCTGTACAGATTATTTCGTAAGAGATGCATGGATGGCCCAGCTATAAACGAGATTGATGTTGTCTGTGTTCTATTTACTCAGAAGCTCACTACCTGAAATATAGAAACAAGTGATATTTAAAAGCAAGTCAGCGCGCCTCGGTAAATGGCAAAGTTAAAAGAAAGTAGTTGGAGTCGTTCTAGCAGCAAGCCTAACTGGAAAGGTATAATGTGACAAGGTGATTCGCCTAATTCAAACCGGCTTTAAGAGACTGGAAAATACTGGTCGAGTACAAACAAGCTGAGAGGCAGAGTATTTTTTCATATATATACGCGCCAATATTAAAATTTTTTTATAAGTAAAACTATAATCATCTAAATTTTTTTTAACTTAAAACATAAGCTCCAAAATTAAGTAAAGTGATCCACAAATATACAGATTTAATTGTTATCTACAAAACGAGCCCAAGAGACTGTAAGTGACGGAATTAATTAAGAAAATCATAGCGTCAATTTCTAACTATTAACATAGGAAAATATTTACAAAAATACGGCAACATCGAGCTTAGAGCAAAGCTAAAAAGATCAGTGAAGCCGAATTTTCATCCCAAAGTCAACGCGAAAGTGCACTTTGATGCTCTTTTATGCTTCAAAATGCACTTTCACGTTGACTTTGCGATGTAAATGCGGCTTAAGAGTTAAGTAGGAACAAGATGCGAATTCCTTTCAACCCTCAATCCCTTTTTGTAAGAAGACCAATCTGAAAGTCGCTTTGATCGAAAATCGTTCTATTCTTAAGCGAAGCCTAACTGCTTGATCACTCTTCAAACTATGGTATGATAATGATGAATTCACATTGTGTAAAAATAGTACCAGGAATGGTTATAATTTTAAAGAGGCAAACAAAATAAAGTGTTAACGGATTTATCCTAAAAGCTGGTAACACTGCATTGAATCACCGTACGGAGTTTGAGCTCCATCTGTCACTTAGTGTGTAGTCCATGGAAATGGTACTTTAACATTGCAAAAATGCAGGACAAGATTTTTTTCTTGGGTTGTGTAGGGGGGGTCGGTGTTAGCTTAAATTTGAGTTTTCGAGTTCCCCACCCCCCCATTTGGCCGCCATCTTGGAAAAGGCCCGTCGGGGAAGTGCGGATGGCTCCAGTGATGGAAAGGCAGGCCATTCTATGAATTTTGCACAAGTTGGTTATGAAACCCTTAAGCGCCGTTCTGTGCCACCAAACTAAAGCTGCATAAGTTACCATGGGCCTAAAGATGGTGGTGTATATCCAGTACATGGTTTTCGGCTGAAAATCCCATGTGGAGCCACAAGTTCTGCGACAAGCCCACAGGGATCTGCGCATTCTGTTCATCAAAGTGTCCATGTGCTGGTTCCAGTTGAGCTTGGCATCTAGCGTCACTCCTAAATATTTGGCTTGTTGTGAAAAGCCTATAGTTCTACCTGAGAGTGTCGGTTCCGAAAGCCCCGGTAGTGATCGTTTCCTGGTGAAGGGAACCAGAATCGTTTTGTCGGGGTTGACTTTTAGTCCTACGCTGTTGCACAAACTAGATACTAGATCTAGTGCCTGCTGCAGACGCCTTGACATGCCTCCTTCAGTTTCGTCCGACGATAACGACATCGTCTGTGTAGCCTTGGGCGAAAAAGTTGCGGCCATTGAGTAGTTCCAGGAGTTCATCTACAACAAGCAGGGCCACCCTAACCACAGGGCTAAATGGGCTGTAGCCCCGGGGCGCAAGCCTTTTCGGGGCGGCAATTTTTGTTGGTTTTATTTTTTTTTTGTTATTTTTAGTTATGTTATTTTTATTTAAAACCTTTTCATTACAGAAATAATCAAATAACATTTTCTAAAGATTGGTTATTCGTTATGGGAATTAGTTATGAAAATTTTAAAGATGCTTTGGATAGAATTTACGAATATAACTTTCAAAAGCCTGTAACAAAAGTTGAAGCTGAGGGCTTGTAGAATGAGTTCAAATCACTGGAAACTGCTATTATGGTAGCATTTTGGAGCTAAATATTTGAAATCATAGATAAAACTAATATATCACTTCAAAAAGTTGCTACTACAACCAGGCCCGCCACAATGGGCGAATTGCCCGGGCCCCAGGTCATAGGCCCCAAAAATAGATTGCAAGCCAAAAAGTGGACCTAGCTGGACTTAGTAACTTAAGACCGATTCGGAAATCAAGAAGCGACCGTTTTTTTAGTAAAAGATTTTTTGAAATTTCATTCTCCTTAAATCCCCAATCATATTTTAGCTCCAGGCCCCGAAAGGCTATGTGGCGGGCCTGACTGTAACTGAAAGCATTATTGAATTATCCGCTTCTTTAAAAAAATCTGTACACCCGAAACGATATACAAAATAATTTAACGTTTACAAATCTGAAGGTATAAAATTGTCCGGATGTGATGAGTACAAACGAATACGCAAAGCAAAAAAAAAATTAAGACGAAAATACGTCGAAAGAAGTTAAATTTGATGCCAATAACGAATTCCGCATGAATACATATACATAATATACTTTTGACACACTATACCTTCATTATGATGGTAACTTTCATTACGATAGTAAAGGAAATGACGCTATGACACATTACACTTTACTTTCATTTGCATTTAACATGTCAAGTGAGATATAATTTATTCTGTGTGTTTTTTTGCTTTATGTATTTTTAAGTTGTTTTAATTTGTAATATTTTAAATATTAATTTTAAAGTAGTAAAGCAGGGGTGGCCAACCCGCGGCCCGCGGGCCGCATGCGGCCCTTCACAGGAAATTGTGCGGCCCGCGAGATTCAACAAGATTTAACAAAATATTTTGTGCTAGAAGGTTCCAACATGTGAAAACAAAGAGTCACCTATGAGCAATGATTAAAATTCACAGCCTGACATAGAGAATTGGTTCTCGGGGTGACCGGGTTGATGGATAAAAATCCAAGTAATTGTTTTTCTCGGATCAATTCAATATAAATACCGCATCCGCAACAAAAATTTAGTGTCATGGCTAGCAGAGAAAACAAGCATATTTACAAGGAAGTACACTTCTTTGGTCAACATCCAGCTAGTGTGTTATGAGTGCAGGATTCTTTTTCTTCTGCTCCTTTATTCCCGCACGGGACATAGGGCGGAAACAGTTGCCCTCCTTGTTGTGGCGTCTTTTGGTAGGGTTCTCCTCCACTTTATTCTAGGTTTTCCAACTCTAGGGTTCCTTCCAGATTCCAGTCAAGGGCCTTTGGCTAGATTCACGTTTGAACCTCGCAGGGTGTGGCCATTCCATTCCATTTCCCTTGCATGATTTGGTCATCTATCGTTTCTTTTCATTTGTAATTCTATCTTGCCAGAAGATTTTTATTTAGGATGAAAACTTGAAGGCACGTTGTGATGGATTGGGCCACTTTCAATGTTTCGCACATACAACAGAATTGCCTTAACATTGGAGTTGAACAGTCTCAATTTGGCGTTAGTTGAGATCTCCGTCGATCTCCATATGATTTATATATTCTGGTAGTGACGTAACTGATGAGGTAACAGAATTAATCTACCAATTCCACGTCACCATTAGTCAGCGCTGTATCCGCATTTCTTTAGTTTTAATCGGATTTAACCTTAAGCCTGTCGAACTACTTTCTGCTACTAAATTGTTTAACATATTTTTGAGGACCTGAATGTGAAAAACCCTTTCAAAACATAATTTTTATGTTATAAAAGAAAAGTTTTGTAAATTGAGATGTCTGGGACAAAAGGTTGTGATTGCGAATCGTTTCTTTTCGAAAATGGAATTTACGTAAAATGAATACCGCCCCACCTTGTCTAACGAAAACCTGCACCACCAATTACATTACATTTCACCTAGTTTCTTAAAAATGCTCATACCTCGTCTATTGCCTATTTTAACTCACATTCTCACATTCTTAACTCCTGCCTCACGGTATTCAAGTTTCCCTCGACTTGGAAGCATGCTTCAATCATACCTATTCCCAAGTGTCCTTCTCAGTCCTATCAGCATTATTCTCTTTCTGCTCTTAAATTTTTGAAAAGTTTCGTATCTATCCGCTCTCAAAAGTTTAAACCAGGTGGCTAAAATACCTCAAGTGCCCTACTCCACGCTGGTGTTCCTCAAGGCTCCATTCTTGGGCTACTTTTATTCAGTATTTTTATTAACGATATCTTAAGATTCATATGTATGCAGACGAAGTGCAGCTTTATTTCCCTGCGCCAAGAGATCAAATACATTATGTGTGTGGAGAAGGTTGCTGTTGACTTGCGTCAGGCATCCTTATAGTCGACATTAAATTTACTGCAGCTCCTTCGAAATCCCATTTCATTTTTATCTCTCTCACTCTGATACTGTTCGTCCTGATTTTTCTGCTAACGCGTTAAACTCGGTTCTTCTTGTTTTCGTTAATAAAGCAAGAAATCTTGGGCTGGTACTGAATAGCAGCATGAAATGCTGCCATCACATTAGTTTCATTGTAAGTAAAACCTACGGACTCCTGTCTAAACTTCGTTACCATTGTGGCTTGCTGAAAAGGGCTGTCCATCTGTCCTCTCTTGATTCTTTTTGCGCCCATAAACTTGAAGTAGCGTTTAACGATTGTGTACTTACCTGTGTAGAACTGTTGAGGTATCAGTTTGTGCAGCTTTTGCAATCCTTCACAGATAATTATAATTTCGCGTTTCCCTGCGTTGATTGGTCAGCATTCTTTCTTTGTCTTCGCAGAACAGCTTTGGAACTCTCTCCCTAAATTATATTAAATTAAATTTGAATCACCCAATATATGACCCCGACCCGCGGGATCATAATGCATTTTCAAAGTGGCCCGCGATACTATTTGGGTTGGCCACCCCTGTAGTAAAGGAAACATCTGCTGCTTAACTAACGTCAAATCAAATTATTTTATTTTAAAATGTATTTACTAGTTTCTGCAAAATTTACTAGAGTTTTTACTATTTACTGCAAAATTTCGAAAGGTTTTCGAAAAAATGGCAAGAGGGGTATTTTGTAGGCAATAATGTTTTGTATAAGTAGATAAAAAACAAATTTTGCAAAAATCAATTGTTGAGTGATTTTTTTGGCCGAATAGTAATTTTTGGAAATTTTGACCTTGAATAACTTCGAAAGGGTTGCGTTTTAGAAAAAATGACAAGAGGGGTTTCTTTTAGGCAATAGCGTTTCGTTTTGGTCGATTTTTTGGCCAAAAAGTGATTTTTGATAACTTTGACCTTGAATAACTTTAAAAGGGTTAATCGGGTCAACATTTTTGTAAGAACTAAAGTTGTAGATAATTTCATTGCCAACATTTTGGGCCCACGCACGGGGTTGTACGACCTATAGAGATACAAGGAAAACGCGATATCTCCGCGGCCATGTTTTTTTTTGTGATTCCGAAATTGTTTTCTTAAAAAGTTCCAAAGGTGCTGTGGACCAATTTTCAGCCATTTTGGAATTTTGTCTCCTTTCGTGCCGTTTTTTTGCTAGTTCCCCCGGACTATATGTTGTTTTTTTAATTTTGTATGAATTTTTTGTTTTTATTTAGCGTAAATTGACTTTTTCTAGTTCTGACACTTTTGTCTAACTTTGCCGGCCACCCCGGCATTGATGCATTTTGAGTGCATTGTTACACAATTTTTTTAATTTCTCCAGTTATGTTGGTCGTAGAACAATAAAAAAATTGGAAAATACTCGTGAATGAATAGACTATCGAACTGATTCGGTATAAATACTTTAAAAATGAAGCCTAACCTCAATAAACCAAAATGTGTGAAATTTTGTTTTATTTTACTAAAAATGCAATAAATAACGGGGAAAAGGTCGGATTTTGATAAAAATTGGAGAAGAGATGTACTTTGATGCTATAAATACGTGGTTGAAGTTTCAAAAAAAAATCGATTTTTACGGCAACAAATTGGCAGTTTTCGAGAAAAAATTTAAATTGCCGCCATTTTATGCCAAATCATCGTACGGTAAAATATTTTTTTTAAATTGTAGGTTTTTTTATGTACTTTCTTGTGAGCATACGCAATACTTCGTTACTTTATTTAAAATGTCTATTTTAGGAGTTTGAAAAAACTAAAAAAATTCAATTTTCCAATTTTTGACTTTTTTTTCATAGTTGGCAAAAGTTGTGAACGTTGAAATCTTCCGCAACAAAGATTTCGAAATTCTGGAAGATTTCGTCTTTCCTAAATTGCCCTTTGAGTCCTTTCTCTTAACTCATACGAATATGCATTTTTTCAAATAATAATGAAAATACGTTACCGCAGTTACTTCGACAGATGTCCATTAAGTTAGGAACAATTTGTTTTTAATGCCGATACCATTCAACTAACGCATTCCTCTTCCGCCCTAGTCATGTCGTGCTAAGTGAAAACATTGCCTATTTTGGCAAAACCATAAACAATAACAAGAAAATAAAAGCTCATTCACTCCGTCTGCTAAAAGCCATCCCGAATGGTACGGAGACCTCGGATGAACATGGATTTTTATAGCCTTGTAAATTTTAAACCTTTATAAATTTGTCATTAATTTTGCTGTTATACAAATTTCAGGTTTTCGAGATTATTTAAAAAAGCTACAATTAAGTCAAATCTGTTCATAAAGTTACTTGAAAAGAATAAAGTCTACGTAAAAATACAAAAGTTCGTGCCAAGACTTTCAAGTATGGCAGACCAATGGAATGTCGTCGACTCAAGAGGCTGCGATTAAAAATTTGAATAAATCCGGCAGTCTTTAAAAACATATTTCTAGAATGGCAATTTGCTGGCCCGAAACTCCACAACCGTCACCAATAATAGTTAATGGAGTGCGAAGTGGGTCCAAGGCTGTACTACAATCGCCGGCGCTGCTCCACCATATAATTATAATATTTTTCATATTTTCCGCAAAAGCGAAATGAATAATTGATCGGCATTTGAATTCGTAACGATGGAGCTGCCACACCCCATTTAATCACACTCCTCCATCAGGCATAAGCGGAGCGAAGTCAAATGGGGAACTAAACGCTCCTGAAGCCCCTGATAACTGCAATTAGTCACTTGAAGATCTCTCATGCAATTAAAATTCCACTTTCCCTGGCGGCTCATAACAAAGCCATCCCCGAGCCGTGTACAAGTCTAGAGTGCACTCTCGACCTGGGGCCGGGGTTGGAAGGTCCCCAGGAAAGGGTGGAGCCCACCCACCATTCTTCCCTGGGTGTGGGTATGTCGTCGGGAACACGCTAAGTAGCTGCCGTTATCGCTCCAAAACGCTCCAATTAATTCCGTTAACTAGATGAACTCATTTTCAGGCATTACGCAAATTGGTCTCATTAAATCGAAGCCAAGTTTACGACACAATAACGTCAGTGTGTAGTGTAGTCGTCGACATCCATTCAGCCGCGCCGTCATAGTTGGGCCCGGGTTTTGCCTGTTTTCTCACGAGGCTTGAGCCGACGCTGCAGCAGCAGCAAGCAGTCATGGAATGGGCCGCAATCACTCAAGGCGGAATGATAGAGAATTCGCGCAAATTATGCACTCGAGAGGAGATTTTCAGAGCAAGACCAAGCACCAAATCCGTGCCGTGCCAGCTGAAAATGCCTGGACTTCGGACAGACGTTTCCAGATTTTCTTCTACTCTCTCGGCGGCGCGTCGCCCTTTCGCCTTGGATTCCGTAACACCACCGACCACACGTTCTGCGTTCGTAACTGCTGCGGTGCGATTATGAAATTCGCAAAACGAGAAATTTTCTTCTGTTTTTTTTCGCATTTTGCAAAAAACAACAACAACAAAAAACATCGAGAAAAGCCCGCAGAAAATGAAGGAAAAAACATTGCCACAGTTGGAATTCATGTCTTGGTCATGCCGTTGCCGACTCCGTGCGATCGACCTACTTTCGAGTGACGACTTCGAATTTACCGCGCGGCGGGCCCCGATAGATAGGAGCGCTGCTGCTTGGGCGGCTTCGACGTTCGACATTGTTTTCCTGCTGCTCGTTCTTCGCACAATAATTTCACTATCATTTGGCGTTACCAGGAAAATGCCGCGGAATTCAGTTCATGTAACCGTCGCTGTTGCAACACGAATGACAATCGTCGAAGTTATGAGAGCAGAAATGAATTGGAATAATTGATCCTCGTTTGAACGTGTTTCAACTGGAATTTTTCCGGTTTATTTCTGATGCTGCTTTGGTGCCCTGCAATTAACTGAAATTTTCTCTTAATTTCTTCATTTAAAGCCAATCGTTTTGCTTGTGGCGTCGTACTCGATCGCCTCGGAACACTTCTGTATTTTGTATCGTATCCCCTCCCTCGGGTCGATATTTATTACACGACCGTGTAAACAAATAGTAAACCCACCCCACACCCCCGCGTGTTGTGTTTCGGCAGCCCTGACATGAATTTTTTCAAGTCCACACAACTTTTAATAACGCCTAATAAAACTTTAAATTATCACTCTGTTAACTTTCCTTGTCGACTCCCCACCATGAAATATTTATAAGCCGGGGAAAACCAATACGTCCGGAGCAATTTAATCGTTACGGAAAAGGTCTAAATTAGGAATGAATTGCGGACAAGCCGTAGTCGCCGGCATTTACATTCCGATTGCATTGCCCTGAAATCAATTCGGCCTCGGCGCTGGGGAGGGCGAACTTCAGTAGAACTCCGTAGGCACCACTCCCTAACCTCAAAGAGAGGCCAGGCCCCAACTTCCCAGAGCCCAGAGTGTACCCGGAATATCAACCCGAAAACCCGGTGTACTTACCCTAATTTAATTGAGTCTCACGTACTTAGAGCCGCACAAAGGGAGACCGGCGGGGGGACATGCCTCCACCTCCGCCGGGGTGCCCAGCTCCTGCTGCCGGTCGTTCTTTTGAATTTCGGATTATGTCACACTGTGGAATGCCAAGAATTGCCGGTGATGTGGATATTGTGTGGATACGTTTTGTCGGTGGCGTGTACACCGAAAGTCGACGTTGCGTTTGTGCTGCTGTACACGGCACAGTAAGCCCCACATCCACTTCGTAGCGCTTGTGTCCATATGCCCACCCGACCGGGCCTTGTAGGTGTGCTCTAAATAATTCTCCACTCTCGGATCCAAAGTGTAGCCCAGCTTCTAGTAGTGGCGGCGGCTACAGCTACACTATATACTTTGTTCTCGATAGCGGAAAGTGGGCCACAACACCACCGTCTCAGCCTGACCGACTTTGTAGCCTACAACCTATATGAAGAACGTATACGCTATGCTCGCTCGCTGGCGGCTGAGGCTATATGGACGACGACGCTGCAGTGACGTCGTCGGGGCGAGCAATTCAATTTCCACAGAGCCGAGAGTGGAGCGCCCGGTTGCCTGCACGAAATTCAGTCACCGCAGCAGCGCCGACATCTGATTGCTTCCATGTTTCGTGCTGCGACAATTTTTGACGAGTGGGCGGATGGGAGATTAACACCAAAGCTGCGGACTGCGGTGTCAGGTCGATCGGTGCAATTTTTCACCTCGCAAGTGATGTGGTGTGTCCGGCCTGCCGTGATAAATGGCAAAAGGAAAGCTGCCAAAGAAATTTTCCAGTCGATTGTGCTGAATTTGAATTTTTGATTTGTCTTTCGGTGAAATCCATTCCATGAATCCGAGGAAATGCTGCAGGAAGTCTTGATTAATGACAGGAAAATAAAAATTTCAATATTTGTCACGACGCCGTTCCGAGAATTGATAGCGCTACTATTTCTGTGTTCCAAGTGTAATTCTGGGCACGAATGTGGCTGATAGTCGGCCGCGAGTGAAATGCATTGGGTGAGACTATTCGTTACTGTCAATCTCGATCTGGGATGGGCATTTGATTTGCAATTCCCAATTTTTTTTTCTGACTCAGTTAGATCGAAGGCTGCCGTTTTATATTGTAATTCAAAATCATTGTCAATGGCCAATGAAACAAAGCGAATTCACTACTGCAACCCCAGCAACTGACACCCATATTTTAACTGTCGTTCTGTCAAAACTCTGAAAAGACTATAAAACACACACAAGCAATGTGTGAAACCATTGAAAGTGGGTTTCAAAGGCGAAAGTAATAAAAACGTGCGCTTGAACTTGAAATAAGGTATTGTAGGTTAGGAAAAAAGTTACTTGGAAAGACTTTAGGAAAGTTGGAGAGGGACTTAAGACTCCTGGTCATTGACTATTTTTGGAATTGTTGAAAGGTACAAAATCCCTGGGAAAATAAGATGTTTTAGCTGCACGTGTTTTGGATTTAGTTTGAAACATCTTTATTTTATTAAAGGTACAACACTCCTCGTTGGAGTAGCTCATATCTGTTGGAAATAATCTTCTTCCTTCTTCCTCTTCTTCCCGTTTAATAATGCATCAGGCCTAAAAATACCTTGGCGCTATTGCGCTCTATGTAAGCCTTGAACAGGTTCATCTGTTTGCCTCATGATTCGTCCCGATACCCAGACTTGACTGTTCGAGCCAGATCGAATTAGACATCGAAATTATTCTCCGCAGATCGCAGGACAGTGACAGGGAAAAAGAACGGGTCTCCGCAACCATTCGTTAAGCCTCAGTGCTCGGTATGTCTCATCAAAGCGTCTGTCTGGTCAAGGCGTCCACTTTTCATTGCTTTTGAAGCGCTGATGAGCCGCGATTCAACCAAGGGTAATTTGGTTAAGAGTATGCAGCTTATCAAGGGCACCGAGGGAAAGTTCCGGATAAATTGATAGTTTTGATTATCACTTGGTCGTCAGAGAAGATAAAAATCGGGCACTTCTGAAGTAGATGCAACCAAGTATAGCATACGCCTCTGTGTGAAAGGTCGCAGTCGCCAAGCTGATCGTTCTACTAAATCTGGATTGTCACTCCAGACTCCGACACCTGTATCTGGCTTAGGTCCCTCCGTGTACCATATAAATGCGGCATGCGGTATCTTAGGGAAGTCCAAAGGTAATCTATATTGTATGTTCTCAGAAGCGGGCTATAACTTTGAGATTTTCGCCGATATGCGCTTCGAAGTCATTCCCGCTTCGGCAAACTCTTAAACAATTTTAGAATATTCTCCGCTGACAACCATGGCGCAGATGACCATATGTTCTAAACTTCAGCTTTGGCTGATTAGCGGTACCAAGTTGAGCGGTGTCGAGCCTTGCTGCTTCACAACTACTTCGAGGCTGAAGCCTTCCAAAACCCGCACGTTCGATGGCAGTACTCACTAGTGCTGGGTAGGACACGATTATAAAATGAGTTTGTAAGAGGTGCCTCTTTTGTCTTTTGAGGCAGTACAATGTCATACTTCAAATGAGGCGAGGTGCTATTGTAAGGCCAAAACGACAAAAACAAGCAGATTAAAAAAAAGAAAAAAAAGAAATAACAATGAAGTGCATTTTTACAAGTTTAATTCTAATATTCATTAAATTGCCTTAGAGTAAGTAAGAAATCTATGCCTCCACAATGTACAGCCAGGGACAACTAATTAGAAACAGTTTCATAAAAATTGCATTTATACATTTTTTATTTTTTATGTAGCAATCCTGTTATGAATTCATTATGATATTGTTATTAAGTTCCTTCAAACATTATATATTTAAAAAATCATTAAGAGGAGGTGGTGGGAATTCTTTAATTTAATTCCTACATAAAAACTGTATAAAAGCAATTTTTATGAAACTGTTTCTAATTAATATATTTATATTTTGCAATCCCACCTTGCCTAATTTCATGTTGGAAATTCTGCTACCGCAAAAGAAGTAAGAAATGTCGTCTCTCCAACGCAAAATTTCACTCCCTCAAAAAATGTAAGAATTGTCTCTTCAGTACAAAACCTCACTCCCTCGAAAAATGTAAGAAATGTCTCTCCATCCAGTTCGTATTTACAATCTCACCACGGCTCAGTTTATATTGGATATTTTACTGCCGCAAAAGAAGGAAAAGAAATGTCTCTCCGCTAAGTAATTTACAATCACACCTCGCTTCATTTACCTCGATACACGCTCATATACCAGTAGGACATTATTTTTGAACCGGAACATTTAAAAAAACTGAGACCTCAGCACAATTTACATCGTGTAAGGGACAAATGTACTGCCTCGTGTAAGTCCGGCTCAACACTAGTATTCACCAGCTTGTCGATTATAACGTTATTGGCAAAGATGAGCTTTATGAGCCCACGTGCCACCTGTACCCAAAGAAATGATATGAACTGGCTTTCGATGCCTTTGTCAACCTTAATCAAGACGGAATCGTAAACTATGAAGGATTGCTCCTCCTCCGACTTCCGATCAGTGAAGTTGGCAGAATCATTGCCCTGACGATTCCAAGTAGGATTGGCTTTGGGGATTATTTTGTTTACATCTTTTGCGGTCTTTGCTACCTTGAAGAACCTCTGACCGTTTTGCTAGCGCACCAGATGCCCCGGTAAAGGGTTGTTCCCTCGGGAGGGTGTGGAACCTAGTGCTGTCATTTCATAGGCAAAACCTTGGACAGCGAGGCAACAAGCCGCATCTACTCCTTGGAGGCTCCCAAGTTTCTAATTTCTACCCATTGTCTTTGGTTAGTTGGATAGGGATTACCGAAAAAGGAGTTCAGGCTTGCTCCGTGGGGTTTCCCGATTTCCTTTCGGTTTTGGCCTCCAATGGCTGGAATAGGCACCTATGATATCTCTCTCCAGTTCCAAGCTGATGCCTTTAACATCAGATTCACAACTCTACGTTTTTTTACTTTTTTAATTGGTCTATAAAAATATTGGAGCTGCTGGAGAAACTGTTCGGACATACCAAAGATGGTTTACAAATTTTCGTTCGAGTGAATTCTGTTTGAAAGATTAACCCAAACCGAGAGGGCCATTAGATAATAATGACGAAGAGCCTTGCTGTATTATCAGGACTATTCCCACAGTAACTTTCGTAGATGTACTCTTCAAGATTGGATTTCATCAGACAGCTGCTTTGGATCACATTAAAGGTTTGGTTTTGTGTTGGGGTGCCGACGAATTAAGCGAGTTATCAATCCAGTTCCTTAGAAATCTATACCAATAGCTAGGAGTTTAGTCAACAGGAGGGTGTCTCTGCGAAGCTAAAAAGTGCGTTAGAGGGGATTGAGAGCAGATCATTTATAAAGATCGCGAAAAGTGCGGGTGATGGGATAGATCCCTGAGGAACACCGGCCGAAATGGTATAGACGTTGGATTTGACGCCACCCATCCAATACTACCTTGATTGAACGGCCAGAAAGGAAACTCTTAATTCATTTCCTTTGAAATATTAGTTTAGACTTACTAAAAGGTTGGAGCAGGGTGCCATACTCTGTCAAAGCCTTTAGAAATATCTAAATTAAAGCAACCAGACCAGACTCACCAAAGCATAATCCTGGATCAAAAGCTTACCTGGAAACTACAGGTTGAGAGATTGACTGCCAAGGCAATTATATATCTTCATATCTGTCGTCAATTTGCCGTCAAAACTTGGGGCCTCAAACCGAAGTTAAAACATTTTGGCTATAGACAACGGTCACAAGGCCAATGGTAACGTATACATCTATTACAAGGTGTGTCAAGACCAAACAAAAGAGTGCCGTGATTAAGCTGGTCTAGGTCCCCAGGCTGACCTGTCTCGGTATCAGCTAAAAGTACCTATACGAAGCCCTTCTGAAACTACCTCCGCTCCAACTATTTGTGAAGAAGAAGGCACTGGGTGCGTCTACGGGGGTTGTTTGCCTTTAAGCCAGGAGTCCTTGTGGACCACCTCTCGATTCTTAAAGAATAAACCTGTAGCCAATGCTCGAATTGTCCGATACAATTCATGCCAGTCTGGACTTCGAACAAACCATTTATGAAGATTATCAGAAATCGGTCAAACAGCTTTCTTCTTCTTCAATGGCTCTACAGCCCAATTCAAGGCTTGGCCTCCATTAGCTTCTTCCTCCGCAGCTTGCCTCCAGTTTCTGACGTTGAGGAGTTTTCCTGCATCAGTGGTTTGCCAAATGGTGTGTTGCCATCTGGTACTCTCTAAAAATGAACCAGAAACTATTCACTGGTTTCCAGTGAAAATTCACTGGTTGAACCGGTGAAACTCGTAAAAAAGAGAAAAAAGCCCAAGCGGGCCCCGCTCTATGCATGGTGCTTGCTCGCCGTAAACAAACGAGAAGCGGTTTGTTGAGTATGCTAAATGGAACCCTCTACAGTCGTGAAGATAATTGCCTAGAATATGAGTCAGATATATTTTTTCCCAGTGAAATTACAATTCACTGGTTGAACCAGTGAAATATTTACTTATTCATTTTTAGAGAGACCTTTTCACTGGTTCAATCCGACTCGAATTAACTGGTTTCCCTTGAAACTATTGTTTACTGGATAAACCAGTAAAATTTTCACTGGTTCATTTTCAGAGAGTAGTAAAAACGGGCCTTTTTTTCGTATCCTTGAGTCATCCATTTTTTGGACATGGCCGGCCCAACATAAACGCAGTAGCTTGGCATGTGTTGAAAGTTTACACTCTTTGCATAGGTCATACAATTCGTGATTGGAGCGTATTCTCCATGCCTTGTCTTCATTAACTGGGCCGTGTATCCTTCGCAGAAGCTTCCTCTCAAATATATCCATTTGGTCTGCGGACTTTTGGGAGATACTCGATGCTTCAGACGCACTACTGTACGTATGATCTTTTTGTAAATTTTTATTTTGGTTTTTCTGTGTTTTTAACTTGGATGTGGATTTCATTACTGGCAGTAGTGAGAAGTATGTTCTATTTGTGGCGTTTATTCTTCATCATCTTCATTTCATCGTTATCTTTTCTGACTTTCTGACTGACCCCAAGTAGTTAAATTGGTTTGCCCGTTCAAAGTTGAATTTCCCATAGGTATTGTGGTTTCTTCTTCTTCTTGATGAAACAGCTTTAACCCAGTTAATTTCTCGGAGAGTCAAGGTGCCCTGTTGGTTGTTAAATCCTGCAGGGTGTCATCAAACACTGTCCTAGATTGCCTCCTATCTCTAAAATCCCCCAGCAATGCTACGCTGATGTTGGTCCGGGGCCACGAACACGCAGTCTGGCAAGAGTAGGGACAAACTCATCACTTGTTGGTCCGGAATCTTTGAGAATCTTTGATGGGTGAGATCGGCCATCAGCCGGCTGGGTGAGATCGGCTATTTTTTCATAGCTGGATTCATTCAAATCGACAAAGCTAAAGTGAACAATCTCAACAGGTGGGGGCTAAAAAGAATGGTAGTGGATTGTAGCTGTCTATTCTGCGGAACAGCTCCAAAAACAACGAAGCACTTGCTGTGCGATTGTCAGGCTAGAACGAGGAGGAGATTGAGTCTCCTCCATCGCGCCTTCCCTACAGACAAGGAGAGTAGGAATATGAATCTCTAAATCAATTTTAGGCTATATCAAAAGCCTCAACCTTGAAGGGTTTTAATGGCGGGGTTGGCACAATGTGCTAAATAGGTCGCAGTGCTTGCAAAGAAGAAATAAGTAAGTAAAAGTGAGGAATGAACAAACCCATTCCCGCCCGTATGATTTGGGTGACACAGAGGGCGACGACAGATTTCGCGTTAGCACTACGGAAACATAAGTCCCAGTCAGTGGCTTTGAAGGAGCGAAAAAAGTTCACGCTACTGGCTATCCCATGGTGTGCCATAATTGACGGTCCTGAATTGAGACACTGAATTGATAAACGAGAATAGAGACTCATCTTTAAAGTTACCTAATAGTATTACTTTCAATAATTTTTTATTTAGGAAACAATTACAATTTACAAAATAACATACAAACATTTCTCAAACAATTTCTAATGAATTTCTCTTCTTCTTTTCTAGGTAAGTGAGGGGAACAGAAAGATGACAGTTTGTGACAAATGCAACAGATGCCAATCCTTTGACGAACAAGTACGTTGCCCTGAAGTTTTTTACCCTTGGTCTTCTTCGTGGTGAATCTGCACATCTTTTGGTTTTGTGTTAAAAAAAACAACTTTTTTGCTTGACATAAAAAAACGTAAAATTTAGGTTTTGGTTTGGTACATTACACATTTATTTATTTTTTTTGTTAAAACAGTAGAAAATTGAATTTTGACAATTGGTTTTTAGTTGGTTACACACTTATAACTGCATACATACATATACATATACAAGTGTATTATAATTTACTTCTCCCTTGTGACATTTTGTATAGTTAGTTTCCTTATGGGTGGATTTTTATTAAATTTTGTACAGTTTTATTGTTTAAGTATTTTGCTATATGTTTTTTTTTTAACTTAATTTGGAAAGGAGGCCAAAAATATTTTTTATATTTATATTAATTTTTCATGTTTTGTGTTTGCATGAGTAAATTTCCTGGTAAAATAGTTTTAGATTAATTTTGTTTTTGGGAAAATAGCACTTTTCTATCCTTGTATATTTATTTTCCGAATTTCCCGTGTATTTTTTAAAATCACTTGTGCCCATAACTAATCCAATTAACTAAAGCCGGACACTGAAAATAGACACCCGGTAACGGATTCCGCTTGGGTCATCCGCACTTTTAAGAGAGAACTACTTTTATTGCCGTTATCATTTCACGGTCAATGCGATCGCTCGTTTAGATAATTCGGACGAAATTGTCACAGAAGAGAAAAAAAAACAATTCACCGAAAGCATGTTCTTAAGTCCAAGGTTGCCCCCCGGTAGATTGCCCCCAAAGAACACAACAGGAAGTGAAGGCATTCCTATCTTAACTCGATTACTTCTACCCTAAAAAAGCTTGGTGCTCCTCAATCACTAAATGGACGAAAACTAAAAAATGCCGGAACAGGGTTGAGGACAGCTGGAGAAAATCGATGACGGGTAGCTAGAGAGAACTAGGTTTCGCCATTAGCGGTGACAAGCGAGCAGAGCGTCTTTACAAGCGGAAGAACCTTGAGAGGCTCCAAGAGGCACGAGGCAACTATCAGTTTCATCGAAGATTGTCGACCGGCGGGGGACAGGGAGATTGTGTCACACATGAAAGCTTCACAAGCCCAATATTGTTGGGTGCTGGGTGGGGGGGGGGGCTCTGCACAACTGTGCGGAGTGCGCGCCCTCTTTCCTCACCGCGCGCCCGCGGGAGTCACGTCACAGCCGAAAACTGTCTCATGTTATACACACCTCCAGTCTGGGGCTTTTGTAAAGCTCGCCGCCATATCGATGGGATGAGTCGTGTTGTCCTTCACATCTCACTGGTGACGGGTGTGTGTTCTTCCGCATTTTGGGGGCGCTTTACTGCCACCAGATAACGGGAAAAAGGATAAAGGAGCCGAAAATTGACACGAGTGACTCCTGTGTAGTCCTGTAGCGGATTGCGGCTAGGACTCGATCCCCCGCTCCTGCCAACAGGAGAGGCCGTGCAGATTGCCGTTTTATGCCCGGAGTTACGAAGATGCGGCAGTAATCATAAAACCGGTAACAGCAACAGCAACGCGTGTATTTGCATAATGACATTCGTATCTAGTTCTGTCAGATATGGCAATGTAATTGGCCAGAAGCAAATTGAGATAAATGAGATGATGACTCAGTCTGGTGTTTTTTTTTATCTGCACGGAAGCATACGCTTTCGGGACTATGAATACCAATCAGTACTCTCTGCTACTTTGTGGATTAGATGTTGCGGGCTTTTTCTCATGAACAGATGATGCTTGAAGGCTTGAGGAATATCGGCTGTGACTTCTGAATTTGGGGCAGACGCTCGGTTGGGGGACACTGCAGATAGTTTATATGTTTGTAACTTTTCGGGGATCAATGGGAATTTGTGGGTGAATTTTTGAGAATTTATTTGATTTTTTTTTTAACTTGTTTTGAATTTGAAATGTTCGAAATGATTTTATTTACAAGGTTTTATTCAGTTGAAATTGGCAAAGGTCTGCCTCATTACCATACTAGAATATGTATGGTGGCATATTTCTTGCTCATTTAATTGTTAGGATTGCATCGTCTGTTAACAGTCAAACTAATCTCATGCAATCAAAACGAAGATTAATAACAGACCTTGTACATCCATCGAAGGAATATTGCAGGCAGAGCCCGTAGAGCTACTAATGAAAACACACTTGCTCGGATGCTAGAACAGAAAGGAGTTAAGCATCGGCGAATAGAATTACGACACTCCTCTATTATCACGAAGGAGAAGGCTATTAGTTTCTTCTCCCTTAAAGCAACTGGCTCGGACGTTATATTAGCAGTCATAGTGTAGAAATTACATGGTTGGTGGGCATGTTAAAGAGCTGTGTCTGGCTCAGTTACGTCCCAGTGAGCTGAAGGTGGCCGCGAGTCGCCCATCCCAAAAAGGGGGAAGAAAAGGCCACGAAACAATGAACAACTATACCCCTATTAGCCTAATATCCATCGTCCTCAAGACACCAGAAAGCTCAACTTGTCCCAACCTCAACATGGCTATCTCAAGGCTAGATTCAGTGAGACAGCTTTCCACGGGGCGTGGGAACTATCGAAAGTACTCTTCTTCTTCTTTAACGGCTCTACAACCGGGATCCGGTCCTGGCCTCTCACAACTGTTCTCCCCACCGGCCCCCCATGCTGCGTCGATGTCATTCAGTTTGCAATTCCTAAGCTCTGGGCGTCCTGGTCCACGCCATCCTTCCAACAGAGGTTGGGTCTACCTCGCTGTCGCACCCCATAAATCTTAACGCAGAGATAAAATACGCTAAAAGGTGCCATTAACAACGTTCCTATTGAACCGATTCAAGAAGCATTTACACTAAACTGGTAGCTTTGTTTTCAAACGCGAGTGTCGTTTTTCAAAGTGGTCCCCCAAATAAGTACTAGCCACATACAATGCTGCTTGACCTACCTAATCGAACGAGAACCAGTCCAGTAAGTATGCTAATGGCATTCTCTATGGTCACCCAGATAATTGCCCGTTTTCTTCGTCCTATACAATTTTTTAAAGCCCCAATTTTGCTCCCTATCCCTTTTAAATGCATTTCAACTCCAGCTAACAATTGCAAAAGAAACACTCTGATATCAACAGATTCTTCTGCCTTATCAGCCACTGCTATATAATGTACCATAGCAATACCAAATTTTGGCGCCTCGATAGCCTAGATAGAGATTTAAGCTCCCCTACCTACCATCCAGAGGTCTGTGGTTCGATTTAATGTAGCATTAAGGAGTCTGCTCACTGCAACGTATCATATTAAGAACGTAGCTGTATCGACACATGCAAAAAATATTCTTTCTATTAATTAATATGAAACAACGTGTCCATCACCGACCAACACCGTAGCGTGCCATGACCGGATTGTCAGCAGATCCACGGCTTGAATATGTTGCTGATGGTGATACGCTCTGGCACTAATATGCATGCGAAAATGACATAAACGGTGCTGTACGTTCTTGAATGGATTCTGAACGGCATTGGTTGCATAAGGGCCCTTTTAGACGAGCGGACACCGAACAGACAAAATTTGACTGTAATCGTTAATTCCTTTTTGAAGCCCGGTGAAGTGTCGGCTGGGCATTTACACGGGCGGACACCAACGAACGGACAAACGACCGAAAAATTTCAAAAATTGCAAAAAAAATTTCAAAACTTCATGGCTTGCTGCTCTTGTTTTTTGAAATTCTCTTTTGCTTTCTTGTCCTAACAACAACAACAACGCAGGAAATGTCAAAATGTTCGTTCACAGTTCGCTGAAAGTGTCCATGAAAATTGTCTGCCCTCCCCATCTTTCTCTCTCACCCTCTTCCCTATACACCCAGTTTGTTCGTTCGTTTTGTCTGTTCGGTGTCTGTTCGGTGTCCGCCCGTCTAAAAGGGGGCATAATAGTGGAGTCGGACAAGCAAAACATAAGGAATTGTTTCCAGTCTCAATTTTTTTTCTTAATATGTTAGTTACATCGAATACTATACGAAATGGACATTTTCTACCACTGGCAACCGTCGCTACGTAAGTTATGGACCATTTTGTGGAAAATCTACCATTTTGGTCGTGCTTTCTAAATATAGATGAGAATTTCTCGGTATGTGTAGGTCCAAAGAAAGCGAAAAAAATTGAGGCTGCTCATTATGATATTACCTCTCAGCGGTTACAAAATGACATTTTAATCTGCACACATAACCTCAAAAAAAATTAAAAACTGAAGAAACTGTTAAATCTTGGGTTTAGGCTATAACTTCGGATGTTTTAAGTAAAATTTGATCAAAGTTTTAGAAATTATACTTTATAATGTGAGCAATAACTAGTTAAAATTTCAAGTCAAATTTTTTAATACAAGTCTCAAAAATTAACCTCAAATTTGAAAATTGATTGGCCAATAACTTTTGTTCATCGCAACGTATGAGGTTCGTTTTTATTTTAAGTGTAGGTTTTTATATGCACTTTATGAAATTGAAAGAAAAAAAATAAAAAAAAAAGAAAAAAGTGAAAAAAATCAAATAGAAAATCGTGAATTTTTGTATTTTTTCGTCAATTTTCTCGAAAAATTCAAGCACGACCAAAATGGTAGATTTTCCACAAAATGGCCCATAACTTACGTAGCGGCGGTTGCCAGTGGTAGAACATGTCCATTTCGTATAGTATTCGATGTAACTAATATTATTAAAAAAAAATTTTTGAGACTGGAAACAATTCCTTTTTCACTCAAATTTGATGCTTGTCCGACTCCACTATAAGGTCATAGAACGCTGTCGATCCGTTGCAGTGGGTATAGTAGTGCGTGCCCTGGGGTGGCAGCACAGAAGTCGTTTTGACTGATTTGTTACGAGTCTTAAATGGAAAAATTCAATGGAAAACTCGAAAAAGATGACTTGTTCTGTGCTGCCACTCAAGTTTCTTTTCAAGCCTGATACGTTCATAGCACGGTCATGGTATGCTCCGGTTATGTGGCAGACGACTACTTTATGGTATTTCGTCTTTGCCGACCTGACAATATTCGCCAACGTCTACGAACATCGAAAACATCGACAAAATGAAAAAGTTGGTTCTCCATAATCGTCGTATGAATCTAAGAGAGTTGGCTAAAGTGGTTAGACATATCTCTAAGTCCGTTCATAACATAATGGTTGGCATTTTGGGCATGAAACGTGTTGCCTAGAGCTAAATTTTTCCAAAGAAATCATACGAAGATATGATATCCCAAGCTTCTGTGGAACTCATATTGATGAAACAAATCATGCGCGGATACGAGTCATGGGTGTACGAATACCACATTCGAGGAAACCAACAGACTTGGGAGTTATACCTCCAAAACGAGCCGACAATCAAAAAATATATAGTTTAAAAAAACTAAAAAATACGCTTCGATTTTAAAATGAACTAAAAAGTAAAAAATAATTTTGAATGTAAAGTTTTTATTGCTCCAGCCAGAATATGAAAACAACCTACCTTTCGAAATGTAAAACAGCGTGAGACTCTCTTCCTATATTCTTATTTTATTAACACCGGAAATTTTCGCTAGCGGCCCACGCTTTTTTTACATTTCGAAAGGTAGGTTGTTTCCATATTCTGGCTGGAGCAATAAAAACTTTACATTCAAAATTATTTTTTACTTTTTAGTTCATTTTAAAATCAAAGCGTATTTTTTAGTTTTTTTAAACTATATATTTTTTATTTTCTATTTTTTAGTCTATTATATGTCTTCCGCCATTTTGTAGTGACCGCCATATTGGATTTAAAAAGATGTCACACAGTTTACTGCACTATACTCGTCGTACACTTTCATTTGATACCCATACCGAGGGCGTTGTAAGGAAAAAGGTAAACCGCCATTTTGTGTTGACCGCCGTTTTGAATTTGGAATCACGCCACACAGTTAATAGTATTCTAATTGTCACACCCTTTGAAACCCATACCGAGGGTGTTGTAAAGAAAATGGTAGTCCGCCATTTTGTGTTGGCGGCCATTTTGAATGACGCTACACAGCTAATAGTATTCTACTTGTCATTTCCTTTCATATGATACCCATATCGAGTGGGTTGTAAAGAAAACGGTAGTCCGCCATTTTGTGTTGGCCGCCATTTTGAATTTTGTATAACGCCACATAGTTAATTGCATTCTACTTGTAATACTCTTGCATTTGATACCCATGTCGGGGGTCGGACAGCACAATTGCAAAATTCGGCCGCCATCTTGGAACCGCCATCTTGATTTTTTTACAAAATGGTCAGATTGCATTGTCACGCTAACTATACATATGTGCAAAATTTGAAGTTGATAAGTTTGCCTGGAAGTGGGTCAAAATCAAGTTGCAAGATTTGTTTACATGAAACATACAACATACAGGTCAAGCTAATATAAAGCGTATAATAAAAACGGCGTCAAATTCGCTCCAAAATCAAGGACATATCCGACAGTTTTCATTGTTTACCGTGGTGTGATGCACTTCAAACTCCTTCCAAAAGGATAACTCGTGAATAAAAGAATACTTTTCGGGCGTTATGAAGCGTGTTCGCGCGAGAATATTCATCCGAGATTTACGGATTTTAAACCATGACAAAGACATCGTTTCGCCAAAAACTAGACGAATGTCATCGACCATGAGCACCATACTATCGCCTGATATTGCACCGTGTGACATTTTCCTGAATTACTACTTCGGGAAAACGTTTCGAGTCTGTTGAGGCCGTAAAAGAAAATGGAAAGGAGCTGAGGATAACACCTCAATCAGGCTACGAAAAATATATGGAGCATTGGGTCACGCGGTGGCTTAGTTGAATTGCGGTCGAGGAAGTCCCCTTTGAAGGCGACAAAATAAATGTTGATGAATAAATCAATATACCAAAACTTGATTTTATTTTTAATTTCGAAAACATTTTTGAATTTTTTTTGCTAGCAAGCACCATTCATTATCGAACTGATTATCAACGATTTTCCGATGTTTGTTAACTCATTTCTGTCGAGCTTGTCAACGATTTCTTTGATTCGCTGTATGCAAATTACTTTAATCTGACAAATAATTCTCTACAAATTGTTATTCACTCGAAAATTGTTTGATCAGCTGCAACTACATAAGAAGATATTTCTGTTTTGTATGCAAATTATTAAACTTTTTGCGTTTCAAACCATAACAAGGAAAAATAGAGATTTGCAAATGAATGATTCTTAGCAGTATTTGGTGTTCTAAAGAAAATAAATTTTCCAAAGTCCTTAGCTTAATGAGATTGACGTGGAATGTAAGTGGTTCATTTTTGTTAGGAAAATTAAAAGAAATCAAATGAATTAGGAAAATTGTAATATCTCAATTACTGTGATAGTCTCTGTGCGAAAAGGCGCTTGATGATAACCATATAAACTTTTCGAATCATTTTCGCGGTATTTTCACATTTTTTATGAATATTCATTATTTCATTGCGTTTGTGTATCGATCCATATCTAAAATCCTAGTTTTTACTTGTCAAATGTCATGGTAATGACAGTTCTATGTTGACAGTTCAAGAATGGCGCCAAATTTAAAATGACACTTCTTGTCGAAAGACCCTTTAGACGCCTCGATAAAACTTTAACGCTATAACCATAGTGAATGTTGCGTTGAAATTGCTACTCTGGTGCCTACTCGGCATTATTATTCTCGCAATACAAGATTAGTCCGCTCAGACTCCTCCCACGCATTTCTGGCCTTCTTTCCGCGTACACTACGGTTTAGAAATTCGTTTATAAACAGAACAACGACAATTTTTCAGTCAGCTGTCCATCGCCTTCTACTCGAGTACCAAACCCCTTACCTAATATATCCTTTAAACCATGGTTTCTCAACCTGGGCGCCGCCATTAAACATAAGGGGGGTCGCAATCTATCCAAAAAAAATATTTTAACAAACAATGTGTTTTAAAATTGTAATCAAGCTAACCATGCAATAACAACCGTATAAAAGCCAACAATTTAGCCACGATTTTCGCGGTAAAGGTTCTACACATATCCGTGACGTCACGACCACTTCAGTGTAGTAATTGGGGCATCAGTGAAAAATATATATCGGCACTATGTAATTCCATGGAAACAAATTAGGAAAAGCGCGGCATGTTCCCACACTTCCGGCACAGTTAGGCACCGACGTTCTCAGTACCCTTCAGACGTCCGCAAAAACCGCAAAAAATACGTTGCTACTGGTATTTTTTAATTTATCCCGGACGTGAAACAAATGTTTTTTAAATTCAATGGAAAATTTTATAAGAATTCAACACAAATTTTGGTAAAGTTTATTTGAAATACACTCAAACCTGTTTCTGTGCAGTCTTTTTTGTGCGATTTTTTTTGTAGGATTTCTTCTATTCGGAATACAACAATATTTCCCCACATATGTATAAGTAATGAATGTAAAGATTGGTTTGATGTTAGGTTGCTTCAATGCCCACTTCATCCTCCTACTACATTATGTGTAGACTCGTGTGGATCAACTTGTTGACTTCTTTTAGCAAATCACTAAATGCGTTTTGGCTCATATCGTAGAAGTTAGTTTCGTGGCCAACCAATCCGCTATATAAAGTTGCGGACTCTCCTTACACTTCCGGAGGAGTCCACAAGGGATGAACCCACTCTCTTAGTCTTCTAAGAGCAATGCAATTGCAGCGAGATATTCCACACTAAATTCCATGATCACTGTCCAAATTCCAAAACTAAAAAGTAAAGAATGTCAGTGAAAAATTCATAACGGAAGCCACTGACACGGAAAGCATCGGTGCCGTGCCGTCACGGATATGTGTGGATCGACCTTAATAACTCAATTTTACGACAGATTTGACCGAAGAAGATTTAATTCGATTAGTCGAGCGACATACGATTCGATTTTTCCCGGACCGTTTTTTTCGTGCCAAAACGGAACTCAAGAAATTAGGTTAGCTGCGACATACGTTAAGGTTAAAACCGAATCGGTTTCAGAGCAAACCGGAGACGGTTAGCTGTACCGGAGAAACCTAATCGTATGTCGCTAGCCTTAAACACTTGTTTTTCCTGTCGTCTCCATCAGACTCAATTTCTTACGGAGAAAATCGCTCCAAAAGCATGGATTTTTATCTTTCAGCTAATATTTTAGTGAGGGGGCCGCAAGACTTTTTACTTAATTTTTTGGCTTTTCGGGGGGTCGCAACATCAAAAAGGTTAAGAAACGATGCTTTAAACTAACCCTACATTGCATCATGACCTCAATAACATGGTAAACTGATAGGTGATTCCTAAGCTTGGTTTTTTTCCAAATAAAAAAGAACTTTTTCCCTAAATACCCTTAAAAAAGTCAAATCAATTATTTTAATTCTTCAATCATTCCTATCCCAAGCACAAGTCAACTTCAGGAAGTAACCGTCCCTCCTTTCAACCCCATATTGTCTCCATTATCGCCAATATTTTTCCGCTAAGAACTTCTCAATATTTTTATAAACAATCACAATTTCGCCAGAAATTCCCGAACACCCCCGTCTAAAATTAGACCCAAGCAGCTCTGATAACCCCAGCTTGTATACGAAATAACATCAAAAACGTTCTCTGATAAAAATAGCCCACCCCCCACCCCCCGACGAAAGCGCGTCTATTTTATTCACCACATAAGCAACAGCCAATATAAATGCTGCTGCCGCCGTCGTCGTCGCCGGCAAAGTTATGTCATAACCAAAATAATCTGATTAGAATTCGCTGACATGGCCTTGAGATTTTTCTCGCATTTGACTTAGAGCGGGCGCTTCTGGCCGGGGCCGGCTATTTTCTGGCTGCCGAATTGATTAAACAAAATCCTAGGCAATTTTCTCATGTCCTAATTAATTTCTCAACACGCCGTAATTAATAAATTTCCTCGCCGCTAGTATTGGGTTTCCCTCGGCGGGGCTAATTTCCGGCTAATTTATTATCAATTAGCTCATCCTCACCTCGTCCGCTCATCTGCGCGCCTCCCAAGATTTCTGCAGTGTATACGCTTTGACGGGGCTGCTTCGCGGCGAACGGCTACCGGGCATACCGCGACGTCTAGTCATCCTCGGCGGATTTTGAACTATTTTTGCACCCGTTGGCGCTCTTTTCGAAATACTTGAAGCGCCGCCGATGGCCGACCGAAAATATACACCAACCATTGAACAGACAGCTTCGACCACTAGCCTCTATTTTTACATGTTCCGCGCCCCAAAACGTCAAGCCGGTCACCTCAAAGTAGACGACAGAACAAAAGAAATTAAAACGACGCCTGGCGACGGCGACGCTTCTGTGTCGCCGCCGAGTGAACCTCTCGCCCTACGACATTCCGCTTTGCGCTTACAGGATAAACTTCAGCGGGCTATGGGCCGTACTTTGGCCCCTCTGTGCTAAATACGGGAATGCACTGCTACGCAAATAGCTGCACCGTCCCGAAGGGGAATGCCACGCATCCCATTATTGCCTCGCAGTCTTGGCATTTTCTTGAGATTTCAATGAAGATGCCAAAAGCGCCTTCAGCTTCCTGCCCCGAGAACTGATTCACGCGCGCTTGCTGCATGCTGGCCCGATCCGTCCCGTCCCGCCGGCGCTCGCTGGCCCCAAGTGCTCCGGGTGCAATAATCGTTTAGTCGAGTTCACTTTATTGCAGTCTCATGTAGCTCGTTATGGCGGTGCACCACGACCGAGCGAACGTACAAGCTGCAATCGGCAAAGGCGGCGCTGCTGGCTAATCAGGGGCACGTGCAAACCCTACACTGGAATGCATCCCATGCACTACCGAAACTGCACTCGTACTACTAGACGCGCATACACCGACCAACGGGGGCCTCGGTGACCGTGAGCCCAACAGGTTTCCCGATTCCCACCGTCACATTTTATGGTCGGGGTCCCAGCTTCCTCCTTCCGCCCGGGGCCCCACGTTCGCTGGTTTATGACTGGCGCGTGTTTGCTATGAAATGAAATGCATTCCGTGAAAAGCGCGCAATAAACCCAACTTTGTTATACTTTCTGTTCAGTCAGTGCCGCCCTCTCAGTGGGGCTCAATGGAGCGGGAGAGCCAGGCTGTTGGACCCGAACCAGTGGCTGTGGGGGAGACACGACGACGACGACGTGCAGGATGCACCTCGGGATTTACTTTTCTACGTCGCACTGATTACATCGCGTCAAGTGCACTTTGTCACACGAAGCTCTCCATTTATCACTTTTGTCAGTCAGGTAAACCCATCCAGATTCGCCTTAGCCCAGGTAAACAATGCTGGCTTAATGTGCCACTGACACGACTCTTCCAGGGAAAATTATTTATTGCCCATTAGATTGTAAAAATGCCCAAGGCCCCGTCAGGATTTACGTGGAAACCCCCCTCCCCGCTCACCCGGATATTGGCAGCGGTGACGTTTGACTGCCACTGCTGCGAAGGTGCACTATGTGGCAATTCACTTCGCCAAGTATCGCAGCAATAAAGGTGGAATTTTTAATTTAAAAGCGTTTCCAATTCAAGGAAAACCTGACGAGGAGCAAACACGTGCGGCTTGGGACTTTGTACTTGCAACAAACATAGCGAAAATATTGCTGAACGAATCAGGGAAAGAGCGCGACTGATGCACAACTTTGATGCAGCCACGGAGCATGGGTTGTCCGCCCCCACAGGATTTTCAATGTCAGATGAACGTGGCCCATCCTTGGTGACCTTCATGGTGCTTCACGTGATGGAAATGGCTTTTCCTATTTTTACGCCTTTCTTGACGCTCTGATTTTTCGACACGCTCCTAATTCGACGCGTGCAAATTTGTTGCCTTTCGTGAGAAGCTTAAACTTATTTTGCCGTAAATTCTTGGTCAGCTTTTAAGGAAGTGAGAAAATATGGTTTTGGGGAGAGTGTCAAAGACAAGATTGAATTAATTAAAATAAAATAGTCAAAGGTGTCCATTGAGACAACACTTTTTATATAGTTAAAGAGAGGGAGAGAGTAAGGTTGGGCATAAATTATTGAAAATGACTCGTTAGCCTGGAGGTAAAGGCGCTTTGCTACCATTCCAATGGCCCAAGGTTCGATTCCAGACAGTACCGATATGGTTGTACCCGGATAATATCCATATCTTCTCTTTACTATGTAGGAACTCCATCCTTTTTCTACCATCGCCTATAAGCACACTAAGCGAGAAAGGCAGCTCCTGTTCGATCGCTGAAATCAACGTTCTCTCGCAAGTATTGGATGGAAGCGAATGACGGATTAGAATGAGTTCTAAATGATATTCCATATATTTCCACTTCCCCAATTTCTTCAGTCTTAAGAAATCAGACATCAAGGACCGAGGATTGGCGACATGATTGCCGCAGAAGGAATGTCGCTTGGGTATTAGTGGTACCAGAACTTGGACCTGATTGTCCTGCAGATCTCGGGGCTTGCCGCAACCTCGCAGATACAAATTACAATCAAAACCATGTACTACTAATATTACAAGTCCCATGACTACGTATGACTACGCAAACTTAATGGCTACGCGGCAATATTAACTAAGAATCAAAGATTGATCTATGTCTTTCCATCACTGAGGCTATTCACCCGTCGTCAATAGTAACGCGGGAGAGCTTGGTACCACTTTATCTTCTACAATTTTCGGCGTTACGGAAGAGATCCCAGAAAACGGGAACGGTAACAGATTGCCCGCAAGGGTATCAAAGTTAAAACGCCCCTCTGTGAAATACAAGACAGTATGGAAGGCTAAAATACAGAGACAATTGTGGGTGTCATGAGTTGGAGCTAAGACCCCAGCTTTTAGCAAACTAACTATTGTCTTTCAAGCAGAGGTGTATGTTATATTGCCTTACACCTAAGAACACTTAAGTCCAATCCCATTAGTGGATGAGCTATCAAACCCTTTATGTTGGTCCCATTAGGGCTTATATGGCATTAAAGTACGGACCCCTTGGCACTGCTTTCATCCGTCCCACCGGCTATTGGGAAAACCCACCAGTCTAGTGAAGAGGGCCCTAGACGATCGGATTCATTCCTTGTCTAGTCAACTCCGCTCGCTGCCAAATAATTACTGAGACCAGGAAAGATATAAGGACATTAGGTAGCTTAGTCATCGGACATTACGCAATATCAACTGTCACCTATATAGGATCGGAAGGTCAGATGGGGTCCCCACAGGTAATGCCTCGAGGACGCCCGCGGTGCTCCTTGGATGCAATGCCTCACTGAAAGAGATATGGAAATAAAGTAGCAATATGCTTGGAGAGACTTTAGATGAAGCCCGTCATATCTGCTAATATCTCCAAAAAAAGGTTTGCAAATGCATACTGTCCTAGCCACAGCCGGACAATTGGCTTGTTTCTACCCACAGATGTTGCAGTACAGTTTGAAGATGACCTTGCGTGGCGGCATCTCTAAAAAAATTAATTAATCACTGCTTGCTGTAGTTAGGCGAAGTCTCACTAAAGAGTGATCCTCCTGGCACAGGAAAGGAACTCCTTTTTACAAGCTTTATATTAACTTCGTTTTCTGTGCCGTCAAATCTTGCGATCGATTTTTCGACTACTTCCCGATATCTGGTGATGCTCAAATTTGGCACAAGCCTTTGGTTCTGAAGACAATGCAATATATTATATTCAATTTTATGTTACATCCAATATGTCGGCCACAAATGGCGAATTACCGCTTTCTTTACAACCCCCCAACATGGGTATCAAATGAAAGAGTATGACGAGTAGAATACAGCAAGCTATGTGATGTCATTTTGAATCCAATATGGCGGCTAACTCAAAATGGCGGATTACATTTTTGGTTACAACCGCCGACATGGGTATCAAATGAAAGAGAATGACGAGTAGAATGCAGTAAGCTATGTGACGTCATCTTAAATCCAATATGGCGGCCACCACAAAAAGGCGGATTACCTTTTTCTTTATAACCCCCTCCCCCGCCCATGGGTATCAAATGAAAGATTATGACGAGTAGAATATAGTAATCTTTGTGACGTCATTTTAAATCCAATATGGCGGCCACCAGAAAATGGCGGATTACCTTTTTCTTTACAACCCCCCCCCCCGACATGGGTATCAAATGAAAGAGAATGACGAGTAGAATACAGTAAGCTTTTAAATCTAATATGGCCGCCACCACAAAATGGAGCATTACCTTTTTATGTACAACCCCTTTATATGGGTATCAAATGAAGGGTTATAATAAGTAGAATACAATTGTGTCGCCATTTCTAGTGAAAAAAACAAAGCTTAAAATGAAAGAGAAAAAAAAATTAAAGAACATAAAATAAAAAAATAAAAATTAAAAAAAAATATATGTATTTTAAAAATCCACGCGACAAACGCCTCTTCGGTACTTATGGAGTAGGCTTGCGTATCGGGTCACTCCCCGCTACTAAAGAACATTTCCACGGGTCGGTACCTACTACCTAACGGATCTTATGTGGATCACGAAAATCTAAGAATCGCCACATGTCATAGTTATCTAGGATTGTTCCTAATAATCAATAATAAAAACACAGTCTCGGTTGAAAAGAATAATCCGCACCTATAAGATTTACCTTATAGACTTGAGTATCAAATTTCTAGTTTTATAAGGCATATAGACTAAAAAATGGAAAATAAAAAAAATAAAATTTTTTTTTTAAAAACAAGCTTTTATTAGATAAACTAAAAAATATTAAATAATAAAAAAGTTTTTAAATATTTGCGTTAATAAGATGAACTAAAAACTATAAAATAATTTTTTTTTAATCCACCTGTAATTAACTACAACTACAAGTAAAAGCTTGGGGCGCTCAGTTAAGAAATGTTTCAGATATTATAACAAAAATCCAAAAAATATAATTTAAATATGATTTAACTATTAAATACGAAAATTAATTAGGATACAACTTGATAAAGCGCCCCCAAGCTTTTACTTGTAGTTGTAGTTAATTATTGAGCCCCTTGTAGATTGCCCTATGTAGGCTCCATGTGGATTGCCCTATCAGTTTATTTTTGTCTCGATACTTTCCAATAAGTAGTTTGACAATTCAAAAATATTCGAAAATACACAATCCAACTTTTTCGAAAATACAAGTTTCAATAATAAATTATAGCTGAAATAATGGCAACTTTTCCAAAATTATATTTTCTTTTAATAAATTATGAAAAACAGAATTGAATAACATCAGTGGAAATTAGTTTTTTCGCTAATTTCCTCACTCAACAAGTTCATTGCGCCTTTGCACCATCTTGGGTCAAATAGGTGCAGCTAAAATTTCGAAAGCTTTCGCAGTTGCCAACGCCAAAGTAGAACTAGAACCAACTTTTGCGCTAGCGTCCAGCGCCAGTATGAAATTGTGAAAGAGAAAAAAAATACGATTTTGTCGTGTGAAACGTGGAGATAGCAAATAACGTGAAGTTCCACGCTGTATTGGAAATGCGCCTTTTATGCTAAATGACTACTTTCAGGGTCACCAACGTTATTTCTTGAAATATGAAGCAAGGCAACAACAAAAACTAGTTTTAAGCTTCAACTTTTTAAAAAAGATTTCCATAGAAAGGCAAGTGTTGGGACTGCCCCAGCTTGCCTCATAGGGCCCTTGTGAGAAACCAATAGGGGATATCTCACTACAGTATCCCAGATTTTTCTTTGTATGGTGCTCATGAGGAATCTAAGGCGAATTCCCTGTTTCGGCATGCCCCTCATTTTCCACATGCTGCATGAGGCGTGTCTCTAGTCGGGTAGCCACCAAACCTGGCTCCTGTTTGATCATCGAAATTGGCTTTCTATGAGCTGTTTTAGACGGTGCGCTTCAGCGCATGTGCCTCACGAACGTTTGGTGATGAAGGGAGGAGTGGGAATGAAGAGAGGTACTACCCCACTTCTCCCTTTATCCACAAAGCTCGTGAGGCACATGCGCTGGAGCGCACCGTCTAAACCGGCTCTATAGCGATAGTATTGCATAAGAGCTAGTAGAACTTGGCCATGCTCCATTCTTCTAGACCCCACGCCAAAACAGAAGGGAATTGAGCGCGAATGTTGAGAATATAAATGAACCGATAATTTGCGTTTTTAAACAATCTGAGTGATGTCGCTTTGTGGGAAATTGAGACTCACTGCGCATCGAAACAGCGATTTTGAGAGTCCGTTTTTATTTGGTGCGGGCTCTACTAGCTTATTGCTAGAGATTGTTGGTCGACTTTAAACTCTCTGGTAGTATCGTCGGCGGACCAATGGAATCTCTCCTTTTGAATTCTAGTCTAACTAAAAGTAGTTGGTATAAAAAGGTTTCCGAGTTCGGAGGAATTATTGAAATGAACCAGTCAGCCAGTGTCCACTTGGATAGGTTAGCCACAATGGTATATAGGTGCCACAGGAGTTACCGAAAAAAAATTTAGATCGTAGTTCTCGAGTGAAGTGTAAAGCATTCGATCCATTTTTAAAGTTTGTTTTTAATTTGTCAATTTTGTCGTAACCAATCATTTGTTTCAGCTTCAGCTTTTGAAAAAGGACATCGCAACCTTGGTCTATTAACATACACGATCGAAACTACTGAATGACAAGAATTGTTTGTCGCTTGATGGATTTTTACACCCTTGTTCTGTCTAGCAAGAACCTTAGCCTATTTGCTGAACAGAAATATGTGCCTAACCACAAAAATTGGTGCCATTGCTTGTTATCCTTACTAAACTAATCCAAAGATCTCGTCTAACCCTTTACATAATCTTTAGCATTATTAGCTGCGTTCCATTGGGCAATATTTGCTACTCCGGAGCACTCCCGAGTACACTCAACTACCCCTGCTCTTGTTTTAGGGTATTTTACTTCTAGTAGAAACGCATAAAGTTTCCGCCAGGTTTGTAAGCTTTAACTACTTAAAAATAGATGGCCTTTTGTTTTTTAAGGTTAAGTAAATTGTCGATTAATTATTTTATAGTGTTTTTTTAAAGTAAATCTACAAAAACGGTAAATATAGTATACAGTGAGTAAGAGATAAAATTTCCTTTTATTATAAAAAAATAATTATTTCACATTTCTTTTAAGGGCAATGAATTAATTTGAGGTTATGTTTTACTCGTATTTTCTTCTGTTATCAATAATCGTGTTCCATTGCCCATGTACTCCGGAGTACTCGGGAGTAGAAAATTTCGCCCAATGGAACGCAGCTATTGTTTCTGACAAATTTGTTGATTCCCTTTTACCTTTCTACACTTGAGTTCACTCAGTGCTAACTAAGTCCACTCTGATGTTATAGGAACTGTGGCTTTCATTGTGCATTATTTTCTATACAAATTGCCATATTTCTAACATTTTTATTAGATGCAGATTAAACCCACTTAATTTCTAAAAAATTATTAAATAAAGTTAAACGAACGGGAATTCCCCCCTTTTTCTAAATTAAATTGCTGCTAGCCATGCACTGATAATAAATCTACGTTAATCATTTTCTTGATTTGTTACAATAAGTGCAACCGACTTTTATTACAGAATTTCGCAACTAAGTTAGCGTTTAACTCATGGACGACTAAAATAGATTAAGAAGTTAAGGCAGTAATTTGCATTTCAGTGAGTCTTTTAGTAATTTAATGCTAACAACAAACTTTTAATTGTTAAACATTGTCGGGGGTTTTATTAGTATTTTAGAAATTCAAGCAACTCTTTTTTTTCCCAGTTGCAAAACACATTTAAACGTGGACTTTTTTTTATTGCATATACTTAAGCAAATTACTTTAGCTCAGTCGTCGTCAATAAAACGTTCTCGTAAAAACCTTGAAAAAAAAACGTAAGGAAAAAAAATGCCGAAAAACTATAAACAAAAACGTGCATTCGCCAAACATGACGCTATTGAACACCGGTGAAAGTTCAACGACATCCGAACGCCCCAATGAAAGTGGCCAGAGTTCAAAGACCTTTCATAAAATATCAACTTCCACACAGGATGCATGTTTCTCATAAAATACGTGCCGGGACTGTCAATACAGGGACAGGAGAGAGGGATCATCCTCACAGTGATGGGAACAAGGGATGCAGCCGGTCACCCCCTCGGGTATGCAGTCGCACATCTTCCCGTTCCCGTGTGGCACATTTTTATCCCTGATACCCAAGATTAAGTACTTGCCGAGGGTGAAATGTGTCACATATGGCGTTCTCCCAGCGAAGGGGGAAACTATTCCATCCGGTTTTCACCTTTAAGTAGCCTCAAAGTTGGCTTAATGCACGAGGATCGATCCTCAAGCAGACACAGCACAGCACAGGATCCCTTCACACGGCACTTCGTTACCGGGGCTCAAGTGACGCGTCTTCTTTTCCCCCTCGATGGTGGTGTCTTGATCGCATTTGTGTCAACGCCAACGGTCGATATGCTCTTGTTGTTGATCATCAAGTGTTCTCCCCCCGTTTTTGGAACAGAGACGGCCAATTAGTGATGGATTTCACGCAGTTCACTGAACTTCGGTAATTCCAGTGCGCGATCATCTACTTGAAGGGTCCTCTCTAGCCTTGTCCCAAAAAATGCTTGTAGAGTGCGGCTTCTTTCTCTCACCGTCGCGCCATTGGAACGAGTTGAACGTCGGCGGCGGCGGCGGCCATTTGTCCCAAAAGTGCATTTTTTGTCGTCCGGCAGCCAAATTGGAGTGGCCGCCATGAATGCTAATGTCTGCCGTGTCGTGATGTTAATCACGCAATCGTAGATGGTGCGTATTTTCGTAAAACGGTCATGACCCCAGCGAATTCCTTTGATCTCGCTTCCTTGTGTCGCTCGCTACTAAACACTAATCCGCCCCAGTCTGCTCCTAATTTGTCCGAGAATCTTAAGCGCGGTCAAAGACAGCCGAGAACGGGGTTTTGTCACCTTAACAATGCCCGAAACGCGAAGAGTCTGGGCTCTACTCTGGGTTCTGCTTCTAGCTATCTCGGGACTCCTAGCGTGATCGAGCGTGTGTGCAAAGTACGGAAAACACTCGGGAGATTGATTAATTGCCTCCGGGCGGTACTTCTTCCAATTATGCTGTGTGTTTTGACGCTTCATTCAGCCGAGCATAATATTCACGTTAAGATTCACGCATGACATCAGAAACGGGCCTGAGCCGATGCTGGCGAAAGGAAAAAATGGCTTACAGCTAGAATTTTATTTGGTAATAACTGGAAATAACTTGTTTCGGTTACTCGGTTACTTCTGCTGCGCGCAGTTGAAACTTGTCCATTGCGGAATCTTGGCAATTATAAATATTTTTCAGCTTTTGACTCTGTTCTACTTAATTGAGACCAAGTTTAAGTGATCCTACGTTATTAATCTCTGTGGAATGGAATGGCGGTTTTCCCCATGCTAAATTCCTGTTATTTCTGCCTCATCTTCTTACAACAAAGTTTGATATGCATGCGTGCATTTTTAGGGGAGTCACACCCCCAGAAACCGGAATAATTGCTTCTTCAACAAATTCCTTATAAACGAATTATTTTCAACAATAAAAAAAATTAAACGTGAAATCATAAACGTGAAAGTAATAAACAGAAAAGTGAGACGTAGGAAGATGTCGCTCTACAGTGGATACTGCTGTGAAAATTGCAGTATTCTGATCACACCGTTCAATCGCTGAGCCTTTTTAAATGTGGGCAACGTCACTGCTTCCTAAATAGCTAAGTTCTTTTACCATGAATCAAAATTGGCTTTTAGGAATCGTGTTCACAAGTACCGCGGCTGACATTTATATTTTTTCTCTCTCGACAGCTCCTTTAGTTTTGACATCTAGGCCATGTCGTTCAAACAACTCTCTACTTTTTTTTTTTTTTTTTTTTTGTTGTGGAAGACTAGAGCTCAGGGAAAGCCCTTTGTACTGTCGACAATCTATTTTCTTCGTATAGAGTGCAATGTCAAACAGCAAGCTCTAGTCGATAGATAGTGAAAGGAAAGGGAGAAGTGAAGGAAGGAACTGCCACAACCACCTAACCCCAACCATTTCTATCGCGACTCTGGCATCGGGGCAATGTGAAACAACTCGCAACTCGTTATGCCTCCTAAAACGAGTTGAATCCCATCAACCAACCGATGACATGCGCTTGGTGGAGCGGGACAATGCTAGCGGAAGGCTATGACAGCGGGAATGAGCAATGTAAGGAGGGAAGAAGAAAGAAGGTGGGAAAGGCGAAGGACCGTGGCGCTCTGCCGGGATTCGAACCCGGGACCTCTGGGATAGTAGTCAGGCGCCTTACTCCCTAGACTACCGAGGCCCCTAGAGATTTATTGCTTACACTTGTCTGTTAAAATATACACTCCCGTTCAACCTTACAGAGACCTTACTCCTCGCTATCGTGGGACATGATACAGAGAACCGGAAGGCTTTTTTCTTTGGGCAATGCCTACATGTTGGGTTGTCTGTCCCTTTTATAAAATATTGTTGGCAGCGGGAATGCTATCGGACTGCACGCCCTGTAAAATCTCAAAATTTGAGCAACCTTCTGTGCACTTACAAGACAGGCTAACCTGGACTTTTCCTAAAGTATCGCCGAGTGGACTAGTATCCCAGGAGGAAATGGAGTGCTCCAATAGCGCTGTTTGAGCACTCCTTAAAACCCTTACAGCGCTCCCGTTCCCATACCAGTTCCATATATGTACTTTTTAACAATGCATGTCATTGCAGGGGAGCATACCTTTTTATGCTCCTTCAGAAGCGTTCTAGGAGCATTATAAAAAAAACTTTTTAATAAAGAATTTTTATGGACGCCTGTGGATATGTGATCCGGGTTATTTGCAATTGCTTCCTTTCCAAGCGCGAGTGTGGTTTTACCAAAGCAGGCCCCCAACTAAATACTAACCACGTCCAAAGCTGCTTGTCCTTCGTATCGAACGACAGCCAACCCATTGACTATGCTAATGTCACATTTTATGGTCACCAAGATAATCGCCCCTTTTCCTTTTTCTATAAAATTGATGAAAACTCCGGTAATGCTCCCTCGGGAGCATATTTAACAGCGCTCAAAATAAGTGGGCGCCGGAATCTGGAGTGAAAGCCCCAGATTCAGTAGAGCGATAAGCCTACGCACCCTAGAAATTGTCTTTCAAGCAGAGGTGTACGCTATACTGGCATGCACTCATGAGAACTTAAGGAGGGCCTACCAGAATAAACGGATTTTCATCTTCTCTGATATCCAAGCGGCAATTTGGGCAATAAGGTCCCGTAGGACCAAGTCTAAATTAGTTTAGGACTGCCAACGTGCTCTTGGTGAGCTAGGCGCTCTCAATCAAGTTACCCTTGTCTGGGTCCCGGGTCATCGGGGCTTCAAAGGTAATGGAAAATCGGATGCCCTAGCTAAACAGGGCTCTGACATTGCATTCATTTGTTCAAAGTCGGCTATCGGAACACCCACCAGCTTGCTGCAAAGGACCCTACCCGATCGGATTTTTGATAAAGCATACTGAACACTGGAGGTCCGGGCCTGGACTGGCCAACTCTAAGCGGTTCCTTCCTGGGTCGTCTCTTAACACGGTCAAGGAGTTGTTAGGGCGCACTAGAAATGATGTCACGACACTTATTGGCTTGATTAACGGACACTGCGCCCTAAATTACCACTTATGGAGGATAGGAAAGGGGGAGGACCCAACTTGCAGGCTTTGCCTGGAGGAGGATGAGTGTGCTCTAAAAATATGAGGTACAGGGGTGTAGTACAATAGGCCAAATTAGGGATGTTACGAATGTTCGCATTCGCTTATGCGAATGATTCGCATCATTTTAAACATTCGCATTCGCATCAAGTAATGCGGATGTGTGTAGGTCGTGTCGTGTCTCGTGGAAAATAAAATTAAAACACGACCAATTGACAGATCTGGCTCGCAAATATCCGAGCGCTCCACCGGCCAGAGCCAGCTTTCCGAATGAGCAATTGTTCAGTGCAGCCGGCCTTATATAATGAGCCCCTTAAGACCCCCATTTACAACAGGCCGCCGGCAGGCCGTAGCCTTTTAGACCAGATCAGCCCGATGAAGGCCATACATTACTCAGTCTGACTGAGGGATGAGGACTTGAGGCATACATCTGACAGGCCATGATTCCCTACATACACACAGGCGAAAACAACAGTTTAGCGTAGCAGGTTATTAATTCAAATGCAAAAATGTTCATCACCTCAACGAAAATTTCAGACTAAATAGAAGTTCAGATCTTCAGGCACGGACTGTCCATAAATACCCACACACATAAATATTTTTGTCAGTACTGCAGGCTCCATCCAGTTGCCGGTGTGGGTGAACAAGCCTGTGGTTATATTTGGCCTCAAGGCGAGAAACCTTCAGGCCATAACCTGCCGGCGGCCTGTATATGAATGGGGGCCTTTAGAAATCGTCTCATGGAAATATAATATTCCTCTCTTGAACTTTGCTATTAGATACGAGAAGAAAGAATACCATTACTGTATATAACACTGGTCTATTGTTCTAATATTTTGTCATACCTATTGTAAGTAATAAAAAAATGAGAACTTAATTTAATTTAATTTTTTAATGCTCTTCCTAAACATTCGTATTCGCATTCGCAAATTCGCTTTCCGAACATTCACATTCGCGAATGTGAAAAATATGACATTCGTAACATCTCTAGGCCAAATGAATGGCCGAAGTACCTTTGGACCCAATACCTCACACAAAAGAAAAAATAAAGGGGGGGGGGGGCAGTAATCAACCTTACCAGTATCCTGATATCCTTCCTACTGCCGTTCGAAACGTCACAGGAGGAAATTAATTGAAGTTGGATATGATCGGCGTTGGCTTCAAGGGTATCGTATATTTCATCAGACTACGATCGTCTAGGACCCTCTTTACCAAATTACTGGTGGCCCCAATAGCCAATTTCGGACCAACGAATACGGTTCCAGAGTCCATCGCGTTCGCCTTTTCTTTGCCTTCGAAGCTGAAAGTCGAGTCGTTTGAATTGATGAAAATGACGTTTAAGTCAAATTACGATTTTCAGCAAAGGGGCCAGAGAGTGGAAGTGCTTAGTTGAGTTTATGGCCCCTATGTTGAAAGCCGTAATTCGGCTGAAACGTCATTTGCATCAATTCAAACGACTTGTCACGCAACACGAGTCGACTTTCAGCACGCGGACCTATTATGGCCCGGAAACCCAGGAAGTGTGACGTGATTAGGAAACTCAGCTCATAAAGGGCGCGCGGTGGCAATCCCAAACTATTAGATCTCGTCTGGCCTATGATGGTCTTCACCTATCTGACGATACTCCTCCTTTTTGATCTGGTATGCTGGTACTCCCGGCGTCAGAGCCTTTCTCAGCTGGTTAACCGGATTTACTTGTTTCAGGAGGCATAACATTCCGACGTGGCTACCTCCCGCTCCGAACTCTCGACTTTGTGAAATCGAAACCCCGTTACACAAATTTGTTGTTTTGATTTTTGTTACAGTGGGCTTTGTGCAATTTCTCCCTTTGAAGTCATCAACATCGCCTCCTCCTTTCGCACTCTAGACACATTAATATATCCTGTCCTCTATTCCTTCCTTCGAACGAAGTTTACTACTAGACATTGCATAATGACGAGTACTGCATGACGGATTGGTAGTACAAAGGATGACTCCTAAGCTTGAACTTTCACATAAAAAAATCGTTATATCACGGTAATTGCGGAACGTTTGATATCTTCCTTTTGATGTACGACCACAAGATACGTCGGGAAGCTATTCCATTCCATTTTTTTGAGCCGAATTCTGGGATCTGACCACTCATCAATGCTCAGTGAAATTTTTTACCATTCTGGCCAACTTTCCTCTCTATCATATACAAAGAGGTCGCCTCTCCAGGCAGCCCGCGGAGAACCTGTTCTGGTACCCTAACCTCGCACAGTGGTTCCAAAAGCCGAAAAGGTGGCCAAAAGTCCCTAAACTCGATCTTTGATTTGGGGACTTTTTGGGTCTAGTTATGTAGGTTGGTACCTAAGGTATTAGAAACAGCGTTTTATAACGGTCAAACTTGCATGGGGGGCTCTCAGGAGCCATTGTTACGCGGGCCTCGACGTGGTATATAGTAAAACGGGTTTTTTGTGTTAACAGTGACCTGGAATCGTTTGAAATGGCTTCTGCTAACGAAAGTAAGTACTTTTAAACGTTATCTCATATTGACAATCAATTTTCTTAATTATGTTAGTAGTGTGCCATTCAAAACAAGTTTATTATAACTTCGCATTGTAAACGTCAATGTTTAAAATTACATTACTCAAAAGTCCCACGGCATTCCACTCTCTAACAAGTTTTGCCGCATTCGTGAGATCTTTCTCTATAATTTGGAAGTTTCAAAAGTTGCCGCAGTTTGCTCCGATTTGTTTAATTTAAATAAAATTTCATAAAATTCTTGCCATTTTATAAGAACTTTGTCCGCCATATTGGATCCGCCATTTTGTTTTTTAAATTTTGAGAAGCAATTCGTAATCAGCAGACTCGAAATACTCTTCATACCAAATTTCATAGAAATCTGACCATTTTGTAAAAATTTTGTTCGCCATATTGGATCCGCCATTTTGTTTTTTCTATTTTGAGTGACGATTCGTAATCAGCGATCTCAAAATGCTATTTGTACGTAATTTCATACAATTTGAATAACGTCTAAATATTTCGGCCACCTTTTCGGGATTTGGAACCACTGTGGTCGTTAGGAATACAGACGTTGATCTTTTTAAATAGAAATGGATCAAACCGCGATTCATTCGTGCGATTTGGGAGTTGGATTATGATCGTAGACTCTACCTATGATCCTAGATGCCATATTACTAAGGCATTGAATCATTTACCCAAAACTGGATAATTTTTTCAAAGCTGAAGCGATCGCCTTAAGCCGGCTCTACACGATGCTATGAATACCCTCTAACGGTGGACGCTTGATGGTAGGACGCATCGTGTGGCCGATTCTCGAATTACGAGTGTCCAATGTCAAGCGTCCAACGTTCGTATTTGGACACGTTCGGGCTCATGTCGGTATTGACTCAATCGTTGGGAGCCAACATTGGAATGAAACGTTTACCGCATCGTGTAGAGCCGACTTTAGAAGAATGTGCCGAAGTTTAACTATATTAATACTATACGCGCGTCTTCAACATTTATTGAACCAGTTTGACTTACCAATAGCATAAGCTGTCATTTCTGCCGGAGCCCTTACTGTACAGATCTTGAGGCAGACTTTAAAGGCTCGATCACACCTTAACCGAAAAAGGACATGGAAATTCGATTCCGGGCTCATCATAGGCTGCATGCAAAGTTTTAATGCGATTTGGGGGTCGAACTAGATAAGGCAACACATGAACCGTAATGACATCAATTGATCCAGGTCAAGGGCTACTAATCACACCTTTACAAAGCAGCATCAAATCGCACTCGCAACGAACTTAGTTGAAATGTAATTCATATACAAAGCGAGTTGGCACAAAAGCAGAGAATTTTCTATTTTCTTCAGAAATCTCATCTAAAGCCAGTTTCCTTCATAACAGAAGAACAAATTAGGGATGAATATAGACACTCTCTTTTACCACTTTCCATAAATAACTGAATAAAACCTCATTTCACATGTAAAAATAAAATTCCGCCTTGAAACTTGCAAAATTTTATCTAGTGTGAAAATTGCAAAGATGTTAACTAGCACAATAAAAAAAATTTGTCAAGGCCATATTTTTATTGAAGCCTCCCCGAAAAAAAGTTGCACCTCTCCCAGCACACATCACAACAAAAGTTAAAATCTCCGCATTGTCAACATAATTCCGCAGAAGATTGTTCTCTCAATTTAAGCCGAACGACATCCCCTAAGCTTGTGCCTCATTCATTTTAAGTAAATTATTTCGCAGCCACAAAAGGAAGCTTTGCTATTTACACGATTGTTATTCATTCCAGCAAACAACTTCACTTGACACGTGTGTGTTCGGGAAGCTCCATATTTACATTAATGCCAAATACCTTGCGGTTAAACGCTGGCATATGTCTAAGGCCCCCCGATAATGGGTTTTGTATACGAGTGTGTTCATAAATCTTGTACCTTACAGTTTTCTTCTTCGTGCACACAAACACCCGAGCCGCCTGCCTCCTGGAGGCTCTCTCCCAGCTCCGGTCGCAAGCCCCGGCTCCAGATCTCCAGCTCCAGCCGCCGGAGTTCTTCAGCAAGCCAAAAACCGGAGGAAAATGTAATTTCACGCCTAGAACAGTGCCGAATAGCTCCGCTCTCAAGATAAATACCTGGGAAAAAAGAGATCCTCCTCCACTCAATACCTGTCCTGATGGTTTCTGGTATCTTCAAACATTTTTAATGACGCCCGTGCCACAGGTGAGAAAAAACAAATCCCCCGAGAGGCCAGAATCTCATCTTGCCTGGGTTTTGTGTGTTGTCGAAATGTTTTGGCTGCGTGCTAAAGGGCATCTCTCCTCCATCAGCGGTGGCAAGCTGGGCGGCAGTTCGCCTCATTTTTGTGTTTATTTACCTACGCACCCAGCGAAATGGAAAAAAACCTGACCCAAATCGCAGACCCATTCACATGGCGCACTCGGGCCCAAGGTGAAGGTGAAGGCAACCGGAAACGCCTTTACCGGAAAATCACGTTTGCAGACGGATGGAATCGAGAGAAAATTCCTACAGACTTTAATCGATCACAAATGAAATGGAAATTGCGACCCAATAAAACATTATTTTTCATCCGCCATGAGCCATTCATCAGGGCTGCTGGCAAGATAGATGGCAGCTCATGCACCTCCTCGTGTTTGAACAGCTGCGGCCCGCCATCCAGACCCCTGCGGTTGGTTAAACAAAACCAAAAGTTGGAATAATTAGCGCCTCTAGCCGCCGGCGTTGTTGAATATGCAACACCAGCGCCGCTTGTGAAACACAAATTTTCCTTTACGTCGAATCTTTATCAGCCGAGGCTTCTTCTTGCCACCCCCCGCGGCCCCCGTCGCCCCCTCGCCAATTGCGAACACATGTACAAAGCTTTGGAGCCCCGAATGTAAGGCGCCAACATTTGAGTGTTTTTATTGGCGCATTTCACATTTTCTTAGTGTTTTTTTTTCAAGTCGTTTCGCTATGAACTTAACCTTGTAAACGTGTTATCAAACCTAGAAGCATAAGTGGCTCGCAAATTATCAGGAAAAATTCTAGAAATAGAAATTAAATTAGCCACGCTCTGACGAGGTGACGTTGCGAATACATTTGCTTCGATAATTATTCTCGCATTGTTGATGTTCAACGAATTACGCGAGGCTTACTACAATTTTACAATTTTTTGGTGCTCTTTGCGTGTAATTGTTGCTTGTTGGAGAAAGTGTAAGTGCAAGTGACCCTCGATTGTTGTATTGCGAATTTTTTTTTCAATTTTTTAACTGTCACACTTCTATCTCAACAACGCGAAGAAGAGAAGTAATAAAAAGTAAAAGCTTAAAGATAAACGCCAGCCTTTAAAAGATTAGCAACTTTATGATTTGGCAAAATATCGTTGAAAGGAAGGATTTAGTTTGGAAGATCCTAGTCTATCCATCGACGGTTTGAACATCGAATGGTTGGAGTCCTCGTATTGAACTTGAATTATTGTTTTATACCATGTTCGCACTGAGCCGAAATTACGTCATTTTGGAAAGTGATTTCGAAATTATGTAGAACCGTTGGCACTGAATTGAAATGATTTCTTTTGACAGTTTTTTCTAGCACTACGCATGTCTTCGATTTTTTCAGTCCCAGTTTCACTAACATTTTTCTAGTATAGCGCGTTTTGAAAAATATTAACTTCAAATTCAAAGTCAAATGTTATTAAAATGTCAAACTGGCAGTTTCAGCATCAAGAATGAGGTGCTGAATTGGGCTGAATTCGATTTTCGGGTTTGAGCATTGGCTTTGACATGATTTTGTTCGTAATTTTGCCAAAATTACGGGATTCGAGATGATTTTGAATATATATGGGAAATCACACGATTTGGAACATGATTTTGGGTGAAATCACGAAAATAGGCGAAATCGCGTAATTTCGGCTCAGTGCGAACATGGCATTACTCGTAAGTGGATACATGAACCATATTCGAATGTCAGTAATCGGGGTTTAATACCATGTTCGCACTGAGCCGAAATTAAGTGATTTTGGAAAGTGATTTCGAAATTATGTAGAACCGTTCGCACTGAGGCCGTTTGCCAACATACCATTTCGAATTTTTCTCATTTCCCAGGGCACTTCGATATTCTAAAGTGTGCCAAAATACCAATTCACACATTTCAATGACAGTTACAGTTTTTGAGTAAAAATGGACGATAAATATTTGTGCTAGATTTTATAATTTTTTTTTAAAATTATATTATCTTATTATGATTGTTTATTCTTTTTTTCATAAATAAATGATTGAGCTTTATCCTTGATTTCATTATTTTTTTAGTTCCTTCCTGCTAAACTAAAAAATATACAAAAATGATGACTGCTTGCGAGTGTTTAAGACCAAAGAATTATAAAAATTCGTATGCAGTTATGTTATGTTTGACCCATCTCCATTTAGCGAAGCAATAAACGGGTTATTTTAAGTTATGTCTTTTTGCATATTTCCTTTTTCCATAATTTATTGTTATTTACTTGTTTGCTTGTTCAAATTTATTTAACGGCTACCCTTGATTAGTAAAAACTGAAATGAGTTAAAATAATTTACTCATTTCCATAGACGCAAACCGTCGAAAATCAAATTAGTAGCTTGAAATGAGTTTTCCATACAAATTGACGTCTGAATTGCTATTTTGGCACAGGGCCTGAATTGAAATGATTTCGTTTCGGTATTATTTTTCTGGCACCACACAAGTCTTCAATTTTTTCAGCCCAAATTTTAACTAGCGCCTCTTCTAGCAAAGCCCGTGGCTACTTTCTTTTATATTTCTTGGATTTTTGCATTTTGAAGAATGTGAAGCTTAAATTCAAAGTCAAATCAGTTATTAAAACGTCCAACTGACAATTTCAGCATCAATAGTGACGTGCTGAATTGGGCTGAATTCGATTTTCCGGTTTGAGCATTGGCTTTGACATGATTTTGTTCGTAATTTTGCCAAAATTACGAGATTTGAGATGATTTTGAAATCACCAGAATATATGGGAAATCACATGATTTTGAACGTGATTTTGGGCGAAATCACGAAAATAGCCGAAATCACGTAATTTCGCCTCAGTGCGAACATGGTATAAAGTTAAAATTCTCGCGATATTGAAGACCCATTAAAGACGAGGACGCCTGAATCCAGACGCGAAAACTTATTTACAAGTTTACTGAATATTCAAGCGAACCTTGGTCTGGACCAGTAAGGAGTACGGACGTTTGCTGTTCCAGTCCCTAAAATACGCAGCAACGAAAAAAATATAAAATAAAAAATTAAAAAAGAAAATAAAAGAAATAAAAAATGTCGAAACGTATAAAAAATACTATAAAAGTGCTGCACGTGCAGCCCTAACTTGACTTTACAGCCAACGCCCTTAGGCGCCCATTACACGATAGGTTCTGCTGACAGTTTTGCCACAGTTTTGCCTGCGACTGACGGAAAACCTAACGTCTAAGGTGATGCCTGACGTAATCCTCCGTATATTTTGATTTCCATTAATCATGACTGGTGGAATTGATTGCCGCTTGCATGAACGTGTAATGGCCGCCTTAGGATTGTCAAATGGCTCTCGCAAGTTACCCTTGCATCCTATCCACATTTGAAGTTCGGTCTGTCGATCGATGAAGCTTGCCTCGTCTTAAGACGCATAACTCTCTGACGAGGACAACTTCTATTGACTGCAATGTAGCGACTGAACCGCGCAGGTGAAACCTCGTTATAAAAAAATCTGTATAGATTTTTATAATATTCGTGGGATTTTTGTAATATTCGAGAGTTCCTGATGTTGCCGGCCAAGGATTTTATCTCCTACTTTCTCAAAAACCATGGAGATGATTATCAACAAAGGAGTCATGGTGTACGTAGAGTCAAACCAAATCCTAAATGACAAACACTACGACTTTAGACCAAAAAAAGATTCCCAGTGGACAGTGTGTATGACAGAGCACCTAAACCAAAGTTCGCATTGATTTGGTGAGTCAGATCTGGTTGCTCTCTAGATATCTCCAAGGCTTTCGATCGAGTATGGTACTCAGCTCTCTTAGCTAAATTCAAAGCTATTGGTGTTGACTCAGTTCTACAGAACTAGAGTTTCATTTCAGGCCCTTCAGTCAAGCTAATGCTGCCCCATCTTTTCCGGGGTTCCCCAGAGGTCAATCGTGTAACCTATTCTGTTTCTGACTTTTTAATCTCAATCCCTTCCGGCCCACTTCACAGCTTTGTTGATGACGGTATTCTGCGTTACTCTTACGCCTTCGATAATAATGCAAGACAAATTCGTGCCAGATGCTGACTTGATAATCGCAGACATCTGTCCAATTCCATCCAACAGGGGCATTGAACTCACAATTTTTAGAAACCATACCTACCCCTGAGGCATCGGAAACCACCCCCACCACTAGGGGAGGATGAACTAAGTTATTTAATTTTATGCCTAAGCTACAATTCACTCCGCACAAATAACCACCATTTTAAGCTAAAAATTGTCTTATATCTAGTAGGTGTATCTTCTTCAGAAATTGGCGTGGTGACCCTTAATTTGGGAAGTAAAAAAAATTTAAGTTTAGGGGTTGCTGTGGGAGGTTGATTTTTAGCTCAAAAAAATAGCTTACAGAAAGGGCTATTTCTACACAAAAAATTGGCGGGGTGTTTTCTTAAGCAAGTGCCAAACACTCAATTAAGGGTTATCCTGGGGGTAGTTTCCGATCAAGTTAGAGGGTTGGTTTTATTTTTATTGAATTCGCCATTAGTGCAGGCGCTGGACGGAATTGAGTGTGCAAAATGTGAGGACCGTATTCCGTCAACAGATTTCAGTTGAGAATAGCTCAAAGATGAATAATTCGGATGTTGCTGGTCCATTTTTGGGTCCAATTTTGTTTATCCCCTCTTTTATTATTCGCACCTCTACGGCTTCCGTGGCCCACTTTTTGATGACAAAGTTCACAAAATGAGACGAAAATATATAATAAAATTTTTCGGTATCACGCTTAGTTTTCGAGATATTGACACTTGAAGTTGTCTTTTTGCGGTATTTCCCAAAGGTTTCGAGTTATAGCATAGCTAGGATTTCCGTGGCACCGATATTTTAATTATGAATTTCGATAAAACACCCAAAAATAAGACGAAAAAGTAAAATAATTTTTTTCGATATCACGCTTCGTTTTTGAGATATCGATACTTGCAATTTTAGGTATTTTCAAAAACATTCTACAGGGTTAATCGTTTCCAAAAAATACTAATATTTTCGTGGGGGAAATAATTGTTTTAAACAATTTTTTTTCAGCAGTCCGAACCTGAAACTGTTACATGAAGTTCCCTTTTTTTTATGTGAAAACGTTAAGCTCAGGAATCACCCTTTGTAATACTAGTCCGTCATGTCGTTCAAGTCATGGTGCAATGTCTAGTAGTAAGCTTGATGTGAAGGATAGAGGAGGAAAGGATAGGTTAGAGGTCTGGAGGGTGCGTGAGTAGATGTCGGTGGATCTGGCGTTTGAACTCTGAGGTGTTATATGAGTTCGGAAACATCGACTACGGTAGACAGTTCCACAATCGAGTTGTTCTATTTATAAACGAACTTCTAAAACGTAATGTGCGTGAAGAGGGGGGCTGAAGGGTGTGGGGGTGAACCGAGTTGGCTAGTTTTGTGTTGCGGGAAAAAAGTTGCCGTGTAGGCATGAGGTTTCTAATTTCAGTGCAGCAATCGCTATAGTAGTAGCGGTAAAACTTGCTGAGGGCTGCTACATTCCTACGGTGGCTTAAAGAGTCGATGGAGGAGCAAATGGTCCTATCGCCAATGAGTTTAATGGCGCGGTTTTGCACCTTGTCCAGCCAAGCCAAGATGGTTTTTGGGGCGCCCGCCCAAATGTACGAGTTGTATTCAAGGCGGGGCCGAATGTAGGACTTGTAGATTGTAGCCAGAGCAGATGGCTGAAGGAGGAACTTGCATCTCTTGACGAATCCCAGGCATTGGTAAGCTTGTTTGGCGATTTGGAATATGTGATTATTCCATCGCAGATTCGAAGATAAGGTTACGCCTAGGATGTTAAGAGATGGGTCAGCCTAGGATGTTAAGAGATGGGTCCCTTATATTATATTTCATTAAATTTGCAGTTTTTCACGATTTTCAAAACTTTATTTCAAAGAGAGATAAAAAATTAGTGAAGTTTACGGAAAAATCGATATTTGAAAAAGGATGTTTTTGGTTTTTCGATTTTTTATGGATGTTTTTCTATTGTGACCCTATAATTTGTTTACACTATCTCAAAGTAGAAGTCTCAACGAAAAAAAACCGTCCTAAAAATATGAAAGATCAAAATTTTGTCCGTCAATTTTTTTTTATTGAAAATAGGGCCTTTTTTTGAATTAAATTCGTTAAAAAAAACGAAATGATCAATCGCTTTAAAAAAAATTGCAGCTAAGACTAAAATTGATTTGGGATTCGTATTCCAAATCTCCCTGCGAGCAGCGAAGTCGCAATGGGGGGTGCTACACAGGAGACTAAGACGCACTGGTGAAACCGGTTTTATGGGAGAGAAACGTAGAAAAGAAAAGGGAAAGTAGGCCATTTTCCCCTTTCTTTTTTACGTTTCTCTCCCATAAAACCGGTTTCACCAGTGCGTCTTAGTCTCCTGTGTAGCACCCCCCAATGGAGGTGACTCAATCTCCTCCTCGCTGTAGCCTGACAGTTTCACAGGAAATGCTCCGTTGCAGAACCGACAGCTACAATCAATTACCAGCCCTATTCTGCTTAAATGATAATGGAGCGAACTTTTTTTTAGCTCCCCCACCTCCTGAAATTTCAAGTCTTCCCGCTTTAGCTTTGTCTATTTGAATGAATGTCGAATGACGAGTGCCTTGGATCGATACCCAACTATGATGAAACAGCTGTTCGATCCAATTCCTGATGGCCGAAAATTAGATACAAGAGATGTGTTATATGGCCTATCAGAGAAGATGATACATACAGAATTCGAAGGAACCATAACTCTTGAGAGAACTAGCAGATAATAAAATGATCATAGACTTTATCAAGTCTTACAAACAAGATGATTAAGTCGCCTGTAAGCGATTCGATTCAACAATTGTTGTTCGGTCCTGACCACCCGTAATTGCTCTCTTCGACGGTCGCGATTTCTAGCCGACGTCGTTCAGTTTCACAACCCAAAATCTCTGGCCGTGTTGGCTACGTTATTTTTCCAGAGGAGGCTTGGTATATTCTCTACAGCATCCCATAAATCTTACCACAAAAGATTTCGAATAGGTTCCTCTTCACATTTAAAAGCTGCCTACATCGGCGGTAGCGCTGATTGATCTTCTCATTTTGGAGTTTCCAGAATTGTCCTTTCTCATTACAGGGACCTACAATTCTCGAAAGGGTTTTTTTGTTGATCACGGCTAAAAGGTGAGGGTAACTACTCAAGCCTCGGATCTATGTGTGAATCCTGGTAGTTCTGGATCATTGCCGATATACCGAACTACTGCCTTGGTTTTTATTGTTTTACAACAATGACTATTCTTGAAAGAAAAAACAAGAAATTGAAAACCAGGTGAAAATGTTTGGCGCATACCGGTGCATGTCGGAGTCATAAATCGGATAATGTGTAATCTTTTCAGGACGAGAGCCTTCTCTTGTAGATCAGTGAAAAAATCTTCATGTTCGTGATAATTACTGTTAGGTGTCAAAGTGATAAAGGATTCAGATAAAATCGTGTTTGGTTGATGACGTGAAATGCACCATTAATATTGTAATGTAAACTATTCCGGAAGCCAAAAGTTGAACAACTTCTATCCTGGTTGATTTAAAGGCAAAAAGCAACTTCTCTTGAACAAAAAACACGTTACCAACCTGAAAATCCCCGAATATTAATTAATTTTACAATAAAAACCAAACAAAAAAAACACACCTCACACGTCATTAATAAAAAGCATGAAACCTTTTGAAGGCGTTTTTACCATAAAATTTATTCCTAAATCAACTGGAGCCATTGCTTTTGAAAACTGGGTCCGAGGTGCTACTTTCCACTGACATCCACAGTCCAAAAATGCTGCAAAGCGAGAAAAACTGGTCAAATTTCTATAATTGTTCCAAATAATCACCGGCTCGGCTCGGACAGGTAACAACACGTGTGGCTTAACGCTTATTAGCAGCGTTCGAGAGTGTTTAATTAGAATTTACACAAAATCAAACGGAAAGCCCTTGACCATGTTCAGTTTTTACACCTGGCATTTTGGCATTCTTTGGTATCAATTAGAGCCGCGCGATGGACTGCAGAAAAACTAAATTAAAGTAACAATTTTATATTCAACTACGCATGACGTTATGCAATGGCGGCGCTGCAAAGCGCTTGTATTCTCGTACATAGCGAAGTCTGTAATTTCTAGGTTTGAAGCGTATTAGGAATGCCATTCGGACTCGTCAATATTTTTTTTTGAGCAATTACAAAAACACTATTACAAGTATTTTTTATAATATATTCCTCCCAAAATGGCCGTTTAATAACAGCGCGGAAAGAATTTAATAAACACTAAAAATTAAACGAAATCAAATCACGAGTTCTGTGGCCCTTTTGATGGTTGCCCTCGAAATCAGAAGCCATAAAAGCCGCGAAGGGTGTATATAACAGTATTCACCCGTAATCGGCCGCAAAACTTTACACCAGGTGAGCAATTCATCAAAACAGGTAATACACTAAATTATAATTTATTCATAAAATAGTGAACAAGTTTATAGTTGGCGGCAGCGGCGGCGGCGGCACTGCTGCTCCAGCTACTGTGGTGGTGTCTGGCTGGCGCGGCTCTAGAGCGCGGAATGTGCACTTTGAAACGGGCCCAAAAGCGACGTGTTATGTCACTTTGATTGGAATTCAAGGTTGTCGCTGATAATGAGAAAATGAAAGCAGCTCAGTGTAAACAGTGCCATTAAATAATGGAATGTTTTGACTGTGGTGCGCGCGGACAATCTGCACACGTGTACGTGGCGTCGTAAAATGCGTTGTTTTATGGGCACTAAAAACATCCTGGGAGCAGTTAAAAAGGCTTAGATCACAACATGACCGTGCAAACGCGGTACGGTTTTCATTCTAGGAGGATTTTGTGTGGTTTTTTTCTTGTTAAATTAAATTTCCTAGAAATTATATGAATATTAATTAGGAGTCGAATAAAAATATTTAATTAAGAATGCTGGGAATTGTTTTGACGAGACTGAGGAGGTTTTTTTCGTTAAACTCGTTATGATTTAATTAAAAAAATATTTAGTCTAATTGAAAATATTAATTAAAGAAAATTGGCCTGAAAAAATCACAGGTCATATGCTTGCAATCTACTACTTGTATGGTGTACAACCACTGAGATAAATCCTTGATTTTGTTATTAAAAAAGCCTATGCAATATGAGAGTAGAGAAACGGAAACGTCCTGAATAAGTTTCCTCTAAGTATATTCACCGATGGCTCCAACACGTTATAGGGGTTCGGGCCACGACTCGATCTAGATACCCCTAACAACTCACTGTTCTGGCATCTTCCGGTGCACGCTATTATCTTTCAAGCGGAGGTGCTGACGATACTGAAGGCCTGCCAAACAATGAACCTCGAACCTGCATTGGAATTTTCATAGATAGTGAAGTCTCTGTAAAAGTTGTGAATTCAGTAATGGTGTGTTCCAAGCTAGTGGAGCGCGATGCAGAGCTGAACTAGATAGGCTCGGTAGAAGGTATAACGTGACTCTCAACTAGGTTTCCAGACATACGAACATACCCAAGCCAGATAACCTAGCCAAGCAGGGAGTCTATCTGATGGCTCGGAGATTAGAATGATTAGCAGCCCAAGAGACTGGGTCAAAAACTATATTTTCGACTACCACTTGCCGCTATCCAGCCAAAGGTGGAACGCACTGGAGACATGCATTATTTCTAGGACAATTTGACCTTACTAACAACAAAGAAAAATCAATGGGCATCCTAAACAGACCCCGAACAGATATTGCCACAATTACGGCAATCATCACGAGACAACAACGGCCTATTCCTACCCACAGCTATGGCAGTGGGTGTTGTACGGAATTCTCAATGTGGCTGCATGATACCCAATTTTCCTTCTTCTTCGATGTCTCTACAGTCCAATTCGAGCCTTGGCCTCCATCAGGTTCATCCTCCTGACTTCTCTCTGTTCCATAGGACACTTTCTATTATAAGCTTGAACACGCATATGACACGGCCTCTTCCAATGACATCAAGATGGTAATAGGAGGCCTGAACGCCAAAATTGGAAGAGAGGACTGGCACAGACCGATCATTGGAAAGGAAAGTCTCCACAAAACCTCAAACAATAACGGACAACCTCTTACCGATTTTCAATGAGCAAAAATATGATCGTCAGTTCAACATATTTCGCAAGAAAGGGCATTCACAAATACAATGTAGAAAGCGAAAGATACTGCAATCAAATTGACCATATACTCAGAACAGAAGGGCATGTAAGCTCCTGTAGAGATGCGTATTGTGAATCGGACCACTTCCTTGTTAAGCTAGATTCAGATGTTGGGTGTCCACTCAAGTAAAAAGGAACAAGAAACAAAAGAAATTCGACGTTGATCACCTCCAAGAACAGACTGTATTGGAGAGATCCAAAAATTATCAACACAGTTCTGTCGATGTACAAAACGCTGGCGTGATAACTCCAAGAGGTCGATCTCTGATTCCTAGAACAAGTATTCTTAGCCTTAACGCATGATGAGCGGTTCCTCCATCTCGAGCCAGCTACTGAGAGAAATTACATGGAGATATCTTTCTTTAGCGGGTTCTGTACATTCTCCAGCGGTGTGTCAACGAGAGTTGCCCCAATGTATTCGTAACGGACCATTTCAAAGGTGAGAGTAGTTTTTCCAAGCGGTCCCCCAACTAAGTACAAACCATGTTCAATGCTGCTTGACCTACGTAATCGAACGAGAACCTGTCCGCTGAGTATGCTAATGGCACCAATAATTGCCCGTTTTCTTCGTCCTATACAATTTTAAACCACAAATTTTGCTCCCTTTAGTCTAAAAAAATATGAGTGTACCTTCCTTAGTTTGCACTATTTCGTGCGGGCTTCATTTGGAAAATTAGAATTTTTACTCAGGCGTGTCGTGGCTGTTTCATGCTAAAAACGGGCGAGTGTTCTTTTTCTTAGGCGTACCGTGCCTGTTTCGAGTGTCATGAAGGCGTTTTGACGCTGTGCATGCCTGTTGTAGGCTAAGAACAAGTTTTATTTTCACTCGAGCATTCTACCATTTCCTGAGGTAGAGAGCGTAGTATAGTCCTATGTCCGTATTTCTTCTCGACCTGCTGCTCGCAGCCTCAGGGACGTGCAGGCGGCGTGCTGCCTGATGTATAAATCAGTTGGCAGGAAGTCGAGAAATATGTTAAACGCTTTCGTAGAGATTTTGCAAATGGCGCCCGTTATTCCAAGGCTCAAGCAGCCTGGATCTGGTATATTCTTTGGCAAGAGTGGGCCACCATGCGGCTATATCTTTTGTATCCGAAATAGTATTAAATAAAATTGTAAGAATTAGAAGCCATTTGTGTTTTATTTAAAAAGCCATACTATTTTTTGAACACGCGTTTATACTGTCACTAGAGCTGTCTTCTCCAGCATAAATAATGGAAGATATATCAAGGCTTGGTGCTTTCATTTTTACAAATAATATTTATGACAGGACTAAGTACTAAAATGGCTGCTGTCCATAACTGAAAATCTACTATCAATCTCAGAAATTAATCTCTTAAGAACCAAAACTCCAAACAAACAAACACACTGAAGATATATGTTTCGTTCACAATGTCAAAGTGCAAATTTTACTATGTGCACAATGCAAAAGTGCAATTTTCGAACATAACTTAGTAAATTTGAATAACAATTTGAATTAACACTTTAACGTATTTAAATAAACATCGATACTGTCGTGCCTTTTTCTTTGACCAAACTCTTAACTCAACTTTAAACCCATCATTTAACTCAACTTATCTTAACTCCACTTAACCCTTAATTCAATTCTTAACCCAACTCTTAAACTAACTTGTTACGCAATCAACTTAACTTAGCTCAAGATAAATATTACGACCCTTAACTCAAATCTTACCCAAGCTCTTAAAAATCAACTTAACTCTACTAAACTCTTAATTGAATTTTTAACCGAGCTCTTAACTCAACACAAATCACTCTTACCTGAACTTTTAATCAAACTCTTAACTCGAACTTACCTCAAGTTGACTCTTAACCGAACTTTTAACGCAACCCTTAACTCAATTTATATCAACTCAACTCAACCCTTATGTGAACTCGTAATTCAACTCTTAACCCAACTTTTAAACCAATTCGTTTTAAACCAACTTAACATAATAATAAAAGAACCTGACAAGGGAATTGTCGATTTTTCCATTTTCTCAGACCTAGATACTTTCCTTCTTGTCTTCCTTTTTTACCAAAACTTCCATGCTCTCACCTCCAAGCATTATAAGCCACGAAACAATTTCCTGTTTGATCACGGAATTCAGCATTCTGTCACGGTGGTATTGGATGGGGAGCTGGTCGAATAAAACCCCTTGTTTGGGCGATCAGTTCTTTCACTCTACCTATGAGCGTCATTGTGAACGAAGTATTAACATCGCTTACCAATTCTTTTGAAATTCTTGTTTCAATTGCAGTGGGGAAGAAGGTAGGCGATGCGTTGAAAACAATGTTAAATAAAATAAAAGAGGACTTCATGAAATCGTCAAAATGACAGCTGTCAAATTTAGTTTAAATGTTTCATTCCCATTACTATTATTTCCATAACTACCCTATCGTACTATTATTTCTAAGATATGTCATCCTTGCCAAAATATATATTTTTGTTAAACCGGCGCCTCACACAAATAATTAAACTATATTTAACCAAACCCGACATCTTTACCCACAAACATCTCGGTCAATGTGATCTCTTTAATGCGCTAATAAAACTTTTTTTTATTTTAGAAAAATTACTAAATCTCAATGTGTCCCAATTTTCACTCGCAACAAAATACATCCGCAATAAACAACAGACAAACTCTGAAGTATTCCTGTACCTCATAAATTCGATTCACTTCCTCCTCTTCAAAAACAACACGTTATTCAACACAATAAAATATTTTCGTCAATAATAATCAAAAAAAAATTTGTAGAATTTCATATATGAGCCCAAACTTCACCCTTCTTGATAAAAAAAAAAGACGCATATGAAAAGCATTTTTTTATCGGTGGAAAATTTTGTGCCGATAGCAGACATTTTCATGGTGGTCCAACCCTGTCCAACTTGAAGATTCATGTGTGGAAATTATCTCACGTTCGACCCATCTGACATTGGTCCACGCGCGTCTGATCCGCTGATGTTTGACCAATTTTCTCCTCAAGGAATTTTTCTTAAAAGAAAATTTCCTCGTTTTTTTTCCTTCTCATATATTTACGTTTTTTTTTCTCTGCCTACTCTACTTTCTTCTTCTTCTTCTTCTGTTTTTGAAATATTGTTTCCGTTTAAATCTTCTTCTTATTTTCGTCTACAAAAGTGGGCGGCATCCAAACTGAATGTTTTCTGTTACGTCAGCGCCGCCGCCGCTGCCACCGCCACTGATGCCTTTCTGGCTTTAGTGGAAAATAATCTCTGTCGTAAATGAGATAATTTTTAGACAAATTTACACAAGCAATGAACTGAATATATTTTAAAATCGGGTAACAAAATGTCGGGGGAAAAAATGGGCTGAAGTCCATCTTTTTCGGCCTGTCTCCGATCAGTCATCGAATGAGGCTTTGTAATGCGCATCCGTGTTGATAATTTGTGATAAAAAATATGAAAAACGTGTGGAGATACTAAAAATTATTTACTTTCTTTTCGATATCAAGGTCTACTTTAATTTGGAATGGAAAGTCATCGCATATTTTTGGCTTTTTAGATCATATTTTTGTGTAGGCATTTTGTCGCGATCGTGTAGCAAGATCAAGAAGGAGAATGTCCTGTGGTACACAGAATGTCCTTCATACTGGATCACTTTAAAGGGACCAATGGGCTGGGCTTATGGTGACTCTGGAAGGAGTTCCGGAGAAGAAGGTGGTCGAGAGGTATCGAAGAATCCTCATAGGTAATGGATCGATCCACGAAGGGTCCATGGCTGACGGCTGATCTTGTGCGGAAGTCTCTGCTGTAGTCAGCTCCCTGAAAGGGCCAAATTATACCTCATTTTACCAAACGGAGCTACTAGATCTACTACACGCATCGGATTGCCTATATATAAGTGTCAAGTGCAGGGAACGAATATTCTCATACCTTTGGGCGTATCTGAGAAAGTGATTAGGCGCAGGCCCGCCACATAGGGGGGGCAGCTGGGATGAATTGCCCCGGGCCCCCGGCTAGAGGGGGCCCCGAGAATAGATGGAAACCCAAAAAGTTAAAACCCCATATTCCTGCATACTAATCGCCTAGGGACCAAGCATACAGCGCTCTAAAATATATGTAATGTTTGTATGGATATGGATTCTTCTGCTCATCGTACTTAAATAGTAAACACTGGAGAAGAGAAAACTTACCCAGCTGGAAATGAAGCTAGAACACTCTTAAAAAGCTTGTGGCGTTCCCTTCCCATCCCAGTTCTATATCTTTTTTAACATTGCATGATCGCAGTGGGGAGCACTGCTTTTACTGCTGCTTTTTTAGAAGCGTTTTCGAAGCAGTTACAAAGGAAGAAAAAATTTTCTAACTCTCCAATTTATGTTGTAGCGCCTGTGGATATGATAAACAACTGCAGTGTCGAAAAGCTTTATATTTTTGTTCACCTTGTGCAATTGCCTTTTCGTCCTTCCAAACGCGAGTGTCGACAGCGGCTTTACCAAGTGGTCCCCCAACTAAGTACCAACCGCGTTCAATATGCTGCTTGACCAAGGCATCGAACGAGAACGGGTCTCTGTTTGCCGTTTTCTTGGTTCCATACAATTCCTTAAACATCCAATCGGAGCATATTAACAACGCTCCGAATTCGCTTCCCTTAGTAGTGCTTCGAATTTTTCTCTCTGGGATAGCTTGGATTGATTCTGCCAAAAGAAAGATGAGTGTTGAGCCCCAGAGCTAAGCACAAGGGCCTCTATACATAAAACTGTTCCGTTCTAGGTTAAACTATGTAGCTATGTAACGTTGTACTGGTGGTGTGCTGTAGCTGGCAGCCATCCGGAATTTGGAAATTTCTGATTATTCTCGAGCTGGTTGAGCCATTAGCTGGAAATGTTCGGGGAGCCAGCGGAAAATACAACCAGCGCTGTTAGCCAGCTAAGCGGAAACCCCGCTTTAAAAACCGACTGTTCGGTATCTATATTTAATGCCCTGAATGAACTTATTCTTAAGTTACCACAATTTTTTTTTAGTCAAAGATTTTTTGGAATTTCAAAACCCTTAAAGGGCCCCCAAACATATTTTAGCCCCGGGCCCCCCAAGGTGATGTGGCGGACCTGATTAGGCGTATGAATCAGACAGATATAAACGAATAATTGCGGTTGACGTTTGCCCAAAAACTAAACAGGTGTACGAAGCAAAATGTGTACGATGGTAACTAGAAGACCTCCTGGCAAAATATAAGTCAGCTTTGACTGCTGGCTAAGCACAGTTCTGGGTCTGTAACCAAAGAGTACAGGGCTGCTAATGAATCGCAACGAGAAATTGGTTACCGAGCAAATCCCGAAAGGGTCTCACGCTGTTACTACTTGCAGCGGGTGAAGGCGTTGATTAATCTTCCAAGTGAGATCCTCATAATGCAAAGGGCTTCCCTCAGATAGCTTTTGGCACAAATAGAAGACATGGAATTCCCAGATATCAGCTGAAAACAATTCGAATTCGAAGCTGCTGAGGAGAAGGGTGGGTTGACATCACAGAATCCTCACCAACCCAATTAACAGCTTTGCTGATGATAGAACTCTGCGGTTCTCTTACGCCTTAGACAATATAAGACCATAAAAGACGTGCCAGATCTTGTCTGTGGGACCTTGAACTCGATTTTGACTGGGGCCGCGTTAAGGTCGATTCACACACATCAGTCACGTCACGTCTCAGTCATTTTTCCGAATCAGAAATGTCGCCGTCAAGGCTCAGTCAAAATGATGACTGTATTCACTCTCATTATGCTTCTCGGAACTGACGTAACTGAGACGTGACGTGACTGATGTGTGTGAATCGACCATTAATCTGGTCGAATTCAATTACACAACTTCATCTGCTTTAGGGGAGCAGACACTGGAAGTGACCACCATTTGGTAGTAGCAACTATCCGCCTAAAAATCGCTGCAATCAGAAACGTCCAACGCGATGCCATAAACCGTCGACGGTTTAACGTAGACCTTCTGCGTGAGAGCACCAAAAAGCGAGAATTTGCTGGCAAACTGCAAGAAATCTTAAACCAGCAAACCGTTTCTGACGACACAAATATTGAAGAGCTGTGGAGCACAACAAAGGGCGCTATAATAACAGCAGCGGAAACAAGCATAGGTTATGTCCAAAGAAACCAGCAACACTGGATCTCGGACACAACCTGGCAAAAAATTGAAGGCAGAAGGGCCCTCAAAAATAACGTGAACTCTAAAAGCGACCCGGAAAAACGACAACAACTTGAACGGGAATACTCCCAATTGCACCGGGAGGTAAAGAGAAGTGTCCGGCGTGATAAAAGGCGGCAGATAAATGAGCTCGCAGAGAAAGCGGAAAACGCGGCAAACACAGGCAACAGTAAGGTGCTGTACCAAATCACTAAACAGCTATCGGGAAAGCACTCTACTAAAAAGCATGCCGTAAAGAGTGCGGATGGAAGGCTGCTGTGCAGCGACGAGGAGCAACTCCAAAGATGGAGAGATTACTTCTTCGCCGCCCTGAATGGTTCATTTACACAGGAACCTCAGGAAAACAACAGCAACAATGCACAGCCAATAAGAATCACCACTCGTGCCCCATCCAAGACTGAAATAGTAACCGCAATTCATGCAATGGCCAATGGTAAAGCAGCTGGAAAAGATGGCATCCCGCCAGAATTGTTGAAAGCCGACTCAAGCCTCATAGCAGATGCGCTACAGCCAATCCTGGAAATAGCATGGAACACCTGTACCTTTCCGGAGGATTGGACGGAAGGTATCATAGTCAAAATACCAAAAAAGGGGGACCTAACAATATGTGACAACTGGAGAGGCATCTGTCTATTATCTACTGTGGGCAAAATCTTGTCCCACATATTACTATCAAGGATAAGAGAGGCAGTAGATCGAACGCTTAGAAGACAGCAGGCTGGATTCAGAAAAGCCCGCTCCTGCATAGACCACATTAACACCTTGAGAATCATAGTGGAGCAGTCTACTGAATTCCGATCCCCCCTTTACCTTGCTTTCGTAGACTATGAGAAAGCGTTCGACTCGGTTAATAGGAGCTTTATATGGCGAGCTCTACGGCAACGTGGACTGCCGGATAAAATAATAGAATTGATAAAAGCTCTATACAACAATTCCAAATGCAGAGTTCTTCACAATGGAAAACTCTCCGACAGCTTTGAAGTGAGCTCAGGAGTACGGCAAGGATGCCTACTTTCGCCATTACTATTTCTTATAGTAATAAACGACATCCTTGTCAGCGCTCTAGATACTAGAACAGGTGGCATACAATGGGGATTGTTAGACCGCCTTAAGGACCTCGACTACGCGGATGATATCTGTTTGCTGGCCCACAGACACCAGGACCTCAGAAACATGTTAAACAATTTGGCAACAGAAAGTAGTTCAGCAGGCTTAAGGTTAAATCCGACTAAAACCAAAGAAATGCGGATAAATGCAAACACCCTTGAACCAACAGCGCTAAATAACCGTGACGTGGAACTGGTAGATAAATTCTGTTACCTCGGTAGTATTATTACCGAAAACGGCGGTACAGAAGAAGACGTCAGTTCCAGAATAAATAAAGCAAGAAGCGCATATGCATGCCTGTTTCACATATGGAGATCGACGGAGATCTCAATTAACACCAAATTGCGGCTGTTCAACTCCAACGTTAAGGCAGTTCTTTTGTACGGTTGCGAAACATGGAAAGTCACCCAATTCATCACAGGGCGCCTACAAGTTTTCATCAACAGATGCCTACGTCGTATCCTAAAAATCCGCTGGCAAGATAGAATTTCAAATGAAGAACTATGGCGCCGTGCCGGCCAAGAAAGGATAGACGACCAAATCAGGCGAAGGAAATGGAATTGGATTGGCCACACCTTGCGACGCGAAAACGAGAATCTAGCCAAACAGGCCCTCGACTGGAATCCGCAAGGAACCCGTCGAGTCGGAAGACCTAGAACAACGTGGAGGAGAACCCTATTAGCAGAGGCCGCAACAACCGGGAGATCCTGGTCAGAGCTGAGAGCTGTCGCGCAAAACAGAGTCCGCTGGAGGGCAACTGTTTCCGCCCTATGTCCCATGAGGGATTAAAGGAGCAATTAGTATCTGAGGATGTGCGATTAAATGATCACATATTCCAAATCGCCAAACAAGCATCTCAATGCCTACGATTTTTTAGCGACTTTTCCACTGAAATTGCCGCCAACCTGCCTACACCGCAATGACCACGGATGACCTTGGCAGAGAGATAAAAAGGGGTTCGAAAAAGTTGTCCAATACCACATCCCTTGATCGATCTAATACAGAAATATCAGGTGTCAGGTTACACTTTAGTGCTCAACTTTTCAGCTCTTCGAAGAATTGTCACGTATATTAGGAATGGCGTGGTTTTAACAGAAAATATATTAGTATGTCTTTTCTTTTAAATCATTTCTGGCTTAAAATCCAAATTGGCGTGTTAGAAGTCTTAAAATTAGCACCAAGCCTCTACCTTAGCTTTTGATGGCATTTCTGAACAGATCTCCAGATTTTTATTCTCCACTCCAGAATATGAAATCATTTTCAGGGTTAATTTCAACATTCGTCACTAATGGCTGAAGGAGGCTCAGTAATGGGAACAATATTTTTTGTAAGGACGCCGATTTATTTGCAGACCCCAACAGTCTACATTAAATTGTTAGAATAGTCTGGCGCTCTGGGAAGAACGTCAATAAATTCCATTGGCTCTAATTATATACTTACTATGGTCCTTCAGAACTAGGCCTTACCTTAAACTAAACTTCTCTCTGCGTTTTCATATATGAATCGCTTTGGTTAGTTTGGTTTAGTCGCTCAAGATACTTCCAATGCTTTCGATAGAGTAATTCTGCTTTGTTAACCAACGAACTCTAGATTGACTGTTTATTTTCATGCCATACGATCATGGTAGTACTAGATGACATTAAATTTACACTACACTCTATCTGCGCCAGTGTCCAACTCTATTAACAGTAACATCAAACGCATTCATGATTGGGACCGCAAGAATCGTGTTGAATTCAAGGCATCTAAAACAAAGTAGATCAGGCATATTATGAGCTTCGCTGGAATTGATTCCATTTACATTTTATATGCTACCGATGTATGAAAATTCTAGCGAAGTTCAGGATAGGCCTGATTGTCTTATCTCTATTTAAACCTGCACCGACCTTCCGTCTATCTCAGTGGGCAAAGATAATCTAACAGATGACTCATCTCTTGACATCCTAGGCATAACTTTATGCGAGGATTTGCGATGGAATAATCACATACTCCAAATCGCCAAACAAGCATGCCTCGGATTCCTCAAGAGTTGCAAGTTCCCACTACAGGCAGCTGCTTTGAATCTACAAGTCCTACATTCCGCCCTACTTGAATACAACTGGTATATGTAGGCAGGTGCCCCAAAAACCACATTGGCATGGCTGGACAAGGTACAAAACCGCGCAATCAAACTCATTTTTGATAGTACTTTTTGTGGCTACATAAACTCTTTGAGCTAGAGCATCACGAGATCTCGACAAACTCGAGAGTCTCGTCTTGGTCTCGATTCGAGAATCGAGACGAGAGTAAAGTTCGGTCTGGAAACACATATTCTCGTCAAGACGAGATTATTCGCTCGAGATCAGCTAATCTTTCTTCAGGGAATCCTCGTCCTTTGCTTGTTCTTCGTTTGAGCTGATTCAAATGTCGTCTCCACAGCCCACGTTCCGTGTTAACTTCGAACATGTTGGGTCCGATTCGCTTGATTATAGTGGCTTCCAACCAACGAGGGCCCCTGCTAAAGTTCCTAGCGTAGACTGGTTGTTGATTCTGAAAGTCTTCGAGCCGCCTTCTCGGTGATGTCTTCTGGATAGGGTACTGCAGCAGAAGTTGTGATATAAGGCTGCTGTCGACCGTGCAGTAGCTCTGCAGGAGACTTCCCAGATTGGGGATTTGGCGTCACCCGGTAGGTTGATAAATATCGAGACAAAGCTACCTGTTTCTCTGGAGTTTCTTCCATGATTTTCTTAAATTGTGATTTGAACGTGCGAACAAAACGTTCGGCTTCTTCATTGGATGCAGGATGGAAGGTGCGTAGGTGTTCTACCCCGTTTTGTTTACAGAAATCTGCAAACCTCTTTGCGGTAAATTGTGGTCCACTATCGGAAACTATGGTTTCTGGTAGTCCTTCTAGTGCGAAAATTCTTTCTAGGGCCTGTATGGTTGAATGTGGTGTCATTCTTCATTGAGATTACAAATGGGAACTTAGAGAATGCATCAACACAAATCAGCCACATTTCACCCATGAACGGAGCCGCGAAATCGACATGTTTCCATGGTCGTTCCGGAATTGGCCAGTGATTAAATTGCTTAGGAGGATCTGAAGAGCTTATTTGACATATTTTACAGATCGCAGCTTGTGTTTCAATTGTCTTATCAATTTGTGGCCATAAACAATATCTTCGTGCTAACTGTTTCATCCTTACTACACCCCAATTACCTTAATGCAGCATCTCTAACACCGTTTTCCGTAATGACGTTGGTATAACAACTCGCGAATGTTCCGTCTGCAATATGATGACTTCTTCATGGATCGCTAGTGAAATTTTCCTATTAAAGTAAGGTCTTAAATACGGTTTAGCCGCTAGGCGTTTTGAAGTTTTTTTGTGTTTTGCGTATCACCCTGTATTTTTGTAACCCTATGACCTATTTCATGAATAAGGTAATAATGTACGCAGAATACTCTCACCTATCTAAAATTGTAAAAGTGACGGTTCCACATTTTTTGGTTTTTTTCACATAACCTTCTTAGTCGCTTCTTTTCCTGTTGATTTACCATAGAGAATCCAGGTTAGCATTTTTTCGAAACTCGTACAACGTGTCCCGATCATCGTAGTCTGTTCAATTTTATGTGTGTAACTAATATTTATTTCGTCATACATTTCTTTAAGCCTTTCGTTCGTTGTAATGCTCCATTCGTTTTGGTCGCCCTAAACCGTCTTATTTTTTCTAATACTAAAATTCAACTTCCTCTCAATTTTGCATTTTTTAGAAATATAAATACAAAAATTGCTCCTGGGTTTGCTATGTAGAATTAAATTTAAGTTGTAAAGATTTAAATAAATTGCTCCTAAGAGTATGCTAAAAACAAGTAACCAGCCCACAGGGAGGCTAAGTCTTTATTAAAATAAGATGACTTTGAAAGCTCGGCTTTGAAACAATATTTAAAACTAACTTCACGATGTATTTTATCTAATGCTTCTAATATAGATAGTAATTTTACTAGAGATTAGTATTAGTCACAATTGTTCGACAAAATTTCCCTTTTTCATTTTTCTAACTCATTTTCATGTTTCAATTTCGTACGAGTACGTTTGTGCGTATATGTTTATTGAAAACAGGGCTATGGGGCCCTAGACTATCAATAATATTGTGCAATATTTTGATTTGCGCAATATTATTAACGGTCTGTGGGTGAAATTGAAAGATTGTTTGGTGCAAAGAAGGAAACCGTCAATATTTTGCTCAATATTATTGCACAATATTATTGATAGTCTAGGGGTCACTTAAGAGTCAATATTCAATTCCTTGCTAAAGGTACCTTTACATTATATGATTTGTCATATGACTTTACTGTTAATGAAGTCAAACCTAACATAAAATGTCAAATGACATTTGTTTTTGACATGTCATACGACTATCTGTCAAAATTTGCTTTGAATATTTCTGTTTTGACTTGTCAAAATTTAATGTGAACACAATACGACGTCAGATGGACTAACAACTCGTAATTTTGGCAGTAAAGTCATATGACAAATCACATAATGTAAAGGTAGTCTTAAACAATATGCCATTTGGGCAACATAGTATTATCAATTCGATCCAATTGTCAAAATTACTTCGATTAATTAATTGTAAAAATTTTCAGAAAATTTGTAAAAATTACTTTTCAGTTAAATGATGAAAAACCTAACACCAAATGTACATTCGACAATTTAACAACAACAAATCACCAACAATATTGCTTAATGCTGAAATTATTACTTCTATGATATTATAAAACGAATTCATGTTTATTTAAAGATAATATCAATGTCATATATCACTTAGTTCCGAATTAGTTTTGAAAAGACCCATCATTTATAAAGGGGCAATGTTTCTACTGATTAACAAGTTAATCCCAGTCAAGGAATTAATTACCAGTGTTGTCCCTAATACTGTTATTCTGGCTGCCGCTCTTTATGAATGTTTCTTTTAATCAGACATACAAGTTCATCAAATCGTAATCCAGCCTTTTGTCTGCTCGGTGAAAAAAAAATTGTTTTTACTCGTCATCACTTCCGGTACATGAGCCCCATATGTTGCTTGTCACCCCGAAAATCCAACTAGCTCAGGCTCCTCAGGCCCGTCGAGAGCTTGCCGATCCTCTTCCTGGCAGGAATTTCCACAGAACTAAACTGACTGTTGAAGTGTTCGGGACAGGAAAAACGATAAATAATTGCCCAACTGACAGCGCCGTGTCTTACCAGAAAATGACTAATGACCATCCATTTATTCGCTCATATTTGGAGCACTACAGGCGTCAAGACGTTAAGCCAGTACGCCACCTCGCGGCCATCGTAATGACGACAATTTGGAAGAACTTTGGCGTATAGCTGAAGTTCGCTGAAATACCGACGACGACGACGGTCCGGATTGGGATCTCTTCTGCAGACATGAGACAGGCCCTGCCTGCCCCAACGCCCCCCATCTACCCCACCAGCACCACGTTTCAGGGCAATGTTTTGACGGGAAATTCTTGCATGATTCATCCTTGAAATTGTAGCGTTGTTTGTCAGTAGGAAAAGATCTTGTTGCATTTTGCTTGTGTTGCTCACGACTTTCCACGATTGTAGATTCTCGAAATAAAGTGAATGAACCGGGAGCAGTCTCCTGAATTAGTTTTCTTTGGAGATAGTTTTTGCAATTTTTCCGTCCAACAGACTCAGACTCATCCGAATTTTATTTTTGTATATTTTCAGGTCGACTTGGAGCCGGAACTTCACATAAATAAGCAACCAGAGTGAGTATATCCTTGAGCAAAGGAAGAGACTTTTAAGGTTTAAGGTTTTTGTTTTCAATTCGTTTTTGCGGTGTGAGTCACTTTTGTTCACATTCATGTTTTGGAATTCATATTTTTTTATTTTTTCGTTGTTCTTTTATGTGGAATTATGTATGAATTTGTATTCCGGTGAAACGGATTAGTATTCAGCTACTTTTCAGAATTTTTCCACAGAAATCATTTTTTTTTCGCTTTGCTACATTGCGGACTAAAAATAGAGATATTTTTTTTTATTTCGATTCTTTTCGTCATTTTTTTTTCTTTTCTAGACGGAGATGGGATTCTCAAAAATTATACATTTTAATGAATTAAGCAATTTTTAAAGTAATGAATTATGGAAAAGTAGACATTTTGGTAATGAATTGACGTGGAACTTCTGTTGCCGAACCGAATTTTAGGGAACACAATGACGTCAAAGGTTGTTAATGTTTCCATTATGCTCTTGGATGACCCGAAACGAATTTCAAACTTCAATTCAATCTGGTAAAAATTAATTGCAAACTATGGAGATTTATAGGCACAATTTTCTCAGTCCACAAAAAAGGTGAATTGATGAACTTCAAAAACTATAGACCAATAAAAAAAATTATGGCAGACTGACAGTATCGAAAGTATGGTTGGTTGTTTACTCTAAAAAATCACGGTTGCACTAGACTAGATGGCAACCCTGGTATTATGGTTTCGAAATCTGCAATGCGCCGTGTTTTCATGTGAGTTTGACTAAGAAAGTTAAAGCTATGAACACTATCACAGTTGTCTGTTACTACTATATATAAGGGCGCCAAATACAAAAAGAAACGAAGAAAAGGAAGAGATAACTAGAAGACTACAACTAGCTAATAGGGCCTTTTATGCCCAAAAACCAATACTGCACAACACTCAAGATTTGTAATCCACGTAATCAGAATGGAGGACAATCGTATCCCAAAACGGCTCATGGTAGCAGAAATCTTGCAAGATAGACCTGTAGACAGACCAAGGAAAAGATGGATAGACTCTGACGGCTGATTCAGATGCAATGGTCAACATCCGGAACTGGAGACATGCTGCAAGAGACCATGAAACTTGGATAAATAGTCAAGGTTCGATTTGGGCTTAGATGGACGGACCGGAAAGTGTGGAAAACACTGCAATCTTAAAAGTTTATTATCCCTGCCTAGAACTATTCCGTGGTTACATTTAGATTTCGCAAGTAGCTTATAATGAACCTGAGATCGATTTCCATATGCCTTCGATGAATGAAAATGATTGCTGAGGTGTCGTAATTCTGCACAATGAAAGATCCAATGTATCAGGAGAAATTAGGCGTAGGCCATTCTTAACTTGTTAAGATGATACTTGAGCGGAGAATCCCAGAATTATTTCGATATTTTCAATAACTTGGTTCGCCAGGTTTTGCCATCATACTGGCGGCAAGTAAGGAGAGAGATCGTTGCTTTCTTGTTCACTTTAGTTTGCGTTGTCAATATGCTCCTAAGGGAGCAAGTTTGGAGCTTTAAGAAATTGTATAGGACGAAGAAAATGGACAATTATTTTGTTGACCATAAAGGGTGCTATTAGCGTTCTCAATAGACTGCTTTTCGTTCGTGTACGAAGGTCAAGCAGCATTGGTCATGGGTAGTATTTAGTTGGGGGACCGCTTTGGCAAAACGACGCTCCCGTTTTTTTTATGTGAAAGACTGGGAGCTCAGGAAAAGGCCTTTGTACTGTCGACAATCTATTTTTAGAGTGCAATGTCGGACAGCAAGCTCTAGTCGGAAGATAGTGAAGGGAGAGAGAGAAGTGAAGGAAGGAACTGCTACAACCAAGCCGCGATATTTTTTATTCCACCTACTCCCAACCTTTACTATCGCGACTCTGACATCGGGGCATCAGGAAACAACTCGCTGGAGTGTTATGCCTATTGAAACGAGTTGAATCCCATCAACCAACCGATGACATGCGCTGGTGGAGCGGGGAAGGGCTATCGGAAGGCTATGACAGGAGGAATCAGGAATGTAAAGAGGGAAGAAGAAAAAGGAAAGTTATATAGGTGGGAAAGGCGGAGGACCGTGGTGCTGCCGGGATTCGAACCTGGGACCTCTGGGATGGTAGCCAGGCGCCTTACTCCCTAGACTACCGAGGCCCCCAAGGAAAGGAAAGAGCTGGTGACATATCGAAGCGTACATGCGTTGCATTCGGTGACAGATAATATGGAAGTGTGTGTATTCAAATGCGACCTGACGGAATATTTCGTGAATGGAATGCATGCAACGCAAATGTGAGTCTACATTCAACTTTTTCTGCATTACCGCATTCGACATAGCACACACGAGTATACACAACGAACACATGCGACTCGTTACTTAGATTTTTGGGCTGTCTGTGAAAGCCGGGACGGAACGCAACCACGCAATTATGTATCGTCGCACATCTTGGTGTACGCTTGTATATTTCACCAGCTAAAGGCAATTGCAAAAGGCGAACAAAAATAAAAGCTTTTCGACACCGGAGCTTATTCACATAATCCACAGGCAGAACTGAATTATTTATTAAAAAGATTTTTTCTACTGCTTCTAAAACGCTTTTTAAGGAGCATTAAAAGGAATGCTCCCGTATGAGGACATGTAATGTTAAAAAAATATATAGAACTGGTATGGGAAGGGGAGCGATGCAAGTCTTTTAAGGAGTGCTCTAAGATTGCCATTGCAGCACTCCATTTCCCGCTTTGGTAAAATGAAAAATGTAGTCGTAGTTAATCCGCAACTGGTTTTAAAGGAGGCATTTTACCGCAACTGGCAATTGCATGTACTATCACTTTACACAATACTTATTTTTATATTTAGTTACTTTAACGGCTCTATTATCGGAATCCGGTCCTAGCCTCTTGCAACTATTCTCCCCACCGGACACGATTCTGAGCCGATTTCATTCAGTTTGACATGCCTAAGCTTTGCCGCTTCCTGGTCTATTCTACGCCATCCTTCCTGCGGAGACTGTGTCTCTCTCGCTGTCGCACACCATAGATCTTACCGCAGCATTTAATTTTGCGCAGTTGCCATATTCCCTCCTACACCCGTTTTTGGATGTAAGTCAACTTCCGGTTAGAATTTTAAACTCATTTTCTCAGTTGTAGGTCTCTTGATGCGCACCTAAAATCTGACTTATATCACGTGTCTTCAGCTGCAGCAGCTCTTTAGATATGAAAGTGAGTCACAGACGTACGGACGGACAAACAGAACCTTTTCTAAAATTAAAACTAAATTAAACCTTACAGACGAAGAAGCGATAACGAAGCAGTTTGTTATATTGCTTCAATTTCGAGTGTACTGGATCTTTTAAACAAATAATTCAAGATTGAAGAAGATCAGTGCCATTTTGAGATCTTGGATCAGGTGAAGTTCTTGAAGTTTGGCATAATTCCATAATTTTTACCCGTGCATTGTCCTGATGCAAGAAGATTTTTTTCTTTGCCAAATGACGACGCTTTTGCTTTATATCTTTGCTCAACTGGTTCAATAACGATGTATAGTACTGTACTAGCCATTTATCGTTTGCCCTTTTTGCCAAGTATTCGATGTAGATGACTCTTCGTGCATCCCTAAAAAACCGTGGCTATCAATGTCTTTGCTTTCTTCGTAGCTGGATCGTCTTTAGATTCACTGTTTCAACCGTCTGTTTGCCTTTAGGGCGCAGTAGTCCAAAATTATGTACGGACGTGGAAACAGGATTGCAACGGAAATGCGTCAAACTAGTCTTCGAATAGACCACAACAATTTCGTTTATTTTTACTGAGAGCAAAGGCGGCAGCCATTTTGTCGAGATTTTTTCACCGCAATTTTTTCCTGCAAAATTGAAAAATTTTTATTTTATGATACAGCGTTTGGGTCACCTTTATTTGTTGATCACTCAAAACCATGTCATGAACACTCATTTATGAGGAAGTCACTTCGACTAGACGTCCTGAACAATGTTCAGTGTTACGTTGGATGTATGTATGGTCATGTCTAAATTCATTTACACAATTGTAAATAGTCGCAAGCAGAGGAGCTGATGTGCCATGAACTTCATCAAATCCGGCTTCGATTTCTTTCGGTGTTAAGCCTTTAAATAAACAAAAAATTATTACTTCAATCGAGTATGAAAACCATGTTATGAATAAAGCTGAAACTTTGACAGCAGTCTAGTGACAGATGAACGCAAAGCTTTTTCAATACTACGAGTGCCATCTAGGTGTTGACAGGTCAAGATAATTTTTAATTTAAAAAGAAACCCTGAAGTGGTTTTTGTGAAAAAAGGATGTCTACCTGATTTTTTTCTCATACTAATGAAACGACCAAAGAAATGCAAAAAATCATTTATTCATAATCTTTCAATCTTAAGAGTGGCAAAAGGCAGTGAATAATAACTGCAAAAAGAATTATTGAACAATTTTCGCATTCAGAGCTATGCTTAACAATTGCCGGAAAGAAACGAACCACGACAATTACAAAACAGTTGCAATTAGCATGTTCGCAAAAGAAATTAAAAGTGAAAACTATCAAAACAAATACCTCCGCACGAAAATAGCACTGGTCCCGTTCCAGCCGGCGTTCAAATTGAGACCGGAGCTCTCTCCACACTCTAAATGCCTATTACAGGTAAATTGATTCAAGGTACGATGGAAAGACTAATGAACGCCGTTTAATAACATCATCACGAGCTGAACGCATAATTTCCTATTAAGTTGCCAACATTACCGCCAAAGTATTCTGGAAACATTTCGATTTAGTCATATTTATCAAGTTAATAACAGGAACGACTTAGGCTCTAAGGAGCGGCGAAATGCATGCCAGGCACGCCACGGAGCCCCCGACAGAAGCCCAAAAAACAGGAGGAGAGCCGCGCCACACAATCATTATGCAAAAAGTTCGAGGATAATTGCAGCGCTACTTGCACAGAAATTAACCTCCGCGCTACAATGTTGCCGAGGAGTCAGGTGCTCCTTTGCATGACGCGACGCGCCGTGTGAATTTGCACGGAACACAGTTTTGGTGTCCGCTCACCGTCGTCGCGTCGTCGCTCGACGAAAATTGTTGCAACAATTTCGCCTAATTGTGCGCGGTGTACGCCGGTGCCCGGCCATGAATAAATTGGCGCTCCTGGAAGATACCACCGCGGATCATGCGGCAGACGCGGTGAATCTCGCTCAGTCCGCTGCTGCTGGTGTAATTTCTAATGCTAATGCGGCTGATATGAATAATAAACCAGATTCGGGGGCTTCTATCTCGCGCGGCGATTAACTATTTTTTTTTTGTATCGCCGCATGGCGCGGGCAGCAGAACGGAGGCGAAGAAATCAAAGCTCCAAAAAGAATAATTTGGCGAAAACTTGTTCAACTGCCGATTGTTTATGCGACTCCAGGTTAATTGACCTAACCTTGGGCGGCCGATGTTTATACAACGCAGTAATGGCTGCGAACAACTCGACCAGAGTCGCCGTGACTCATAATTAATTTTGGAGCAGCGAGAGATGATCGCGGTGTGCTCTCACTCTGCTGCGCGGTGCTGCTCCTCTTGGGGTCCGGGCGGTTCAAAGTTCCAAGCCGAGATGAAACTTTTAAGGAAGTGCGGATCCGGCGCGGCGCGCCTGTCTGACTCGATTTGCGAGCGTTTCCTAGTTGGGGGTTTGTGCGATGTTTTTCTTGTGGCTCTAGTTGTTGACCTCACAGAATGCTGCGTTGCCTGATTTCGCAATAAATCCACAGATTCACGAGTCAATTTGCTTCGAAGGAATGTAAACCTGGACACGTTCGTCTGTTCGCAGACGTAAATGGGTGTGGAGTCGCTATAATTTCTACAGAAGTTTATGATGCAAATTAGTATTGCATGTGGCATGAGTGGAGCATATCAATGAATAGGAAGGAAATTATGCAAAAATGCGATTATTGATGTAATAGCGGGAATTAGCGCTGCAACAATGTAAGTAGTAAAAGTAAAAAAAAAGTAAAAGAGTAAAAAGTGAAACAATCAGGCTTAGGAATCACTCTTGGCACAAGCATATCTAAGCGTAAGATTGATTTAAACGATAGAAAAGAATAGGATAGCTTAGGGGTCTGGGGGTGCTTGAGTAGATGTCGATGAACCTTAGGTTTGAAATTGGAGAGGTTTTATGACTTAAGGCCAGTTTACATCCCAAACGTAAAGTGGAAACAGAGCGAAAAACATACAAATTTCTGTGAAATAAAAGAGCTCCAAAGCTGCGTTTCCACTTTGCGCTTGGGATGTAAACTGGCCGATATTCCGCAATCGAGCTGTTCTATTTATAAGTGAATTTCTAGATCGTAAGGGCGTAGGAATAACACAGAGTAGCGTCACCATCGAAGCTGTGAGATTGAGAGCAAATCATTTATAAAGATTAGGAAAAGAGTGGGTGATAGAATTGATCCCTGGGGAACACCGGCCGAGATGCTGTGTGGCTTAGATTCGACGTCATCCAATACTACCTTGATTGAACGACTCAATCCAGTTTGTTAGAACTGAGTCGATACTAATAGCTTCGAGTTTTTTTTGAAGGAACTGGGTGTAATTCTCTGTCAAACGGAGATATCTGGAGAAACGAGACCAAACTTGAGAGCAATGAATGCTTTTGTTGTAATACTCGGTTAAACACACAAGGAGTTCGCCAGTAGTCCGTTTTGGTGTAAAGCTGTACTGCCTGTCCTGTAGAATTTGATATCTAGATATTTCATCAGGTTTCTATTGAGTATTGTCTGGACTGACTTTGGAGAGAATAGAAATAATTGCCCGCCAGTTGGCGTTGAGAGCCTAGGACTAAATCATCTGACTACCATCCCAGAAGTCCGTGGTTCGAATCCATTCCATGGCATTGTCATTCGTCTTTCCATTTCTCCCACCTATATAACTCTTTTGTTGCCCGTACTCTCTCTTGCCATCGCCTCTAAACATAATAAGCCAGGAAGCCATCCCCTGTTCGTTTACCTTGGTTAGGTTAGATTGAAATGGCTGCCCCCGCACTAGGAGTCCATTCTGATGCCATTCTAGTGTTGGGACAAAATTTAGGCTATTTCAAGCCATTTGGAGCTTTTAATAAACTAAATTAAGGTCAAAAACACCAGTGTTTTGCAGCTCGCTCAATCCATCAAGGAAAGGTGAGCCAAGGAAGGTCCCTCTTTTCCTCGCGAGGGCCGGGCATGTACAGAGAAGATGGGAGACAGTTTCTTCCTTATCCTCATTGCTTCAACTTCTGCATAAGTCATTGTGAGGAAGTCCCAATCTTTCGGCGTGCGGGCCAAAGAGACAGCGACTGGTCAGCACCTTCACTACATAACTTATCTCTTTTTTGTTCAGCTGAACAAGAGATTTTGAACGCTTTGCGTCCAAGGTAGGCCATATTGTGCTATGCTTCCTTGTGAAGAGCACTACTTCAGTCTTAGCTTGGTTAACGGCTAGACCCTTTGTAGTAGCCCAATGAACAAGAGTGTCCAATGCTCGTTGCATTATATCTCTTATTGTTGAGATGTACTTGTCGGTCACCACCAGCACAATATCATCAGCATAGGCCAGAGTGATGCACCCAGACTCCCTAAATGTTATCAGCACTTCGTTGACTGTTATATTCCAAAGGAGCGGCGATAGGACACCACCTTGCGGTGTGCCTCTTCCAACCCGTCTAACTTCTTCCGAGAGCCCTAGACCAGAATTTATGACCCTGTACTTCAGCAGCTGATCAATAAAGGACCTGGAGTACCCGTCGACACCCAGACGCTGGAGTGCCTCCGTGACAGCAGATGATTCAACATTGTTGAAAGCACCTTCAATATCTAAGAAAGCAGCCAAAGTGAACTCCTTGAATTCAAGGGATTTTTCAATAACCGCTACCAGGGAGTGGAGAGCAATGTCTACCGATTTACCTTTCGTGTAGGCATGCTGCGAGGGAGAAGGCAGTTTTCTATCAATGCTTTGCTTAGTATGAATCTCCACAAGTCTTTCGAGGACCTTGAGGAGAAAGGATGTATAACATATATATATATAAGGATGTAGGACATATATGTAGGTCTCAAGTTCTTTGGATTGTGGTAGGAGATTTTACCCGCTTTCGGAATGAAAGTCACCTTCGCTACCCTCCAGGATGTTGGAATGTAGCTTAGGCGAAAGGAACTCCTATAGATGGTTGCAAGCCAGTCCAGAATTAGGTTACTGACTTTCTGAATTTCAATAGGATAAATTCCGTCCGGTGCAGGTGTTTTATGAGGCTTAAGGGGTAATATACCCTTGTGAACAATAAATTTCATGTGATTTTCTGAGGCGTACCACGAACGATAGGAAAGAGATAGAGATATGAGGTTTTGTACATATGAAAGTACTAGTCTTTAACTAGGCCGAGGCTATTCGCACTGCAGAGTAGATAAGATAGATAAGAGTAGATGAGAGTAGATGAGAATAGATGAGAGAGTCGATGAGAGTAGACGAGAGTAGATGAGAATAGATGGGAGTAGATGAGAATAGATGAGAGTAAATGAGAGAGTAGATGAGAGTAGATGAGAGAGTAGATGAGAGTAGACGAGAGTAGATGAGAGTAAATGAGAGAGTAGATGAGAGTAGACGAGAGTAGATGAGAGTAAATGAGAGAGTAGATGAGAGTTACGTACTCTCATATACTCTTATTTACTCTCATCTACTCTCATATACTCTCATCTACTCTCTCATTTACTCTCATCTATTCTCATGTACTCTCATCTCTCATCTACTCTTATGTACTCTCATCTACTCTTATTTACTCTCTCATCTACTCTCATCTACTCTGATCTACTCTGCAGTGCGAATAGCCACTCCCCTTTAACTACAAAGAGCATGTTTTATTTTAATTTTACTATACAAAATGGCGGCGTACGCGAGGAAAAAAAGATCTCGGACGTTTGACATGGGCGTACCGCTACAGGTCACAATTTTTAATCTGGATCAAAATACCAAAAAGGTCCTTAAAATATAGTCCAAAATCTAGCGAACGTCGTAGGATTTTTTCGAAAAATTTATTTAGAAAAAAAATGGCGTTAATTTGAACTTTTTTTTCTTGTTTTTTCAAAAAAAATCAGCCGAAAATCGCTTATAAAATCTATAAAAATCAAGATAGCAATCAGCGGAGCAACTCACCTCTTACATTAGTGCCTGAGATTCCCAATTGCATTTGCATCACATTCAATAAAGAGGCTGGCTCGGAATTTAGCCGCTTCCTTTGCCGCATTAAGGAGACTGGAGTTGTCTATATTTCTCTCATATGGTAGGTAGGCAGATCCAATCCACATAGCTTTGCCGCCCTTTCTGCTGTCCAAGCAAGCCACCACCGTTTACCTAAGTCAAGTGTGTGTCGCTGTAGTATTGAATGGAATATGGTGAAATAAACCAGCATGTTGGCGATGTCAGTTCTTTCTCCCTCTCTTTATCTTTCCGACTAGAGGTTGCTGTCCGACATTGCACAATGATAGAACCCTCGACTGTACAAAAAGGATTTTCCTGAGAGCTAGTCTTTCACATAACAAAATTATCTTAACAAGTTGTGACTGAGCTATCTCTTTTGTCTAGTAGTTCCTGCAAAAGGAAGCATTTACTGTGCAGTTGCAAAGATATCGCGAGGAGTATACATAAACAACTCGGCCACCTCTCCTTAACACCAAAGGAGGTATAAGAATTTTATCCAAGCTCATTATAGGCTACTTCAAAAGCCTTGATCGGACTTGGGAATAGTATTAGATAGGGTCACACAAAAAACCTTATATCTTGACACTGTTCGCGGTACTTTTCGGTCCTATCACTCTCTAATCTACCTATCTTTCACTATAATAATGAAAATAAAATTATTAAAGAATTAATCTAATAATGGCAAATATCACACAGAACAGATGATTAATAAAAAATTTCAATTACGATTTTGTCGACTTCCAGTGCTGAACGATGCAAAGTTGTTGTCATTCTCCATTCCATCCCGACAGGACGTGGCATGGGGTAGCAGCCATGATTAATGAAGTAGAGATTAGCAATTTGGGGCACAAAACAACCAACCGTTACATAATCAAGAATAATTCGAAATTTATTGTAATTCAATTTCAATTGAAATATTTTTGCCGCGTTCGGTTATTGCAGCTTATCTCAATAATTAGCGTGCATTTTATAAACTTGAAATTATAATAGGCTTAAGCCTGAACCAGATTTGACGTGCCGGACCGTAGCCGTACGTACCGTAACGTACGAACATTAGTGTTTATATGGCACCGACCTAAATAGACTTAATGAACTTGCCGAATGTTCGTTAAATTCTCGAATGGTATGTACCGTACGTACGGGTGCCGTAAGAATGGCACAAAACCTTAGCATCCGTTAGCTATTTAAAAAATCTGTTCACATTTTAACAATTTTTTAATAAATTTGGAGCAGTAAATGACATAAAACAGATAAAGGAGATATTGAAGGCCTTCTAGATTGTTTAACCACCAAGAAACTATGACATAGCACAGCAAAAATTCAAAGTTATTTTTTTCCGATCTCGTGTGAATAAAAAATTGCGCTGAATCCAATTTCTTTATTTTTACAAATGTAACACGGTAATATCCGTTAATATTTCGCGATTTTTTTTCTTGATTTTTCCCGAGCACTTCTAAGTTTTTTGTACTTCGTCCACAACTTAAATAAATCAATTAAATCACTTAAATCTTTATTTATTCTCTGCATTTTCATTTTTCACTGCGGTGTCACTGGTCACTGTACACTTTCATTTAGGGCTATCTGTGCCGTAACTAATCTCAAATTCGTTCAGTTTTCTTACGGTCCGGCACGTCATATCTGGTTCAGACTTTATTTGGAATATTTGCTGGTGCTATTAATCCGTAAGCATAGACTTGATCCCGGCAGCACCGTAACATGTATCAGTCAGCAGATGGGAATAGTTTTGTTGAAGCAGGCATAACACTGCAACAAGACTGTTTTCTCTTAGCCTCAATGGTTGTTTCTCCCTCATAGTTAGCTATAAATAAGGTCATGAACCTTACTCAGGGAACGCCCCGATACAAAATTTGTTGTTTTAATTTTTCTAATATTCGGGGTATTCTTGTAATGCTGACTTTTTCTGCTCCAGGTTAAGTTGGAGCAATCGCCGAACCGATCTTTCGCCATTTTTGAACTGTCAACATACGACTGCAGGCCCCGCTCTAGGGCGCCAAATTTTGAGGGCTGCATTTTGGCTGTAAGTGCGAAAAAAATATTGATGTATTAAATACCCAATTAATAGAAAAATTCACATATTTGTAGATTTTTCCATTCGTTAAAAATTTACAGCGTATTTATACTGTTTATGTCTAGAAACTAAAAATATTTACAATTCTTGATTCACACCCCTCTGTAAGCCTTGGCCTCCTCAACAATCTTCTTCCAACATTCTCGGTCTAGCGTCTTGCTTTTCCAGTTGGTAATCCCAATTGGACGTAAGTCCATTCTATGTGTCTTTATATCCCCTTCTAGATCTTCCTTGTGGTTGTGGTCTTTTTCCCTCAGACGTTTGGAGGAACAGGATTTATGGGAGCGCTCCTTCAGGCGTGAGATCTTTTTGTTTTTGCTTTATCAGGTTCTTTGTATATTTGGTACAACGCGTGGTTGTATCTTCTTCACCAGACTTCGTCTTCATTTACTGCGCCTGTCATCGTTCGAAAAAATTTTGGAAAATGTTTAGGATTGAGGCTCCAGACTAAACTAGCTCCAAAAATTTTGTTAAGGTATTCAGAGCGATTCAGAAATCATCACTACGGCTTGGGAAAATTACATATGGGCGCCCTGCATAGCAGGGATAACCTCATAGTACCAAACCCTACATATGAGTAGACGCAACGGCTAGTCTAGGGATCGAATAGGTAGGAGGCATCCCTCCACTAACAACCCACAACCCCGAAACATTTTTTGTTATAGAAATTTAGGAAGAAGAAACCGGACAAGCTGTTTTGTTCGCTGGCAGTATTTTCGTCGTAATGCTGTTGGCTTTGTTAATTTGAGTTCCTAATTAGGCGAACTCGTTTACGGATTCTATATTATATCTGTAGATCCTGATCTTCCTCTAATATTTCTATTAGGGATCTACATATGTTATTTCCGTTGAAGATAAGTCTGGGGTGGAAGCACGTAAGTTTTTTCAATCGACCTCTTCATACAAAAATTCAAAATTTTTGTGTGAAGAGGTCGATTGAAACAACTTACGTGCTTCCACCCCTGGATTTCGATGATGCTTTTTCTAGCGCCACAAAGGCTTCCTTTGCTACAGCCATTGTCCTGCCTATGATGACTATATCATCTACATATGCCATTAGCTGGATAGACTTGTTCAGAGTTGTCCCTCTGATTTCAATGCGTGCCTAGGAACCGCTTTTTCTAATACAATGGTAAAGACCAACCCAAAGAGGTTCAATTGCTGCCATTACATGCAGACAAAACCACGGCTTGGTGTGGTTTATGGGCTAGTGAAATCATCGGTCCATATGGTGAATGGTGAATGGCGCCCGTGATCGTGGCAGCAGCCTGAAACTAGGTTGCAGCAAAGCGACGACATTAGGTTCCAGCAAAGCGGAGTTACTTGGCCACCTAGAGCGTGTGATACTACGACTCCTTTGGGCTACAGTCGAAAGTCTAGTCATTGGCCAAATACCACTGGAAATGTTCAAACGCGTCATTGAAAATTTGAATTTCAGAATGGACCGTAATAGTGGAAATAATATTTAAAAAATAAATGTAAAGAATGGTTCTTTTGTATGATGATAAAGATTACACGATAAAATTCAATTTTTTCATATTTTTTTTATTTTTGAAAAAGTACCTCTAAATTAATCACCCAATAAAGTATATTCTAAAGAGGCGGAAATTTGTCTTTTTGTCCGCGGCGGCGGAATTGCTAGAGCGAGCGCTGACGACTTGTCCTTCCGTCCGACTTGACATTTGGCAAAGTAAAAACTACATTTTCAGATATGGATGAAAATGCATGATTTAAGGCGGAATTCCACTGAAGCACCTTTTAAGCAACGTAGAATGCCGCATTGTTGCATAGCACATACACTCCTTCCATTGAAGGCACCCGAAGGGCAAAGAAACAAGTCTCTTCGCCGGGACATAATTCAGCGTGTCGAGCAGTGTCGGCGTTATCCAGAAATAAGCAGATCAGTGCGTCTTGTTTCGTGCGGCATGGACTGGCATAATGAAAACGCCATATAATTTATTGAAGACTACCATCATTCACCCGAATTATGGAACAACAAAGCCAGTAGTGGCGTGTGTGAGTCTGATCCTCGAAAACGGGTGGGAGGGACTCTTGTTCCGGCTCAAAATATTTACCATTTTTGGGGTTTTTTCCGACTCACGCGACACTATAGTGCTTATAAAGACATTAGAATTAAAAATGATATGTTAAAGCAATTGGCGAGTAAATTCAGGCTGTTTCAGGTCGATTTTGTTTGGGCGCCATTTTGGTTTGGCTGTCATTTGTCAGTTCATATTTGTTCACATTTCGTACTTGGCTGGTTTTGTTAATAAAACAGAAAAGCCGCTATTGCCATTTTGAAAATCTTCATTTGATACACCAACGACTATTATACTCTAGTAGAATGATGCCATTTGGTCCGGCGCCATCATGAATGAGTAATAAATTTCTGCGAGGTTTGAATTTTTTCTTGTGCTCCTACCTCCAATACAATGGGTGTAATTCCAGGAAACTTCGAAATCTCTTGCTATCTTTCTCAGCATCAACATATAGTTCTCTTCTTTACCACTTTCTTATTTATTTACGATTCAAAGCTATTACCAAATAGCAGCTACCGCGACTGTTGGTACAGACATGATGCACCAAACTGAAGTTGCTTGAAGGGAATCGTGTTAGACGCATGCTACAAGAGTAGATGACAAACCGCATGCAATATGAGAAGACAAAATCCGCTTATGCGATATTATTGAATTTATGCTCAGGCAAAACTAGGAAACAAGGATCTTGCCTCATGTCGTTCAGTGTTGCTTCAATGGAATTGCGCCTAGAGTTGAGCGGGACTTACACGAGGCAGTACATTTGTCCCTTACACGATGGTAAATTGTACTGAGGCCTACATTTTTCTAAATGTCCCGGTTCAAAAATAATGTCCTACTGGTAGCGTGTATCGAGATAACTGAAGCGAGGTGTGATTGTAAATTACGTAATGGAGAGACATTTCTTATTTCTTTTGCGGCATCAAAATTTCCATTTTGAAATTAGGCGAGGTGGGATTACAAAATATAAAAATACATACATTGTGGAGGCATAGATATCTTACTTACGCTATCAGCAGTTTAACATATTAGATTTAAATTCGTAAAAAATATCTTCATTGGTATTTATTTTCTTTCTTTTTATAATTTGCTTGTTTTTGTCATTTTGGCATTACAATAGCACCTCGCCTCTTTTGAAGTATGACATTGTACTGGCTCAAAGGAAAAAAGAGGCACCTCTTAAAAACTCATTTTATAATCGTGTCCTACCCTATCCCGAATACGTATATTTCCACTCTCACTCTTCAATTACAATTTTAATTAATAACTTTCAATTTACTTTGAGCAAAGACCGGAAAACTTCAAAATAGACTAAATTCTGATATCGTATCAAAATTAATTGCCAAGTAAAGATACAAGGTTATGATAAGAAAGAAACGAAGCGAATTGCATTACTTCAATAATGCCATAAAGTCTTTATTGTTTTTCCTTGTGAACTTGAAATTGGAAACTTGCTGCGTACTTGGGTGACCTTTAAAACAATCCTCAAAGTTTTTATGTTGAAGGAAATTATTACAAAGTGTTATGAAACATTTTCTTTCTTTTATTTAGTTGAGAATTTTTCTTTTTAAATTTAGCTGAAACACTTTAAAGAAGCAAAAACGAATAGAAAACATTTTTTCTTTTAAATTTTGTTTAGATTTTAAATATTCGTAATTATTTATATTTTAAAATATTTAAATAATATTTCCATTGCAGACAAGATGGATCAGAAACAATACAACTGTCAGAAGAAAATGTGAATCCAGGCAAAATAAAACTTGGTCCCCAAGACTTTGAGCTAAAAAAAGTTTTGGGGAGAGGTGGTTATGGAAAAGTATTTCAGGTAAGCCATTAAGCAAATACACACACACACACTGCACTAAATTAATATAAAATCTGATATCGTGTAAAAGGCACCCGCAAACTCGCATGTAAACAAATTGCAGCAAAAGAATGTAAACAGAACAGAAATTACGCCATACCTTGCAATTTCGATAGCAATCACGTTGACAAGCATTTACTCGGGCAGAAAGACGTCAATTACGAATCTCATTCCCCCCGCGGCCCAGGTCGCTGCCGGGGAGTTGGGAGTCGGCGGCCGTTTTGGGGCCAATGTAAACACGTAAAATCCGTAACCAAACATTTCCGGCGATAACAGTTTTCGGCCTTCCCGACTACTCACATGCATTTGACAGAATCGATTACGGCAGGCAGCACAAAAAGAGTCGTCGAGATCTGCACCCAGCCCCACCGGGCGGGCGGCGGCGGCGCGGCCCCATCATGGGGACTGCATGTGTGGAATGTGTGGATGGCAGTCGTTGAGGGGCTCCAATAACCGTTCGTAGTACTACACACATTGCCCTGGGCGCTCTCCACCTGGCCCCCGTTTCCTTTGGCTTCGAGTTGTTTACCTCTAGCTCAATTGCGCCATTTGGAGCCACAAAGAAGCCCCCAGATCCCCTGCACAATTGCATTTCATTCAGAAATCAAATGGCGATTGAGACGTTTTTAATTCTGCTTTTATTGCCTGCACTTGAGCAAGATAACGGCTGGTCGATGGCTGCTCCCCATTGGCGAAGGAGACTCTGTTTTATTGTAAATATTGAGACGTTTCGTAGCGATATGAAAATGAATTAAAAGCTTCTTTGTGAAAGGAATTCGTGCAATGATTCTCCTCAATTCATGGCAATTTATCGCATATTGGAAATAAGAAAATGTTTCATTGAAATTCGCTTTGTTTGTGTTTTGACGTAGTTTCATAAAGGTTGCCGTCAGCCACAATTACGCCATGCCCAGAACAGGCAAATTAAGGTTTATTTCGAGGATTTGCTGAGACGCAGATTCTGTCTCTATCCGTGGAAAGCCATCTAAATATTCGTCTAGACAGCTTATGACCGTCAATGCTAAATTAGGCACTTTCATCAACTTTCTTTTTAAATATAAATTTTATTTAATTCAATTTCCTAATGAAAATGTCCAATCAGCATTTTTAACCTGAAAAAAAATACTGACTAACGTTGATTAAGGTTTCAGGAATTTTTTAATATTTAAAGGTAATCTTCGACCACCTTTTTTCCTTGGTATTTGGGCATTGAACTCCATTGAAAGGAACCTTGTTGGCAGTTGGACCATTTCGCTTCTAATTTCCAAAAAGGGAATGTTTTCATGCGACGTGACAAGTCAATTGAGAGCTTCTAAAGGCCACAAACTACGAGACGGTGTCTTTGTACAGTTCTTAATATATGTGCGCATTATCCCGGGCTAGACGTCTACATGCCATCTATGGCTAGACTTTGCCTTGTGTTGTTCTGTAGTAGATATCTACTTCGGAAATATCGTTAGCAATTTCTGAAAGCAATTATTATAGCGAAAATTTTGTTAAAATTCGCAAAAATATTGTCTATTTTTAAAATTAAGCTTCTTTAGCTGAGATGTGGTTAATAATAAAGTATAGATTTTATTTGTGAAAACTTGGGTATAAAAATATTTTTTTAAGTCACAAAATTCCATACATTTTAAAATCGTGCTATAGAAAATACGACTGTCGTGGAAAATGAGGGATTTTCTTTCAAGAAAACTCTTAATACAACTGATTGCTTTCATGCCGATTTTTTAATCCTAAAACAAGTCTAATGCGCCATACATATTGCATAATAAAGGTTTGGCCATTTGTTGGTTTTTTTTGAAATTTTTATTAAAACTACAACTATTTTTTAATGGATGCTGTCTTATTGAAAAGAACACGTCTTCCGATTATTTATGGAAGACAATTTTCACAGTAGCCCACTCTATTTTGTAGTAGATTGTCGATTGTTTGTGGCCCTGTTTGCGGATCTTTGGAGTAACAACGGTCCGTAACTTTTCTCATTAAAAAAATCCAACGGCGTCAAATCGCATCTGCTCGTTAATGCCACCAAAACGGCTGATAACACGGTTACCGAACTTAGTCCGCAAAAGATAGATTTTTTGACGGCTGCTGCGGCACGTTGCACTTCTTCTTCTTCCATGGCTCTACAGCCCAATTCGAGCCTTGGCCTCCATCAGCTTTTTCCTCCAGACCTCTCTTTGTTGCGCAGTTTGCTTCCAATTTCTTATTTAAGGAATTTTGCTGCATCAACCTTAAAGCGGCCCATACACTTTCAGTTTAACCGCGCAGTTTATCACGTGTGACGTCATGTCTGAGCGATAAATTGTGTGAACTGTGCGTTTTGAACTATTTTCATTCAGTCTTCAGAACTGAACTTCTGGACCCTCTTTTGCTACGATAACTGCGCATACAACGAACTGACGAACTCACAAACTTTCAGTTCAGTTTATTGTACATGTTTTTACACAGCTCAACTGCCCAGTTAAAACTGAGAGTGTGTGGGCCGCTTAACATTTTGTCTTCCTTCCTTGACCTTGAGTCATCCATTCTTTGGACATAACTGGCCCAAAGTAAACGATTTAGCTTGGCATGTGTCGATTGTTTGAACTCTGTATAATTCACGTTGCGCTATTCTGCTGGAACCAATGCCCGTGCAAGTCTAGATAGTTCAATTGCAACCACAAAAAGTCAGTTATCATGTCTCTGTACACTATTTCGTTGTCAATAACGTTGTTGTCTGTTTCATTTTCAAAGAAGTCGGGACCAATGACGCCCCCACTCCAAAACCCACACCAGGCAGTTACTTTTTGAGGATACATTGGTTTCTGAACGACTACGTGTGGATTCCCGGAACCCGAAATTCTACAGTGTTGCTTGTTGACGTTGCGACCAAAATCGCCACCATCACTATTACGAACTGACGGAAGTGCGATCCTAACCTCCAATCAAATCAGATCAAAGCGGATAAAATCGGTTCAAATTGGATCGAATCGGATCAAATCGGTTCAAATGGGATCAAATCGGTTAAAATCGAATCAAATGGGCTGTTTCACACGAGACGACGGCCAACCAACAAAATCTGCTGTCATCGTCCATTCCCTTTTGAAATTTGACGAGAAGGCGTACGAGCTTTCACACAGCCCAATTTTTCCAACCAACTGTACGACAGAATGCTTTAGCTTATTGTTGTTGTTTTTAATCTTAATTCTCCCTTCTGCTATTTCTCTCTCTTTTTTCCCAGAAAAAAACAGCAACCACAGCGCTGTCAAAATGTCGTATCGAAAATCGTGTGAAAAAGTTGGATGGGAAAATCTTCCCTCCCCTTCGTCCTCTCTCATCCTTTTCTATAAAAATGACGTTTCCGTAGGATTTCTGTTGGTTGACTGTCGTCCCGCGTGAAACAGGGCAATCGGATCAAATCGTTTCAAATAGGATCAAATCGGATCGAATTGGATCAAATCGAATCAAATCGGAACCAACACTTAAAAGGTTCTCTCGTGGAACATTCGCACTTTGTACAGAGCTCAAGCTATACAACAGCTAACCAGCACCCTGCCTAAGTGTAATGGACACAGAATTGGACAGGTAATTGTGTTTTTCAAAAATCTGATTATGGCATATATTATAGTTGTCATACAAGTCACCATGAGCTCGGGTTGGGTTTTACTGTCTGCAGAATGATAAACGGTGCTATTATCAGTTATGAAGCTATAAACAAAAGACTATAGTACTACCCATAAACGTCACGCACTTACAGAAAACTCCAAAATTGTAAGTCGTACGTTGACGACTATAGCTAATGCCAGAACACTAATGACAATGAGGGTTCCATATCTCTTGGCTATCCTCCTCTTCGATGACTTTGACGTGATCCAGGATCATATTTTGCACTTATTTAATCTTAAACAGATGCCATATAGTACATCATCCCGTTTCAATCGCAGTACCAAGAACGTCGCAATATTCGCTACTTGAAGATCCAGTGATGGCAAGCTTTGCATCACAAAACTATGAACGCCCAGTTACCTGCTTCTTCTTCAGAGAAAAAGATAGAATCTTCTTGCTCACCTGCTACTGCTACTACATAAAATGGGTTGCTCTCAAGCCTTACCAGAGCGTTCTTCAACTTACCGAACTGTGTCTAATATAAGGTGCTTTAATGTCCATAATAGTGTCAATCGCTACATCTCCAACATACACTTCCATTCGGCTATTCTCATCCGTTCATGTATTGTCATCTCAACTTTCTGGCTTTTACTTAAAGAATATCTATCTCTTCAGTATAGTGCTCTCTAGTGCCACCAAACGCTCCACTGTTTTAAACAGACTACATGTTGGATTGATGGACTTTCCTTCAGTATTGTCTTTCTACCTGGCTTGGCCCGATTTCTCGCTACACCATCGAATTGAGGTTAACAGTCAGCGAATATACTTCGAAACCTAATTGCATTATGATTGGAGCAAAACGGGGAATACCACATCAAGCCGCGATGTCTTAAAGGGCGAAAAAGTATCCATCGCATCGTTCACCGCCTCTTCTGTCCAGGGTCAACTTGTTGTCATTCGATTTGGAAAAACCCAACACCTATTCAATACGCAGCTACTTGGAAATTATCTTCCGTCGGATGATGATGATGATCTTTTCACTGGCTTCGAGGTACAGAGCCACTCTTCAATGGGAGTCGCATGAATATCACAGGCACATCGGAAGAGAATGTACCGAAGCCGCAGGTCGTGCTAATAGAGACAACCGAACACTTTCTCGGCCTCGTCTGGCTAAGGCTAATATCGGAAACCGTATTATTTGGAAACCTCTTTTAAAGGGAATTAGGGGAGGTTACGCATCTCGTAAATAGGAGATTTGATCCGGTACCTAAATATGACGGACTGGATCTAAAATGTTCCTAGTTTACTGCTTCTTCTCACGCAAAAGTTTTTCACGAGTGTGGCTACAAAACGGCGCACCTCAGCGTGTCCCAGCCTCGGAATAAGTTGGGACTGTCGCTCCTACCTACCTACTTACACCAGGACTGATTCTCTGAAGATAATTTTCTAAAGCCTACTGACTTCTGATATGCCCTTCATGCTCGAGTAGAAGTTCTTCCATGATTTTATTTTTCATTGCCTTCTTCGTTTTCCCTTTCTTGGTTTGTAATTGCAGGCGGTTCATCTCACATTACATTATTACTTAGCTGAAAGTCTTTCTTCAATTCCTCCAATTTCCTGTACCACCATGGTATATAATCGTAGGCTTCGACAGAAATAGGAACTCACCTCATTCGAAAAGCGTTGTTTGTAGGATATGCAACAAAGATTCTGCATGCCTTGTGGTTTTCGGTATTGTTGGCACTCTTTACCCAAGATTCATACCCAGCAAAATTTAGTGTATTTTGTTTGACACGTTCATGCTGGGGCGAACTCTCATGAGTTTAATTCTGTCACCCTAAACGAAAATGCCTCTATGATCTGAGATAGTTGTCCAATTCATCACCTCTCGCAGTTGGAAGCCTTCGTGGAAGGTCGTTTCAGTTCCTCTTTCTTTATGCAGAGTGCAGCGGTAAATTCCTTTCTGATGTCGACGATTCTATCTAGATTGCGATATCGAAAACTCCCGTCCGAAGAAAGTAAATAGAAGAGCAAACTATCAGCATCTGGTTTAACTTCATTTCCGGACTTCCAAAAAAATACTACCGCGAAAGAACGCTGAGAACGTTGATTGAAATATATCTCCTCCAAAATCCCCCTTGACCCTCGAACTAAGCGTTACTATTAGATATTGCACCATAACGTTACCAACGATATGACGGACTGGTAGTACAAATGATGGTCCTTAGATCTGACACATAAAAAATGATGAGTTCCTCGCCTATGATCCTTTTAAGCGACAGAAGAATTGAGCGCAGAGAATGGCATTAAAGAAGAAAGATACGATAAAAAGGACTGCATGTATCCGAATCGCTGACTCTGGGCTAGTAGTCGGGCGTCTTAACCCCTAAATTACCGATACTGGCTGATTGCACACCACAAATCCAGCCGATCCTTTTCTCTTTGGTTGTCATTAGTGCTGCTGTTGTCTTATTATATGCATCGCCATCACAACAATCAGTCCTGTGTCTTTCGCACCACACCTTATCAGCACACCCAATTGCTTGTCCAGTGAGTGGTACGGCAGGTAGGCTACCACGAAATCTCCATTTTCTCGACAACCCGTACAAATGTTCTGCTGTACCTACATAACTTCATCATAAAAACCGCCTGCAATCCGTACTTCTACAGTACGCAGATTCACTTTGAAATTTTTTTATGAAAATTACTTTACCGAAGTTTGTGCAGTTTTTGGTAAATACGTTTAATTCTCTATAACATCTCATCAATACTCATTTTCTGATTACACATCCCACTGATAACTAAGTTGATTTTCCATGCTGACGCAAGAATTTTAGCCGGAATCATGTGGTTGTGTTGTGCAGTTCCTATTTTCATTATCAAAACCTTCTACGTTGCTGTAGCAGTTACTACTACAAAAATAATTATCTCAATCTCCTCTGCCAGTCATAATTGCCTTTAATCTTTCTGTTGACTAATCAAAAACACCACATTACGAAATCAAAAAAAAACCATCCAACCAATAAACAGATCAGTTACCTTTCCGCTTAGGATTCTTTAATTTCGCAACTCTCGCAATCATTAGCAACATTCGAGCACTGCGTGAACTCTTTGCACCATTCATAGTTCACGGCACTATCGAGGAGTGTAAATCCGTAGTAAAGTGCTACACACCGCAATTTCCGAGAATTTCGCAGCAGCAGCAGAAAAGTGCGCTATCACGTTCTGCGTAAATAGATTTGTCACAAAGGAAAAGAGATCTCGGCGTCGTCATCACACATTTTCTCTGCGTCATATCGCCGCATCAGATAATTTTCCATAGATCGCTCCTTTATGTGTTTGAAAATGAGACGTAGAAAAATTCTTCGCACGTTCTCACTTCCCAGGCTGCAAAGTGTCTACGGGAATCGAAGCGAAATCTGCCATGCCAAAAGTCGGCATATATGAGAGTCCGAGTCGTCGTTATGACGATGCCCACTCCACACGATCCGTCAAAGTCGCCGAGTCATGTCTGACCGTGACCGCAGATAAACCGCGTGTCATTAACCGCTCCGCTAAGTGTTCCACGCTACTCATCTTGACTGTTCGTAAACAAAAGCCGGGGCAATAGGGAGCACCGCCGCAGCACACGGACCGAACAGTTCAGACAGACATAGATATCGGCAGCTCACAGAGCCCGCCGCGACGAGACAAGAGTCGCAAGATAGAAAAATTTCGCAACCTGTCGAAACTGGATGCCGGAGTGCCGGATTTGCCGGAGTGTGTGATTTCCCTTGTCTTCTTTCAATTTGCGATTTTTCCGGCTGCCCTCCGAGTCAATTGCCCGGCAAAAAGTCGATTGGGGCTTGTGCGGAGCCGCCTCACTCTCCTGGCCCGGGTCCGGTGTGTTTGTTGTCAGAAGTTGCTCGGGTCTTTGACCACCACCTTTTGCCCGATGAAAAATGAAAGAAAATATTGATAACCATCGGAAAAGCTTTTCGCCTGTGCTCCCCCCGAAGAATGAAAGAAACAAAACACGCACCGAGGGATGTGAAGGGTGTTGTTTTGCCCAAAAATAGTCACACACGTGCCGGTTATTAGCTCGATATTTCTCTGGCTGGGGATTACAGATTCTGCAAGGTCATGCCGTTTCGAAGAAAGCTGCAATTTCACCGTTTAAATATTTTGAGTTGAACAACGAAATTGATAAGAAGTAAAAGCCGTGATAAGACACTCGCACTGAAGAAGCGAAAATCCCCCCCCCCCCCCGCATTTCGAATGAAGTTCGTTACACTTGACAGTCTTGTACCGCATGCACATTCATAGGACCGCGCTCCGCCATGCCATACGGGAAAATTCGAAAGGCTCAAGACATTAACATAAGAACCTAGAAGACGCCTATAAAGCTTCAATGACTGATTAGGTCGGGTTTGGGGAACCCCCTCCAGGCAAATTCCCATAAATGAATTACATCGGCGCGTGTTGGACGTTTCGCCGACATTCCACACAAGTGGAACTAATTTGCATTCCACTTGAGCCTCCCCAGATAACACTGAAACACTGACGACTTGAAGAGGTTCATTTGGGTGCAAAGTTTTTCACGAAAAAAAAAGAAACCAAACTGAGAACTGTGCGCCGAGTGCCGGTTTTACAAGTGGCGTGTATTCTCCGCGATTTATAGAAACCTCACGTTGGCCACCGCCAAACTTTGTTTCTTTTTATTTACCTCTCATCCTCCAGCGAAATACTCTGTGGTAATTCCTCCTGTTCGCCTTTATTTCGCCGAAAACATAAAAGAAAAATTCGCTTTGATGAAAATTCTCACTGCAAACGTCTTTCTGGGAAATTTATGCCGAAGCGAAAATGTTTTTCAAGGTTCTAAGCGCGCTGCTCTCAAGGTTATCGAGAAAAGTTTTTCGCCATTTTTTTTTGTGTTCCTTCTGTTTTGTTTAGATAAATTCACCGTGTGGATTTTTTTCCGTAATTCTTTTATTTAATCTCAACAGATGGTGGAGTTATGTAATCATGAAATTCGCAACGTTTATTTAGCGAATCTCTCTCGGGGAGGAGGAGGCGAAGTCGCGAAAAAGAAGCCAAACATGAATTCGCTTTAAAGCGAAACTTTGCCAGGGCAGGTTTCGAAAAAAAACCCGAATTTAATCATCGGTTCTTGATAACAAACTTAAAAATTTTCTGCATTTCATTTTGCAGGTTTTAAAATTTATAAACAATTTTTTTTTGTTCACCGGGTTTTTATGCGCCCGCACAGTGTCATGTCGGATGACTTAGTCAAAATGGTCGGCATTAAGATGACGACTTAGTGGTGCTTAATTGGTGGCATTAAAAAATAATAATAATCTCATTTAGCTGCAATTTATTCTACTTTATGCCAAAATTTTATATTTTTAGCATTAATTTTATTTAGACATTTATTACTTTATCGTGGAAAATTTCCTTGAATTTTTTTTGTTCATTTCTGCGAAATTTTGATTTTCTTTTCACGCAGTATTTTTTTTCTGATTTCACGAAACAAAGTACACGCTTTCATATTATTTTGAATAAAACGCAGACTAAATGTTGTGAAAAAGTTCAAGCATTTCTAAAAATACTGTCTTTGTATATTATTATTATTGAACACACAAGAACAAAGGGATACTTTTATAACTTTAAATTAAACGTAGCTTCCATTTTTGTGACATTGGTTTTAAATTTTAAATTGATTTCGGCATTGTTTTTTTCATAATGGTTGTGAAACTGCCTATACTTGTCGATAAATATCCAGTTTCTTGGAAGATTTTTTTTTTAAATTTGGAGACGATTGACTTCTGTTATTTTGTACAGAAAAATCTTGTTTATATTAGAAAGTAGTCGCACTAAATATCAACTCGAAATTTAGGTCTAATTCTGCAGTTTGATTATCAGAAAGACATCAAGAATATTAAATGGCAGATTTTATGCTAGTTTTTACGATGATAGAAATTATAATACATCAGTAATTCGCTGATCATCTAACGATGCTATCGGTTTGCGTGCAATGCTATCAGGAGTTACGCGTGCAATGGGAACATTATTTAAAATAACCGCGATATTTCTTATTCTGTACCTGATTTTTGTCGTTATTCTTTAACAAAGGTGGAATTGTAGCTCTACAATCGAAAACCGGTCCTGTAGTCGCGCAACTAGTCAGATTCCTACTGACTAAACTCACCAACCCGTTTTTCATGACGCTTAAGTCCAGATCTCCCCAGGTTGAAGGGGCATAATGTTACCTTATCCTCCAGTGTGAAATTTCTGGGGCTAATACTAGATCCTAAACTCAACTGGAAGACGAACATCGACGAAAGGGTAAAGAAAGTCTGTATAGCTTCCTACGCCTGTGAAAAGACTTTTGGCAAAAGATGGTGTCTTAGGCCAAAGATGGTCCTGTGGATGTACACTGCTGTGGTACGCCCAATTTTCACGTATGGGTCGCTAGTATGGTGGCCAGCGCTGAGCAGGACCTATAACGTCATAAAGTTGGGAAGGGTCCAGAGAATGGCAACAGGGGCCATGAGGACATGCCCCACGAAAGCTCTCCACGTTCTCTTGCACCTACTCCCCCGACCATCACATCAAACATCTAGCCTCTTGCAGTGCCCTCAGACTGAGGGAATCCGGGGCCTGGACCTCAAAACCCTACGAACATAGCAATATTTTGAATCCGCTACCGAAGGGTATGGTCGCTTCAACCACAGACTACCTTCTCCCTAGATTGACCTTTAGGAAGGATTTCTCCGTCGAACTACCCTCAAGAAGAGACTGGAGAAACGGAGACGTCCTGCGAAAGTTCGATGTACGAATATTCACCGACGGCTCCAAGACGTCAGAGGGCGTCGGAGCTGGGGTTTATCTAGAGACCACTAACAGTTCACTGTCCTGGCACCTGCCCGTGTACCAGACTTGTTTGCTATTATTTTGCCGACGAGATCTCGAGCGACCGACGGGATCTCGAGCGAATAATCTCGTCTCGACGAGAATATGTTTCTCGAGACCGAACTTTACTCTGAGTTTGTCGAGATCTCGTGATGCTCTACGAGAGAGAAGCACTTGTTCACTTCCTGTGTAAGTGCGCACACTAGGCAGTTACGTTTTGGAAGACTTAAAAGAGATTTCCAGACTGGAGATCAGATCACTGTTAAGCTTTATAAATTCCACAGGATGGCTTTAGACATCCGTCACACCCGACCAAACAACCACTCAACATAAGGTACACGAGTTATGGCAACAAAACGGCGTGCCAAGCGCTAATTGGGCCTCCGTTCGCACTGGAGGCTGCCCTTCACCTACCTACCAAGTTCAGACTAGCTATCTGGCTGCTATAGGTCTAGCTATCTAGCTGCTATATCACCTGGAATTTTTTTTGGGCATCTAGGGAGTGGCCTTTACCGCTACTTCCATCGTTCTCCATACACTCTCCGACCTTAGCATATGGTCCAGGACGTTCTCAGGTTTTAGCTGCACCTCAGCGACTGTTTCCAGCACAGTCCTGTACTCCCTAAACCTCGGGCATTTAAAAAGGACATGCTCAACGGTGAATCGTTCAACCTGAAGCAGTAAAGGTATGCCCTATAACCTCCATGCTCACGCAGGTGGTAACGTACTAACTCACGTCCCATGTTTTCTTATAAACCATTTCTCCACATTTGGTATGAGTCTATGGGTCCATCGGCCCTGAGTAGACCCGTCCTACCTGCACCTCCTCTGCCATGCATGGACTAACTGCACGCCAAAGTCCGTCGCATTTCCTTGGACTCTCCTCTTGAAGATTCCTGGTCGTACACACTCGTTCCCTCCGATGCAAGAATATCAATGGGAATCATTCCTGCTATCACGCATGCTGCTTCATCTGACGTAGTACGGTATACACAACATGCTCGAAGGGCACTAAACCGATACCCAGAGTTTATTTTCCTCCTATTGGCCGTTCTGTTCAATGCCGCTGCCCACACTGGCGCTGCATATAATAGGACAAAACTAACCACTCTTATGATGAGGAGGCGTCGGCTTGGCTTGAGGTCCCCTATATTATAATCAGCAGCATCCTCGCGAGTGCTGTGCCGATGACGGAAGCTTTTTCCGCCATGCCCGCCAAGTGGACCCCGAAGTTGCGCCTTTGGTCAATCATCACTTCCAAATACCTAAGTCCGGGCATTAGACTAGCGCTCTCGAGTCACGTCTTTATTTCCCATATCGCTTCGTTCGCGAAAATCTCGATTTCGTCGGTATTGGCCTATGATTTGTCTAGCGTATTAGGCTATCCTCTTTTGCGGGTCCAGTGTAGGCTCCAATGTCGTTTTATAGGCTCTACAGCAAGCCAACCGACATCTCATCAGATTATTGATGATTACCCTATCGAACGCAAATGTCACAGAAATATATCAAAATAAACATAGGCGTTTAAACCATACCTACTGAAAAGACCTATGAAACCTATTCGATTACGAAGACCTAAGAAGCCTATTCATATTATTTTTAAAGTAATGCTTTTATGTTTGTTCAGCTATCAGATAAAAAAAGAAGAAAAATAAAAGGTGTTTAAAATCTATTTATAAGTGAAACATATTGTTAACTTATCATAACCGCAGATCCTTAAATATTTTCTTTTAAAAGGCAAATAAACTTTAAGCCACTTGCAAAATAAACAACTCATTTCTGTTATATTTTTTCCACCAAAAAATTTTCTTCTTATTTAATCTTAGTTAAAACAAAAACATTCCATAATATGACATCACAAAAATCAAGCACCTGTACAAGTGGCGACACTGAAGCCAACAAGCTGCCAAATTACCACTTAAAGCCGTAAACTTTCAACAGGCATCCATTGACGTATTTACAAAAGAATTTCAATTTGATGAAATTTGCCAACAATGCACAATCTCTCCTGCTTACAATAAACAAAAATATTTACGTAAAAATAAAAATCAGAAATAATAATAAAAAAAAACACCGCCATCACCCGAAAAAGAACATTGAAACGACAAAAAAGTGATAATTAAAAAGGCGGAAATGAGTAAAAAAAGAAAGAAATTCGCCACAAAACAAGTGTGTTATTTGCTATCAGCTAGGCTGAATACATGTTGTTGTCCACCCCCTCGCCCCGTGTTCATTGTAGTCTTCGTGGAAAAACCTCTGAGATTCCACTTATCATAAACCTTTTATTGATGGCTATAATAAGTCGATTTTTATCAAACTGTTAATCCAAACAAACAACCGAAATTTAGTTTTTAATACTCAGATAAAATTTCAACGCAAACACTTGGTCCGAAGTGATACGAACATGTGAAAACGGGGTTGTGGTGGAGGTCTGTACAAAAGGTGAGAGAGACGTCGTCGGGTCGGCTCAAATCTGGCATTCTTAAGATAATTTTGGGTTAATCTTGAGGTAATTTACCTTTTCACTTCATTCCAGCCAGCCATTTTCCAGATAGAGCTTTGCGGCACATGCACATTTCTCAATTGTTTACCTGAACCCATCTGCGGGGCTCTCTGGCTTCGTCAAGAATTTCCACGAATATGACAAAACATGGATTAAATTAAACTCGGGTGGAGAGATTTCATGAGCCGATTTCGTGATAAACAAATCTACTGCAACTAAATCCCACTGAAAACCCAAAGTGGGCACCGCGCATATTTCACAATCCATTACCCAGAACCCGTGATACGGCGGCGTTATCTAGCGATTCTATCGACAGGTAGCATGGCTGAGAATTATTAGCTCTAAGTTAATTTATTGCCGATTTGTTCACTACATTGTCGTCGCGTAATTTATCATTTTTAGCAGATAACAAATTTACAGCGATATCAACAATTTCCATGGACAATGACTGGCGAGACATGTGCCGGATCTCTCATCGGGATCTGATTGCGCGATTTTTATTTCGCTAATCTTTGTCTTTTTTTCAAATTCGAAAATTACGCCTTTAATTAAATTAATATCAGTTAAGAGTATCACAATCTTTGCACTTATTAATTACCGTACTTTATTTTTAGGTTCGCAAAACAGCAGGACGTGATGCTAATAAATATTTTGCCATGAAAGTCCTTAAGAAGGCGTCAATAGTTACAAATCAAAAGGACACAGCCCACACAAGAGCTGAAAGGAATATATTAGAAGCTGTCAAGGTGAGTACTCCACTGTGTGTGTTCTCGTTCGCCACCCCCAAAGTTTTATATCAAAGGCACGAAGATAATCCAATTTTCTAGAGGGAAATAACTTTTTTGTTCCCTTCTTTTAATCTATAAGTATCGTATTTTTTCGCACGAATTTACTTTGTGTAAATCTTTGATATAATCTTATCTTCGACTTTTTCTAGATTTCTTTAAATTAATTTTGTCTTTAGGGAGTAATGTTTTTACTTCTTTGTATGTAGATATTTATGAGTCTAGTGTGCTCCTAAGAATATCTTTTGATTGCCCAAAGTTAACTTTGAATGGATTTATTTAGGTCTAGTTTCTGATACCAGTAAGAGCACGTTTCTGTGACTTGGACGTGCATGAGGAGCTTGGAATGCAACTGGAGTATATTTCCCCAAACTAAGGAAAATATAGTAAGGCGTCTTTGCTGGGACACTAATGTCTCTACACTACGACGAAAACTGTCTTGTAAAGAAAAACTGGATTGTTTCTATTTAAAAATTCGCTAGATGCAACCGATATTTACTTAATCCTTTTAACTACTAAAAATTTGTTCTCAGCAGACGACGGCGTTAGATTGGTTTGAGAGTCGCTCTAGTCCCCACATCTGCCTGTCTTAACTATTCCATCTGTTTCCGCAAAATAAACGTCAATTCGGCCGCTATACTAGACACAGCAACACATTGCGCTCTCTATCACAAGAAATGGTAGAAGGGCCAGCTGACCGCTTGACGGTTTTAGCAAAGCATTCGATGTATAGATCTCCCCCAAAGGCGAATGGAAAAATGTCCAGCTTGACAAGGAACTATGGTTCGAAATCAGACTTGGATAGCTTTAGGCGCTGAAAATTTCTCTTTTTCAAAGCCTTCCTAACAATACTTAAGAACTCAATGCTAGAAGCCAGGGTAATCCTTTTATCGGAAAGCCAACCGACTATTAAGGCACTTGACGCGGTCTATACATATAATGTACAAGCTGATCGAAACCTGTCAAATGGAACTCTCCTTCTTGGATAGGAGATACAGGACCACTCATCAATGAGAACAGAGTCACAGGAACATGGAGAAAAAATATTTTAGACACACCAGCAGAGAATGTGCAGAATCCGCTGTGTGTGATGAATATAGATACCATTGCTTTTCAATAGCAGACTTCTCTTAAAGGAGTTTAACATCATGCGTCAAGACTAGAAGAACTTTGTCTAAGTACAGCAAGCAGAGATCGCGCCATGCTGGACATCGCCAGAATCGTGTGTATCCTCACAGGATACTGGCTAATTGGGAAACATGCGGTCAGATAAGGAAACCCACTGCCGCATCTGTGAGAGGCCAGACCAGAGACCAGAGAGGCAATGGAACATTTTATTTATTTATAAGCCAAACAAAGCACACCTTGACTAAATTACAGTATAGCCCTTATCCATATTATTTTTTTTTGCAATTGTCCTGTTCTGGCTAGGATCAGACACTGGGTTTTTGGAAATCTTTACTTACAGGGATTGTGAGAGATTTCGAAACATAAAATACGACATAAGATATTGCACCTGAAAATGACTGGATCTAAATAAGCTTTGCATAAGAAACATCCTTTGTAGTCCAGTTGATCATGTCGTTCGGGCAGGGTGCAATGTTTAACAGAATAGGCGACAATGGAACACCTGAGGTGGGACGTGAGATGAACTCGAGTACCACTACCCTGACGTAAAGTTTTTCATGAATGCGGTTACAAAACGGCGCGCTTTAATGCCAATTGTATCCTGATTCTCGTGGCCGGGGCTGCTGCCTTTATCAACCTACATATCCACAGCTGTCCGTGCCAGCAGGATCATACAGACAGGAACCCATTTGATTATTCCTCATTCTATAAAATCAGTGAAACCTACGCTGGGAAGATTTTTTAATTCTGCTTGTACTTTTGCTTGAACTCTTTTAACACTAATTCCTCAAAGCGTACTCTTGTTTTCTGAGTAAATAAATTTATCTAAAGTACATCAAACTAAGAAGTTTCTGTAAACTCGACATCAAGAAAGACATATCACTTTCTAACTGGTTGAGAATGCAACTACACACAAAACAAGCTTCTGATCCTTGGTGGGTTCTATCAAGATGAAGTTTACTTCAAATGCTACCCTTCCAATGCATCCGTGTTCACCTGCGAAACTTCCAGGTGGTTATACCCTTAGGCAAATTCTTTGTACTATCATACTTCTTCGGAATTTAATCAGACTCTTGAAAACTGGCTTTTGCTCGGTTCATACCGAAAAAAGGTAACTCCAACAACGCCTAATAACAATTATTTCTATTCTCTTCAAGACCATGGACACAATAAATCAACAAAAAGCATGTAAGCATACAAGTGGTATGGCCTCAGCCAAAAGAGGTCTATAGGTAACCGTTTAAAAAGTCTTGTAGAACCTCTAAGCGAAGTTTGCATCGCTTTGGGTTATCTGGCCTGTTTGGCCTGCATATCTCCAATGGAATTCATAGAGTACGCCACCTTGCTCTGTGAGTTCAACTCTAAGCTATTGGTATTGGCTAAGTTTTTGTAGTAGCGAGTGTGAGACGCTATATTCTCGCCTACCAGCGAAGGGCTAGCAACTCTTCCTGGCATTAACCTTTTGCTATGGAACCTACGGCAGAGCCTCGGAATGGACAGATTTCACGGAGACGACCCGGCAAACGTACAAAGGCCAACGATTTGAACTTATTTTCATGGAATGTAAGAACACTATACCAACCCGGTAAGTTAAAAATTCTCCTAGACGAATTGATGAAATACAGAGTGGACGTAGCGGCCATTCAGGAGATGAGATGGACTGGACAGGGAATATTCGAAAAAAGAACACATAACATATTTTATAGCTGCAAAGAAAGAGACCACATACTAGGTACAGCATTCATTGTTCGGAAGGAAATAAAGCACCTTGTCATAGGATTTGAAGCCATAAATGAAAGAATGTGCAAGATTCGTTTAAGGGGCAAATTCTTCAATTATTCAGTTATAAATGTACACGCTCCAACAGAAGAGAGCCCGGAAGAAGAAAAGGAGATGTTCTACGACTCTTTAGAGCGAGTATACAGAAACTGTCCCCGTCATGACATAAAGATAGTCATTGGAGATGCCAATGCTAAAATAGGACGGGAAGCAGCGTTTCAGCCTACAATTGGAAAGTTTAGTTTGCACGAACACCACAATGATAATGGATTAAGACTTATAAACTTCGCCATGGCGCAAAATATGGTTATATCCAGCACCAAATTCCAGCATAAGGATATTCAAAAAGCAACCTGGAAGTCGCCAGATGGAGTAACCAACAACGCAATCGATCATGTCCTTATAGACGCGCGCCACCAGTCCAATGTGCTTGATGTGAGAGTATACCGCGGTGCAAATGTAGACTCTGACCACTTCTTAATGGGAACGAAAATTAGAGCCAGGATATCGGCAATAAAAACAAGAAGAGGAAACAGAGACAGAAAATACAACGTGGCAGGATTGCAGGAAGAGCAAACTAGGGCTGATTATGAGAACCTGCTCAACGTAAGAATAAATGAAATTGGTCAAAGCGCACATGAAAACTTGAACGACCAATGGAATGACATAAAAAGAGCAGTGAAAGGATCAGCAGAAGATATTCTAGGTTTCGTTCAACAAGAACGAAGAGTAGAATGGTTTGACGAAGAATGCGCCCAGGTGACAATGGAGAAAAACCGAGCTTACCAAGTCATGCTAAGTAGGCACAGAACAAGAAACTCTGAAGAGGAGTATAAAGAAAAGAGGCGAGCTGAGAAGAGAATGCACAAAGCGAAAAAAAGGCAGTATTGGGAAGAACAAATGGAAAAAATAGAAGAATCAGCAAGCTTAAATGATGCAAGAAACTTCTACAAAAAGGTAAACCAACAACGGAAAGAATTTAAGCCTAGAGTGACAATGTGCAAGGATAAAAGTGGGGAGATATTAAGTAATAAGGATGAAGTATTGGCTAGATGGGCAGAGCATTTCGAGGAACTACTACTAATGAACCCAGAGCAGGAGCACATTGGTACCCGAAATGTGCAGAACATGAACGCGGACGATGAGAGTGACAGCACAGCAGCCCCCACCATAGAGGAAGTACGCCTGGCATTGCGAGCACTAAAAAATAATAAGGCATCAGGGTCTGACAGCATACCTGCAGAACTCATTAAGCAAGGCGGAGAGGAAACTATCCAAAAACTACATGAAGTAATAGTGGAAATCTGGAGACGGAGAGAAATGCCTGATGAGTGGAACGAGAGCATAGTGTGTCCCTTACACAAAAAAGGAGACCCTCTATCTTGCAACAACTATAGAGGAATAACGCTATTGAACACAACGTACAAAGTATTTTCACGTGTACTCTATATTAGACTACGACCATACGTGGAAAGAATATTAGGAGAGTATCAATGCGGTTTTCGTCCTGGAAGATCCACAACCGACCAGCTATTTGTACTCAGAGAAACCCTAGAAAAAGCTGTTGAATTTAACATAAACATCCACATGTTATTCATCGACTACAAATATGCTTACGATAGTGTGAACCGTAATGAGTTATTTGATGCTATGGAGCAGCTCGGAATACCTAATCACCTAGTAGAACTGACGAAAATTTCGATGAAAGATGCAAGGTGTAGAGTCAGAATAGATGGTGAACTATCCCCACCCCTCAGAACAAATAGAGGATTAAGGCAAGGCGACGCACTATCCTGCTTGTTATTCAACGTGGCCCTAGAAAAAGCAGTAAGAGATGCATCGATTAACACATCAGGGTGCATCTTCGATAGGTCAGTGCAAATATTAGCCTTTGCCGACGATATAGCTATCCTTGGAAGATCATTTGAGAGCATGAAGGAGACCTTTGTAGCACTTGAGCAAGCCGCAAAAAAAATCGGGTTGGAAATAAACGAGCACAAAACAAAGTATATGTACACAAAAAAAGCCAGAAGTAGCAGACAGAACATAACGATAGACACCTACAATATAGAAGCAGTAGATGAGTTTGTGTACCTCGGCACGATTATAACAAAAGGTAATGATACATCGGCCGAAATCAGAAGACGAATAGCACTGGCTAATAAATGCTACTTTGGTCTACGCAGGCACCTGACGTCTAGAAATATATCAAGGAAGACGAAACTGGCACTTTACACGACACTAATAAGGCCTGTCCTACTATATGGTTCGGAAGTGTGGACATTGAAAAACGCAGACGAAGCATTGGTAGGAAGATTTGAAAGGAGAATTCTTCGTTCGATCTACAAAGGAATACAGGTTGATGGCATTTGGAGAAGAAGATACAACTCAGAGTTGTATGAAATCAGCAAGATTCCAAACATTGTCAAAGTGATCAAAATAAACAGACTGCGATGGATTGGTCACGTCCAACGAGGTGCGGAACGGAACCCGACAAAGATAGTGCTGGGGAAAGTACCGTCCGGAAAACGCAGACCCGGCCGGCCTAAGAAAAGATATATAGATGACGTCGAAGAAGACTTGAGGCAGTTGGGAATAAGAAACTGGAAAAGTCGAGCCAGAGATCGAGAATCATGGAGGCGAATGCTGGAGGAAGCCAAGGCCAACAATAGGCTGTGGAGCTCCTGATGATGATGTAAGTTTTAAAGAACTGTCTTGACAATTTCCATTCCAGTCGTTCAATCAAGGCATTTTTGAAGACTTACTTTCAGCTCCCTCCAACTCGCTGCACAGCTATAATTATGCCGGTACACTGTGTTACTCTTATGCCTTCGATACTGCAAAATAAACACGTATGAAACTTTGTTTTTATGATCGCGGACTTATGTTCGACTCAATCAACGACTCATTCTATGTTTTCATAACATAAGTTTTGTCTTGAATTCAATGAAACCTGCAGCACATCTGTTTCAGTGGATGGTGTAGAACTAATGGCTAACCCAACTCTTAACATCCTTGGATTAACATTGACTGAGAATGCGCGATGGAACGAATAAATACTCCAAATCGCAAAACAAGCATCCTGGTATCTCTTCAGAGATGCAAGTTCCTCCTTTAACCATCAGCGCAGGCTATAATATACAAACTCTATATTCAGCCTCTCTTCAAATACGATTTGTTTATTTGCAGAGGGGCTTTGAGAACGATTCGAGCGTGGTTTTAGATAAATTACGAAAATACGATTTTAAACCTTCAGCATTAGAATTGTCCACCTCGCTCATTCCTACTGCTTACAGTTCTGCTTTTGAACATGCCACAGACAAGGAATTCTTTCGTTCATACATAGAACAATTCGACTGTGAATAATCTTTGGCATTCAGTATTTTCCGAACTCTTGCAATATTTAAGAGTTCAAACACAAGGTTTATCGACTTCTTCTCCAGGTCCTCTCTCTATCTTTCTAGTTAAACTTAATAGAAGACATTGCACCATAGATTGTACGACATAATGGACTGGTAGTACAAAGGATGATTCCTAAACTTAATTCTGTTACATAAAAAGCGATTCCCTAAACGCTCTCGCATGCACTAACTAGTTATCTTAAATTGGACATTAAGGTATGCAGGATTCGTTGGAAATGAGAATGTTTACTGATCCAGAGCATTTCCATTGGATATTCGGTAGTCACACGAAAGCAACTTTTCGGATAAGGGAAAAAAGGGTGCTTATCTCACTACAGGTATGAGACAAATTAAAAAAATTATTATTGCTGCTTGAGAAAAAGCTAAGTAGCTCTCCGAACTTACTAAATCCGAACAGTCTCAACAGATCTTCTGACAGTGCATGCTTCTTTCATCTGGCTGTCATCGCATGAAGATCATGGGTAAAATTGATACGTACATGTGTAGATACTAGCTGTGTTCCAAAATTCGAGCAAAGTACTCGCAAGCAATTGGCGTACTCGTTCCTACTTCTCAACAAAGGCATGAGTAGAGAGAGAAAGCCAACTGCTTTCGAGCGCTTTGCTCGAATTTTGGAACACAGCTACTGTCAGGTAAAAACAAAAACCACTGCAATTCTGTTGCGCTTGAGCTAAAGTGTGGAACACAAATCCAAAAGATATCTTAAGACTGATTAATAACCTCAGTTCAGCTCTTGGATAAACAACTATTGTATAAGGTACACAAAAGATCTATTACTGGTCAAGGTACACGAGGGGCACTGGCTGCCGTACCCAGTCTGGAATACAATAAAATCCTATAATGAAGTTTGAACACATCTTTTAAAACTACACCTTAGTTTCCATATTTGAGTAGTGAATTGTCTTTTCATTAAAGGCCGTCTTTTAAATATAAATTATTCTTTGATTAACTTAGAAAAGGAAGCTTAGATAGCTCAACATTAATATCATCAGACAAAAATCCAATTTACTCCTTCTGTTTCTTTAATATCTATCGAAAATATCTGTACCTACTTCAAATTTCATATTCTTGAATAGGTATGCATGCAAATATGCGAAATAACCGTTTTTAACTCTCTTGATATAAAGTTTCCTTGTTTTAAAAGAGGTCTTCTTAAAACTTATAGTCATTATGGTTACAAACATACGCTGAAATCATACTAAAAACGATTAAGTGCCATTTCGTTTCGGAGAATCTGATGATTAAATCTTCTCTTTTCCTAAAAAATATTATACCTACATTCCTTAGGCCTAATTTTTTTTTGTTTGAACTTACAAAAAATGTTTGGGAGTGTCGCACTCTATAACTATGACTGTATATCCACAGTTACTGATAAGTCGTAAAGTCAAAAAACGAAAAAATAAACAAAAATTCCATAAACCGCAAGCATATTTTATTTTGTATTTAATATTCGAAATTCTTTTATAATAAAAAGTAAAACTATAAAAACTAAAAATTCTCACCAAAATGACCTTCAAATATTTAAATTATGGCAATTTGAAAATTTTCCTCCCTCTTTAAGAAACCGGTTAAAATTTATTGATTTTCTAAAACTTTAAATTAGATGCAAAACACAAAAAATATTTATTTATTTATTTAATCATATTTCTAATCTTTTTTTTTCAGCATCCATTCATCGTAGAACTAGTTTATGCCTTCCAAACAGGTGGCAAACTGTATTTAATTTTAGAATATTTAAGCGGCGGAGAACTTTTTATGCATTTAGAACGTGAAGGAATATTTCTAGAGGACACAACATGGTAATAAATTTAAACAGAAAGCATTTAATTTCTCTTAAAATAACAACAAATGAAACCGCAAATAATTCTTTGTATTCTTAGTTTTCTTTTCTGATCTAGTTCTTTTTTTTTTGTTATGTGAAACTCTCTTTTATTAATTTTCTATTTTCTTTTTTTTTCAGTTTTTATTTAAGCGAAATTATTCTAGCGCTGGAACATTTGCACTCACTCGGGATTATTTACCGAGATCTAAAGCCAGAAAACATTCTGCTAGACGCACAAGGTCATGTTAAACTAACCGATTTCGGACTATGCAAGGAGCACATCCAGGAAGGAATCGTCACACACACGTTCTGCGGAACAATTGAATACATGTAAGAGATACAACTAAAAGATATACCTTGCTCTTTTATAATGTAGTTTGATAAGACTCTCTATCCACACACATTCATTAGTAGATCCTTAAAAATAGGAATAATAATAAGATTTTTTCACTAAAGTTAGTAGTTAGTTAGTAAAGATTTTTTCCTAAAGTTACTATCCTTCTTCTAATTCCAATAAAAACACATTTTAGGGCCCCAGAGATTTTAACACGAAGTGGACATGGTAAAGCTGTAGATTGGTGGTCACTGGGTGCTTTGATGTTTGATATGTTAACAGGAGTGGTAAGTTAAAAGAAATATTTTTCTGAAATCATTTAATTTAATTTTTTACACTTTCTTTTAGCCACCATTCACAGCTGAAAATCGCAAGAAGACTATTGAGACTATTCTTAAAGCAAAACTTAATTTACCTGCCTACCTCACACCAGATGCCAGAGACTTAGTACGTAGACTTATGAAACGACAAGTGCCACAACGCCTAGGTAGCGGACCAGAGGATGCTGCAGCTATTAGAGCACATCCATTCTTCAAACATGTGAATTGGGAAGATGTCTTAGCCAGACGCTTAGATCCCCCAATTAAACCAATTTTGGTAAGAATATTTAACAGAAAATTATATATAGTGATTCTCCCTGCAATAAGGTCAGCTTCTTACCACATAGATACCTTTTAAAGGCATCCTAATACGTAAAACCGTGTACCAATAGCACTACAGTAAAAGCTGCAGAAATTAATCAAGAAACCTCTTGCTGGTTTCTGTAAAGCAATTATACACGGTCACTTCGAATATAATTTTAATTCAATTTCAAGAAGTAGGAAACTTTCATCTATAAAAAATCATTATTGTGCAGTGCTGCGTAAAAAATTAAGACCACGTAAACTTTGTGATGAAATTTTTACTTTCAATGGTTGCAGCTTTTGAACGACTTGTTAGATTACAGAAAGGAAACACTGAAAATTTAACTGAAACTATACTCTATTTATTGTAATAATTTCATTAAAATAAAACAAGACGGTCTTTCAATATAAATAAAAATGTAAATTAATCCCTGCGTAAAATGTTGAGACCACTTCAGCCTTTGAAATAATATCCCTTCGCACGGATGCAGTACCGTTGCATAGGTACCACTATATTATCAATTCCTTGCGTTACAGTTTGGAACATTCGTTTACGTTTTCATTTTTCTATTAAAGTTGCAAAATGGGCACAAAATCAGTTAATGAAATAACTTTATGGCAGGTAAATAAATAATTTTAATTGTTCACAGAGCATCGAGTAACTTAAGTATCTTTTTCTGTTATTGGGCGTCACAATATTGGCTTATCTGAGTGGACAATTGCACTACAATTAAAATTAAGTAAAACCTGTACTCTTCAAACAATCAAAAGATACAATGAATGTGGGACCGTGCAGAACAGGGAAAATTCAGGACGTAAGAAAATTGTGACAAGACGTGTTGAAAGTTCTTTAAGGAAAGAAAGTTAGTTAAAGAAAATCGAACGGAATCGAGCGCTGATCTTCCGTTAGATCACCACCAAAAAAGTGGTACTCAAGTGTCTGCTGGTTACATTTGAAGAATCCTTTGCGCAAAAGGATTATTTGCTCGAAGCGCTGCTAGAAAAAGTTTCCTAACATCCAGATATGTTCGAGCAAGAGTTTTGTGGTTTAGGCCCCATAGAAACTCGACCCTGCAGGACTGGAAACGAGTGCTTTTTACAGGTGAAAGTTAATGACAAAATTTACGTGGTCTTAATTTTTTACGCAGCACTTAGAATGCATTTTTCTTCGTTATCGCAACAGTGTAAAATCACTATGTGTGATTTATATGGATTGCAGATTCCATAGTCCAGATTTTTAAGCCAGTCCAATTAAACTACACAAAATTAAATTATTAAATGATGCCATGGCATAAATTATAAAAGAGTAAAAATAAATGTTTAAATCTAAACTATTAGTCTCTTCACGCATAAGGGTCACATATGTAAAGCATCAGTTTAAAACTACATCTGTTTTATTTGCTTATAAAGAAAAAGACAATGACAGAGCGGAAACCCATGCTTTACTAGACAGACTAGTTTCTCTGTTCTCCACAACTATTTACAGAGGCTTCCTATGCCTAAATGGCCATTTCCACGTGAGGAACCATGTTTCTGGAGCAGAAGCTTTTTTGGGCAAGTGAGGCGGGCGGAGGCATCAATCCCAATCATTCAATAACGTAGGGAATTTTAGAACGAATAAAATTCACGAATCCTTCAAAGAACTCAATGAATTGATATTAATTTTTTTAACTAGACCTACGTACAAATCTTTGGAATCTATTAAGAAGTCTGGGAATTTACTTTGGTCCATCCAATCTCAAAAGGATGGCAATATTAGAGTAACCTCCACAACTACAATCGACAATAGCAATTTAGCAGATTTCCAGACAATGCATTTTTCTAAAATAATGGTCCACTTACAACTCCCTATTATAGTTTGTCTTATTGTAAGCAATCAAACTTAATTTTAATTTAACTCCTTTGCTTAAGATTTCGACAGAGTTCGAGTACAACATCCTTCTCTTGTCCTAGCTTCAAGCTATTAGTACAATTTTTTGCAGAGTTTTAACCCCACAAAATTTTTCCTGGTATCGCCGAAAAATCAATCCGCTCGGCACACGTTGTCTTGTGTATATCTTTCATATCAATGGTCAGACTATAACTACAATACCTATCTCAATATCGTAGTTGAAACCATGATTGAGCATCTAATATAGGGTTACCACATGTTCGAAAATGATAAACAACAATTTCAGTGTCTGTTCATCATCTCTTTCAGTCATACACCTTAGCTGCAACGTACAAGTACTACGTTCAACCTTACGACATTGGTCCATTTTTACACGACTGAGTCTTGAAAATCTTCCTAATCTGGCTGTATTACGTACAAAATTTTTCAAAGCCTGCAAACTAGGAATACATACAACAACAATACCTCACTGAAATTAGTTTCCTCGAAAGCCATTCCTTCAAGCAACGCAAGAAATTCGTGAGTTTTTAGATACATATATGAAACAAGCATCGAAGCTGGACCCGAAATCAATTGAATTTCTTGAAAACTTGGATCCAAATGCATTTGGGTATCGCTTGTCACTCGCAACCAAATACACCACGCGTCGATAGACAACTGCTACTTTTCGGGCCTGATGTTAATACGTATCTATCGAAGTGTCAACTTAGACTCGGATCAGTGTTTTACTGGTATAATTCTCCGAGAACGCATTTCATAGCAGAAAAAAGAGTTGAACATGCTATAAGAAAAACTAGAGTAATCTGCTCAATCACAAATGCAACTTGAAGCCTTTGGAAGAGCACTTTCATGAAATGCTAAATGGCTACTTTGGTTATAGGCTACTTTGTCGCATTCTATTTAGAAGAAGTTAATAAAATCATAAACTGTATAAAAACGGCAAGGCCTCGGATGTAGACAACACCCCTTGGAACTAACCACATATGGAGTTTCCACACTACACCAGTTGATTAATGAAGTGCCCGTGCAAGAATAGGAAGAAGAAGCTATACTTAATGCTTCGGCAAGGCACCCTGTACAGCAATTGTTTAGTTCTGCATATAAGATATTCCCCGCTCTCTTGCAAGGCAGAAAAGACCATAAGCCAATACAACCCTGGCTTTATCTCAGGCAAATCAACACCTGATCAGATTTTAACCCTCAGGCAACCGATAGAAAAAAAGCACACAGCATCAAAACTTGCATGACATAGTCGATGGTGGCCCATCTTCCGATTTTGAAATAGAATAATCCTCCATCTGCTTTGAGTTAATAAGATAAAAACATTGCACCAGAAATATGCGTAAGGTTTTAAAAACCAACAAAGCCTATTATAGTCTTTAGGGCTCTTAGAATCAAATGATCTAACCATGACTCCCAACTTACTGCTGTTTAATGCCGCGTATACACCAGCCCAACGAACGACAAACGGCCTTGGCTACCGAACGTTCGTTTGCGTCCGGGTTTACGTCCATAAACTTTTGTTGTTTTATCAAACGTTCGTTGGGATCTGTATTCGGCTGAATTGCATCGAAGGATGATGGATGAAAATAATAATTTCGAGTTTCATCTTAATGAAATAGTTGAATATGCAATAAAAGGAAAATGTTTGAACCATGATATTCATAAACGTCAAAGTCTTAAAATTTTCGTCTTCCATCCTTCTTGTGATCGATCGAACTGTCAATCGTTGGTTTACCTTCGACGCCCATCCGCACCGCTCGAATGGCCTGTTTTCTTTGATGTTATCGGCACGCTACGGGTTGTAAGCGAACACCAACTATCCTTCTTTGGCTTTCGCTAAGCCGTCGATTAAGAACCAACGAATGTAAATGAATCTTATTCGTTGGCCTTCGTTTGGCCGGTGTGTATGCGACATAAGGCGATGATCTTATTAATATTCAGAGACTTGAGTGCTTACCAAAAAGGTGAACTCTTCGCCATGTTTGAGAGAAAAGCTTTTTGCAGATTTATTTTCCTTTATACGAAGGTAGAAGATTTCGGAGATTCGACAATGACGAGATCCTAAGACTGTTATCGGGACGTCGTAAACAAAGTAAAGGTCGGTAGGTTTCATGCGGAGGACATCTAGCTCGTATCAGTCTTTTGTGTTAGGGGTGACCGAAAAGTAGACTACAATGGCAAAAGTGTTGGGTTGGCAAGCTGGGATGACATCGACTCAGCCAGAAAGCTTATGTCATAAACGCTAAACAAATAGGAGCATTAATAATTAGCGACTTTGGTCCATTGTATTTTTCCGAAACTCAAAATTTTTCTGGGTGGGCGCAAATTTTATTTGAATTTAAGGAAGAAATCGGGGGTTTTTACGTCTTCCAAAACATGGATTTTCTGTAAAGAATCGCGAAGCAAGTGAGATGTTGAGGAAAGTGCTTTGGTCTTCGCAGAGACGATCGAAAAAACACAAAATGCTTATGAACCCACTCTTGTAATCTGTCTGGTACATTTTTGAACTATTACTACCTATTGTGCGGTATTGCACCACAACGTGACCAGCGGTATCGCGGGCTGATGGTATTATGGGTGATTTTAAAGCTATGTATATATAAATTGCAATAAACTTACTAAAAAATCGTATAAAATCCTATTATAAATTGTTTTCTTTTGTATATTTTAGAGAAGCGAAGATGATGTCTCGCAATTCGACACAAAATTCACCCGACAAATACCAGTAGACTCACCCGACGATACGACATTAAGCGAAAGTGCCAACCTAATATTTCAAGTGAGTGGGTGCGATCAAAAGAAAATTTTCATTGATTTTACCAATCATAATCTAAACAAAAAAATAAACAATTTACATAATTAAAATTATATAATTACTTTAGGGCTTTACATATGTGGCGCCTTCAGTCCTTGAAGACATGCAGCGCACATCTAGACTATTACCAGCACGTTCACCACGCCGTACGCCACGCCATCGAGAAGATCATTATCGATTAGCATTCCCGGCACAGAGAAGCATGTGTTCACGGGCAACGCCGCCACATTTACAAGCTTTTGCGCCACGGCCATCACCACAGGATGAGATGATGGACGTTCAAGGATTACCAATTGTATAGTTCCCTATTCCTAAATTAAATATCCGCCCTCTTGTAAAAAGAAACTGAAATTGTTACTTACTTATATAAAAAAAAACAAATTAATAATCATGAAATCCTATTGTTAGATGAAATATTTTTTTAAAACAAATTTATTATTTTAAAGTTTTTTTTTCTTGCATAATTTTTGTTGTCATTTTGATATATTATTTTCCTTATTTTTTGTGGTTAAGAGAGGAATTAATCGTTATTATAAACAAAGTCACGACTCAAACGTTAGTGGGTCAAAACTATACTATTTTATATTAATTAATGAATTCAATAATATTTTTTTTTAATTAAGTTTTGTTTTTTTTATTGTTTGGTCACAAAATTTACAAACAAATTATTTTGACTTATATACAAACAAACGTAAAAGAAAATAGTTAGCAAAGTTGAATTATAAACATTTTTCCTATTAAAAAAAAATTGTAAACAAGTATGAATGAGAAATAGTTAATAATGTAAGAGAAACAAAGAAAAAAAATATTTTTAAGATGAAAAAAAAATAGTTTAATTATTACTTTAATAATATGTATAAAGAAAACAAAACAAATGAGGCACTTCGGTCACTGTTTCGTTTCTGTTAGAAAATAAAAAGCAAAACAAAAAAAATAATAATAAAATAATAAAAATATGGCAACTCAAGTGTTGAAAATATTTTTATTAAGAAATTTTTTATTAAAATAATACTTTATTTCTATTCTTGGATGGGTTTAATTAATTTTTCTTAGTCAATTTAAAAGTGAAAAAAAAATTAAAATATATATTTCATTACTATAAAATTATTATTATTTACTTAGAATTGAATTTGAAATTTAGCCAATGAAAATTTAGCAAAACAGAAATATGTTCTTTTTTTTTAATAAAATTAATTAATTTTTTTCTTATTTATGTTAAGAACAATACAATTGGTATTACTTGAAATGTTATAATACAGACGATTATGCGCGACTTTACAAAAATATACAAATGTATAAGAAAAAGTATAATTAAATTGATTTTTAACATTATTTGTTTGTGTTATAGCAACGATAAGGAATGAATTGCAGATTAGGAACAACATTTAATTAAAATAACTAAAACTAGAATGATTTAACCAAATTTGCCTCAGATCGCTTCACAGGACAGGCACTTTGCTTTTCGTAATTCACATTGGTCTAAAATATTCCTTAAATACGCCCATGCGCCCGGACCGGCCCATTGCTTTATTTAGTTTTTTTTATGTGAAAGACTAGAGAGCTCAGGGAAAGTCCTTTGTACTTTAGGTGAAGGAAATAACTGCCACAACCAAGTGATTTTCTAGTGAATAAATAAATATCTTATACTGTTTTATACATACAGGGTGCGTTTTTTTCGTTCCAGCCCGATGTATACAGTTTCCATCGTAACACGAGCTGCGTGTGATGTGATACTGCCCTGTTGGAACCACATGTGCTGTAGGCCAAAATGATTCAATTGGGGTACAAGAAAGTTCTTAAACATGTCACGGTAGGCATCACCGTTAACTGCTACAGCATTGCCTCTAGCGCCCTTGGAGAACGGCCCTATGATGTCACCGGCCAAAATGGCGCACCATACAGCCATTCTAAGAGGATTTCTGTTTAATAACAAAGCCAGTCAAGTCGAAATGTACCTCGTTACCAGGCTCGCTACAATGAAGAAAACTGGGACGAATGACCCCAGGCCCCAGGTCAGAGGGCCCCGAAAATAGATTGAAACCCAAAAAGTTATTTTGTTATATAACTTCAAGGGGCCTGCCCGTCGCTCGTTATATTTTGCCAAAAATGTTGATCGACTTGATCGTTGAGCTGTAAAACCCGTTCTTGTAGCATTAGATGCTCCATAATAAATTGTAACCGACTCGTATCCGGAAAAATGGTAGTCAAACCAAAATGGTGCAAACAAAATCGGCCTGAAACATAAAACAAATCCTGTATTTTGGATAAGGACTTACTTACGTGTCCGGCTCTACAACATTGATTTGATCCTGGCCGCTGGTATCTGCCGATTTCATTCAGTTTTACCCCCCTTAGTTTGGGCGATCTGCTCTAGGCAACCCTTTAATCAGGGGTTTCGCCTATTTCGCTGTTGCATCTAGTAAAAGGCTTCGAGCAGATTTCTCTTCACTCATTTGAACTAATAAATGTCCTACCAACCGAAGCCTAGCGATCTTTAATCTTTATATGAAATCATGACGCAATTTCACTCGAAAATCTCGTCATTGTAGTCGCGCTTGTATATATCGTCCGGAATCTAAACAATATTTCAAGATATGTCATATTTTCATGTTTTAGCTACAAATTGAAAATGTTCGCACATCTACTGAGCCGTGCGATATATACTTGTATATACAGATTGGCTATATGTAGAAGGTAGTAGATAGCATTGGTAACGAACAATAAATTACTTAGACAATTGGAACTAACAAGTAGCAATGTAGGTAAGTGCATTCGGAGTACATTTGTCTCTCTATATTCAACAACTTCAGTATTTCTTCATCATTATAGAAAATGGGTTTTGTATAGGTCTTTATTTTTTTTAAATATACACCCAGTGGTAAAAAATTCGCTGCACTTACAGAGTTGGTTGAAAATGGGATCTGGGATATTACCGAAAAGATCCTCCATGGTTTGAATAACGCCTCTGCCGATGATTTCTCGGTACTTTGCCGTATCCACGGATCGTTGGAGGTTCAGTATAGAAACTACTCCCTTGGATGTGATGATACCCAATATCGTAATATAAGGGGAATGCTTGACAGTGCGGAGAATTTTTCTTCTCTTCTCCGTCGAACGCTGTTCTGTCTGGTCCGATAAGATTGAATTTAGATTCATCTCATAACTTTCATTCATCAATAACTTTGTTCTAGCGCCATTTCAAGCGTTTGTTCTTAAACTTTTCTCATAAACAGGCGTTTATTGGTCAGCCTCCTTGACCTAAGACCCATTTCATTGAGCCTTTATTGAACTGTTCGTGTGGCTTCGGTAAGTTCTCTTATCCTTGACGCTGATTTGAATCGGGACCCGTAGCGCGCTAACCGCCTCAAATAATAACATTCGTAATAAACTGAGGACCAAAGAGATAATGAGAGCTATTTTTACACCTACTTTGCATACGTTTGTACCTGCATGTATCGGAACGATTTCTAGAAAGTAATTAAGAATGAATAACAACTTTTCCAAGAATTCCAAAGTGCAGCGATTGGGTGTACGTGATCGTCACATTAACACTATTTATCATATAGAATGTACAGAAACTTTTATCATTGCATTCTCTCCTCTTTCGATATGTATGCAAGCTACGGCGCGGCGGTCGTTGAGACAGTTTCTTTAGACCTACAAACTCTTCTTGTTCAATTCTACAAAGTTGTTATCAATTAGTTCTAAAACGGTAACTTAATTCGGCATGTATACGAAGTTTGCATCTAAACCAAGCTGCATATGAAAAGAGGAAGTTTTATACCCTACGGTTCATTATAAGAGAGAACTTATCCATGAAGATGTAAAAGCTCTTTCCCCTAAGAAAGGTGTGCGTCTGGAGAGAATCTTTTACGTGCACTTTTTCAACCTGGATGATCGCAAGTTCGCAATCACGCAAATAAGAAATGAATGTCTTGGACAGGCATATGAAGAGTAATTGTTACAAACATAAACACAACATCTTGTAGCTACTTGAATTTTTAGTAAACTTTTGCAGATGGTTTTGCGTCTGGATGCATACGTCCTCGTATATAATGAACTTTTCAGATTACTTTGTCGCGAGATTCGATCGGACGGTTTAGTCGTGCAATGGTCGCGCTCAGTACTTTATAGGTAATCGCCTAGAGCTGTACACTTTGGTTATTCGGGAACACGATTAACCACAACAACAACAAGCGACCAAACTACATATCTACAATAACAACAAGAAACAGACTGCCGCAATTAATCCCTCAGTTCGAAAGGGTACTTATATAGATTCTACTCAGGCCAATTATTTAAATTCCAGAATGTAATACAGTAAAGCACACTCTTCTTAACTGCCTGAGTTTGCTCGAAACTCATTTTAATGCAGCAACGCACAATGGCGTAAAATATTTTTTTTGTAGTATAATAACACATCTTGTTGTTGTATTATCTATGTAAACACATTTAATTATAAAAAAGTATAGGATAGAAAATATGTTGCTGCTTTGTTTATAAAAATCCGAAATTGAGAAAGCCACTAAATGTATGTGCTGCAGACTAGGTTAGTGAAGGCTGGTTTTCAATTTCTGTTCTTGTTTGTTTTAATTCTTACTAAAAAAGCAGTTAAATTTAGTTTATTTCTAAAGTGTACTAATGGTGGGTTAACATGATAAAGAATTTTGGTCGCAAAGACTTGTGTCTATAGAATGCTATCTGTGAATCAAAGGAAAGTAGCTGGAAAAAGTCCGAAGAGACATTCCGTTAGTCGTTTCATTCAAATTTCACAGTCTGTACAGAAGTCGATACAAAAATCCTTGTCGTTTTGACCCATCATAACATATCAAATTTTTTCTTTGACTCGATAAGAAAATATACATGAGAAGTAACTTTACTATTTTAGGAAATTTTTGTTTTAGAAAATTTTTAGGTATAATTTTCTAGCTCAAAATAAACCACTTTTAAAATAGTTAAAGCGTTTAAATAGTTAACATGATTGAACTGATAATAACCAAAAACAAAATGTGTTCAAAAAATATTCTTTACATTCTTTACATTAATGCAATGAAATAAACACCATTTTCCTTTTATATTATTATCTAGAAAATATTAAACACAAATCTTTTTAAATTGCAAGAAAAATTTCTAAAGCCATTATCCATTTTCATTGCCAACAATTTATTAAATAAATACTTTACAGATAAAACTTTAAGAAATAAAAAAAAACAAACATGGTGCTAAAGCAATATCCAAAACAACAATTTATTTTTTTATAAATTCAATATTTACTAAAAAAATGAAACTCAAAAATCGAATTGCCTTATTTTGACACAGAGTGTTCAATCCACAAAAAAGAAAAACAAAATAGAAAAAAAAATAAAACAAACAAACTATCAGCCAATAGAATGAACTGTTTACAGAAAATAAAATATATATTATATATATCTAGTTAAATTATTAATAATAAAATAAAACAAAAAAAAAACAAAATGCATAAATAAAACCCCATCAGGCCTATAAGTAATAAAAACAATTACATATTGTACTAAATAAATAATCCTTATATATTATATATTTATAAGTTAATTATTACTAAATAATATTCTTAATATGAAAAATAATTGAATTCAAGTTTTAAGGATAGTGAATTTTTCTGAGCTGATTTTCATTGAAGTAATAAAATGTTATTTCCAATATAACAAATAAAAAAAAACTTAAAAGTATATTTATTAGCAAAAAAACGAATTCATTGGGATAACAACAAATTTATGTTTTTATGGGAACATCTTTATGATATTAATCTGAAATTTAATGACAAAATAAAATGTTTAAATTGCATGAATTTAGTCAATAAGTTGAGATTGAAGCAGACATATCATATAATTCGACTTTTGTAAGGTATCAGAATTAATAAATTACACACCGAGAAACGCGTTTAACAAAATCGCTAAAAAAATTTATTTAATGGATCATAACAAATTTCGAAATCTCGGGCAAGTTGGCAGTCCCAGACTAATTTAGACTGTCCTGAATCGTCCCCTATCTCCGAAATCCCTCAGCAGGGACAGCAATGTCACGCTGATGTGGATTCCGGCCCACGAAGATCACATTGGTAATGAAATTGCCGACAGTCTGGCTAGAGTAGGGGCAAACTCATAACCTATTGGTCCGGAACTTTTCTGCAGCTTAGCAAGCTGCCACGGAAGAACGGCCATCACAAATTGGGTCGACCAGCAGTTTCTTCATAACTGGGCAAGGACCCACGGTGCTCGTTAAGCTAAAAGATTCATCCAAATCGATAAAGCTAATGCGGGCAAACTTTTAAATCTCAGGAGGTGGGAACTAAAAATAATAACAGAGCACCTGACGGGCCACTGTTCGCTTAACTACCATCTAAACAAAATAGGACTGGTAGCCGATTGCTGCTGTGCGACTGTTAGGCTACAGCGAGGAAGAGATTGAGCCTCCTACATCGCGACTTCCCTACTCCCAGGGAGATTTGGGACAGGAACCCTAAATCAGTTTTAGGCTATATTAAAAGCCTTACCCTAGATGGGTTTTTAAAGACGGGGATGGCACAATAGACCAAATAAAATAGGTCGCAGTGCCCGCCAAGGCGGCCCTAACAAGAAATATAACTTCTATGGAGCGGGTTATTAGTACTTACTCCGTGTGTTAATTGAACGGAGCAGCTCTAAAGCGATAACTCTGCACTTATTTTAATTATTTTATGAAAAGGAAGCAATATCTTCATACTCAAACGTCTGATTGTTATTAAAACTTTTATTTAGCAATCTTGCTCTTTTTATACACTAAAACTGCACTTTAAAAACGTATGCATCTAAATATTTGGCTTAACTTAAGAACGTTCTTCGTCAAAAGACATAATTTCTCCCAGGAAAAAGTATTGATTTAAATAAACTTTTAATAACATTTTATAAATACTTCACCACATTATTAAACTCAAAATTTTAACCATCCTTAAAACAAAAATTCCAAGGCCGAATATAAAGAATTGAAATTTTGTGAGTTTAGGAAGATTTTTTTTAAGTTTTTTTTTATTATTATTAAATAAATAATAGTGATGATGAAAATATACGTTTTTAATGATTACTATAAAATATGAGTAATTATTGTATAATGAAGCAAAAACTATGTACCACTTTATTATTATTAAAAAAAAACAAATGAAAAATAAATATTTTGCAATCCTTGCTATTGCGCTGCTGTACTATAAAACTGATGAGCGAAAATATTTAGTAGAAAAAATAATTATTAAAATGGAATTTAAATCAGTTTTGTAATATTAAAAAAAAATAACTTTTATTAAATAAAAAAATATATATAAAGAATTTTTTTTTTGCCTACATAGTAATAAATAATATTGATTTATATTTAAGGACCCATTAGTAATTAATTTACAGATTAGCAGAGGTCAATTCTTTTAGTACTAGGGTTGTTTTTACACAAGAAATTGAATGAAATAAATTGATTCGTGTATCACTCAGACTCAATAAACTGACAGTCCTGACGTAGGAATTAAGTGAATGCTTTGACTCGTGTATCATCACCTTTGTAACAAGTATCAGATTTCTTAACTTTATAAAACTCGACTTTCCAAGAGCCTTTGTCATATCTGAGATGTTTTCATCAGAGGGTATTAATTTGGTTAATACGACAACGACAAATCTCCCTCAGTTGATTCGACAACGAAAATGGGCTGATGTATTCTACTTTCATTGATGAAAGAGCAAAACACTTTCTTTGGACGCCATGCTACAGGAGTACCTGCATGGAATCCTATAAAACCTCTAACGCTTGTCCTTGCTATTTTATCTCCTTTCTAATCAGCATCACAACATCCTTTTATATTCGATGTACTCCTTTTGATATTTAACCTCATGCTTTTTGTGTAGCTTAAATATATTAATATACGAGTACTTTCCTGCTTTTATCCAAAAGTCTTTAGATTTTCAGCAATAAAGCTAATCTAATCTAAATTGCACTAGAAAAATAGTCAACACAAGTTTGAGATGATCCTTTTTGGAAAAGACCGCTTCAATTATATTGCTTATAAACAGTAGCGATAAAAATGAAACGTTTTAAACGGCAACAGAAGATGAAACTCTACTTCGTTGTAGCCTCAAAATCGTAAACCAAGCGTTGCGCTGTCGCGGGCGCTGCTCTGCAGAACCAAAAGCTACAATCTGCCCTAATCTGCTTAATTGTGGCAGACTCTGTAGATCTACCCCACCGGTAGGCAAATTTCAAGCAGTGGAGTGAGCTCCCTCTAAGACCCACCGTAATATGCTTGTTTAAAAGCGTTTCCATCGTTTTCAGGAGAAAGGAAGAGAAGCTGATGCGTCGATAGGGGAGCTTACTCCCGCTTTGGGAATAAAGACCACCCTAGCCTCTTACCAGCACCTCTGAATATGGATCAACATTGATCTCATCAGTTACGACAAAAAGGACGGTCACCCATGACAGAGGTCCGAATTACCATGGGAAGGCTAAGTTTAACCGGAGGTCACTTGGTATCCGGAGTCCATCGTTGCTAGTACATTCATCCCTTCAGCGCGATTGTTTACATCTTGGGTTTTCGGGCTTCATCGAGTATTTCCTATCTAGATCCGGCGTAATTAGTTTGTTCCATGGCCAGGCAGGGGCAGCTTGATGACTCCTCACCTCTCCACGCAGCAGTACAAGGCACCTCGAGCAGGATATTCCCTGATTGCGCTGTGTTCGAGTCACTTTCGGATACAGCAAAACCAAGCCTCCAACCCGCTTTAAATAATACTTCGCCCCAATAGTTTCATTATTTCCTATGGTCTAATCATAATCGGCGAGCTGCATAGATGTAGCAAATAAAAATTCTTTGTTTTCCAACAAGAATGTTGTTGAGGATGTGGCGCATGGAAACGAAGACGAGCAGGGAGTTCTGAAAGCTCTTTGGGTTATTTATCCGTTGGAATGGAAATCGAATTAAGTAGGCTCGTATTCTGATCTTAAACGAGCTCTGCTTGACTTTGAATGCTGTGCGAATGCCTAGATTGATGAAGAAAAATCTTTACTATAATGAGGCTTTAAATTCCGATGAAATTGTTCAACCATTCCTCTTACAAACTATTGTGGATTCATACATGAAATACACGTTCGTTTGCGTGTTAAAAAATGATTAGCGTGAAATATTTACTAATAATACTAAGTAAACTTAAATATATTTTACATTCTCTTTCTCAGTTCTTTTCACATATTTTAATGCATTTTGTTTCTAAGTCACTAATCATCAATTCGGACTTCCTACAATCCCAAAAACGTTAATATTAGTACTATACGTTTCCAAATATTATATTAGATCATAAAATTGATTTAAATTGCATTTTAATAATTATAAAATCTAAATAAATACCTGTATCAACACAACGTTATTGAAGTGCTTATAAAAGAAACAATTTAAACCTTGAATTTGGTTGCTAACAGAATCAGACCTCTTAATAACTAATATATAAGTTGTATATTAATAAATTCATCTTCGAGATGAATTTAGCTATAAAAAAAGTTTAGCATAGAAGGCTAAAAATAAAGAAACAATATACCGTCTTATATACAAAAGAAAAACAGACATTATATACAACAATATAATAATTATAAGTATAAAATAGATAACTGCTGGTGAAAATTTAATAAAAGTAAAAACACAAAAAAAATGTAAAATACATTTTTTATTCGAATTGCAAAAAAAAAATAAATAATTAAATAATAATGAATGAGAAACGGGAAACACTTAAAATAGCATTAAATAAATAGAAATGAAAATACAAAATAGCAGAAAATGGTGAAAAAAAAAAATTAAATAAACCACGTGAAACTGCCAGATGTGTTCAGTAAATTAATTTTTTACGTTTTCGATTTCAATTTTTTTGTATTTTTTTGTTTATTTTTTTTTACACAATAACAAAAAGGTTGTTTATATAGAAAAGAATGAAAGTTGGTAAAATATAAAAAAGAAATTAAAAAAAAAACGAAATAGTCAAAAGCTTAACAAACAATTTCTTCCCATAAATAAATAAATTTTTTTGGTGGCATATATTTAAAATGAAAAAACAATTTTTTTTACAAAACAAAACGACACTTTAGTAAAAATATTTTTAAAAAACAAAATAAATGTAGTAAGAAAAAAGAAATATATATTTACTGGTAATTTTTTTATTTATTTAAATATATATCAAAACTTCCTCATTCAACAAAACTAACTAAAATGACAAAAATGAAAGAAAAAGAAAATATATATAAAAAAAAATAAAAGAAGAAATAACAACAATTATATTAAATAAATAAATAATGTACTTGTAAATAAATAACAATAATATTCTTGCGCTAATTTGCTTGGTTATAAAGGGAATATTTAACAAAAACAAAATATTTTTTTAATAGGAATTAATTTCAACATAGATGCTAACAATTAATGAGAAAATTAATTAATAATAATAATAACAATAATAACAAAAAAAGGACAAACATTTAAAAAAAATATAATATTAACTTAAATTTAGCGAAATCGTGTTGTAATATTGTTACAAAAAAAAGAAGAAGAAATAAATAAATATATAAAAAATAAAACAAAATAATAATAAATAAAAAAAACACGAAGAAATTAAAGATAAATTTAAATGTAAACAAAAAAAATAATAATAATATTGTATATTTAAAAAAAAATTCTCCTTTTTATATACTTACCAATTCACAATGCGAAAGTTATACATATACATTTACATATAAAAAAAGAAGTTTACCTATATACAAAATGAAAAATTCAGCGAATTCCAAAAGAAATATGTATAATAAAAAAAATGAAAAGAAAGTTATACCAAAATCTCCAAGGTTACAAAAGAATAAATGTTAAAAAAAGGAAAAATAAACTAAAATTTGAGTTTTATTCCATTTTTTTATTATTTATTATTTAGGTGAAGGATGTGAAAAAGGTAATGTGTTAAAGCAAAAAATAACACTCCCTTTTTGGTTTTTATGTTAGACTTAAAGATCCTTCAGGTAGGAGGAGCAAAATCGAACATGCACCTTCTACCTACCCCCTCCTAGATAATGCCCAACGACGGACATATCGAGTGCCTCACGGTATTGCTGTGCCATCCTTTCCGATTGAGTAAAATTCACGAACCTGTTCGTACTCGTAGAAGGGTTGCGAGTTATGCGAACTAATATAGCTCACCCCGCAAATGCAGGGAATTAGAAGATGGAGCTAACTACGGTGCAATATAAGCGGCTGTTATCTTCTTGTCAACAATCTTCTCCGTTGTTTGCAAAGCAAAAGGTGAGAGAGCGCCTTATTGGCCCGAAAGATTTGGCCATCAGAGCGTCCTGGTTTCGATATGAACGTCATTCTTCCAGACAGATAGGATATAATCATGTGCAAATGAAGCCCTAAATATTTTTCAGAGTAAGAGAGTGATTTGTTTGCACTCCTCCTGCATCGGGGTGACGTCTGCTCCAGGTGACTTGCATGGCTTAAAGGATCGACCACTAGCTACCCAGTTCAAAGTTCGCTCTCTTTTGCATAGATGGTTATACCTGGGAAATATGCCTGACGTAATTCAGTTAAGCTTTTGTCTCTTGCGCTTTTGGCTATCGAGATTTTATAAGCTGTAGAATCTAGGTTGGATAAATATAAGATGGAGAATCTAGGTAGGATAAATAGCATTCTTTTAGTCGTACGACCAAATCGAAGATACTTATGGAGGTATGATGGACGAGTGAAGGAGTTTGTACATGAATGTCATTGCCTTGAGCGATAAGTACACATCAAGTATGCACCCCAGAACGGAAGAACGATATCGAATTATATGGTCAGATCGGAGAAGATCATAAACAAACCTTGTACAATCATTGAAGGCTACGTTGAGTTATCTAGGGACGCAAAGGCCAAGCTAGCGAGAGTGAGAAATATGGTAAAATTGACGTTTTGATTAGTTTTGAACGAGTACCGAAAAGCAAAATGGAAGCGTACAGCTATAGGCGACGCAAATTACCATATATTTTAGATAGAGTATGAGAGATGTGGTCACAGCAAGTTAATTGTGAGTTCAGATAGACTCCTAGATTTTTGATTCGCAATTTTATAAGGTGAGAATGGTAGGTGAAAGGAAGGAGGTGGTCTAATTGACTCCTATACATTGGAATGCAGCAGGATTTAGATGCATAGAGACCATTGATAAATGCGCTCAAGATCGACATTAATGTTGTAAACACAGTTCTCAACCAAACCAATAGGTCTGTTTAAGTAAATTTGGACATCATCTGCATACATGTGCAGTTTACAGTTTGTCACGACACTGCTGGGATAATTTATGTACGTACTGAAAAGCAGCGGTCCTAATATGGAAGCTTGAAAATCTCATGTAATCTATTAGCTTAGTTTCTAGGAGCGTATGGCTAACACTGTCGAATGCCGTACTAACGTCGAGAAGCATAAGAAAAGAAATGTCATCGGAAGCAATAGTCATTCGCCGATCGGTGGTTACTTTCAGCAGTGCAGATTCACAACTACTGCTTTTTCGGGCCGTGCATGTGACAACAGGGACCACGTTGCATTGTGCCCATCGATTTGCCACGACATTAATTTTTCTAGTACTTTGCCTAAGAAACATAGTATACTATTATCGGACGATAATCACCGGGGCTATACGAAGATTTGCATTTAGGTAGTGCGATAACTTTTGCCTTTTCCACTGAAGCGGAAAGTATGATTGTGTGAGGCACCTATTAAATATATGTGATATAGGTGAGAATCACAGGATAGGTCAACTTTAAGAAAATGAGTGGGAGATTGTCTGGGCCAACTGATTCAGATTTAATAGAATAAAAAGCTTTATGGACTTCCGCGTGATCCTCATTGCGAAAACAGAATAGACAAGTATTACTATTAGTTGGCCTTAAGCAATGAGGATCTCCGAGTATATTAGATGCAGATGTAAATAATTATTTTGCTCATTCGCCTTACGTATGGTGAAAATTACTAAATTCCTAACATTTTTGTAGGCTTTTAAATTCGCATCAGTTTTGTTTATTTTATATTTGTTAAACAAGAACTGTTTCTCGGAGACAAGACGGCTTATTTTAGCGGAGAACCAAGATGAAGAAGAGAAAAATGCGTTTTGTTTTGACGGTAACAAAAGTTTCGTGCAGATGGTATCATAGCGAACGAAAATGTTATATTTGCTTGTCTACGTCAGAGATGCGGTACTATATTTAATCACATGGTAGGGAGGAACATTCTTGAAATAGAGCTGGGACATCGATGGACACGATACGAAAACAAGCTAACTAGTTTCCTCGTGCCCTTTCTGCAGTGCTCCAGCAATTCTCTAGCCGTGTTTCGAGACGCTACAAAAATAAACATCTTGGAATTTACCCGACCAGGTGTGGTTCTCCAATGTTCAGTGTATTTCATCAGAGTACGATTTACTAGGACACTTGTGGGTGTCCGGATTGATGCTAGCAGTAACAGAGCTCTGTATCATGTTCTTACTGCTCTCTATTAATCTCCATCTTTACCGTTGTCAGGGAAGAAATAAATATTTTTGCTGTAAACGGTGCTGTGCTTTCGGCAGCCACGCATAATTCCTCTATGATGCCGTCGCACTTACCCCCGCTTCTTGTACAAGTGCCACGTCAACAGCTTCGATGGCTAGCTTCCTGCATATAATTACCGTGGTTTCACTGAACCACTCGTGTTTCCTGCTATTGTGATTCAGTATTCCCCTCTTTTTTTACCTCTAGAAAAGGGAAAAAGCCTGTTCCTTAAGTTACATCATCAACTTCTTGTCAATGATCTCGGCAAGAGTCTAAATATTCTAAGTCAATTTTTTTCCGATAACATATCAAGTGGTCGCTTCTAACGACTGGTTTTTGGCTGTCAGCTTACCAGAGAACTACTTCTGGCTCTTTAATATCGTTAGGAACCCAGAGGTTGGTCATTTTAAATTTTAGTACGTCCATATGCTCATGAGGTACGAGTCCTCCCTTAACACAGAGCTTAGCGAAAATATTCACCAGGTTAAGTTAATTAGCACAGACAAACTTTATGAGCTTACCTGCCATCTACACCTAAATTACTGATGTGAATAGTCTCCTTCGAGGCTTTTGTTCATCTCAGGCAACACAGAATCCAAACTAAAGGCGGATTGTTCTTCCGTCAGCTAGCACTCAGGGAAATAGATAGTACTGTCATGATGATCCTAGTTAACTTGTCGCACGGCTTTTGGCTTTTTTTCTCTTCTGCGATCCCTGCTCCTTGGGTAGACGTGGGTGTGTGCCTAGTTCGACATTATTATTAAAATTAATGGTGGCTACAATTTGTACTCATTCAATAAATATTGGCTTATTAGTGTCAATGGTGTAAACAATCAATCAACATTTAATTGTATTCGATGTCTCAAGAGATGAGCAAATACTTTCTATAGAACAAAAACAAAATTCGTTTGTGGAAGATAAATTGTTAACTATTCCTTTTGTAAAACTTGACCTGGAATATTGGAATACCATTGGTATAAAAGACACAGTACGCAAACTCATCTTTGCTATAGGCAACTAAAATGCGTTAACTTATTACAGATTGCGAACAAGGCATAGTAAACGTCTTCAGCCAACACGCAATCAAATATTTTCCCCATACAACGAAAGGAAGAAAGCCATTTTAACACCAAAGGAGCTACAATAGGGTGAAATCAATCCCAATAACAAATGCAGCTTTGCGTTTTGTACAAAGTAAAATAGGTCAGAACCCTTATGGCATATTCAACGTGGCAACCATCGATCTAATTTTCAATTCCTAGTGGCAAATAAAATTTTCCTAGATTCGTGTGTCTTTTTAAATTATATTTTAGAATTCTTTGATATATAAAAATTGTGAAAATGTTGCGAAGGCATAAGCCACAACATGACACACGGAGAGTCCTTTGCACTGATCTGCCGGATCATAATATCGTCATTACACGTAAGGCGAAACCAAGGTATACGAATGAAGATTGGGATTTTAATAATGCATTGAAATTCAGAGTTTCGGAGGAGCAAGAAAGACTCGCAGAAAGGGTTATAGCGTAAGTTGATAACAATTTGAAATAAAAGTTAGCTCTAGAACGTTCAAAACTATATTTTAGTGAATCCAAGCGAGTTATTGATGAGACTCGAGACACTAGTGAATCGTTGAAAAAGGAAGTCGACTACCAGCTCAAGGAGCGGACAGGAGAAATTAAATTTCTTATCGATGAGCTAAATAGACAGAAGGAAGAAGGCTTATTGTCAGAGGAGAGCCTAAAGTCATACCGGAAACGGGTTCTGAATGCCATCGAGTTCCTTAAGTCGAAATCATTGGCAGTATGTCAAAAGTGCCTTGTTTACCGAGAGAATCGGATTGGGCCAGATTTGGCCACCGATGAGGTTGATGCTCAGCTACTGCAGGAGCTCAAGATAATAAAGGGATGCCAGGGGATGGCGGAAAAAGTTTATGATCAAGTTCAAGAACAAATTCGCCGTCTGCGAGCGACTCTTTATCTTTTGGACAGGGATTTGTACAATAAGGGCAAATCTTTGAAAATTGATGAAACTAATTTGTTGCTCCGTGAAACTTTACAAGATATGAGCATCTATGAAGGAAAAATTCCCCTGGACCAAGGGTAAGTGTAGAAGTTGCTTTGTAAGTTTACTTTTAAGAAGTTTCACATGACTCACATACAAGGTATACAGCTTACAGATATTTATTTACAGCAGTTCATTCTTAAATAAGATTTCATATTGATGAAATGTTTTGGTGTAGTTGGTTTTTTTGTTGATAAATATTTAATTAAGTTGTGTATAAATGTATGAGTAGAGCTTCTTCTCAAAGCTAAGACATAATTCAAAATTAACACTTTTAGATGGAAAATAATTTAATTAAAATTAAAACATTATAATTTAATTTAATTAAAATTAAAACATTTGGAAAGCAAAACCATTTTCAGGTTAATTTGGATCAGGCGACGGATTAGATAGGGGAAACCAGGTAACAAGGCAGCCATGAAAGGCCACAACAATTTATTACTAGTAGGTTTGTGGCTTATCACTTACTTACGTATTTATTCAGCTCTACACACTGAAGGTTCGATCTACCTTGGGCCGCGTCCGTTAAGAACAGCCGCAAAAATTTTCAGAGCAATTTTCTCTTTTATTGAGCTATATTTTCCACAAGTGCCGTCGTTTAAACTTTTTACACTCTTGACAGCCTAAGGGTCTTGTTGAGGAGGATGAGTCCCCCCTTTACGTTCTCTGTCATTGTAGCGCGAAAGCAAGAACCAGAGCCTCGCTTTTTGGCACGACATTGATCGAATAGATAGTCTAAGCAACAAGTTTCTAAGCCCGCTGCTGAGTTTGTTCCAGTGATCTGGCTCACAAAACTAAAACATAGAGGCCGCTAAGAGTGTATCACCTATGGCTCAAATGGCGGTACTTGTGGACAATATAGCTTATTAAAAAAAGCCTACAGGTGTCCTCCGCCTTACGATTCTCCATAAGTGATAATTTAGGGCGTAGTGTCCGGTAAACAAGCCAACCAGTGTGTTCTGAAAATTTTCCTATTACATCCCAACAGCCGCGTGCTAGACAGTACAGGAAAACCCCGCTTGGTGTTCTCTACACCGTAGGTGTGGTCCTCCAGAGTTCGATGTATTTCATCAAGGTCAGGTCGTAGCTTGGGCTCTCCTCGCCAAACTGTGGCGTGTGCCCCAAAAGCCGTTCCCGGAGCAATGATTTCTGTACCACAGCTCTGTATGGCCAAGCGTCCAACTTCAACCTTTCATTGCCCAGCCGTTCTATCTCACAAGCATCTCAATACCTAGGATTTTTTAAGATTTTCAAATTTCTCGTTTCACCAATCGTCAGGGCTACAATCTACAAGTTCTATATTCGGCCCCGCCTTGAGTACAACTCCTTTATCTGGGCTGGTGCCTCGATAAGTGACTTGTCGTGGCTGGACAAAGTGCAAAACCGCGCCATCACAATCATTCGGAGATGGCACCTTTTGTTTCTCCATAGACTTGAGCCGCTGGAATGTACCATCCCTGGAAAAACTTATCGCCTAATGACTATCCACTGAAATAAATAATATATCCTGACTCCACGGCTATATTTTTTCTGCAACACAAGACTAGCCCACTCGGTTACCCTTTTTCGCGCATACTACGGTCTAGAAGTTCGCTTATAAACTGTGGAACGAACTCCTCCAGTCAGTATTTCTGAACTCGTACAAAAACTTCGAGTTTAAACTAAAGGTGAACGACATGACAGACGATTAGTACAAAAGGTGATTCCCAAGCTTGGGTTTTCCTCATTCCACATATTACAAATTTCAATGCTTCAGAGTTAACTAAAACTTTTTTAAAACTCAAATTACTTGCTTTTTTATAAAATTAAAATAATCCAAAAATTTTGAAAAAAAACTTCACAGATAGCAGAGCGTAGTTTCGATCTACGGACCTCTGGGTTATGGGCCCAGCACGCTTCCACTGCGCCACTCTGCTTGTTGAATTCCTTATGCCAAATGGTGCTTATTAGTACCGTAACATTTTAACTACATTATTACAACGCCTATATTCCTCCTATTTAAATAATTTATTTTTCCGTTATGTTTGAAAATTTAATATAATTTAATAGTTTCATTTATATTTATACTTTGTTGTGTCTTGTAAACTTTAAAATTTTACTTTTTTCCAAAGGTTTTGTTCATTTGAAGATAAAAAGAAAATAAAATATTTGATTGTATTTGCCCATCCTTTCCCCAACTTTTGACGACGAACTTCTACTTTGAAATCGTATTACAAATCGTGTCCGATGCGGTATCCCGTATCTGATAAGTTTCTAGAGAAGACCCCGTTCTAAAAATTTTCGAACGCCTTATGCTCCGGTATACTGGCCTTTCATAAAGTTCCAGTGTATGTCTGATACCAGTTTGGGACATGAATAGTGTCATGAGTTGACTTGAAAAAGGGGCGTTGTTTCATGCGTTGTGAAACAAAGTAGTGTATATGTCTATAGCCACCAGGGGCAGGTTTTTCATAACTATGTTCGGAATAGCGAAAGCAGTTGCCCTCCAAGCTCTGCTTTGTGCAACAACTCTCAGCTCCATCCACGATCTCCCAGATGTTGGGGCCTCTGTTAATACGGTTCTCCTCCACGTCTTTTTAGGCCTTCCAACTCGGCGGGCTCCTTGCGGATTCCAGTACGGGCCTGTTTGGACAGATAATGTTTCTTAAGTAGCAAGGTGTGGCCAATCCAATTCCATTTCCACTGCCAGATTTCGTCATCTATTCTTTCTTGGCCGGTATGGCGTCATAGTTCTTCATTCTGATTCCATCGGATTTTTAGGATATGTCGTAGGCATCTGTTGATGAAAACTGGAAAGCGTTGGGACAGATATGCTCCCCGCATCGTGTAGTCTGGTCTCGCTAAGTCCCATGATGTTGATGTTATATCTGTTCATCTCGTTAAGAACTTCATCCAACCGTTCATCAGCAGGCAGCGTTCTTACATTCCATGTTCCAATTCGTGTTTTTGTTCGAAAAGCAAAGGTCGGCGGATTCCGAGGAATTTTTTTGCCGATTCGTGTTTTATGGTGCAGGGGACTCGCCATTCCACCGTCTCCCGTTAGCTCCTTTCGAAGAAGTACCCCCGGAGCACTGCTTGGGTGTGAGAGCAGGACTTGCTAAGGCTAACAGAGCCTTCGTTTTCATCTGCAGGGACACTTCTAGAGGTTTGATAGAAGGGACAAATCGGGTCTCACTATCTTCTGAGCCCTTTGTTAGCTCCCCAATATTTTGTGTTACTAAAAACGGATTTGGCAAAGATCCATTGAAACAATAATCATTAATTAGATGGCATGGGAATTAAGGGCGAACTCACCGTTGTCGAATTTTTGTTCTGGGGAATCTTCACTAAACTAAACACTTTGGAAAAATTTCAAAGTAAAAAAATATTATTTTATTTTAACTTAAACTTAGTAATTGAGCATTTAATTTGCGCCTAACGCCAGTTTATAATTGAATATTTCATTTGCGCCTAATGGCAGATTGCAGGTTTTCAATTATCAAGATGTTTGATTTTATATGAATATTTAGACAGTTAGGAAACAAGAAGCAGAGTGGCGCAGTGGAAGCGTGCTGGGCCCATAACCCAGAGGTCCGTAGATCGAAACTACGCTCTGCTATGAGTGTTTCTTTTTTTCTTTTCTTTTTTTTAATTTTTTACTCGCCAATAAAATAACTAAAATAAAAACTAATATCATGAATTTTCATTACGCTTTTTACAGTGCATTTTCCCTCGAACAATGGAAGACAGTAACATACGCAAATATAGCCAACACCGCAAAGGAGTTAAACTCTGCCGCTCAGTTGCGTTCATACATCGACGTCCTTTTGAAACAAATACTGGAGGATATGAAGACGCAGATGGAACGTACAAATGAAGCTTTCGAAAGGCATATCAGCGAAATTCGTCAAGTGAAAGATCGCCTTGAAAAGTTGCACTTTGAAACTATTAAGCACATCAACGATATCAACAAGAACATCATCAGTATTGAAAAGGAGCTGGCAGAAAAGGAGGGCTACGTCGCTCTATGCCAAGTTAGACTTGGGAATCGAGCTCAAAGACCCGAGTTGGAATTAACTAAGGATATGGTTCATGAGGCTCTGATGGCTGAATTGAATGCTCTTCAGTGTACTGTGGAGAAGCTCAATCAGAAGCATCGGGAACTTAAGGCGACACTGCGATATTTGTTGCACACTCAAATGTTGCAGGAAGAGGAATTGAATATTAAGGCAAATTCTTTGAAGATAGATGAAGTTGATTGCATGACGACTCGGCTTGTTTTACATTATGATGCGTTATAAATAAACAAAAGAGTTTTGATTCTATAATTCCATTTTTTCGATTCCGTTCGATTGTAGCACAGTTACATTTCAATAAAATTCAATACAATAAAGTAGCTATAACATGTGTTGTTTTTCAAAATTTTTGATTTGTTTACTTTTTTCTTTCATTCTGCAATGATTCTTTTATTGAGTCTATAAGAAATGCGGCGGTCGTAACGTAGAATTATTGCACTTTTAGCAGTCGTTATACCACAGATATGTATGCCAAAGTGCTTAAACAAGTTCAGCAGCCTGTCTATATATTTGCCACATAGACTTCTCAGGTCACGCCAAACAAAGAGTCCCTGAGAGAGCATGAAAACTCGTTATCGTCGAGGCGAATCCTAGATGATATCCTCCATAGCATTTAAGTAAATCTCTGGCTGCGATGTGACCCGGCACAGGAAAAAACCACTTGGAATTTACTAGGCCAGATGTGGACCTTCAGTGTTCGGTATATTCAAATAGAGTCCCATCATCTATGGCCGTTTTCGCCAAACTGGTGGGTACTCTAATAGCCGGTTCTGGAACGATGAAAACTGTGCCCGAGTCCTGTCTGCACAAAGCGACGGCCTTTTCTTTGTCAAGCCAGGAACCCACATGAGGGTGGCACGATATTCAGTAGGTCAAGCAATATCTAGTTGTAAGCTTGGTTTGAAGCAAGGAATAGAGGCAGGAAAGTTTGCGAGGAGTCTCGAAAGTGCAAAAGGAGGAGGCGATGGACCTTGAATGCGGTGCAGCTTGAATGGTGAAGTGTGCGAGGTCCACACCATCGTGTTGGCTGTGTATTGGATGCATGTGGAGTGAAGCTAGTGGACTCCGTCGTGAAGGAAGTCATATAGAAATATGTTGATAAGACCTAGGATAGAACCTTGTGGTGCTTCCGTTTTTATCTCAAATGTCGAGGTCAGATCTTGAATTTGGGTTACCCCTTTTCCGTTTTAAGGGACCAGTCGATTATGTGAGAATGGGTAGTCTAGGCGATTTCAATTGACAATGTAAACTGCCTTTTCAGGTCCGATTCTTGCAGGAGTAGGAGCGCGTGTTCTGTTGAAGTCTAATTGGAGCCCTGGGATGATCTCTTTATCTGCACAGCAATCTTCTAGTCTTTTTAGTATGATTCCTTTGAGAATTTTTCCTCATTTGGAGAGGAGAGAAATCGGTCTAAATTTTACAACATCCTTCCCTGTCATATTCAGCACGGTATCATTTTTACATCGTTTACACATTCTGCAGAGTGGGAGTAATTATTATAGAACAATTTCGAAATAGCAGCATCTAGCCAACACAATCTGATTTAAAAGGATTTTCTATAGTATATCTCAACATTTAAACTTTAGTTTAGTTGTAAAATTAAAAAAAAAAGGAAAATATTTTTTTCTACCTCAACTTGTTTATAAAATAATTATTTGCGCAACTAGCAACCTTTCAAACTTACGTATGGCAATACCGAAACTTCGAATTCTATTTAATTTTCGAAATTGAAAACACCAAAAGCTGGGAATTTTTAAAGCGCCACATCCGCTCAGGTACCAATTTTTGACAGAAGTTTTGTGTTTTGAAGCGGAAAGGAAATAGTTTATTCGCAATTATTAACTTAATTTTACATAACTTTTACGTGGAAACACTTAAAAGTTAGTTGTAAAGACTTCAATAATAGAAAGGTAATTGGAAAATATAAAACTTTGGGGTTTTTCTCACTTTAATTCATTCCGATTGACTTTGACATGTTGCAAAACAAAATCAATACAAGAAATTTTCAATTTTTCGCTGGAATTTAAGGTTTTTTGAGAGTTGCATAACATTTTTGGACAACATTTGTTCATTTAATCACTTTTATGGGGGTTTGAGTTGATTTGTCCGTATAAAAGGGCTGGGTATTAATGTGGGGTTAATAACCTCGCTTTTGATCATATTTCCATGATTCCATGATTGCGGATAGATCCAAAGAAGAGATGAGGAGAACTGCGATTGCTTAGATAAAATTGGGCTTTTAGATAAAGATTCCGAAAACGAATATTCCAGTTTACTTGAAAACAGTAATTCATACTGAAATCTTCATGCTTTGCAGATAATAAAAGCACAAACATGTCAAAACGGGGAGCAGACGAGACAACCTCGAGCTCCTCTCTTGGGCAACCTCCCATTAAGAAAGTGCATTTTGAGCCGCACTTGATTGGACCGGTGTCCACCTTAGAAGAAATGGATATTAAGGTCCTGCAGTTCCAGAATAAGAAGCTTGCACAGCGTATAGAGCAGCGTATGCGGACAGAAGCCGAGTTGAGGCATAGAATTGAACAGCTGGAGAAGCGCCAAACACAGGACGACGCAGTTCTGAATGTTGTTAATCGATACTGGAATCAGCTTAATGAAGATATTCGAGTGTTACTGCAACGCTTTGACGCAGAGACAGCGGATGAGTCGGAAAATAAGAGTAAGGAAGTAGCTATGTGTGTTTAACAACTCTAATTAAGTATTATTATTCTTTTAAAGATGAAAATGAGGTCACTACCTCGTTTTTGGCCCAACTTTCTACATGGGATAAGGAAGAGCTAGACGATAAGCTAGCGAATAGAGTACAAGTATCAAAACGCGCGGTTGCCAAAATTGTACAGGTAATTGATCGGTTAATGCAAAGAAATGAAAAAATTACACTTTGCCTGAAAAGTGGCTCTTCTAACAATGAAGAAGGTGCCGAAGATAGTGGAGAAATTCCTCCCATCGATGAGATTTTACGGCAATCTCAGGTTGAAATTATGGGCGAAAATAGAAATCTTCAGAATCTCAACACTTCGCTTCATGAAAAATTCCACACAATGTCGCTTAAGATGAAGGAATACCAAGACGCCCTCACTGCCAAGGAAACTGAAAACGCTGAATTGCGCAATCAAATTGATGAGCTGCAGTATGAGCTGGAAAAAGTTCGATGTCGAAATGATAAGCTTGAAAATCACTTCGCAGAGGCTATTGCCAAACTTAAGGCTTATCATCAAATGCACGGTGATCCTAACAAGAGCTCGGGCAAAAGCCTGGCCACGACGAATGTTAATAGTCAGCATCTAGAAGATTTACAGAAGGAGCTCGAAGAATACAAGGAATTGGCAAACAACAGGTTAACGGAGTTGGATAAGTTGCATCAGGCGCATAGAGAAACTCTTAAGGAAGTGGAAAAGTTAAAAATGGATGTAAGTACTGCGAAACACCTTAGGAAATTAAAAATATTTATTCCTTTTATCATATTTATCTCCAGATCCGGCAGCTACCAGAGTCAGTAATTGTAGAAACTACCGAGTATAAATGTCTTCAGTCGCAATTCTCTGTACTTTACAACGAATCAATGCAGATTAAGACTATGCTCGATGAGACTCGCAATCAGCTACAGACTAGCAAGAATCAGCACTTGAGGCAGATTGAAGTAATGGAAAGCGAGGAATTAATAGCACAGAAGAAGGTTCGCAGCGAAATGATTCAAATGGAAGACGTTCTAGCACAAATTCGCAAGGAGTATGAGATGCTGCGTATTGAATTTGAACAAAATATGGCTGCTAATGAGCAGACTGCGCCAATAAATAGAGAAATGAGACATTTAATAACTTCGCTGCAAAATCATAATATTCAACTAAAGGGCGAAGTGCAGCGGTACAAGAGGAAGTATAAAGATGCTTCTGCTGATTATATTAAGGTTGTATTTCAATAAAGGTTGTTGACTTGTTTTTTTTTATTAAATTTTCTATTGTAGTTAAGGAAAGAATTGGAAGAAGTTGTGGCAAAGATGGAGGGCACCAATAATCGCGGAGATGATATTAAACAAGAAGGATGTATCAAAGAAGAAACCAGTTCTGAGGGTTCGGCAAGTATTAAGGAGGAAAATGCTGGAACGCAAATAAAAAGTAAGTATCAAGGCTCTACGTATGTTAGTACATATTATATTTAGTTTTATAGTAATTCAGTGTTGTAAATATGCGAATTTCTTCTTAGTGCTCTGCTACTACAGGCGTTGTACAAATGTAGTAAAACTTACATAATTGTAGTGCCTATGATGGCGAACATTGGCTTCCTTTTGAAAGCCAGACGGAAACATATCCGTACTGCTGCAGGATGGCTGCAACCTAAACATTCCCTTACTCCGCAAAATATTCAGGGTTTTCTACGCACATACATAGTTATATCTCATTTGTCAGCCTGCTTCTTAAACTAGGAGTGTGAAATAGTGGCGGCTTTCCTCGATATCGTGGGAGTCTTTGACAATACATTATAGCAGGGGCTCTGAGAAAACTTTCCCAACACTTTGTGACTGGATCGACTCTGTTGCAAGCTCGCATGAACTTGATTTGATCTCCAGCTAGTGCGTTATCGTAGAATTTCCTAAGCAGGCAAAGCTCAAGGCTTCTCACAACAAGGCAAATACTTAGGGGTAACATTAGATGCCAAACTCGATGAACAATCTGACGAACAGGACGAGCATGTTCCCGTTGGCCTGTTCCTACCAGCAACTTGCCGACTACAGCATTGGAGGCTCTGCTCAACTTAGTACCATATTATCTTGAAGTAGAGAAATTCGCCAAGTGCGTTGATCTGCAATGGGGACATTCTACAATTGTCAGTATCATGCAAAAGATTCGAGGGGAAGGAGGGGGCCTGTGTGTATGCCTGCGAGAATCTCAAAGTTTAAGCCTTTTCGTGTAAATATATTTGCCTACGCCGGGTTTTTCCTAAGATATCTCCGGGTGCACTAGCTGCAATACGACAGCGTAGTTTTAGCAGAGCGTACAACCTGATGAGAAGAGTATGTATCATCCGTCGAGCAGCAGGGAATGTGTGACCGACCAGTCGGTGTAAGACCCATGTCCAAGACAGGAGACACCGCTGGGGGTTCGCACATAGACGATAGTGTCGGATTCCTACTAACTAAACTCACCAACGCTTTTACATGGCGCTTGCGTCCAGACCACTACGAGCCGCAAACGAATTATTTCGGCCTGGCGTCATCAACGTTACGTTGCGTTTCTTTGCATGAAAGGTGACTTCAACCACTACCGGATTCAATGGCTACATAAGTGCCTGTAGATGCTTCGGATGGTGGACAGGATTCTACCGAGAAGCTCCTTCCTCTAGGTTCTGTGCATCCGTTTTTGCACGCTTCTCTGTTTGATCTTTTGTGCTCTTATAATGTTGCATTATATTTTTTGTCTGCATGTCTTAAGGTGGGGGTATCCACCAAGAGTTTTGTCTCCGCACTATCTCCATACATTATCCGCCGAAGTGTCTCCACCAAAATCAATGTGCGGATATAATAATTGTGCGGAGACTACACACGCACCCCGATATTCCAGTGGATACAAAACGTATCCATTAAAAAATGTTCTGTGTCGGTGCGGAGAACTTCTGCGGGGACTGTGCGCGGATAAATAAATGCAGAGGATACTTGAAAAAAGACTTCGAAAAGTCTTGAAGCTGCTTTTTGAGGCCTATCTTTTGTTTTCCAGTGAATATGATAAACACAAAACATCTTAGTACCGACAAGGGTATTATTTTCAAGAGAGTTTTCAAACGCGGTTGGCTTGAGGCGTAGATTCCCTCGAGTGAAGTTAATATTTTTTGTTTTTCTCGAGTTTCCTAAATACTGAATGGACACCTTGTTCAGCCCTAGTTTTTAAATATGGTCTCACCGAACACCACGTGCTTCCGCTTTTTTGCATTTGCCACAATAATAAATGCTGCAGAGCACATTGCTAAATTTTCCTCAAAGTAAATTTTTTTTCTTTTTTCTTATGGTCGACCAAATAGCAATTGAGAAGTGGTAAATGTTTCTCAGCGCAGCTGAGAAGTGCACCTGCTGCGCTAGAAGGGTAACCCTATTAACTCTCATTCTCCTCGCATGACCAGCTTACGCCATTGCGTCATGGGCCTCGATTAGCAATCTAGCTGCTATCTCTTGGCATCCCTTTCTTTTAGCTTTGTATTGCTTAAGTTTCTGCTTGTTTGCCTTCAGTGTCGGTTCCATCAATCGCCACACGTCCTCCGACCTTATCTGATCCAGGGTGTTCTCCGGTGTTAGCTGCAACCTCAGGTTTACATAGAGAAGAGGCGGAGCATGTCCGGCCAACCTGGGAAGAACGGTGAATCAGAATATGCGTTAGTGTCCCCAACTCCACATTTGGCATGAGTCTATAGGTTCATCGGACCTTAGTAGGCTCGTCCCACCTTGTCTACCATGCTGTGATGAACTGGGCGCCCGTCGCAAGAGTATCAAAGGTAGCCATAGTAGAAAGGATGACAGGATACTGGTTCGCTGAGCACTGTGCCTTAAATTATCGCCTATGGAGAATCAGAAGGACAAGTCTGTCCTTGACAATCTCTACCTCTTTGCCGTGATATTGAGGTAATTTGATTCCTCGGTGCTAGTGTACAAGGGCTGTCAAGAGTTCAATAGGGTCAAATTTCGTTATACTGGTGGTTCCTATAGCACGAATAATGAATATAGAAAGAATAATGAATATAACAAAAAAACTTAAGTTGTTGAATTTTTAGTCGTCATTAGTACCAGCCATGAATATATTTATTATTACACTTTGCAGCTGAATCAGATGAAAATGATGAAGACGGCAAGGACACAAAAGATGGAATTAAGCAAGAAAAGGGTGTCTCTGGCTCGAATACTCCAGGCGAAAAGAAGGAAGGTCAACAGGGTAGCAACAGCATAAAAACAGAGAAAGAAGTCAAAGAAGCGCAACGTATCAAAGAAATGAAAATCGCTGAATCTGAAATGGTTCGCGATATGAAAGTACAATTGAAGTAAGCATTTTATCCTTAAAGTTAGAAAAGAAATTAATTTTTTTAAATATTTTGCAGGAAGGCTATGAATGACTCAAAAGAAATGAAGTTACTTCTAGACATGTACAAAGGTGTTTCCAAAGAGCAACGCGACAAAGTGCAGCTAATGGCCATTGAAAAGAAGCTGCGATCGGAAATTGAAGATTTGCGACAGCAGCTAAAGAAGCTGCAAGAAAGCAAGAGAGAAGAAAGAAAGAAGCTAGCAGATGAAGAAGCCTTGAGAAAGATTAAGCAATTAGAAGAACAAAAATATGAACTTCAGAAGCAAGTCGCTAGTCAAAAGCCAGCTGATGGTCCTTGGCCTGGTGGTCATTATGTTCGGCCGTTTGTTGGGTCACACGAAGAAGAAGCGCTTCTCAATGAAATGGAAGTTACAGGGCAGGCGTTTGAAGATATGCAGGAGCAGAATTCCAGGCTTATTCAGCAACTACGAGAGAAGGACGATGCTAATTTTAAACTTATGTCCGAGCGAATAAAAGCTAACCAAATGCATAAGCTTTTGCGTGAAGAAAAACAGATTCTCGAAGATCAGGTGGCAACCAGAGACACCCAGATCGAAGCTATGCACATTGTTCTTAGGAAATTAGAAGAAAAAGAAAGAAGCCTCCAAAATACTGTTGCCACAATCGAAAAGGAACTCGTTTTGCGTCAGCAGGCAATGGAAATGCACAAGCGTAAGGCCATCGAGTCGGCGCAGTCTGCTGCTGATCTTAAGTTGCATTTAGAAAAATACCATTCACAAATGAAAGAAGCACAACAGGTCGTCGCTGAGAAAACTAGTTCACTAGAAGCTGAAGCGTACAAAACTAAACGGCTTCAGGAGGAGCTGGCGCAATTCAAGAGGAAGGCGGAACGCATGAAGAAGATCGAAATGACTGGAACAACAATCGATGAAGTCATGATGGAAGAAATACGAGAGTACAAAGAAACCCTGACTTGTCCGTCATGCAAGGTGAAAAGGAAGGATGCAGTTTTGTCGAAATGTTTCCATGTTTTCTGTTACGACTGTTTGCGGACTCGCTACGAGACAAGGCAACGCAAATGCCCGAAATGCAATTGCGCTTTCGGTGCAAACGATTACCATCGCTTATACTTGTCGACTTAAATAGGCTTGCAGTACTGCTTTTACACATTATATACTATTTAACTGGATTTTAAGGCTTTGTAAGATTTACAAAAGAGAAAGTTCGAACAACTATTTAGGGTTTTATCCAGCTCCGTTTAATGCCACATGGGGACATAACTTGGCTCCACTATCATGTGTTGAATATGTTTTATATCTTTCCACTGAAATATTTTCATAATTTTTATTAGTTTTTAAGACACTTTTAGAATTTTAGGCGAAAGTTGATCATTGTTCCATTTTCTGAAATAAATGTAAGATCAATAATTAAATTTTGCAGGTGTTTGTTCCTCTTAAGTTTGAAGGTATTATTTATAATTTTGTGCTGTTCATATCTGCTGTTAATTTATAGAGGACGAAATTTTGAAGTAGTTACCAAGCAGAAATTTATTTTAGGCTCGGAAGTCTACTTTATATAAGAGTAAACAAGTTTTTGGTCGCGCCCCTTAAGGTGAGTGAATTTTCCATTAACCAAATAAATCACAAGTAGTCATTTTACAATCTGCAGAGAACAGTCGCTTTCGTACGCCGATTCATCAAGAGACAGAGCGAAAAGGGCAATCACTAGATTGGGCTGTTTCACACGAGAGGACGGCCAACCAACAAAATGTGCTGTCATCGGCCATTCCCTTTTGAAATTTGACGAAAAGTCGTACGGGCTTTCACACGGGCCAATTTTTCCAATCAACTGTACGTCAAAATGCTCGAGCTTGTTGTTGTTGTTTTTAATCTAAATTCTCCCTTCTGCTATTTCAAAAACAACAGCAACCACACCGCTGTCAAAAAGTCGTATCGAAAATCATGTGAGAAAGTTGCATGGGAAAATCTTCCCTCCCCATCGTCCTTTCCCACCCTCTTCTCTCAAAAATGACGTTTCCGTTAGTTGGCCGTCGTCGCGTGTGGAACAGCCCATTGTGACACACACGAACTGGAGTCAGCTAAGCAATCAGATCTAGAAGTCAAAACTACTCACCGATATCCAGCATCTAAAGAGGTACGGCGAGGTTAGTGAAACAAGTCCGTTGAACACATTGTCACCATGGCTCGATGAAAAAGGATTAATTAGAGTGGGAGAAAGATTACAAGCATCAAATCTGGGACAAGAAGCTAAACATCAGCTTTTGCTGCCATATGACCACGCTATAACAAAATTAATATAATGATGTACATACACAGAAAGCAACCATCATGTAGGTCCACGGGCTCTATTGTCAATCGTGAGGCAAAGATATTGGCTCATAAAGGCCGTCTCATCGAGTACAACCAGCACGGCCTTTCGTAACTACAGGAGTGGATTTCAAAATCAGAGCAAAGAGACCTCTAAAAAGTTACATCGCGGTGTTCTGATGCTACGCGACCAACGCAGTGCATCTCGAAGACGTAACAGATTTAACCACGCAAGGCTTTATAGGGGCACTCAGAAGCTTCATAGGAAGACGCGGACCGAACAATATTCTGCGATAATGCAACCGATTTTGTGGGCGACAAGGGTCAGTTGGAGAAATTACGGCAGATGATCGAAAACGACCGGTCAAATGGACCCATACCATCTGAAGGTTCTAAGATCGGGATCGACTTCAAGTTCATAACACTCCGAGCTCTTTATTTCACAGGGTTATCGGAGGCTATTCGAGTTTGGCAGTATCGTCAATTGACAAAGTAACACAGGACACCAAGGTCCGCGCGTCCTAATAAGGCACGTCGTCTTGGATTCCGTGCTAAGCAAGACTAGTGCATCTACAGGATTAGAGTACGACGAGGTGGACGTAAATGCCCAGTACCGAAGGGTTGTACATATGGCAAACCAAAAAGCCATGGAGTTAACGAATTGAAACCATACCGCAACTTGCAGTCTATTACTGAGGAACGTGTTGGACGTAGACTCGGAGGACTTCGAGTCTTGAATCGAACTGCTTAGCACAAGATGCTTCCTAAAAGCAATTCGAAGTTATTTTAGTTGATCCAGATCATAATGCTATCCGTCGTGATGCTAAAATCAATTGGATCTGCAAGGCTGTTTACAAGCATCGTGAATTACGTGGTCTTAGCTCAGCTGGCAAGAGCTCCGGAGAGCAAAGGATACAATACAAATATTCACAAACTATTGGCGGATCTCGTGGGGCCGCACAGTGGGGCAAATAGCTCATTTTTTGGACAAGCGACAATTCCCAAGCCTGGAATTAATGAAACTTAAAAAAAATTTTTTTAAACTATTCGTGATAAAATTGCCTTTAATTCTATCGAGCCAGAATTTTGAAATTTGAAAATTAAAGATGGCTAATCCAATATGGCGGACATAAATTTTGTAAGAAAATTAAATTTTTGTCAAAAGATTCTTTAATATTTTAAAAAATTGTTACTTTGGGGATTTTTTTGGAAACCAAAAATTAATTAATAATAGTTAATTTCAATAATTTTAAAGAATCTTACGAAAAAAATTTAATTTTCTTACCAAATTTATGTCCGCCATATTGGATTAGCCATCTTTAATTTTGAAATTTCAAAATTCTGGCTCGATAGAATTAAAGACAATTTTATCACGAATAGTTTAAAAAAAAAATTTTTACGTTTCATTAATTCCAGGCTTGGGAATTGTCGCTTGTCCAAAAAATGAGCTATTTGCCCCACTGTGGGCCGGTTGAAGACGCAGAAATCGTCTAGACGATGTCAAACCATAAGTCAAAATTGGTCTGGCCTAGGCTTGATAGCAGATCACCTTGATCCGAGGGCTTCGGTCTGGTCTGAGTTCACGAAAGCGGGCTCGGGTATGCTCCGTGGGGCTCCCTAGTTCCACTCCTTGCCTTGCCCTTTAATGGGTCCAGAACCTTAGGGCAGAACGGCAGTGGTCTGGGTCTGCTTGTTGTCCCAGTAGGAGGCTAATTGCGATTCCACGCTTTTTTACAATATTTTTTTTCCTTCTTTTGGGGTCCCTGCTCCCCTGGATGGTGGGAGTGTTCCCCCTAGATTTTATGGGAGCTGGTGCTGCCAATTTTCTGGCGGGTCCAAATACTTTGGGCAGAGGGGCGGCTGTCCAGGTCTGCTTCTTGGCTACCCGGGCTCCAGGCCACCGTCTTCTCTTTGGTTTATAAGGAAGAAGTTCACTCTCTTTGGTTTATAAGGAAGGCTCCCCAATTCCACTTCGGGCCTCCTTCGCTTGGCCCTCTTCAGATAAATAGGTACACAAAAGTCCCATGAGTATGGTAGGAAAAGTAAGGTCCATCCTGACAGAGCCTCCATATAAGAATAAGGCATTATACAATTGGGTGCGCCCGCTGCCCAGAGGAGATCGTTAAAACACAGTGCAAAACCTACCCACTGCCATGCAGCCCTCGACACGATAACTTTACATCTTGGCTTTGTAGGCCCGATCATATTAGTCCATCCCTTTCAGGACAGCTTCCAGTGGCCACCACGAGCAGGTTATGATCGCGCTTCCACCAGTCCAAGATAGTTACGGCACTTGCGTATTTAAATATTTAAATACACTACATGTTGCTCCCCCTATCTCGCTGGTGACTGACCACCAATCAGCACTACAGTGTACAATTGTTCCGAAGTCACGTTCTAGGTGCGTCTGGATCACTAAATTCTTCAGCCCCTGTTCTGTATACAATTCGGTCATTCGCATATACTGGTGCGAAGCGGAGTAAACTTATTATGTCTCTTGTAAAGATATTAAATAAGAACGGCGAGTTTACTACACCCTGTTGCAGATTTTTGCCTGCGTTGCTCATGGGCAACTGATGATTGTCAATCATTTCTTCGACCACGGGGCTCGTATGCTAGAGCGTTGATGCTGATTCTTTGATTACTGTTTTCAACTTATTCCATAGCGTTCATAAATTCCTGATTAAACCATCCATGCGGCTTAGGCTTTATAGATTTGGCGGAATATGAGCGATCGACAAACGCATTCCGACTAATATACTTTTTGTAATGCAGAGAGCGGCAAAACTTTTGACATTTAAACTTTTGGTCGTAAATTTGATTCATTGTAAGAAGAAGAGAATATCCCTTCTTGTTTTAAATGTCTCAGTACAGAACAAAATAGAACAGATTAAAAAACCACAGTTGAAAACGTTTTCAATTTAAGCTCGTTTCGATAATGAAAAAAACTAAAAATGCGTGGATATCTTTCCACTACAAACACCACTACCGCACTTCCATTATTCCACAGCCAAACAACAAGCAAGCACCGAACCGTCGTGGTTCATTTCTAGTGGTAAATTCACTGGAAAGTCGAAGCTAAAAAACTACCAGTGCTTCTCAATCGGATGGATGCAGCCACGAAAAAGGCAGACAGAAGAAAGCGCCACAGCAGACGGCACGATGATCGGCGCAAGACCCGCCGAGGGAGCACCACGTCTCTTCGAGTTGAGACTACGGAATAGTCCGAGATCCGAGTTGAACGAGTGAAGTGCGTCCAGGGTAGTGTTCGCCACACGAGCCTTTCTAGAAAGAATTTTTCAGTTAGTTTTTTCCTTTACAATAATTTTATGAAAACCGAATTGCGGCTAAAGAAATCTTGAACTTATTCTTAACCCTTCGGGAGTTCTATGGTGGAAGTGTCAACGCGGAGCCCGACCGAATCAATATAATATCACCTGAGAGCTCTGATAACGAATCTGCGATTAAGGTGTGCGTTGTGTGTCAGTCCAGCGCCGATACTCGCTCGATTTTCTGGATAAAAGTCGGGTGTGAACTTTTGTGTTTTTGTTTTGATTATTGACCATGAAAGGATAGAAAAAAGTTTAATTGTACACGCAATCGATTGATCGATCGCTTCAAGGGACACTGAAGGAATCGCCTTGTCCTTTGACCGTGGGTGAAGCACCTCTAGTGACCCCACACCGCCCGTGTTTTTTTTTCTTCTTTTTCTACTGTGCGAAATTCCCTCCAGTGTTTTTTTTGTTGTTGTGGAACAGTGAGTTTTTGCGATTTTGTGTTCTTAATGCTAACATCGTTTTTTTTAATCAGTGGAAAGTGAAATTAATAAAGGGAAACCGTTAGCAGCTCGAGTCCAGAGCCTGAAGCTACAATAATACAGTGTGCAGAATTACAAAATAGCTGAACGCATTCGACACGCTCGTCCGTTTGCTAAAATCCGCGCAGCCAATTACCGCGCGTTTCAATTTAAATACGAACGAATCGGAATCCGGAATACGGAGAGGAGAGCTCGCAGGAAACGGTTTAATCAGTATTGGATGAAGTTTTTGCCGTGTTTTCCGCATTCCTGAGAAAAGTGAAAAACATCATTCGCGTCGGTTAGATTAGTTACACTCAAGGAAATCCAATTCAGATACGAAAAATAGTGCACGGGGGACTCTCCGGCGGACCACGCTTTTCAATCATTTCGCCAATTTGCGCTGATTGATACTCGGCGAGTTTTGTCCCCTAGTTGACCCCTTCCAGCTTGTAGTTAATCCGACTGCATCGGCGCAGTGTCGAGCCTCCGTAACAGTAGGTAGCCGCAGCGCAGCTTATAGACCGAAGCGAGGTTGTCCAGTGTCTCAAACGAGGTAATTTACTAGCGTCCATATTTCATTGCTCAATTGTTTATTAAGAAAAATGAAAAAAAAATCTTGATTTGCACAATGAGCGCTCATTTATTTATTGGCATCAGAATAAATCGGTCTAATCGCCATTTGCTGTGCGTAATTCAGTTCTGGTCTGTCTGTGTCTGAAATTCTGAAATGCAGCTCTGTCGCCGGAATACCAACTCTGAACACCAAGAGCAGATGGCCCTAATCATACTATAGCAGGAGGTCACGTTCAAACTGCTGCTGTTGCTTTGCAGTCGTCGTTGTGGGAATATATATCGCTGGGTTTTTGTGTTTTCTGTTCCTGTTTGTCCTTTTTTGGGAGAGAAAACGAAAAAAAAAATTGCAGGCAAAGATACAAAGCGAAGGAAAACCCCTCCTTGCATGTCCTTCAGAACAATGAAAACTAACACATGTTTGCAGTTCTTATTCCGGAATCAATAAACCGGGAACGATGGCACTGTGTTAAGGGGAAAAAGGACGACGGAGTGCAAGGATATAAAACAGGGACTCTCAGACTCGACAATGTTTTTTTTGTTGTTGTTTTTTGGGTCCCAATTGTTTAAGATCCTTTTCAAAGATGAAGTTGTATACACGAGACGAAGTCTACGGGGTGTGGGTTTATGTGTGTTCTCGTCTTTACTGACAAAAAAAACAGATTCTTAAAAAGTGCACTGTCATAAATTCCTTCTTATTTTTGGTACTTGAAATGACTTCCAGATGGAAATTTCATGCAAATACAAATTAAGTTCTGCTTTTTGTGATATGATGCAGACATACTTTAAAACAATTAAACCAGTCTTTATACTATTTCAATTACTCTGCTCATCTCAATCACGATTTTGGGGGAGAAATTTTGAAATTACGTCAGTAATTTTTGGAAAATCAATTTTGGCCATTGTCTAAAGAAACCATCGTTTCCCAACCTGGGGGTTGCCTTTAGACATTTGGGGGGTCGCAATCTGTCAAAAAAAATTATTTTAATAAACAATGTGTTTTAAATTATAATCAAGTTTTACACAATATATAAACATGCAATAACAACCGTAAAAAGCCAACAATTTAGCCACGATTTTCGTGGTAAAGGTTGGTCCACATATATCTGTGACGTGACGGCGACTTCAGTGCAGTTCCAGAACCATCAGTGAAAAAAAACATCGGCACGTTGTAATTCCATGGAAACAAATTGGGAAAGGCGCGACATGTTCCCACACATCCGACGCAGTGGGGCACCGACGACGTTCTCAGTACCTCCTTTTCTAGTAAAGCGCATAGCTTCTTTCTTTCAGGGGCGTTTCCAGCCAACTGGCTTAGGGGGGGTAATTTTAAAAAAAGAAAAAACTTAAATATTTTTTTATTCCATAAATACAAAACAATCAACATCAAAAAAAAATTAAAAGTGCATGTCAGCTCCGACGATTGTCTTAAATTATATACAACTAGCTGGAACCCATATAAATCCCACATTTCCGCTTCTCCTTACCATCTCACCAAAAAAAACGTTGATCCATTCTGAACCGATTGCTTAGAGAGCTTCAGGATACACTATGTTCAATGTTTTTCCATTTGTAGCTAGAATGTCAAGATTTTCCGATTTTCCAACTCTTGAACAACCTATATACAGTTAACGGGGAAATGACACTCAGATGGCAAAATTCGTCCGGTATATTGGTCCCACAATTTTGAATTTATAAGTTTTGATCATAAATTCGTTATTTGCTACCTTAAAAAACCCCAGTCACCGATTTTCATTGAGATCGGAACACAATTTGAAAATTCATCGGCCATTTTGAATTTATAAGTTTTGACCAAAAATTCGTTATTTGCGACGTTATAAACCCCTAGATATCCACTTTTATTGGAATCGGAACAAATTTAACAAAATTCGTCCGCCATATTGGCACGGCCATTTTGAATTTATAATTTCTGATCATAAATTCATTATTTGTTACCTTAAAAAATTTCAGATACCGATTTTCATTGGAATCGGAACACAATTTACAAATTCGTCGACCATCTTGATTTTACAATTTTTGACTGCAAATTCGTTATTTGCGACCTTAAAAACCTCTAGATACCCACTTTCATTGGAATCGGAATAAAATTGGCAAATTCAACCATATTTCTGCTTCCATTTTGAATTTCGGTCATATACGAGTATACCCAATGTTACTCGCTGATAATAGAGCTTTATATTGGCGACAGAATTTTTAAAATCGGTTCGGTAGTTTTTGAGTTTATCCGGAACAAACAAACAATCAAATCTTTTCTCTTTATATAATAGTATAGATAGGCAAAGGAAGCAAATGAACCCATATATTTATTTATATTGATTTGATAAAACATATTACATAAATTTTCTTTCCTACTTTTTAGTCTATTATATGTTTTTCGCCATTTTGTGGTGGCTGCCATATTAGAATCAAAATGACGTCAGACAGATTACTGCATTACAATCGTCATACCCTTTCATTTGATACCCATTCTGAGGGCGTTGTGAGGAAAAAAGTAATCCGCCATTTTGAATTTGGAATGACGCGACACAACTAATTGTATTCTATCTGTCATGCCCTTCCATTTGATGCCCATGTCGGTGGGTCGGGGAACACAATTGCAAAAATCGGGCGCCATTTTGGAACCGCTTCTTGATTTTTTTACAAAATGGTCAGATATTCAAGCAAACACATATCAAAAATCTGCTGAAAAGATCATTCAAATTTGTGTGCCCTCCCCATCGTCCTCTCTCACCCTCTTCTTTATAAACCACTTTGCAGCCGACTCTTGTCGTGTCGTGTGTACGCTCGTGTGGAATCAGCCATAGCGTGCCATATTAGCGGGAGTCTCGGGTATCGGCCCCTTCCACGACTCTCCAGCAGTTTTGGAAAAATTCACCGTCATATATCGCCGACTAGATTCACCATAACTTATCTTGTTTGAAATTGTGGTAATTTTTAAGAATAAAAATAAATAAGCGAACGAAAATTCTTAGGGGGGGTAATTACCCAATTACCCCCCTCTGAAACCGCCCCTGCTTTCTTTTATATTTCTTGGGTTTTTGCGTTTTCAAAAATGTGAACTTCAAATTCAAAATCAATTGTTATTAAAATGTCAAACTGACAATTTCAGCATCAAGAGTGAGGTGCTGAATTAGGCTGAATTCGATTTTCAGGTTTGAGCATTGGTTTTCGACATGATTTTGTTCGTAATTTTGCCAAAATTACGAGGTTTGAGATAATTTGGAAATCACAGGAATACATGGGAAATCACATGATTTTGAATGTGATTTTGGTCGAAATCACGAAAATAGCCGAAATCAGGTAATTTCGGCTCAGTGCAAACATGATATAAAGTTTATTTGAAATACACTCAAACCTGTTTCTGTGCAGTCTTTTTTGTGAGATTTTTTTGTAGGACTTTTTTATTCGAAATATAACAATATTTCGCCACAAATTACATATGTACAATATAAGTAATAAATGTGAAGATTGCTTTGACGTCAGGTTGCTTGAATGCCCAAATGTATTTCATTCTCCTACTACATACATATGTACAGACTCGTGTGGATCAACTTCTCGCCTTTTTTTAGCAAATCACTAAATGCGTTTTATCTTATCTTGTAGAATTTAGTTTCGTTGTCCACCAATCCACTATATCTGGTCCACTCCACTCTCCTTTCACTTCCGGAAGAGTCCACGTGGTATGAAGCCACTTTCTTTTTAATTCTTTTTCCCCCTCGTCTAAAAACAATGCTATTGCAGCAAGATATTCCACGCTAAATTTCATGATGCACTTAAGATCACTGTCCAAATTTCAATACTAAAAAGTAAAGAATGTCAGTGAAAAATTCATCACGGAAGCCACTGACACGGAAAGCATCGGTGCGGTGTCGTCACGGATATGCGTAAATTTACGACAGATTTGACGGAAGAAGATGGAGACCGATAAAACATATTTGTTTTTTCTGTCATCTCCATCAGAATCAGACTCAATTTTTGTTTTCTTACCGAGAAAATCGTTCCAAATGTTTGGATTTTTATCTTTCAACCAATATTTTAGTGAGGGGGTCGCAAGATTTTTTACTTCCTTTTTTAGCTCTTCAGGGGTTGCAACACTAAAAAGGTTGAGAAACGATGGTCTTAACAAAAGCTGAAAGTGAATTTTGATGATTTTTATAAAGAAAAGGAAAAATTTCTTACACATATATTTTCTCCATTCCAAATTCCATTTTCATTTATTTTTAATTGATATTTACCTTAACAAACAATTATATTTTATTAATGACGTAAAACAATTTGAAATTTAAGTAGTTCTATTTCAAATTGTCTAGAAATATAAGATTAATTCCTAAACCACATAGTATCAACATTTATGGCTTTGATTATAGTTTTTCTAAATCAGTTTTTCTCTGTTATTAACATTGAACGAGTGAGCTTACATTTATTTCGCTTTAGTAAAAATTTAATGATAGTGTTCCATAAAAAATAGACGATGAATAAAAATAAATATCGATGCACAAAAAACAACTCCGATATTCTCGAAATTACTAGCACAAAAAGTGGGAGAATAATATGAATTTAATTTATTATTTATTTTTTTTTCGATTTAATAACAACAATCAATATAATATTTATGACTATAGTTTTTGTGAACGATGCATTTGATGATAAAAAAGAAACACATTTCTGCTTGAGGATTATTTTGTGACTCCTATAAAGTATTGGTTTTTTTGCAGGTGTAGTAACGAAACCAGTTACTTTATGAAAAAATTTAATATTTTAAATAATTTTTATTAATTTTAATGCATAATGTCTAGAAAGACAATACTGTGTCGGCTGGTCGTGCCTGCATACTTACGTATATGTCTACATGAACCTTTCACGATTATGTTTCACGTTTGACGCATCATGCATAAAAAGTATTGATCCAGAGACCATGAAATTTTTAATGAAAGGTTTTTTTGTTTTCATGAAAATTTCCAGCACATTTACATTTTAAAAATATTATAACAAGATTATATTATCCAATTTCCTTTAAAATTATGTTAACTTCAAAGTGAAATTAAAGTTGGTTATTAGTAAGAGAATAATCATTAATTTGGATATAACTAAGTATGAAATGATACCCAAATACTAGTTTTATTGATATCGTTGTGCCATTTATGCTTGTAAGATATTCTGCAAATCTTACCCTATTAATTTTGATGAAGATGGATAGATAGTTCAGGTTCGTTATATGTCATCCATCTATCATTTTTATTAACTTGACATTATATACATATATCATAGGGATTTTGCCTCGAATCTGTTGATTCTGTTTTGCGAATCTTGTGGCATCATTCATATGTCACTTCCGTAACAGAGTTTAGGTCTAATAAGTACTTTACATAATAATAGATTTGTTTTCCTGTGCACACAAATGAAAATTTTAATATTTTTTTGCTGAGCTCTATTTATTTGTACGATATTTCCTCTTGTTCTTCAATTTGCCAATAATTTATCAACTATCTTTACATTGTGATCGCCACTTGCACCTAGAGGCGTACATAGCCAAAGTAGCACCCATGGAATACACTGAAACGGTGACCTTTTTAAATATTATTTTTTTGTGCGCCGTAAAAGCCTCTTACCGTACCTCTTTTCAGGACGGTATGTGGCACTTTTCAGACCTCTTCGAAAGAGCGGGCTGTAAAGTCTTTACTGCCCTGCTTAGCGGGCTGTAAAGTCTTTACAGTCCTGCTTCGAGTTACTTTGATTTGCTTCCTGAAAAATCGCGGGCACGATATTTACTGGCTTACGATAAATTTCAAAACTGGAAGGTGGAAAGAAATGCGAAGGCGACGACAGAAAGTGCGTTGTTGGTTTACTTTCAAGTGTCAGAAAGGTATGCATCATCAAGTGTGTGGTCGACTTATTCAATAAAATTGATGGCGCACTCGTGACAAAAAGGACGGTACGCACCTCGAGCTCTCCGCTCTCGTCCGTAAAGGCCTTCTTAAGCCGGAACTATAATAGACGTTAAAGAACGTACGTCAATCCCTGCGTTGCCAGGGCTCTATGATGAGAATTAATGATTGACTATAATAAACGTACATCACATGTACTTGTTTTCGTTAATGTTTCGTTAAACGTAGTATTACGCCGTCTTATGGGACCTGGATCCCAGTTGACGGCGTTGTGATGTCAAAATCGTAGCAAATTCAAACAATGTTTACTGCGATTATTATGGTCGATTGTACTTCACGGTTTACGATGACAGATACGTACGTCTACATTCGTTAAAAACGTACGTCGATCTACGTCTATTATAGTTCAGACTTTACTGCCCTCGGTACGTAATGTATTATTACATTAAATTTTCACTTTTAAATACGTGTTTTATCCCGAGGTACCATTGGTTTAAAAATACCACAACTAGCATTTTGAGGGTGTGCACATGAGGCCTCTATGAGGCAAGCTCCACCGCCTCATATGGAACCCATGTGTATTGCCCTATAGGGTCCACAAGGCAATTTAACGCCTTGCCCCATAAGGATTACCCCATGTGGCTACCGTGAGGAAAAATGATTGCTACCCGTTCCCGAGTGAAAAATGAAGCTGAACATTTTGAGAATTTCGGCGTTGATATGTGAGTAAAGACCCTTTTACACCTCAAGATAGGGGGTTTGGGGTGGAATTGTCATTTCCTCACATGTGTGTTCAGTTTCCTTTTGATTTGGCACAACCTCTGACATTGGACATACAGGTAGTGATAACGAGTGCATGACCCTTTCTTTATGGGAAAACCAAGCTTAGGAATCACCCTTTGTATCACCAGTCTGTCAAGTCGTTCAGGTCATGGTGCAATGTCCAGTAGCAAGCTTGGTTTGAAAGATAGAAGAGATTATGATAGATAAGGGGAGGTCTGGGAGTGTTGGAGCAAGTGGCGATGAACCTTACCCTTGAACTCTTGGGTGTTGTACGAGTTCGGGAAAACTCATTGTGGGAGATTATTCCACAGCCAAATTGTTCTTTCTATAAACCCTTACCCTAGCCTTGGTATCGATGAAAACGAAAAGCCTGACAAACTGGCAGGGCTGGGGTCGACTTCGAAGTTCTAAGGTTAGAAATGTTATTCTGCCATTGGTATAGAGTGCTGGTAAGAAAACACGTCGTGAAATGGTTCGCCGAGGAACATCATAAGGTGTGTGATGCTAGAAGTCAGGCTAAGGTGGTGAGGTTGTGATGCTCCAAAAAAAGAGATTTTGACCATATAGAGAAGGTATCCGTAAGATGGTTTGTGGCACTAAGCACACATAATCAAATGAGTCGCTGAGGAAGATCAGAAGCTTAAGAAGGTTAAGAAGTTAAGATAATGCCGCAGTAAGAAGAAGGGATTCTGACCATGTAGTGAGAATGCGTCAGATGAGTTGTCCCACTAACTACAGAAGATGGAAGTTTCAGGTATCAGCTGAAAAGAATATTACCTATCTTGAAAATGACATCTGTTAACAGTGAGAAATTCGAGCCGGGCACGCAGTTCTTATATAATTGACATAAGCCATAGAGCGATATATGCCATACCATTTGGAGAATAATTAGCAGTATGCGGCTTATGTGAAAAAAAATTTATCACTGCCACTATACCTCTTCTGAGATCACTTTTTTGGACCCCAGGAAATGTGTTGGCAAGAGTAAGGGTCTGTAGAGTTCTATTTTCATGCAGCATCTCCCAGCCTGAAGTAAATAAGATGGGTTATCACGAATGCTTACAGACAATCTTGCCAATTCCAAGTCTAGCCAATTCGCCTAGACCCTCATACATATATCTTCGCAATATTCCGTCCAGGATCTCTTTGCGTTCCTAATGCAATTCTTGTGCCATAAGCAGTTCTTACAGGGTTTCCAATATCTTAAAATGAATGCAGTAGATGAGAGAAAGCACGCCCCTCAAAGCCTCCTAAGCCAAGATATAAATCTCATTGTGTTGAAGGCTGCAGGCAGTAGGTAGTTTCTGCACGGTCTCCTCTGGGCACAGGGCGCACCCTTTCCTATCATACTCATGGAGCTTTTATAAATCAATTACATTGCATTCATGGGTCCGAAACCGGCTATTGGAGAACCCACCAGTTTGGAGAAAAGGGGCACTGTTGATCGGACTTGGATGAAATACATCGAACGATGGAACGCCTGGATTGACCAACTCTAAGCGGTTCCTTCCTGGGCAGTCTCTTAACGCGGCTAAAGGATTTTGGGCGCAGTAGAAAGGGTGTCAGGACACTTGTTAGCGAAACTTGTTGGCTTTATGTCAGCACACTTGTTGCCTTGATTACTGGACACTATCTCTGAATTACCACTTATGGAGAATAGACAGGGCGGAAGATCACACCTGCCTTATGGAAGATGAGTCTGCCTGTTATGTTTTCTGTGAGTGCCCCGCCATACCTCGTACAGTCAAGTTTAAGCGGCAAGCCACTAGGCACCCTGCTGAACCTGTTCAAGTGATCTTCCCTTACAAATGTGCCATGTAGGGGTGTAGTACAATAGGCGTGAAGCGATCGCGGTAATTTTGGTCCCAATACCTCACCAAATTCTGGGTGTTGATAATTCTATAATATTCCACACTCGATTTAATTCTACCTTTAGATGCGTGTGAGTTCAACCAAAATATGCAATAAATAATTATGGCTTAGATCGTATAAAGTTTGGAATACTACAATGAGTCAGTCGAGGGCATCAACCGGACAAAAATAATCAGTAAAACGCAGATGAAGATTTTTTAATAATATGCATTTCTTAGCATTTCCCTTTTGTTATCTTTAAAGATATTTGTCATAGGTTTGACAACATCGTACCAATTTTTTTACTTACTTTCGTAAACAACTTCCCTTTGACGATCGTGTTTTATTCAAATTCAAACTTACAGATGCATTTTTAGGATCTTAATTTATAAAAATTCAAAACTTTCAAAAAGAATTACCTGAAATCTTACACAAAACTAAATCAAAACTCTTCATATTTAGGTGATCTTCCACCAGATCAACGATCAATAAGTTAATCTAGCACACTGTTGAGTGAGTGTCGACCAAATGTTGAGACGTTACATACGTGTGTTCTAACAAAAATAGAATTCTTATCACACACTCTATGAATGGCTTCTTATATCCAAAGTACATATAAGTAGCAAAGAATAAAGAAAAATCAAAGAAGTTATCAGTACTTTCCCATTTCTATTGATAATTCCCTTGGCAGTAAAGTGGAGCTTATGAAGTTATCTTATCACAAATTTTTAATCAAATGCAGTTCGTGTTGTTTGAAACAACAAAATCATTCTATTAATTTAATCTCAACAAATTACCCGAAGACTAAATACAGACAAAAGCAACGATGTCGATTATATGGCTCAACAAATTATCCATCACATGTCTATCAAAAGAAATCTCTGATCTCATTCCAAACTGACAGATGTCAAAATAGTCCACCATCTCAGAAATTCCAATCAACTCATTCCACCTAGAATTTCGGTTATACGATTTCCTGGATTCTAGCTGATTGCGTAATCCGAAACGATCCCTTCCATGGCTTCGCTTGAGGTAAACTAAGTTGCGCCATAAATTTTGTCCAGAGGAATGTCAACGCGTTCTATTTTAAGAAATAGACCAACTCGGGTGCATCTTGGCCGCATAAGTAAATTCGCAACAGCGTTAAACATGATCCGCGCGATCTGCAAGATTATTCTAGACGATCTCTGCACTTCGGCAGGGGCAACCGATATCCAAGTCGGAGGAGCTGTTGAAAAGACAGAAATAAACCGAAGATAAACAGTTTGTCAGTTTTTTTTCATGTTTTTTTTCCATTTTTTTCTATTTGATCCAAACTGAGGTTTCTGAAGCGCAATTCTAATGCGGTCTGAGCAGAAAGTAACATTCAGCATGGATATCGCTGTTTTGTAGAATGTAAGACGATCAGTCATGGTGTAACTGATCCCACCAGAGACAAGATAAGATCAGCAGTTTGATTTCTTCCCAAAAGTCGTTGTTATATGGTGCAATAAAAGAACCAACAAACTTCGGGATGTTGCAAAACACAAAAAAAGCACACACCAAACCACAGCTCAGCCTGATCTAGCTTCTTCAATGTTCCAGATGCTGTTCCTCTTATGTGGGATCTAAGACCTTATTATTCTGTCTACTACCATCAAAGCCGGCTCTGGATCCACATTTGCTGTCAAGGCATGTTAAAGGGTTATGACAGCTGGTTTTTATGCTCATGTTGCCTGGGCTTAACTAGTCTAAATAGCCTCCGGCCGGGTTCTGCTTGGATAGTTTACGCTGTCTGGTAAACATACGATAACAGAAACTTCAAAAACAAAAACGACAACGACTTGGTCTGGTTTACGTTACGTTCATTCAAAGATCTCATATCACCGTCCGGATCGCGATCGACGTTCGGTACCGCGCAGCCGCCGCTTCCTGCTCAGTTCCTCGAGCGCTGATGTTCCCGCTCGTCATCATTTATCAATCCTTTCGAGCAGCGCGCCAATGGCTGAAGGGTTAAATAGGTTAAGTAAAGTTTGTCATCCGATTGTTTATTGCTGGTTGATGCCTGGAGCATAAATGTAACCAGTTGCACTTAGCATGAAACATGAAAGTAATAAATAGCTTCATTCCATGTGCCACTTGCAGACCACCGCTCTCGGGGGTTTTATCAGGAGCCGCTCATAATCGTTATTATTTGTGGAAAGCAAAGAGATCGCGAAGAAATATTGTGAAAGTAGAGAACTTTTTTAATGGATTTGAAATTTAGTGATATTGTTATGGCAGCGATAAACGTAATTAATGGATTTTTTGAATAGTATTGAAGTCATGGTAAATTTAGGGTGAAATTAATGTTGATTGATTCCAATTTTAAACCATTCGACGATTGTGCAATTCTCTGATTTGCAAGCTGCGATTTCATTGGATAATCTATACTGATTTAGCTAAAAGTTTAAAATTCATGCGAACACTATGACTCTCTTATAGTAGACCCCCACCAAATCCATTTTCTCTTGCTCTCGTCTTCTTTACAACAATATTATTGACTACACCATTGGATTCTTCTGAACAGAAACTCGCAGACCTCAGATGATCTTCATTAGACAGAGTCAATCGGACCCCTTAACCCCTAGGTTACTGAGGATCGATAACTTTTTAAGTACCACCACCAAAATTTTGGGAATTTTAGTTTCAAAGAGGCTTTGATATTCGATACTTTTTCCTGTTTAAGTGATTTTGTACCGAGCGAAGTAGAAAGTATGTGCTAGATTGAATAAATATAGCCACGATCACTATAAATCCTGGAGTACTTGGATAGCAATTTTTATTTTTTTTATTTGAAAATTGTAAGCTTTGTAAAACTCTTGGCATTGGTCATGCCATATCGAAAGATCTCATTGTATTATATTGAGTTTCAGAGAGCGTTTGACAAACACTACCTGATAATCACTAGAAAAACCATTCGAACTACTTTTTCGAATAGCCTTTGGGTCTTCTGATGATCGTTTTCCCTGTAGCAGGGGAGCTGACGCTTGGAAAAACCATCTCTTCCTAACTTTCTACAACCTGGTATATAAGATTTTCGAGCTTTTTTTATAATATGACTTTTTATCGGGAAATGGACCCACCTCGATATAGGGGGTTTGGGGGGCAAAAAGGGGTTAAAATTGAAAAAAAATTGTGCTAGTATTTAACGGTTATTTAGCCATAAAAGAACCTACATACGCAGTGGCAGAATTTTTTTTTCAATTTTAATCCCTTTATTACCCCAAGTTGTGAGGTTAGAGGTTGTGCCAAATCAAAAGTAAACTTAAATGCGTGTATGGATCCAACAGAACCGCACGTACATTGTAATTTCCCCTTCGAAATTGATTTACTGGCGTCCCCCATTACATCCGACCACGGCAAGAGCCGCAGTATAAAGGTTGAATCCAGGGCCGGCGTTTGGGTGTTTTACGTCCGGTGCAGTATGCCATATTGCGCCCCATCGGTAAAAGTAAAAATTGTTCTAGGAGAGGGGCCTATCGGCACTATACACTAAGATACATGATGTTTACGAAAAGACGTTTGGCGTAGCTTTTAATTTATTTAAACTTTAATAATTCGCCACAAGAGATTTTGTTCTCATTTCGTTCATTTTCGTCTCTTAACAAATTTTGGAACAAGATTTAAAAGTGCTCTAACAGCGGCCTGAAGTTTATATCAATCACAGTAAATAGCACTACACAATACAGAGCCATCAGAACAATTTTTTCTTTGTATGAGTTGATAAAGGATTAAAGAATTTTCAAAAAGTGCTCTCCCAGTTAGTGGATTTTTCTCCTGAATTTTTACCTCTCAATGCAAAGACACTCACTTTTTGAGTAAAATCTTTTCGGGTAAAACCTTACGTGGGCATAACATTTTATGAAAATCTCGGATGAGTTCCTGCACCAGGGGAAGTAATATTTCTCCGCTTTCCTTGCATTTGAAAGTACAGGGATAGAAATTGAGTAAACTTGTGTTACTTCAAATTTTTTTTAAAAATCTTAATTTCTGAAATTGGGCCCCGTCCAAGTGCGCCCGGTGCCAGTGGACCATTCGCACCTATGAATGTGCCGTCCCTGGCTGAATCACAAAGCTTCGTTCTCTTTCGTTCGTTCTTTCCGCGTCTGCAGTCTGCGAGTTTAATGCTGTACACTTCATATGGAAGTGTTCACATCAGGAAGAACGGAGAGGAATGAAGACGAACGAAAGCGAGAGCTTTTGCGAAATTTTGAAAAAGACGAACGAACGGAAAGGAAAGAACAACATAACCACACTTGTGGAGTGTTTATTTGATGACGGTTATGTTTAATTTGATTTTTTAGCAGGAGTTCAAGAGAGAAAAAATTCAAGCGAGCAAATCGGGTATAGTGTGTATTAAAATAATAAAAAAAACGTATACGTCAAATCCGTGAAGACAAAAGCTCCTATGTGGACAGTTCTTTCTTTCTTTCTTTTCCGTTCTTTTAACTAGAGGACTGAAGGAACGAACGAACGAAGCAGAACGAAGCTATCAGAGTGACGTTGCTCGCTTTTGTCATACACTGCTACAAATCTTTGTCATTCGAGAATTTTGAGTTCCAGGAAAACTTTGAGGTAGTAGGGGGGACTTGGAAACAGCGATTTTGAGTTTTCCTTTTGATTTGGTGCAAACTCTAGTAAAATAATCTTTCTCTGCACCTGACACTCATTATATGTGTGCGTGCAGGAGAGCCAGCCTTTCGCTTGGTAAAGCAGAGATCCCGGTCTCTCTGATTTTCGGAAAGCCTTTCACAGGTGTCAAAAGCTGCTTGATCTCTTTGGCCCTATCCATGGATCTTTATGCGCCGATGTTGGGTTTCCCTCAGCCGCTGAGGCTGCTGTACTCGTCACTATTTGAAGATCCAACGTCGTCGGTTAGCTCAGCGGCACTTGCGTATCGCTAATACCTATTCACGATCACAATCTTGTTAATTTTCTCTAGATTTTTATGCCATGCTTCGCGTTGCATTGCAAACGGTTCCATCTTAGGAGGCTGTGTTCTTGGGGATTATTTTCAGAAGTCAACTGACTTCCCATGGTCGAGCTGAAGTTCTTCCACACTGATAAAAAAATTGTCTTGATTGCAGTAATTCGATAGTCTTTGTTTCGTTGTCTTGAGTAGAAAAATTTTTCAGGCTTAACATGAGAATGCTGTCTCAGAGTAAGACACTGTAAATTCTTGAGCCAAACATTCGTATTTCTTCGCTCAATACTTATATTTTTCGACCAAGATATTTCTTTCTCGAAATAAGATTGTTTAATTTTTTACTTAAGAAACTAAATTCTTAATTCATTGGACTTTTTTCGGTTACCGGACTTTCAAGTTCTAAAAATGTATCACAACTATTAAGACCGATTTTAGAACTTGAATTTGTTTCAATTATAATTAGTACGTATACATGATGAGTTGAACCCAGGTTGAACCCGAGTTCAAATGCATGTAGACGCGAGTCGAGTTGAGATAGGGTCGACTGAACTCGACTCAGCTCTGCTTCCTGGGTTGAGTTAAAGCTATGCAGATTGACGCGAGTTCAGTAATTGAGTAGTTGAATTTAGTTGACAGCAGCTTCTCTGTGTTTTGTTTGTGATTTTTGTCGAATTTTGTCGATTGTCGAAAATTCAACTCAACCTCAACTCAACTATTCAACTCATCATGTATACGTAGTAAATATCATCGGTTTCGTATTTTTTTTTACTTCAAGTCAACTTTTGTCTTCATCCAAGATAATAAAACCAAGACTATGAGTATTGCTTATCCCGAGAAAATTTTGTTTTCGTTATATCCAAAGCATGAGTTGCTTGGTTCAAGAAAAAGTGCTTTAAGCCAAGAAATTTTTTTTATCAGTGCACGATTCCATTTTTTGTCGTTGTATAGTTTGCTTCAGTTCTTACTTCTTCAGCATATTTACTCACTCCAAATTCTTTGCGTATATTCTTGAATTCAACTGCAACACTTTTCAATGGTTGCCAGTATTGAAATCGCGAATAATCGATCACTGATGTTTTCCACAAACCGACAGATTTAGTCAATGGGTTCAATGTTTTAATCTTTCTTGTGTGAGAGACTAGGGTTTAGAGGTAATGCCCCTTTGGACTGTCGACGGTTCTATTGACTGCAATGTTGAACAACAAGCTTTAGTCGGAAGGATAGTAAAGAGAATAGTGAAAGAACTGACAACACGTGGCCTTATTCAAGCGGCTCCACATCTAATGATACCACAATAAAACACTAACTTCGGTGGTCGAATAGGAGATGGCTTACAAGCGATGGCAGTAGTAAGGGCAGGGAATTTTTTGTAAAGAGGGAAAACAAGAAAGAAAGAAAGTTATTTAGGTCGGAGCAATGGAAAGATAGAAGGGCCATGCCTCGTAGTGGATTCGAACGACAAACTTCTGGAAGGGTAGTCGGGTGCCTTAGCCCCTGGGCTACTGAGACCGGCAACATTTTAAAGAGAACCTCAACGCTACAAGTTAGTGTTTGTCGCACGCTTATGATGAAAAAGATGAGATTTTGACCTTTATTACTACTCGATCAATAGTGGTTATATTTTTCATCAACTGCTATTGTAAAAGGTTGTTATCAAATGTTGTAATTCTGCAAACCTCAATAGACTACTGCCAAACTTGCACTCTAGAGCATATGAGTCAGTTGAGCACAAGTCAATGCCTCTATATGAAATAAAGTCACCAATATCACCTTGTAAGTAGTATGTATTTGCAACAAAAAAAGGCCATGTGAAAATTTAGCAAACCATTCCCGAAAGTGCTGTTCGACATCTTCCTTTACTTCGAGCCGCACCAGCGCCATTAAGTTTATTTACATTTTAATTAATGAGAATGTTTACAGATAATAAATAACAACTCGGCTTCCCTACATGCTCGTTAAATAATTTCCCAAACTGCCGCCCCACCCGATAACTTCATCGTACAACACATGTTCCTTGTTTGATCGATATTACACCAAAATTCTCCTGTTTCGCCGAAACTTTTCAATCACCAAAAATCCCAAAGAGCCCATATCATCATTGAAACAGTTCTCCCGTCTGTGCCGAACTTCGTCGGTCTGTGTCAATTTAGTGCTTTATTGGCACTTAATACCTTCACTACCTATGGCCCAGTGTATCCAATTTCACCAAGAAACCTTCCGAAATAAACGAGTTATTATCCCCGAAAATTAGTCCCAACTGAAGCGGTGCACAAGGCCCTGCTCAATAAATCATACACCCTGAAGGAACCCGGGTCCATAACGAATTGTCGAATCTATTCTTGTGATAATTTGTCCGAGGAGCGAACAGCTCCAGTGCCAATTAGCAGCATTAACCTCGAATAATTCACGGAGAGCTTCCTTAAGACTCCGCCACCTACGTGCCGGTCCTAATGCGGCTCTTCTACAACGCTGACGGTGGGTCTTTATCGTGTCGTGAACGAAGGAATTTCCTGGTAAAGATGATGCAGAAATATGTAGTGTGTATTTCAGCAGAATGATACACACCGCGAGTTGGGCCTGGGCCGAATTATTGCAGAAACGCTAGAAATTTTCGTTGTTGGCTCTTGACTTTCCTCTGCTGAAGCCATTTCGAGTTTCTTAAGATGCGAGAATGCTAGAAATGTACTCGGAGGCCTAAAAATAACGATCGGTCCAATAGAGGCATATCGTGTAGTCTTTCATAGTTCTTTGGTCCCAGCTGGTGTGTGGGAAATGCACTTGTTGTTGGAGAGTTTTTTGGGACTAATTTAAGTGCCAGATTGTGAAAGATTGTGCTATTGGAGGGGATTCGGCGTCTTTAAGATTGAAAAGTTGCTTAAAGGGCGCGAAATGCTGTTTGTTGATCGCGTGATGAGTTCATTGAAGAGTGTTGAACTTATCTGTTTACGACATGAGGAAGAGAATTGTTAAAGGGAAGTAAATTGTTTATTTTAATTAAGGAAGTTGTTTCAATTATAGAAAGATTCGGATCAACAGGAACATGGTCGACTGTGTTGGGGTAATTTGTATCTAATTGTACGTTTCTTATGAGTCTCAATTTAGCTGGAGCAGAGTTTACATCCTATCATAAAACTAGATCGACTCACACGGTTGTGTTTTCCAAATTGCTAAAAAGTAATTCGGCTTCTATGGGTTTTAAGTAAATTATTTCGGCGAAGCATAATAGATCCACCAGTGGTAGGTGGTCCATTTTGTTCGAGAATCTTTTGTCGTCTTTCAATGAACTTAAGATTCCTAGGAGCTAAGCAAAACTGAGCAAGGGAGTTATTTATAGCCTTATGGTAACCTGCTACCAATTTAGCACTATGAAGTAGATTTTGGTACAATGGGAACAATGGGACCCAGCGACGAGGGAAGAACAAGATAAATGCCGTGCACAAATTTTTGTTCTAGGTGACTCCTCTATGTTTTATATGCTTAGTTGTCTTATTCTGTACTCAAAACTGAACTGAAGTTTCAACGTCAAAGAAAGCACAAAAAGTCCAGTACGGCTTTTAGTTCCAGTAAGCACACATTCAACAACAGATGTGGCTTGAAGCCTTGGCTCAGAGTAGTGATCAGACTTGTACTGACGTACAGCTCTGGTGGTCCGCTCTTTCAAAAAAATGTAATAAATCCGGATTAGGACAAGTCCAAAAATAGACATGTCTACGAATAACGATGAACAATGAATATAATACTCGATCTGTTGACATCTGAACTATGCAACGAAAGGGAGGCAGTCTGCACAGCCCTGAGGCTACAAAAAGCGGGCTGCTGGGTGGAAGACGAATGAACACGTAAGCAACATACTTGCTCTCTCTCTCTACCACTGGTAATGGTAGAAGGGCCTTCTGATTATGTGACATTGAAAATGGATTCCAACCCAGGTTTCAATGTCCAAATCCTCAACAGAGAGATATGGGAAAATTTTCAGCCTGACAAGAGCTATGACGTGGTTCTATGCACACATGGCTCCAAATCATAGTCGGATGTCGGCGCTGGAGTTTTCTCCCCTAGTTAAACTTCCAAAAATATTACCGCCTGCCTAATTCTTTCATTGATATTCAAAGCCTGGCTGGAAATATAAACCAACCTAAGGCCAGAACCCAGGATAACACTCTTATCACATAGGCGCAGTTTTTATAACGTCCTAGGGGGCTGAAATCTGCCAAAAGGAGGTCTTTTTCTTAGCTAGGAGGTACAGGATCATTCTTCGAGTCACAGGAACAAGAAAAGGCAGTTGAATTGGCCAGACTAGGAACAAGTGGAAAATGTACTGAAGCCGCCGGGTGTGACGAAGAGAGATGTCAATATGCACCCCCTTTTGATAGCAGGCTCTAGGGAGAGGAGTTGAACATCATGCTCCACGACTAGAAAGACTTACCACCCTATTCTTAATTATAACCAGTCATAAGTCACAAGCTTTTGAGACTCGTGCTTGTCATTGAGAGTTTGATTCTTGTGACTGTCAGTTGTTTTGGTATTCTAAGCACCTTTTGTGGATTGTCTAAATTGTGACTGCAAAATTAGAATACCAAATTGCTTCAAGTTGAGACTAACCAAATACTTGTGACTGCGTTGTGACTTGTGACTGCTTTTAGAATACGAGTGTTAATCTGACTACAACAAGCAGAGATCACCGGATCTCCTGATGATAACGTGGAAGGACCTGGCTAGAATCGTGTCGATCATAAAGGGACACCGGCCGATTTGCGAACCTATGCGATCAGATTGAGAAATCTAACACCTAATTCTAACCTAACTAAAGTGGTGTGGCAGTGGCGTGGCGGTCTAATGGCAAGTGGAAAAATTTATTCCCGTATAATTAAATGAAGTAGCGCACATTGAGGTGGAGTGGCGATGGTGTGGCATCTGGCAAGTGGGATGGCATCACTTGATTGCCACTAGTCTCCGACAAGTTTAATTTTTAAGTGGTAAGTGGCAGTTACCTCGTTAGTAATAAGATGATGTTAATACACTTATGCGATACGCTGCTTGCCATTTCAATGCGCGCTTAATAATTTTAATACCACTCCGCCACCATTCAACTGCCGCAACACTTTGTTTCCACATGACAGGCCAAAACCACGCCACTGCCACGTCACTTTAGTTGGCGCCCGGCCTATTGTCCGGGGAAATTAGCGTTTAAAGGAGACAAAATTCGGAAATGGCTGAAAATTGGTCCACAGCTTCCTTGGGACTTTTTAAGAAAACAATTTCAGAATCACAAAAAATAAAACATGGCCGCCGGAGATTTGCGTTTTTCCGGTGTTTTCCTTGTATCTCGGCTTCTATAGGTCGTACAACCCCGTACAAAGACCGTAAATGTTGACAATGAAATTCTCTACAACTTTAGTTCTTACAAAGATGTTGACCCGATTAACCCTTTCAAAGTTATTCAAGGTCAAAGTTATCAAAAATCACTTTTTGTCCAAAAAATCACTCAAAAACTGCTTTTTTCGAAAATTTGTTTTCATCAGTCAATACGAATCGTTATTGCCTACAAAAAAGCCTTTTGTCATTTTTTCGAAAACTTAACCCTTTCAAAGTTATTCAAGGTCAAAGTTTCAAAAAATCAGTTTTTGGTCAAAAAATCACTAACAATTGATTTTTGCAAAATTTTTCGAAAAGTTTTCGAAAAAATGGCAAGGGTGTCATTAGGGTAGGCAATAATCTTTTGTATAAATAGAACAAAAAAAATTTCTCAATAATCAGTTTCTGAGTCATTTTTTGACCAAAAACTGATTTTTTGAAACTTTGACCTTGAATAACTTTGAAAGGGTTAAGTTTTCGAAAAAATGACAAAAGGCTTTTTTGTAGGTAATAACATTTTGTATTGACTGATCAAAACAAATTTTCGAAAAAAACAGTTTTTGGGTGATTTTGTGGCCAAAAAGTTATTTTTGATAACTTTGACCTTGAATAACTTTGAAAGGGTTAATCGGGTCAACATCTTTGTAAGAACTAAAGTTGTAGAGAATTTCATTGTCAACATTTAGGGTCTTTGTACGGGGTTGTACGACCTATAGAAACCGAGATACAAGGAAAACACCGGAAAAACGCAATATCTCCGGCGGCCATGTTTTATTTTTTGTGATTCCGAAATTGTTTTCTTAAAAAGTCCCAAGGTAGCTGTGGACCAATTTTCAGCCATTTTGGAATTTTGTCTCCTTTCGTGCGTTTTTTTTGCTAATTTCCCCGGACTACTAAGGCAGAAACAAATTGGCGCGGCGGCGGCGGCCTGCAGCAGAATTCCCCTTACATTTAATTTCTCCGCGCAGCCTGCCTTTGTATTAGCAAATAGGGTGGTCCGTGTATTTTAAACGTCTTTCCCGTCACCATGGCCGCCTCCGCCACCCGCCGTCGCGCCAATCTGTTTGTGCCTTTAATGGCTTTCCTTCGGTCTGGCGTCTTCAACGTGACCCTTTCAGCGGTAATTGTGTCCCCGTTCTCGGTTTTTGGACGAGATTGCCGCATACCCACCTACCAACCTATATGTACCATTGAAAGTCCTGGCTTACATTCAACATATTCCGAACCATCGTAGTCTAATTTTGAGTATGCCACTATAAATATTTGGTCACCCATTTCTTTAGGCTCTTCGTTTGAAATTTGTAATAATATTTTTTAACAAAAATATATTACAGATCAATAATAGGCTAGTGCCACAACCTTCTATATTACAAGCCATGAACAAGAATCTCAATTGAGAGAATCGGACCACCAAATTCTCCCAAATTCTCCAAATTACACTAACAACATAACGTGATTTCACCGAGTTGTGGTCTGATTGAGCGGAAATTCGCTCTCAATATTTTCCTTGTTCATGGCTTGTAATATAGAAGGTTGTGCTAGTGCAGATACCTTTTAAAAAGGCAAAAATGATAAAAATTATTAACAGCATGAAAAATGTTGGAAAGTGAAGGAAATATAGCGAGCCAACCAGAAAAATAAATTCAAGTCGATCTGAGTTACGAGGGTGAAATAGGGGTAACTTTAAGGGGCGAAAATGGTTTTTCACGATTTCCAGCGAAACTAGACCTCCAATCAAAAAAAGTTGAATATAAAAGTTGTAGGTAATAAAAAGATCTACAACTTTTGTACAAACCATTTTTTCACATAACCTCAAATTTCCGAGAAAAATCGAAAAAACTAGTGTTTTTGTTTTTGATTTTTAACTCCATTAAAAAAAATTTTTTTTTCACGAAATTTTATGGAAACTTACCTTTTTATGTCCCAAATACGCTGTAATTTTTTTGAATTAAAATATTTATTTTAACGTTTTATTTTGAATTTAAACCTAAAAAGAGACCTCATTTTCAGTCGAAAATGCCCATGTTCTAAAAACATTTTTTTCAAAAAATCTAAGGGTTTTTTCTTTTGTTGAAAGGTCTAGTTTCAGATGTTGTAAAAAAAATTAACATGACTATGGACCAATTTGCCAGAAAACTCGAAAAACTTAAAAAACTTGATTTCAAAAAGTTATTTTTCAATCATTGTTTTAAATTTTTCATTATTTATTAAAATTTACAATTGAAATTCTTGAATAATGTAAGATAGAAAATAATTAGTTTTCTTTGAATACTTCCTAGAAAAAAATTTACTTTGCTCAATTCAAATAAAGGACCCCGCAGAATCTGTATGGGAAACGGGTCCCGGGCAAATTGGCCCAAATTTTACTCACTTATAGCATTCGGCGAGTAGATAAAAAGTGCCCATGGGCTCACAGCTGAAATTTTGAGAGCCACTGTATATACAGGGTGTTTAAAACCACCCGTGCCACCCAATTTTCTGGGAAAGTCTCGATTGAAAAAAAATAACCCCCATTTTTTTCACGGATTCTGATTCTCCCGCCCCTCAAAGTGGGGATGGGCGCGGGGTCAATTTCTGTATGGTCAGATAGATTTTCAAAAAATAGGTATCAACACTTTATTTCAACGGTTTTTCCCCTTTTTTCACTCTAATTCAAAATGTAGGTCGTTAGGGGTTAAGGTCCTTTTTTCTGAACTTGTTTAACATCTCCTAAAGCTGCTTAAAAAATTCGTGGAACACTCCAAGACTCCAGCTGCCTTGTTTTTTCTTGCTATTTACGATTCAAAAATAAGTGCAACTTACTGATCTGTTTTTATTGTTTTCAGTGTTACAAAATACTAAAAACAGATCATTGAGTGACACTTATTTTTGAATCGTAAATAGCAAAAAATACAAGGCAGCTGGGGTCTTGGAGTGTTCCACGAATTTTTTAAGCAGCTTTTGGAGACGTTAAACAAGTTCAAAAAATATTTTAAACCAATGATTGAAAAATAACTTTTTGAAATCAAGTTTTTTAAGTATATCGCGTTTTCTGGCAAATTGGTCCATAGTCATGTTAATTTTTTTTACAACATCTGAAACTAGACCTTTCAACAAAAGAAAAAACCCTTAGATTTTTTGAAAAAAATGTTTTTAGAACATGGGCATTTTCGACTGAAAATGAGGTCTCTTTTTAGGTTTAAATTCAAAATAAAACGTTAAAATAAATATTTTAATTCAAAAAAATTACAGCGTATTTGGGACATAAAAAGGTAAGTTTCCATAAAATTTCGTGGAAAAAAATTTTTTTTAAAGGACATAAAAATCAAAAACAAAAACACTAGTTTTTTCGATTTTTCTCGGAAATTTGAGGTTATGTGAAAAAATGGTTTGTACAAAAGTTGTTGTTGATCTTTTTATTACCTACAACTTTTATATTCAACTTTTTTTGATTGGAGGTCTAGTTTCGCTGGAAATCGTGAAAAACCATTTTCACCCCGTAAAGTTACCCCTATTTCACCCTCGTAACTCAGATCGACTTGAATTTATTTTTCTGGTTGGCTCGCTACATTTCCAACATTTGTCATGCTGTTAATAATTTTTTTGTTTCCAAAAATTATTTGCACTGGTCTATAATGGCAAAGTTTTTTTTGGTATTCCGAATATTCGGAGTAAATTAATACTCAAAGAACTTCTTGTGTATTTATAACTATATTTTTTTTCTTTCTTCTAAACTAAATACCAACAAATTGTCGCTCTAAAAAAATTATCATTAATCATATTAAAAACAGTCCCGAGGTGTTAACCTTCTACAATCAGTCAACGTTCGACACGTCTAGATGACATTGATTTCCACGAAACGGTGTCAAACAAAAATTTATTTATTTTTTATTGACAAAATTTTCACTTTTATTTCACACCTTACGTGATTAAAAGAGGTCAAAACCCGTTTTTCATTTCGTGTGACGACGCTCTCAGATTGGGTCAGAATCGCTTTGTAACAATCCGAAAAGTATGCCAACAAGAAAGACTCCGAAAAAACTCTTCAGTCTTTCCTCCGAATATTTTGCAATTTTTAGAAGATGCCGCGCCGATCTTCTCTGTCCTCACACATCTTCCGGTAGTGAATCTCATTCATCTTGTCATCAGCATTCGCGGGGGAATCTCTGATAGTATGAAAAATATGTCTTGAATTTTGGGGACCAGAAGTCTCCGAATGCTGCTGCTGCTGTGCTGTTGCGACGTTGGTGGTCGTTTAGTGTTTGCGATTTGTTTAAGATAAAACTTTTGGCATCAACTGTCGATTTGTTTCCGAATCGAATTCACTTTCAATTTCATCGGAAAGTATTGTAGGCGGCAGACAAATGGTGCCTAATCGGTCATAGGCCAAAGGAGGTGGAAAATCCTATGGCGAACTTGAAGAATGTCGCATCCTCGAACATGTAACGATAACTTCAGTAAATCTCTAGAAAGTTGCTGAGTAGCACTTGAGCGAAGGGAAACAGTTTCATATTTCAAGAGGATTTTTGCGAAATGTCCGAGAATTCTTCTTAGCAGGTCGTCTGCCATTAGAAAGACAATGGACAGACGAGAAGTGGTCTTTCGGGGAGATTTCATTAGTCTCGATGATAAATGGGTGGCGACATTAGTCACAATGCCGTGTTTAAATTTGGCCCATTTGCGATTCTCAGCGTCTCTGTGTTTTTTTTTATTTTTATCTCTTTCTATAATTTATTAAGGCTGCTTTCAGCTTTGCATATTAAGTCGATTAAGATCTTTTGTTTTGCGGCGGAGATAAGTATAGTTTCTCAAATGATGTTTTGCTTGTAGATTCACTATATTTACATTTCTCACAATTTGCATTCCTCGTATTTTTTTTGTGAATGAATGAATCTTAACACCGCGATTGACCTTCACATTAAAAATCTCCGGCGCTATTTCTGTGCCTACCTTTCAGCGACTTTGAATAATTCCCGTTTGCGTTTAATCTCTCACTAATACTACCGAAAGAACCCTGTTGAATTATAAATTGATGCTGATACTCAAAGGAGCTGCTAATTGAGACTTTCAGTCGCATTGTGTTTCACTATATAAAACCCAAGGAAATTTTATACAATTTTCTTGGTGATAAAATGCTACAGTCTAGAGATGACTTTCATTCTGTGGCTCCTATATGGGACGCGGCGTACACAATTCCCCATCTCTCTATAAAGGGTCTAGTGAGGTTTTATGACTGGGATAAATTTGTAATTAGAGAAGCATGAGTTGAACTAAAATTTTCATCTTGAAAAAGGGCTCGAAGCGAGCTCATAGACGTGAATACATGTAATTACAAATGGGTTACCCACATCATCCGTCTGCCTCCATAGTAGTAATCCATCCGCTTTAGGAAAAGCCGTTTTAAAAAAGTGTTAAGCCCTGGTGTTCTGTGGGTTAACAATTCAGACCTCGAGGAATTTCAGGCATTCGCAATATTTTTAGAATTATGAGAAAATTTAGATGCGGGGGAATTAAATTTTAATTACTAGACATAAAGGTGACTTGACGCCACATGATATTTTCTCCTACGTCAAGCATAACTAAAATATGTTGTATGCTACAAAGCATTTCCACTTGGGGCTTGGGAGAGGACTGTTGTTGTGGGAGGTGTGTTTGTATTTAGTTTGTTATCACAGCCATCAAGCAAGTCAGCAAATATTGAATTTCTGATACTTCTGCTTTATTGTATTGTTTGCGATTAAATTGCTATTGCCGGAAACAGTATATTATTCCCATCCTATTGATATCGCCTTGTGGGAAACGACTTGCACACGTCTCTCAGCCATTCATTATAGCCGTAATGACCAAGAGTGTAGAATAGTTTGTTTGCGATTTGTTTTAGATTTTTTCCTTAAATAATCTCTTAAGCTTTAAAGTCTTGACTATGGTCTACCGGAGTGGAAACTCTATATTGGTTGTTACTGCTAAGACTGGAATTACTTATGTCGTGACATTCTTCAGGTCTTATTATTAGCTTTTAGCGATCCAGTAACAAATGGCCATTATAGGAAGTGGAAAGAACATCGTTTACAACTGTCTGTCGGTCGAGTAGTACATTATTCGCTGGGATGTGTCACGCAAAATGCAAACTAACTTTGATCTTTTGGAGCACTTTCATAACCTAGACATACAAAGTACTATATGGATGTGAAATGTAGAAGTATTTTTCATGCTAAAATGTCATTTCTGTGCGAAGGAAATACTTTACGATAAGCTATTTTGTTTGTTAGTTACACGCCCTAAACACCCTAGACATTCCATTTCAGAAAGTTCATACAAATCTCAAAAAAGAATATTTTAGACAATAGAACATGCTGGATGTCCTGAAACAAACAGAACAAAGTCTGTTAAATAATATGCGGGTATTTGCAAAAGAAGAGATGGGAATTTTCATTCATAAATTACAGAATGTCAGGGAAATGTGGTTTTCATTATATTTTGTAAAACACTTTAATCCTTTATTATACAGATTTAATCCTGGTCAATATTTTTGTTATATTTTGCAGAATTCATTTTGTTTAGATTTTACAATTTTTAGGTTAGGTGTAGTGCTGTCTCTGGTCCGATCATAGGCCTAATTAGGGCTTTGGCGCGCCGTTTTGGATGCCACAAACTCGTGTACCAAAGGTTTGGTGGTAGTTTTGTCGACTGTGTTAGATATTTAAAACCATCCTATGGAGTTAGCCAGGAAGTTTATCAGTACCCCGATCCCTAGGCTGGAGATCTCTTTCAGAACGTAGCTCCCTAGTGTTAGCTGCCCGGCTTTGGATAGAGTCGGGCATTTATGTAGGAAGTGAACGAGCGCTTCTATCTCATTCGTCTCCCCACACCTAGGGAAACAGTGAATATGTGCGAAACCCAGCTTGGAAGCGATGGTAGTCGAAAATAGTTTGATCTCGCCTATTCGGCTGCTAACCATCTCAAGCGATGAGAATCCTTGCTTGTCTAGGAACTAGGAAGTCACCTTCCTCGTCCAATCAATGTTCCCATGTCCGAGAACTAAGACGAGTGTTACATTACTGTAAAATGGAGTAGTACAGTACAGATGGACTGGAAAATCGGGGTATGCGCCAAAAATTCTTGGAAGGATCATTTTTCATAAATCGTTAATGGAGCATAAAAGAAGCTTAACTCTCAATTTGAGTGAAATTTCTAGTAGACGTTTTTTGGAAAACTCAAAAAGTTTTTGAAAAGCGTTTTTCTCTGAATGTGAGCATTTTAGAGAAAAGTTTTTTAAACAAAAAATGTAGAGGACATTGTTACTTACAATTTGTATCATAGAGGTCATGCTGTACAACTTGAAATACAGAAGCTAGGTGGCGGCAAAATTTTCAAAAAAGTGTTTTTTCGTTTTTTGTCCCAGAAAAAATGGTTTTTTTTACAAAAGTGTAAATCACTAAATTGTTCCTCTTAAAAATGTCTACAACATTCATTTAAACTTTTTTTCTATCCGACATACAGTTCCAAAGTTATAGCGTTCTGAAGTGTGAGAATTGTGCTCTGAAGATGGCACACAGGTTAATTTGAGTACAATCTTTTTACAAACAAAACAGATACTCATTTTACAAGAGCAAAGTTTTGACGCTTAAGCTACGGTTTCCAAGGCATTGCGCTGACGCAAAAACGCGACGGAATTTCGCTGGCGAACTTACGTTGTAATCAGACACAAGGAATACATATGTGTACATGGTTTCCAAAATATTTCGCGGCAGACTTGCGCTCGCATTTGCGGACGCAATTCCGCTGGATTTAAAAAGTTTTGATTCCGACGTAATTGCGTCGGCACAATCCATCGACGCAAAGTAGTCGTTTTTGTTTTCTTCAGTGATAAACATGGCAAATCGAGTATATTTTACTAGGACGATGAATTAATAGATTTAATTAAGTTGAATCCTCCTCTTTATAATTTTAAATATAAGTGTTATAAAAACTTGTCAATAAAAGGGAATATTTGGCAGGATATTGCGAAACAAATGAATAAAAAAGGTAAATCTAATTTTTTGAAAATATTTATAATGTAATTTTTGGACTTTTGATTAATAAAAACAATCGACCACACGTTTAATTAAACCTTTTCTTTATATCAAAATCTGAAACTATATTTTATGTATATCTCTGTTCTCAAGAAACAAACAACTGAATAAATGAAAAACGTAAAACACAAACTCAAAGCTAACTGTGTTCTCAAAGCATTCAAATACGAGTGCTTAGATGTAATTTTATTAACCGCAACAAGTGAACATTAGTGTTGCCAGGACCAGACAAAGTTCAACTTCTAACAGTAATGTAGTTCACGGTTTCTTTTGGCAGCATGTTTGTTTGTTCCGGGGTTCCTTTAGTCCATTCAGATTTATTTTGGGTAAAGATAATTGTGTTTTATTAAACACTTTCACCGGGAAATGGAATTTTAAAATTCCTCAACCAATGGTGTAGGATGCAGGCTGCTACAATTAATTTGTCGACTACTTCGGGTGCTACAGAAATCGGGGTATGAAAGAAACTAAAATAGTGAGCCTTCTAGTCCGCGATTGTCGATAATTGAAGAGTGATTTTCCAAAACGTACTAAGTCAATTTTTGTTTAATTTTAATATTGTATTGCGTTCCAATCTATGACGTGTAGTAGTTATGCATTCACCATAAACATTTATCACAAATCATACTAATTCCGACGGGGTTTCACTTCAAAGACACGGATGCACAATCAAATCGTACTAAGTGATATTCAGTTTTTTTTTATTTCCCACTAATTACATCATAAGAACTTAGCACGTTTTGGAATATCGCTCTTCAATTATACCTAGCTTTTGTAATATCGACTGACTTGGAGGATATGTTTTCATCATAGTCTCCTTAAGGCAAATGCTTCATCTCCAATTAAAACATAACGCAATGTAATCCGTGTGCTTGGGATAGTCGCAGGAAATGGAAATTCATCATTCATTTATAAGTTTTCCCATATTGGATTTTGCATAAGTAATATTTCAATGCCCCTTCTTCCCCATTTTTCTTAAACATTACATCTACAGGATTTCTTATCAAGCTCAACAACAAAATGTCTTCTTCATCTGCAACCTCCTCTTGTAACAAGAAAAATCCTTTTCCCAACTCCTTCTGATTACTCCCCTAGACAATTGACTGTTCCTAACTGAAATATATTTTTTTGGAAACCACACGCGACGAACTTGCGTTACGTCAATGATAACGCAAATACGCCGGCGCAATTCCGTCGCGAATTTACGTTGGCGCAATTCCTTGGAAACCGTAGCTTTACACTCTCGAAAACTCGCATGGCAACTGAAAAATGGACGCAACAATAGCACCGTTAACTACGCAGCGTAGCATTTACTGCCTATAACTTTGGAACGGTAAGTCGGAGGGAATAAAAGTTTAAATAAATGTTGTAGACATTTTTAAGAGGAACAATTTAGTGATTTACACTTTTGTAAAAAAAACCATTTTTTTCTGGGACAGAGATGTGGTCTACAGAGTCTACAGAGCAACAATTTAGTGATTTACACTTTTGTAAAAAAAACCATTTTTTCTGGGACAAAAAACGAAAAAACACTTTTTTGAAAATTTTGCCGCCACCTAGCTTCTGTATTTCAAGTTGTACAGCATGACCTCTATGACACAAATTGTAGGTAACAATGTCCTCTACATTTTTTGCTTAAAAAACTTTTCTCTAAAATGCTCAGATTCAGAGAAAAACGCTTTTCAAAATTTTTTTGAGTTTTCCAAAAAACGTCTACTAGAAATTTCACTCAAATTTAGAGTTAAGCTTCTTTTATGCTCCATTAACGATTTATGAAAAATCATCCTTCCAAGAATTTTTGGCGCAACAATATTACATCTGTACTGTACTAGAGTTACTTTGGCAGGTTTTGACCAATTTAGAACCGATTTCTTAAAAACTACGTGCAATATATTTCTTAAAATAATTTCTTAAAATTTTGTCGTGCTTTGTGTATATGTATGTCCAATTTACAAGAAATTTGACTTCAGTACCATGATTATAAAAGCCTTAATTTTTTTTTGGCTGCCAAAGTAGGCAGCAAATTTGGGGTTACTATGGCAGGTATAATAAATTGCTTTTAACTTGAAATAGGCGGCTTCGTCGGGCTAATTTGGCACCAAAAAATATGCACCCATCCTCCTCTTTCTTGAAAAATTAAATTTGTAAAAATGGGAGCATTAAAACCAAAGGCTTTATGTTGGCTGCCAATCTGACGCCTATATCCAGTTTTGTTAAGGTCGGCTCCACACGTTGGCATCAACGTTAGCCCCAATGCGACTTGTCCAACTTGTGGATCGAGAAATTTGCATAGGCATGAGCATTGGGAATTAGCCGTTGGGTGTCGGAATCTTCGCTAACGTTCGCTGGTACCTGCGTTGGGACCAACGTGTGGAGCCGGTGTAAAGGAAACCCCCAATTGCTCACATCGTTGGTAAGAACTTGCTACCCCTGGGCAGTAAAAATGGTGGGGTGACTTAGTTTTATGGTACGTGCGTGCGCCGGAAGATGCCAGGGCAGTGACTGTTAGTGGTCTTTAGATAGACCCCTTCCCGACTCCCCCTGATATTTTGGAGTCGTGGTTCAATCTGCTTCAGGAGGGTGAAGGTATAGTCTGTGGTTGTGTCAAGTAGCAAGTCCAAGATGCTCCTACCACCGTAGGTATTTGATGTGAAGGTCAGGAGGAAACAGGTGGAAGAGCACAACAAGGCGTTTTGTGGAAATATTCTTATGGTCCTTATTGTTGCCATTCTCTGGACTTTTCTTAACTTTATGACAGTCTTGTTCAGTCCTCGCCATCACACCAGAGACCCGTACGTGAGGATAGGACGAACTATAGTTATGTATATCTACAGGACCATCTTTGGCTGTAGACCACATCTCTTGCCGAATGTCTTTTTACAGGCGTAGAAAGTTATGCAGGCTTTCCTTACCCTTTCTCCGATGTTTGACTTCCAGGTGGGTTTTGAGTCCAAGATTACACCCAGAAATCTATGGATTTCATTGATTACGTTGGAAACATTCCTGACACAATCCTCGTTATCGCTAGGTCGTTTGCGTATCCTACTGCCTTCATTTCAACATTCCTCCAAATGTCTGACAATCGTATAATAAGGTTACGACAAGCTACGCGTTATCTTTTGCATTTAGACATTCCGGCAGAACTGCGAATTAAAACGTTGGCAGTATGCACTTTCATGCCCACTCATACACTGTGTGACGTTGTACCACACTTCTCCAAGCTTCCCTGTGATCCACTATGCGTACATCGACCTTTGCAGACTCGTCCCACTTGCTTTGTCATTTTGCTATGGACTGACAGTGCAGTGGACTGACAGTGCGCGACATGCGCTTTTATTTCACATGTACATAGTTTGGCTCATAAAGGCCAGTATGTCTATGGGGATCATACCCGCTTTCATGCCCACCGTTTATTTGTAGCAGTGTCTCTCGCCTCCTGAAGTTGACAATATGACCTGTCGGGCGGCATTTCCCCCAATGCTGCGTTGATAGCGATTTGAATCTTAAGGCTCCATACACGAGCGATCCAAATGTCTTGAGTCAATTTTGGTTTAAGTCCATTGCCCCTAGTCCAAAATTAGAGGCCCACTCACGATCAAGCTTCGAGTCAGTCAGTTTATTCCAGTCGGTTTGTGTCATTGTGAGCTTCAGCTTCATTTGAAACATGCAGTTTCTAGTCTTCAATGTGATATATAAATCCAATAGTCCTAATTTTGGAATTTCATTGTGAAGCTTTCGTTTGGATTGGGGATTGCACACATACGGCGAGTTCAGTGGATCGTCCGAGCAAGACAAAAACAGTTCGAAGGCTCGTGCTCATGGATTTTGGAACGATTGAAAATCCAACTCGATGGTGCTAGATCACGAGTCAGTCCTAGTTTCTCTACAAACAGTGAGGTTTTGGCTTGGCTCGGGGCCATTTGGACGAACGGATCGCTCGTGTATGGTTTTTATGGGGATCTTAAGGCTCCGATCGACCAACATCTCAAATTACCTGAGCGCAGCCGTGGATACTACTCTCTAAAAACGAATCAGTTCGTTTCCAGTAACAACTCACTGGAACCATTGCTTAGACAACCAATGGGAAAACAGTAAAATTTCACTGTTTGAACCAGTGAAATTCACGTGAAATAGAAAAAACGCGAGTGTCGTTTTCCCAAGCTGACCTCCATCTAAGTACTGAAATGCCGATTTATTGAGTATGCTACATGGAACACAGTCAGTCAAAGGTCATGAAGATTGCCTAGAATATGAGTCACATATATTTTTTCACTAGTTGAACTAGTGAAATCATAATTCACTGGTTGAACCAGTGTAATTTTTACTAATTAATTTTTAGAGAAAACTTTTTACTGGTTCAATCAGTAAACAGACCCGAATTCACTGATTTTCCAGTGAAATTATTGTTTACTGGATGAACCAGTAAACTTTTTACTGGTTCATTTTTATACGCTTTATATTAGCTTGACCTGTATGTTGTATGTTGTATGCTTTATGTTGTATGTTGTATGTTTCATGTAAACAAATCTTGCAACTTGATTTTGACCCACTTTCGTGTAACGGATCAACTTGAAATTTTGCACATATGTATAGTTCACGTGAGAATGCATTCTGAGAATTTTATAAAAAAATCAAGATGGCGGTTCCAAGATGGCGGCCGAATTTTGCAATTGTGCTCTCCGACCCCCGACATGGGTATCAAATGAAAGGGTATGACAAGTAGAATACAATTAGCTATGTGGCGTCTTTCAAAATTCAAAATGGCGGCCAACACAAAATGGCCGACTACCTTTTTCTTTACTTACAACCCACTCGATATGGGTATGAAATGAAAGCAAATGACAAATGACCAACACAATATGGCGGACCACCTTTTTACACGCTTTATATTAGCTTCACCTGTATGTTGTATCTAGTATGTAAACTAATCTTGCAACTTGATTTTGACCCACTTCCATATAACCGATCAACTTCAAATTTTGCACATATGTATAGTTCGCGTGACAATGCAATCTGACCATTTTGAAAGAAAATGAAGATGGCGGTGCCAAGATGGCGGGTGAATTTTGCAATTGGGTTCTCCCACATGGGTATCAAATGAAAGGGTATGACAAGGGCAATACAATTAGCTATGTGGCGTCATTCAAAATCGCGGCCAATACAAAATGGCGGATTACTGGTTTCTTTAAAGCCTGCTTGATATGGGTACCAAATGAAAGGGTATGACAAGTAAAATACTATTAGCTATGTGGTGCCATTGTAAATTCAAAATTGCGGCCAACACAAAATGGCGGATTACCTTTTTGTGTACAACCCACTCGGTATGGGTATCAAATGAAAGGGTGAGACAATTAGAATACTATGAATTTCGGCCAATACAAAATTGCGGTTTATCATTTTTTATTTTTTATTTTCTTTACAACGCCCTCGGTATGGGTATTAAATGAAAGTGTACGACGAGTATAGTACAGTAAGCTGTGTGACGTTATTTTAAATCTAATATGGCTGTCATTACAAAATGGCGGAAGACATATAATAGACTAAAAAGTAGAAATTAAAAAATATAGTTTAAAAAAACTAAAAAATACGCTTTTATTTTAAAATGAACTAAAAAGTAAAAAATAATTTCGAATGTAAAGTTTTTTTGCTCTAGCCAGTATATGGAAACTACCTACCTTTCGAAATGTAAAAAAGCGTGGGACTCTTTACCTATATCCTTAGCGCCCACGCTTTTTTACATTTCGAAAGGTAGTTTAGTTCATTTTAAAATAAAAGCTTATTTTTTAGTTTTTTTAAACTATATTAGAGAGTAGGATCAGAAACCTTTTCTTACAGACTTGGGAAAGGTTACGGAGAAATGATCCAATACCTGAAGATGACAGCCTGGATCTAAAGTCACTCCAAGAACACTGACATGCTTACGTAAAGGGTTTTCACGAGTGCGGTTACAAAAAATCGCCCTTTCAGTGCCAATTGTGTCCCATCCTCGGTTCTTGTACGGGACCTACCTACATACTATCAAAGTTTCTTCCCTTGTTTGTTTTGGCCTTCGATTCTCTTTATAAATCCGAGTTTTCCTCTGAGTCTTTTATGAGTTGCAAATGTCCAATATGACTAAATCTCCAATGCCAATGACTATTTCGTTCCACTTGACTTTCTTACATACCTTACATATTAACTGAACCAACTCTAGAACTTCCTTAAGAGGTCGCTAACTCCACAAATTGTTTCTGCTAGTTTAGAAGAGCAATTGATCAGAAATTCGTTAAGACTTTTCCCTTGTTCCACAAAACGATGAAGGAAGTGCACTTGGACAAATTTCGCATCAATTTCCTCTTCGCCAACGGCACAAAAACACGTAACCCAATTATTTTTCTCACACAAAATTAGATAATTAAAGGTGTTACGAAATTTTAAGAGAAGAACCTCCAGTGGCCACTAATTTGCGCCAGTTTCACTTTGTCACTGACTCGTCAATGGGCAGCAATCGAAAAAAACGGCAGCTTTGTTAACTAATTGTTCCACATTCACGCTGACAGCTGGCGGCTAATTGCCGTGTGGCTTAGAGACTATGTATAGTATGCCTGAAGACCATGGACGGCCGTGCACATAACATAACATATGTGTTGAAGGAGAGAGAAACTGCATTATGCAACTGAAACTAATTGGATTTTTGCACTCCAATGCCGGAGTCCCTGGGTTCATGCCCTTCTTGAATCCTTAAAGCCACAAAAGGGTTTCTGTAGCTCTTGTTGTAGCGCTTTAGCTGTAGGTGTGCCTTTAGCTGTGGTTGTGTAATACGATATTGTACAAATGGTGTTACACGCTCGTTGACTCGTTTTTATACAGAGGAAAATCCTCAGTGGAAATTTACGACTTTTCTAATGGAAATCCTTGGCTGCAAGCGGTTTTCTACAGACTTGCGGCAGAATGGCCCTCAGGTGTGGAGAAGTGTAATAAAAGTTTTATGACCATAGAGGTGGAACGAACTGCCTTTAAGACACTGTAAATATGCATAATGAACAACGGCGCTGGCTGTGAGCAAGGACGAATAGAAAAGCCGAAATCCTAACATCCCTGCCATCACAGCCGTCATATTTATAAGGGCTCTAGGCATTCTCTGTGTGTAATAAATGCCCTCATTTCCGTGTCAGTTTCACGTCAGCTGTTCGCCAACAGCTCTCGCACAATACACCGAAGCAGCACCATCATGCAGGCTTACCCAACCCTGTGTCAATGTTCCTGAGGGTATATAAACTCCACGTGAAATTTTCTTTTGATTTCGTCCATGAAAAGGATAACGGATCTATGTAGTCGTGTGAGCATGTTTTATATATATGCGGTCTATAAATAATTGTGGTGAGGTGCGGTTGTATTCAAAAAAATATTACTTCCAAACAAGGATACTCGGGGCCCGTTCCCTTCTCACTTGGGGTATCTCAGAGCCTTGAGTTCATTCCTCAAACGCCTTAAAGCCCAATTAACTTAATGAGCTGAACATTTTAGAAAGGATGTCAAATAATTTGGTAAATGGCAAAGGAAATATTTAAATTTGCTCCTTAATGCGTGAGGAGCCCCTTTATGGGTTTTCTGAGAATGCTTGTTCCTACTTTGTTTCAATTAAGGAAATAATAAGCCTGAATTTTTCATGAGATACACTCCCACACATAGAGGATGATTCCTTGCTGATGTGTAAAGTTATTTTCATTTTTTATTTTCCACTTAAATTTCTTCCTTTTTTTTTCGAGGAGTATTTTAGGGAAATATAACATTTTTCTTAAGGACAACCTTTGGGTGTTCGTTTCTAAGCATTTTTTATTACCTGTGAGAACTTGAAGCGCATTTTATAAAATTGCTTTAGGGATGCTTTATTTAAATTTATTTTTGAAATTTCATTTATCAAATTTATGGTTGGATGTTATCAAATAATTTATCATGTTTTTTCGAGTATCAAATTCTTCATTTCATGACAAGAGGAGCTAAAAATATCTCGGATTTTGATTTCATTTTTCAAATTTACTTAGTTATTAATGACTTTAAAATGTATTAAGTAAACAGAATCCCCAAGAGTGGTTACCGTAATGTTTTGGCGTAGGAGTAAAAGCCACGCTTCTATGTCATGGATTACATTCGCTTCAACTATCTAGCACCAAATTTTGTTTGCCCACTTAAGGCGAGTTAGATGAAGCACAATAAGCTGAAATAAGATAGTTGTTTGGAACAAGATACTAAGGACCTTGAAGAAATTTAATGTACTTAAAGTATGAAGTATGATGTACTTAAAATCATGAAATCTAATTAGTCCAAATGAGAAGCTAGAGTAAATAGTAAGATTATTTTTGGAAGCAAGCAAACGGTAAGAATAAGTGTGTTCTGATTAGATCTTAGCATGTTTGATAGACATTCTTAAAAAGATTTCCTGAGTAGCCCTAATAAGGCATTTCGCCGGCTTAAGCCGTAAACAAACTATTGTGTTGTGCTGTGTTGTGGCGCTCTGTGTCCAATCAGAAACGCCAAATCGGGACGCGCCACACCACAACACACAATGATAATCAGCCCCATATAAAATATATGAATTAGATCATGACACAGAGCGCCACGACACACCACAACACAATAGTGTAATTCCGGCTTTAACCAGTTAATAAGAGGGTACCAAAGCCCCTCTTATGTCGGTTCCTCATCTAGTGGACGGTACTCCTCCACCTTCATGTGGTAGTCTGGTACTGGCGGCGTCACAGCCTTTGTCGGGTGGTTGGCGAGATTCACTTGTTTCTTACTTTATATACAAAGATACATACATTGAATTTCATCCGTTGTCTTATGCTTAGGAAACATAACGCATTTAGCATGTCATTTATTCTTGTATAACGATCACATCTCAAGATAGCTCTCATTGCTCGGTTCTGTGTTTTCTGCAATATATCCATCCAGTATTCGTTTATGTTTAACAGAAGAGTATTACAGTAACCCAGGTAGAAAATTACTATCGGGACAACGTTGGCACGACGTCGGCAAAGTCGTAACAACGTTGTTCGACAACGTCGCGCTAACTATGGGTCAACTGTGGAATGTGACGCAACGCCAACATCTTTTGGCAACGTTGAACTGTTATCGTATGCCAACGTTGAACCCTTATCATATGCCAACGTTGGTTCCCTATTGCATGCCAACATTGATCCCGTATTGTATACCAGCGTTACCCTGATACTAAATGCCAACATCAGCCCGACGTCAGGTGCCTTAGTCACACGTATGAAGCCTACAGTTGTCATATAAATGTCGACAGCCAACGTGGAATTTCGTTTAAAAATTGTAAAAGCATAAACAATGCTGTTATTATCGTATTTATTTATAATTTTTATATTAAAATAAATTATAGCTTGAATCTTACACATTACGTTTCATGAATCGAATCATATCATAAGTATATATTATAACTAAGTCACAATACGATAGGAATCACTTTTGCAAATAACGAATGGCTGAAAAGTCCGATCGCGAACATTGGTTCAACCTTGTGTGCGCAAAAAATTGAACGTTGGCAGAATGTTGTTCACCGACGTCATCCACCATCGTTGGCTTAACGTTCGCCCAACGTTGGCTGGCAACGTCCAATCGCCAACATTGGTTCAACCTCGTATACGCGAAAAATTCAACGTTGGCAGAATGTTGTTCATCGACGTCGTCTGACCAATGTTGATCCGACGTCGTAAATTTTGCAAAGTCGTCTGAATATTGGGCTTTTCTACCTGGGAATCGAAGTGTGGCGCCACTATGGATTTATATATTGTCACTAACGAATTTACCGATACATATTTATTTATTCTATACATGAAGCCCACTTTTTTAGCTACTTTTTTTATAATAAATGCTGCATAGCTGTCGAATTTTAAATTATTATCTATTATTATGCCTAAATATTTCATTTCATCCACTTCTTCAATCTTTATATTTTCAATTAGAATATCACATGTGTTTTTTGTATACGGCTTTCTTTGGTCGTGTATCACCATGAACTCAGTTTTTTTGGTATTTAATCTTAGCGAGTTTTTCCCTAACCATTTCACAACATTCTTTAAATCATGATTTAGTTTTCTCTCTATTTAACAAACATCACGTCCACTCACATATATCATAGTATCGTCTGCGAACATTTTACACGAACAGTACTCCAATTGACTCACAATATCGTTTATATACAATATGAATAACAAAGGACCTAGTACGGAGCCCTGTGGAACCCCATGAACTGTTTATTTTTTTGCTGACATTTTATTTCCGTATTTAACTTGTTGCGTGCGATTTTCGATATATGACTCTAGCCATTTATACACTTTTCCTTTAATTCCATGATTTTTCAATTTCTGTAACAATATACTTCTACTTACGGTTTCAAAAGCTCTTTTAAAGTCCAGGAAAACGACACCAATCAATTTGCTCTCATCAAGTTCTTTTCTCCATCTAATCATAACATTTTGCACAGCCGTTTCGCAGGAGAAATTTTCCCGAAAACCTGATTGTTCATCTACCAATATTCGTTTTCTTTCTATATATTCAACAATTTGATTTTTTGCTGCAGTTTCTAATATTTTTTCATATATAGGTAGCATATTAATTGGTCTAAATTCTTCTGCTTTCATGCTGCCAGCTATTTTTGGAATTGGAACAACCGTTGACGTTTTCCAACTTTCCGGGAAAACTCCTTCTTGCATAGATTTATTCATTAAAACAACATGACTTGCCCCATACTTTCCCATGTTGTTTTCAGAAAAAAAGTGCTTATTCCTTCCTCCGTTCCTTTTTTGTTTTCTAGTTTGCTTACAATTTTATCTATCTCGCCTTTTGTTACTACTTGAAATGTTTCGATGCTGTATTCAACTTCCACATTCATCCTTTCATCATTTTCATTTTCAACTTCACTTCTGACAATTTCTTCAATACTTTGAATAAAGAACTCATTAAAATTATTCGCTATCTCTTGTTCATCCTCACATATATTCCCTTCAAAGCTGATTCCATTTATGCTAACATCCTTTCTTTTATCGCCTATTAGTTCTTTAAGCGTATACCACATTTTTTTGGTGTTTGATTTTACTGCATCTATATTTTCTTCGTAATACTGTTTTTTACTTTGGCGAGTTGCATTTACGACTATATTCCGTCTCCTCTTATATTCCTCCCAGTCCAACTGAGAGGACCCCCTGTGACAAATACGGGGCGAAAGAGGCCTTATCCCTTAGATTCCTCATGAGCAAAATTTACGATGGTGAAATGAGGTGTGTCCTATCAGTTTCTCATAAGGGCCCTATGAGGCAAACCCTATTACAAATGAAATAGGGCAATCCCAACATTTGCCTTATGTATTTGGAAAGTTTCTTGAAAAGCTTTAAAGTAAGCTTTAGTTTTACTCATACATGCATATATAACTCTCCTTTAATCCCTCATGGGATATAGGGCGGAAACAGTTGCCCTCCAGGGGACTCCGTTTTGTGCGACAGCTCTCAGCTCTGACCAGTATCTCCCAGTTACTGCGGCCTCTGTTAATAGGGTTCTCCTCCAAGCTTTTCTAGGTCTTCCGACTCGACAGGTTCCTTGCGGATTCCAGTCGAGGGCCTGTTTGGCTAGATTCTCGTCTTGCAGTTTTGTTTTTGCAAAATTTCTTGCAGGCTTAGCACATTTAGCAAAACCAAGACAAGACATGACTTTTTGCTCATCACTCAAGCGCGGATTCACGGGGGGGGGGGGGTCACGGGGGTAATTGCCCCCCCCCCCCCCAAGCACTCCTGTATAAAAAACAACTTTTTTGCAAATTAAAATAAAAGACCTTAAAAAAATGACCTTCAAGGTCAACAACCGATTGATCTATACTCTTTCAATAGGTGCGTTTCATTTTCATTGGAGTACGTATGCCGGTGTAGTTGGGCGCACATCGGCTCAGTTGTTGTTACACCACAGTGGGCTAGTAGTCCAAACATAACACCGTTATGAAAATCGTTCCCTATATGTATTTCGGGTCGCTGATTACGAAAATCGAGGTCCCGCAGTCCTAAACTATGGGTGCCACCCTTAAACATGTAAAAAAACATCTATTTCTAAGGGTTTTTCGCGATAATTTCAATAATAATCAAAAACAATCCAAATTTTTTTCAATATTTATTTAGCCAAATTTTATGATAAAGGATAATACTAAAAGGTTAACCCCACCCCAACATCGAATGAAAATATAAAAATTTCGAAAAAAATTGTTTTTCCAACTTTATGATTCAAATTCGATTGAATGCCTATTGTTAGGCAAAAATAAGTTATTTTCAACCCTTAAGATGTTAAAACTACCCCTACAATTTAAAAAATTAACTTTAAATAATAAAACAAATTGGAAAAAAATTTAAGAATTTTTTTCCTGCGTTTTGCTTGAAATTTAATTGACTAGGTATTATCAGCCAAAAATAAATTATCTTCATCTCTTAAGTGAGTAAAACTACCCATAGATTAAAATTGAATTTGAAAATGGAATTTTTTTTGCATTTCTTTTTCTTCCCTTTAAAATTGGGGCTTTAAAAAATTATATAGGACTGGTTCTACACGTTCAATTTTCTGTTCAAGTTTGCTCTGTTCAACACTTCCTTCTCTTTTGCTCGTATGAAAAATTAAAAGAGTCATTTTCTTCATAGAACATAGAAAAAAGTTCAACATAGAATGGAAAGCAAGAAAAAGTTGAACAGAAATTTCTATTCAACTTTTGTTCTTGCCTTCAACTTTTTTATGAGTATATGCGTAGGAGTATAGGTATAAACGCATAGCTGTGACAGCCAAACAATATCTTCTTCTTCACTTCAATTACATTTTATATAAATTTGACATAAATCCATAAAATTCACAACAAACACATTTTATATAAAGACATTAATTTAGACACAACTTCGCTTTAACTCTAGTGTCTACACCAGCTGTTCAATTCAAGGCCAACTTTCTTGCTAAAAAAAAGTATTGAACATGGCAAAATTGAACAGAAAATTGAACGTGTAGAACCGGTCTAGGACGAAGAAAACGGGCAATTATCTTGGCGACCATAAAGGTTACCAATAGCATACTCAGTAGACCGGTTCTTGTTCGATTGCGTAGATCAAGTAGCATTGGACGTCATTAGTGCTTAGTGGGGGGACTGATTGGTAAAACAACACCCGCATTTGGAATGGTCTATGGCGATGCGGATGCATTTAAGTATAAATGTTCTGGCATGTAGCGGGAGCGTGTATGCCTGTAGCGCGAGCAAAATGAAGAATATGATGAGGACCCGCCAATGTTTTAACATCTCATACGTACATACCAAAAATGCTATCGCTTAGTCACGATAAATCACCATGAAATGTGTGTAGGCAAATCTATGGCAGAAAAGGGATAAATAAATTTGATGGTAGTTATTTATATATCGGCGCATAAAACTTTACGCGAAATAATGGAATTCATACATGACAATCTCCACTTCTTAAGGTTTAATTTTACTAGGTCGAAACTTCAACGAAACCCCCAAGATTAATTTTTCATCAGAAACGGCGCGTCCGAGAGGTACCACCCCACTTCTCCCTTCATCCATAAAGTTCGTGAGAAACGTTCGTGGGAGCGAAACGTCTAAACCATAGGTTTTCAACCTGGGCGATAACGCCCCCATGTGGGCGTTTGAGACTTTCTGGGGGGCAGTAGAAGACCCAGAGAAATTTAGGGGGCGCTGAGATGGCACAGTGAGGGCATGGGCAGGTTAAAAAAATGTAGTCTAAAAAAGACACGACGTACTAATAAAATAAAGTGCCCTTTTACATGACCGGACACCGCACAGACAAAACGAACGAACGAGCTGGGTTTATTGGGAAGAGGGTGAGAGAGGAGGATTAGGAGGGCAGACAATTTGAATGGACACTCCCAGCGGACTTTTCAACGCACATTTTGACAGTTCTTGCGTTATTGTTGTTCCTAGGACAAGAATGCAAAAGAGAAATTTCAAAAAGCAACAACAAAAAGAGCTAATAAGCTTTGAATATTTCGTTCGTTCGTTGGTGTTCGTGTGAAAGCCCATGCGACACTCCATCGGACTTCAAAAGAGAATGGACGATTACAGCTAAGTTTTGCCTGTTGCTGTTCTGTATCCGGTCGTGTAAATTCAGCCATAGTAGACAAAAAATGATGGAAAAGCACAAAAAGGGGGGCTATCTCTGCCCGCTTTCGAGATAAGGCGTTTTGAATTTTGGTTTTGGGGGAAAAATATAGTTTAATGATTTCGAATGACAATTTAATGAAACAACGGTCGATTTCCGCAAATAGGGTATCTTTGTAATCGTAAGGAATGCGACTTTTATTTCATTAATAAAAACAATAGTGTACGATGGAAAAAATAGAAATAAGAGGGTTTATTTGTAAAAAAATATGAAAAAAAAACAATTTTTACTCATGTAACTCAAAAAGTAGATCGTTAAGGTCCTTTTTCCTGAACTTTTTTAGCATCCCCAAAACTTACCTAAAAATTTCTTGGAACACTCCAAGACTCCAGCTGGCTTGGTTTTTTTGCTATTTGCCATTTAAAAATAGGTATCACTTTTTAATTCGACGCGTAGGTATGTTTTTTAGTATTCAACAATTTTTCCTACTTGTTTCACTCTAATTCAAAAAGTAGATCGTTAAGGTCTTTTTTCTGAATATATTTAACATCTTCAAAAGTCTCTTAAAAAATTCGTGAAACCCTCCAAGACTTCAAATGCCTTGATATTTTTGCTATTTACCATGCCAAAAATATTATAATTCACTAACCTGTTTTTACTGTTTTTAATGTTTCAAAATACTAAAAACAGATCAGTGAGTGACCCTTATTTTTGAATAGTATGCGTTTTAATTGTTCTCATTGAAACATTTACTACGTTTACATGCCTACTTGAAGTATACTTGAAGTAGTTTTCAAGTAACAAAATATGCATGTAAACTCGTCCTGACTTCAAATATACTTGAGTCAAGTAAATCAAAAAAATTTGTTTGATTGACTTGAAAAAGCTCATGTAAACGCTACTTGAATACTTGAAATTTTGCATGTGGTTTTTTTTCTTGGAACAAGAAGAAGATAAAAACTGTAGTGAATGTATACTTTTGGTACAATCTTTTTAAAGTGATTTATGTTATAATAAGGAGCTAGTTTCTGTTATAATAGGAAATGTCAAATGTCAGCTCAAGAAAATTTCCAGACATTTTGAAGTCAAGTAAGTGAACCGAAAACGCAACTTGAGTTTCAAGTAAATTTCAAGACAAGAACTCAAGTAAATCATGTAAACGTAATGATTCTTCTTTAAACTCAGAAATAGGATAGGAGTCATGTCTTAAGCCGGCTCTACACGATGCTATGAAGACCCTCCAACGTTGGACGCTTGATGGTTCGACGAATTGTGTGGAAGGCGCTCGAGCTACGAGCGTCCAACTTTTGTGCTTGGACATGTTCCAGCTGTGATGGGTATCACGATGCGATGCGATGAATGTTTCATTCGAATGTGGGTTTCCAACGATTGAGTCAATACCCACATCAGCTCGAACGTGTCCAAATACGTACGTTGGACGCTTGACATTGGACACACGTAGTTCGAGCATATGCGACACGATGCGTCCTACCATCAAGCGCCCAACGTTGGAGGGAGTTAGTAGCATCTTGTTTACAGTAGGCAATACAGGCAATAGCTGTTTCAGATTCGCAACAGAACGTAAGTAAAAAAATGGGGGGCTCTAGAAAAAAAAATATTCTCAAAGTGGGCGGTGGACAAAATAAGTTTGAGAACCTATGGTCTAAACAGACCCAATATTGACAAAAGTCCCCAGATATATGGAACCTGCAGTTTTTACGCTGTTTTTAGACCAGTTTCAATCAAAAATATTTCAGTTATCATAAAACCTTTGCTTCGTTTTTAGATTTTAATGTAAATAGGAATTCATAAATATAGATATTTTCTAATTGTACTTGTATCAAGTCCCTCAGTAGGCTCGTCACTAAATTCCCTACATCTATCGTTGGCCTGACTTTTCTGAGAGCGTACTATACATCCGAGAGACCTTCCACTACATCAATTGCATATTACTATCTGGTTAATATTTTAATAATAGCGGCAGTTGTTGGGCAAAAAAGTTTTACTTCTAAAGTGTGATCTTAAAAGCACACTCATAATTTTCTTTTTTAGGAGTAGACATTTTTTTCCGCCACTTTTAATTCCGTGACCGCCCCCAAAACAAAATTCTAGATCCGCCCCTATCATCACTGCCAGACTTTTGGCGTTTAGTGATGACCAAAAAGTCTTGCTATCTTGATCTTGCAGTCTTCTCTTGTCCTGTCTTTTCTTGGTTTGCTTTGGTCCTGCTAAATTTGCAAGACCAGATAAAACTGCAAGACTAGTATTGCTCATCAGTACTCGCTATGTCTGGCTCCTGGAATATTACATCTTTTCTTTGCTGCTACTCTTTCTTTAATATCTCCATCTTATTTTCTCTTCCCCAGTGCAGATCTTCCGTACGTTTCCCGGGATAAATATTTACCGCATCGTTGCAAATCGTTGCAAAATAAAATCGTCCCTCAACCTTGAAAAATTACTCTCAACGCAAAGATTTTCCACATCAAAAAAGACAAGAAAGAAGAGCTATTATCTGTGTGGGAGAAGTGTAATGACGAATGGCCATGCGCTACGTGGAATCAAACCATTGACCTCTGGAATGATAGTCGGGCGCCTCTACTCCTAGGATACCAAGGCTCCATCACTGGATACTCAAGTGCCTTTGTGGATGTCTTTAAACTACGACAAAGCTCTTTCTTGCTGGTTCTGAAAAGAAAATTAAATTAAGAAAAAATCTTTACATTTTCCAAGAAATCTCTGATATAATTCAGAATTGAAAAGCGTACAAACAAAATATAAATTGATCAAATTAAGTGCTTAACAAGTGCAGCTCACATGAAAGTTTTAGTTTGAATGCGTCTGAATTTGTTATCTTCTTACATGGGACTACTCAGCGCCTTCCACTTTCAAGAAAGCAAACAGATGTTTTGATTCGTTCCCCAGTCGCGATACTCAATATATCATTTATCATCGACTACGTCAAGTAACTCAAATTTAATAAACCAACATTTCACCATATATTTTTTTGATAAAATAAATGAAAACAATTCAATTATAATCGGCATGAACGCAGAAAAACACACTTCAGCACTTCGCTCCGAGTAAACTGAGTACTTTCCAATTTTTCCATATCACGAATTAATAAATATTGATATCAAAAATCGATGCGAAACAAAGCAGATTGAAACACGCCTTACGTAAGAAGAAAAGCAAACAAATTGGTAATGAAGCAATAAAACCTGAAAATAACTCGCAGTCACTCGAGGAGAAACTTTCCCATCCATCATCCCGTCATCCACCGCTCAAAAAGCAATGATCCACGTCAGATTCGAGCTACCAGCAATAAGGGAATTAAGCTGCATTTTGGGGACAGTTAACGAAGTCGTCCCCAAGAAGATCCATGGAGGTCGGAGCCCAACCCTTTTTCTCTTCCGGCTGTTACCTTGGTCGAGGAGGAGAAGAGGAAGAAAAGACCGAAGGTTAGCGCTGTGATTACGGCCGTAATTAAATATCGGAATAAGAGAAGAACCTTGACACTGGCCCAAGTCGTTACTCTGCCGAGACTGGAGTTAAGCCGGTGGAAGTAGCGGACAACGATAAGCCTCCAAGTGCCTTTGTAGGGCACGATTGTGTAGTGAATAATGGGGGCCTAGTCTGTGGGCTCGTAACTCTGCTTGGGTAAAGGGTTACCCTACTCAGATTGAACTGATAAAGTGGGGAAGAACATTTTTAATCTTATTACGAGATAAAAAATTTATCAAAAACATTCAACGATCCTCGGATTAAAAATCTCCGCGCTCTTCCGAGCAGAATGCGGAAGTGCCCTGGCAGAGGGGCTGTATTATGCAAAGCAGGTTCCTGCAGCTAGCAGCTCCTACTTCCGGGGGAACAAGAAACCTCGAGGTCGAGCTGGAGACGTCGTCGTCGTTGGGGATTCTTGGCACGCCCCACCTACAAGATGTGATAAGTATTGATCTGCCAGATACTCTCGAGATATATACTCTTTGTATCTGGGCCAGAGCAGCAGCGTAGTCCTTGCACGGTCGGGATTTACTTAATGTTTTTTTTTGTTCCTGTTCCCATATCCTTTGAAAAGGCTCAAAATGTTTGCTCGCTAATGTCGTCACGACGAGAGCACTTTGTATGGGCAGAACGGTGCGCTCTGTAAATGTTTGTGAAAAGCGCTTCATTACAGTTTTATTTCGGTAACAATTGATTTTCTTATAAGCTCCCTGTTAGTAGAGGAGCTCTCCGAGGAGTAAAACATTTTGAATTAAGTTTGACTGGAATTTTAATGAAAGAGTTTCGCTGGTGAATCGATTTTGCTGCAGTGGAGATGATTAAAACTTTTCCAGCTCTTCCGAATAAAATTCTCTCGAATTTAACTAGAAATGAACTAAAGTTGCCGGGGGGAAGGAGTCTAGAGTGACTATCGACGACGTACTTGAAGAATTTTACTTTAGTGGAATTCGAATGGGAATGATAAAGACGTTCACCGTCTGTCACAGTCTGAGGGAACGACTACAAACGACATTTTATAAATCGATAACAGTCTCTAGTTTGGGGATTGTATGAAACTCTTCTTAAATACTTTAACTGGTTTATGTCGAAATTAAACTTTTGTACTTAAGTCCACAGTCAGGAAATGCATGTATGTATGTGCGTTGTTCTCATGTAGAATGCGGATAGCATGAAACGTAAAACAGGTCTGCAGTTGAGGAGGAGTGTAAAGCCGGGTTTGCATATATAATCAACCTTGCCAAATTCTTACTGCATTCAAGGTGTTCATTTCCCTTTGATTTATAGTTGGTATAAAGGTCAAAGGTTCCATTACAAAATTTATATTCATTCTAGAAATATTTTAAAATTTATTCATCGATCAAACTGCCTTTGTTTTGTATAGAAATGTGGTCTTGAAACGCCCAGTGAATCAATACAGAAATTGAGAATTTTATTATAAACAATTTCTGCCACTATTTTTTCAAGAACAAAAATGTTTGAGAAAGCAACATTATTATCGAAGAAAAAAAAATAAATAGTATCATTTATTTTAGTGATAATAATAATATTTCGTTGAATGGTTAAATAAGTTTTTAGTAAGGTTAAGTTAGGTGTCAACCCTTCCGAAAACGCTCTCAAGTCGGTGTATAAGGTATACTGCCCAGTTAGGCGGAGAAAAAACAAAACCTTTACGTTGTCGTGATATTAACCTAATATAAGGGTGCCTACAATGCGACCGGATTCTCAATTAACACTTTGATGCCACAAATCCGTGTACCTAAGGTCGTAGAGTATGGCAGAGTCTCCTAAGCTCCCGATAGATTGGTAACACCCCTGCCTGGTATCCATTTTGTCTGAGGCAATACATTTCTTGAACAGTTTTACGCAGTTTTTATAGACCTGCCAAAGACCTTGTTTATAGCATCTTTGAAGATCTCCCTTTGTAACTTCCTGAGTTTTGAGAGATCTTCATTCCACCGCCCGTCTTATTGAGTAAGATACCTTATACGCAGTGTGGATGGCTAAGTGTTGACCGTATCTCCAATTCACTCTATAAAGTCTACCCTTTCATACGGCCGCTCTCTGGAGTCTCGCTTTTAGGGCCTGACCGAACTTCTTCCAGTCAATTCTTCTTGGGTTTCTATGGGTTGTGGTGCTCCAACCTCTAGATATCCTCCGGTGAAGGACACTTGATCTGTTAATATCTAGTTTTTTTAGTTTGAATATTTCACTGTCCGTATAAATCAGGACAGGACATCTTCCTTACACTAGAAATTATACGAGCGTGAGAATATGAAGGTAGGGTTTTAGTAAGGAATGTGGTATTTAATTTTCTTTCAGTGAAATATTGGTCCAAGGAGTACTACAGCAGCAACGTGAACTTATTGTACCATTAGCATTCCCAGTACTATCGCGTTGAAGCACAATACCATGTTTCTTGCTATCGCAGAAACCGCCCTCTTCAAAGTAAAGCCTACAGATGCGGTCATTCGCCCTTCCTATCGTCCGTTGCTGGTAATATAGACCGCAGTGTCCGCTGACCAAACCAACTATAGTGACTTGACATTGTTACTATTACGCCCCAGTAATTTCTCTGGCAGCATTGCAAGATGGCCCAAGAATATATCGCTTAGAGCTCACCAGTTCAGGAGAATTTTTTCAAGGTCTCCGTTCGTTCTAACCATTCGCTTCGGTTAATCCTTACAGGTCCAAATTTTTTAGGATTTTCCTTTCGAAGGTTTTCAACTGATAGACTGTTTGCTTAGTCAATGTCCAAGATTCAGACCCTCACGCCCACGTTGCCGTCAATAATTTTTTTGTATGTGGCTAGAGCTCAGGTAAAAGCATCTTTGTACTGTAATTCTAGTATTGAGTACGATGCCGGACAGCAAGAGCTGCCTACGCCGAGCTAGTTTTTATTCGACGGGCTCCCAGCCAATATACCGCAACAGAATGCTGGAAGGAAAGGGAATTTGTGAATAGAAATTAGAATTAAGAATCAATCTCTGCGTTGGTAGTCGCGCACTTCAATCCCTAGCCTATATAAAATATATATCTTCCGGTCTCCATTCTGATTGCGATCCTACCTAAATCCGTTTATTGATACCTCCCGATAATTTTTGTTTTCGAGATCCCTTGTATAGGCATCGTGAGCTTCGTGGTTCCTTTATTGATCCAGTTTATTTGATGATTATGATCTAAGATCTTCATTGCCCATATTGGGATCGGGTCGGATACCACACAGCTTCCGTTTTATCAAAATCGGCAGTCGGTTTGTTGCAAAGGCGCCACTAATATCTAATAATACTCACGTTCTTAGGGTTTCTCATACCGAATAACTCGGAATCGGATTCGGCGAATTTTTCCCCTGGGATTCGGAGTCGGGATCCGTTTCTGAAATTCGCCGAATCCCGATTCCCCGATTGCTCGATATGAAATTCATTATTAAAATAAATATTCTTGAAAAAATAAAATTAGTTGTTCCATCTGTTAGAAAGTTTGTCAAAATTACAAAATTTGAAAAAAAAAAATTCTTGGTAGGTTCTGGGTGTTTGGATTTTATGTCATGGTGATGAAATTTGTATTGACATTTTAGGATTCTCGATTGTTTTAGTTTCAGTTTAATTTTTCAAATTCAAAAATTGGTTTAAAAAAAATGACATTACAAGTACCTATAAATAATAATACCTTTTAAATTAAAGTACATATTCTAAAATTAATATGACCTTAGCTATGGCAGCTAAAAGATTTAAAGTTTGGAATTATTTTACCGTGGAACCAGCAACTAGTAATTCAAAACAAGCAAAAGTTATTAGTACATTTTTGTTAGGTATGTTTTTTTTATATTTTTATTTGCAAAAGTAGAACTATACAGGGTGTTCCAAATCACCTGTGCCACCCAATTATGGCGGAAAGTTTCGATAGAAAAAACACCTTTTTCTCCAAAAAATACGTAGTTAACTAATTTTTTTCCATAAAATAGGAAAACTTGGACAATTTCCTATGAATAAGGTCTGAACAATTTTTATGCTACGGCATTTACTTTTAAAGTTATAAGAACAAACTCTTTTCCACAGCCCTGCCGGAACAAAAAATGTGGGCAATAAAATTGCGCATGAAAAGCGTTATAATCGGCTTTGCAAGAAGACGTGTAATTAAAAAGATATTGGCAAAATACTACTTTTGAATTTACGTTTTTCGACACTTAAAGCGCTGTAATTCGTGAAAAATCAGCCCTACGTAAAAAATGCTAATAACAAAAATTATAGATAATCGCGTGTTCTATAAGTATTACGGACGATTTTTTCTTGTAGAATTAACCAATAACAAACATAGTGCAAAGAGGGTGATATATGAAGTTTGAAGCACTATATCTCCGTACATATAGACTTTACAAAGAATTTTTTTTAAGTTAAATCACTTATTTATCTACAAAAAACATTATATCAATTTTTGTGGTAAAATGCATATTTTCTGAGATATAGAATTAAACGGGCTTCAATTCACTATAAGTTTAGCATTTTGAATTTAAGCTCATAAAAATATATAAAATCATTTGGAAAAAAAATCGCGGGCGGTATTTTTCGCGAAGGCCTTTTTTCGACCTATTAATACAATCTCCCATTAATACAATATATTTTTTGTAAATTAAAATTGTGAATTTTTACTTGGAATCGGAATCGGCGGTTCTCAGTTTTAAGGATTCAGATTCGGCGAATCCAAAAAACACCGGGTTTTGGGAAACCCTACACGTTCTTCATCCTATCCAAGAAATGCTAAATTGTTTTCTGTGATCTCCCTTTCAAGATCTATGTCAAGTATGCTGACTCTGATGATATACCTAACCTTAGTCCAGCTACTCTCTTACATTGATGCTACCTGCACTCTTCCACTTCTTTCCTTCAAAGTGATGATATCGATCGTGATGACTTAGATATTTGATCGTCCCAGTCATCTTTATCTCCGATCCGAAGATCGTCACATGCTGAAACGCCAAACCTCTTGCCTTCCAAGTGAAGACAATAGCGTATCTTTGGCTGAGATTTGTGGTGAGGTCTTATCTATGCATCGCTGTTCTACCAAACTTGCCGCCTGCCGTAATCGCAACGTTATAGTCCACGTCCTGTTTCCTCCTAATATAACAGTCCACAGTGATGTTCCATAAAAGAGGTGATAAGACCTCGTCGTATCCTTTGCTGATACTTTTCGAAGTCGCGTACCTTCTGTCTAATTCTTACTGCTATGTTTGTGTCTTATAGAACGGGCCTTCAATGTACATCGCTTCTAGTTAGACCTTGATTAGTTGATTAGTTAAACTGAGCAGCAAATTGGGATTACCCTCTTATCGTTTTTGTAAACTTCAGCTTTATGAAGTTCTCAAAACAACTGCAAAATGAGACCTTTCTCTTCCATTACATTTTTCATTCCTTTCCAATTTTTAATTAATCAACTGACAGCGCTGTAACATTATTTAAGGAAAGTAAAAAGATTTAATTATTTATCGTCGTTTTGAGAAAGGTAAACGATATCTGGAAGATTACTTTCGCGCACCTTTTGGAGTAACTGGATGAAAAGTTCTTGATGAAGGAGGACTCAATTCGAAAATCATTTTTCCTCAAGCCAATGGATTTGGTTAATCTTCACATAGATTATTTCGTTGATGGGTAAATTAAGTTAATTAAAAGATTTAAGGCTTTCACTGAATTTATGTAGATATAACCTTTCAGCTACCTTAAGCGATTGCAACAACATTGTAGGATAAATTTAAGGCTTGCTCGAAATTTGTTTTTGGTATAAAACAAAATTGTTAAAGTCTGTGAAAGTTATTACGAAAAGACACGAAAAATATTGTTCAATACATTTTCTATGAGAGCATTCACATTTACAGTAACGTGGCGCCACAGACAAAACGTTGGTTTTCTTATGCTCAAACCCGGGGCCAGTCGATCAATTTGTCGGCAATTACAATTTGCAATTTTGAATGTCAAAGTTTTATCGGCAGGAATTTCATTGCATTGCACTTTCATTCTGACAAGAAACGCGCAGGAGACAGTTGTTTGTGTTTAGTGAAAATGTCTGTACTAATTTTCATTTATTCATTCATTTTGTAATAAAATAAAAAAAAGTAGTTAACAGCTTCAACTTTTGCTTTTTTTAAAAGAAATTTATGTTAATTCAATAATTAATAAATAATCCCGCGTCAAGTAATCACCACTGCTTAGGTTTTTTGTTTTAAAAAAATTCTGAATTTCTTGCATATGCAATCATTGCATTTAAAATATTGCATGCAATATTGGAGCAGGGGCTAGACCAAGAGTGGGCAACCTTTTTATAACATGGGCCAGAATAAATTTTGCGTTTTTTCCGCGGGCCCTAGTAGTCAATTGACACCTTTTTGTGACCTGTAAATTTCAAAGAGTTAAGCCGGACACGAGGTAGTACATTTGTCCCTTACAACATGGTAAATTGTACTGCGACCTCAATTTTTTGAAATATCCCTGTTCAAAAATAATGTCTTACTGGTGTATATTACTGTAAATACGTAGTGGAGAGACAAGGGGTTCTTCTTTCTGGCTACTTTTGCGGCAGTAAAATATCCAATTTGAGCTGAGGCGAGGTGAGATTGTAAATACGAACTGGAGAGATATTTCTTATTTTTTTTTGGGGCAGTGAAATTTAAAAGTAAAGGCCGTAGCATAAAAATTGTCCAAACGTTATTGATAGAAAATGGACCAAGCATTCCAATTTTGCAAAAAAAAAAAAATGATTTAACTAGGTATTTTATGGGGAAAAGGTGGTTTTAGTTGAAATTTTAGTTAAAAAACCGAAATTTGATGACTCATTACTCTGGAAGTTGATAGGCTAGAACCTTGACTTAGGTGGGAGTATTCTGCGTACACTGATACCTTATTCGTGAAAATAGGTCATAGGGTTACAAAAATACAGGGTGATATGTAAAACTCTAAAAAAAACTTAGGGTGGTTTTTGGGGAGAAGGAGGGGTTTTGGGATCTTGAGCCTATGGAGACTTTTGATCTACATGTTGGGAACTATCAACCTGCAAAATTTCCAGAAAATCCACCGAAAGACTTTTTCCCATACAAATGTAGAAGGGCCTTAAACATCCCTAAAATCTCCCTAATTGAGGTAGAAAAGTACATATCGATACCCTCATTCTAATACCACGTACGAGAAAAATCCCAAATTTTTTAGGAGAAGCAAAAAGCTGCTTTTTATTTCTTCTGCAGTACTTACCGTTATTATATTTTATAGTAGGACCATAGAATTTTGTTTTGTTGTGACTTTTTCTTTCATGGTTTTGCAACTGCTGTGTAGATAATTGCAAAATACATAATAATCTTTCACAAAAAAAATTTCCCTAAAAATGCTCATAAGTGGTATTAGAATGAGGGTATCGATATATATTTCAATTTTTCAATTTTTTGCCCCTTTTTTCATAGTTGGCAAGTAGCTTTTCATAGTAAGCAAAAGGCAAAAAATTGAAAATTGAAATTTTTTTTAGTGTTTTCAAAGGCCTAAAATAGGCATTTCAAATAAAGTAACAAAGTATTGCGTATGCGCACAAGAAAGTACATAAAAAAACCTAATATTTAAAAAAAAATATTTTACCGAACGATGATTTGGCATAAAATGGCGGCAATTTTAAATTTTTTTCGAAAACTGCGAATTTTTGCCGTAAAAAAGCGAAATTTTTTTTTGAAATTTCAACCACGAATTTATAGCATCAAAGTACATCTTTTCTCCAATTTTTATCAAAATCCGACCTTTTTCCCGTTATTTATTGCATTTTTAGTAAAATAAAAAAAAAATTCATACATTTTGGTTTTTTGAGGTTAGGATTCATTTTTAAAGTATTTATACCGAATCAGTTCGATAGTCTATTCATTTACGAGTATTTTCCAATTTTTTTTATTGTTCTACGAGCAACAGAACTGGAGAAATTAAAAAAAAGTGTGGCAATACACTCAAAATGCATCAAAAATGGACATTTATGCAATTTTCTCGTGCAGCACAGGACCGATTTTGCAGAAATTTTTTTTTCGCTTTATGTTAACATGTGTAAAGAAAAAAAACAAAAAAATCCAACTTCCCAACTACATCACTATCATATGACAATTTCCCTCGACTAGTAAGCGTCTAACGAACTGGAAGTACCTCATAGTAGACGATTCCCATCTAGTTCCACCAAATTACCTTATCCGACCTTAATCCTGCCCTCGCGTTCACTTTTGACGGCTCACCATCGCTTGTCCACGATATTTAACACAGATATTTTCCGCTTGTCGTAGGTAACGCACTTTTCATGACCGGCTATAAGATGCTCCAGAAATGAGTCGTTTTCATTGCGCCTCAGCAGCATATAGCAGATGTTAATCCAGTCTGTTATGTTTTTCGTGTTCAACTCATAAGGGAACCCATACTTCACGCTCCTTTTTGTACGAAAATTAGTATTATAAAGGGTTTAAAACAGTTTTGTGGCCAATGCCTAGCTCCATACCAATATCGAAACTGGTGACATGTTCATTTTGCTGAAAATTTTCAAGAATATAATCAATTTTTTCAGAATTGAACGACCAGGACAGAACGAAAGCGAGCGAACCATTTCCGCGCAGGCAGATTTTGATAAAGTGGCTTCACCGTACACAGTGTAGATTTTTCGCAAGCCTGCGCAGCGTTCTTTCCTTTGTTGCAATAATATTGCAAAATATACCACAACTTTTCATTTTTTGTCTCCATTTTCAAACGCGAATTTCAATGTTTATACACTCAAAAAAACACACGAACTGTCACCTTTCAAACGAGTGTTTAATGGTGTCGCTGCAATCAGTGGTTGGTGACTTATCTGCAAGTGACGTTATCTATTGGAAAAATGCCTGGAAGTTTTCCCCATAGTTACCAGTTTGCAAAAAATACGTTCTTCTTTTCAGGATGTTTGTCTCTTTTGTTTGCATAAAATATGTAAATTTATTTCAAAACTTCTTGCAATAAGGGCTGCGATTCTAGGAGTAGATTTAAATTTGCGGTTTTAAGAAAGATTCTATTTAGCAAAACCTACGCTAAAATGTGATACCAAGAATTTATTTTTATTACAAAAACATAACTGAATTTTCTTTCTTTTTTCTTTTCAGATTGATGATTCCTTTTTCATATTATGTAAGTATGTCTTTCCTTGAAATCCCATGAATATTTCAGCGCAAATATGTCTCTAGATAATACAATTGTTTACTCAAAATCATTTCATAATATTTCAAGCAGAAATTTCAAACATTTCAAATATCTCAGAAATAATTGTCTGTCAATATGAAAACACAAACCAACAGCTTCCAAGTATTTATTTACATTACCTGATGAAAAAAAAAAAATAAAATATTCTTCCACGCAAAATTTCACGAATCTCACGTTAATTTCTAGCATCGCTTCCAAATTTCGTGCTTTAAAATAGCAAACATTACCGAAAAAACCAAATTCGCGATTGTAACTCTTTCACGGCGCGCGGTCTGCTTTTCATCCGTGCTCTGTTCAATTTCGAATCCCCATGGCCACGGAGAGCCCCAATTAGGAGGCCCAAAGCAGCCAGCAAAGTACGACTAATTGCTGCCGGTAAGCTATGCCGTATGCCGTCCAGATGTTCTGCCCCAGCGATGTGCAGGCTCCGGAAGAAATCCGCTGAGTTGTTGGTGAAATGAAAAAGGAATACACAAACAACAACAACAACAACAGCAACAAAGAAGGCCCAAAGAAATGCAAAGAAGAAACCGAAGACCGAACCTGGAAAATTGAAATCCAATCCGGCTGCTGTCCTTTCACGAGATTCAAGATCACAGCTCTATAGCTGCAGCAGTAAAGTGCACCAGATCAAATCAGAACGGATGCGAAGCGTGAAATTTGTGCATCATGCAACTGAGGCTCCATGGGGCTCCAGATCCAGTCAACTGGTAACCGAAGCCCCCCTTCAAGGGAACAGCTTGCGATTGCATGTCGCCAGGGCTCTCTCTATTTAGGTCGACTACTGGGGACGGTGCTGCGGCGGCTTATTCAAATCAGACGTCGATCCGCTCTTTTATATGACTTATGGAAAAATGGAAATCGTTCTGACAGAATATTTACCAGCGACTTACCTTCGAGTGTAAAAGTAAGCGCTTTCCCCCAGTGAGACATTAACACCTGGACAGGTACGGAAGTGTGAAAGGGCTTAGCCTAAGTATGGCTCCCGGCAGTAGTGCTACTGATGGCGACGTGATGATTTTTCATTTTTGGGGATTTTTAGAATTCTTCTAAGTGATTTTTGTCGAGTAATGATATTGGAAAAACAGGGAAGTGTCTCTTGGGAAGAGATTCTCTAGAGCAGCGCTTTTTGTGTGGAATGACAGGGATAACGTTTGGATTACCTCGACTTAATTATATTTATGGGAAAAAACTTCATTATGTTATCAGTCAGATTAGGGAATGTCTTTTAGATTATCAGATAATCCACAGAAACTGATGAAGAGCTGTTGTAGCTGACAATATGAGATTATCTTTTGAATAGATTCAGCAAAGTTTTCTTTTGTACTATATTGCATTAATGATCTTAAATTATTAAATGAGTTCTGCAAATAAGTTCTGTATAAAAAGTGAATTTTGTCTATTGCAAATTAAAACTGTCCGCACGGATTTTTAAAGGACAATCGCACAAACACACAACACTAATGAAAATGGGCAGTGTGTTATAGAGATGGCAACAAGTAAAAACTTTGTCGCTGCACATACCAGCTTTGCGCGTAAAGCCGCCTGAGTATGCCGTAATGGAGTTACTCGCAACCATATTGATAAACCGACCCCACCGTTGATGATGAAGTTACGAACGTATCGAGGTGCCCACTTTGAATCGAATCACTATTTTGTTGGTATGGAGCTCCCACAGTTCATTACATTGTAAGGAAGCTTTGAGCCAATGAATCAGGCACGAAATAAATACAGATAGCCTACGCAACGAAACAGAGAGAAATACGGCCATGCGTTAGAACTCGCATTCAGTGAGTCCAGAGACCTGGAGACAAGATGACGGGTGTCGGCGAAAGTTCTATACCCCTTAAAAATACTGCTATAAGTAGGTACTGCTGACTTCATGTTTAGGCAGAAGCCGTACGGATCAGAACGACTGGTTTGATGATAAATGCAAGCTGGCCACTTAACGTAAGAATGCTGTATGCAGAGCAGTGCACTAGTATCATAGAACGCGGGCACGCGAAGAACAATACAAAGAGCAAATAGAATTCAGAGACAAAAAAGGACGCTGGGAAGAAGAATCTTGTATCGGAACAAGATCAGTACCGTGAGAGAAGATCGCACTAAGCACGGAAGTTATCCGAAGAGTCGGCAATATTGTACGATTCATGCATGTTCTAGAATCTACGTGTTCCCGTATTCACTACCATCGAATGCCATGAAGAATCTTGCTTCATCCGAAGCGCCGAGCATCACTCTTTGAAAGTTCAATGGCGGCAAGCTCAACGAAATGCACGCGTATACGTACCATTCACTGCACCATGTCCAAATGCCTCTTCACTGTTTGGCCTTAGACCACCAGATTACAGAGTCGTATGTTATGATGAATCTCATCATCATGATGTATGTCCAGTATGTGCACCTCGGTGATATACCTCACCGTAATCAAACTACTCTTCCAGACTGGTGATACGGAATATTGACCGTCCGCGGAGATTTGCCCGTCCCAGTACGTTGATCCCTATTTCGGCTCAAATACCAGATCTCTAATCTTCAAAGTGAATACAATAGCGTCCGCCATCACCCTCTCCAGAAAACAGAAAAGATGTAACACTGAGCCGTCTGAAGAACTTTGCTTCAGTTTAGCCCTAACTAGTTAACTAGTTATGAAGGAATGCCACCTTGGTTTCTCTCCACACCGCCAGAATGGGAGTCTAAGTTCAATGATTTATTTGCCCAATTAGACCATCGCGGAAATTGTATAGGGCGAAGAAAACAGGCAATTATCCTGGTGACCATAAAGGGTGCGATTATCATACACTGTCGACCGATTGCGTAGGTCAAGCAGCATTAGATGTGGTTAGTACTTAGTTGGGAGACCGCTTTGGAAAACAAAACTCGCGTTTGGAATGGTCGATTACGAATACATTCATATTTGGACCAGAGGCGTGCATACCTCTAGCGGGTGCATTTTTAGATTTTCATGCCTGTCTTCAGCTCCTACCATTTCATGATCTTATAACTTGCTTTCACGATCTTACACTCTAATTGACGTAAGAGGACACCCCACCCGAAAAGCACTCTTTGCCACTGTCTGTTGGACATGTAACTAAGATTCCACATATCTTGTGTTTTTTGCTGGCTTTAGCACCCTCTCTTCAAGGTTCGTATGAAGAGTTTGACTGTATTTTGACACGCCCGTGTTGCGAGGAACTCTCGTGTGTTTACTTTCGCTGTGCGGAGATCTAAAGGCTACCTCAAATGAACTGTCTTTGTGATTTTATATTATTGGCTAATCCATCACCTCGTCAGCATCCGGCTGCTACAGAGAAAAATATCTATCTTTATCTCCTCGTCTAACATTAACGAAGGTTGGTTCAGTTCTTCAGTTTGCAATAACGTGTGCACTAGTAGTCCTTGTTTTTGTCTCGACATCTTCTCTTTAGTATTGTAGTTAGCTAGCGAGCAATGCAGCAGCGCCACAGAACACAGTCAGAAGAAGGCATAAGCTCCCAATTAATATGTTTCTAAGGGAGCAAATGAGAGCTTTAAGAAAATTTTATAGAACGAGGAAAACAGGGGTGGAAGCACGTAAGTCGTTTCAATCGACCTCTTCATATAAAAATTTTGAATTTTTGTATGAAGAGGTCGATTGAAACGACTTACGTGCTTCCACCCCAGATTATCTTGGTGACCATAAAGGATGCTATTAACATACTCAACAAACCGGTTCTCTTTCGATTACGAAGGTCAAGCAGCATTGGACGTGTTTAGTCTTAGTTGGGGGACCGCTTTGGTAAAACACTCACGTTTGGAAAGAAAAAGGTAATTGCAAAAGGTGAACAAAAATAAAAGCTTTTCGACACCGGAGCTTATTCACATATCCACAGGCCGCCATGAATTCGTTATTAAAAATTTTTTTTTCTACTGCTTCTAAAACGCTTTTAAAGGAGCATTAAAAAGAATGCTCACGTTTGCGGACATGCAATGCTATATAGAACTGATATTGGAAGGGGAGGTCTGCAAGCTTTGTAAGGAGTGCTCTAAGATTGCTATTGCAGCACTCCATTTCCGCTGGCCTATTATAAAATCTCCACTTCCGTATTCACATCAACAGCTGTGAGTTCTAGTTTACACAAATGAGCTTGCAAGGCTTTAAGTACATATCCTGAATAAAAAAGCTCTGCAGCTTTTTGCTGAAAGTACATGGGAAGCATTCGAAGAAAGGCGTTTTTCTCATGGTACAATAATACAAGGTAGGCTCATAAGGAAAAGCTCTGTTTCCATCTTGAAAGCTTTCACGCCTTTTACATTAGAAAAGATCTGAGTGACGTCGCGGGAAAGCTTTTTCCTTTGTGAGAAAAGATCTGAGTGACGTCACGGGACCCTTATGAGCTTACCTTGTAATTATTGTACCAGGGTTTTTCTGTTACTTGATGACATGTTTGAGCTTTTCTCAAATAATAAGTTTTTCTTCATTTGACGTCAAACTTTTAATTTCTTATTTGTACGAGTGCCAGCTTCCTGTGCATCACGAAACTTTCCACTTTTTCCATCTTCGGACGCTTTCATACCCCAAAAGGAGCCTTTCCTTCCGAATATTGCTTTCTTCCCGTGCACTTAGGACCTTTAAGCAAACAAGCAGCAGAGGTGAAGCCACAATCTATACTTACTTGCTTGAAGTTAGTGAGCTTGCTTTTCAGATTTTATATGTGAAAGTTGTGCCTTAGTCGCTTGGGCATTTGGTTTTGCCTTATAACAAAGCATCGGTTTGTTTGATATGTCAAAGCAAAGCAAAGCAGCAAAGCGTACACCTGGAGACCGCCTGCACTCCTTGCTTCACCAGTACACAAGCTCTCATTTTGTCATTGGTATATGGAACGTGCTGAAGTTAAGCTTCTGATCTTCTTTCGTAGACCTATTTCAAGACCCATTTTTTATTCCTGTGTAAGGGACTGGGTCCATAGGTATTGCGGCCATTCATTTGGCCTATTGTACTACACCCTACCCTATACCTCATATTTTTAGGACAGACCGCTTGAACAAGTTCAGCAGTCTGCCTAGTGGCTTGTCTCTTAGACTTGAATAATCGAGCAGGGATTCCTCGAATAAAGAAACCCTGCTCCTCGCTATTGCGGAACATTCACAGAGGACGTGGAGAGCAGACTCATCCTCCTCCAGGCAAAGCCTGCAGGTGGGGTCTTCCGCCTTTCCTATCCTCCATAAGTGGTAATTTAGGGCGCAGTGTCCGATAATCAAGCCAACAAGTGCCCTGACATCATTCATAAAAGTCCCACGAGTAAGGCAGGAAAGGAAGGTCCATCCTGACAGAGTCTTCATATCAGTATAAGACTATATATAACTGGGTGTGCCCGGTCCCCAGAGGAGATCGTTTGGGGCAGTGCAACACGACCCACTGCTATGCAGCTCTCGACACAATGACATTTACATCTTGGCTTGGTAGGCTTTTAAGGGTGTGCTCCCTACAACCGTCGTTAGCTGGTTATCCAGGCGGCACCACGAGGTGGTGCCGGTTCGATTTTACACCCCTTCAAGACCCATAATCTCTGATAGTGTTTTATAGGTAGCGCTGGTAGATTATATGAAGATTTTTGCTAGTAATTGGGCTGGATACACTTGGACATTTTCCTTAGCTACAACACTGTTTGCCCTAGCCAAAAATCTTTTGGTCAAGTACATTTTCCCCTTTGAGTATCCTTGATAAAGTTAGTGGGTCTTAACATATTTGGCATTCTCTTTGCAGTCAATAGTTCTTTTACACTCAAACCATCGTTCATGAGTATTTGGAATTCGTAATCACTCTATACATCGATATTTCTAAATATTGTTACTGAGAAAAATAATTTCTGTCCTTTAAGAGATATATGGGGAACAATTGCCGTTTATTTCTGTACAAATGTAATAAAACCACCAAAGTTCTTCCATTAACATAAAAATGCCATAAAAAATTGAAAAATGTCGCTTTCACTTAATGGGCGATAAAGAAAAAGAATGTTACTTTATTCTCCAAAAACAACAACTGACAGTTCTTATAAAGTCTCCCACCATTATGTCTCCACTCTGTTGACACAATTCAAGATGCTTCAGTCCAATTTTGTACCACGCACACCTCCTCAGATCATAAAAATTGGATCATTGTGAAACTTGTCCCAATTCGCGACTAAGAATTCATTTCCTGACAAATTCATTCCAGAATTCACTTTCCATCTCGGAAACAATAAAATAATTGCCGCGGCGCTGCAGATTTGTTCATCATCGCATGTCGCGTTGGTGGAAGAGACGTGCACAGGTGAGATTGGTGGGTAGTTCTCACGGGTAATTAAAGTCATCCAGAGCTGATTACCCCATTAATAATTTTCCGTGTAAAATAGAAGAAAAAAAATGAAGAAAATTAAACTGGGGAAAAGGGGTGAGCGAGGGGACCACCCACGCTTTGTGACACTGCAACAAATTAAGTTTGGAAAGAGTCCAACTAATTGCCGCGTTGTTGTTGGCGATGGATCCCCTCGATGATCAACTGTAGAGAACAAGTTTGGCCAGAAGAGATTCACTGGACTAGAAAGACTCGTCCTATGTAGTTTTTTTTTCTAGTGAAAATAGTGAAAATCTGAGAAAACATTTTCTCACAGTCGATTTGATATGCGAAAATTGTTTGGGGTATAATGACCCGCTGATGTCGTTACTGATGAAGCTCACCTGGTCTTGTGCGGGGATTAATTAATGTGAGACAGGAAGGAGAGTTCCCGATTAATGGCCGAGTTAAAAGGTAAACAGAGACTCGGTGCATTCTGGATAATTGCTGGAAATCAGTTCGGGCAATCGCCGGATGTTGGCAGCATTGAAATGCAAAAGAGCCGCTCGGGTGCTGATTGTCCAGGGTTTGGTGTCCAGTGTTCAATGTCCAATGTCCAATGTGTCGTCGCCTTTCCAATTTGTGTCGCAGCAGAGCTGACTGTCAGACTACTTCTAAAGATGAGAAATGTCTGGAGGCATTCATCGCAGACCTGTGGAAGTGATAGACGTCTTTTTCTGTGGCGAACTTTTAATTAAATTGTGAAGTGGTTTACATTCGGTAAACGTTCCAGCAATCTTCATAAAGGCATGAAATTGAATTCGTTTAGCACCTGGAAAGCACTTCAAGTTATCCGACGTCAAAGCCATCAAAGCCAGGACTTCTTTCAGATCGCTTCTGGATGCTAGGCGGCGGCGACTAGGTGGAGATTGTTCCTGTCACGGAGACAAGTTAATTATATTTTGTTTTTTTTCGAGCTATTTGCGGATTTTTTTTCTTCTTGTGTCACACCCAGGAAGTCCGGGAGTTGGGTGCCGCCGCCACCGCCTGCCGTATCACCTGTTAAATAGCTGGAGGATAGGTATAGCTCCCAAAACATAGCCTGCAGGAAGGGTGCGGGCCTCGGGTTATTGTGATGTTGATGATTATAATTTGCCTTTTCTAGGCGTTTACCAGCCCGAAATGGGGCTAATTAGATGGCGGCACAAAGCAGCAAAAGCACAACGTATATATCCACTAAGGATGGCCGATTGGAGCCCCAGTAACTGGGTGCTTCCTACTTAATTAAATCATTTTTATCTCGTGCTTTGCTAAAGCTGGACTTAATCTTGTTTATTTCTCTTTATTTTTTTCTTTTTTAATTCTGATTCATTTTTTTTTGTTTGTTTGTTTGATATTAAAAGAGAAGGTGACCTTTTATTAGCTCCAGTGACTGGCATTTATTGTGCTTCACTTCACTTTGAGCTCCAGAAGACTTCTTCTAATGAGATTGAACAAAAATTAATGGAACGAAAAAGTAATAAAGTAATTTCGAAATCTCCTTTCGACTTTTCACTTTGCTTAATGCGCGCTGCAGAAAGTTGCTCAAAGTCACAAAATAAGGTGACAAATTATAAATGATTGATTTGTCACTTTAATTAAAAAGTTTATATAGGACAATCAAAATGGGGGATTTGTGTGATGTTTGGCTTTTGTTATTAAGTAAATATTTGTAGCATTAAGATGTGTCAATGGTGAAATGAATCCATTTAATGCTGGTAGACAGATTAGAGAGAGAGACGACGACGTTGAGATCTTAATTTGATTTGAGTGCTCTAAGGAGGATGAAAAATATTTGTGTTTACGCAGAAAATTGTTTGTACAGATTCTCAGAAATAATAACGTGAAGGAATAGATTCCCTAAAATATCTCATAATTTAATTTCAATTTCATCACAGTTGTTGTTTGCTTAATTCAATATTTCACCGTGAAATTTGATTCACAATAAAATCGAGTTTAAGAAAACACTACGGGCCGTAAACATGAACGAGTATAAGCTTAATTCCTGATTTTTTATTAAGCATCAATCTAGATTATATATTTGGTAGCTTACAGTCGTTGGTGGACCTTTATTTTTTTAACAATTTTCTTCCAGCATTCGCGGCGATATTACTCCAATTACGTTTTCCAATTGTTGACAGCTTTCAACTATCTCTTCTTGGGTTTTCCAATTTTTCTACAACTTGCTGGTGTAAATAAGATCTTTTTTAGAACTGAGTTTGGCATACTTAATACTTGAAGCCATTTTAGTCTCTACATCATTGTTATAGTTTACCAGTTGCTCTAATTCATGGTTGTACCTACATCGTTCTCTCCTACTGGGCCGAATATCCTTCTTAGTACTTTCCTTTCCAACACTGTTACTTGCTGCGTCATATGCGTATACGGTCCAGGTTTGTGACGGTACACGGTAGGTCTAATAAAACCATGCTGCCTATCACCAATAACACGCTTATCACAAAAGTATAGATTATCCATTACAATTGATTCAAATGATCCCACATGTAAAGTGTTTGTATGTAAAACAAAAGCTTTCAAAGCCATGTAGGAAACCATTTCCTTATATAAATATCAAACCAAAATATTGTCAATGTTATCTGACGGAAGATAAAGAGATTTTACACTTAACAAATGCCATATAAAGCAGGAGACAGATATACGCGTGCATGCGGTGCGTGCGTTGATAGATATTATATAAGCGCGTGCATTCAAATGCGACCTAACATATAGTTGCGTGAAAGGAGCGCACGCAACTCAAATTGGTCTTCTTTCAACTTTTCCCGCATTGCCGTATTCGTTAGCTCGAACGCCACAACAAAAACACACACAACAAACAACTTGTCATTAGATTTTTTGGTTATGCGTGAGAGACGAAACGGAACCCAAGCATGCAATTATTTGTCGTGGCATACCTCTAACTTTAAATCATCAAATTGCTCCCAATCTTGGATTTTATTGGGGATAAGCTAGATTGATGTTTATGATAAATCTACGATTAAGGATTAACTTTGTTGATATATACTGCTGAAAGTGTACTATAAGTTATCGCTTAATTCTTCAATAATTTACCGAATTAACTTACTATTTTAGTGCTTTGGTTATAATGCTGCTCTAAGTTATAACCGACGTACCGTATTTTTCTTCTGTAGGTCGACTATTTGTAAATAACAAGTCGGCGATGAGTGAGTCATGGTAAATGTAACGAAGGACCATGCCAATAGTAAATAGTTGGGCAAAATTGAGTTGAGTAACTAGGATGAGCCTTTGGTAGCCTTTTGCTAATACCTATTTTGAATGGTAAATAGCAAAGACACCAAGCTATCTGTAGTCTTGAAGTGTTCCATGAATTTTTTAAGAAACTTTTGAGGATTTAAACAAGTTCAGAAAAAACACCTTAACGACCTACGCTTTGAATTACAGGGAAACAAGTCGGAAACATTGTTGAAATACTAAAAACATTTCCGGGAGTGATACCTATTTTTGAATGTCAAAAAGAAATTTTCAGGTAACTTTTGAGGATGTTAAAAAACTTCAAAAAAAGGTTCTTAACGATCTAGTTTTTGAGTTACAATGAAATATGTGGGAAAAAATTGCTTTTTTTCATATTTTTTTTTTTACAAATGAACCGCTTTATTTATGTTTTCTTTCCATCATACACTATTGTTTTTATTAATAAAATGAAAGGCGCATTCTTTACGACAAGAAAGATACCCTATTCGTGGTAATAGACCGCTGTTTCATTAACTTTTTATTCTAAATCATTTAACTACTATTTTTCCCAATGATAAGCTTGATAAGCTGTGACGGGACACCCTGTATAATAATGAACGATTAAGCAACGCGAGTGCGCAGTGTCCGAAAATCAACCGAACCAGTGAACCCCGTTGCTTTTTCGTCTCAATTATTTCCGGGAATGTTGCGAGAATACACAGGAAGAAACCACTAATCAAACCAGGTGATCGGGGCCTCTTCACCAAGCTGGAAAATGTCTCAATATCTGGTACTGGACCACTTAATACCGTCCCGAGTGAATATGATTTAGTTGGTTAATTTATTGAAAAGCATATACGCGCCTGCAACTACGCATAGCAAACAAATGTATGAAAATCTAAAAATGCCCCGCAGAAGTATGCACGCTCTCGCTACAGGCATGAAAAGCTAAAAATGAGCCCGCCAGCGGTATGCACGTTTCTGTTACAGACAGGAACGTATTCGTAATCGACAATTCCAAACGCGAGTGTCGTTTTCCCAAGCGGTCCTCCAACTAAGTAGTAACCACGTCCAATGCTGCTTGACCTACACAATCGAACGAGACCCGGAGTATGCTTCTTATGGCACCCTTCATGGTCACCCATAATTGCACGTTTTCCTCGCCCTATACAATTTTTTAGAGCTCAAAATTTGCTAGCGAAAATGGCTTTGTTTGTGTTATTCTCTGCGACTTTTATTGATACGTGCTATATCAGGCTACATTTGGAAGAGTAGTATTTTTTCTCATACGTACCGTGCCTTTTTCATGCTAAATGCGGGCAAGTCTTATTTTTACTCTGGCGTACCATGCCTGTTTCGGGGGCGAAGCAGCCATTTTGGCGCTGTGCATTCTGTTTCAGGCTAAGAACAGGCGAGTTTTATTTTTATTCGGGGTATCAGAGCTCATTTTCTGATTGAATTTTCAACGTCAAATGAAGCCAGTCTTTTCATAGCCTTCAAAGCTTTGATGACCCGTGATCCAAATAAGAGCAACTTGATTGAGTATACTTACCTTATCAAGGGAATGTTGGAAAGCCCAAACCAATTTGAACTGTTCAGTTCTGAATGCCGCTTGTCTTTTAGAAAAGATAGAAATAGCGTATGCCCTTTTTAAGTCTATGCCAGTATAACGTAGACCTCTGTGTAAAACACTGTAGTGATGATGCCATCCAGCTAAGCTTCGGGTCTACCCTGCTAAATCTCAGGGAAACCCAGGATAGCCTGTCTTGTACGTAACGGAAAGGAGCTTACACTTTAAGATTTCCACAACAACAATGTAACGACAAAGTTTGAGATGTGTTGTGCAAGTTTCTGGAAGTTTGGCAAGGAGGTGATGAGATAATTCTTACTGCTGTTGCTTTCATCTCCCAATATAATATAGTTTTAGCGAACTTTCCATCCTCCATATGAATTTTTAATTGGGATAACTTGGAGATGCTCTGGTTGTGATTTCTGCCAAGCTATCAAACAAACACAAAATAATTAAACCAAAATTCGTGATAATTACATTAAAATTGTCAGCGAGCAACAATGTTTACTATTTCCATATCGCGGCATCACGTACAACTTACAGAGAAGGATCCCTTCTTATTTCGAAACATTTTCGCACGAGAATTTCCTGGTACTGAAGAACACGAATGGAATGTGGAATATCTGAGGATGAAAAGGTAAACTTATTTGTTAAATACATACTTACAGATAATACAAATTTAAAACTCACCATCAATAATTCCTGTTGTATGGGAAATCCCTACATACAACTTCATATAATTGAATTTTGAACTCTCTCAGCCTTCTCTGGGTCAAAGGGAATTTAATCCACTCTTGAAGCAAATGCTTGTGACATTCCAAAGCAATCTGCGAGGAAAATACGAAAAAATCCGTTCTTGTAATACCTCAGGGCAATCAACAATTGATGATAAGCAGATACTGGAGTAATAGTGGTTGTCCGGATATTTAAGTTCCTTCTCCTTTTACTTTTTCTCTTGCCATTTTGAATATTTTTTGCAGGAGCTCCTCCTTTCTTTGTTCAGGTACCTACTGGCAACTGTTCTGAAAGTAAAATTTATTCCTTTTTCGCGTTTTTTTCGATATTATTTTCCGAATCCTATTCCACTTTTTCGGAAGAGGAGGAGTTCGTATCAAACAAATCCATAATAGTTCGGCATAACAAGGTACAAGGTAAAAAGTAAACGTAACCGACGTACCGTCTTTGTGGGCCGGTTAGTTTTTTTGCATACTTTTAGGGTCAATTTTATTTAAAAAAAAATATTTAGTGGAGTGCCTGGGGGTTTTGGCCTCAGACTTTTGTTACGGTGAATGAATTTACGTGGTCGAGGTGGGATTTTGTTTTTTATACTATAAATTGCAGTTTGCCAAAATTTCTTTTGTGCTTTTACCGTGGGGGTGATCGCCACCTCTCCTCGGGGCTGGAAATTTTTTCATTGAAAATAAGTCCGGGAATAGATAGATTGGCTAATTCTAAGCAACTTTTGTTCTATAGAGTTTTTTCTGAAAGTCAATACATTTCGAGTTATTCGCGAGTGAAAATGTCAATTTTTCAACCAAAAAAACCACGTTTTCAGACGGTTTTTCGCGAATTACTCAAAAAGTAAGTATTTTAGCGAAAAAATTATTATTATTAAAACTGTAGCTTATAAAAAAACAAAAAAAAAATGGTGGGTTTATGGTGTCTGTAGACCCAATACAAAAATAGTAATCGCTTGTTGAAGGTTGGTTCTTATTTGTCAAACGCCAAAATTGGAAGTTTCAACTTGAAATAAACAAAAAACAATGCATTTTTCGGGAAAAACTCATAAAACCTTTTTTAAAGTGCTTGAAAAAACCTTTATTTTTGTTTTTTTATAAAACTCCCTAGCATTAAAACTAATAGTACGTATACATGCGAAATTGAAGCCGGAGTCAAGCCAGCTTGGATCTTAGAAAAATCCATGTATACGCAGATCGAATTCAAATAGGATCGAGCGGAATTCGATGAAAAAGCGAAACAAAAGTAAAACGATGCGAAAACTACAAATTGTAGGTTATGTTCATTGCTTTTCGATTACGTTTGAATCCATTTAAACTTCAATTACTCGATCCGACGATTCAATCTTTCGATCTCTGGATCGTTCGATTTGGTCATGTATACGTGGTATAAGCGAGTTATGACAAAAATAAAGTTGGTCACTATTTTTTCGGCGACAAAAAAATGTGAGAATCACCCCCTAATTACAACCCCCCCCCCCCATTGAAAATAATCGGTACCATTTCACAATTCACTTTATTAATGTACTTGTAATATTCTCTAGAAGTTTGACCGTTTTACAGTGCTTAGTTTTGAAAAAATTTGAGCTTGAAGTAAAAAGATCATTTTTGTAATTTTGCAAAATATTGCCTTTTCTTCAAAATAACTCAAAAACTATTACTGATACGCAAAATTTTGTAGAATACACAATCGTAGGTTTTGCTTTTCTGAAAATTTTGGTTTTTTTTTGATAAAAATTGAGTAAGTTACTGCCGTCTACAGTTTGCATATGCTCGTAAACAGGGGCGGCGGAGCGTAATCATTGTGGGTGGGGAGCACGGCAACAGTCAACGTTAAAATGTATAAATTTATTTACCAGTCTATTGAGTTATGTGGTTTAAAATTCTTTTGTTATGGGGTTATGCCCGAATAGCATTTTGAGGTAAGGGGTACAAATAGGGCCCCTATGAGATTGCCTCATGTGGACCCCGTGTGGATTATCCTATAAGGCCCACACAGGGCATCTAACAACTTTCCTCATTCGCGCCTCATCATAAGGAATGCCCCCTTGAGGAAAAATCATTGCTACCCGATCCCGAGTGGATTTTGAGAATTTCGGCGTGGATATGTTAGTAGAGTAAAAACCATAAAAGAAGACAACGAGTGTCCCATTCGCTATGGTTGTTTGAAAGCGCAGCTTTTTCACTCAAACAACCAGAGCGAGTGGGAAGCTCGTTGTCTTCTTTTATGGTTTTTCCTCTAATAACTGCGCCGGTGTCGAAAGCTTTATATTTTTTAACGCGATTGTGGTTTTAACAATACGACCCCCCAACTGAGTACTAAGCACATCCAATGCTGCTTGACTTCTGTAATCGAACCAGAACCGGGCTATTGAGTATGCTAAATGACACCCTTCACGGTCAAAACAAAACTGTATGAGTTAAACTAAAGCTTAAGGGTATTTCTTTAAAGTTTTTAAAAAGCTTTCCGAAAACGAGAGATTGTAATGAGATATGCCTCATAGGGTCCTATGAGAAATTGATAAGGCATACCTCATAGCTAATTTTTTTTTGTGTGGTGTTCATGAGGAAATGCCCCTTTCGGCATGTCCTCATGAGGAACCTACGGGAAATCCATTGGGCAATCCCCTTTTGAAATTCTGGTCGGGTGAGGTTTAAAAAGCTTAGGCTATAGGTTTAAGTTCTTAATAGCTCTAATATAATATATTAAGTTTTCGTATAAAAAGCCTTGCTTGTGTGCGGCCTTCGAGCGCGTTCCTTCGTCGCCAGCGACCGAGACGGCCCTACAATGTTCTGGGATGAAATATTTTGGGTGTGGATTTCCCCACCCAAAGCGAAAGTGCGTGTGCACTTTTCCTTCCATCCCCACGCGCTCCGCCGCCCCTGCTCGTAAATAGTAACTTGTTCAAGATCTTTCAGCTCAAATCCTTTCAAAAATAAGGGGTGAAAGAAAGTTTAATTTATATATATATATAGCTCTTGAAAAAACCTACAAACTGCTATTTGGAAGGACTTGATAGCTTAAAAACTAAGCGAGTTATGGGTAAACAACAAATCACATATATTGTCAAATATGAGAACACGTATATTGGAGCATTAATGAATATACATTATACCTTCATTTTAGGCACAGACTTACTTACACTTATTTCCACACGTCACACACAATGATCTTGAAACTGTTGAGGAGCTTTTACAAGCTGGTCAGTACTGTACTGTCATGTTGTACCTACGGACTTCCGAAGAACACTCAATTGAATAAATTGAAAGAGGTGGAAGACTTACCATTTTGAATTTATAAGTTCTGAACATAAATTCGTTATTTGCTTCCTTAAAAACCCCCAAATACTGGTTTTCATGGAAATCGGAACACAATTGGCAAATTTGGGCGGCCATTTTGAATTTCGGTCATTCAAATCAAGATCACAATTTTTTAATACGTAAACTTTTTTATATATATTATTAGCTAAACATTCCATTTTGAATTTTTAAATTTCATTCACCGTAACTGAAATCCGCGGTTTTCATGTTTTTAACGCTCCAGGAACTCCACAAATTTTTATTAAATTCTTCTCAGTTTTAGAGTATTTTTTTGTTTATTTGTTATAGTTGGGAAATTTATGGGGCGAACTTTAGTATTAGACTATTAATCCATTGAATGGCCTTTTAGCTAGGACAAGGTTAAATTTTCCGGAGACTTAGAAATTCATCCATATTTAATTCTTTGTATTTTGTATTTTATTTTTTGATTTTCACCCACAACTTATATTTTCGTTGCTGATTTATATTTTCGTTACTGATTATTCAGCTATGTAACATGGAAATGCCAAAATCTACGGATAAATCTCCTACAACCACGTCCAGCTGGTATTAACTTGATCCAAGCTCCCCAAAAATCGTAATCGAGATATTCAAAATATCCGAGATATTTAAATCCTCGGGCATATCCAGCTCGATGAATACGGGCCTAAGTATCTGGGCGGTATATTTTAAAAATATAATACCCTAAATGCGGCCTAGACCCATGAATCGTGAATAGATCCACCCACGGTAAACAAGATTGGCCATATATAAATTTAACAATGATAAACCGCCTCGAGCCGATAACATCGCCAATTATTTAATGGGGGTGGCCTGCCGGCTCCTTAATGATGCGCTTCATCAACCTATGCTCAGGATGTGGGATAAAGGAGTAATCCTTGTTGATTGGGAAGAATTCATCCCATAAATAAAAAGGGTGACAAGGATATATTGTCCTTGCCCCGATCCTTTCTATTACCTTTTCCTTAATATTCCTTAACCTTGCATTAGAATCTGCTTAGCGACAATCGGAATTGCTTGGGGTTTTTTTTGGGATGACTGATAATAAAGTACTTAGAGATATGCTGATGGGTTGAACTTGGGGACAGATTATTGCTGATGGAATATAAATTGTATTTAAGCTGAAGGAATGGGTCTGTATACAAATTAATTTCTTTTTTCTCTCAAATGTCCTTGGGGAATACTTAGAAATTAGCAAATCAAATATTGTCGGCTGTTATGATGTGAATTATAAAAATAATTTAGTCTGTCCTAGGGCGTTTCTTTAATTGTCGTCGGTCGTCGTTTTAATTGAGAATGTTCTCGAGGGCCGACAAGCATATTACAAGCTTAGAAACATTTTAAGATTTATTATCATAAAATTGTAGCTTTGAGGGATGAGTTCTGAGATAACAGAATTTATGGAATTGGAGCTATGTTACGTTAGTTCAGGTTTATTAGATGACTGCGTAAGAATCGTGCTTTACTGGTGGAGTGCATTTTGGAAGACGTGATTCAATGAAAAGCAGATCTAAATTAGCGAAGTAGGATGGGGTCGCGACATTAAGGCATCGTTAAAAACCCTAGTAGAGAGAAAAATGAAAGAACTGAACTGACAACGCCAACATGCGATTTTATTGCCACCATCTCCCCATTCAATACTACTGTGACAGAACGCTGACTCCGGTGATCGAACAGGGGATAGCTTCCTCCCTTATATGCTTAAAAGCAACGGCAGGAGAAATGCGGATTTTGTTATAAAGAAGGAAGTCAAGAAAGAAGGAAAGTTATCTAGCTGGGAGAAATTTAAAGACGACGGACTATGCCGCGGAGTGGATTCGAACCACGGATCTCTGGGATTGTAGTCGAATGACTTTTTACCCTAGTCTATCGAAGCCGGCAACTGTAAAGTACTTGTTTGTACGGCAATACTATTTTCGCAATAGATGGCAAGGTCAAAGTTTCCAAAAATCACTTTGTGGTCAAAAAATGACTCAGAAACTGATTTTTGAGAAATTTTTTTTGTTCTATTTATACAAAAGATTATTGCCTACCCTAATGACACCCTTGTCATTTTTTCGAAAACTTTTCGAAAAATTTTGCAAAAATCAATAGTTAGTGAGTTTTTGGCCGAAAAGTGATTTTTGGAAACTTTGACCTTGAATAACTTCGAAAGGGTTAAGTTTTCGAAAAAATGACGACAGGGTTTTTTGTAGGCAATATCGTTTCGTATTGACTGATCAAAAAAAATTTTCAAAAAAACCAGTTTTTGAGTGATGTTTTGGCCAAAAAGTGATTTTTGGAAACTTTGATCTTGAATAACTTTGAAAGGGTTAACCGGGTCAACATCTTTGTAAGAACTAAAGTTGTAGAGAATTTCATTGCCAACATTTAGGGCCTTTGTACGGGGTTGTACGACTTATAGAAACCGACATGCAAGGAAAACACCGGAAAACCGCTATATTTCCGGCGGCCATGTTTCTTTTTGTGATTCCGAAATTGTTTTCTTAAAAAGTTCCAAGAAAGCTGTGGACCAATTTTCAGCCATTTCCGAATTTTGTCTCCTTTCGTGCATTTTTTTTGCTAATTTCCTCGGACTAGAAAGCATTTGCTTTATTAATTTTTGGATATCTAAGGGTAGGGGGTATAAAAAAATGGACCAATGAAGTTTCTGGCAACATCAAGAACCATAATCTGTAAACCTTTCTGAGATCAAAACAATTGATAAACGGCGGTCCCCACATTTTGCGCCCTCAATTCGCTCCAGCTCCCAGTCTATACCTGTTAGTATTTTTTGGAAACGGTTAACGCTGTAGAATGTTTTTGAAAATACCTAAAACTTCAAGTATCGATTTCTCAAAAACGAAGCGAGATATCGAAAAAAATTATTTAACATTTTCGTCTTATTTTGGGGTGATTTATCGAAATTCATAATTAAAATATCGGTGGCACGGAAATCCTAGCTGTGATATAACTATAAACCCTTGGGAAAGACCTCATAAACTCCACTTCAAGTGTCAATCTCTCGGAAACTAAGCGTAATATCGAAAAATTTTATTATATATTTTCGTCTTATTTTGTGGTGCTTCGTCAAAAAGCGGGCCACGGAAGCCGTTGAGTTCGCAATAAAAAAAAAGAGGGAGTAAAAAAATTGGACCCAAAAATGGACCGGCAACATCTCAATTATTTATCTCTGAGGTACTTCCCGCTGAAATCTTTTGACGGAATGCGGTCCTCACATTTTGCACACTCAATTCCGCCCAGCGCCTGCACTATAACATACAATGTAAAATAAATAGTTCAAGTTTAAATTCCATTTTTAACTTCCCAGTAGGAAGTTATTGTAATCGGTCCGAAAATCGGATTCGAAATTTTCAATGTATTTACACGTTTCAAGGTCCCAATAGCATTTTAAACAAAAATTTGAGAAGAAATATGTGTGTGTGTGTGTGCGTACGTATGTGGTCATTTTTTCCTGCACGATTTCGTGCGAACCGAAAAAGATATCGACTTCGTTCAGGTGCCGTTCGAAGGGTGTTCAAGGAAATATGATCTGAAAAGATTTTCATAAAAATTGGTCGAGCCGTTTTTTTGTTTGAACGACTTAAGTGATTTTTGTATCAGCACGATTTCGCGCGAACCAAAAAAGATATCGACTTCGTTAAGGTGCCGCTCGAAGCGTATTAAAGGACATATGAATTGAAAAGTTTTTCATAAAAATCGGTCGAACCGTTTTTTTGTTTGAACGACGTAAGTGATTTTTGTACCAGCACGATTTCGCGCGAACCAAAAAAGATACCGACTTCGTTAAGATGCCGTTCAAAGCGTGTTATTTTATTAAGCGGCCAACCCGGTCACCACAATACTAAGATGCACCGCTTAGGAAAAACGAAAAAGGACCAGAAAATGGTGTCCAATTCGGTATCCATCCATGTTTTCTTATTCTCTCCCTCACGTAATGAATCCCTATGATAAATTGATAGCAAGGTCTCTCGAGGAGATCGTACGGTTATCGTATGAAGGACGCCTATAATTTTTTGGCCAGTGTAGATCATATAGGTTCGATCGTTCGAGGTATTGTGGGCTGTATTCGGCATCTTCGAGTGAATGGTTCATCAATGTATGTAGATTCTGCCAACAAATTTTTTTAGTTTTAAGAATGCTTCTTGATATTTAGTGGATCATGGAAACTGAGTTTCTTTCGTAGTACATGACGGTTAATGAACGAAGAAGTGCTTTTTGATTGGTATCAATATTTTTATCCAGATTAAAGTGATAATAGAAGTTCAGCATTCGTATGAGACGCTCTTGTAGAAACACTCACTTTACTACCGGTCCGTCACGTCGTTGGTTACGTCAGGGTGCAATCTCTAGTAGTAAGCTTAGTTCCAGAGTAGGGTTCCGAAATACTGACTGCGAAAGTTTGTTCAAGGGTGGAGACGTTCCAATTATGAACGAATTAATTGTATGTAGCGGAAAGAGAACCTTTACACAGTAGTAATGAGCTGAGCTGGTCAATTTGGCTATGCTGATATATGTAATATAATAGCGAGCATTAGCTCAGTTTTGCCTGGGTTGACTGCCATACCGCAGTTTGCTGTCCAGCTATTAACTCTGTTCAGGCATCCTTCCATGACTTCACTGAAAATTTCACTGGTTCATCCAGTAAATTATAATTTCACTGGAAAAACGGTTAATTCGGGCCTGTTTACTGATTGAACCAGTGAAAACTTCTCTCTAAAAATGAATTAGTACATATTTCACTGGTTCAACCAGTGAAAAAATATATGTGACTTATATTCTAGAGGTAATAACCTTCATGGCTGTAAAGGGTTCCATTTAGCATACTCAATAAATCGCCTCTCATTTGATTACGGAGGTCAAGCAGCATTTCAGTACTTAGATGGGGGCCCGCTTGGGAAATTGACACTCGCGTTAGAAAAAAGCTTTTTTCTTTTTTTTTACGTGAATTTCGCTGGTTCAACCAGTGAAATTTTACTGTTTTCGCATTGGTTGACTCAGCAATGGTTCAACCAGTGAATTTTCACTGGGAACCAGTGAATAATTACTGATTCGTTTTTAGAGAGTAGGTCTTTGCGTATTCTACTAACTTAGCTCCACTTTTGTTTTTCTTTTGTAGTATGCTATTTATAGTCACACAGTTATGTACTGAACATGTGAAAGTTTCCAAAGGTCTAAATCAACTGCGTACAAGTAGGATAGGGCAAGGAGTTTGCGCAGATTTGTCTGATAGTATTTGGAAGTGCAGGATTAACAATAACTTTAAAGTTGAGGTGTTTGAGACCTGTCGAAGGTGTTTGAAGACCCATTGAATGAATAGAAGAAGACTTACCACTTCTAGATCTGTTTTAAAGGTCCTTTTCATGCCTGAAATATGGTTTCCTAGAAATTCTTATAAAAGTAAATAAAAACATACTTCAAGCCAAAATCCTATAAAAATACCATGAAATTTCCAAGCGATTAGTTCATATCATTCTCAATCAAATCAATCTCCGACCAAACGCAAACCGTCATATCAAATTTTACGCAACGAAAATTTGTTTCCTTTTCATATTAATTCAATACAAATATTTTCCAAGAAGTTGAGTCAAGTCCTGAAAGTCCTGAACTTATACGCTTCAATATCTTCCAATGCCAACTAAAAGAAAACAAGGGAAACGAATGGTGTTCTCTGTGGTCGAAATGATTGAACCTTCATTATTTTTTGGGTAATTTATTAAATCCACTGTTTCCATCTTGTGATTTTATGCTTCAATAAATTTTTGAAAGTATTTCGTCATTATTTACTGTGACGAACATTTTTCGAGTTGATTGCAACAAAAACTGATTTAATTGGACGTCGGTCATGGTTCGTCCGCACCCGGCTCAAAGGACCTAAATTTAATTTTATTTGCTCTGCGTGATCTTTTATACTTTAACGTCTTATGGATATGTCCCAGATGTTTTGTTATAAACCGAACATAAATCTGTATTCTAAAAATAGTCCTGTTCGGGGTTTATCCTTTTTTTTGGTAATGTCCATGAAATTGACACATCTCACAAGTAAAATTGAAACCTGTCAAATCAAAGCGGAATTGATTATTCGGCAGCTTTTAGCGCTCTCTTCGTTAGTTCAATTAACCTGGAGAGAAAAGGCTTGCAGGAGACACAGCAGACAGGTTGGCAGCTTGTAAGAAAGTTAAACTTCTTAGCTCTTACCAACAAGGGACTAAGTCACGTTCATCTTGTCAAATTGTTTTATAGGTTAGGGTGTGCACTGGTTGCTATACTCTATCACGGAAAAGGGATAATAGCGAAAGAGTTTCACGTTTCAACAGTTACGTTCGCAAGTAATCCCTTAAATGTATCGATTTGTCCAAGGATATAAAATGCGTAGCCACGTTCAAAATGGCTTCATCCCTTAAGCTACCCACCATGACCTACACCCACAATGCTGCTATAGCAACGGCATTGTCGTCGTCATTGTCGTTTCATTTCATATCGCTTCAAGGATTCCGGGGGATGATAGTTATTGTATTCTCTGCTCTGCTCATAGTTCGAGTATAGTTTCAAGTTGTTTTATGAAAATATCCTGATATGTATTTCCTTGTGCTCCGCCTACAGCCATGAGCTGTCCTGAATGTTGGTATATGAAAATTTCGCTGAAAATGCGCCCTTACCACGTGAAACAATATCGGCACAATTGTGGGTGTTCATTTCTAGGCTGAGGGTTAATTTTGTAAACTCGTGTCCCTTTTACAGGGATAATATTGATCAGACACTGAAACGAGCCTGTTCAAACGCAAAAAATATGTATATTGTCGAAAAAAAGGGTTTTTGTTTGTTTCGTGGTGCCATTACCAAATCAGATCCGGGGGCGAGCCTGCTTTTGGGGTAAACCACTGCAGCTGTTTGTAAATCCTTTAGTATTCTTAAAATATTACCCAATAAAGAAAAACATGAACATATCAATATCCCACAAAAACGTGTGCCAAAATAAAATAAAAAATATTGTTTTCCAAATCTGCACACATATTTTTCGCCACAATCTCAAGGCTAACAAGATAAGATATAGGATCGGCTCTGCTCCCGGGGAACTTCTTCAAGATTTATTTCCAGAATACTCAAGAAAAATATTGTATACAGCTTGAAGTTGTTAATATTTGATTAGGAAAAGGAAGAAAATTTCACCGAAAAATATTAAAACAAATTTTCCTCGTTTGCCTGATGAGAAACGATGTGGTCGGTCGTCTCGGGCATTTTACTGGCTCGAATTTTGTAAGATATAATTCTAATACCAAAAAAAAAAAACACAATCTTTCTCCCAAAAACTTTCTCTCTTGTACGCGTCAAGTTTGAATAATGCAATAAAAATTTCCGAACGCAATTTATCCCAGGGAATACGGATTAATTTATCCTTTTTATAAAATTTTAATGAGAATTCATCAGAAAGTTTTGCAGATTTTAAAAGGGTGTTATTAAATTGTGTTTTTTTGTTGTTTTGTTTTTGCAATTCAATTATAAATTTTTAAAGTCACATTTTGTATTGAACTTAAGCCAACTTTATGCGAGTTTTCCCTTTTTGTGTCCTTTAACATAATTTCGAAGTGTGTTTCCGAAAGGAGTTTGTGCAAATTTAAAATGGAATTAATTATTCAAATTACGAAAGATTTTCATCAACACGAATTTTTGTTGCTGGAAGGGAAGAGTTGTTGAAGTGATTTTGAAATATGTAAAGATTATTATCATATTTTGGCTGAAATTAAATGAAATGATGGTGGATTGAAATTCTATTAATAATTTTCTTAAGAATCATGTATAAATTTTGTGCATGATAATAATTACTGAAGAGAATATTAAATTTGGTTTAATCATTTACGCCGTTTTGCAGTGAGTAATGCAAATGGGGGCGTGGTAGTTTTCATCGAATATTTTAAATTCTCTAAAATATTTAAAACACACACTTAAACAATCTTAGGCACGGCCTTTGGTTGTAACAAAAAATTTAGTATACGAGTGAAAATCACTTGATAGCGCATTTTTAAGAAGGGCCGGACTTTTTTACTTACGCAGAACCAGAGCCAAATACAATCGGAATCTAGTTCTGGCTTCTCGAAACTGCTTGCTGCACCGGTCCTGATGTCGAGTTTGATGTAATTCAGTTTGATAATAGTAATCTCTAGGAGTGTTTGTCTCGCAGTGGTCTTCAAAGTGGGGCACGCAGAAAATTCTAGGGGGTACGCCAAATTTCTCTTCAAAGCACTTTATGTCCTCTCCTTTTCTGAGATATTCGATACTGTTGCGAATTTTTATTTTTTAACCCTTTATACGGCGTTTACATCGCCCCGAAAACAAGTGTTTTCCTGAACTGGTTTTCGGAAAACGAGTGAGGTGTTTACATCGCCTTTTGCTTGTTTTCGAGTGACAGTTATGCCTATTTAATTTAATTTTGATTTAATTATTTAAATTTTAAATTTTTTCCATGTCAAACTGAGAATTAAAAAAAAGTGTAATACGGAAAATGACATGCGTATAACAAGTGCTGAACGCTGAATTGGGTTCTTGTCCACACTTTTCTTGTTTTCGTTGTCGTTTTTATTGAAAACAGGTTCCCAAGTTGTTTTCGATTTGTATGAAAAACACCTGTTTTCGACTGTATTTTCGTCCAAAACGCCAAATTTTGACGAAAACACGTGTTTCGAGGCGATGTAAACGCCGTATAAGAAAAAAATTAAAAGTTTTTATATCCATACTAAACTTACAGATAGAAACATTAATACCATGTTCGCACTGAGTCGAAATTACGTGATTTTGGAAAGTGATTTCGAAATTATGTAGAACCGTTCGCACTGAATTGAAATGATTTCGTTTCGGTGTTTTTTTTCTGGCACCACGCAAGTCTTCAATTTTTTCAGCCAAAATTTGAACTAGCGCCTCTTCTAGCAAAGCCCATGGCTTCTTTCTTTTATATTTCTTGGGTTTTTGCATTTTGAAGAATGTGAAGTTTAAATTCAAAGTCAAATCAATTATTAAAACGTCCAACTGACAATTTCAGCATCAATAGTGACGTGCTGAATTGGGCTGAATTCGATTTTCGGGTTTGAGCATTGGCTTTGACATGATTTTGTTCGTAATTTTGCCAAAATTACGAGATTTGAGATGATTTTGAAATCACCAGAATATATGGGAAATCACACGATTTTGAACGTGATTTTGGGCGAAATCACGAAAATAGCCAAAATCACGTAATTTCGGCTCAGTGCGAACATGGTATAAGATGAACAAAAAAGGCAATTAATCGTCAGCACCCTTTTTAAAATGTGCGGCTATCTTTATGGGTGCACGGAGATAACAATACGGGTTTAAAAGTCGAGCAGTAAATGAAGCTCCAGGGTCATCATCATCAGGGGTTTCACAGCCTATTGTTAGCCTTGACTTCCTCCAGCGTTCGCCTCCAGAATTGTCGATCTTTGTCCCGTCTTTTCCAGTTTCTTATTCGCAATTGCCTTATGTCTTCTTCGACGCCGTCTATATATCTTTTTTTTAGGTCGTCTTGGGGCCCGATTCCGCAACGAGTTTTACGGTGTTCACCGATTTCAGTGTACAAAAAAGCTCACGAAAAGCTGGAAAAGCTCACGAAAAGCTAGAAAAATTTACCAATTTTTTGACAGTTGGATTTTACGGAGTATTTTGACAGTTATTTGGTTTGGTTTGAAATTTTCGTGCCTGTGAATTTGTATCAAAGGTTATCTTTTTTTTAAATAAAATATAATGGTGAATGAAAAATTAAAATTATTAGCTCATGCTAATGACAATCTGATGATGACATCAATTGCATTAATTTTGCATTGTCAGAAAATAAGTAATAAAAAAAGTTTTATTTTTGTATGATAAATTAGTTGCGTCCCACCCAAATTCATTTTTTTTAACTTCATTTATAAAAAATGAATCCCTTCGTCACTCCACATAATTTGTGCCATTAAAAGAAAGAATGTAATTAAATTCAAAATATTGTATTTTAAACTGTCAAACTGACCGAAATTCCCAACAGCTACTATAACTTTCTTTCTCTCCCTATTTGCTGTCTATTTTACACATGCTTGGCAATTCGGGAACTTGCGCTAGCTTGAAAACTAGCCAGTATCATAATATCATGAAAAAAAGTAAGTGTCATAACAGCATTAAGAAAAGTACCTCACCTTTGGAACGCCAACTTGAATTTTATTGTAAGTGTGACTGTCATTTATAAATGGTAATTTTTCCCAAGAATTAGGCTCGTGAAACGGTATCTCCGTATCCTTGCGGCCCCGTGACGACACGGCATGCCCGTGCCCCCGTATATAGTGCGAATAGTGCCGCTAATATAATTAGGCGGTACTAATGATTATTTTCCTCAGAAAGGTATACGTTCAAAAAAGTTTGGAGACCACTGGACGCCAGCCTATGGTGTACATTCGCTGTAGCATCCTACCGAAAAAGAGTTTCTGAGCAGGCTCTTCTTCACTCATACGAGCTAGATGTCCTGCTCAAAACAGCCTATCGCCAGAGTAAAAATAATTTCCATTCCCAAAACGAAGTATTGTCTTATTTCCAATACAAAGTGCAATACCTATCCAGCCGTGTCAGTGGATGATGTTGAACTAATGGCCGACCCATCCCACATTTAACCAAAGACTTGCGATGGAATGACCACATATTCCAAATTCCCAAACAAGCATCCCAGTGCTTGGGATTTCTTAAGTGGTGCAAGTTCCTGCTCCAGCCATCGGCTGTGCTGTAATATACAAATCCTACATTCGGCCTCTTCTCGAACACAATCATCGACCCGTTGCCACACCGTAGGAATGTAGCAGCACTGACAAAATTTTATCGCTACTATCATAGCGACTGATTCAGCGAAATAAACGCTCTCCTAGCCTCCACGGCAATCTTATACCCGCAACACCAGATTAGCCCACTCGTCTCACTCCCACCACCTGCATACCATCTTTTCGCGCACTCAACAAGATAGCAATTCGTTTCTAAATAGAACAACTCAACTGAGGAATAATCTCTCGCAGTCAGTATTTCTGAGGTCCTGCAACATCCAAGAGTTCAAACGCAGGGTTCATCGCCACCTTCTGCTACACCCCCGAACCCTAATAACCCGTAACCTATTCCCTCGTACTAAGCTTGCTGCTAGACATTGCGTGACAAACGACATAACGGACTGGTAGTACAAAGGGTGATTCTTGAGCTTAGCACTGCCGCATAAAAACAAAAATCCAGACGTTAGTGACGTTTTAACAAGTGGTCTCCCAACTTATTACTAACCACGTCCAATACTGCTTGACCTATTGCCCTATAAGAGCTATTACCTATTTTCTTGATCCTATACAATTTCTTAAAGCTCCAATTTTGCTCCTTTTAGTCTAGAAGAAGTGTGAGCGTACTGTGTTTCGTTTGGACTATTCGGTGCGTCTTTTATTGATACCTGCCATCTAACATATTACTCTATCGATGTTGATCCACCTTCGGGCAGTTCAGTTCAATGTTCAATCCTCTTTTCATGACAGATTGAGAAGTACGATATTTCTGGTACCTGGTAACTTTGATCAAGAAGAATCTGGTCCTGATAATTTTCCCCCATGAGTCTTAGCAAAAAGCAAAAAGACTATTGGAAACTTTTTCATGTTCAACCCATACCGAAAAAATGTAACTCAATATTAATAAAAGATAACTCAATATTCTCATAACACTGGACAATAAGGTAAAGATTAGATGTAGGAATCAGCATAGATTAATGCATTACTGGGTTTAGGGTGAGTCCAAAAATCAATTGGAGTTCTGTTTTCTGGAACCATATCTTGATATCGGTAGAGATAAGGAATAGCATCGAGAAATGGATCGCTGAGAAACATAGAAAAAATGTGGTGATCGATCATGTGCAGACACGCTAATGTGGTGATAAGACTGGCGAGTGCTGCAGGAAGGAGAATGATCTTATAATTACATGCAGTGGGGATGCCTTGGTTTGTGCAACTGGACCTGAAAGAATCTCAAACATCCACGCAATATGGTGTATTACTTACTGTACGGCGTTATTGAGGAAAAGTGCTGCGATCATGCACTCCATAGGTTGGAAGACATGAGAAAGGTTCTATTCAACCAGCCCTTCGAGATAACTATGAGATTTGAAACAAGAGAATAATGTCACAACCCTCCTTTCCCCGCAAAAGGTGGCCTGTTTTGGAATCTTTCGAACGATTTATAATAATAAGAATCGTAATATTGTGTTATCTTCGTTAACGTAACTAAGCATAGATGTAAATGTTGCAATTTATAGACCTAATCAATTACAAAACAGTTGTTACTATTTCAAAACAAAAGATCGACTTTTGTCACGATTTTGTTCACAAAATTAAACTGAGTGCGAACGAATATTTAAGCGTAGATTAAAAAAGAGCCGAACTGAAAATCGAAAGACAATTAATTGGATTATAGACTGCTATTGTATTGATAGTCTATTCGTCCCCTTACTGTCATTACGACACATTTCTTAAGCAGGGTATTGAACCGGAACTAAACTTTGAATCGATATCCGAGGGACAAAAATAACTAGAAACGAACTGAAATTGGAAGCGTAATTTTCACGCAATAAATACGATTTCAAGAGTGTTTTTCTTTTAATAAATCCATAAATAAATAAATAATGTTTTCAACCAACATCAACAAAAAAAAGATAAATAATGTCAAAAAAATTAATTTTATGAGAATTTTTCTATATTTAAAAGAAAGGATTAAGTTTGACCTAATTCAAACTCAATTAAAATTTCGGCTTTAACTTGAAATGAAGCCGAAAATATGTTGGATTTTTGAAATAGGAAGTTTATTTTTAAAACTTAAACCAAATTAAACGAAATAATTTAAATTTTTAACTTAGTTTTTACAACAACAAACAAATCTACAAATTTCGGATTGGCCTAGCTAAACCACTATTGCTACTAAAAAAATCAAGAGTATTTCCCAGTGGGAAAGGGAACTAGTTCTAAGACTAATAGAATAACTACTTTCTAAGGAGGGAGTAGTAGTTCTCAGTTGGATACATTTTATATGAAAACAACCCACTACTTTTGTATAGCGTTGTCCTACGATGGAGTCAATTGTCCCCCGTCTGCATTACTTCGAAATTCTTTGAGAAATAATTCATTTGGAACTACTTGGAGAACTAATTCATTTTGAAGTACTAAGAGAACTAATTCATTTTGAACTAACTGAAGAACTAATTCATTTTGAACTACTTGGAGAAATAATTCATTTTGAGATTCTTGGAGAACTAATTCATTTTGAAGTACTAAGAGAACTAATTCATTTCGAATTTTTGGAGAACTAATTCATTTTGAACTAGCAAAATTTCTAACTAAAAACCAAATTTTTTAGAAAAATCTTATTGGTTTAGGGTTTACCTCTGACGTCGCGATTTGAACTAGCTCTTCCCTGGATTACTTTGGCACTAGTGCTGGAACTAATCAATTTCCCACTAGCGCTAAAGTTATTTTTATTTTCTAAGTAGTCAGTTTATTCCGACTGGGTTAAAAAACTTCCCGGGACGTGCCCGGGACGTTAGATTTTTACTCCGGCCCGGACACAGACATGTGTGAACGATCCATATAAAATGTACACGCCGATATTTTTTTGAACCGCTGACGGAACACTGATATATGTGGATGCTCCTTTACTCGTTCACACATGTCCGTGTCCGTGTCCGGGTACGGGCTCGTTCACACATGACAGAACACGGCCCTGTGATATGTGTCCATACTCACTCCTTTAAGTATAGAAAATTCTTATATTTTCATTGAACCATTCAAGTCTATAAATTATGCTGGTTTCAAACGATAAGGACTTTTGTCCTTCCGACTTTCCCTGCGACAGATTGTGAAATTTGACTGCAACGGCCAGAGCCGGATTAAGGATGTGGAGGGCCCTAGGCGGATCCTGTGGTGCGGGCCCCTTTCCCAAAAAAAATTTTCAACCATTAACCTCGGCAGTAGAATGAGAACAATATTTTAATGGTTTCAAATTCAATTTCTATACATTCGCTAGTACCTTCTCCAGTAGTAAGAAATTGGACTTGCGTAATAAAAAGAACTGTGGTATAGACCTGGAGGGAGACGTCATCTACAGGAAGTTCGGAAACCTGCACCTGGACATTGCCAGGGTCATCCTGACTTGTCACACATAAAAAACTGCTACATTGACCTAGGGCATGACACCGGGCGAGACAATATGAGTTTTGGACAACTGGAAGGATCCCCCCTCGACCGAGCAGGTTATGTTAGGTTTGAGTGTATTTCTATTAACGCCTGCCTATTTCCGTTTGACCGAGATCATTCTGATCGGATAAAAAAGCTAGGGATATTTTAAGAGCACTCTGTCGGATGAAACACTTTAAGCAAGCCCGTTGGTTCTCTGTCTTGAAAGTAAAGCAGGAAATAAGGTGAAAAGAAAATGATGATATGAAACTCGAAACCTATTAATTTTTGTTTGGCCGTTGGTCAAGATTACGAAAATAGAATTGAAAAGTGAAGAATTCTGCTACCAGGGAAAAGTATCTTCATGTTATAATACTCTGGCAATGGAACTAGTACTCGAGCTTCCCAAAGAGATGCACTCTAGTCGTACGACAATAGGAAGGAAACTATGTATAAAAAAAAGCTCGTGCATCTGTAATCTGGCAGTCATCAATGACATTCTCTATCCTTTGAGGTTATTCCAAACCTCTGTATAAATAGAACTCTCACTTAACTTTTGTAGCAATCGTGTGTGAAATAATAGGAAACTTGGGGAAGTCTAATTCTGATTAAATTGTTGAAATTTCACATAACTATTCACCCCAACAGAACAAGAGATTTTGTTTCTTATTTGTTTAGACCAGCGAGACTCGCACCACCTATACTCCGGGGAGCTGAACTACTTCTCGTCGTCGTTGCTCTATAGAAGCTATCTGATGAAGGTTAGAACTCAAATTCGCGCGACACGTACTTATTGCATCCACACAACGAGCTTTCTTTTCAACCTTTGATACGGCACATACCCACATAAAGGGAAAAAGCATGGCCCGATGGGCGCTATGGACAGGGGCAGGAGAAGTACAACACAATGCGGATAACTACATTAGTGTTCCTTCAGCAGCAGGCGAACCGGTTTTACAACTTAATCTAGGTCTACACTGATATTCTTTCATCGCGAGTAACTTTCTTGTCTTTACACGGAGATATCTGTGTGCGTGTCGATAATTATACTTGCTACCCCGGAGTAAGAAAGAGTTTACAGAAGCACATTTTGTATGTGTTACGTTTTCACGCCGAAATTATCTGGTGAACATGATAATAGACTACCTTCGTGTCCTTTCTATACCTCTCTCGTGAGAAACCGGTTCTGCTGCTGAAGGAATACTAGTGTAGATTAGGCTAATGAGGGTATCTACACTGGAATTCGTTCAACTGTTTCCGAGCCAATTCTACAACATAATCTAGGTCTACACTGGTATTCCTTCATCACGAGTAACTTTCTCTCACGGAGATATCTATGTTTGTGCCTATAATTAGTGAACATCAGGGCGCGTAAGCAGAAGCACATTATGCATGTGTTAAGTTTTCAATCGAAAAATTTCTGCTGAAGATGTTACTATACTTCCCTCTTGCCCTTTCTATACCTCTCTCCTATAAAACCGGTTCGGTAACAGTTTAAGGAGTAGCATAGATACCCTTAATGCGATGATGATAAAATTTTATATAATAAGTAATACTGCATCGGTAATCAGCCCGGAGCGCCGAATTAAAATGCTTAGGGGGCAGGAATACAGAAAGGGCTCAATGGCTCATATACGCTTTTCTGTTCGATTCTTACGAAACATATTTGTGAATTTACAGTCCCGTCATCAAATGACGAAAAGTACATTATTCATTATTCTACGGTCGGATCGTACCGTACACTATGTGAAAACGAAACGATGCGTCTTTTATAAATTCGCGTCCCCTAATTTTCCGAAATCGCAACTTCTTGCCAAGCTTCTTGCATAGTTTGAAATAGCTCGAGTTGTAAATATAAGAAGAATTTCTATGATAATTTCTATGATAATAAGAATTTCTATGATAATTTTCAATAAGAATTTCTATGATAATTTTCAATAGAAACATAATCTATGCGCCTCCGGCTCCACCTGCGCGGCAAAGTCGGTGTTTTATGTGGTGGACTGCATAAAATATCTTTTGTGTGGTGCGGGCCCCTTTGTGGTGCGGGCCCCTAGGCGAGCGCCTATGTTGCCTATGCTTAGATCCGGCCCTGGCAACGGCTGACGTATGTTTGTAGCGACATTTCGACGGAATGTTCCGAGGTTTATTTTTCCAGCGATAGTTAGCAGCGACTTTGCTTTGTTTAACAGGCAAAATTCTACAGAAATCTCTACGACCAAAAGTCTCTATCATGGGTCCACACTATTAGATTAAACACGATAAAAAATAATACAAAGTTTTGGCATTTATTGTAAAATAAGAAAGAAAAAGCTGCAAGAATAAAGAAAGATTTTTAATTCAGTCACAATGACGGTAATGCAATTATCCAGCGGCATGCAACCGACCATTTTTACCCCAGTGACGGCGTAATGACAACAGTCCAATTTTCCTCTTTTCTCTCCTAATTTTCCATGGCAGCTTCATTCTGGCTTCGTGCTTTGCTTTTGTCCTAAAACCGCTTTATTTGCACGTGTACAAATGCAATTAAGTCGTCTATCGATTTTCCGACAAAACAAAAAAATGAGCGCTCGGAGGAATTTTTAAACGATTTTCCACATTCACGGGCAAAGCAAACATTGTCATTGTAGCACCGTCAACAGAGAACGTCCCCTACCTTGTCGCCATACGGAATCCCCACAAAGGAAGAACAATCCTTGTTCTTTGCGCCTTCCGGGCTCTTTAAAACTTAAAGTAGCTTTTATGTCTAGGAAGGATACCGCCGGGGCGGATCCCCATGCCGAACGGATGCCATTCTATGTGGGTAAATAACGGTTTATGTTTTGAAGTTGGTTTCAATGTCAGGGGAGTCTTCCCATCATAACTAGATAACTGGGTTATCTCCAGCTATGGTGGCGGCTCACCAGATTAGAGCGACAGAAAATACCAATTTATGGGCATCTCCCGTGGCGCCCCAAGGAGCTCCCCTTCTTGATGTATACGTATGAAAACATTGAAAGCTGTACACGAAAGGCGTCAAATCGCCTGAGAAGGTGCTTCCCGGGTTCCTTGCTCTCATTCTCAAGTCCCCCTTTGGGGGTAGTTAGTAGTTAGGAGTAATTTTATCCTTGAATTTTCTACACCACCGCAGCTGGGGAGCCGCGCCCGTGTTCTATCCTCAGATCCTCGATCGTTCAAGTGCCCATCGGCTTTTATGTGTGTGCGGCGCTCTCCATTCGGGGTGATCCGAGTTGCCATCAAATTGGCTTAAAAAGTTTTTTTACGAGTTTCATAATGTCCCCAAGTATTTTATAAATAGCTTTAGTTGTGGAATGAAACAGGTTCCGGCGATTTATTTCCCCTGCGGACTGGTTTTCGTTTGAGTTCTGCGCCTTTATTGGGTGATCAATTAGACTCACGTTTTATGGCCGCTACAACGACTCCGAAATTAAACTAGACAATTCGGAATATAAAAACAAAATACGGTTTGCATAATTTGGTGCAGTTTTACGATCGCTAGAAACTATCTTACATAACCCGGAAGCTGTGCAGGCTGAGATGAGATTTAATCAAAGAAAAAGAAAAGGAAATTAAACAACGGTAAAAGCCTTGTAATTTGGGATTAAGCTTTATGGATCGAGATTGACTTAATTTATTCGAAAACACTTAAAAATAAATAAAATCAAGAATTTAATTTATTAGAACTAATTTCTACATAAAATTGCTGCTTGTGTTTAGATTGATTGAGGCCATTTGGAAGAGTTTTTGTCCATTCCGAACAAGAAATTAGATACATCGCTGCAATTAAGGCGATTTTCACATTGGTTTAATATTACCAAAAAAATACATAAATTTGACTTCAATCAATAAATATATCCGAAAAGATTAATGTTTTTAACATCCAAGTTTTAATTAAACGATTTATTTCTGCATCAATAAGAAATTATATTTTGTATGATTTTGTTAAGACTCAGGAATGTTACTAACCTTGATCAGTGAAACTAGGGAAGAGTGTCTTAACAGAAGTAGCAACTGGCAGCATACTGCAGTGTAGCAGTCAACACAGGCAAAACTTAGCTACTACATTCTCTGGGGCAACGAAAATCCGCACCCTTAACCTCCCCAGGTTGGATAGACATAGCGCCACTCTATCGTCCAGGGTGAAATTTCTTCAAAAGAACTGAAATGGAAGTCGAACTTCAACGAGCCTACGTCAAAGCCTTCTACGTTCCATCCTCAGGCACCGCCCTTTGTTGTGGTGGCCAGTGGTGCCCAGGACCTACAATAGACATAAAGTTAGGAAGGGTCTAATGGACGGCAACAATAGGAGCAATAGGGTCATTAGAACATACTCCAAGAACGCCCTCGATGCGCTCCTGTATCTGCTTCCTCCCGAATTTTACATCACACACCTGGTCACGTGCACTGCTCTTATTCTGAACCAATCGTAGGCCTACACCTCAAAACCCAACGGTCAAAGCCATATCTTTGCCTCCTCGAAGGTTTGGTAGACACAACCAGAGGCTTTCAAAGCACAGGGCTGAAACTAACCCCAAAAACATCCTGGACCAGATGATGAGGTCGTATGATATGTGTAGATAGGTGAAAGTGACGCTGAAAGCCATCCACCAGAAGCTTAAACACTATGAAGCTCAAAGAGACAGAGAATGGAAAGAAATTCCAGGAGCGATAGCAGCTGGATTCTGATCCAGTCCCGTGACGCAATGCCGTAAGCCGGTCACGTAGGAAGAATAGAACATAAAGGAGTATCCACACATATCAGGGTCGTGTCCGGGACGTCACAGGTCCGTGTTTCGTCAGGGGAAAAAATATTGGTGCGTACATTTTATGTGAACTCGTTCATACATGTCTGTGTCCGGGGCGGAGTAAAAACTTAACGTCGCGGGCACTGCCCTGATATGTGTGGATAATCCTTAAGATGGAGGTGCTTTTAGGCACGGTTAGCCATCCACAGAACCGATAGGCAGGAGCTCCTCGGTAGTATGCTGCCCAACTTCCGATGCACTCACGAGCACTTATGTAGCCAGTGAATTGGGTAGTGAGATTCGTCGAAGCCAATTTTCTAACAAAGAAAGCAGAGAAGTCGCTGATCCATATGGCCCACTGTCCCGGTTCTACTGAGCACCGATGATGGCGCCAATCCGAAGTAATTGATAATTGTGCCGGTCTGGACCCAAACGTTATTGAAAAGAGTTCGTGAATTTAATCACATTCACATGCTGCTCGACTGATGAAAGCTTCTTGTCATTCCCTCGTGAAAAAACCATGGGCTACCTTCCCCCTAGATTAACCATTAGGAAGGATTTCGCCGAAGAAATTCCCTCAAGAAGAGAGTGTGGGAATGAAGACGTAGAAAAGATGTTTGATCTACGAATATTTTCCGACGCTAGCAGCCAGGGGTTTATCGAAGGACCACTAAGAGTTCATTGTTCATTGAAGGAAGGAAGAAGGAAGGATTTTAGCTAGATTAGAAGGTCTAGGTTCGCGGACATAGGAACACAAATGAAACCGAGAAAGCCGATTATCTAGTTAAGCAGAGAAATCTATCTAGGGTTTTGTAAGACCAATAGGAGAGGTCGAAAACGTTATTTTTGATTACCACCTGCTTTTAGCCAGGCAATAATTCTTATAATCCCACTAAAAATAAAACTCGCCCGTTCTCAGCCTGAAACAGACACGCACAGCGTCAAAATGCCTGCATGGCACCAGAAACAGGCACGGTACGTCTGAATAAAAGTAAGACTCGCGCGCACTTAGCATGAAGCAAGCACGTTGCGCCTGAGTAAAAATTCTACTTTTTCAAATGCAGCATACTCAATAGACCGGTTCTCGGTCGATTGCGTTGGTCAAGCAGCATTGGAGGTGATTAGTATTCAGTTGGGGACCGCTTGGTAAAATTACACTCGAGTTTGGATTGGTCGATTCGGGACAGTGATAAACTCCTTAAACTACCCAGGCTTGCTTGAAACACCACTAGTCACCAAAATTTGGCGCTAATTGAACTTTCAGTCGCACTAGAGGCCGCCCCATACCCAACCTATAGTTTTGTAAAATAATTAAGGCCCTCGTACCTCCTCGGAGCGAGTATTTTAGGTGATTTTTAAAGAAGGATTATGAGAAAATGGTAACCGATATTGAGATAAAACTTTTTTTATTTGTTTAGAAGAATAATAAATTGTAAAATAAAAAATTTTTTTAATTTTTTTTATTGCGTCATTTCCGCCTCCCATATAAAATTCTGGAACACTGCAAAAAATATGAAAAAATTGGCGGGCGTGATATCTCGACTTTGGAGCAACTAAAAAAAACAAAAAATTCACTGTAAATAAGACACTTGAAATTTGGGAATGACGAGTTGTTTTTTAAAAAATATTTTTTTTTGAGAAAATGGCAGATAATTAAAGTTAAAGTCCGAAAAAAGTCTACATTTCTCAGTCTAAAGAAAGATGTAAATTTCTTTTCAGTCACTTTATCAGCAAAATGGCTCCGTGCTCCCTAAAAAATAGTTAGAAAAACGCAAATAAAAAATATAGGGTAAATTCGGCGATTATATTTTGAGTTATCACGCCCGCCAATTTCAAAAATCATGTTTCGAGTTAAATGAGTTTAAAGTTTCAAAATAAGTTTTTTTTTATATAAAACTTAAAAAGTTATAAAATTATCTTGTTAATATTTACTATAACTAATAACAAGTAAAAAGAAAAAGAATAAAAAAAACATTCTTGAGGACTAAATGAACCCATTTACGAAAAAAAAAATTTTTGGAACATTTTTTTTTCGTGACGGTACGAGGGCCTTAAGGGGTAATATACCCTTGTGAACAATAAATTTCATGTGATTTTCTGAGACGTACCACGAACGATAGGAAAGAGATAGAGCTATGAGGTTTTGTACATATGAAAGTACTAGTCTTTAACTACAAAGAGCATGTTTTATTTTAATTTCACGATGAAAAATGGCGGCGTACACGAGGTAAAAAAAAATCTCGGACGTTTGGCATGGGCGTACCGCTACAGGTCACAATTTTTAATCTGGAACAAAAAACCAAAAAGTTTCTTAAAATATAGTACAAAATCTAGCGAACGTCGTAGGATTTTTTCGAAAAATTGATTTGTTTTTTCGAAAAAATTGGCCGAAATTCGCTTATAGAATCTATAAAAATCAAGATATCAAAAAAATCCTACGACGTTCGCTAGATTTTGGACTATGTTTTAAGGAACTTTTTGGTTTTTTGTTCCAGATTAAAAATTGTGACCTGTAGCGGTACGCCCATGCCAAACGTCCGAGATTTTTTTTTACCTCGTGTACGCCGCCATTTTTCATCGTGAAATTAAAATAAAACATGCTCTTTGTAGTTAAAGACTAGTACTTTCATATGTACAAAACCTCATAGCTCTATCTCTTTCCTATCGTTCGTGGTACGTCTCAGAAAATCACATGAAATTTATTGTTCACAAGGGTATATTACCCCTTAAGTAAGAAATTTCTATAAGGAAAGTCAAATCATCATTTCATAATTGATTGAAGATTTAACTCTTTAATGTAATCGCTGACAACAAAAACTTCTGGTCCTTAATAACGATCCATGAAGAAGAATTTTACTACGCCAACTACTCCTGCCTTTATCTGCAAGGGGAGGTGTTAAAAAACAGTTCGGTTATAATTCTTCTTTAAATAATAGTGCGATGTAAACTCCCTGCGCACACATTGGACACCGGATTTTTCAAAAAGCTGGCCAGGTATTATATGACTCAAAGAGCTCATGTGAAAAAATTCATTGGTTCAGACAACTTAGTAAATATGCAAATACTAATGAATTAAAATGATTTTTATTGCCAAAACAATTTTTCGCTCGCGAGGCCCCAAACACGCGGGGCCCTGTGCAGTTGCACACCCTGCGCATATGCCAGCAGCGGCACTACCCAAAAGCGCTCGCTGTTTAAAAAACAAAATTGACCCAACTCAAAAAACAAAAACAAAAAATAACCAAACGCCCAAAACCGACCAACTTTTTTGCAAATTAAAAAAACAACCTTAAAAAATGACTTTCAAGGTCAACAACAAATTAATCTATACTCTTTCTATATGTTTTGATTTGCAAACTCTGAAGTTAGCTGCACTCACAAGAAAGGGCGTGTCTTCCTCAAAAACCCATTAGGGCACGTTTTCGTAGGGCACGTTTGTTTTTAATCTACCAGAAAATTCGGTTAGTTTTGTTCGTTTTGTTAATTTTGTTTTTGTTTTTTTAGGAGTAGACATTTTTTTCCGCCACTTTCAATTCCGTCACCCCCCCAAAACAAAATTCTAGATCCGCGCCTGCACCGGGGACCTTTTAGTATTTCTGACAGAACACATGAAATCTAGACTAAACTCCATCTCTACCGGGGTTCCGCAGGGGTCAATTCTGCCACCTACTTTATTTGTAATCTGCTTCAGTCCTTTTAAACAAACTTCACAGCTTCACTGATGACGGTACTTGGCATTACTTATACGTCTTCGACAATGCAAGACAAACGTGCCCTTATCTTACCGACGGACTTATAGCCAACGACAACAGAAACATTGAACTCATTCTCGATTGGGTCGCCTCTTCATCCATGTCAGTGAATAGAGTAGATCTAATAGCTGAACCATCCCTTAACATTTTAACCATTTCAGCCGATATTTGGAGAGAGGCAGGTTCCTCCTGCAGCCATCGGCCCGTGCTGTAGTGTGCAAATCTTAGGTACATTTGCCTTTTCTCGAATAAAACTCTCTTAGAAATTCACCTTGACGTGGTTAGATTAAGTGCAAAAAAAGGACAATCAAACTTGCTCCACGATCGATCTTAACCTTAACAAAATTCCATCGCTACTATTACAGCGATTACTTCACCGAAATAAACATTCTCCTGCCTCCTGTTCTGATTTTTAAATAATAACAGAAGACTTCAAAAGATGTCTACAAAAATAATCATCCATCATCTTTTATAGTCGTTCAAATAAACATAAAATTAACCTAAAAATAGAAAGTTTTGCAATAAAAATTAGAAAAAAAAAATGTTGACTGATTTCTAGGCCCAAACTAATAAAATTTATTGCTTGATTTTGTAGGCGCATAAATTATTACCTCAAGCCACCAAATCGCATTCGAGCGATGTTATTAATCAATATCGCCATGAAACCAGCACTCCACCACAGCATCAATCCCACACAGAAAAAATTAATCATAATTTCATTTATCTCTTATCCATTTTCCGATCTATTGTAAATATTTTATTTCCCCCGTTGCCAGTCTCGCATTTATCACTAAGGGAAATCTATGTACAAACTGTTGTACACCACAAACCAGGCACGAATAGTTCAAACCTTTCACTCTATCCCAACAAGCATAATCTCAATTCCGAGAGCACATTTTACACTTAAGCTGTTATCTCTTAAGCAGGATCTCAGTGCAATACCACACGTTGCCCCACGGCATTTTGCCGCTCTGCACAATTGCATCAAGCTCACCGTGAAACCTGATGGAAAATTTAATCGAAAAAATGCAATCGATCGGTTGCTTCTTTTCTGGGCCACCAAACTCCGTGTTCCCGGCGCGGTCCGTTGTAATGGTTGCGAAACGAGACGGGAGCGTTCCCACCATCACTACACAGCTACAGCAGCAGCACAACATTCCAAATCTGGTGAGAGGTAACCCGGAGGAATTGAAGAATTGGGATCACGAATACCGCCCGCGGTGAAGGGCGAACCGGTGCTAGACGACGAGGCTGGATTGATGCACGACCGAAAATGCCAAGGAAGATCATCTCTCAAGTCGCAGCTAATCGAAGTCAAGCTCTATATAAGGTGCCGAGAATGTCTGATAAATTCCCAATTATCTAGGGCAACCGTGCTGGACACTTAGAAAGATTAGTCACACAGCTCACAACCAATGTTAGGAATGGTGTTTCCACGGAGGAGCGAAATGCTGTCATTAGTCGGTCAAACACCTGAAGAAACCTCGAAATATAATAAAAAAAAACTGTAGATTGCATGTCGCCAATCAGTCATAGTCAAAGAGCACCCATTCCATAAAGTCCCAGAGCCCCAGATCCCGGGCGTATCTTCTGTGTCTATCTTTATGCCATTTCCCACGTTACTTTGCCCGTCTCGGATGTGACTTCATGGGCATCCGCAATGGGGCCCATTCGTCACCTCCGTGGATACCTTGAAAGGTCATCGATTAGAAGGTGCACAACAGTAGCCAAGAACACGGACTCGCATAAATCTTGCGCAGTATAGACAGAGTATAGAGACCGATGGGGAACCGGAATGGGGGCCCCGGTGCGTCTGCGGGACATGCTGTGATGTAACAGAACTTGGCAGTCCGACTGGATGGTCGAGTGGGCCGAAGTAAACAACCCACAACATTCCAAGTAGTACTTCAACTGTTGAGCTGTTAAGCACCTACAGAAGGACCAGATAAGTGGATGCGGGAATTGCGGTCATTCTGCAGATAACGAACGGGAGGGCCGCCCCGGTCTCGACTATGGTTTCGGAATTAGTTCTAATTTAAAGTTTCCCATTTTGATGTCAACAGCACCAATGATTTGTGTCTGATGATTGGGCTTTCATGCCGCCCAATGTTAGTGAGGAGGCATTTAAGTTTTCATTGCGATCGCTACAATCGTTGTCGGTTTTGGGTTAAAAGCTGTTGTGGGCAACGTTTTTTCTGTTGGTTAAAATGTTTGTAGGTGCCTCCCTTCTGCTGTTATGGAATGTAATTTATGTGTACTTGGGGCTAATTAAGGCTATTTATCAGCATTCGATGGAGTTAAAGTGTATATGTACGGCGTTCATTTCATACAATGACTCGACAAATCGCCGTTTCTCAACGCATTTATTCTGGGTCCACTGAGGGGGAATTGGTTGCGAAATACGAAATAGATACTGATACGGCAATTACGAATAATGTTTGGTCATTTTTGATGATGTAAACAAGAGCATGTAAACCAGCGCTGGGCAATAGCAAGTCTTAGGAGCTATACGAGCTCCCGGTAGTTTCAGAACGCTCCTATGTTTCTTGTCAGTACAAATGAGAAAGATAAGGTATAAGCAAAAGCTTTGTTTTCGAGTGAGAGAGGAAAAGTCCACTGATGTAAACAATCAAAAAGTCCTTCAAGTACCCTCCAAAATTGTAGGATACCTAGGCAGATTCCTCGGAAACTACAATATTTCAAGACGAAATTGTTTTTTGTGTACGAATATATACATATATATGAACATCGAAGGTGAGCACTATATTATTTCATGTCATGTTGTTCCAGTTTCGGGGATCTCCACCCACTCCACTTGGGAACAACCTTTTAGAAAAAACGTCGTTGTTAGTCGAGAAGGGAAAAGTAGCGTTTAAGAAGCCAGATTATCGGGAGTGAGAGGAAGCCAGCTCCCTACATATGATGGACGTGGTCGAACTTATTGAAGAAGATGAGAGGTCCCTTACGAAGGAAATCGCCGATGGAAGAAGTCTTTGACCTCATAACTCGTGATAGTCCGAAGATACCTGAGAGCTACTGCGTGCAGATGCGCATTGAACTGGAAGAAGGTAAGCCCATTTATCAACGACCAGGAAGAGGTGAACAGGCAACTCCAGGAATGGCTACATGACGGAATCATTCAAGCCCATTGTTCAGATTTCGCAAGTCCAGTCGTCTTAGCAAAAAAAAGGATGGCTCTATTCGTGTCTGTGTAGACTACAGAAAGTTGAACGAAAAGATCAAAGATAGATTTCCGTTGCCCTACATAGAGGATGTCCTGCAAAGTTTGTATCATGGCGTGTTTTTACCACACTGCATCTGAAAAATTGATTCTTCCACGTTCACGTTGAGCCCGGCAGTAGGAAGTATTCCTCGTTCGTAGTCCTGGGCGACCAATATGAAATTTGAAAGTACCATTCGGACTTTGTAATTCACCAGCGACATTTCAGAGGTATGTAAACACAGTCTTCAAAGATCTCATCCGTGAAGAGAGGCTGTTAAGAAGTGTATGTACATGGATGATGTGATTATCCCGACAAGTACGGTCGAGGAAGCTGAAAAAGTGGCTTGCTAATAAAATGGAAATAGTGCGAATTTTTGAAGAGGACTGTCGAATTCTTGGGTCATGTTCTTGAGGGTGGCATCTCCCCAGCTAAGACTAATTCCCTATTACGGAAAAAATCAGTTTTTTTTTTTTTTTTTTTTTTTTTTGCATGTCTTAGCTGAGCCACTGCACCGCACTGCACTGCACTGTGACCGCGTTTGTGTGCAGGGACCGGTCCGGCTCGGTACCGGAGTGCCGGGGAGGTTCGAGAAGGAGCCCGCATTTTCGGTCGCATGCTCGTTATGCGGTGTTTTCTCTTCTTATACTTTTTTGGGTGCTTTCGGCCGGTTCGGTCCCTGCACATAAGCGCGGCCCGTTTCTCAGCCCAGCCCAGAGAAGTGTACCTTCTGAGCTAGAAGGATAAACTCTATTAGGTGCAGAGTTTTTTAGGTCTGCCGGGTTGTTTTCGTAAGTTCATACAACATTATTTAGTAATAGCTAAGCCCTTGTCAGACCTCATCCCCAAGGACGTTCCTTGTATTTTTGGTGATGGACAAGTACCAGCATTTAATAAGCTGAAGAGAGCCCTGTGTGAAGAGCCGGTTTTGAAGCTTTTTAATCCAGCCGCAATTGCATACACACGCGAGCAAAAATGGTTAAGGTGGAGTCATGCTTCAGAAGGACAGTGAGGACAACCAACGACACCCTGTGCTTTATCTCAGTTTTAAGACGTCGGGTATAGCGAAAAGAAATATACTAGTTATGAGTTAGAGGTTTTAGCTGTCGTCAAGCTCATACAAAAATTACGGATATACTTGCTGGGTCTAAATTTGGAAGTTTTCCCTTACCATGCGGAAGAAGGATATTTGCAGCAAAGTCGTCCATTGGACCCTGATACTTGATGAGTTCCAGTTTAACGTGCGTAACCGCCGGGGAACTGCCATTCGGCATGTGCACGTCGATGCATTAGGCCGCCATCAAGTCGCTGTGCGATATCAGGATGGGAAGGGGATCTTGGAGGAAATAAGAAATGCTGAAGGAAACGATGAATACTGCCAGCTAATCAAGACGATACTGAAAGAGAAGGCATACGATGACTTCGTGATCCAGAGTGGTGTTCTGTACAAATTTTGTGATGGGAGATACTTGCTAGTCGTTCCTCAATGCATGTAAAGATAGATTCTGCGGGGTATCCATGATAAAGGGCACATTAGTTCCTGAAAAGTCATTCTAACCGCTCAACAAGAATATTTTATAACAAAGCTGGAGAAGAAGATAGACGACACTAAATTTAGCTGCGTGCCTTGTACATTGGCAAATAGGAAAGCTGGTTAGCAGGAAGGACTTCTAAATCCAATTGAAAAAAGATAGCTGCCATTACCAACTTTTCACCTCGACCTTGGTCTGCTGCCTTCACCAGCAAAGGACTACAAGCATTGTATGGTGATAGTTGACGGTTTTACAAATTCACGTGGATCTTCCCCGTCAAGTCCACCGCAGCTGACGAAGTGGTACAGAAGATGAGTTTGCTGAGCGAAACGTTTGGTAATACCCACTGACATATAGAGATGGACTGCTAAATAAGCAAAATCCCATACAAAAAAGTGGCACCAAAAACTATCGTTCAGTGCATGTCAGCGATATAAACATAATTAGAAAAAACTAGACAGCTATAGAGTTTTTTCTTCTTTCTCTATTTTCTTTATTTTTAAAAGTTCGTTAAACAGATGGAAAAAACCCTCACATATTTAAAAAAAAAACATTTATTTTACGAAAAAACTGCTACTAAATAAAAAATAATGATGGAAAATTATTTCTATCAATTATAATATACATCTTATTACTTATTTACCTCTAAATTCGAAAAAAAAATTGTTGTTTACATCAGTAGCGTACGCAGGATGAACCCATGGGGGGGTTTCACAAAACATATTTTGTACACATATTGGTAAAAAAAATTTTTCTCATGTAATAGGACTATGTACTTATATTATATTTTATGTTATTTCACTATAAAAATAATTACCTATAGGTATATTTTTATCGCAATTTTTTTATTGAAAATTGTGAAGAAACATAAATAATAATTTTTGACCATTTTTCGAATATCACAAAATGTCTTGTTTTTCCCCAAAAATCATGGTCTCTTGGTGTGCGCAAGACTTTAGACTTTGATTTAGGGCATTTTTACAATTTTTTTACCGAAAAGAAGGGAACTACTCTGAAAACTTGGTGGCGCGTAGTTTTTGAGTCAGAAAAAATTTAAAAATTCCTTTTTTTTCAAATTTTGGCCAAAAAGGCCAAAAAATTGGCCAAAAATGCGTCCAATTGTTTTTTGCGTAATTTCATCTGAAAAGACGGAAAATTTCCTACAAAAATCTCTATGGCCATCCCGAAACTCAGAGTTTGTCGAGAGCTATAAATAAATGAGAAATACGTGATTTTTGAAAAATCGCGTTTTTTTCAATAACAGTTGTAACTCCGAAACGGCGCACCCAATTGCGCTAAAAAAATTTTTGGTATATCACATCGAGTTCACGAACATATTCCCAAAGTTTGAGAGATATTTATTTTTTTGCTATCCCGATTGAAAAGAATCCACCATATATTATACATCGTTATTCGGAATATTTTTTTAATTGTTTAATAAGTTGATATATTTATTAATTATAATTTTTCCTATTATTATTGGAACATTGGGGGGGGGGGGGTTTAACCCCCAGTAACCCCCCCCCCCTGCGTACGCGCCTGGTTTACATAGAAAAGGTCTTCTTCTTCTGGAGAAAAATGGTGCCATTGAAAGTTGTCAATTAGCAGTTTATATCTATATGTCAGTGGTAATACCCGAAGCGTAGTGAAGGACAAAGGGGCAGCTTTCACATCCCACAGAAGCGGTGGAAACTTATGGCCCTCAGACCGGTTCTACACATTCAATTTCAACACTTTTTTCTCTTTCGCTCGCATGCAATTGTGAAAAGGGTAAGATTATGCGTTTCGCAAGTTGCATGCGAACGAAAGAGAAAACAGCGTTGAAGATGAACGTGTAGAACCGGTCTTAGAATAGGACGCCTTCGAGCTGATGATTGGTGTAGCTATGAACAGCCCCGAAGATCGAAAGTTAAGTGACATCCACTGACTGCTGATCAGGAAATTTTCATGGCACCAATTCGTTCCATAGGTGGAAAACCTTTTTTCACTGACATGTAAACACGTCAGTTACTTTTGTAAATTAAAATTTTTTATATTCGTTTTTGGACGATGGGAACAAAAAAATTTGGGTTAAAAAAAATAACAAATGCAATTTTGATGTTATTCCCCTTTTAAAATGCCTTTTTTCATTAATTACAAATATTTATGTTAAACCAATCGAGTTCTCTACCCCTGTTTCATCTATATGTCAGTAATTCCGGGGCTTATGGCGAAAATAAAAAATCACTATACCCATCTATACCCATCTAATATTCTGACATTAGTTCAAAGGAAAAAATTAAATCAGGTATGGCAACTTTAATATCGTGCAACCGTTGTGGCGGTTTTATTTTAAATTTCGCTTAAAATCATTCCAGAATTTTATTTACCGTTCTTATTTTACTGCAAAGATAAAAAGGTTATCGTATTTTGTGGTTTATTGAAAGTCAACAGTAAAAATATTGAAGAAAATGGAAAAGTGTGCAATTTTTGAATTTATCTTTTATTTTTCCAAGTTTGGCACTATCTGATTTTATTTCTGCCATTAAATGCACTGAACTCCTAACACAATTTAACAAAATTTGAGTTCGGTGACAAAAGTGGCTTATGGATGAGCGAGAGGACTATACTTTTCTATACTTTTTGGTGCCATGAATTTGTATGGGAATAATGGCTGATGAGCCATTATTATGAGTCCATTATTATATGTCAGTGGTGACATCTTAGAGGAAGAAAGATTTGAAAGCTTAAGTAAGAGCGTAGGCTAAGCTTCAAATCGAAAGAATTCACGTGGCAAATTCTAAGGGGTTTGACAAGAACCGAAAAGCAGCACACAAATACCCGGTTGGAGAATTAGTCTCAATTAAGCGCTCTCAGTTTGGGCCACGCCTCTATACTCTATATCCTAAGTACTTGGGCCCTTATGAAGTTAGGCAGCTAAAGCGAAACGACAGATATGCAGTCTCAAGGGTAGGAGCTGACGAAGGGCCTTTTGCAACCTCCTCATCTGCAGATTTTATGAAACCATGGACGAACATGGAAGATGATGAGTTTCGTATCTGAGGCAGATGAACAGTAGGATGACCGCGTGTAGAAACCTTTTTTTATACGCTTTATATTAGCTTGACCTGTATGTTGTATGTTTCATGTAAACAAATTTTGCAACTTCATTTTGACTCACTTCCAGGTAACGGATCAACTTCAAATTTTGCACATATGTATAGTTCGCGTGACGGCGTTCAAGATGGCGGCCGAATTTTGCAATTCTTCTCCCCGACCCCCGAGATGGGTATCAAATGAAAGAGTATTACAAATAGAATACAATTAGCTATGTGGCGTTATTCAAAATTCAAAATGGCGGCCAACAAAAAATGGCGGACTACCTTTTTCTTTACAACACCCTCGGTATGGGTTTCAAATGAAAGGGTGTGACAATTAGAATACTATTAACTGTGTGGCGTGATTCCAAATTCAAAATGGCGGTCAACACAAAATGGCGGTTTACCTTTTTCTTTACAACTCCCTCGGTATGGGTATCAAATGAAAGTGTACGACGAGTATAGTACAGTAAACTGTGTGACGTCTTTTAAATCCAATATGGCGGTCACTACAAATGGCGGAAGACATATAGTAGACTAAAAAATAGAAAATAAAAAATATATAGTTTAAAAAAACTAAAAAATACGCTTTTATTTTAAAATGAACTGAAAGGTAAAAAATAATTTTGAATGTAAAGTCTCTATTGCTCCAGCCAGAATATGGAAACAACCTACCTTTCGAAATGTAAAAAAGCGTGGGCCGCTAGCGAAAATTTCCGGTGTTAATAAAATAAGAATATAGGAAGAGCGTCCCACGCTGTTTTACATTTCGAAAGTTAGGTTGTTTCCATATTCTGGCTGGAGCAATAGAGACTTTACATTCAAAATTATTTTTTACCTTTTAGTTCATTTTAAAATAAAAACGTATTTTTTTAAAACAAAAAACAAAAAAATATTCTATCACGCCGGTAGCCGAGAAGTTGTAAGTGTCAAGAGACCAATTCTAATTATCTTGAAGTTTGTTAAATAAATTAAACGCTTCCGATTTCGGTCTAAGTTCATTTATTCTGTTTTTATTTTAATTACATTATGCCAGTATAAAATTGCCTACTCAATTGCCTCATTATTTAGAGTTATCTTGAATTATTCTGACGATGACATTCGGCCATTCCTGACGTTGGACACGCCCTCGGGTTCATCTTCTCCTGAATGGTCATCGCTCTCATGAGCATCATCTTCTTCCGCACTTTCCAGTTCTGGCGATGAACTGCACCATGGTTTTATCCTTTCTGATGAGAAAATAGAACAAACTCATTTTTGAGTCCGTTGTTGTCCATCAATGTCCTCGATACGGTATCGATCCTTACGTAATACTCGGCAGATTTTGTATGGACCTTTGTACAGAGGCTCTCGTTTCCGTGACATAAGTCAGTCACCAGTTACGCCCGGTCACGAGCAGGCTGACTCCACCACGCAGTATTAAAAAATCTTAAGTTAAGTATTTTGATTTATTATTTTAAGCGTTTTGGTTCATTAATTATATTTTTTTTATATAAAATACTCGAATTTCTATTTATCAACTTTGCCCACATATACATAACTAAAAACCTTTTTGTCGATTGTTATCTAAATCGTTAAAAGCCAACAATTTACTTACATAAACGCTAAGAAAAATGAAAGACAAACTAATGAACCACGGTATATGTATATGTATCTTTCAGGAAACCATTTTGGCAAAGGCAAGTTCTGGAGTAATTTAAAATCCATTAACGTCAACACGAAAACACCTTCATTTAACTAAAATCTTAAACAGAAGAGTTACAACCTCGCCGTAATTAAATTAACTTTCTCTCTGGTTTCTTCTGGTTTTTTGGGGGCGATTTTATGCCTTCTTGGAGACTTTATGCTGTAATTTGATATTAATTCGCTTTGACAAGAATTTTCGATTAAAGAAATTGAGTGATTAATGAACATTGGCCATGAGAGCTGGCACAGTGGCACGGGCCGACCTTCATTGATTATTTAATAGCCGCACATAAGAACGTTTAAAAGAGCATAATGGAAATATGAGCGAGACACCAACCAGGACAGGAAAAACAGTTTTGTCCTTCTATGTACTTTAGTAAAGCTCCATTATTGATGATTTACCCAGAGTTTGTCCTGCTATAAAGGTACCAGCCCCACAGCAAATGGCATTTTAATATCGCAGTCATTAGACCTTGGCCTTGATGGGGTTAACATGAAATTTCATTACAGAGGATCTTAAAGGCTTTGGGAAATTTATTTTAAGGACCACTGTTTTAAGCACCGTTCAACAAGTATCCCTTAAGTTGTGGAACATAATTTCCAAAAATATAAAACAATTGTTTCAGATTTTGACAAGATTTAATAAACATTTCAATTTTCGAAACAAACTCTTTTTTTTGTATAAGAAGATAAATCGGGCTCCAGCGAAGACATCCACGATCCAGAGATATCACAAGTGTGACAAACGCGTGACATTTGAGATTTGAAAGGTGCTTAAGGAGAGAGCTTCAGTGTTCATACCAAAGTCACTTTCGTGTTTCTGACATTGACAACACAGTAGCAGAAGCGGGATTTTTTTAGTCTCTCCTTTTTGTCCTTTTATGATGAAATCCCGTCAAAAGTAATTTCATTTTAAATTGAATGTGGGTAGAACGAGATTATTTCGGAGGAATAGGAATTGACTGCGAATCAACTTGGAAGCTTCACAAATCTGTTGGAGGCTATTGGAGATATTATTAGATTTTGTCGAAATCTTCAAAGAGTGCTTCTGCCTTTCAGTGTAAATTGGTTTTTTAATCAATTAGAGAGTTTTTAACATGCTTTGTTAAGGGTTTCAGTTCAGCAACTACGATCTCAGCGTTGCTGCATCTCAGATGGTTTAGGCCATTCTAGACTATCCCTGTATGTTGTACGACTAGCATGAGGAGATACCGAGTCCTGGATGTTGTATGAGTTCAGGAATACTGATTGTGGGAGGTTATTCCATAGTGGAGTTCTTCTAGTAATGAACGAATTTCTAGACTGGTGTGTGCGCAAAAATAAAGGCTGTAGACTGAGAGAGTGAGCCGAGTGCATTATGTTGCGAGAAAAACATTGCCGTGGAAGTAGAAGATTATATATTTCAGTCCAGTACAGTCATTATGATGGATACGGTACAATTTTGCCAGAGCCGCTTAATTCCTGCTGTGGCATAATGAGTCAATTGAGGAGCAAATGTCGTCATCAACAATAAGTTCGAGAGCGCGATTTTTCACCTTGTCCAGCCACGCTAAGGCGGTTCTCGGAGCTTGGGCCTTGATAAGAGTTGAATTCAAGGCGGGGGCGAATTTAAGGTTTGTAGTTTATAGCCCTGGTCGAAGGCTGAAGGAGGAAATCGCATCTTTTGAGAAATTCCAAGCATTATGATGCTTGTTTAGCAATTTGGAATATGTGAATATTCCAACACTGATCTTCGGTTAATGTTATGCCTAAGACGAAAAGAGAAAAGGGACTGATCACACGTTAATTCCATACCGCCTACAGAAAGTAAAAGGAATGTTGCTATAGGTTTTATTACTGTCGTAGGAATAGAATAAGTGGAGAATATCGTCATCAGCGAAGCTCTGATGTAGACTGGAGTAGATTGAGAGCAAGTTACCCGAGTAAAAATAAGAATAGCCCGTCTATTATGACATGCACGCACAGCTTGGAGCTTTAAGAAATTTTTTTTTCGTTCGATTGCGTAGGTCAAACAGCATTGGACGTGGTTAGTACTTAGTTGGGGGACCGCTGGGTAAAACAACACTCGCGTTTGGAATGGTCGATTACAAATTACATTCATATCTGTAATAGAGGCGTGCATACGTCGATAGCGAAAGCATTTTTGGATTTTTGTGCCTGTAGCGGGAGCGTGCATGTCCGTGTGGCAGGCGTTTTTTTTTAAATTTTTGTACCCGTAGCGCGTGCTTGTCATAATAGTACCAGGCGCATTTGTTCTCTATGCGTGCTAGTTACGGGTTCATATTAGAGAGTCACGTTTCCCGGATTATTTTTGTTCCCGGGAAACGGGAAAAATAAGTTGATTTTTCCCGGGATTCCCGGGAACCCGGGAAAAATGAAACCTATTAGGAACAACGAGTGAAATGGGAATTAGGAGGAACAATTCCCTACTGTTGAAAAATAAATGAAAAAGATACAAGTAAATTTAATTCAAAATATGATTGGTCCCGTCCGGTCCAGACGGGTAAATTGTGCCAATATTGTCTTGCTCTAAAATTTCAAAAAGAGCAACTGTGATGTGCCGCTGTTCCAATAGCAATGATGCAAGTGACACTATCCATCATTTCGTATATTACCCTATACACAAACCGGTTTTTTAGAAAAGGGGTCGCAGGGAAGTATATGTCATACATCGTATATCGTCGCTTAAGTTCTAACACCACGTAAGTCAAAAATAGCAAATTTACAGGAGAGCGAAAAAACTGCGTAATTTTACATGGATACCATTACAAAACCATTTTATAATTTGTGTACAAACTACACTTATATTGGATTTTGCTTGTTTCTGATTGGCTGAAACAATGCGCCTTTCGATTCTCTAGCAAAATGCATCAAAATATCAAAACCGCCAAAAATTGACTTACGTTGTTAGAACTTAAACTTAAACTTTTGAACCAGAAAATTCGCCAGATTCACCCATCCATTACACTAAAACAATTATAACATCGTAATCCGGCATAACCTTCTATATTTACAAGCCATGAACAAGAATAGATATTGAGAGAATCGGACTACCAAATTCTCCCAAATTCCCCAAATACACTAACAACATAACGTGACTTCACCGAGTTGTAGTCCGATTGAGCGGAAATTCGCTTTCAATATTTTTCTTGTTCATGGCTTGTAAATAAGGTTATGACTCCGGGGTCTGCGAAAACTATGAGAAATTCCCCTTCTCATTGACCCCAGCGGGAAAAATGGGAAGCCGCTTCCTCTGGAATCAAATTACAAGTGCTTCTTGGGCGCGCTTCAGAAGCATTTTGGAAGATTTTCCTGTGCATATGACTACAAATAAGTCATTCTCAACTTTGTTGGTAAATTTTTGGTTTTGAGAGATTCCCTGGATCTCTGCTTACAAAACTTAAAACTTCAAAATAGCTTCACAGAAAGCTAATTAGAAGAAAATCGAACAAACTGCTTCTTACTAATGACATGCAATGGTAAAAAAGATACGGAAGAGAAGCACTTCTAAGATACGCAAGGATAGCTTCTTCATTCATCAGTGAATCCTTCTATTTCCCGCGTACGTTTATTGTTACAACTACAAAGGCATCACAATCGTTACACGAAAAAGAGGAAGACAAATGAATGCTTAGTGTAATACCCCAAATACCCGCATCATACACAAACCTTTTCGATGTCAGTATCGAGTGATGAGTAGTGTAATTTGCACCTGGCTCCACCTGAGTCACGTGGATAGGAAATCTTGGTTGCCAAATATTTTTTACAATTTCTTTTATTTCGCTATGATGGGTGCAGCAAGGTGCACCGGGTTCCAGCTAGGTTTATATAGAAAACAAGGATTTTGATATAACAGTTACTTATTTTAAATTTAAAACCTTGAAATAGTTAGTGTTTTCAAGATTTTTCCAAGAAAATTTGCGATTTGAAACAATAAATTTTTTCCCGGGAAATTTAGTGTTTTTCCCGGGAAACTGGAAATACATTTTCTTTCGATTTCCCGGGAAATCCCGGGCAGGAATTCCCGGGAAGGACTCTCTAGTTCATATATGCTTTTAAAAATATAAGAACGTCTGTTCTTGGTTTGCACGTGAATGTACTAAATAATTATTATTACCCTGGAAGGCAGAGATTTTTTGAAGTTGAGATGCGAAGGAACAGAGTCATTACGAATATCTGTGAGTTAAGTCAACAGAGTAGGGTACCATTCTAAGGATCATGTATACTTCACGACTCATGACGAAAAAAAAACGTTTATTGTGTGGGCCGTATTCTCGGAAAAAGTGGATTCGGAGAACGGTTGTACGACCAATAGACGGCTTCTATAACTTTAATTGCGTTCACATATTTCCAATTAAATAATCTATTTGGCCTAGGAATTTAAAATGAGGAAGCAAAGATATTCCAGTGCCTATAATCCCTGATAACGGAGAGAGGGACGTGGAAGATGCGAACAAGCCTCAGTCAGCTGGCTTCTGCCAAAGGCCTAACTATTCTTTAAGTTATGTGTTTTTTATGTGATAGGCTAGCAATCCGCTTTGCCCTGTCGACAGTTCTTCTGTGCAATGTGGGCCAGCAAGCTCTATCCGGAAATATATGGCAGAAGATGGTTTCCTCGCTTATTATACTTAGAGAAGAGGACAAGAGATGGCAGGGAATTACTGTTAAGGGGAAAAACAAGAAAAGTGGAATGCTATCTAGATGGGAAAAGTGAGAAGACGAAGTACCATGTGTAGGGGAATCGAACCACGAACCTCTGAGATGGTAGTTGGTAGCTTTTTTTTAATCTGCTTGTTTTTGTCATTTTGGTATTACAATAGCACCTCGCCTCATTTGAAGTATGACATTGTACTGGCTCAAAGGAAAAAAGAGGCACCTCTTACAAACTCATTTTATAATCGTGTCCTACCCAACACTACTAGTCACGGCGTAATTCAATTCAATCGAATTTGTTATTTTATTTCTTATTTATTTAAAGTTTTCAGGTTATGGTTTATATAATTAAATTTATTTAAGTTCTGTCATTAAAATTTAAACACTTCTTAACAGAAAAAATAAAAAAATTTGAAACAAATTGAAAAAATCGAGAAATATGTACGTGATTCGAATAATCAGGTGTTCGGTTTTTCTTAGGGCTGTCAATGAACATGTTTGAACTTGTTTGAACAATTGTTAGAATGTTTGAACTTGTTTGAACTGTTCATGAACTTTGAACTGTTCAAAGTTCAAAAAGTTCAAACTGTTCAACGTTCAAAAAGTTCAAACTGTTCAAAGTTCAAACTGTTCAAAGTTCAATCTGTTCAAAGTTCAAATAGTTTGACTGTTTTAAATATTTGAGGGACAAAAGCATGTTACAATAAATGCTTAAATTTAGTTTAATAACAAAATAGAATTCATTTGTATTATTTATAAAATTTCATAAGAATCGGTTTAGTAGAAGTAGACGAAAAAGCTGTCGCAAGATTTGAAGGGAAATCAGTGCTGACTAGGTAGTAAAAATAGTTGAACAGAGGTGAGTCAACTTGGACGGAATACCGCATTGGATGCAAAGTTAAAAATAAGTCAAGCCGATCGGCTTCTTCAAATAAGCGTCTTTGTCAATGGCACTGATATCATTTAAGTAATTTGGCCAATTTTCATTATGGACGGTTGAAATCATGAAAACCTTTCATACAGCCTCGAAACTGAGCATAGTACTATTCATCATTCAACTAGTTTAGTTTAGTTTTCTCGGCTTCACAGGAAGTACTTGCTTATCTAAAAAGATCTATCGTTAGTGTCTTTAGAGAACAACTACTACTTGACTATTTATAAAAGGTTTCTAGTTCAAATCGTAGTAGTATATAATAATGATAATTCTTTATCGCCTTTGCTTGTGACGTAACTAGAGTCCAACATGGCTCTATGCCATTGCATTAACTCCTTTCCTTGCAGTACCTCTTTCGACAACAATGCATGCGGTGTTATCAGGGCACCCTTCATGTCAGAAAACAGATCTCTTTTGCATCGAACCTTTTTCCAATGTCTAATAATACACATTTCTTTCGGTAGATTTCAATTAACCGAATGATTCACGTGAAATGGATCAATCAAGATTACGTTTTGCCGTAGTAGTCACGAATAGAAGCTGGTGCAATAAAACCACGTATTGGTATTGGCATTTTCACTCGTTTCTGACAAGTCCTTGCTGTTCAACATGGGTTTCTATGATAGAATCGTCAGCAGTACAAAGAAATTCTGAAGCTCTAATCTTCGGGTTGAAAAAAAGTCCAAAGCACTGGAGATCTCCGCTCTTTATACCAAAATACTTTAGTTTGGGATAAATATATGTAAACACACCGCTTGCCCAACGAAAAGTCAACTTAATTTGTAATCCCTGGTTAGCGTTAACAAGAGCCCTCCGTAGTTGTAAAATTCCTATTAACAAAAGTACAAACAAAAAAACATCATTGGGGTTCGGCAGTACCTTCCTATCAACAGATCCACGTCCCAAATCCTTACAACAGAAAGTCAAACCCTGACTAACTTGACTGTTGTCATACTCCACCGCTAGGTTCAATTAAAAATGATTAAAAAACAAAATTAAGCACTGCCAGACGAAAAAAGAAGAGGCAACAAATGAAGGTTCATTAATTTAATGAAATTTTCCACCTTTTTAATTTGAATATTCCGCCATGAATTTCCCGCTGTTTGCTCTACTGGGATCCGAAAGCCTCAGATATGCTCCGACGACACCTCATTAAAATTCAGCATCCGTGCGCCGGAATTATGCCCCCTACCCCCACCTAAAATGACCCGAAATAATGACCAATTCTTACACGGCAAATTCGGTTATGTAACACGCTGCAGAATGGGGTATGTTCTGTTGGTGCTGCTGCTGGCGACTTCCAATTGAAAGGATTGCAGCAAAAGCAGGTCACCAACGACTGAACCAACAGCAATGAGTGCATTACGGTAGCAAGTGTGGCGCATTATTTTCCTCGAGTTGCATAACCCCGGATTGAAAGCGCAATCCGCGAAGAAAGTGAACGAGTTAAGCTCCTCTCGAGAGGCGCATACCGGGAGGCAACTCCTTTTATTGCGGCTGATTACCCGAAAATTGAGTTTCATCAGCGGGACACGGGCCCCAATCGGATCCAAATTGCTTCCTCATTAGGCCGGCAGCTTCTTGCATAATTTGGAATCGCGTGCAGCTCACCTCGGCTCGTTCCTCCTCGGCTGAGGTCGTTAGAGCTAAAACGCAGATTTCCTACCGCTCTGTTTTGTTGTGGCGCGCAGCTCTAGGGTCGTTGATATTTCACGGTGTTCGGATTTGGCAGTTTATGGCCGTTTTACTGCGAGTTCGTGCCTCGAGTCTAGTGGACAGAAACGAACTTCAATTACTGCATTTCTGCTGGAGGAAGTTCAATTATGCCGCTGTGACCCCATCTGGGACCTGGGGCTCGCGGCTCTGTGCTTGGGGCTCATATATGGAAGAAAGTTATGCACCAGCGGATCGGATTGGAACTTGCATAATTCTTAATAGTCGTCTACGACGATGACGGAGCCTCTTGACTTCGAGCCAGGCTCTTAATTAAATCTCGCTTTTGTTTGTGTGCCAGCATATCTTGGAGCAGGGCTGTCTCGGTCTGGAGCAACTTTTCCCCACGAAATAATCGTTAAATTTCGCGGAACTGAAATTTTCGATAGTGGTAAAGTCCCGCTGCCATTCAACGTTCCTCCATTCAAGAAAGAAGACGCCCGACAACTACACAGCATCAATCTGTCGGCGTCGCCATTGATTTTGGTTGCTTTTGTTGATTGCGGAGACAAGCAGATCGCGTCGTAAAGTGAATTGTAATTGTCACGATGAATTTTTTATAGTTCACATTTCTTACGTAATTTGTAGTAATGATGAATGATGATCATCTTGGGAAATTGCTGAGATGTGTTTTTCCTTTCATTTTCGATTCACGGCACCGAAAATTCGTTGCTAAATTACCCGCGTGAGAAAAAGTGTCTGTTTAGTAGCAAATTGCAGCTCAATTACTTCATTCGCTGCTTCTGCTGCGGGAAATTGGAATGAAATTGCACAGCAATCATGAGGTATGCAGTTTTTTTCTGTAACTGTATAATTAATTGCATTTGCAGTGTCTGTTCGCAACTGTTGGAAGCTATGGGGAATGATGGATTGCAGCTGGTATTGACTGATTTGTATCTTCGTGTAAAATGCCAGCAAAGGTCAATGTTGCCGCAGCAGCAATGCCTGTTCAAGGATAAAATGCACGGCATTGGCGTTATGGAATTTTACTCCAGTTTTAATTGTTTATTTTAATTGAATTTTATATTTTTCTGCTCATATTTGTACGTACTTTAATCCTCCACAAGGTCACGGAAGTTTCTTTTAGTGGAAAATATAAACTGTGCAACACAAGCAAAGTAATACATTCACAAAAAACAATGAGGTAAACGCTTTTAAGAAGCAAATCAAATCTAGTTCAAGACATTTAATAGATTCATTGAATTACCAAAGTGCTCTGCTTCCTCGTAACAACTTATTCATTTTCCCAAGCCGAAGTATGTTGAATGAAGTATAATTGAAAAGGTATCCATTTCGCACGACCGATATATGTCTAAAATTGACTGGTTTAGTGCAGAGTTTGCTCATGGAATATTGCAAAATACACTTTCAATGAAATTCCAAGGCAATGTGAAATGATCATCGAAGTAATTGAAAAATATTTTACAAAAGGGCTTAAAGACATGTTCTTATCTTGATCGAAATTCATTACTTTACTCAGAAGACTTGATTAGTAAAATGAATTAATTGAACGTCATTTATTATAAACTAGCCAAAACCCGCGTGCGTTGCAACGCCTTTCAATACAAAAAGATTATGGGTCCGCGGTATGAAAAAGGTTTAATGAAAAAAAGAACAAATCTGCAAAAATCGATTTTGGATACTTAAAAAAATTTAGAGTATGTTACAACTTTTTTAAGATTTGGTTATGAAAAATTGTGTACTACATGAACAACAGACACCTAGCCCAACATATTTAGAATCGTCCGCATAGATTTTGCTATGCCGGGGGATTAGACGCCCTGGGCAGAATTTGCTCTCCAATTTTTTTCCCCAAAAAAAGTGCCAAAAAAAGTAATCAATTTGCAAATTTGGCACCCACCGCGCAGCCGAAAAACGCACAATTTGGTGCCCAACAAATCTAATAATTACATTACACATACATTTCCTCTCTGATTTTTCATTTCGGCTTGAGACGAACAGAAGGGGGAAAAATGTCCAGCATATAATTACACATGCAACAGATGTTACGGTATTTTTTCAAAGAGCTTCAGGTTAAACTATATTTAATGTTCTACTAAAAAGTAAAACATAATTTTGAATGTAAAGTTTTTATTGCTCCAGCCAGTATATGGGAACAACCTACCTTTCGAAATGTTAAAAAAGCGTGAAACAATAGAACTTTTCGTTAGCGCCCCACGCTTTTTTACATTTCGCAAGGTAGGTTATTCCCATATACTAGCTGAAGCAATAAAACCTTTACATACAAAATAATTTTTTACTTTTTAGTTCATTTTTAAATAAAAGCGTATTTTTTTGTTTTTTTAAACTATACATTTTAGTTTCTACTTTTTAGTCTATTATATGTCTTCCGCCATTTTATGGTGACCGCCATATTAGATTTAAAATGACGTCACACTGTACTATACTCGTCATACACTTTCATTTGATACCCGTACCGAGGGCGTGTTAAGAAAAAAGTTAAACCGCCATTTTGTGTTGTCCGCCATTTTTAATTTTGGAATGACGCCGCACAGATAATAGTTTTTTACTTGTCACATCCTTTCATTTGATACCCATACCGAGCGCGTTGTAAAGAAAAAGGTAATCCCGCGTTTTGTGTTTGCCGCCATTTTGTGTTTGCCGCCATTTTGAATTTGGAATGACGCCACACAGCTAATTGTATTCTACTTGACATACCTTTTCATTTGATACCCATGCCGGGGGTCGTGGAACACAATTGCAAAATTCGGCCACCATCTTGGAACCGCCATCTTGATTTCTTTACAAAAATGTCATATTGCATTGTCACGCGAACTACGCATAAGGGCAAAATTTTGGGGTTGATCGATAAATGCAAGTGAGTCAAAATCAAGTTGCAAGAGGCGAAGAACGTAAAAAAAGGCGACGTACTAATTAATTAATTAAAAAACTAATTAAAATTTCGAAAAACGGACACTTTTAGTCACCTGTTTGGGTATCCATGCATCTACAAAAAAAATCAGATTTCTATCTCTTCTAGTTTGGCTCCATCGCGTGACGGTACACACAAGCAGACAGGCAGAAAGACAGACACTTTCTTTTATTAATATAGATAGATATATCAAACTCAAGGGACAACGGAGAAAGAGTAAAGGGGAGTTTACATCCCAAAGTCGAAGAACAAAGTGGCCCTGTACAAAACTCAAGCGCAAAGTTTCGTTGAAAGCTCGAAAATTTTTAAGTGACGTAAAGAATTGTGATTTGTGAAGAAACATTTTTAGAAAAAATTGTTATTTTTAAAGAAAATTGTGATTTGTGAAGAAACTTCTTTTAAAGAAAAGTGAGGACACCTGGACAGAAAAAAACTTTTCCGGGGACAAACATGGACAAACGATGGACAAACGAATGAAAAAAAAAATTCCCAAAACTCGCATTTCGTGGTGCCAACTTCACAGACCTACCGCTCTTGAGTGAGAGCAATATCCAGCTTCATCTCCCCTCCTACTCGCATCATTGTTGCATATGTCGGCCCGACTATGTACCATGTCAGCTGGCAAACCTTTATTTGCCGAAACATTGATTTGTACGTAACAAGTTATACGATTTTTATTACTTTACCACAAAAATTGCCCTTTATGACGTTGTAAAAAAATATACTTGACAATTCAGACGACTCAGGGCAATTGTTGCGAAAATTTGCGTCAATTGTGGTGGGCTGGGCACTTTTACTTCGTCATAAAAATCTATAAAACTTCGCATGAATTTAAGCTGATAATGTAATTCAAATGTTTATTTTCGTACCTGTCACCACGCAATGTTTTCATTCTCTCTCATTCTGACTTGCAGAGGGGAATGTGTTAATATTAAAATATAATCGATAGATACGAAGAAGCACTTTTAACCTAGACTATGGACTGAGGTGAGAATGCAAGGGAAAAAATTATTGTAATACGTAAAGTGTGGTAACAGTGTCGAAACCATGGCTAAAGAGATTACTATAAAAAAACAGATTTACCGCGGTTTTAGAACAAATTGTTATAATTTTCCTTCAAAGACATAAAGGAGAAGATTTACATATGAGTTTGTATGGGGTTGATGTTTTGATAAATGTTGATCGATATGGTATTCTGTACAGAGACCTCCCTATAGGTGCATAATACCATGTTCACAAAATTTTTAGGTTAACAGCGGATCCAGGTAATTCTCGAAGTGTTCCTTTAAAAGTTTCACCATCTAAGCTTTGTTGAAGCGATTTAAATTAAAGGTAATCGGAAGGGGTAAGGTTAGGAGAGTACAATGGACGAACCAAAATGTCTCAGCCAATAAATAAAAATTTGTTTTGGTTGTGGCTAGAGCACACTTATATCTAGCATAGGCTACTACAAGTTGATATCTTGTTTGATTTTGATTTTCCTTGGTTTTAAAAAAATTTAGTCCAAACTAATGGCATGATTTACACGAAACGATTCTCTTCTCATTCACCGCCTGATCAATGCACAACATTCAGTTAGCTGTGAACTATATTTTTTAATAGATCCGCATTGGAAATGGAAAGCGTAGTAGCAAAATTGATCTTGTTAGCACGACGATCTTGTGCATGGGCTATGGAAACCAAACTCACAATTTTTTTTTGATTTTGTTGATTAATCGATTCAAAGTTGAGGATCACCTGTTTGGTCTTGGGCCACCAGACTATAGCGGCATAAGTAACAACAGCTTTAACGATCGTTTTGTACATCTAGTACATCATTTGTGGTGCAAGATTTCATGTCTTACCCAAAAGCCATTTACGGTCGACCTAGTCGCTTTACTGATGGCGTTGTCCAGTTGAGCGTACCAGGTTATCTCTTACCTTGATTGATAGGTGATTTTTGAGCTTCCCGAAGTGCTCTGTTCTCATGACCTTTGTAATGGTAAAGTGAAACTTCTCCTAGACAATGATGGCAAGATCATCTGCATAGCCAATGACATCGAATCCGGATTGGTATAGTTTGGTCATAATGTCGTCGAAAACGATTGACCAGAGAACGAGGACAAAACTCCAGCTTGAGGGCAGCCCTTAATAGGCTTGACATTAATAGTGGAGTCACCCAGGATAAAAGAAATGTAACGCTCTAGCTAGAAGTATGGTATTTATCCATTCCAGTGCTCTAGAAATAAAATCATAGCCCGTGTTATTGAAAGCACCCTCGATCGATATTAAGGTACGGACATAAGGCATTTTCCTTAGCGAGGAAGGCTTTATCGATTTTGCTGACTAGGGTGTAAAGCAACCTCTGTTGATTCACCTTTTGAGTAAACGACCTCAGGGGGCGGCGGAGCACAGTCATTGTGGGTGGGGAGCACGTGAACAGATAACCGTTAAAATGTGAAAAGTTCGGCCAATTTATTAACCTTTTGAGTTATATGGTTTTAAATTCTTTGGTTATGGGTTTATGGGGTTATGCCCGACTAGCATTTAGGCGGGGGTGTGCAGATAGGGCCCCTATGAGGTAGCGCCACGCCTTCACGTGGACCCTGTGTGAATTGCTCTACAGGGCCCACACAGGGTATCTAACGCCTTGCCTCATTCTCCCCTCTCTCATACGAAAATCATTGCTACCCAATCCCGAGAGGAAAAAAGAGGCCGAGAAATCTAAGAATTTCGGCGTGAATTTATTAGTAATAATTGCGCCGGTGTCGAAAATTTTATATTTTTAAACGCGAGTGTCGTTTTAGCAATGCGGTCTCCCAACCAAGTACTAATCACGTCGAATGCTGCTTCACCTCTGTAATCGAACCAAAATTAGTAGGCTGAATGACTCGGTCACGGTCACTAACATGACTAAAATATGAAACAATGCAGCAACAAAAACTAAAGCTTTATATGAATAAAACTAAAGCTTAAGGGTAGTACTTTTAAGCTTTTTAAAAAGCTTTCCGAATACTTAAGGCAGATGTTGGGATAGCACAATTTCATTTGTAATGAGGTTTGCCTCGTAGGGCCCTTAAGAGAAATTGATAAGGCATACCTCGCTGCAGTATAGCTGATTTTTTTTTGGTGAGATATTCATGGGGAAGCTAAGGGGAAAGCCCTCTTTCAGTATGCCCCTCATTTGCCACATGGGGTCCTCATGAGGAACCTATGGAGAATTCCCTTATAGTTTGGCGGGGTTTAAAAGGCTGAGGCTACATATATAGTTATTAGTTCTTAATAGATTCGACCACTTTACATCGTCGCCAACGACTGAGATGGTCCTCCAAAGTTCTGGGTTATTAGGTGTACATAAAATATTTTGGGTGTGGATTTCCCCACCCAAAGCGAAAGAGCATGTGCACTTTTCCTTCCATCCCCATGCGCTTCGCCGCCCCTGAACGACCTAAAAGCTATGTAGATTGGGAGATTGCTCCAGCTTGCACCTAGTGTGAAGGTTTAGCAGCCTTTCCATCGTTTTCAAAAGATAATAGGTTAAGCTAATAAGCCTATACGATTTAGGCAACTTCAGGGTCTTGTTGCCTTATTTAGGGATAAAAACCACCACGACGCTCCTCCAGATGTTTGGAATGTAACCCCAATTGAAGCTGGCTCTAAACAAACAGACCAAGTTGCCAAGAATCAGCTCGAGGCACTTCTTACAGAGTGGAGGGAAAGTGCCATCTCCTGCCGGGGATTTGTAGGGTTGAAAAGAGGTCAGTTCCCGCTTAACCTAGCTCCTGGGAGTATCGGTCGTGAATGGTCCTATGACTGTAACCAGCATCCAAGGGATAAGGGGTCTGGAGAATTGACTCTGGAAAGTGCTCGATGAGCAGGCACCTTAGGATTTCTTCCCAGTTGGTGGTCCTCATAAGCCATTCTACTTTTTAAGGAGGTCAACCCCGTTGGAGGAGTCCTTGGAGAGAAGCTTTTAGAGTCTACCTACTTCTGGTAGAGTCTGTAGGCTCTCACAGCGCTTCCTTCAGGCAATTCTGATGGATCGACCCAAGACTTTGTTGAAGGTTGCGTTAGGTCCAAGATTGTAGGCTTACTCTTCAAGAATATCTAAAGCAAGTCAATCTAGAACTTCTTCTAAGATACACTCTCAGCCTCTAAGCATCGAAGTAAAGAAGGAAGACTCACATTTTTATAGACTAAGGTCGCGTGCACATTGAACAGCGATGAGCGGTGAGCGGTGCGCGATGAGCTGTGAGCGGTAAGCGGATATGTGTGCACATTGTTTTGCTGTAATTTTCCGGTTGTGTAGAGAGTAGTCTGTGCAAAATGTTGTCAAAAGCGGCAAGGTGAGTTTTTTTGCCTGAAAATTCTCATTTAAAAAGGCTTTTGCTACGAAGACAAGAAAAAGGTTAGCCATAAGTATCTATTATCTATATTATATATTATGTAATATATCTATATTAATATATTAATAAAAGAAAGTTTCTGTATGTGTGTGCGATGTGTGCGCTATAGCGGGCGCAGCAGTGATCGTAAAGCTTCGAAATTTTGCACGAAGATCCGTGGGGGTCTCCCATGATGCACCTCGAAGCCCGATTTTCGAAATTCAAAATGGCTGCCACAAAATGACCGAAATTCAAAATGGCCACCCAAATTTGCCAATTGTGTTCCGATTTCCATGAAAATCGGTATCTGGGGGTTAGGTAGCAAATAACGAATTTATGATCAGAACTTATAAATTCAAAATGGCCTCGCCAATATGGCGGACGAATTTTTCCAATTGTCTTCCGATTCCAATGAAAATCGGTATCTGGGGTTTTTTAAGATAGCAAATAAATAATTTATGATCAGACTTATAAATTCAAAATGGCCGCCCCAATAAGGCGGACGAATTTTTTCAATTCTATTCCGATTCCAATGAAAGTGGATATCAAGGGGTTTTTAAGGTTGCAAATAACGAATTTATGATCAAAACTTAAATTCGAAATGGCCGCACCAATATGGCCGATGAGTTTGCCAATTGTATTCCGATTCCAATGAAAATCGGTATCTGGGGGTTTTTAAGCTAACAAATAAAGAATTTATGATCAAAACTTATAAATTTTAAATTTCGGGTCCAATATGGAGGACGAATTTTTCCAAATAAGCCTTTCCACGTCAGTTGTATGTAGGTTGTTCAAGAGTTGGGAAATCGAAAAATCTTCACCTCGTAGCTCGGAACACTAAGTAAGAGGGGGCAGTGTAACGGCTAACCGAAAAGAGAAAGTTAAAATCCCAATTCACCGAGAAGTTTCATGTTCATAGGCACCTACTTGAATACATACATAACGCAGTGTCACATCTTAATTTAGTACGGTTGTTCTAACTGAACCGCCAAGAAGAGGAAGGAGGAGCACATGTGTGCAAGAAGTTTTGTTTTGAAATTAAAGTTGTTAAAAAGAAATAAATTGAGAACGCTCGGTATAGGTAACTCTAAATTTTTATATGGTATCTAAAATCATTTTCCAGAATATTTGTAGTTTTCATTATACTTTTGTCCTACCGCGGACATTGCACACATAAACTTTTTTTATTTAAAGGCGTTGCAACGCATGCGAGTTTTATGCTAGTAATAAATAAAAACCGACTGACAATGGGAGAGTTCTATAAATTATATGCAGATCTCGGTTTTTTGATTTTTTACGAATGTCTATAGTAAAGTTTAAATTACTTGTCGCCTAACCGTCAGTTACTTGGAACTAATATCGAAGCGTCACATGTTTTGAAAGGGGATGAGACATACTCTCTCAAATCATGCCTTTTATGGCCATATCCGTCGAGAAACTTAAATAACATAAAAGAAAATTTTAAGAATCGTTCAGAAACTGCGAGAAAATGCATTGAGTATGCATTTGGAATTTTGCGAGCTAAATGGCGCATCTTGGGAAAAGATAACGAAGTTTGTCCAGAAAAGGCAATTGCTATAAAAAGACGTATGTACCTGCTAATTGCATAACGTGATAAGAAAAATGGATGGCTATAGTGATCTACAGTATTTTCACCAAATGAAACGTTATTACTCCGGAGTCTACAAAGGGTAGCGGAAAATATTCGAAATCATTTTGCAAAATATTTTTTACACTTTTGATTAACTGTAAAAATTAAGGTGGAACTAACTAATTTAATATATTTAAATAAAAATGACAAAAAATTCATATTTTGCAATTAATAAATGCCCCAATTAAATTGCACCGCTCACCGCCGCCGCTCACAACCAAGATTGCTTAAGCGGTGAAAACACCGCTCAGCTGTAACGCTCATCGCTCACCGCTCATCGCGGTCCTATGTCAACACTTTCGATTATTTGCGTAGGTTACGTGGTGTTTAAGCATCGCTCACCGCTCATCGCGCACCGCTCACAGCTCAACGCTGTTCAAAACACAACACAATAAATCCTGATTTGAACACATCCAAGACAGAAGCTAACTTTAAGCATTTCTACCTTATATGTTTAAATACGGTTGAACGAACGATTTAATACACTCGGTTCCAAACTCAGGCCTTGTCAGCGCGGGTGACTGGTTCAAATTGTAAAGCCTGGTTTACTTTAGAAAGTTCAATTTGCAAGTTAGACCATTTGTACTTGTTGTCCTGTGAAGCTGTCCTTTTTTTTGTTTGAGTATTCAAAAGTGGTTTGTGTTCTTACAGATTTTAAATTAAAATTTTGATACTAAATAAAATATAGTAACATCCATTTAAACATTATTAAATTCAAGTCCCGATCTCATATTTACACCCCGATTGCTACCCTTGCATCCAATATCAATTTTAATGCTACATGCACCTGGACGTTCTCTCCCAACGGCACAAGCAATCAAGAATCCATTTCCGTACTGCAGAAGTTATTTCATTTCAAAATATTTTTTATTTTTGTTGTGGAAATTTTATCCATGTTCATATTTTCAGTCAAGGTCAGCCCCATTTAAGCTTAAGAGGAAATTGAAAATTTTGTGCTTCACATGTTCAAAAATGACATTACGAACCACTTCTTTTGCACTAACCTAAATTCTATACATTTAAAAATAAATTGAAAACTTTTATGTTCATAATTCTAACATGGTGTTTTCCTTTGTTATTTTCAGGAAATGATTTAAAATTCAAACAAATGCAACAAAATGTCTCTGCCATCATACAATAGCAGCAGTGAAAGTCACACAGAAACGGAAGTGCAGAATGATGTCCTTAAGGGTACCTACGAGAACTCATTCTCCATTCACCAAGAACATTGTTCGTCGCTGCTGGAATCAAAAGATGTGTGTGAAGAATTGCTGGGTAATAAAATGGCAGCCCTAGAACTGAATGAGAAAACCCTAAAGATCTGCAATGCTGGCGATGGTAGTGACAGCGGGGTAGATATAGCGACCAGCTTAACAATAGGACTGCAGCGAGCACTCAGCAGTAACAGCGGTGGGTATGCCAGCAGCAATGGAGGTCTAGATGAAATCCATGTCGGGAACTTGTCCTGTGATTCAAGCATGATTAGTTACAGCTCAGACATTTGTGAAAACAAAACCGCCAGCACAGTTTTAAGTCAAAATTCAAATTACGAATGCACAAGTGAAAACGGCAGCGAAAGCTCATCCGTTGCCGGAGGACCAACCACAAGGAAATCGAGCGTTATCAAAAAGAAAGTCGCCGTCAATGAACCTGTCAATTGTAAAACACCACGTAAAAATGATTCAGTTTCTCCCTCGTCTGCTGGGCAGTCGAGTAAAACAAGATCGCGTGCTGCTTCGATTAACAGAACACCCTCGCTAACTAGGCCAAGTCCTCCAGTCCTGCAAACACGTGAAAGAGCTAGATCAAGGGAAAAGGCAACCACAACTCCGTCTAGCAAAAGTTCTACACCACCGTTCAAGTCTACACCAGTCCGGAAGCCACCAAAACCGGATAGTTTACCTTCAGCTTTAGTCACTTCGCCTAGTATACAAAGGATTATTTCCCAAAGAACTCCATCGGTTTCCCGAGCACGTACCCCTGGTACTCCTACAGATGATGGTCGATGGCCATCAGTAGGTGGAAAGGGTGTGACAATGGCACCGAAGCGTGGAGGCTCAGCCGCTCCTGATCTAAGTTCAATTAAGTCTAGAGTAAATATGATGTCATTTGATGCCAAGACTACGGCCGTCATTGATAAATACGCCACATTGCCTCGAAGAAGAAAGCAAAAATCCGTCGAAGATCTGACTGGCCGCAGCTCACGCAGTAGCTCAGCATCAAGGGAAAACAAGTTAACGTCTTCCGTTATAGTTCAAAGTAAAAAGAATCCAGCAGCAACAACGCCAAACCGAGAAACGACTCCGTCTAGATTCATTCCGCCTTTTCCAAAGACTCGAAAATTACTGCAAAAAACGAAGATCTATCACGAAACAAGTGTCCAAACAGCAATAACGTGCCAAGATGTAGCAAACGCCTTCGCTGGTGCAGCTAGAAATATTAAAGTTGAAGCAGCAGAACTTGCTGAGAGGGCCACGCAGTCCGATATCCGTGATAAAGAAATTGAGAACCTTAGGGAACAAGTCCGCCAACTTGAAGATGCCCAAGACTTGCTCCAGACCAAATTGAATGAGCGATCGCTCAAGCTATCAAACCTAGAACTTCAGTTGAATCGTGAACGTGAAGAAAAACTGTCGGTCCAAAAGGAATTACATTTGAACACCGAACGAGTTATAGGAATGTTAGAATTAGCGCGAGGGACACCAACAGAAGAGCAAGGATGTGACAGCCTTCTTATGCTGGAGTCACAAATTCAGTTATCGGGACATGAATTGGAACAGAAGCAGGAGGAAATCGGTAAATTGAGAAGGATTTGTCGAACTTTGCAAATCGAAATGGAGAGGTCGTTAGCAACGCAAGAATTCTTAATGCAAGAGAAAGCCACGATTGAGAAGGAATCGACTGAATTGCAGGATTTCCTACAGCATGAGAAGACAGCCATGTGTGACGCCCTCAAAGATGCCGAAGCGGAATATCAGACGTGCCAAAGAAAACTGGAAGATAGAGAGGAGGAGGTAAAAGTTCTTAGGGATGAATGTCGTCATCTGGTTCGATTAAACGAACAAAGAAGGTAAAAATCATTATCCTATATTTTCATGGTATACTTAATCGAGAACAATTCTTTCAGGCAAGAGAACAAAACAATGCAGTCCAAGTATCATGCGCTGGAATCAAGAAGCAAGGAGCTTATCATCCAGCAAAGCACTGCAGTGTCAGGAGCCTCAATGGCCCTATCAGGACTCCATAATCGCTTGGATAGTTTGGTAGAGCAGTTGATCTGCTCTTACAGCATATCCGAACGAGACTTAGAGGTACGAAAGCTCACTATTATGCCTTTACAACTGTCAATTGCTTCCTAAATGGATCACCATTAATCCGTAATTAATGTAAGCCCCCAAGTGTATTTTGGACGTGCCTTTTTGCATATCCAATCCAATCTGGAGGAGGAGTACAATTCTGGGCACAAAATGCCAGAAGAGACCGAAATTATCAAGTTTACCTCAAAGGGACCTCCAGTTTCAGGGGTTTCTTATTTCTTAAATAACTGGAAAACATCCCGACTGTCGCGCCCCTGGGAGCCCTCAGTCTTGTCTCTTAATCAATTATTCAACCTGAAACCTTCCTGCGAGAGAGCGACTTCAATTTATATTTTGTTTTGCAATCTGGGAGGCTCCGGGAGCCCCGTTGAAGTAATTGCCTTTGAGGCTTTGCGTATATACATTCAGTGAAATTTACGGGCGCCCTATTTCTGATGACATTCAGATAAGGTCTTCCCGGTTCCTTGTAGGCCGGAGCTGCGAGGTAAGTGGGCTTCAATCCGTCGCTGTGCAGTTTCATCAATTACTGTAGGAATTTCATTTGTTAATGGACTAGTTTTCAACATTATAGTGTGGTCGGGTTTCACATTATACATTTCGTTTTCCTCTGTTTTATATGTTTTCTTTGACGTACTCTCATAATATAGAAGTTCATTTATACTATAGTGGAGAGGAAATAGACGGCTGTTTACATTTTATTGTAAATTCTTAACCTTGGTTGGTTTTTTGTTCATTTCTATTTTTAATTTGCATGAAAATATGGAAATAAAATATATTTCATAGTTGTCTAGCGGAAAGTTCGTAGGTTTATCATTTTTTTTTCGTCATTTAATTCAGTTTGTTTTTTATTAAAACCTCATGCGATATTTTTTAATTATGCACATTATACTTTAGTGAGTAGGAAATGGATCGATATCAAGATTGTCTTTTAATTTTTTAAATAAAATTGACGCACGTAAATGTTACCTGTCTATGTGAGTAGCGATTTGGTGATTTTCTAGGACAATTACGTTAGCGTATTTTATCTCGGTATATATCAGTTTCCTTCACGCGTTCTATGGCGGGCTAGATTCTTATTAAGAAATGCTGATGATTTTAATCCTGGGCCTTTTTACATTGTAGTCTGAAGTAGAGTTTGTAAGAGCCTCTTTTTTCTTTTGAGCCAGTACAATGTCATACTTCAAAATGATTATTGTAATACCAAAATGACCAAAAGAAGCAACTTAAAAAAAAAGAAAGAAAACAAATACCAAAGAAGAACTTTTTTTACGAGTTTGATTTAATATGCATTAAACTGCATATTTTACAATTTCACCTCGTCTAATTTCAAGTTGGACATTTTGCTGCCGCCGAAATGTCTCTCCAGTTTGTATTTACAATCACTCAATCATTATTTATCTAGTTACACGCTCATATACTAGTAGGACATTATTTTTGAACCGGGACATTTCAAAAATTGAGGCCTCAGTACAATTTACCATGGTGTAAGGGACAAATGTACTGCCTCGTGTAAGTCCGGCTCAACTGTAGTCTGAAGGCACATCAGAAATTGTGTAAGTTTCTGTCAATGTAACAGATCCCAAGATCAATAATAGCTATAAATATTAAATGTCTCACAGAAATTTTCTTTTTGTTTCTTTGTTAATTCTCTCATACCCTTGAATGTAGGAACGATGATATCTGTCTATTATTCTGTTTGAAGGTGATATTTTGTTTTAGTGTTTCTGCACGATCAGATCTTCTATAAGATCTCGAACGAAGTTGTCGTTTTATAATTAATATGTAACACTATGCATTCTCTTCTTAAATGGTGCTACAGTCCTTGTAGGACTCGGGCTTTTTGAAGTCTTTTCTTCCAGTCGTCTTTTCGCCTTTCTAGTCCTCTCTACTTTGTTATACAAAATGTGTTATAGCACGTCATCATGTCCTGCGCTTTTTTTCCTGGCCGTCTTGCTTTCCTCCAAGATTCGTGTTCGAGCATCCTAGTCTGGCCAGCTTTATACAGGGTGTCCCATGAGGAGGGTCAAAGCGGTCGGCTGTGGATAGGTTATGGATAGACGAACAAAAACGACGAACGTTTTAGCCGTTAGGGCGTTTTGTAGTTTTTTTGGTAAAGTTTTACATATCACCCTGTATTTTTGTAACTCTGTGACCTACTTTCATGAATGAGGTATCAGTGTACGCAGAATACTCCCACCTATCTAAAACCGTCAAAATCAAGGTTCAACCCTATCAACTTCCAGAAATTTTTTAACTAAAATTTCAACTTAAACCACCTTTTTCTCCAAAAAATGCCTAGTTAACTAATTTTTTTTTTGCAAAATTGGAAAGCTTGGACAATTTCCTATTAATAGTGTCAAGAAAATTTTTACACTAGGGCCTTTAGTTTTGAAGTTATTAGCAATTTTAATGCTGAAATTGGCTCTTTTTTAGTACTTTTTCACCTAAGCTTTGCCAAAAAGTACCAAATAAGCAACAAATAAGGGAAATTTTAACATCAAACTTGCTGATAATTTCGACTACTCATTGCTCGGGAAGTTGAGAGGGTAGAACCTTGATTTTGACGGTTTTAGATAGGTGGGAGTACTCTGTACCTTATTCATGAAAATAGGGTTACAAAAATACAGGGTGATATGTAAAACTCTACCAAAAAAATTTCAAAACGCCCTAGCGGCTAAACCGTCACGATTTACCCTCCCCCACTACGATTTTTTGTTCGTCTATCCAGCCGCCGCTTTGACCCTCCCCATGGGACACCCTGTATGTGCAACTATATTTATTTCTTCATACATTTCTTCAAGCTCTTCGTTAGTTGTAATACGCATTCGTTTTGGTTAACCCTTACAGGACCAAACATTCTTCTTGAGATTTCTTGGTTCTTCAAAATAAATCGGGAATAGTGCGAAATAGGTTTCACTTTTGGTTACGATTCGCCTTTGGATGTCGTCATTTATCTTATTTCTAGCCATCTATAATTTCCAACTATGATCGTCAAGGCAGATAGTTGCTGTCTTTTTGAAGGTCAATTACTCTTGGATTGAACTTTGCTGGGCAATTCTTGAAAAGGTTTCCTTGTCCTTTGCTTCCAATTATGTCTATGTCATCTGCAAATCCTAGTATCTGAATATTTCTAGTGAAGCTGATATTTACTTCATTAAGTTTTACTTTTCTCATTATTTCTTCCAAAGCCATGTTAAAAAGTATTTGTAAGATCGCATCTCCTTTTCGCAGACCTGATTCTGGATAGAAATTGATTGAGTTACAACCTCGTATTCTCACTTTTGTTCTACAGTCCTTGGTCGTAATTTTGCACAGTTCTATTAATTTTTTCGGGAAACCCCATTCACTCCTGTTGTTCCACGGCTCTCTTTTTTATAAAGCAGGCCATAAGCATTTCTGTAGTCTACAAAAAGAAGATGTATATCAAAGCTTTCTTTCCAGCATTTTTCAAGTATTTGTGTCATTATGAAAATCTGGTCTGTTGTCGATCTGTTCTATCTAAATCCTGCTTGGTAATCTCCTACTTTGTCTTCCATATACATATGGTATCAGTCTACTTAACAAAATATGTGAAAGAATTGTGTAAGCTGCGCTGGTCTGCAGTTCATCGTAATTAGCTTTTGCAGTTCATGAATCCATCTTTTTTGTATACGGGGACAATTGTGATAGAAGCCATTCTTCCGGCATATTTCTGCTTCTCAATAGTTTGCAAATGATACTATGTAAGGAATGTCATGACTTCTGCCCACCATTTTTTAAGATTTCGTTGAGAATGTCATCTTGACCTGAGACCTTATGATTTTAGAGTTTCGCTATTACATTTGCAACTTCTTTTATTGTAGGTTCTGGCTTTTTCTGAATCATCTGTACTTCGATTACTTGTCTGTTAGGTTTATGTTCCCCTTGAGGAAGTTTCCAAAGTATTCCTCCCACACGTTGAGTATGTCATCGATACTACTTGCTTTAGTACCATCTTCTCCTCCTACCATGGTGCAGGTGGGTTCATATCGTTTCTTTATCATTTTTACTTCTTTGTAGAAACTCCTAGCATCTTTATTACTGCAACTTTCTTTATTTGCAATTATTCCATTTCTGAATTAGTGTCGTTTTTCTTTCTTAATAACTTTTTCTTGTCGCTTCGTGCTGCTATGTATTTTTCGTGAATTCCTCTTGTCATTTTTGTTAAGTACACCTGTCTTGCTTGGTTTTTTATATCAATGCTTCTCTAATTAACCCATTTCCTCCTTCTTTCGTTGTTTTGTGTACGTAATACATTGTTGCTTGTTTCTGTAATTTTTATCTTCTATCGTGGAACATCGGGTTCACTTTCCATTTCATACTCTTGTTTTGTTTATTCATTTCTTAATTTTTCTATGTGCCATTTTGTCTGTCCATTGTCGTTTCTTCTAGGTCTTGTCGCTAATTTTGACTCCCTAATTTTCCCAATAACTAGGTAGATGCATTCGGCTCCATCGGTAACTCCTTACATCAGTTTCTTATACTTTTCCATTTCCATATCTTTTCCTGCATTTAATCAGCTTGTTCTTACATACATTGCATGTAGCAATTTTCCTTGTACAATTGCGAATTTTTATTCAGTTGTTTCCATTAACTATCATAATCTGTCCAGCAGATTCAATAATAAGATTAGTTTGGCTTGTTCGGTCATTTACCGCTTGATTAACAGTCAGCCCGGAGTACTCTTTGTTTCTCATGAACAGAGTGATCTGGTTATACCTTCTAGGTTTAGTTTGACCTAGGATAGGAGGGGTGTGTGTTATATCAAACCTTCTTCGTTTACCTGGTCAATTAGTTTTTAACATAGTCGAAGAAAAATGTTATCAGTGAGTATTATACATTGATCTAAAACTTAACTTTTGAAGCCCGTATACTTCAGAGTACACTTTTCAAAATTATTATCAATCGAACAAATTCATCGAAAATTGTTTTTAGAAAGAAATTCTTATCTCTTAACAAAAATGTAGCGAATATTATAACCAAATAGCAATTATTATCTAAATAAATGTATTATTAATATAGATATACAATAATATAACTAGACTAGCGAATGTAGCTTTCAAAACTATTATTTATGAAATGACAATTCTAAACTTTCAATATTATTAAAAATGCTTCAATGTAATTCTTATAAAATGAATTAAAAATATTTTCTTTAATTCTTACTTAATAATATAGTAAATGGAGTCTGATTGGAGTGATTACCAACTATATTCACGATTAAACTATATTTTAGGATGTGGTCTTTCATAATGAAGCATATACGAATAGTGCCAGCAGCGGTGAAGGAAGTCCGGAGTACGAAACTGCTGGCATACAGAAGAGCGCCGAAGAGAATGACGGTTCTTTGTCACCGCAAAGAAATCAATCATTTATCGCAGCTGTAATAAGTGCCATTAAGAGTGCGACAATATCTAGCAAGAAATTGACACGAATGAAGAAGCAGCACGAAGACCACAATGGAGGTAAGTATTTTACTAATACACAATGGAGGTAAGTATTTTACTAAAATTAAACTTTATTTTTGATTAGACGAATCAGATTCTACTGAAATGTTGGATTCCGAAACGGAACCTTGCCTTATGATGGATAACGTCCTTGAGGATGCACCAATGCCAGATTCCCACTCACATAATATGGTATCATCTGGTGGTATGATGATCTCGCAAATAGAAATTCCCTCCGATATTATGCACGGTGATGAATCCCTTCATAATTTATCCCAAGCAATAGTTAATCGACAACAGATTGAAATGCAAATAAATTCGATGGTAGCGAATAAAAATTCCCATTTAAGGTAATACGCTTTCACCATTATCTATATTGAGTTTATTTATTTAAATTTAGACAAAATTCTGATCATAGCATGTCTGATGATGTTAGCGGACATGATTCAGTAGCTGAAATGCCATCAATAAGTGATTATTGCTCAGCGCAAGCGCTTGTCGATCAAGTAATTGAAGTCGACAATTTAGTAACAAAGCTACTAAAAGTTTTAAGACTGATTCAAATGGATAATGATAACTGCATTCAACAGCTCATTTCTGATAAGTGAGTATATCCAAAAGAAACCTTTCCTCCCCCACAATATTAATATGCATTTTTTAAAAACAATATTTTTCAGAAATAAACTCCAATTAAATAAAGAAGAAATGCTTGAGAAATTAAAAGAATTCGAAGATTTAAATATGAAACTACGAGATGATCTTATGGAAGCGACACAGCAACTTATTCTTAAAGACAACGATTTAACTTCAAGTAAAACCGAGCTTCAACGACACCGAAATGAGATTGATGTAAGGTTCTAAGGGTCTGGTAACCCTTGCCCAATCTTTAAACCCTTTCTTTTTATTATTTATTAAATTCTCTGCACTATTGTCATGCTCATATCAAATTGTTTCACATTTTTCTTAAAGTTAATTTTGGACCTATTATGCTTTTATATGTAAACAAACATTTGAAAAAAAAAACAACAACAAAAACAAAAAACAAACAAAATTCTTTTTAAAATGTTTCTTGTAATTTATTAATTATTATAACAATTGTACTTTTTTATTTTAAAACTGAATTCATTTAATTATTAATTAATTTTGTCATTTTTTTGTAATAAAAATATGTAATTTGTAAGTTTTTTAAATAATTTTTTGTTGGGTTCACTCTAAACTTGATTTGTTTACTGGTTTTTGGTAATTAACGTTTCTTACATTGTGTAAATTCATGGATTTTGGTTAGTTTTATATTATTAACGTTTGGTTAATTGGTTTTTAACACTATTCATAACCCTGTACATAAATTTATTTAATATATTTTAGAAATATTGATAATTACAACAAAGAAATCACATTCATTTCGATAAGCATCGAATACTTTTGTTCTTTTAAATTTTTCACTATTTGTTTTTTATTAATCATTATTTTGGTTTAAATTATTGTTGATCTATCTATGTAGCCTTTATAATGTATTTTAGATATCGATGGTCGGTATTTTGTTGAGAATGTGTGGTAATTTGTAGGATGTACGTTAATTATATTATTAGCGAATTTTATATTTGTTTAACATATTCCAAAACCCCAACCAAAATATTCTCAATTGATATTAGTATTAACTCGACTACGAAGCATTATTTATTTGAGGTCTAATTGTAGTTAACATTCGTCAGTCTTTATAGTAGGAGCTACCTGAGAAATCATTTATTGGTGCATAGTAATCCGTCTTTTGAGACAGGATTTCAATTTCACTTTCTTAGAGTTGCTAAATAGTTTATCAATGTAAATTTTGGAAAAATCTTTGTTCTGACTCTTTATTTTAAGCCAACCTCACTTCTGAGCTATTATTTGTTCTTATATCGTTATCCAAGTTAAGAAACAACTGGAATTCAATTAACGATAGGACCGGAAAATAAGTTGGATAGGACTTAATCTTGTAATCCAATTCTATTACCTTGTCGAGCATCATCTTTGCCACATTAACCTTGCCTTCACAGCGTTTTCTATTGAACAAATTCTAAATGATTGCAATAGAAGTAAGCAGTGGTGTTTTATCCCACTTTTATGAACCGATTATGTCGCACTTCGTCGGAAGTCCCATCCCACACTTTGTCTTAGCCATGTGCTGTTAAACAAAGGAATTACCCTGGTTGCCTTTCTCACGATCCGAGATTGGCGCAACTCTTCTCTGCAAGCTAAAGTTTACCATTATAACAAGTCAAATAGTTTGGTGTGGAATTTAATGCCAAATTCCATTGAAACCAGCACATGGGCAACTTAATTAGCTTTGGATTTCTGTGGTCCTGCCATGTATTGGATATCACCACCATTAATATTATAATAACATATGGGGCCTTAGCGTGGTGGCTTAACCAGGCTTTACAGCTTTGCTATCAAATTAAATCTACTTTTTTATCACCGAGGCTATTCGCACCTTGCCGACTGTAGCGCTGAATGCTCTGTTGAACTTGATACCTGTCCATTTTAAAGTAGAAAAATACGCTATAAGTACTTCTCTTAGGCTGAGAACGATTGGCATTCTGCATGATAGTCTTCAGCGAGGTATTCTACAATTGCCAGTATTATAGAAGCGATTCCAGAAATGGAAATTCTATTGCGAAGACTTTAAGGCTATCCTGGATTTTTCCTAAGGTACCTCAGGATAGATTCGTATGAAACATGGACGGCTCCAAACCAGAGGCAGGTGTAGGTGGCCGGTATCCTGAGTGAAAGCCTCAGATTTAGAAGAGTCTTCAGCTTGGACATCCTGTCTACTGTCTTTCAAGCAGAGGTTTATGCTGTACTCGCATGTACCTACAACACCTAAAGAAGAGCTTACGCTCACCTGAGGATTTTTATAATTTCAAACAACCAAACGACAATCAGAGCGATAAAGTCCCGTAGAATAAAATCCAAATTAACTAGAGGTTGCTAGCTTTCTCTTGTTGGTTGGGCTGCGTTTTCTTAAGTCGAATACTTGTCCTTATCTCATAGCTTTGTTTGAGGGTCATCAAGGCTTTGAAAGTAATGTAAAGGCGTACGCCCTGGCTAGTCAGGGGTCAATATTGTATAGATCGGTATGGAGCCAATTTTTAGGAATTATTAGGGTATCCACGTTTGGTAAAGAAGGATTTTAATGAAATATATCGAACGTTGACTTGGGATGGTCAACTCCAAGCGGTTTCTTTCTTTGTCATTTAGTAACGCCGCCAGAGAACTGTTGGGTACCGGACACTACACACTAGAGAGTATCAGAAGGTCGGTAGGCACAATCCGCAGGCTTTACCTGGAGGAGGATAAATCAGCCCCTCACAAGTTCTATCACTGCCCTCCGGAATAAGTTTGGAGACTTTTATTAAATAAATATAGATTAGGCGACGACCAAGAATATTATGGATGGACAATGTACATTCGGAGAGTGAGGATTAAAAAGTGGATAGAGATATTGATAAATAGAAATGACACTAAGAAGCTGCAGCAGAAGTCCCGTATCGTACAAGAACTATGGTGACAAAAAGAGCGAGAACTTTGGAACACTTTTCTTTTAAAATATTATACGATAATAATAGAGTTTATCCTTCTAGCTCAGAAGGTACACTTCTCAGCTGGGCTGAGAAACGGGCCACGCCTATGTGCAGGGACCGAACCAGCCGAAAGCACCAAAAAAGGTATAAGAAGAGAAAACACCACATAACGAGCATGCGATCGAAAATGCAGGCTCCTTCTCGACCCTCCCCGGCACTCCGGTACCAAGCCGGTCCGGTCCCTGCACACAAACGCGGTGACATTTACCACTGCACAGTGGCTCAGCTAAGACATGCAAACAAAAAAATGTTAAAAACATATAACTTAAAACAGTAAGAAATGCAATACACAAAGAAGCGTGCAAGAAAGCCAGTCATGTGATATTGAAAAGACTCCTTTTAAGGACGTCCTTACTAATGCTCACGCTAAAAACATCAATATTTCTATTCACATTAATGAACATGCGATTAACAGGCTCGAATCTGCCGTAATTCGTGTTAGAGGAGTTGGTGTGTAAGAGAGGTGGCCCTCTCAAATTGTATCCACTCTCTCTAAACGACGTACGGCGACTCAGAAAACCTGAGTCGACCTTTCCATTAAGGAGCTGATGAACAAATACAGAGATGAATGAATAAGATGAATGAATAATCTATTTTTGCGTTGCCATCACAAAACGAAGTTTGTGACTCAAAATAAATAATTAATTTGTAATTTGTAATTAATTGTAAAATTAAGTTCACCTATTTTCCATATCACTTCCATATCTGGAGATTTTTGTTGCAAACCTAATTCAGCGTTTTTTTTGTGTCTTTTGAATCAAGCTGTAAGCCATTAAAAGAGTTCTACAGAGAAAGAAAGAAATGTTAGTCTGATTTTGCGTTATGTATTAAATACCTTTTAGGCCAGATTTCGTTATGTTTTCGTAACAAGCCGGTACCAAGTGCTGTATTTTGTAAAGTTTCGCCTTGTAGAATGAGATATAATAGCACTGTTCCTTCTACAAAATGTTTACAGTAGATTGTCTAATATTACATTATAGTTCCTTTGCCTTAAACATGTTATAATTTATTGTAATTCCCGGTATTTTGCGGCTTCTAGATTGTTGTATATGTATACGTCCGATTTTAATCCATTTCAAAATTAGTACATAATTACGTTGCTTTAGTGTTCACCAGTACTTTGCTTGAATAAAAAAGGGAAGTTTGAGCGCGAGTGTCTGTTAAAAAAAGCATTGTTTATTTGATGTAAACAGTTTATACTTTCTAGAAGCATATTTAAAAATTCTCAACATTTTGCACTTTCTATATAGCAAACGCACTATCATTAAATATAATTTTTACTTCTCTTTTACTTTTATGCTGTATCCAAAATCCTTAGAGCTAAGATTAGGTCAGTTAATATTTGTTATAAACCCTTATTTTTGCATTAATCTCGTTTAAATAGCTGCATCTGCTTAAAAATCTTTTGTCACAATAACATCATCACTGCGCAATCATCAATGTCATAACCGTCCCCCTATGGTCATCATAATTTATTAAGAGTCTAACATTTTGAAAAGAAGTAAAAAAATAAAAATAAAATCAGAGATAACATTTCTGTGTTTTGGTTTGGAACTCCCATTAAAAATATTTAAAATAATAATATGGGAGATGTTCAGAAAAAAAATGGATTTGAAGATTTAAAATTTCGTTCCTTCCGACAGCGATTAAATCAAGACATTTGCAATTTGAGCACACTTTGCACCCAATCCAGGCAACAGAATCAACAGCGTAGTCAGGGTGTTAGTAAAGATGAGGTATTGGCATCGCTTAAAATTTGGCGAGATCAGGGGCACTTAGCGGAACCAGAGGTTATCTCCCATATTGTTACAACTTGTAAGGAGGTGAGGTTTTTCTTTATATTAATTAAAAAGTGTTGTTTCAATATTTTTTTTGTTTACTTTGTAGATACCTATGCTTCGTGAAAAAGTCATAGACACTGAAGTTCTGGATGGCTGCACAACACCGCCATGGCAACAGAATGCTATCAAGGAGACAAAGCGCCAGTATGAAGCTATAGACAAAGCCTTGGATGTCTTACATAATCTACAAGGAGTCGTTCAGCAATGTCCAGCACTAGTGCAAATGCAGAAGGATTTAGAAGAAGCCAATTTCCAATCAGCAACAACCCTTCCATTATACACCGCCCTCCTTTCGACCAATGATCCACCACTTTCGGAGGATGTAAATGCTAATGAATCACCCACACTTGGGTCCACAACAGTTTCCTTCACGTGCGAAGGTTCAGGGAATCAAACTCAGATCAATTCTCCTGCCTAAAAAAAATTTCGATGTTTCGAATTTCAAACAAAAAAAAGTATAAATTTAAATTAAATAAAAACAAAAAACATTTTTACGAGTTGTGTACGTGTTATGTGAATTGTGAATCCGAAGGATTTAGGAATTTTTAAATATATAGAGTTCCTTTGTTTTTCCTCTAGATGATAAGATTAAAAAAAATGAGAGATTTTATTCTTATGTATGTTAAGTTTAAATAAGTTCTAGACTGATATGTTTTGATTTGATTGAAAATAATAAATTTTTTGCTGACATTTAAAAGCGTGTTGCGATATTTACCACTTAAATGTTTTTAATTTGGTCACGTATATATTTTATGTTGAGATAACTGTAAATATAAAAATCTTGTGGAAAAAATTTAATGACAATCCATAGTAAATTATTTTCAGAAGATTAATAACTTTTATCATATTTTTGAGGGAAATATGGCAGTTAATGATGGATGACTGTAAGTGAGGATTAGTCATCTAAGGGGGACAGAAAGACAATCTTGTGGCTGGTACACCATATTACACATAGAGCGATTTTTATTTGGCGACTGGAGAACCACGGATTACTCGACCCGCTGGGGAAAAAAGATAATCACTCGTCATCCTGAGATGTTATGTGTGATGGCAATCGTTACCCCTGTACCATGTCATGTGATTCGAATTTTTAATAAACTGCTTAAGATTTGCGTCAAGCCAAGATGTTAATACTGTTTTTCAAAATGTGTGAAAACCTTTTAAAACCCAGTGTTGAGAAAACTACAAACCTGGATCTTAGCTCACCAAAGCTGAGCTATTAATATGCTTCAGGGAAAAGGGATTTACATACCAAACAAAAAGAATAAATATGGGATACAAATTGTCATGTTGGTGGATAATTCTACAAGGTACATCGTAGATGCATCCTGCTAAAATAGCAATACATCGAATCCCTGATGGAAAGAGAAATTCAGGTCGACCAAAGAAGCGCTACATGGTCTCCGTTAGACTTAGTTAAATTAGCCGTACGTGATTGGAGGGCATTAGCCAGGAACCGAACGGCATGGAGAGAAATGCTGGAGGAAGCCTAGGCCAATAATAATAGGCGGCAGTGTTAGAGATGATGATGACATGGTAGATGCTAGTTTCTCACACCGATTAAAAGATATTAGCAGGATTTTTTGTGAAAAATATGACTTAAAATTTTTGTCTGTTCACTGTCGGATATTGTGTCAAGGTATGGTGTTTTTGTAATTGGTCCCGGGCACTTTGTTGGTTTGATTTGGTTTACGTGCATACCTTACGGATTATTGTCGACTATTAGATTTAGAGCACTTCTTCGCATACGATATTACTTGGACCATGTCGCCGACCTGAAATTCTTGAACTTCCTCAGTTTGTCTTCTTCCTTCATTTGCTTCGTTTGCTTCGTTTGAATGACCTAGTGGTAACAAGGTTTAAGCGAGTGAACATTGCCTTTAATTTGGCTGGGCTTAACGCTGTTCCCTTCCTGTATTGTATTAGAAGGTTATTTAAGTTGGCGTAAAAGTCTGTCGTCCCGTGCTTCTGTTTCTTAGCCCCTGCTTGATTGTGCCCACGTGCCTTTCAGCCTGTCCATTTGTAGCTAGGTGGTATGTCGCGCAATATTTATTTCTACTCCGTTGTCTTTAAGGAATTTTTCAAATTCGTTTCCACTATGACGAATTTGTAAGATACTATGGTAATCGATCGGGAAGCCCGAACCTTGCAAATACTTATTATTTGTATTGTTCTATTTGATGACGTAGATAAGTCGGGATCGCTTCTACCTATTTGATATATGCGCCAAATATGACTAGAAAGTTGTGGTTCAAGAATGGTCCTCCGTAGTCTCATTATGTACAAGGATTGCGACGGTTTTTCTAGGTAAGTCCACGGATGGATGGCGATGTTCGACTCATTGTGCTTAACCAGGGCGCACCCGCTTACAATGCCCTCAATATCTTTGTGGATACGATGCCACCAGACAAAGCTGCGGGTCAAACCATTAATTTTTGTTATACTTAAATGTGCTGAATGTAGTTCTGGATCGCATCCTCGTCTCCAGTTTGTTGCATCCCACCGCAATTAAACAATGAATTTAGGTTAATATTATTAATTTATTAATAACTCAGTTTTGGTGATATGTAAGTTTACTTATTCACAAATGATATAACTTATAATTTGGTTTTGCATCTGCACTTAAGGTTAGCCAAAGTTCAACTGGCTCCACAAGGAACTTCCCCTCGGTGTACTCACTAGATCGTACCTTTATGTCGGAGTTATGACAAAGATGCTAAAATATTGTATTCATGTATAGTTATGTAAGATAGTTAAAAATGCTACAGAAGCTGATAAGGTGCCATTTATCATGATGATATTATTTTAAAAAAATTGCAAGATAAAATAGCTGACAAAACCAACTCCTAACTAGTCTGGGCGTGACGAATCAATTGCACCAAAGAAAAGAAAGATATGTGCATTTTGTCCCTCCGTAAGGGAAAAGATGACGAAAAGTTATTATACTAAGTGTAATATATCTTTATGTGAAGAACAATGTGCTGCAATGTCATGTCTAGTAGTAAGCTTAGCTCAAAAGATTGGCTAAGGGTATACGGAGCGTGGTGGAGGAGGATCCAATGTTTGAACTGTTAGATGTTGTATGAGATCAGGAATAAAGTTTGTTCCATATTTGATTTGTTCTGTTTATAAACGTTTTTCTAATTCGAATTCGAGTGTAGGTAGTGTACGCGAAAAAGGGGCCGTATTTGGTTTCTCGAGTCGATATCGACTTCTGTCGATAAATAAAAATTTGCATTTGGCAAGACGATATCGACAACGTTATCGTCTCTTTACGTGTAGATAAAGACGTTTTACGTTTATTAAAAAGCTAAATTTATGCATAAAATAAACTTTTAACAATTTCCATTTTAATTAAATATACGTGGTTTGCTGCACTTGGAGTAATATTACACAAGTTGATGGTTTTGTATGGCAGCGCTTATCTGTCGATTTGGTGGAAATGCCAAATATGAAACTTAGAGAAAACCGAGAAGCTTTTTTTTTCAAGTCGGTCCATCGACTCGAGAAACCAAATACGGCCCAAGGAGAGGTGCGGATTATGTGAGTGAGCCGACCTGGATAGTGTTGTGTTGCGAGAAAAACATAGCCGTGTGGATAATGCTATGGCTAGGATATTAAGAGAATATTCAGCCGTTAGCTCTAACCGTTCAAAAAAAAGGAAGGAAAAGAAGTACAGGTTTTATTATCGTTTTAAATGCGTTGGGTAATGGTGCGGTTTAGATTCGACGCCCACCAATACTACATTGACTAAACGGTTAGAAGCAAAACTCTTAATCCAGATATTTAGAATTAAGAAGATATAATTATTACAGCTTGCAGTTCACTCAACCGAGTAGGGTCACATGCACTGTAAAAATCTTTTAAGATATTTAGAGCAACCAGGCCAGACTCGCCAAAGTGATGTATGTTTTAGTTAAAGTGCATTGTTACGAGGCCCTTAGACTACTGTGCAATATTATTGAGCAAAATATTGATGGTTTCCTTCTTTGCCCAAGACAATTGCACAATATTAGTGATAGTCTAAAGGCCCCACAGACACACAAGGTTAGTAATCAAGGGAAATTGAAACACGACAAAAAATGACTTCACATTTTTAGTTTAAAGATTTTAGGGCCACTGGAGTAGACGAAATCTTTTGCAAGATTGGGGAGAATTAACTAAGTTAGATGGACTCTTTTTAGGACCTTTTATATGACATTCGACGATTGAAAGGTCCTGAGTTGATAAACCCAAAAGTTCTACATGTCAAGAGGAATAAAACTTCAAAGTTTATGGTTATATTGGATTTTATGTAATAGATAAGTGACCGGCTGTTTCTTGCCTAGAGAATACTGCATAGTTGTCAAATTAAATTTTTAAATCATAGAAAACTTTGACATATACATATATTAAAAAAAAGTGTTTAATTACTTTTAAGTTTGTAAAACGTTTTATTAGGAATTTTAAAATGCATCTCTTTGAACATTTCAACACCACGAATCAAACTCAACCAATCGCCTTGCCGCATTTTGATTTTGTCGACGAAGTGGAATTGGTAAAATTTTTATTTTCAAAATAGCTGATGTTTGACTTTATGTTAATGTATTAAATCTTTCAGAGTCCTCTCGATCATTTAGGCGATTTAAGTTTTCACGAGAAATGCAGATTTATTAGGGAGAATCCATTCTTTGCAGATTTTGTTCAATATATTGACTACATGCGTCTTTATTATTGCCATATGAAAGTTCCAAATATAATAGCGATTTTTATATTTCTTGCCTTAACTGGTATAGGATTTGTAGTGATGGGCGTGACAGCAGATAGATTGTAACTTTTTCTCTTTACAAAATTTTTTATGAAAGATAATAAACACATTTATTGTTGAAGCTTTGTCCCCGCTCTTACAATACTATCGAATAAGATGCAATTAAGTGAAACTGTTGCAGGAGTTACACTATTAGCATTTGGAAATGGTGCACCGGATATTTTTGCAGCATTTACTGGAGTTGAGTCGGGCACAACAATGTCCTATTCGGAATTATATGGAGCTGGAATTTTTAATACTGGAATCACAGCTGGTTTGGTGCTACTTGTTCGACCATTTAAAGTTCCTGCTGAGCATCATTTAAGGGATGTTCTGTTTTACGTATTTGCTATTGTCTATATCGATTATATTATTGTCTCGAGTAATAATGTGACTATATACGAAAGTATTTGTAAGAGAGTAACTTTAAATTGAAAAATTACTTAATTAGCCAATTATCATTTCAGTTGTTGTAATGATATACATTGTCTATTTGACTGTTGTAATTGTTGATCATATCTTAACAACACGTGCCGCGAAAATTGGGAGAAAGAAATATCGCATTTCTCCGGGTAAGTGATTTTGTTCCATACATTTGTTAATGGTTGACATTTCAATTTTAAAGTTTTGTTCAAATATTATTAGAACTTGTTTTGTAATGATGCTACATTCCAATTGGAGCCTTGGCCTCCTCTAGGGCATTTCTTTAATTTTCGCGCACCCTTGCAGCATGTCTCCTGTTAGGCCAGTCAAATTATCGAAAAAACCTCGATTTTTTGCCACCCGAGCTATCTGAAAAGTAAAATATAGGTAAAATAGGAAAAATTCCGTAGAATTTGATGAACTACTTTTGGCACTCCTAGGCCTTTGGGAAAGTTTCCAAAATGGCGTCAAAAGAGGGCCAAAAACAGATTTTCGCGTTTAAAAAAAACTACACTTTGTACAAAAAAAGGTTTAAATAAAGTTTGTAGATATTTTTCATACTAATAAAATGACACCAGTTTGATGTCAATACATAAACAAATAAAGGAGTTATTGCAAAAAAACCGCTAAAAAACACGTTTTTTTTAAATGCTCATATCTTTTACCAAAAAAAACGATTTTGTAATGAAACTCGTGGAAAGTGTAGCCCTTGGGGAGTGCAATAAAACGTTTTTGTAAATTTGCAAAATAATAAATAATTTTTGCAAAATACGGGTTTTTCGAAAAAAGACCTTTGTTGTCGAATTCGATTAGCTCATAGCCATCAACACCTACAGAAATGTTTTTGCGCTCAAAATGTTCTGGAAGAGTTGTGCTAATAGTTGTGTTTTGTGCGCACATTGCTACTTCATTGGAAACATGCGAAAAGATGGCCGGAAAAACGATAAAAACAATCTTGCCCACAAAATTCGATTATTTGCTCACGAAATTCGATTAATTGCCTATCGATAGGCAAAACAAAAATATATATTTTACGACCATCATAGAAAACTAACCCCTATAGATAGGCAATTAATAGAATTTCGTGAGCAAAATAGTTTAATAGTTATAGTCAAATCAAACAGCTCAACACCTATTAGCAGAATTGAAATCGGTGAAGATGAAAGACTTGTTATTTCTAGACTTTGGGTGGGATTAGGACTTGCTAACAGTAGGTCTGTTCCAATAGAGAATGCGGGATTCCGCGCGACCAAGAAATCACCCAATTCCTGTTCCAATAGAATCTCATGCTCGGAAAAGCGGGGAAATTTTTACTTCCCCTCGACCAAGAAACCGCAGGAGATTTTTAGGTGGAGTGAAATCTTACGACGTTTTCAACATGCCAAAACAGCTGTTACTTGTCATGTCAAACCAAAATGATTACGATGTGCTGAAAATAATTTCTTCATTTGGTGCCTTACTACAAGATTTTGAATAATTTCATAAATGATTTATTAATTTCAAAAGTTTTATGTCATTATTTTGAAGACACAAGTGATTTTTAGGTTATGGTCTTCTTGATTTGCACGAAACATCCCAGAAAGCGTTCCTTCACTTTTCGGGATTTTGACAAATTTCCCCCACCAATCAAGTAACTTTTCGCAGGCTACGACAGGACAGGTTTTCTATTGGAACAGACCTAGTGATGGCGTAATGGCTGACGGAAAGTAGTGTGTAAACGGTGCGAGAGAGTGAGAGATAGAGAAAAAGTGAAAGAGAGAGAGGCGTGGAGTGGGGAATACATGTTTCACTGCAGTTGCACGCGCTAAACTTTATTTACGATTTTTGTTACTTCGGCTTGCGGAAATCGGCAGATTATATTTTTTCCGTTATCCTTGAATTATTTCCTTCGAAATAAAATAAAATTCGACTCCCTTTCGTCACATTGAAATCGTCAGATTAGTGGAATGTACACTTTTCAGCATGTACTTAACCCACCATACTTTAATCTGACGCGCTCGAGTATTTCCACCTATCGATTTTTTTTACTATTCTGATCGGCTGCCCTATGCGGGCGGCGCTATATAGAAGGCCTAAATATGGTAGAGGTACTCAACAGGGTGCAAGGTATCCCCCATATGCTAATCTGCCGCGCTCGAGTAAATCCCAAAATCCCCGCTTGGGCTCCCCTACTATTAAGAATCCTAAAAAGAAGCTCTCTGCCAATTTTCAGCCTGTACCTAATTATTTCCGCTATATCGCTTTTTTCGGCTTAATTTACCTGTTCTATTAATTTAACCCAGTTTTGTCCGGATTTTAAACTGTTTCTTGCGAAAAAAAATTACGTGATATTTGCGGAGACCCTCCCTCCTCCCCACGTGAGATTTGTTGAGATTCGGCTCAACCCCCCCCCCCCCCCCCAAACACCTCACGTAATTTATGGACGACCCCAAAGCACATATTTTTAAACTTACTTTGCTGTAGACTGTAAAAGCTGTTCGTTTCATATTGCTGTGAATGCTGTTGCTTTCAAATTACTTAAAAGCTTTCGGGAGCATACTGGTCCGGCTGCAAATGCTTCGACTTTAAAATACTTTGCTGTGAAATGCTTTCTGTTTGCTTACAGTTTTTCAAAAGTTTGCTCTCCAAGGCTGTGAAGAACTTTGCTTTCCTTCAACATTTTTTTTTCATGGTCCAACTTTATGTAGAAAAGTGGAACTTTGTTTAGAGGAGAGAAAACTTTTTTATAGGACCCGCATGTCCCAGCATTTGTAAGCAACAGCATTCGCAGCAATATGAAACAAAAAGCTTTCACAGCCTACAGCAAAAAGTTTGAAGATTTTTTATTCACTATGAATTCACGACCTACAAATGACCCCTAAAAATAAATGTTCAAGGCTTACTTAGGTTTTATACTACACATTTGTACTTCAATTCTGTTGAAATTGGAAGCCTTAAAGTGCCTAGGGGCCTCTCAAACGTAAATCCGGCCCTGGGTAGCGTTGTGAGGGCTTTGATTTCTTATGACACCTAGTAACTCCGCTTCTCCTATTTTGGCGTTTATATCTCCCAGCGCCTTTTTAATATCGTTTAACGGGATTTACTTGATGGAGCTTACTACTAGGCATTGCACAATTGCGTGAAAGGCGTGACGCACTGGCAATACAAAAAGTGCCTCCTGCGTACTAGACTTACACATAAAAAACAATCGATGAAACTGCTATTTTAGATTTAAAATCCAATTGTTTTTTTACATATATCCAAGCTATTTTTTATATTATTATTACTTCAGACGAGCCGGACAAAAAATTGGGCAGTGTTGAAAGTCAATGTGTTGTGCAATTCATTTCCAAAATGTCCACAACAAAAGCAAATGATATTAGTGCGCCAAGTTTTGCCCAAGAGGAATCTCCCAATTCCAAACTTTTCGAGCAGTTTTTCATCTCAGCAAATCCCATAAGGAAGTCGGATTGGGTTTATTCAGATAATCTCGAACGAGCATTTCTCGTGCTAAAAGTAACGAACCATACCATATTTTTTCACCTATCTGATATTGAATAAACCTTTTACTTTTCAGGCGCCGCCACTTCTGGTCCTTTTGTTATTGATTCCAGTTGTTGACTATGATCAGCCGTTGAACGGATGGTCGAAGCTCTTGAATACTGTTCAAGTTGTCCTCGTGCCTTTGATTATAAGTGTCAAAAGTAAGTGCCTTGTATTTTTTTAACTACTTAAACTTGGCTTTAGTTTCATTCAATTATTTTAGGCCATATATTTATCTTGGGAATTCCACTTGCGCTTTTGGTGGCAATGGTTTTTATGACGCTAGCACTTATAGTGTTTTTCACATCTAGAACTGATCGTCCTCCGAAATATCATATAGTAATTAAAATTTTATTTTTGGTAATTGGTTTTAATTTTTTAAAAATTTGGTTTTCAGCTTTTTGGAATTTTGGCCTCTGTGGATAGTATTTATGTTATATGGCTGGTTGCAAACGAAATAGTGAATGTCTTAGAAGTTATTGGCATTTTGTCATCGTTCAGCGCTTCATTTCTGGCTAGTACGGTTCTTGCTATGGGGAATACTATGGGAGATATTGTTACGAATGTTTCTTTGGCAAAACAAGGCTATCAGAAAATGGGATTTTCGGCATGTTTTGGTGGCCCACTTTTTAGTATCCTTTTTTAAAAAAAACTTAAGAGAATTGTCACAAAATATTGGTGTAATTCACTGGTTACTCGGTAAGTTTATTCTTTTCTTATTCAGGTTTAAAAGAAATTTAATAACTTTTGGGTAAAATATAAGAAGGATTTGTTCTTATTAAAAACCTGACTGGAATGATTTTGGTATCGGAAGTGGTTGATGGGAGGTTGGATGCACAACGTGAAAACTTCTAAAACTACGTTCACAAGCTGACCTGAAATATAGAAGGCACACAGCGTTGGAAGTCTCTCAGTATCTATCATGTGCGCTGACCCTCTATAGTATCATGAATTTGCATGATCCAATAGTGAAAGCTACGTTTTTCCCGCTGAGTCCGTCTATTCTGAGACTCCTTTTGAATTTTCAGGACAAAAAGGGTTTTTACAGTAGCTTGTGAAACAGGGTATCGATTTGGTCTCCAGCTGGTGGAATAGCGAACGATCACAAAACATTAGGCTACTCATAACAAGCCAAATCTTTAGGGTTGACACTATATGCCGAACTCAATTGAAACCAACACATAGATCGACAAGCAGAACACCCAGATCTATGGGCCTGTCACAAATTTTATCGGTTTCCATGTGGCAATCAGAGCGATAAAGTTCCGTAGGACTAAATCTAAGCATCTCTGAGACTGCCAACGTGTGTGCTGTTGTTGGTGATTTAGGTATTCTTAATGAAGCTACCATAGCCGCCCCGACTAAATTCTACCATAGCGATTGTTACACTGAAATAAGAAACCTCCTGCCTCCATGGCGAAATTATTCCAACAACACCAGGCTGTATTAGGAGCTCGTCAGGAGATCTCTTATTATTTTTAGCTCCCACCTCTTGAAATTTAAAAGTTTGCTGTTTTAGTTTTGTCGATTTGAATGAATTTTTTAGCTTGACGAGCGCCTAATGGCCCATCTTACGTGGCAGCTGGCGAAACTGCAGAAAGGCTCCGGACCGACAAGTGATGAGTTTGCCCTTACTCTAGCCAGGCCATCGGCAATTTCATTATCAATGTGATGACCTTCGTGACTCCGAATCCATATCAGCGTAACATTGTTAATTGTGCTGCAGGATTTCAGAGATAGGGAGCAATCCAGGACCGTCTTTGATGATACCTTGTGGGATTTAATAGCCAACAGCGCACCTTGACTGTCGGAGAAAATGACGATGTTAAGCCTGGTACACACTTTACCGCCAGTATTTTAGTCGAGTGGCGAGTAATTTACTTACTACTAAACGTCTTAAAACTGATTTTACTAAATTACTCGACTAAATTTGTTTGTCCATACTGGTTTACTTACTCAACTCACTCGACTAAAATACTGGCATAGTCTGTTTCAGGCTTATGAGGTATTTGGAGCTCTATTAATACAAACCCGGGCATACGCCTTATAGTCTATTGAAAATGTCCAAAATTAAAGGGTAGAAAGGAACAATTGCGTTCAAGCACTTTTATAGTTCAATATGTTAGCTTGGCACCTAAATTTGCTAAAACTACAAAGTGCCCCCCTTTTTTAGGGGTGCGTTTTTGAGCGGCGACCCTAAGTACTCCTTTTTCAGGTTTTCAAAATAACTCGAAAACAAAGCGAAATTTGAGATTTTTACTAAAATACTTTTTTCTAGAAAATTAAATTTCCTATCGAAATATGTTTTTTAAATTTTTTTTTACCATTTGTAATTCAAAGAATAATCGAAAAACAAAACCAAAATTTTTCGAAAAATCAAGTTTTTTTCTTTTTTTTATAAATTGGGTTATAACTTTTTTTACGGCATCCTTGGTATACAAAAATGTTCACAGAAAAGAAAGGTAATGAAAAATTGAAGAAATTTCATTTTGTAAAATCTCCGTACGACCAACGGTGGCCAAGAGGTAGCGATTCAAAGTTGACCATTTTGAGCCATTTTTTAAATTATTTGCTTTAAACCATTTTTTCTTTGTTGAAGCCTGTGTTTTCTATCTCTATATTCCAAATATACACAACATTAGGGAAAAAATTAATGAGTTTATATAAAGGTAGGCTAAGAAATTTGTGGAATAAAAAACTAATTATGTTTTTGCAATTATTGTCTCGTTTTTTGATGAAATCGGTTAAAATAATTTTTATAACGTGTTAAAATCGAAAATGCCCAGAATTAAATAGTGTGAGTCCTACGGCATTAACATTCTACTCACCCAAAAACAGATCACCAGATTTTCGTGCGGTGTTAGTGCTGTTTAGTTAATCTCTAGGAGACAAAAATGGAAACATGTTTTTTTTGTTCGAAAAATATAAATAGTGAAACAAACAGATTGTTACAAAAAAAAGTATTCAAACTGTAGCTGCTGCAAGTATTGAAAGAGATGATGGAAAACACCAGCTTTTAGGTAGTGAAAACAGTCTACAAGTACATGTTAGCTGTTACAAGTCATATATTCGACAGAAGAATATTGCGTCAGCTAAAAAAAGAAAAGAAAGCGACAACAATCCTCCATCCCCTGTACCAGGCAGGGAAGCAGGAGAAGTATACTCTACGCGACAACGTAAAAAAGGACGCTTAACTCTCGGTAAGGTTTATATTATTTAAATGGGCACATACTCATTGTTTCGGACACTGACCGTATGTATAAAATGCAAATGATCCTAAATCAAACGATACGTGCTTAGCTAAATGTCGCTTACGATCGTTTAAACGATTATCTAAGAATGTAACGATTACGCTATCCCAGTTACCCCCAACAGCTGATACTGTTCCTGAAATGTCCCAAGAAGAGGTAAGGATATTGTTTCTGAAGTTGATATTGTCATCGAAAGAATGAATATTGAAGAATAAACCTCTTTACGTATCTATGTATATACTGTTCTGTTTTTTGTGCCTTCAGGAAAAAAATTAGTATTTTTGTTAAATTACCTTGAAATTGTTGTTTTATTGCACAAGAACAAATTTATTTGCTGAAAATTAAAAAAAATGTTTAAGAGCAAATAATTTTAAAAATGACTCAAAATGGTCACTTATGGCTATCTCTCGGTCACCGTTAGTCGTACGGAGATTTTAAAAAATGCAATTTCTTCAATTTTTCATAACCTTTCTTTTCTGTGAACATTTATGTATACCCAGGATGCCGTAAAAAAAGTTATAAACAAATTTATAAAAAAAAGAAAAAACGTGATTTTTCGAAAAATTTTGGTTTTGTTTTTCGATTATTCTTTGAATTACAAATGGTAAAAAAAATTTAAAAAACACATTTCGATGAGAAATTTAATTTTCTACAAAAAAGTATTTTAGTAAAAATCTCGAATTTCGCTTTGTTTTCGAGTTATTTTGAAAAACTTGAAAAGGGGTACTTAGGGTCGCCGCTCAAAAACGCACCCCTAAAAAAGAGGGGCACTTTGTGGTTTTATCATATTTAGGTGCCACGCTAACATGTTAAACCATAAAAATGCTTGAACGCAATTGTTCCTTTCTCAAAGACATTTTCAATAGCCCATTATAGGTTGAGGTGCCTGATGTGTTGCCATTCTGACCTACTTCCGATAATCGTTATAAAGTCGATTAGCTTGGAGCGCATCATCACTGAATCTAGAGCTTTTATGAGGTCTGACCCCTCTAAGGGCGCGCGCACACAGAAAGCGGAGCGGAGCTGAGCTTATCAGCTCTGCGCTAGCTTCACATTAAAATCCCCGGTGCTGCGCACACTGTGAGCTAGCTCCGCTCCGCAGCACCGGGGATTTTAATGTAAAGTTAGCGCAGAGCTGATAAGCTCAGCTCCGCTCCGCTTTCTGTGTGCGCGCGCCCTAAGAAAATTCCAATACTCTGCCTTGCATATTCTGGATCGTACTCGTCGCCGCCAGAGTGTCAACGGGGGTCAATCCTGCTATGGCACATACTGCTTCATCACACGTAATACGGTATTCAGAGAATGCTCGAAGAGCACTTAGCCAATACGCAGATACGCAGAGTCTATTTTCCTCTTTCTCCTCGACGGGACGTGCAAAAGACGCTGCCCACACTTGCCTAGCAAGCCTCTCCCAGTTGGGAACAAAATGCGTTCCGAATGGATTCAGAATTGATTCCAGTACATTTGAAGTGGTTCCACTTCTGATTCAAAGACATGTAGAGAACCAGTGGCGGACTAAGGGTGGAGCGGAAGGGGCTTTCCGCCGCGGGCCTCTGGTTCCTGGGGGCCTCCAAATGTCTACAAGTTCTTCCCTTGATCAAATCCTAAACAAGGCTTTTAAAATATGGTCATTGCCTACCTAAGTGCTACTTTGGAGTGGGAGGTCCTGTACTATGTTCCCGTAGACACAAATAAGTAGACATGTAATTATTAAAATGGGACTTTATTGAATCGTTATCCTGTACATCGCTTATTCTTCAATACTTCTTGACCATTTTCATCTCGGTTGCAACATGCAAGATGAGTTTTTCTAATCCACTATAGAGCGGGACGCGTAGAGAAGTGTATACACCCTCTAGAGCTGTACACATGCGCTCTACACCCACTCTACGCGAAAGTTTTCTCTGCTAAAAAACTCTATAGTGTATAAGCAATTTTTTTTGTGTTGTGTAGAGCTCTACATCTGCTCTACGCTCTATCAAGCATGTTTGATAGAGTTTTTATCTCTACAGTATTCATTCTTATTTCCATTTCGACTGCGCTTCGAATTGTTGTACATCGGCCTGTTAAATAACAACGAAATTCGAATACGACATACGCAGAAAATGTGTCTTCTTCCGTGAGCTCATTCAATAATTCTCGATACATTCCAGCGTTTTATTTTCTTTTCGCAATCCAATGTCGCGCCCAACATTTCCTTTCCTTCTTTTTCTCTTCTTCGAGCAAAAATAAAACGGCAGTTTTTGGCGAGAACTCATTTTATTATTTTTTTGTTTTCTATTAATTTCCTTTAAATTTTTTACACAATATGTGTACGCACGCATCTCTGAATAACTGAGAAATTAAATGACATGCAAAAGTTGATGGCCGACTCTACAGTAGAGAAAACGCATCTGCAGTGTACAGTCTGTAGAGCACGTGGTAGAGCTCTACACAAAATTTCTCTAGAGCAATTCTACGGGCGGTGGGGTGGTAGAGTGGTAGAGACGCGCTGTAGTGTACACACTACAGGTAGAGCTTTACACTCTACACTCTACAAAAAAAACTCTGTAGTGGACACTTGGCTTTAGAACTACTTTCGGAATCGATGGGTAATTAAATGTTTTCCCTACTGGGAAATAAAAATACATACACACACTTTTACATACAAATGAAAACTGAATAAAAGGCTTCTAAAATTACATCAACTTCTTAGACTGAGGGCCTCATTCAGCTTTGCCGCCCCGGGCCTCTGACGGGCTTAGTCCGCCACTGTAGACAGCGCCGGCCCTAGGGTAGAGCGAGTGAGCGAGCGAGGCGCCAGGTGGCAAAGGGGCGCCGAAATGAATGTGAAAAACAATTTCGAGCGAAAAATAAAGTTTTGATGGCGCCTTTTGCAATAAAAGTTGATTTTTGAAAAATTTGGCTATTATTATTTATTTAACACTAGGGTGTTTCAGACTTAAATGCTAATCGGTTAAGAGGTGATTCTCGGTAATATTTGGAGAAAAAAATTGTTCTAGGGAGGGGGCTATCGGCACTTTCCACTGAGATACAGGGTTACGTTTTGAAAAGTTTTTAATGTACTTAAACTTAACTGCTATACCGATTATCATAGAGTAACGTATTAAGGCTTGTTTTTTAGGTAATTAATCCATTATTCGCCCATGTTCCAGAAAACGCGCGGATTCAAATCGCAAGTGAATTTGAAATCGTACGAATTTGAAATTGGTGTTCCAGATTTCGTACGTTTTTCCTACTTTCGAAAATGACTTCAATTCACTTCGAAATCATATGTTTACTGTCACAGTTGAAATATTTTGGTTATAAATTTGTTAGTAGTTCGGTGGAATAAGAGTTTAGTTTGATTTATGAATTTGTCGCAATAAAAAATTTTGATCAGTTTAGTTTGTGAATTAATTGGGGAAATGTATAATAACCAGGAATAAAGAAACACTTCTAATGGAGAAACAATATTCTTTTTAGTCTTCTTAGATGTTGAAGTGTTAGCATGTCTTGACAAATTCACTTCTATTTCTTCTACAAATTCTTCGTCAAAAGCATGCGCCAACGCAATTTCATCAATTTGTTTTTTCTGTTCTATACCACATGCAGTACTTCCAGAAGTACCATTAATGTTTGTATATAAACCAGTTAATTTGGCGATTTGATCTTTAGTGGCCCCTATCTGTAAGATATTGCTCGGCCTCCACCAGTTTTCCGCATTTCGGCCTTATTATGAGCTAATTTTTTTCTTATAGCCATCCTGGATTATTTTCCACACACTTTATTAATATTTTCTCCTGTTGATTGCTTTTGTACTTGCCTCTTAAGTAACGGTGCAAACAATTTCACTTCAATCAAACGTCGCGATTTCAATACGTCAAAATTTGTCGTAATGCGAATTGTGGAACAGCAAAATTTCGCTTTCGAAAACGAATTCCACTTCAAAACGTAAAGCGAATTTCAGAACAGCAAAATTCATTTTTACGAAATGAATTCGTGAAATTTTGACGAAAACGATTTCTGGAACATGGGCGATTAACCATTTTATTCTTTCGTTTCGAAAACCTAATCCGGAATATACCTTTCCCGATAGAGTGAAACTTTTTTATCATTCCATTTGAAGTCCTCTAATATTGCTCGCACTACAGGTAAAGCTATCCCCGAAAATCTGACCAAAAAGAAAAGAGTTGCCTACGATCACGATTCACTTAGAGAAACTTAAATATTTAGATAAAGCTCTTTGAGGCCTACAATTAGAATGATAAAAAAGGTTTTCACTCTATCAGGCTCTCCTTCGATTATCGGTTCAAGTTTTCGGTCTGAGCTGATAAACGAATACGACAGCCGGATCCGATAGTTGGATCGGAGCGAATAAGTAACCTAAGGGCGCCGAAAGTCAATCTCGCTCTACCCTGATCGAGGGCTAGGGCCGGCGCTGACTGTAGAGAACCGATTCTTTTTGCATTGGGATGTCATAGGACGGAACCAATTCATTCCTCTCTGCATTCCCTAGAATCGGTTCGGAATTGATTCCTTAGAATTGATTGAAATTTTTTTACGCTTAGCAACGAACTCGGAATACATTCGATTCCCTTCTGCAGTCTCCAGAATCAGAAAAGGAATCAATTTGTTCCTTCGGAATGCATTCTGAATCAATTCTTCTGGAATGGGTTCGTCTTTTCCCAACGGGGCTGTCTCTGTTACTATGGCGGTTGTTGCATAGACCCGAAAACTTACACAGCAGTCCTGTTTTCGCTGCACAACACGATCCTTCCGTTAAAGCCACCAAATTAAAACAAATTTTCTTATTCTTTCCTTAACAAAAAATGTAGATACACTTTTCGGCTTAGGTGTTGTATTTGTAACAAGAGCTGCAAAAAGTGAGGATCTTGTCACAGAAGTAAGTAAACAGTTTTTTTTTTAATTATTTTTAAACCAAAAATTAATCCACAGGTAACCAGAGGCGGTATGGGTGAAACTTGTTCGATATTTTTAGTTTTAAACTTAGTTTTTGGCGCTTTCGCATTAAGTTTCACTCAGTTCCTTGGCAGAAAGTGCATTGGAATCTTCCTACTTTGCATGTACTTCCTGTTCTTCATATTCAATTTCCTGGGAGACATAGAGGTGGTTCATCCCTACGGAACCGATCATACTTAATTTTAATTAAAAATTTACTTTGTTAATAATTTTTTTTTTAATAAAGTTAACTAAGATTTTATTGAAGCACTTTTGTTTACTTTGTAATAAAAAATTTTGCATTAAATATTACAATTTTATTTCGTCCTGTGTGTGTGTCCTTAATTTATTTAAAATGAGTCTTGATACGGAATTGCTGGTACCGAATTTAAGATTATTTTCGTTCTTGCATTTTGAAACGCATGAGGATTATGTTGCTGGTGGTGATGATGTATGTTTGTGCATTTTTTTTTTACAATTTGTGTAATTGTGTGATTGCCCATTTGTAAATACACAGATTACATGTGGATTAATAATGAAGATTAGAGATGCAAAGGATAGATGTGATTTTGCATTGAGTGAACCCTGCAGTGAAATCAACACTCATTTCCAGTACTCAAAATGGATCTTCTGCGATATGGCATACGGGGACCAGTTTTATTTATGCGCTGCGCCGGTTTTTATTTTAATGATGGCTACTTTTTATATAACTTTGGTAGTTAATAACTATTCTAGGTAATTATTAGTTATTTTCTCATCAATATTTCCAAACGAAACAATTCCTTTAGTTATGTCAACAATATAATTTCTGCTGGGTATCTTTTAAAGTTTGAGGAACACTATAGTGGTGTTGTGCTGCTTGGTGCTCTGCATGGTATACCAGATTTGATTATGAGCAGATTTGAATTTGGTTTACCGAGCGAAAGAAAAGAAGAAGAAGCGTTTATCGCAGCTAATAGTGTGTATGGCACAACAATGACGTCCTGCTTATTAGCAGGAATTTTAGCAGTTATATTTCCTTTAAATGTCAGAGCAACAACATTTTTAATGGATCATTTCTTCTTCGTTGTTATGCTCGTTTTTGCTCATGTTATTCTACTTAGTGGTGAAATAAATATGTATGAAAGCATTATTTTCATTGTGGTATATGCCATTTACATTATTTGCATGAGCTTGGAATACTACTACAGATACCGGAAGGGTAAGTTTTTTTTGGATATTTTTAAAGATTTACTTTTAATTACTTTGTTAATAAGCTGTGGTTGTCAAGTAAAGATAGAGTTTTCTTCTTATGCTTCTTTAATCTTGGCGGAAAAAGTTGCCCTGCAGCGGATTCTGTTTTGTGCGACAGCTCTCAGCTCCGTCCAGTCTGCTGCACTCGTGAACTCTGCTAGTCTTCCAACTCGACGATTTCTTTGCGGATTCCAGTCAAAGGCCTGTTTACATAGAATTTCCTGTGGCCAATCCAGTTTAATTCTTTCACCTGATTTCATCGTCCATCGCTTCTTGGATTTTTAGGATATGACGTAGGTAGGCGCCTACTGTTTCTGAAAACTTGTAGGCGCCTTGTGATGAATTTAGTGACTTCCCATGCTTCGCAACCATACAAAAGAACTGCCTTTACATTGGAGTAGAACAGCCGCAATTTGGTTTTAGTTCAGATCTCCGTCGATCTCACAGACACAGGCTTCTTGCATTATTTATTCTGGAACTGACGTCTTCTTCCGACCCGTCATTTTCGGGAATAATGCTACCGAGGTAACAGTATTTATCTACCAACTCCACGTCACGGTTATTAGGCTAGTGTCGATAGTTTTTTGGAAAAAAAAATAATAGCACGGAGGGGACGAGCAATGAAATGTCGTTAAGGTTATAACTAAAAGAATTGAAAAAATCGAGAAATATGTACGTGATTCGAAAAATCAGGTGTTCGGTTTTTCTTAATTTTAAGCGGTTTAATGAAAATAAAGTATCAAAATGTATAGACCATTTGAAACTAGACATTTCAATGGTTAAATGTGCACTTATTGAATATCAAAATTCGAAAAAAACATCAATAAAGTTGTCCATGCAATATAAGGGTATTTTTTTCGAAAAATGTTAATTTCTAGGAAACTATCCGTTTTGCAAACAAAAAAAATCATGCTTATTTAACGCAACACAAGGTATACTTTTAGAAATTTTCATGTAAATTTAATTATTTTTACGGGAGAAAAAAATTAAAAACTGAAAAATTGATTTTCCGCCATTTTCTTGGAAAATTTGAGGTTATGTCAAAATATGTTAAATACAAAAGTTTAGATCTTTTTATTATCTACAACTTTTGTATTAAATATTTTCCACTCGGAGGTCATGTTTCACCGCAAATCGCAAAAAATCGTTTTCAACCCCTAAATAGCATCCCCATTTTACCATTTCACTTTTTTGGAGTTTAAAAATATTTTTTTTCTTTTAGTTATAACCTTAACGACATTTCATTGCTGGTCCCTCCCTGCTATTAATTTATTTTTTTTCCTCATTTAAATCCGCTTTGGCACTAGCCTTTATTCATCGCTGTGCTTTCAATGGTGTTTGCATTTATCCTCATTTCTTTAGCTTTAATTTGGATTCAGCCTTAAGCGTGCCGAACTACTTTCTGTTGCTAAGTTGTTTAACATATTCTTGACAGATATCATCCGCGTAGTCGAGATCCTTAAAGTGGTCTAGAAATCCCCATTGTATGCCACCTATACGATCTAGAGTGCAAGGATGTCGTTTATTACTTTATTATTTATAAAGAGTAATGGCGAAAATGGGCATTCTTGTCGTACTCCTGAGCTCAACTCAAAGTTGTTGGATAATCTTCCATTAAGGAGAACTCTGCATTCGGAACTCTTTTATAGAACATTTATCAATTCTATTATTTGTCACGCAGTCCACGTTGCCGTCGTGCCTGGTCATCGTCGTTGTCGTGTCAGCTTATTGCTTTACAGAGTTCTACTCTGGCTATGCTATCATAGGCCGCTTTAAAATCTATGAAGAGGTGCTGGATTGAGTTTTGAAACTCTAGACATTTTTTCATCGTCTGCCTAAAGGCGAAAATCTGATCAGTTGTTCGCCTGTGCTTTAGCCACGCTGGTATTGGGGCCATCTCAGCGTATGGGGCCATCCTATTTTGTAGAATAGTGGAGAATATCTTATACGCGGTACTCAACAAGGTTATACCGCGGACTCTTCTCTGTAGAACTCCCGCGCCTGATGCGGCCGTCGCTCTCTGTCCTGTTATAGTTCACGAACGAGATTTTTCTCCCAGGGTTTCCTTTTTCCATCTGTGAATTCTCTTAGCATATCGTTTTAGCGCCCTTTATTGTACTTCACAGTTCTTCAGTATTTGTTTCGTCACAAACGCTTTGTTGCAATAACGTTGAATCAACTTAAATCTTTTTTTTATAAGCAAATGAATTTTTCAACCAAAAAACTGCACTTCTAATTTACAAGTGTACTAAAAACTTATAATCTAACAACAAAAATTGACATCACTCATTCCAGTGCTTCTCAACATAGTGATTCTCAACATTTTAGTCCAATCAATCTACAAAAATCCATCTAATAATTGCCAACAGGAAACAAAAAATATGGTTATATAGGAAAAAAAATTCAAAAAAAGATAGCGTTTTTTGTTTTTGAATTTGGCATGGCGAACCTAACCTAAAAAAATCCGGAAAGTGAAAAAAACGTTTTTTTGCGAATAACAAAAAAACTTGAGCTCGGATCGAAAAAAATCAAATTTTAAAGTTGTAGTTATTCAAATTATCTTTCGATTGATATATATAAAGTTATAGATTAAAGCACAAAACATAGAGATAACTGCAAAAAAATGTTAAAAATTACATTTTTTTGTTTTGTTAATAACTTTTGTTTAACGCAACTTAGATATCTGTTATTTGGCAAAAATATTGCTTCTTGCTAGCTGAAAAAACAGTTTTATTTTTGTTGCAAAATATTGAAAACTTTCCTTAAAATTTTACTTTTTGTAAAAAAAGGCGTTCTTCTAAAAACGCTCCTCTTGGTCTACGGATTCTTCTAGAGTACCGTTCTAGAGCTTAAAATTTTCCTCAATACTTGTACTATCACGTACAAGTAACAAAAAGTCTATTTAAAGGTTTTCCAGTACTTAAAATGTCCCCCAAAAACATATTAATAATGAAAAAACAGACGTTCGATTGTAAAAACTAACTTTTTGAGTCTGTTTTTTCATGCGTTCTGACATTCCATGTTCCAATTCGTGTCCTAGTTCGAAAAGCAAAGGTCGTCATTAGGCCCCCATCCACGGTCAAACAAATCATCAAACCAATTTTCGACAAACAACGCACACATTTATGCTTTGACTTTTATTGGCCATCAACGAGGGAAACTTTCTTCAAACACCCCGAACGACAATTCCTGTAAACAAAATGAACTTTCATATGCTTTACATGGCACACATAAAAAATCCACACACACATTTAAGCTGTTTGAAGGAAATATTAAACCACACGAATATTTTCTTCAAACAGCGGCCAACTTCGAAAACTTGTATTTTATACACGCACACTTAGAATTTTTTCGATGTTGGCCACAAATTTGATGGTTTGTTTGACCGTGGATGGGGGGCCTATTGACTTAAAGTTAATAGTTTCAATTTAATAAAAACATTACAACAAGAACAAGTCCAGAATAGAAGTGGAGCGAAAACAGAAGGAAACAGATTTTACAATCCACTAAACTCGAGAAGTTCTAATTGATTCCGTCAGAGTATGCAAGTGTAGCGTTAGTACTGCACTGCCCCATGTACCAACAGATATTGAAAGTTGTTTAAAATTTTAATTAGTTTTGCATTCTTAATGTACATTTGAAAAAAGAAAAAAACTCCATATATAAATTTCTAGATAATCCAATCAATGATGAGCCCAGTTCGAGTATTTTCTACGTCTCGAATCCAATGTATAATTTGCTTGTCGCAAGTAAACACGAGTTTGAAGATGCAAAATCTGCCAACGATCAACTGTTTAGTCAATTTTTAAGAAGCTTAAATCCCATTATGGAACTTAACAGGAGAGACATACATACTTGCAGGGCTTTGTACTTTATGTTGGTAAATATACATCAAAAATGATAAAATGTTAATTTGTGCATAAACTCTAATAAAATTTCACTTAATTCAGGAACCACTAAGAATTCTAATGCAACTTATCGTTCCGACGGTTAACTACACCATTAAAGGACATGGCTGGTCCAAGCTACTAAATTGCATAAACTTATTACTAACACCACTACTTTTTATATTTCTGTACAGACCATCAGGAACTTTATGCATTGCGTTCACAAGTGTTGGACTCGTATTAGCTATATTGGTATTCTTCACATCGAGAACAGATCGTCCACCTGTTTACCACGGTGTTAGATAATATATGGATTTTGAATATAGTGCACATTTTACAAAAAGAGTATATTTTAGGTTTTTGCATTTTATGGACTCATTGGAAACGTATTAATTAACACATATGCAGCTGAGGAATTGGTCTCGTTATATAGCACGATAGGAGCTATTACTGGAATGCCAAAACAAGCTATACAACTACTGCTTTTACCATGGGGACGATTAAGCATTGGTAAGATAGATTTGTATGGCGTTTAATATTTTTAATCCAATTTTGTTCATTTATAAAAAAGATTTGATCACAAACTTCACTCTAGCCAAGAGGGGGTATCGAGTAACAGCATTTGCTTCTTTTTTGAATTATCCTTTGTTTGGTATCCTTTTAAAAAAAATTGATTTTATGTGTTGGACATAAGGTAATAGTTGAACTAGTCTTTTTTTTAAAAGAAAATTATAAATGCAGCTGATTAGTTTTCTTCGTTACTGGCTTTACAACTAGTCCAGGGGGGATAGAAAAAAAGTTGAAAAAAATCTACCCTACGATTTTTGGACGCTGTAATTAAGAGAAAAATCGTAGGAATTCAATGAATGTGTTTTGGAAAAAATCGGTCCAGGAGAATAGGTGGAAAAAAGCTAATAATGGTAGCGAAAACAGGTTTTTCAACGTTTTAGGTGCGAAAAAATTTTGTTTTTGTGGAAAACAAAAAATAATACGTAATAGCGCTTAAAAAGACGAAAATTATGAGTTTTGGACAATTGAAACCGGTCAATAGGGTTTGTAAAAAAAAAACGCGAAATATGGCCATTTTTTGACATTTAATTACAGGGACTGTAATTATCGTAGAACCTTGTTACAGGGCTGAAATTGTGGCTTCTGTTAGGGCCTACCTACAATAAACATTTCATGCAAAAATAGTTATAACTTTTTGCGCAAATCTCAAACAGCCGTTTTAGGAAAAAGTTTGAACAAGGCCCACGGTGGTGCTACAGTTATTTTGAAAAGCCCTATTTATTCTCGAAGAGTTACTTTACCAACCCATTTTCATGAAAAGTTGGTGAGGTTCGATTTAATACCACATAAACCAAAACACATTCATTGAATTCCTACGATTTTTCTCTTAATTATAGCGTCAAAAAATCGAAGGGTAGGTTTATTTCAACTTTTGAATACTTTTCCGCTATCTCTCCTGGACTAAACCGAGAACAAATTTAGCAACCTGTCTAAAGAGAGATTTGTATGTTCGAGCAAATTCAAACCCTTCTTTTCGCTATCGTCGGGGCAAATCTGACAGGTTGAGTTCTCCGACCTTCCGATCCTCGTTTTGGTGATAATTCCTGGTACAGTACGGTATATATATCATCACGGTTCCTCTTCGCTAAACTGATGTTACCTCAATAGCTTGTTCTGAAACGATTAATGTAGCGCTAAAACTCAGTCTTGCCAGGACGCACCTTTTTATTGCCTTCGTAGCTCCGATTACCAAGCACCCAATCAAGATTGATGCGACTGGGGATACTCGGGTCATCAAGGAAATTTTGGAAGTACCAAAATTAGTTGGATTTGGTTCTACGGGAAAATTACCGAGTTTCCATGGGAAATGACTCTGACGGATAAAAATCAATTCTCATTTGAAACGCCGTACGCGCATTTGAAAAGCCATATTGTGTGGACGTACAATATACCTTTTTAAGCACAGCCTTTTGTCCGCGCAGTTTTGCCGCACGACCTTTACCATTGACAAAGTCGTAAAAAAGTATGAAAAAAGGCAAACGCGCGTACGACCCAAGTCCGCGTAGTGTGGATCCACCATAAGGCCGTACGGCCAAAAGCGCGTGGGATCTAAGGCCGCGTAGTGAGGACGGGCCTTTAGGAGAGCGTGGGTAAGGCTACAATAATTACGCTATTCATCTTGTGTGAATTTACCCACATGCAAATCGTCTTACAGAATACAGACCAAACCTTTCATAAACTAAGTTACAATAGACCACGACTTCGTTTATGTCTAATTGGACGATATACTTATCGCCAAAGAATCAAGAACGAGCATCTAATTTACATCGAAAAGCTCTTGAATCGCTTGGATAGTTTCGATTTAAACACTAAGCTAGAAAAATGCGGTTTGGTGCCTCAGAGATTAAGTTTTCAGGCCAATGCATCACAAAGGTTGGAATTCTTTCATTCTCCGATTCGAGTTTTAGGCCATTGTTGATCTCGCACCTCCAACTTCAACGAAATAGATTCAGAAGTTTGGTGAATCGCTTTATTCCAAATCTGGCTGAAATGTTGGTGCCGATCAGCCCAGAAAGAAAAAGAATTCCTCTGACTACAGGTTCTCAGGCACTATACCTCAAGGTGAAAACCTCGATGGCCGAAGCAACCTTGGTGAACCATCCAATTTAGGATGCCAAACACAGCCTAATGACTGACTTCTTAGATTATGCAAAAAAGCTGTCAACCACACAACAGAAGTACTCTGCATTTGATCGCAAACTTCTCGCCATATATGCAGCGATCAAAGAATTTCGTTACTTCGTATAAAGCGCAATTTCGTGGCCTACACTGCCCACAAACCAATGATTCGTGTTCTTCACACAAAAACCGAACGATCCCCTAGGCAGATCAGACATTTGGGTCTAATTTCACAGTTTACGACAGACATCAGACGTGTGTCTGGTACACAAAACGTCGCGGACTGCGCGGTTGCTCATTAGCAACCGACAAAAGTAGGTATTGGGGCGATTGGGTATGAGAACTAGGCCACGACCTTGAAAACTGCCACTTGGTTAAAAACCCCTAGAAATTAGGTCAGTAACTTGTAAAGAAGGCAATGCCACTAGGTTAATAATGATTACCCGTTAACAGGTAATAAAACCCATTAAGTAGGCAATTAACATACCTTTTAATGACCTTGGCCGAAAACCGGTCAAACGGGTTTTTTCCCACGCACAAAGGACCCAATACCTACTTAACCAGTACCACTGCTATGATGATTCTAACCAACTTGTTCGAATGCGAATCCTCCCTTATACTCTTCTGTGCAGCCCTCGGCACCATCCTTTTGGGCGGCCTTACTAGGCTTTCAAGCGTGTGTTTAACAATGAAACTATCGAACGAAATAAAAAAAAAACTTTCTAACTGAGGACTGGAAACTGATAATTTTAAGTTATTTCTAATTGTAACCAAATTTTTGTTATTCCTTAACCAAGAGATAAAAGAAAACTTCTTCTGTATGGGATTAGCAACTTTAATAATCGAATTAAAAAATGGAAAAAACGAAATTGAGGTATAAATTTTCATTAATAATGTTCAAAAGAATTGTTTTTTGCTAACTGAAGGATATTTAAGGTACGTTTCAACGCTCTGGGAGAGACTACATTGATTTTTATTTACGCGTTTGTTGTTGGACGAACAATCGCAATTATGCTAACAAGATATCAGGTCCGAAGAAGCACTGGAATTTTTCTTATCGGAGTTTATACAGTCTACGCGCAATGGATTTTGTTGACAGAAATTTCAATTATTCATGCGCTGTCAGTTCGGCATACTGCGATAAGTGATCCTAATTCACACGATGTAGAATGGGCATAAGTAATACAATTTTTATTTATTTATTTGTTTTGTTTTATTTGTGAAGTCGAGAAGATGCTTTTACTACTTATTTTAAGTATATTCTTGTTATCCCTAATTCTTTATTTTTGGTAATGATGAGTGAAGAACGTATCAAATTTTCGGTACAGTGTGTCAGGAAGGAATTTTCATCTTTATTTGGCTCTACAACAGGGATTCGGTTCGGGATTCTAGCAATTGCTCTCTTCACTGGTCTAGGTTTCGAGTCAATTTCATACAGTTTGGCATGGTAAACCTCGAGCTTGGTGTACGCTATCTTTCTATAGGAAGTTTTATCTACTTTGTTGCCGTATCTCGTGAATCTTCCCGTACAAAGCTTTCTGAGGAGGTTCCTCTTCTTTAAGGCAAAATCGAACCTCCACCTCCTCAAGGTGTCCCCTGGATAATCCAATAACGACGGTAGTAAGGAGCACACCCTTGAAACCCTAACAGTTCAAGATGTAAATTTATTCTGTCAAGGGCTGCAAGGCAGTGGGTAGTTTTTCCACTGTCGTTTAAGGACCTCCTCTGGACTATGTCAGGATATACCTTCTTTTCCTACCACACAAATGGGACTTATATGTACCAATCATATTGAACCGGCTATAGGAGCACCCACCAGTTTGTAAAGAGGGGCCCTTTCCCATCGGCCCTGGATGAAACACACTGAATGCTGGATTGGTCAAATCGAAGCTTTCCTTTTCTGTGCCATTTCTTAATACAGCTAAGGAAATGTTGGTGGCGTGTGTTTCGCACCTCAAAACGAAGCTTACACCGGAATCGTTGTAACGAAACAGAAACAGGCCGCTGTAAACAAAAAACCACAACAGCACCACCGCTGTTAACACAAGACAAAGCCGCTGTAAAGACATTAAGTAACATAACGAAACAGAACAGCGACGCGCAGCAAGGCACCAATATAAAAGGCCGATGCCTACTTGCGAGGATCAGTTGTAATCAGACAGTGGAAGAGTTGATTCCTCTGCTTGATAACTGGACGGAACCATAGGAGCGTTGATCGTATGGTTTACAGACAGTCAAAATAGACAAGCCGCGGAGAGTTGATCCAGTGGCGCCGACCGACCAATCAATTTACAACCACAGAGAGTTGACCGACATACCAACAAGCCACGGAAAGTTGATCCAGCGGCGGCGACCAACCGAAAACCGACAAGACCCGGAGAGTTGATCCGGGAGTACTCCGACGTTAATAGACCAAACGGGCTATCTCGGGAGCGTTGATCCAGAGGTAACCCGCTAACAATTTATTTCCTCTCTTTCCCCTCCCCTCGATAGTTGTATAGTACAGAATTTCTAGTAATAAAAAGAACTTAAACGCAACAGAAGTTTTTGATTTGAACCTTGGGCATCTCCGAGCTGACCCGCCACTCCCGACGTTACATGGTCCTTCAGGTTGGGGCTTGGGCGGCAGGCTGATAACCTTCCACCGTAAAAACCCACAAATCTTCAAGGCAGACCTCGGACAGGACGGACTCGACGGCAACGACCCAGGCAACGGAATATGAAATTCGATTTTGGAACTTGGAACGTCAGAACGCTCAACAGGACGGGCGTCACGATTCGGCTGAGATCATTTATGTGCATATTGAAAAGCAAAGGTCCTAGTATAGAACCTTGGGGCAAGCCGCAAGTGGTTGGTAAAGAAGCTGAAATAGAATTTTCTAACCATACTTTTCGAGATCGATTATGAAAGTAATTTCGAATTAAGGAGGCAATTCTCTCTCATACTAAAACCAAACGGTTTCCAAAATTCTTCAAGACACAGACGTAGAGGTAGTTTCCAGGCTTTAAGAGGCCACTTATCACTTTCATAGAAAAAAACGCGAATATTTTGACTCTTTTGAAGAGGCTAGTAAGAAAAAATCCACAGAAGTATACAGAAGCAATCACAAGAGAATTAATAAGACAAAGAAACGTGTCGTTTCCCAATATGTGACCAATTGTTGGACGAGTTGAGGTTGCTCAAATCTTCATTTGACGCAGTAAACGCCAATTTTGCATTCTTAGGGCTGTTTTAGACGGTGCGCTTCAGCAGATAGGTACCACCCCACTTCTCCCTTAATCCATAAAGTTCGTGAGGCACATGCGCTAGAGCGCACCGTCTAAACCGGCTCTTAGGCAAATTGGATACAATGCCTGAAGCGAAAGTTAGAGCTATCACCATAAAACTCCAAAAATTGTACCTAATAGATCTTGCGGATAATAATCTACAAGAAGAGGGTGTTCCTTTAAAACAGTTCTTGACGTTACATGCAAACAAAATGGATCATCCCTAATCCTTAACATAGAAGCTAACTTAAAAAAATCTGTAAAATATGACAGTGTCATTGACGAATATGTTTACGAATTTGTATGCACGCTCTCACTACAGGCATGAACATCTATAAATGCACCCGCAACGGCATAGACGAGAGTCGTTTTACCAAGCGGTCCCCCAACTTAGTACTTACCACGTCCAATGCTGCTTGACCTTCGTAATCGAACAGGACCGATGCTAATGGCACGTTCTATGGTCACCAAAATAATTGTCCATTTTCTTCCTCCTACAATTTTCCAATTTTGCTCCCGTGCCTGTAGCCGGCTGCTTTTGGAAAAATAGAATTTTTACGTAGGTGTACCGTGCCTGTTTTATGCTAAGTGCGGGCGAATTTTATTTTTACTCAGACGTACCGTGCCTGTTTCGGGTGCCGTGCAAGTGTTTTGACGCCGTACGTGCCTCTTGCAGGCTAGGAGCGGACGAGTTTTAATTTTACTCAGAATGGCCTTTTTTCATTGTTAAAATATTTTTGCTTTTTTCTAGTTAATTTATGAGGCGGCCAATCTTATAGGTCCGGGGCGCTAAAACTCAAAATACGCCACTGGTCACCTCCAAGCGGGTTCTTTCTGTGCCGTCTAGTAACTCGAACAATATGGGCGCATTTGGAAGGATGTCTAGACACTGGTTGGCTTGATTACCGGATATTGCCTGTGAACGATCGTAACTCTGGAGAACTTATCCTGTAGGTTTTGCCTCTAGACTAGAAGATTGAGTCGACGTGACCTTTCACAGGACGGAGGGAGCAGTGTCCAGTTGTTTGGTGCGACTTTATTCGAACAGACAAGTTTAAGCGACAAATCCCAAGGCATACTAGATGACATGTTCAAGCAGTGTCGTTTAAAAATCTGAGGTACCTACTTTAAAACCCGATACCGTATTAAACGAACAAAGAGAACTAGTATAGAAATTTTCAAAAAACACGAATGAAATTTAATATTGTTTAGGCAAAATATCATCAATAAAAACCTCTCAAAATATTTCTTAAAATTTATTTTTGCAATCCTTTCACAGAATGATTGGATTCTTCTAACAATATTTAATATAAAAAATGTATTTTTCTTCATCAAAAAATTAACACAATTACTTCTTCAGCCTGACTAGAAATTTATCCTATCACTAATTCAGGGATAGAGAACAAAACAAAATTGTGGCTGTTATCCAAGCTTCGACTCAATTTTTTTTATCAAAAATGCATTGCTCTGTTATAAAAAAAAAACTACTCATAAACTAATCAATATTAGAAACCTCACGTAAAATACAAATTCTTTATAAAATAAATATATTTTTTCATATAAAAAAAAAAACTTTCGTTTCAATTTCTCTTTTTAACAAATAAAAAAAAGAATTAAAACTTGAGTTGAGAACAAATTCGTAATATGCAGCATCAGCAGCAGCAGCAACAAATCCAAAGAAACAAAAATGTGGAATTGGTGAAATATTTTTGGGAGGATTTATTCTCCGGTCATCATCTCCATGAATTCTGTGAAATATAATAAAAAGAAATTCATTTTAAATTTTTTCATGAAAAACAAAAGAGAAAATTTATTGCATTTATAAAAAAACAAAACGTTGAACATTAATAAAAAGATTCTATATATTTTTTTAACGTCGGGTTTGAATATCACCAGTCAAAGCCCACACAACATTTGTCAATCTTTTGTTGTTGACGGGTTTATTTTAAAATAAAAATCTTCCATAGAGAAGCGATTCCTCTACTTAAATTTCAAAATATTTTCATATTTTTTCGCTCATCAATTTGAATCTTAAAATTGTTAACAAAAATAGAATTGTTTCCATTTTTACTTCTTGAATCCGAGATTGAAAAACAAAAAAATGCGATGTTTTTGCGATGTTTATTATTTCTCCTGTAATTTTTCTCGGAAGTTAATTTTGTCTTATTGAAAATGCCGAAATTTTAAAATAGCTTTCGATTTTGTTTCTAAGAAACAGAAGCAATTGTAAAAATAGCCGAATTCATGCAGAGAATATTCCAGTCGTTCTTAAAGAGCACTTTTATAGTTTGTTGCGATGTTCTTGTTATATTTATTGTTTTCTTTTTCATTTTGCAGTCAAGCACTAATAATAAAATCTCATTAATTAAGTAAAAAAATGCGCTAATTGAAATGATTTTAACTAGATTCTGTGCCGACGAAGAAATCATGATCCGATCTTGACAATTTGTTAAATTGCATTTGGCAGAAGTATCAGCTGCACTCAGACGCATTCTTTATAAATGCACCATAATTAATCATAAAGTTAAAAATATCTACTAATTTATTTTTATTTGCTACTATAGTATGAAAAATATTTTTCCTCTCCAATTCTTACCATCAAAGTCGACTGTTCCCGATCCATCAGAGTCAATTTCTTCAATCATAATGTCCAATTCTTCGTTTGTTAATTGATCATCTAATTCCTTAAGGATTTCCCGAAGGCATGATGTGGGAATGAAGCCGTTACCCTGTTTATCATAAAGACGGAACGCTTCACGAAGTTCTTTCTGCATTGCTTCAGCATCTTCTTCAAATATGAATTTTGCAGCTAGTTGTACGAATTCACTAAATTCAAGTCGACCTGATTCTGTAATGTATAGAAATTATGTTTATGTTTTGTACCAAACAAAATTGTCTGTTTTTGCTTTAGAACTTACTATCTTCATCAACCTCATTGATTAGCTCGTCTAAGATCTTTCTGTCGAAGGGTTGACCCATCAATCTTAAGATGTCTGCTACCATTTCTGTTGGGATACTGCCAGATTTTTGATTGTCGAAGCTGTTGAAGGCTTTTTGGAGAACTGAAAAGAATTTATACAATTTTTAAAGACAATTGTATTTTTTTAAATCATATATTATTTTTTTAATTGTTCCTACTTAATAGAGTAAACTGAAACTCAGTATGAGAAAGATGATTCTGGATAATGCAGTGCATAATTCTAGATACAATTTTACTTTTTGTCGATAATGCAGTTTATAATATATTTTCTTTCGTTGATTACTGAATGTATTTCTATGAATTAAACGGAATCTTTGTCATTACGACAGAAAAGTCCGGGGCATCCCTATGGTTTGAATACATGCCTCTCAGACCGCTTTTTCTAATACAATGGTAAATAGTTAGCAGAATAGCGAGTCTCCTTGTCTTATACCTCTGTTCGTTTCAAGGGGTGCCAATACCTCGTCGTTCTGAATTCTTCGAGTTTGTTTAATTGATCCGAATCAGTTTCAAGGTTTATTGAAACGGGTGATCCATTTAGAGGTACTTTTTTGAGTAAGGATTTTATGTCAGATCACTCTTGAGTTGTGTCAAACTGTCAAGGTATTTTTGTTCAGTGTTGTTTGACATTTCATTATGGAAAGACTTAGCATCGCTTAGCGTCTACAAATTATTCAGAAGAAGAAGAAGAAAATCCACTGTTTTCCACCAATTTGTTCATCGTTGGGGCCCATTTCTGGCTTAATGGCTAGGTCAATATGCAAAATGGCCGTATTTGGGCTGAAGAACAGTCCGAAGAGGTTCCAGAAATGCCATTACATTGAGACAAAACAACGGTTAGGTGTGGTTTATGGGCTAGCGAATCATCGATCCATATTTCTTCAAAAATCTAGTCTGAACGTAACTGTGACTGGTGCCCGTTATAAAAAACAGCCGTTTGCTGCCCGTGATTTTGGTTCCAACAAGATGGCGGTTCTTGACACAGCCGGTGAAACCATAGCTTTATTGCGAGAACAATTTTTCTTCTTCCAATGTGTAGCGCCATTCGAGCCTTGGCCTCCTCTAATCTCTTCTTCCAGTCTTCTCGGTTTCTGGCCGAAGTTCTCCAGTTCGATATGCGAAGTAATGCATCCTTCCACATTTTCCTCGGCCTGCCTACGGATCTTTCTCCTTAGATGATGCCAGTGAAGACTTTCTTTGCTGCTCTGTCTTTCGGCATGCACTCAACGTGTCCAGCACGGCGAAGTCTATGTCGTCATAGATTTGATTTAACTCGCTGTTATATCTGATTCTCCATGTCGCTTCCTCACAAATTGGGCCTATTATGCTTCTCTATGCGAGAACAATTCGGTAAGCAGTTAATTTCACGCTTCGGACCGGTATATCATCGATATCACACCTCCTTTGGGCCTACGTAGAGTGCAAAGTCTACATGGATAAGTCGGTTACGATTGAGCAATTCGAAGCCAAGATTACTCGCGTCATTGGCCAAATATCACTCCAAATGCTCGAACGCGTCATTGAAAAATGAAACTTCATAATGGCCAATGTGTACCTCTAAATTGATTATATTCTTAAGGGGGCGGGGGGGGGGGCGAATTTGCCTTTTTGTTCGGGGCGACGTATCCGTTAGAGCGGGCGCTGAGTGGTGATAAATGAACTCTTAAGCTCAGATCAACCAACTGTATCTAAGCTGGAGTAGGAGTTGGAGACTGAGGCGTGAGGCGTGAGGTAAGCTCCATGGTATGGTGAAAGGAAAGCATGGGGGAAAATGGGTCATTAGTATTCAGACAGTGAGCTGAATGGATGGACTCTGTGACGGCTGAGAGATGGACAGACTCTGTGTGAGAGTTGGATAGACTCTGTGACGGCTGACGCAGAGAAATTGCTCAACATCCGAAACTGGAGACACGCTGCAAGGGACCGTCAAACTTGGAGAAGTGTCCTAGAGGAGGTCAAGGCACGATTTGGGCTGTAGCGCCATTGGATGGGAGCTTGTAAGGTTTAATGCACGGTTAGGAAAGGCTGTCCACAAAGCTTCGTTCCATCAAAGTGTTCTATTCCATTGTCAACTCTTTACTCAAGCGGCTACACGAACTGGGCATGCATACTGTCGGGTATGCCAAACATGTAGTGACAATGGTACTTGGAAAGCTGCAGATATCTTGAGCAATAACCTCAGAGTAGTAGCACAATGGTTCATGGGACGTCTCATCATAAACTAAGATAACCAAACACTATTGCCTTCACTAGGAAGATTAGAGGTCTGAGATTTCCAACCCTGATGGTCTTTGGATCGAAGATCAATGTCCTGGAACGGCCAAAATATCTGGGTGCATACCTAAACTTGTGGCTGCCTTCACGTTACAGAAAATATTAGGAAGGCGAAAATTGCGCTTGACCATTGTAGGTGTGTGTGTGTGGGTGTGCGTGTTTGAACCAAGGGGTGCAGTGTCTGACCGAAGACAGTATACTTGACATACTTCATGATAGTGAGGCTTAACATAGCAAATGCGTCTGTTAATGAGGAAGACAGAAAATTATCATAGAACCCCTGTGAATACTTATGAATGGACTTTCTCAATGGTAAAACTGAGCATTTGAACCAAGACGCACCCACATAACCTTGCGCGGCTTAAAGCTAAAATATCGAGGTCGACTTTAAAGGGCTGCGGTACAGCACTATATTCTGTCATTGGTAGACGGCTGGTTAGGAGGTTGCTATGGTATCAAGAAATTCCTTGCCGAGGAATAGCAGTAACGTTGGGATGCTATGTCCATGTGAAGGCAGGCTTAGATGGCGATTAGACTGCAGGGTTCTGAAGTAAGGAGGGAGGTCTGGAACATGCAGTCTTAGTGCGCGGCCACAACGCAGCCATCGCAACTAGCACATCGCACCTAGCAAGAACAGAATTTGACCATCGCACATTAAACCTATATGGTGCTATGTGCAGTGCTAAGCTAGGCAGGCTGAGTTGTAGCCGTGCACTTAGTCTCTAAGGTGGATTTTGACACTAGTATTAGCACACAAAAGTTGGAGGCAGAGCCCGCGCCATTAAACAAGGGAATCTGAAAATCGCTGTTTACATGCGCAATGAGAGTCTCAGGTCCCTACAAGCGAGCAACCGGGTCATTTATATTCAAAATCACAATTCCACATGCGCGCTCATTTCCCTTCTTTTATGGCGTGGGCTCTATTAGCCAAATTCGTCAAGATGGTACTTGTTGCCTGTGCTTGGAAGAAAGAAGACGGCTACGAATATTGTGTCTAGCGCTGTCGAGGATAGAAGCTGTTAGGAGGGAGCTCCCTTGATTCACGGACATCTGGTAGCTCCTCGCGATAATTAGAGCAATTGGAGTAAGCGAGGCATGGGCCACTTGTACTATCTTAATGAGATAGGAAAAGGGTACAAATGCGACTCAAAAAAATGGTCTGGTTCAGGATCCCTATTGATTATTGCCTCTATGGTTTTGGAGAGGATTGAAGTAATTGATATTAGGTTAGAGCGGTTATGTACAGTTGTTTGTGATTATACTGCTTACCTCTATCTAGAAGTAGGAGAGCTCTATTCCTTATCATAAAAAATACCTTTTACTTGTTTTCGTTAAGCCATTCAAAGGTAATATTGCGAAGAATTAGAGAAGAAGAATCAATTGTGTCTTCCTAAATACAGTCCCATCTTATAAATTGATTATAAAATGTACACATTTTGGCGTTGCAGGACAGTTTGGATTTATTTTTGCAAATTAAGATGAAATGTTTATTATAGTATGGCACAGTACTTTTGCACCGATTTGACCCATTAAACTGTACACTCTAATATATTTCAAAATGTCGTGCCAAAATTTTTCTCTTCAATAAAAAAGCAAACTTTTTAGTTCAAACTAGTTTCAATTGGAGCCTATCCAAATTAATAAGATAATTTTCTTCAAAGTATACTTTTTCATCGTAAAACTATAAAATGAGAAAATTAACTTTTTGGCAAAAATATAATTATGAAATTTTCTCAAGAAAAAATATGACTCCATTTCCTGTTCGACTCGTTCTGCGCCAATATAATAGTGTAACAACCCCTTTAAAGTCTCAAAAAGTCCACCTTTTGATGTCAAGTACCCCACAAAAAACACCTCAGGACCTAATTTGCAAAAATTTCTTTTATTTTTGAGTATACTTCGGCGAAAGAAAATCTCCTAGAAGATTATTTTTAATTAACAGGGCGTCAAGAACTCAGACAAAAAAAACGATGATGATGAGGAGAGAAACATGCTTCCGGACATTTTGGGAGGACAGATACAACGACATATAAATGCATAAAAGATCCTGAAGTTGGCTGGCACCAATTTTTAAGGACAGGTGGACAGAAACGACAACCACCAGACTTTTTTTTTTGGGGTGAAGAAACTTTGCACAGCGTAGCCAAATTTTTTATATTTTTCTGGCACGTTTTCACGTGAATTCTCTGTCATTCAGTCTCTAGATTTTATGAACGAAAATCTTCTGAAGATATTTTTATATTTTTTTTTGTAATGTACGTCTCTTTTTTTGTACTTTTGCAAGTCATTAGTTTACTATAAATATGTGATTTCGGGGAAAGTCTCGAGATTTTTGGGTATAAAAATAAAAATAATAAAAATATAAAAAAGTTACTCACCGGCAAGTTGATCTGGGGTAAGATCTTCGTCCTGTAAAGTGAATAGAAATTTATGTTAATTATTTTTATGTTTTTGGGTAATATTATAGAAAAAAAGAAGTTCAACATTGATAACAAATCAAAATGAAGGAAGTGTGAATTGATGATGTCCAGAATATTATCTGATCTATGCAATTCTAGTGCTGATTTCTAAATAAATGAAAAATATTACAATAGTACCAACTAATTACGTTTGACATTTTTTTTTTGTGAATTATCGAATAAATCAATCATAGACATTCCTTTATTAAATTACATTTATTCATCTTATTCACTCTCAATCCGTTATCGAAAATAGGACAGAAACTGTTGCCTTTCAGAGGACACTATTTTCCGGAAGTACTTTTAGTTGAGTCGAGAAACTTTCAGCTCAATCTCATTCGGTCAACCAATAACTAAAGCTACTCCTATTAGACAGGGTGCCTACGTTCAACTCAAATGTATAAGATTTTAGTCAAAAAAATATTAGTGAATAAAATAAAGAATTTACATTTGAAAAAAGTTTAAATTTTTGCAGATTTCGAAGGCATATTTCAATATTAATCGCTTTATGATGTTCAGATTTGACTCTAAGCCAAAGAACTGATCGGTTCTACTCCACTGTCACCCATTCAATAGTAGTACTTTCTCGTTGACGCTCACCAAGACTGACAGTTTTTTTAAAGAGAGAAGAAAAGAAGAGGCATGTTATTTATGGGAGAAGTGGAAAGGCGAACGACCAATGCCACTAAGGGGAATCGAAACACAACTCTCTGGGTTGGTAGTTGGCTGCCATAGACCCTAGGCTGACATAACCCTAGGCTGCCGAAGTCATTTATTTTCGACAATTATTTTCAAAATAATCAAAATAATTTTTTAGTATACCTTTTCCTTTTATTAATGGAAGCTTGGTCACGCCGACGTCCCCCGTTTATCAGTGCGTTGGCGGGATTTACCATGTTTCAGGAGGCAGAACACTTGAACAAGACTAGTTCCCATTAATCGTCTAACTTGTAGGTCTTTAACCTAACAAATTAAAGCCGCCACGTTTCCATTTTTTTTGGATTCATACGAAGTTCTTGTCAATTGACAGCTATCTATATGGCGCCCTTGATCTTGCACTTAGTGATACCGAAATCTTATATGATAATTGACATAAATAAATATCAAGTGTCGGGGTTTACATTACTGAGCAACTTCCTCGCCCATACGTAAATGGCAATTTATATTCGAATGTGGCCTTCCAGAAGGTATACAATAATGCATCATCTTTGGATTAAAATTAAATTCTTCGTAGCAACCTCATAATCCCATGCTTTCTGTTTCCATTTTAGCATTTGAGGCCATTTCTGAAAATATCTTCAAAATGGCTTGCACCTGTTCGATTCTTCCAAATCACTGACTGGGATTTGTGTTGCCATAGCAGGAACGCCAAGTTAGTTGGTCTGCGTTTCATTAGAGTTATATCGGGACAAATAATCTTTCCTTCATTCGCCATTCCATATGGCCAAAAAGATGGTTTTATGAGGAACGTGAGATCACAACTAAAGCTAAAGAAGCGCCTACAGTGCATACTGACGTTCCCCGAATTTGTTTACTTGGCGTGAGTTTATTAACTTAAGAAGCTCTTGCAAGTCAAGAAAGTTAAATGACCAGTTAATGGCAGATTGAAAAGTGAGATTCATTGCTATCTCTGCCAGTAAAAACTTCTGGTGCTTGGTAACTTAACCAAGCAGACCAAACGTAACCCTACCTCTTCTTTTATTTACAAGGAAAATGGTGATAACACAAATCAAGTCCAAAATCAAAACTTCACGACTCGTCTCAAAGAGCTTCACATTAATAAATCCGCCTGATATAGGCCCTTATTCCCATAGTCACCTCAATTTTTTCTCACATCACATTTTTTGTCACGTCACTTTTAAAGTGGTATTGTCATAGTCGAGTGACAAGGAAAAAGTTAATGAAAGAAAATGTGACAAAACTAGGTGTGGTATTCTCGAAGTCATTTTTTGTATCAAATGTTACTGATAATTGTCATTTTTTATCACTTGTAATTTGTAGGTGACGCTACCAGTTTTTTTAAAATGGATAGTGACAAAGGGTAAGAAATATGTTTTATTTTAATATTTTTGATGATTTAACATTATTTTTATATCCTAGAGTTAAAATAACGAACAGAATGTATAAATAAAAATATATCATATATAGAAATACCGTCACTTTTTCTACAACAGGTGACTACGAGAATACGAAAATTGGTTTGTCATATTTTTTAATGGGTGACGTCACTATGGGAATAGGGGCCATAATAATATACCTTCTATGGCCCTAAATACATATGCGTCAAGTTTGGAGAACCCTATAAACAGGTTCTTTTCCAGTCGGACTTGTTCGGAAAATATTCAAACTCTTGGAAAATAGTTCATAATCGGCCCAAGCCGAAATCATCATCATTTCACTTATGAAATATCTCGAGTCCAATCATATATTGACAAGTTAAACCTTTAGACAAAAAGGATCAATTGTCGACTTTTATTGTGAGCAGATCAACCAAAGCACCCATCGCTCTACTGAGTCTGGTCTGATTGCTCTGAGTGTGACACCTTGGTCTGCTGAGAAAAATGCAAGTTATTGGTGTCGTCTTAGCTCTGACGAATTGAATTGAGAGTTTCCTTTCAATCAAGGAAGTAATGGAGGGTGTCGAAACCAAACCTCAAACCATTACTGTCAGGGCCCACCAGGGCTAAACTTAAGCCTTCGCTCTGGTAATTTGCGTTGAAATTGTATTATGCTTTCAATAATGAGAACCTGGCCTTATCTTTATGATAGACAACTTATCCCAGCGGAAAATAGAAGCATTCACTGATGCATGAAGAAGCTATTCTTTTGCATCTTAGAAGTGCTTCCCTTCCGTATCCCTATCCATATCTTTTTTACAATTGCATGTCATTAGCAAGAAGCGGTTTGTTCGATTTTCTTCTAATTAGCTTCCTGGGAAGCTATTTTGAAGTTTTAAGTTTTGCAAGCAGAGATCCAGAGAATCTCTCAAAACAGAAAATTTACTAACTAACTAACTAAGTTGAGAATGACTTATTTGTAGCTATACCCAGCGGGAAATGGAATCATACCAAGAAGCATGACGGTAGCCTTTTTTGGTAGGCGAGAATTTCTTCCTTTTAGCGTTCCGCTTCATATTTTTTTGTGCAGGCATGTCATTAGAAGGAATGAGTCGAAAAGCTCTAAAAGCTCATTCACCTTCCCCACGCATTCCCGGTAAGGTGTTTGTGATACGTTCTCTTTTATTTCTTCCAAGGAAGTACAATTTCTTACACCTTCTAAATATATTGAGATCCTTGGAAGATATTGCTTTAATCCTTTTATAATAATCTTTTAGATACACATTTTTATACACAATTTAATGGTAAATTGCATTAACTGAATAAAACCTGTACATTAATTACATATCCATATTTGTCCCTTCCATCCTACTTTTGTGGAACTAAGAATACGAACTCCTTCCTAAAAACTTCTTGAGGAAGGCCTTCAAACTTTTCCCGCTGGGTATGCACAGGAAAATATTCCAAAATGCTTCTGAAGCGCGACCAGCAAGTACTTCCAATATAATTCCAGAGGAAGCTGCTTCCACTTTTCCTGCTGGGATGTTGCTCCGAATCGACAGGGACATTCAACACATTCTTGATTGGGGCAGCAAGAGCCGTGCTGAGTTTATCGCATCTAAAACGAGGTATTGTTAAATGAAACTGTTTCCTCAGTTTTCGAAGGATGGTCTGAATCTAGCGTCTGAAAATTTACCAGCAAAGTTGAAAATAACTTTTGTAGCTCGTATATGCACAGGAAAATATTCCAAAATGCTTCTGAAGCGCGACAAGGAATCACTTCCAATTTGATTCCAGAGGAAGCTGCTTCCACTTTTCCCGCTGGGAATGTAATCAGCCCCATATAAAATATATGAATTAGATCCACGACACAGAGCGCCACGACACACCACAACACAAAAGTGTGTTTTCGGCTTTAGTCTTCGTACCGCGTTGGTATCTACAAGTCCTATTTATGACTTTGGCCTGAATATAATTGGTTTAGCGCTAGTCCAGCGCTTCCGAAACTCGTTTCGAGTGTCTAGATAAGGTGCAAAAACTTTTGATCCTCTATAGACTCATTTCGCCGCCATCGTAGGGATGGAGAAACCCTGACAAAATTTGATCATTATTCCCCGTGTTCTTTTAATGAACTGGGTTTTGAGAGCTTTTGAGTTCCCATACAAAATCGAAAACCCAGGTTTTATCTGGGTCTTCTGGGTTCTTCGATTTTGTATGGGAACTCAAAAGCTCCTCAAAAGCTCTCAAAACCCAGTTCATTAAAAGAACACGGGGATTGTCATAGTAATTTTATTGCACTTGAAATTAACACCATCCTGCCTGAACTTAAATTATTTTTCAGAAATGCAAGACCAACTCGCTCACTGCCACACCCAACAGTCCTGGTTTTCGCATTTATTACGGACTAGAAGCTCGTGTATAATAAATAGAATAATACGACTGTGGACCAATCTTCCGCAGTTTTCGAATTGGTACAATTTGCTGGAGTTCAAATGTAAGATTCGCCGCCATTGTACTACCACGACATGACCATGATGGACTCTCATAGTACAAAGAGTTATTCATTAGCTAAGTTTAACATAGAAAAAAGATGTCGACTCATTTGTCAACATAAAAATATGAAACAAGTTTTTTTCCATTTTTCGAATGATCTCGTTGATCCCCATTTATATTAAGAAAAATGAAAATACACAATTCAACAACAAGTCTATCAAAGTAAGGTGTACCTAACAATTCCTTGTATGATTTATAACAATAGCTGCGATCCATTGGGACTGGTAAACTACTCAAAACTGCTGCTAGCTACTCGCAACTACCCTTGCTCTTGTTTCTAGGCAGATACATTTTACGGGTGATTGTCAAAAATCTTGTTCCATTGGTAAAGCACTCGCAAGTACTTGCGAGTAGAAAAAATCGCCCAATGGATCGCAGGTAATAACGACACATAGAAAACGTAAAAAATTTACTCAATTGGTGTAAGATGAAGTTTTTGGAATTTTGAAGGAAAAAATCGAAATATTTAATTTAAGTTTTAGTAAAATTGAACGAAAAATCTAAAGTCTATGCACATGAACTACATCTACGACTATTTGAACAGCTTGTAAAAATGTAACGAATCGATCTCAATCCTTTTTTGTGGGTATATCTCCAAAACCAACTTTAACACTATCAATTACCACGATCAAGTTTGAATTTTAGTATTATGTGCAACTTACAATTTCAGGGAAATCGGCCATTATTACACAAAAAATATACTGCACTGTTCCGTAACACAAAACAACAAAATCACCGCTCAAAGTTACTCCACAACTATTCAAAATTCAATCCACAAAAAGCGAGTTGTTTCGAGGATCACCAGTTATTTCCTCAGCGATCGTTACTCAACTAAACTTGAAATCTTCGCAGCTCCTTCCAAGTAGAAGTTGATACTATACCCGCAATCAAAATTCTTCAATACCCTCCATGGCTGTGTGCACTACGCAGAACGCACACAGTCAAAGATGCATTTTATGATCTTTAGCAAAAGTAATAAGAATTGTGAAAATCTATCTCGAATATAGTCGATTGCTATAGTCCGCTTCTATACCGCTGCGCTACCGACAGCGGCCGTTCGTCCAAAATTCATTGCTTTTGCTGTTGGTGCACGACTGTATCCAGAGTCTTCTACATGCGTAAAAACCAATGCCAGGCATCGTAGTGATCGCGTGTTTCTATGGAAGTGATCTTCTTGCTTTTGTTTAAAATTGGCTAGAATTTCTGACGACGACGGCTATGTAATCTCTCGAGGTGCTTGTTCCAGAAATACACATCCCTATTCTTGTCCTGACTACGTGGAGTCACTTTGGTCTGGTTTTTGGCGTGCGTATATAAATGCGTCTTCATATGAGATCATTCTGGATCCACTTTTGTCGTCTCTTCGTGGAACGAACCTTAGAGCGTTACAACTCTGTAAGCAGGACTTTTTTTTTATGGATCATGAATTGTGGATCAAACGCGCGCTTCTTGCTTGGATGCAGCACATTAGGACGGCTGCTGGCCAATATTAAATTTTATGATAAAAATAGACTAAATTTTTTTGTTTAGCTTGTTTTCGTTTGAAATTAAAATAGAAAAAATAGCAATTTAGTTAGGAGAGGAGAGTGATGGTAAACGTGAACGATTTTTATTGCTGATGTTACATTAGGACAGGTGCTGAAGATTTAAGAGGTGATTGCACTATTTGCGCTTGTAATCATGGTCAATCAGGGTGAGTTGTGGTTTGTATAAATAAATTAGCGGAGATTTTGTATTTCATTTAAGTTGAGATAAATATTGGCAACGTGAAGAATGCTGCAATAAAGTGAAAATTGATTTTTTGGGAGTCAGTTGTTGTTTACTCATAAAGAAGACGTTATTTTTGAGAATATTGGGTATCGACTGCATCTAAGAGTTTACTGTTTTGTACACAATTATATTTAGTATAAATTTACGGCTTGGAGTTTGCAATAGCGTAAATATAAATTTTCAGCACCTCCCTTAATACAACATTTCTAGTTTTTCTCTTTAGCTGGAGGATTTGATGGAGCGTGATCTGGAGCACGTCACATACATATATCTGGCCATAGAACCATAGAAACATTACTCAGATCAACACTAGACACTTGAAAACTTGGTCAATGTGCCTTATTTGTCGTCAAAGCGCAGCGAACTTCCACGGGAAAATGCAGTTGCTTGAGCTCAAAGTTATAGTGTGAGGGAATCAGAGAAATTCAGGGCCAGGTTCTTTTTTTTAGGTGCTTGTGATAATCTTGACATGTTTGTATACAGAGTTTTCCTTGAAGCCTCTAATGCAGCATAATGTACAGCTTCGGAGGGTTTAGATTACGTAATAGCATGATTGACCGACAACATTACGTTAGAGGACTTAAGGCCCTTTTACATCCCAAGCGCAAAGTGAAAACGCAAATTGGAGCACTTCTATCACACAGAAATTTTTATGTTTTTCTCTCTGTCTGGAATCCACGTTCGTGCAACAGAGAGAAAAACATTTAAATTTCTGTTCGATAAAAAGTTATCGACGACCGTTTTGGTTGACCTTAATTGAAAGGCTAGAAAGGAAATTTTAAATCCATTTCTTTAAAACTCAGGCAATACCAATAATATGGCGTTTAGTCAACAGATCAGGGTGCTGTAGGTTAAGTTAGTTGTAGGACTGTCTTTAGTGTGAACGGAGGCCCAATAAGCTCTTTGGCACACCGTTTTGATGCCACAAACTAAGGTTCGTAAGGTTTGATGTTTGTTTAACTAACTGTGGTGGATATTTAAAGACGTCCTGTGGAGTTTAGGAAGCTTATCAAACTCCCGACCCTTAGCCTTAAGATCTCCCTTCAGTCTTCCAGAACGTAGCTTCTTAGTGTGCTCTGGCTGACTTTGGCTAGAACCAGGAATTTTGATGTAAGTAAGCCAAGTAGTCCTAGAGATAAAGCAAGTTTCCAGTGCACTCCTTCTTTAGCTGGCTAGGAGCAGGTATATTCAAAAATATCGTTTTTGACCCCGCATAGTGGGCTGTTAACGATCTTAATCTCCGAACACGATAAAATAATATTTTTAAACTTAAGATAATATAATTTTACACAAATTAGTAGGTATATTTTAAGAACCACTTGTATCCTTATACAAAAAATTTAAATTCGATTAATAAAAACACAAAACTATTTTAATTAGTGTTTCGGTTTCAATCTAGTAAATACAAATGGAGCAGTTGTTAAAAAGTATGACTTTAATAAGATTGAATGACCATGTTTACGCGAAGCCTCTAAAACTCTTTAGAACAACCTTAACACTGATTTTCATACGGGTAAACGCCCCTTAACATTGCTTTCGTTAGTGGTGCTAAGCCTTAATAAATGTGTTACCTTAACTGAGTTAAGAGCCGCGCGTAAACGGAGTTGTGATGCTACAGTACATGTCAGCTGACGTAATACACGGTGCACAATTTCCCTATGATGATTTATAATGATTAATGCGTCCTGTACATCTTCCATATTGTTAAATTTAATGAAACTTCAACTTCACATTTAAAATATGCTTTGCCAAAACGCACTACTATTTGACACTTAAATATGTTCGCGTAAACATGGTCAACTGCTCATTTAAATAAAAGTACTTCTAATATATCTTCGGGTATTTTCTCCATTTAAACTTTATCATTTTTATATAATGAACAAAACTCAAAAACACAAACAAAATGTTTTTTTTTTCTAATTCTGACCTTTCTAATTTCTCCTGGTACTGTCGCCTAAAATCAAATAAAAATTAATTAAGTAAAAATTGTGAACTATTCTTTGAAGTTGGATAAATCCTTCTTTGACATGCATAAGGATCCGTACAAAACAATCTTTGTTACTTGTCTCGCTCAAAAATAACTTTTCCGTCATCACAATAAAATTGTTAACAAAATTCACAATTACAATTTCATATAAATCGGTTTTTATGAATTTCATTCTGTTATTCTTTGAACTGGATAAATATTATGTCTGTATGGCAAATGTGTCATGATCCAGCAAAACTAATTTATTTTTAAAAACCAAATCTGAAAAATCACACACACACAAGAAAAGTAAAACTATTAAATTCAAAACAAGGTGAAAAACTAAATGCTGAAAAAATCAAAAAAATCGGTAAAGTGTGAAATTAATCATGTTAAAAGTAAACGTACTATTGAATAAAAATGGAGGAATTGAATTTGTGCTGATGGCTATCTGTAAATGTTCCAAGTAAGGATATTTTTGCTTTCATACAAAACATAATTCGCTTTAAGTAGGTTTTATGGTCAGTAAAAGGATGAAACTGGTGGATACTGGCCCAAGCTGAATGTTTAGGAAGGCTCTAGCCTTAGTTGTGGAGAATGTCCTCTCAAAATGCATAAGATCAGGTTCTTGGTTCCTAACCATGCTAGGGAATCAGAACAGGTTCTAGGTCGGCTGACATCCCAAGTAGAGAAGTCCTTTTGGAATACTGTCGGAAGCTAAGCTGACCAGAAAGATCAAACTCTTACCCAAACATTGATGAGAGGTCGTTAGTGACACTAAAAGAACAAGTCTTGGCCCTGTTCTACTGGTTCGGCTGAAACAAGAGCGAGAGACAAGCCCAAGGGTGAGACTTCTTGTTACAATAAAAGGAAAGGCCCAAGAAAGCGAGTGGTCCAGTGCAACCTTCAATTCAGTCCGGTTGCCTCGGCCGTCGTTTGCAGAGTGCTCTCCAGTAGTTTGTTGATAAGAGCCATGGGTAAGTAACTGCACTATATGTAATGCATACGAGTATACATGATGAAATGAATAGTTGAGTTGAGGTTGAGTTGAATTTTCGACAATCGACAAAATTCGATAAAAATCACAAACAAAACACAGAGATGCTGTTGTCAACTAAAATTAACTACTCAACTACTGAACTCGCGTCTATATGCATAATTTCAACTCAACCCAGGTAGCAGAGCTGAGTCGAGGTCAGTCGACCCTACCTCAACTCGACTCGCGTCTACATGTAGTTGTACTCCGGTTCAACCTGAATTCAACTCATGATGTATACGTACTAATAGTGATTGCGCGTGTCCAGCTACAGTACAGTTTGCAATGTTGTAGGTGACGATCTTGGAAGCTGCATCGTTTACTGCAAAAATTTTGGCTGCTTTCTACTAATAACGTACCTAACCCTGCAGGGAACAGAAGGGGATATGTAGTATGTTACAAGATCGGCCTACAAATCATGATAGGATGTCATGCGAGCCTTTAGCATGACAAAAGCGAACTCCATCCATTCAATTAAATCTGCCATGGACGTGGGATTAGGGCAGAAAAAAGGGATTGCTGAAGGGTCTTTTGCCAAAGCATCGAAGATGTTCCAGATACGGTAAAACTCCGAAAAGCACTCAAGGAGATCTCAGGGAGGTGGCTCTTTGACACAACGAAAGAAACCTTGACATCATCACTTCAAGTACACTTTCCAGGTACAACCATCTATGCGCAGTTTCTACTGGACAGCCAGTTCCACTTCGTCCATTGAAGGTTCTAACCAAACAAGCCGCTAGAGTAGGCGGCAGCATAAGGCTATGTACTACCTGTTTTGTAGCTGTAACATTGTCACCCAAACCACGATGCTTTGATAACACTTTAGCAAAGTCCTTTAAGCCAAAATCATCTACCCCCTTCCCTTGACAAAATGGAAAAGATTGTCGGAAAGAAGACAAGAGACACTTACCTTCAGCGCCTACCCGTCTGCTGCTCCCAGCATGGGTACGAAAAGTGGAAGTGCACTGAGGCGGCCTTCCACAATCTTTTACTCAATCTGGAAAGAACAGTGTTTAATACAAGGAATTATACTCGCCGCTTTTTTATATTGAAGAGCCTTCGACAATACATTCTTTGACATTATAGCAAGGGCTCTACGAAAAATAGGTATAGGCACTTTATACCTCGCTTCTGAGGTACCTTTTTCTAGATGAACTATTAGACTCCTATTAGACGAACTATTAGGTCCTTAGTAAGGCAGATTATGTCGCGTTGTGGTTTCTCGTGAAACAGCATGCACCTGTCTAGGCGCAAGCCACAGGAACTTGACTCATGTGATGCAATAGTGTAGGCTTAAGTGTCCATATTGACGAAAGGGTTTTGGTACTACCTATTGACCAGGAAAAATATACTGCCGGGATTAACGGAATTGGTACTTGCAAGCCAAACTTAAGATTGTCACAATAAACCACAAACTTAGGGGTAACATTAGATGCCAAACTCTACTCGAACCAGGTCATGGAAAATCATGGATTAGAAAGACGTGCAGATCCCTGTGGGCCTGCCGCAGAGCCTATATATCCATAAGGGGTTTACATCCCAAAACCAATCATGTATTGGCACTCCATCATAAAGCCCATCGCAAAGTAGGGAGCTTTGGTGCGATGGAATAAAATCAGACCAAATAAGGTTTTGCTGTCAAAATAAGGACGATTAAAAGAATGACCTGCCTTTCGCACCTCACTACATGCATCCCAGGAGACATTGCTTGTTGAAGTACAAAAATCCGTTAAAAGGCTGTATTCAGTTAATTTTAAATTATTTTTCGTGAACATACAAAATTCACTATCCTGAAATACCTCGGGGTGGACTGATATGATACAGGGAAAGCCACAGCACAGAGACAGATACAGGTTATGGGTACGAAAGTTTTAGGTTTAGCTAAGCGTTCAGCTTGGGTATCGTTACTGCTTTCTTTCAAGCAAAGGTATATGATATACTAAAAGCACCTACGGGAACTTAAGAAGAGCCTACGCTAACAAGCAGATTTCTATCATCTTCGAAGTCAGTATTTCCGAACGTGTAGGTATAACATCCAAGCGTTCGTTCGTGTACCGCCACACCGCTCACCTATCCTATTCTTCTATTCTTTAAACTAAGACACTAGACATTGTACCATGACCTGAACGACATGACGTATTGGTAGTAGAAAGAGTCGTTTGAAAGCTTGATATTTCTACAAAACAAGGGGAGCGATAAAGTCCGTAAGACAAGAAGAAATTGAAGCAAGCTTGGGACGGTCAGGGGAACCCTATATGAGTTGGGCATTCTTAGTGGGGTCATCCTTGTTTGAATCCATTGTAATCAGACTTTACCATGCAGTTAAAGAGCCGACTTTATGGGTTGGCCACACATAGTACACTATACATATATCAAACAGTATAGTATACATATATCGATCCGGCACTAGCTATTGGCTTCACCCACCAGTTGAAGAGAGTCCTAGACCGATCAGATCCTGCTGAAATATGTCGAACACTGGAGGGCTACACCTGGTCTGATGAACTGAAAGCGGTTTCCTCCTCTGACGTATGGTAATGCGTACGTAACAGAAGAGTTGTCAGGAAGCTGGATGACTTGATTGCCAGACACTGCGTTGTAATTTGTTATTTATGGGAATGACACAGTACCCAATTTGTTGTACGCTTTGCTTCGAGAAGGATAAGTCTATCCTTTACGTTATCTGAAGTTATCACCCGTGATAGCAAGGACCAAAGTTTGTAGTTTGCTGCGACCTTACCCGAAGAGAGAAGTATAATTTACAAATCTTTATACTATCGGCTTGTTCAAGTGATCTGGCCTATAAATCTCAGGCTCAGGAGCTGTCAAAATTACAATAGTCCAGATCGTGGCCGCAGTACTTTTCAACCCTTTACCTCAGAATAAAAGAGGAAAAGAACGAAACCCTGTTGTACTATACCGTATTATAGGAGGGCTACTTGTATCTGAAATTGGTGTAGCGTCGGAAGAGATTAGAATGTTTCTAAGGAGAAGTTTAGAGGACGGGCTCAGCTAAATGAAGAGGAAGTAGTCAGCTTTTAGAAGAAAAACTAAAATCTTCCTACGAAAAATTTCGTATTTTTGGAACAACTCTTTACAAATATTTTCTATACATTACTAAATATACGCCGGCATCAATTTAGGTTAATTATCCTAATTTAAAGACCAAAAATAAATTTGTTAACGCCCTTCAAATACATTTCTATTTCCCAGCAAACATAGTCATGTTGCCAAATATTGTGAAATTGCAAAAGAAATGTATTTTAAAAATATTATTGTTATTGACAAATATTTTTTTCGTAAAACAACAAGTGACTAACGAATTCCTGTCAAGTCTATTTACAATGGAGGCAGAGAAAAAAATAAATAAGAAAACGCAAAACCATTATTAATTTTAAAGAAGACTTTTTAAAGTAATTTCTTCATAATTTATCACCGGATGTTTTTCATTTTCTTTATTTTCTTTAGTATTATTTTTTAGCAAAAGTGCATTGGAAGATTAAGTGTCACATTCTAAGGTTTTTTTTGAGACTGCTTGAATGGTGGTTATACACTTCTTTTGAGATTATTTTGAATTACCGGAAATATTTTTTTTTGGTATATTTTTAAAATATATTTTTAAAGAAAAGAATAGAGGAAATTAATTTTTTTTAATATTTTTTATATTTTATTTTAAGAAATATTTTTATTTTTACTTTTACTAATAATAAAAGTCGAAATGAAATAAAGAAATTTCTCAACTGACAAATTTTTTTTTTGAAATTTTGACACAATATCGTGGGTGTATAGTATTTCTGTGTGGCGGACCGGTGTCATTTTAGATACTTTAGTATAAAGTAAAGATTTCATCAAAAATTTCTTTTTTTTGTAACATTCTATTAATTACAACTTGCCAAGACCACTAAAAAACCCTAGTAAATCACCCATAAAAATGGGTCACACACAACACTATCATACAGGATTGTTCAATATTTCAGTTTCGTTGTAGTTATTTAAATATTAATAGAAATCGTGTGTTTTTTTTGGCAACAATCACCTCAGCCCTTAAATAAAAGCCGCGTTCTCACTTGGCACCAGAAAACAATTCTCACAATTAGGTTAATAAACTTCTATTTTTTATTCAATTATTTTTTTTTTATTTTTAATGTTGTGTATCTCATGCTGAAAATAAATTTCATCAAAATAAATTTTTGGGCCCTTTTGGTCTCTTATTTTTGTTTCTAGCCCAAAACTATGAAAAACTTAAAATTTTTCAAATAAAATCAAAGCAAATCGAATTCAAATTTTTAAAATTAAATTCGTTAATTTAGCAACAATTTTCAAATTATATGAAAACCAAAATCTTTATTTTGTTCACACTTTTTGCAAAAAAAAAACTTTTTATATTCAAAACTATTCAATAAAAATCTCAATGAAGTGAAAAAATAAAACAAAAATTTACCATTTTTGTGTGTTTTTGTTAACTTTTGAACTTTATAAGGTACAAAAAATAATTTAATAAATATCCTTCGATCCTGGTATCACTTCAATTAAATCCCTTTTAAGGAAATATATTATTTATTAATATTAATTTTCTAAACAACTCAATATTAGCCCGGCAGACAAAATCTAACTGACTTTCAGGTAGTCCAACCGCTTCCATTTATATAACATTCATTTGCGGAAAACTCTACTAACACAACGTATAAGATGGATGAACAGAACAACAACCAATAAAAAAAATGCATTATTTCTGCGACGGTGCGAGCTGATTAAATGTCACCCAGCCCCCGCCCCCCACCACAAGAGTAGCGGCGAAACAAAGAAAATAAATCTTTATCACCAACACCTCATCGCGCCCTGTATTTACATGGTGGTTGCGTTGCGACAGGAGCAGAGCATTTTGAGCGGCCCCGTCAACGATTTCCCCTGTTTCGGATTTTTTGTTTATGTTTTTCGGGTTAATACACCGAAAATATATTAACCAACAAAAAAAAACGAGGAAAACTCATCGAGACATGGCGGGATTTATTTCGGACGTTCTGACCGCCCAAAAGTGATGATTGTTGTTTTTGCTTTTGTTGTTGTTTTGCTTTTTCTCGTATATCTCTATCTGTGACGTGAGGTGACGGCCTTGACTGGCTGTCTTCAGAATTTTGTAATGTCATTTACTTCGGTGATCTATGCGGAACGCACAGGACCGCTATGTATATGCTGGCAGGAAGGTGGCTCTAATCAAGAGAAAAGATTTGAAATATTTTTGAAGTTATTCTTGTTGTTGAACTTGGCCGGAAATTATATTTGTTTTGTTTCTCAATTTTTTTTACGAAATTCCATCAATTTGGGTTCTTTCATCAATAATCTCACAATGTTGCTGTGGATATAAAAATAATCTATTCGCTTAACTTAGAAACACACACGAAAATACATATCGAACAAACCAAGTATCACCAATTACATTTCCATTTTTCTCCTTTACAACTGTATACAACACAAGATCTAAATTCTGGGAAATAATTCGGAAGCATAAGGATCAATCACCTCTAGAACAAAGCCAATAGACTTACCTAATTGGACACCTTACACCAATGGATTTTTGCTCGGTTAGTCACTCTTAAAGTTTGGCTTTATTCGACATTGTTATTTTTGGACATGTCTAAATCTTTTATCACCTTACACCAATAAAAACTTGACCGAGTATGTTTTTGTTGAAAAATTCCACTGTGGAATTTTCGAGGTGAAAATTTGCTTTCGTGTTGAAAACATGATTTCATTTGTAATTGATTGTGATCTTTCATCGGCTATCTCTATGCCAAGGAAATTGCTAACGAACGAACAATTAAAATTCTAATTCTTATCCATAAATTGCTTTTCTAAACCGTTATATGTTTATTAAAACCGTGAAAAAATTCATTTAGATCTTAATTAATTAAATGTCTCTATAACCGTCTCTATAACCGCTTTCGGGATATCTCGCTTTCTCAACTCATAAATCCTACCACAAAAGGATTTCCGAGGAAATTTCTTCCACTCATGTGAGCTATTTTTCTTAGGCTCCAGTGCTATCAAGTTATATGTCGCGATAGCCCAATTATATCTCGTCATTGTCGAGTCTTTAAAATCGTCCTAATTACATAAGGGGCTAACAATTCTCCTCATGAGGAAGGCTCTCGTACATGGCTAAAAGCTTAATTTACTAAAAACGTGCCTAAGTGCACGGCCAGAACGCAGCTATCGCACCTAGCACTGCACATAGCACCATTTAGGTTGTGATGGTCAAATTCTGTCTTTGCTAAGTGCGATGGCTGCGTTGTGGCCGTGCACTTAGGCTGCAGGCGGAGATAGCAATATAAGAAATCCGCCAAACCAAACCACAGAAAATGTACGTTGAGCAGTGAAAAATTTTCCCTATTAAATCAGCAGGTATGAATAAGATAATGGCACCTATGCCTAGGGTACGTCCAGTAAGCAGCGTAGATTATAGAGTAGAGCATAGCGGTGCATACTCGCATATAGATCTCTGAATGGGTTTTAAATGGGTATGTGCATAACGCAGCTCGCTTTCCTCCAGCAGAAAAAGCGCTATGCACTCAGCCTTACAAGACGCATGACATGGTCCTTCCATGTAAAAGGCAGCTAGGCGCAAACACGAATCATCAAAGAATTATAGACCGATAAGCTTATCATTTTTGTCCTGAAGGCCCTAGAACGCTTGATGGACCCCTCCGAAACTTTATGTCAGAGGTACCTATGACCATCAAAGCACTATTTTAATACGCCCAAAGCACTGAAAGATGATTTGGTGGCTCGACATCGAAGAGAGGGCAAAGAAGACCAGCATAACTTCCTATGCTAGTAAATAGACTTTTGCCAAGATATAGAACATGAATCCAAATATGGTGCGCTGGCTCTATACAGCAGTAACACCAGCAAAACCTTCAGAAAACCGCCTGTCTAATCCTCCCAGAGTTTTCCATGCACAATTAGCAATCTTCAAATCCGGGCTAGCAATACAGACAAACTCAAAACTGGGAGCCAGGATAAGACTGTTAACGGATAGCCAAGGCGGTATCAAGGTACTAGAGACGGTCCTTACAACCTCCAAGATATTCGGAATCTGTCTAAAGGCCCCTATCCACTAGCGAGCATGCATGACATGCAAGAACGAGCTTTTAGATGAACGGTGTAGTGGAGATGAGGCACCTCATCATCTCCACTCCCCCGTTTATCTAAAAGCTCGTTCTTGCATGTCATGCATGCTCGCTAGTGGATAGGGGCCTTTAAGGAGCTCTCTTTATTGGCTATGAGGTACAAGATCATTCCTCAGTGGTTATTGGGTCAAATTGCGACATCTATGCAACACCCGTTGCGAGGTTGAAAAAGCCAGAGATATAAACCGAACATTTTTCTGTCGATGATTATTTCTGGCTAATTTCAGGGTAGGGTTGCCAACTCGACGGGACGGAATTGCCAGCCTCTCCCCCCTCCCCAACCAAAAAAATGTCACTCGGCGAACTCAAATATATATAACTTTTGGTAACCCTACCGCAGTAAATTTATCTTCCAATGAAGGTTCAACTTTTTCAAGTTTTTGATCGCGCTCTTGACGCATTACTTTCGTACACACTAAAGGCCCAACTCAAAAACCTCAAAAAATATCGAAAGTCAGCATTATGTCAATCAAAACTTATTACCGCCTATGCATAACATAAGCGACATAAAGTTGATGTAAAATCTGCGCTGTGAAAGTAAAAATTAATTTTGATTTATATATATGTACATATATATGTATGTAGATATTTTTATTTCTCCATACATGAACAAAAATCACTTAAATATAACTTGCTTTTCCTAATGTTGTCATGTCACGTTCGACCCAAGTCGCATTCATTATGTTTAACGAATGTTTAACGAAAGCTTTTATGCCGTGTTATGTCAACCGTAGCCACCTTCATAACAAGTTCTGGTTCCGAACTTGACATATGCACTTGGCATATGCGCTTATGCCATGCATAGTTGGGCCTTAAAATGCTTGCTTTTAAATATAATTTATTCACCCGCAAAATCTGACATCGTCGAATCAACACAAAGCTTACTGCCGTTTGCTAGTGATGCTTAAGTTACAATTCTATAGATAGTCGGTACAAAAGCTACTAGTATAACATGTTCAAAATGTACGAATTTCTTAATAGTTATAAAGATTTTCTAACTTTACAAGTATTAACAAAAATTATAAATATTAAAACATTTTTCATGAAAGAAATTGAAATTGCCCGCTTTTTTCGAATTTTTCAAATTTCTGGCCGGCCAACGGGTCGAGAGTGATATTGCCGGCCGACCCGGCTGAAAACCGGCCACTTGGCAACCCTGTTTCAGGGTAAAGCTTAAAGTAGGACTTATGACTCGGTAAATGATTATGACGGGCTGCAAAAGTCACTCTGGACATACTGCCCTATAATCCCCCAAAACGGGGTTTCACGAGTGCGGTTACAAAATGGTGTCCTTCTGCGCCAATTGTGCCCTGATCAATGATCATTGATCTTTGACCCGTCTACAGTCCTAAAGGAAATGGAGAAAATGGTCTTCAGGGAGATAAGAAACACTTATTTTCTGGGCCTATCCGTCTACGCCTCGCAATACGTGTACTAGGCAAGGAAGACCATTGAGACGGTCCTTTGCAACGAAACGGGCACCCCTGTAAACCTAAAACTAAACAGCACCACCGCTGTAAAGAAAAGACGAAACCGCTGTAAAAACGATACTAAACAGAACATCAAAGTGAAACAAGGCACAGATATGAAAGGCCGATGAATTGCTTGCGAAGAACTTTTGTAATTAGACAGTGGAAGAGTTGATTCCTCTGTCTGATGGCTGGAGAGGGCCGTAGGAGAGTTGATCCAATGCTATACAGACAAAACTAAGGCAGGTCCGATTCACAATGAGAGCTTCAAGATTCAAGCTTCAATAATTATGATTATAGGATTTATGTACAATGATTCACATTCAAAGCTTCAAGCTGCAGGTTTCAAATGAAGCTGAAGCTCAGTTAGGAAAATTCCTAATTTTGGATCTTGCAGCGGACCCGCAGGATAAGAAAACAAGGCAATGTAACCGACACTTTTTCTGACTGGATTGACACCATACTGATAACTCGCAAATTTACGTTCACCCACCTTGCGGAGCTTCAGCAGGACACTGTAGCAAACGAAGGGAGGAGTTATATATCCATTCCTATCGTCCCTTCATCTAAAATTTTAGAGCTATTCGTTGTTCGAAATTTTTAAAAATGCTATCATGATAACCGCTGAAACAGAAGGTACCGCGTCAAGGCCAATCCTGATAAACCTGTTCTAGTACCATAAACTAGGAAATGAATATTGGCGGTATTGACAGAACCGCTTTTCACAGCAAAGAGTTCTTACAATAAACCAAATACTTTGGGATGACGTTAGATGACAAACTACTTTTGAACCCGTGCATAAATAGTTTGATGACCAGGGCATGAAGACCTCTATGGGCCTATGGGTTTAGCATTGGCTCTATATCGTCTCATGGTTCTTAGATGACCTTCGAGGCCTTAGTGTGGTGACATAGGACCAGGCTTAATAGTATTGCCATCCAAATAAACAAAATTCAAATAATGGCCAATATCTTCATCACTGGAAATCCACACTTTGCAGTTGACTCTAGCGCTGGAGAGTGGACCGCTTGGTACCGCTGGTATTTTGAAGTAAAGGAATTCGTCATAATTGCTGGGGCTGAGAGGGAGTAGCCACCTTGAAGCTGTCTTTCCAGCATGGGTGTACTCGTATGATTTACTGTCATGCAACGAGGAGAACTGAAGAAAGATCTACGCCAACAAGAGACTTTTATCTTCTTTGACACCCAATTTTAAATTAGTCTGGGATGCGTTGCGTTCCTAATCTGAAGAGGGTCTTTGTCGGTGAGTTTAGGAAACACCTGTTGTACTAAGTACTACCACCATTCCTGCATCCCGTTGGTCACGTGATGATGTAATTTATAGTAGCAAGCATGATTATGATGGCAATGAACATTGTTTTCGAGCTTTTGGTGTTGTTGATGTTCACAAATACCATCATTGTTCCACAGTTGTTCTATTTGTGAAAGAATTCCTTGCATAGCGTGAGCAAAAAGGCGGCGTGGCAGTGAAAATGAGCCGAACTGACCAATCTGATATTGCAGATTCAAGATTGCTGTGATGATAGAAGAGTTGAGATGGTACTTAATTTTGGAAGCCTTTGAAACTCGCCACAATTTCTCCGGCAATATTTCAATATTCCTATTGCTTAAACCGGACATCAATCGTGATCATAAATACAAGGCCTGTCACTTGTTTGTCATGCATTATCGAGGGCGTACGACTAAACCGGAGTACTGTCATCAGCGAAGATGTGAAGATGGAGATATGGTTGAAGGGAATTGCAATTAAGTAATTTATACAGATTAGACATAGAGCTTGTGATAGAATTGAGTTTAAGGGGACAGGCAGAGATGCAATTTGTCTTAGATTCGAAGCCATCCAGTATTACTTTGATTGGACTGCCAAAACGCCTCTGAATACATTTCTTTATACCAATCAATACCACTTGAAGTTTAGTCCACACACTATACAAGCCTTGAAAAAGTCTAAAACAACCAGACCAGATGCACCAATCCTGCGTCTGGTTTCTCTAACTCCAAGCAGTTTTTTCCAGAGACCAGAGAATTGTTGGCGGGCAGTAGAAGGGATGTCAGAACACTGACTGGCGCATTTACCAGACACTGTGACCTAAAATATTATTATACCACCCATTGAAAGATCGGCTGGAGGAGGTTGAATCTGCGGTTTACGTTCTACAGTCCCGTAATAGCGAGGACTAGGGTCTTGTTGTTCGACGCGACTTTGATCAAACAGACGGACAGCAACTCTACTCTAGGCAGACTACTAGGCTTGCCTAAAGGCTCCCATACACGGTGAAATTGGATGTACATCGAAGTACGGATGTACAACCGAAACTATCGATTGTGAGCCGGTCGGCCGATCAAAACTCGTTGCGCGCATGGGTTTAATGAAAATCTGGATGTACATCCAATTTTACCTTGTATGGGGGCCTTAAGACGTTTGGCCTACACATTTGAGGCACAAATAGGATAAGGTTGCTAAAGACAATAATAGGTTCTAGTTGCACCAGCGTTATTTTTGGGAGGGACACAATCATTAAACAAAGGAATATAAAATCTCTTTACATAAAAGAAATTTTTAATGTTTTCGAGAAAGTAAATAGTTAGTGCAGCGTTTACCAACCTTGAAATTTGACTGATGCCGCAATCTGCTTTACTTTTCCGCAAAAAAAAACATATTGAAAAATCATTTATAAACAAGAACGTGCTGAAAACGTGTGGTTTATAATTTACGATAATATAAGAAAAAAAAATGGATTCTTGGAAATCATTTTTTACCGAATTTTCTCGAATTTGTAAAAATTTATGTTCTTTAAAAATTGCGAAGACATAAAAAAAGATTCATTTACAACCTCCTTCACCCCGCGTGGGCCAAGAAATCTTTACAAGAATGCACCACGAAAAATTATGGGTTTATTTTGTATTTTATATATTTTAGAGAAATAAAAAAAGGATCAAATAATGTAAACAAAAAGTAAACAAAATGTAAACAGTCTCCGCATTAAAGAACACTGCAAGAAGTGAAGTGGCCATATGAGTATTCAAGGTGAGTGAGGGTAAACAATTGTTGATAATAATTATTGTTGGTATTTTTTCTTAAAAAAATTTACATTCTAGTAATTTTTTTATTTTTATACAAAATTATTTTTGTTGACAAAACAAGAATAATTCTTAAAATAAACGCTTTTAAACCGATAAAGTTCGGTTTTTGTTGTTGCCGCTCTTATTAATGTCCTGTTGACTTCGAATGTGAAAGTGGATTTTGGGATATTTACAAGAAATTATTTTTTTTAAGAAAAATAAGGTAAAAAATGCATCGCAGATTCGAGTTGGAGATTATTTTTAGTCTGATGTTATGAATCAAAGTTTCCCCCATTCACAGGTTTACAACGTTTCAGTGTGTCCAATCATTGTTCTATGGGTTTACATGCACTTGTGATGTATATGAGGTGCAGCTTTCCACTTCATTACTCAAGAGGCTGACTTCTGGCCCAATTTCGTGGACTAAAAGTGGCCACTGACGTCACGTTAACGGGTGTAAAATTTGTCATGGTATAATCCGCTGGAAATTGGGAAAACAAAAAATTTACCGCTTGGTCCACCCGCGTTGTACCAAAGAAAAAAAGTTTTTTTTTAGAGAGGGGGGTATGTGGGATAGGTGGAAACGATGTGGAAATGATAGAGGCCGGGCTGTAATGGCGGTATTTATAGCGGCGAAACGGACTATGAACTTGGGTGGATGTTAGCTGTAAAATAGCCACGAAATGGAGATTCCCAGCCGTTATGGGCCGTTCTATTTCGATGTACACATAAAATATAAGATGGCTGTCTGGCCTCCTTTTGTTCTGGTGGCCGCAGTATATTATGCAGCAGCAATCCGCTACATTATTAACAATTTCTATTTACAAAAGGAATACATATATTCTCACACAGTGGTCGCCATGGCTTTTTTGGCACAACTGTTCGAATGTTGATGTAAACAAATTGAAAATATTTTGTATACAAGACCAAAGCAGCTCTAATTTCAACGCTCCGTGATAAGATATTGTGTGTTGTCGACATGGACGAGACTTTCGCAATATCACAGCGATAACACGATATCTAGTATCTTCACTTATCGAAGACTAAACCCACCTGAACCCTTCCAGTTTACCTGCACTGATCGAAATGATTGGGGTTAATTAATGAGCTTTCTTCGCTGTAAATGTTTACCCTTTATGACTGCTTTACTAGCCGCTGTTGGTAACCAGTATCTTATCACAACTGGAACGCTACTAGATATACTTTCGAGTGTATATGAATATAAATACATTGAGTACACGTGCAGTATCGATTCGTGAGCCGATATTGAATGTCTCCAGCACTATCGATGGGAAAAACAGTTTCATTAAAAATAAAATAAAAAGTGAAAGTTTTGTAACAAATCAGAAAAATGCCGCAAACGTAAGTAAATTCCATCGTGTTGCTCCTTGTGTAAACTTCTGTAATAATCGCTGCCTTCGAATTTTATCTCAATTTTAAGATAAGTAAAAATAAAATTAAAATAAATTACGTTCCATTTCTTAGAAAGTTTTCGCTTATTGAACATTTTTGGTAATAAAATTATGATTTTTGAGCAGATTTACTTTAGCTTGAAATTAATATTTAATAACCATAAAAATATTACAAATTAATACCAGAAAAAAGGAAGACGATAAGATTGTGCTGCATTATCAGTTGAAGTGCGCTGTGATTATTTATATATGTGCGATCGGTTGTGCGATTGAGATTGTTCAGATAAATAATCGTCGCTATGGAGAATATGTGAAGGTGTTTTTGTTTCTTTTTTTTAATTCCTATCTTAAACTCTTGTCTTATCCAGTCTTAATTTTTGTTGTAGTAATTTTTGTATCACTAGAATTAGGAGTTTACATTCATCCAATGGCGCTCCTGCCCAGGTTGAGAATTCTGGGTCGTCACAAATGGCATACTCGCTGTTATATCCTTTCCCCTCGTTGGGCCTATTATGCACATGAGAACTTTTCTCTCAAACCTGTTGACTCGTTCCTCTATGTCCTGTGTTATATTCGGTCTCGCTACCTCCGCACAGTACTGGTCGTATTATTGTTTTGTAGAGTGAAAGTTTCATTTTTCTGTGCCCAAATCTTGAGTGCAGTATTTGTTTTTGGGCATAAAGGCTCTATTATCCAGTAGTTTAATAGTCGTCTAATTATATCTTCCTTTTTTCGTTTTTTTGTAATTGTAGACCCAAGGAAGACTGTTTTATTTTATCGACTAGTTCTAGGTTGTGTTCGGGGATAGTGTATGTTTCTTCTCATGCTAATTCCTCCAACTCTGGACTGTTTCATCATCTTTGTTTTCTCTTCGTTGATGTTCAGGCCTAGGTCCCTTGCCGCCTGTTGAAGTTCGACATAAGCTTCTTTTGCTGCTAAAAAGGACAATCCCTCGAAGTTCTCGTCATCCCCATATCCAAATAATTGTACAGACTGTCTTGCTATTGACGCACTTATCTGGAGTAACGTTTTCTTATCACACCCATTCTAGGACAAGGTTCCCAGTATCGATAAGACTATCGTCTTATACGACCGCAGTTTGGGGGTTACCGTCAGTTGTTTGGATTTGAAGAGCCTTGACTCGGTAGAGCTCCTGCCTGGTGTGGCCTTCCCTGTTTATACTGTTCTAGTTCACAAACGAGATTTTTCTCCCAGGCTTCCTTTTTCAGCCTCTCCGAACTTCTATTCGATGCACAGCCATCTTATATTCAGTTGCCAGCTTGCATTCTTCATAAAACCCATCGTTCCGATATACGACTTTTGCCTATGATGGAGTCAGCAGTACTAATGACAGTATTTTTGAGTCGTGTTCAACTATGGTCAAAGCCTGGCATCTCGTCTCCAGGACTTACTCTTCGCTCACTAAGTGCGAGCTCTAACGAATGGCCATAGGTGTTTCTTCCCATTTATTTGCAGCTGCTTTGATTTGAGCCTAATTCTGCAAGGCTTTTCTGCATTGTAATGCGGTCTCGAAGCACCATACCATCAATATAATGATCAGAGTCGAAGTTGGTACCCCGGTATGTTCGTACCGTCATCAGGCCCGAAAGGTCGCGGCGACCTATCAACACATGGTGTATTTAGTACCGAGTGACTCCATCAGGAGATGTCCAGGTGGTTTTTGGATATATTTATCAAATTTAGTGCTTGCTACAACTTGCTGCCTCTCTATAACTCGTTGTCCAGTGATCTCATGCAAGGTTTGGCTGCCGACGTACTGTCTGCTTGCGCGCTGCTGGCCTACTTTGGGGTTCAAATCTTCCAAGATGATTTTTCCATCATACCTGGGGCAGGCATTTGATCCCCATTAAGTTTCTTCGAGGAATTTTTCCTTTTCATCGCCTGTAGTCAGGGGCGGATTTACACAATTCCCGCCTAAGGGCTGGAAGAGATCTGCCGCCCCACCACCGCTCTTACATTATCCATCAACCAGGTTTTTATAATCACTGCTAACAACAATACCACACAAATACTAGCCTATCGCGAAAAACGTGAAAACTAAATTTAAACTTAGGTTGAATAAATATTATTTTTGTTAGGGGGCATCCATAAATTACGTGAGGTGATTTTGGCGATTTTTCGACCCCCCTTCCCCTTGGTGAGATGTCGTGAGATTTGGTTCGACCCCCTCCCCCCGCTCAATTTCACGTGAGATTTTTAAAATTTTAACAAATTTGTAGGATTGACACTATTATGCGTAGTGTAAATACCTTAATCTGTGCTTGATTGGGTTGGATTTATTTAAAAAAAAACATAATTTCTGTTGAAGAACAGTACCACAAAATCATAACAGCACGAACTCGGCATGCACCCAATATAAACTACAATACCTGTGGATTACCATTTAGCAGGTGATTCTGCCTATCCTTTAGAAACCAACCTCATGGTGCCTTACAGGGATAATGATTTCTTAACAAGAGAACAGAAAAATTTCAATTCTAGCTTGAGCTCAACTCGGGTATTTGTAGAGAAAGCATATGGAATATAAAAAAAATTTAGAATTTTACAATATATTGACGTCCGAAGGTTGACTTTGGCATCCACTGATTCGTTTTTAGAGAGTAACGACTTGACTGTTTGAATAGTAATGGTAGAGCTATTTATGACTCTGGAGATATACAAACTTCGGAGCATTCTTCTATAGATGTCAAATTTGCCGCCCCTAAAAATTTGCCGCCCTGGACTGAAGCCCCTATAGCCCCCCCCCTAAATCCGCCACTGCCTGTAGTAGTGTGAACGTTTATCAGGCTTACGTTCTTAAATTTGCTTCGCGCACGAAGAGTACTCAGCCTTTCATTCATTGATTTAATGCCGATAATGGTGCTGACCAAAAACACTACCGTCTGCTTAAGTCTGCCAGTCCAAACGGAGTTGCTGAAAATCTTTGAAGCCTGCCTACCAATACAGACGAACCCAATGGCATCGGTTTGCAGGGACATTGAGAGTAACGAGAAGAGTACCGAAGAGGCACTAGTGGAGCACTTCTTTACCAATATGCCCCAAGACTAGAAAGACTTGGCTTAACTAGAGCAAACAGAGTTCACTTGTCGATCATCACATGCCACTAGTCAATTACATTTTTATCGCAGTTACAGGCGCCCACCCCTGCCTCAAATTATTTATTTAGCGTGGTGTGAATCTTTCACCAGTCGAGCAGTAGGAGATGTGTGCTCGACCGCCTAAGGTACATGCCTAAAACAGGAAACACTGGGCCAGACGGGAGTAATAGTGCACGGCCACAACGCAGCCCATCGCACACTGAACCTCTATGGTGTTATGTGCAGTGCTAGGCTAGGCAGGCTGCGTTGTGGCCATGCACTTAGACTCCCACTGAATAAACTCACCAAATATTTTGCATGACGTTTGAGTAGGAGCCGGTAAGGGCCTGGACCTGACGTTATCCTTAAAAGGAACAGTGGTAGTGCTAGCTACTATCTCTCCTGGCATTTTTTGGCATTTGAGTCTCGCATTGTTTAATGGCCTTCATCGTCTCTTCAACCTTTCTCCAAACATCCTCCGAACTCATAATCTGATCCAGGGTGTACTTCAGTGTTAGCTGCACCTCGGCCGTTGTTCCAGCACAGCCCTGTGGATTTTTTTATCGAAGATCCTCCCTATATCAGGGAAAGCTGACATCGAAATTTCTTTACTCACCACTATTCTTTCCAGGTTGATTGCAAGATTTTGGCGAGGCTGCCTTTTAAGCGCCTTAATGGTCTTTCCATCCTATTAAGCGTGCTAGGAGGAGCAGAGCGGTTAATGCGGTGGATAGGTTCCTAATGTCCTCGTCGACAATCTTTTCTCTGTCTCTAAAGGGAAAGATAGGTTTATCAACTTGAAGGATTTAGCCTGAGTGATTTGAGATTTCTGCAGACAGGTAGGTTATAACCATGTGCGAAGGAAGCCCAGAATATTTTGCAGAGTAAGAGAGTAATAGGGACTTGCGTATTTAGCTATATGACAACTATTGATGAAATTAAAAAAAATTGGGAGTTGCGAGAAGTATCTTGCGCAAAGGATCTTGCAAAATCCGAGCAACAATTTTTGACGAAATGCGAGGAGTTGACATCAAGAAAATACCACGAGAGAATAAGAAAACACTGCTAAAAGTAAATTTTATACAAATGGAAACGAAATTTATCAAAATCTAGACAGCAAATGGATTTATAAAAGGCTTTTGCAAGAACATTTATATCTGTGACACCAGAAATTTGTAGATTCAAATATTGCAATAATATATGTTACAAATCCAACGCTACCGCAATAGAATTAGAGCTGAGAAAAATAAATTGCTATGATTTCTGCAGAAATTTAAATTCGTTCATTATTAAACTATTCTTGTCACAATAAAAATTCAAATAAAACAGTTTTTTGCCCGCCAATAAATTTAGCACAATTCTCTAAAATTTTAGTACACCAAATTGGTCTTTTGAGCCAGCTGGCCGACAACGCACCCCTGATACATGCAGCCTATACTCAAACCTAACATTTGGTTTAACTGAACTACGGAAAAAAGCCAAACGTCGAAAAATGGCTGATACGGAAAAGGAGGAAGCGAGAAACCTTGTAAGTAAACAAGAAATTTACGATTAAAAAACATGCAAATTAATCATAATGATAAGATAAAATTGTTTATAAACATTATTCTGATAAACTGTGAAAGTAATTAGCTGCAAACATTCGTGGTTTATGAGAAAATGCACTTTTCTATTTTGACGTTTCTGAGCGGTGTCGAAACCCTTTGACATTTGTCAGCTGATTAATAATTTTGATATGTTTCCGAATTTTAATGTTTTTTAGTTAAAATTAATTAATTTCATTTAATTTCAATGTTATTTACAGCAAATCGAGTTTGAATGGGTCCTCCGGAATGAAGTTCATTCAATACTGAAGCAGCTCCGTGCCATTTTAGTGGTAAGTTCCCAGTCAGATTTGTTGTTTTTGATTAATTTTGATTAAATTATTTTTTTTTCAATTTCTAGGAATGTGCACATCGATTTCCAGTGCCTCTATATGATAACGAGGGCAAGAAACAAGAAAAGTTCGTCCTTACAGCTCCTCAGGACCAACTCCGATGTGCTGTGACATTAACAGGGGATAGTATTACGCAAGCAGTACATGCCCTCCCACGACAACCAATTAAAGATTATTACAGTTTTTGTCGTTTTAGGATATTAGTTTTAAGCTACAGAAAGCCCCAAACCAAATTCAAAGAACCTCAATTACACCAGACTCGCCTTGGAAGCTGCAGCAAGTTCAAGATGCAGCAAATCACTTACAGCACGCGATCCATCACATCGATAACGTGGATGGCTCCTATCACTTTAAGTAAGAATTTTACAAATCGATTTCTGGCGTATCTATGTAATATTTCCTTTAACAGGACTTCGGACGAGGTGCTGCACATCGTTGGCAACATTCTGGGTGCCTTGCAGAGGGGCAGAACTAGCTTAGTTATACCAAAAAAGAAGCCAATAGATGAACTCATGAAGGGTAGGAATATGGTAAGAGATGATTCAAAGTTATTCTTGAATAACACGCTCACGATTTATCCCTTTTCTTTTCCAGAAAGCGCTGTCTCCTAATCTTCCTGAAGATTTAGCCATTAGTTTTTACCTGCAGAGCCACAAATTAATTTTTGCAGTTTACCAATTGACAAATATTCAAGGAACTATGAAATTCGATTCCTGTCAGGCCGAGTTCTCTGTACCTTGGTTAAATGAGGTCCTTGTGCTGTTTACTGTAGGCTTACAATTATGTCAACAACTTAAGGATAAGGTAAGCTTCACGGTTAGGGATTTCCAGCTTATTTAAGAACTAATGTAGAAACATTTTTCAAGGCGGCAGTTTGCTCCCTTTTAAAGTTCGTGTAGTGCGTGTAAAGCGCCGTTCACATTGGCGAGTACAAAGGGTTAGTACGTGGCGGTTACAGGTTGTTGCCAGTGACTGGTATGCTAGTGAACACTTGTGCTAGTGTAATCTCTTGGTTAGTCCACTAACTAGTGCCCATGCTAGTAGATAGCCCAGGGGGCTAATTTACTAGCCCACTATCCTCCGCTAGTACACTAGCACCGAGTTGTACACCCCATTGAGAACGCCGCATTATTTGTAAATGAAATCAGGGATAGGTGTATTCCCAGTTTCATTTTATTTAAAAGGTTATCTAATATTTAAAGAAAACTGTTCCTTCCCCTGTACACGATACTCGGTCGATGTTGACACTCCCCTCGGCAACTCGGATAGTGCTTAGTAAGTGCTTCTTAACCATATCCATCGTCTGCCCCAACCATCACAGTATCTAAAACGAATTGTCTGGCACTATGGGGAAGCCATATAGCGTATTCGCTTCTTTCAAGCGACTGACTGGGAACTGTGCTTCTGTATCACCCTTTCCCTGTATTGCTCTCTGATTCACCGTCTATGACTGGAAATCACACGCAATCAAGTTTATAAAGCTTCGTCGGATTAGATGGTTTAGTGGGGAGTATATGAATGCAATTAAAGCAAAAGAAGCGAGTATAGGCATTCCCTGAGTGAATCACTTCGCCATGAAGATATTAAGCTAAGGAACTCCTGTAATTTCATCATCTCTCCCGAGGAGGCCAATTATTGTCCGCTTTGAATTCTGCTTGCCACACCCGTCCTCGGCCGAGGAGCTCACTCTTATAACCGCCCAGTAGCAAGTCTCTCCAAAGTCATCGATTTAATAATAATCAACAAAAAGCTTATGAATCAGATAGTTCGGCTTTAGATCCTTGTTTGTTTAACAGAGCACCTCAACCAAGCATCCACCGCTTTGGTGACTAGTCCAGTGCCGGTGGATTTTGTTGGGCCCGGGTGGGTAGTCAGACAAACACACCCCCTCCTCCGAAGCCGTTATTTGGTATCAACCTTTCCTAAAAAGGGAACAAGGTAGGTCACTTCATTGTGTATCGGAAGATACTCGGACCTCTCGTGTGGATCACAATGTATAAAGATGTGTTGAGGCAAGGGCTCGATCCGATCGAATTAGGCGCAAACGAAACTCTCTAAGTTATTAAAGCGTGGCCTGAAAGCGCTGGTCTGCCGTTTGTTGAACACCAAACTGTAACTGTGCTGATCAGTAACCTGGCAAAACAAGTACCCGTAAGAATCAAGGTATGGGAACAGATTATTCACTCACAGCCCGCCTTAAGGTACTTGGGAGGTATCAGCAGAAAATGGAGGGCCGCATACAGACTAAAGTTGGAGACAGATACTTGCTTGGGTTTCGTCTAGTCTTTTACAAATAACCAAAAAATCTAAGCGACAAGTGCATGCGCCTGTTGTGTGTGCTCTTGTTTGGGTATTTGAGACTATGGCGAATGCGGCAATGCGGAAAAGTTAGAAGTAGGCCAACTTTTGCGTTGCGTGCATCCCGTTTACGTAACTATATGTCAATTTGCATTCGAATACACGAACTTCTATTATTTCAATCATCGCACGCACCAACGTACGTGCAAGTATCTGTTTCCAGCTCAAGCGTCCTTGCTGCGCATACAGGACCATATCCAACGATGCAGCGTGCGTGCGATAATGGTAATTATGTCCGATACTGGCGAGAGGAGGCATGCGGCTCTATGATGCAGAATATGTTAGAGGGGAGACAAATTCAGTGCGGCGGCGGTAGTTGACGCACTGCGAGTCTGTAACGTAATGGCAAGTGAGACGAGTCTGTTAAGAGTCGGTGGACCCTCAGACTTATCACAAACGTGGATAGATGGGTTACGAGGGAGTGTGGGGAAGTGAGTTACAACCTTACGTAGTTCTTCAGTGGAAATGGAGGATATAGAAAATACATCCATCGTTTCGAGCACGATGTGTGACTGGTAAGAATAGGTAACAGAATAACGTAGAGCACGTCTTCTTTTATTGTGTGAGATTCGACGAATATGGGCCGGAACCAGAGGCATTCTCCATATCACCAGCTCAGTTACTCTCAAATTCTGGGTGGGTATTTTATCCACCCGATTCTGAGTCTTTGTCATCCAGTTTTGCATCCCTAAGCTCTAAGCGTCCTGGTCTGTGCCATCTTTCAATCGGAGGTAAGTTTAGTCGGTTTTACAATCCAAACATTTGACCATAACATCCAAACTAATGTTTAGCAAGACGGTGGATTTTTCCTTTAGGTCGATAAACTTATCATACCTTCAATAAAATGCAGAGAATCGTTGACACTCCTGTAGGTCATTTTGAATTAACCGTTCTGCAACTCCCATAAGCGAATCAGGATAGAAATTTCAATGAGATTCGCGCCAAGGGAAGAGCACTTCATAATCTCGTTCGCAAGCTGGAAAGCGCAGGGTTAATTAAAGGAATTGTGCTGATAGGCGATATCGACATTGACAAAAAGAACGTATTTAAACGAGGTGGTAGTAAAAAGCACCCCAAGGTCAATCTTGTCACATAAAAAGGCAAACATTTTTGTAAATGGATCAACTTTATGCTGAAAATTCGCAAATCAACGCCTCATTGATTTTGTTGGTTCTCTGCAGGCACTATAGCAAAAGTATGTCCCTAGGGAGAAGTTATATATCCTCTTCCTTGCCTTGTAAATGCATTCCTATAACGGTCCAAAACCTCCATGGTTAAGCAGACGATGTTTTCATGATAGTAAGTGGCGAAACAAGGAGTATCACGACAAATCGTGTGCAGTACTAACTTAATTTGGATTTCAGCTGTCGCGCTATCGCTATCGACAAAACGGTTTTGGTACCATAAACAAGGAAAAGCACAGTGCCGGGATCGATCTCTAAAGGGAGAGCTATAGATTTTTTACAATTGGCCAAATAGTGAGGGTGATACTAGATGCCAAACTCAACTGGAACCAACATTTTCATTTTGTGATGGAAAAGACAGATGGGGGTACATGAGTTCTAACAGCCAAACACCATGTATTGGATATATATGTATCATCATAAGGCCCTTGGTAACTGATTGTGCCTTAGTGTGGTAGCAAAATTCAAAGAATTGCATGCCTTTTCTCACCAGGGCTATTCGCACCTTGTCGACGGCAGCGCTGGAGACTCTGCTGAACTTGATACCCACATCTAGTACAAACGCTGCGCTGAGGGTGAGAAAGAATGGCTCCCGATGCCCCCTAAGATCTTGAGGTTGAGGCCGGCTTCTATGAATATACAAAATAGACCCTCCTCGGGTTGAGCTGGCTATTCTCAATTTGATCGTTTGTTTAGGGACCGGGCATTCAGAGCTTCAAAGTCAATCAACAGGCGGTCGCCATGGATTCATAAGGTATTCATACTGAATTCATCGGTTCGGAACCGCCTATTGCAGTACCCAGCAGTTTGGTAAAAATTTCGACCATAATCAAATATAGAGAATACTGGACGTCCTCGGGTGTTGCTCGACTTCATGCGGTTTCTTCGTGTCTCGCAACGCGGCCGAAGAGTTATTAGGGCCCAGTTTAAAGAATGCCAAATCGCCCTAAATTACTATCAACGGCAGATCGGCAGGGCAGAAGACCCCACATACAGGTTGCTTTCTCTATCACTAGTAGGAGCAGTATATCGTTGTTTAATGCGTCTTTAACAGTCAATCGCGAGCGAAATATCTCTAGGCCGAATGCTGAGCCTGTTCAAATGTAAATTTGAAGTACAGGGGCTGTTTAAGAGTGCCATAGGTGACAACCGTGGCACTTTTGACCCTGGTAGCTCATTAAAAGAAAGAAAACAAATTATCATTTTAGTGCAACTTTCAATCTTCAGAATACTGTTATGAATCAGTTTAGTTACTTTTTTTACGCAAAAACAATTTTGTGGACAATCCAATATTTTAAGCCTTGGAACTGTAACCTTCAGAATTTTACTTCTTCTTTTATTTATTTTCTCTTTCTCCCGTAATATAAACATTCGAATTGCTGTATCGTATTCGAGTATGTATAATAAAAAGTAATGTTCACCTTTTTATTGTAAATCAATCCATGTAAGATGAAGTACTCGAGTAACCATGAAATTAAAGCATTTTCATATCCGTAATAAATACACAACGAATATATCGAAATCTCCTGAATATGAAAACTAGCAGAATCTCGGCAAAGGAGGAATACTTTTGTCCTTCTACGCAATAGGGAAAAATCACAATCTAAAAGTGAGTTAATGAAATTACTTTGCTCTCGAACAACAAACAAAAGTAAAGAATGCCCTCGTTGAATATTTCATGAAATTACAAGTATCCTTCAGGAAATTTGTTGTGATCTAGAAAGTAGTTCCCAATCGACGAGCGTAGGCCATTGCTATCGTCCATTATAGTTGCCATTTTGCTAGCTAAAAACTCGTATAACGAAAAGATACTCTCAACTCGAACCTCTTTATCAATGGGTTACAGAATCAGTGGAGTGAGATGTTCAAGGCAATAAACGGCTTTCAATTGGTTTTTTATTGCAACGACTCGCGTTTTTCTCATCCAACAAGGCTCAAAGTATGCTTAGACAGAGGGCATATCATGGTTTTATAGCCTCGAATGGTGTGGGGCTCCGTTTGGGCAGGATGGTAACTCCCTTCGACAGCAAATAAACGGCTCATTGAAAAACCAGAAGAGGTCGGGGAATTATGACTCCAAGTGTAGATCTACAAGTTCAGCACTTTTTACAAGAAGTGACTCACATCGATGAGGGTTGAAGTCGCCGGATTCTATCAGGCAAGTGTTGTGATTATATTTAGGTAATATCCTCGATGAAATGTTTGTGAAAAAGTTGATATTTGCCAAAATCATCATGAATTCTTAAATTGAAAAATCTGTGCTGAACTTTCAATTTGAATAAATATTTTTCATCCATTTGCCGAAACTGGGGGGTAATGGGGGTTGATCCCAACACTTAATAGTGTGCTAGAATGAAAATAACCCCGTTTTGTCGCGAACATTCATATCATGATGCAAAGTCTGCGCTGATTTATTGATAAAAACGTGGGCATTGCTCTAGTGCAGCACAACTGCATGCCCGCTTTCGAGTGGATATTATGCAAAAACATGGGTAAGTGGTGACAACAAATCAAATTTCCAGCAGATGTAATCTCTGTGGGGTCTGTAAATATACAAACCACTCGTTGCTTTCATTTCGCTAGTATTCAGTTAACGGCGAAAATTGAAAAATTTTTCGCCCTTTCATTCCTATGGAGTACTCACATGAAAATTTATTTCTTCCTTCGATTGAGAACGTGTGAATTGGCTTTTATTGCGCCCAGAAATGTTTTATTTATGGGATAAAGCAAGGGCCAAAAGGGTCTTGAGTGGGGGGACTGTAAAGCTACAACTTTAAATTCAACTGTAGAAGTTGTGTGTTTTTTTTTAAAAAAATTCGCTGCGATTTTACTTCCATTCAATCTCTTCCTTCGTATGCAGTGTGCCAAATTGGTTTTCAATAAAATTGCTGCACATCACCCACTATTACCGGGGAAAGTTGTGCACGGTATTAACATCACTTTATTTATGTGTCACAGCAATTTACTTGTAAAGCAAAATCTTTATTTGCAGGTTTTAGGTGAAGGTTGTCTATATTTGTTGTTATTTTAAAATTAGTATTTGTTTTACTTTTTGACCAAGTAATCAATGTTAGTTTGTAAGCCACAATATTCATCAGATTCGATATATTCCCTGCGGTCATTTGTAAAAACTAAATAAAATAGAAAAATGTCCACTCGATTGTTTTTAACCATAAGCACTTTTTAACCGCAACAAATCTCCATAACCACAAAGGTTTAACTTTGAGACAAAAAATCTCGCTACGTCATAACTATTCTGTTTTTATTAAAAATTGCAATCTTAGATATGCTCCAAAGCGACCACATTTCTTTGCTTTATTCATGGAAATTTATAGTTAGTTTAAAAGCAGCAAATCAGTACGTCCGGAGAATGCAGAATAATGTGGATTCTACGTTGTTTTTTTTATGTTTACAGCATCGCACCGTTTCTGATGTCCGTCGGTGATTTGTTTTTCGATGCGGTTTCACACCAGCGCTCTACCAAAGGTTGTCTACCATTTTGTTTCCATTGGTCCCAATGTGCGCTCTAAGCCAATTCACTCTTCATATTATTTTGCAGGTATGCGAACTGTTTAGGTTTTGATGCAGTCACCTCGGTCTGATTCATAAACCAGATTTCCCAGTACTATTAGTGTGTTCTTTCGCTGCACCTTACTCTGTGATCCAGAGCGTACAGTAGCCGGTCACGAGTAGCTTAACCGGTTAATAACAGGTTGACAAAGCTCCGCTTAGGTCGAATCTTCACTTAATGGACGGTACACAATTCCTTGTGCTGGCGTCTAACCCTTTGTCGGTTGGTTAGCAGGATTCAGGAGGCACAAGACTCCGACGCGTTTGTCTCTCGCTAAGACCGGCTCTGGGTCAACTGGCCTCTTAAAAAAATGAATTCACATAACATCCGAGAATTCAAACGCAAAGTTCACCACCTCATGCATGCGCAGACTCCCCTTAACCAATCCTGTCCTTTTTCTATCCTTCGAGCTAAGCACTATGAAGGGAACGACTTGACAGACTGGTACTAAATATAGACTTTCAGCTTAGACTTTTACATAAAAAAACACAGCGAGAAGGCTTAGTTTAAAGCTCTGAAAAGGCTACCGCACCTGCTTATAAATCTTCCAGTCTCCCTTTAGTGTTATATGATATCTCTTGTTGAACCTCATTTTCGGAATCTCTTCCGTATGCAGATGCGCTTTTTCCGAATGCATGAACTGAAGGTCGACGGGGAAGGGGTTATACTACCTGCATCAACCTGCAACCTGTTAGGTAGTAATTTTACTTGTTCTTATGCTGTGGGTGAATTTTGAAGCGTGTAGTTCTAAGGGTAGTTTTTCGCATCCCACATAGCATCACGGTGTGTTGGCGCGGTGTTGTCTTTGTCTACCCACTTCTACGTTTAGCATTTTTGTACAGGATCCACTTTTCATCGCCAGTCATAATTCGTACCAAAACAGGTTCAATTCGGAGACGTGACAGCAACGAAGAGTACACTCAGTCACTCTCTGCGTGCGATTGGACTCCAAAAGTTGATAAGGAGCCTATTGACCCAGCTTGCTGACTTTCCTGATGCCATGAAGCAGTTGATGAACGGCTGAATGACCAATTAAAAGCTTCTTCGGTAGTTCGTCAATGGTGCCTATGAGGTTTTGTTCTAGGAGGGTTCGCTCCACGGGCGAGGCTCATCTTATAAACTGTAGTTTTCGGCTGGGAATTTCTTGAACCAACGTTGCCACTGGCTGACACGCGTATTTTTCATTCATCATAAACTGCATTAACATTTGTTGCATTTTCGGTTGCATTATTACCTTTATTGAACTCGTAAAGTAAACAGTGCCGAATATGTTCTTTTGTCGGTTCCATTACTTCGTTAAAAAAGTACCGTTAAACCTGCACTATATACTTCTAACTTTGCACTAAGAACAATAAGAATAAGGTAACATTACTACCTGTTTTTATAAGAAGTTGGGTTTGACGCCTCCCCCGCCAATTCATGAAAAAGGTTACCTATACGTCTTGCGCTTTGCGTCCAATTATGGCGAAAGCGAAGGCTAGTATCTGGGAAGTTGATTGAATTCATCATCATTGGCGGTACAGCCCTCTGTGAGCCTTGGCCTCCTGAAGAAGTTTCTTCCAACGTTCTTGGTTCTGCGTCTCTTTCTTTCAGTTCATAATCCAAATTGTGCGTAAGTCCATTTCGATGTCGTCTTTATATCTCTTTCTAAGTCTTCCTTGTACGAAGGTCTCTGGCGTTTGGAGGAACAGGATTTTTGGGGAGCGCTTCCTCAGTCATTGCCATTATATGTCCTATCCAGCGAAGACGTGATATCTTGCTGCTTTTGGTTATAGTTTATTGAATTACAACTTCGTATTCTCACTTGTGTCGTCATTTTGCACAATTATATTAACCTTTTAAGGAAACGTATTTCTCACGTGTTACTCCAGAACTCTCTTTTATAAAGCAGGCCATAAGCATTTCTGTAGTCTAAAAATAAAAGATGTATATCAATGCTGCTGCTGTCGATCTGTTTTTTTCTAAATCCTGCTAAGTAATCTCGTACTTTGTCTTCCATATATGGAATTGTATTACCAATCAGAGTGCATTGTCTAGTACTAGTTGAAGCAGATGGCAGATGTCTTGTATGGTGGTAAAATGTTGGCGTTCAGGCAGGAGGGCGATATTTTCAGTATTATCGTATTAGCGATACAATTTTGTCCAGGCTGTTTGCTACATTCCTGCTTTGGCTCAAATAGTCTATGAAGACGTAAAAGGTCGAGTTTGATGGCGCGGTTTTGCACCTTGTCTAGCCATTTTTAAGGCGCCAGCACAGATAAATAACTTGTACTCGACGGGGGCCGAATATAGGTCTTGTAGATTGCAGCCCTGGCTGCTGGTGGAAGAAGAAATTTCAATCTCTTAAGAAATCCTACGCATTCAGATGCTTCTTTGGTGATTTGGAATTTGTGATCATTAAATTTTCAGATCTTCAGATAAAGGGTGCAGTCAAAAGTCAGCTAAATGCGCAGTCACTTGATGTTGAATGCCGAAAATGCACAGCAGATTTGCAGTCACTGTAAAATTAAACCAAACCCGTGCAATTTGTTTACAGTTGTTTTTGCTCATTGGACGACTAAATGCACGGAATGCGCATTTAGCTGACTTTTTGACCGCACGCAAAGTAATGCCTATGGTGTTAAGTGATGGGTCACCTGTTAGATTCACACTGGGTACTGAGACAGAAGGAAGATCGGTGCATATTTTATTACTGTTGAGACAGTACTTCGTTTTGGGCGTTGGATTCGCCACGATTACTGCTAACCTGTCAAAAATGAGTTCAATGTCAATATGAACGCTGTTAACAATCTTCAAATGTGTGACATTATTCTTCAATGTATACTCCAGATTTAATAAATATATCTAATTTTAGGGACCTTGCGTTCCTATACTCCTATTCTAATATGACCTTTAAAATCTTTTTGCAAATATTAAAATAATATTTATATCCGATCTTCTTTTCCAGATATCTGTGTTCTCCCAATACAAGGATTTCACCGTAGGTTCCAGATCACCATCAGCACTTTCATATTAATTGCCAGCAATTAAATTATGAAGAAAAATTATATTTTTTTTTTCTGTGGTAAATTCTTCTTTCGTAACCCCCATAATTATTCATTATTTTCGCCCCCGAAGCGAATCTATTTAAAAAAAGTAATTAAAATTAAAATTGTTGAAAAATGCCTTTTAACACATAAAATCATAAAAAAAAAAATATGTGAAAATAATTTTCCCTTTAGGAAATTTTAAAATATTTAACTTTTCGCCTGTTTGTGGATAATCGTCCCTGTTGGCTGCATGCGTGATACATTTGCATATACGCTGCTTTTTACGTTTTTATGCCTACCAAAAAGGACCCGAGGATACAAAAAAAAAATAATATAATATGTAAAAGTTTCACTGTTCCTCATTTATTGGTAAAATTAAGTGAAAATTATTCATTTTCTTTTGCGTATTTATTTTATTGTGCCAGGGAATATTGAAAAATACTTGGGGTGTCGCTCGATTTTCATTTTGCGAATTGTTGCCTCGTATTTATTTTTATTTTATTTTATTTTTTTTTTCGTTTTGTTGATTTTTAATGAAAGTCCGATTCGCATTTAATTGTTGTTGGGACAACTTTTTTTTTTAAGTAAAATTTATTTACCTTAAATTTTAGATTTATTATTTTTAAAAATGATAACAATTAATGTACGAGTATCTTAGTTGTGTTATTTTAAATATAAATATAATTATGTTCATTTTTGTTATTTTATTTCAATTTGGCTCTTGTTGATTTGATGGCGGATAACAAATTTATTATTTAAAATAATAATATAATTTTCAGAATCATTAAATTGTATAAAATGATAATTTTTATCGTTTGTGTTTTTTGCCACATGGTTGACATTTTCCGCAATGCTAAAAATAAAGCGTAACATTGGAAAATGTATTATTTGAACAGCTTACAAAAATAAATCAAATCGTTTTTGACGAATAATTAAGCATAAAATGGTTTGCATAATTGTATATAGGCATAGGCAATAAAGGTCGTAGATAGTGTGCTTTAATTAAATTATGAAAAGTAAATATTGGAAATATGTTTGAACTATTCGATGGAAGTCGGACTTCCGGATAAATAAAAAAGCACTGCCTTAGTAATATTAAGGTGTCATAGACAATCCCTTGTAATTTATCGTATTTTGATCTTTAACTCCTTTCAGACGGTCTAGTTGACTGCATATGCTTCTTTTTCTTCATCTGGCCTGTCACTCTTTAGTATAGGGACATCACTTTCATGACTACCGCTTCTCATCACTCCTGGTCTTGTACCATTGCTTGCCATATTAAGATCTTTAATGTGCTGTTGTGTTATTTCTGCTCCTGGTTGAAGTTTCAGGCCTTGAAACCATATTATGTATAACAACCGGTCTATGGGTATTTACTTCTGTGCTGCTTTGGATCGAAACCACGCGCCATATCAACTTCGCTTTGAGCCAGCTGTAGAGATCAGATCCCATTGCAGCTCCTCTTTAGTTTCGTACATCATATAGTTCTTTTAACATACAGTCGATTAAGGTACTTGGGCAATGGATAGTTGAATTATATAATTATTTCATTGTTTATTACTACCATAAAAAGTTCGATGCTATAAACTGTAAATATGAGTGTTAAACCTTTACATTTCTAATCTTTTAGTAAATTTTGTTTCTTAAAGGTGATCATTGGCATTTAATGGGGGAAACAAAGATATAAAGGGAAGCTCAAAAATAGCCTCTGTAGCTGCAGTAGGAAAGGTACTTGTTGCACCTGAAATACTTAGGCAGGAAATAAATTTGTTACTTTTCTTCTGTGCCATTTATTTTGATCTATGCCACCACATAGGAGCAGCGTATGTGACCATGTGTCTAACCACTATAGAGCGAATGCTATAATTCACCAGAGCAATCAAACTTCGGAAGTAACGCGATTTAAAGGCGAAGCTTTCGTCTCTTTCGTAAATGGTACAAATATTGTTTTGTCGGTATTAATTCTTAGTTTCTTACTGATGTATCAATTCTGACCCAGGCTGAGGGCAGCTGGCTCTTTAGAAGTTAATCAATCACAATCGACCATAGGAGTGAAGAGAGGGCCATTTCTTGTTAGTAGCTGTTAACGCCCTTGACGTAACATAGCATGATGGAAAGGAAGCAGTTATTTCTGTGCATTTTAGGATGGATCTGTTCCATGCGGACTTGTAGGCGTCAATCCGTTTCCAGATCTCAATAGCGGTTTATGACGTGTTATCAAAACCTAGCCTTAGTAGATTCTATTTTAAAACGTTACTATTAACTGCGGGAGAAGTATTTCTAACCGATGCTGAAGCAGAGCTGGTAATATGACGTTCCCTCCGGCAGATTTGAGACGAATGAAGGTATCAATAGCCTACTTTATCTCATTGAGGGTAAACGTGCACCACGCGAGCCTTCTATTTGTATTTATTGCCCATGAATACAAACCCGCTTGCTCTGGGGGTTTCAAATTATGAAGGGGTAGAGAGGCAGGAAAGCAGTGTTTTTTAGGCAGTCGAAAACGCTTAATTGATCTTGCATCATATGCAACCTGGAGGCTACAGAAAAATTGTCTATTCCATCATAGAAATTCGTTTAGGACCTCCTGTTAGCTCAACAGGCATTGGCATCATACCAATAATTAGAAGAGCTTATTTTTTTCTGCAGCATGCCACTAGTTTGGCTCAGGAGGAGGCGTTTTCTCTTCGCTGGGAAAATAAGCTGGTGCTAGTGGCGACTTTCGGCATTTCGACGTCTGCCGCCACGAATCCCTCGAGGCAAACTACGGCAGACATGTGAAAGTAATACTAATACTAGTAATGATCATGCCTGCTTTGGGATAATCATGGGCATGGTTGTAGATTAACTTACATGGTTGGTAGGAAGCAGTCCCTCTAGCGCCAGCAGCGGCCTTAGCTGTTTCACGTAGCACCTTCTACTCCGTCCTCATTTTGCCTCTGGAAAAGCATCTGAAGGGGATCGCCGGAATTGTTTGAAAAGTAGCAGACCATCAGATCTGGGAACGAGGAATTGTATCCTCTTCTGCTACTTTATTTTTTCAGTGTTGCGTTTCAATCACTTCGCTGTGGTGTTATTGGCGCAGCTTACCAGACCAGAGCGAAGTGCAGACTTCAGAAATTTCATATGAAAGACCTTAATTTGGTCAATGATCCAAATCTCGTCGGTCTAATTGCTGGAATCTCCTTGAATGCCGACCTTTTATACTTATAGGAGACATGTATCTTGGGTGGGCCCCCGTTATTCCGACCATTCTCTTTGAAGGTGCGCTTTAAGTTTCTCGCTAATGAGAGGTGTGCTAGACGGTATTTTTGGCTCGCTCGATTTCACCGCATAGACTTTATAGCATCGGCATGCCCCTCTTCGATACTGATTCCTTGGTTTAGAACCAATTTAAACCCTTTCTGGCAGCACCACTCATTCTACGTTGTAGAAGCTTACCTTTGTCTACATGAGATACCGTTCCAGCTCTTCATATAGAAGGAACGCTGACGTTCTGATTCTCGATGAACACCTCGTCTAGATAGCCAAGGTCCTTAGCCCATTACAGAAACAAGCGAGAAAGTAAAAGCAGTCACAGCAGAATTCCGTGTTATTGTGGGTAGGATTATTGAAATTGAAAGTCGTCGAGTTCATCGCTACTCTGTCTAGAATTAAATTTGTAATGGCCTCGATTCCCAGATCCGGCAGATCGGACACTCCCGCCGCAACTGCAGATTTATGATCCGCAAAAATTTTTCTGCGTATTTGAAACGTCAAATTTGCCTAAGCAAATCCGATATCGCGTATTTCATAATCGCGTGAGTGTTCACTCTGAATTTTTTCGGTAATTAAACCCGCATTCAATCCGCGACTGCGGTTTTGAATTCGCAACTGCGGATTTGAGAATCGCAAAGTGTCAAATCCACATTCACTTCCGATCCGCCGGATCTGGGAATCGAGGCCAATGATTAAAGACCAGCATTGAATTTAAAAAGTTGTGGTGTTTTGCTTTTTCATGCTCGATTGATATCAACTAAATCTTATAATCACGAAAAATAATTGGAATAGATAAAAAGTTAAAAATAATAAAAAAATTCCCAACCGCAATTACACTTCAACTTTTCAGAGTTTTTCAAAATTTATTTCGTTCTTTATTTCTGCACGATTTAATTTATCGAGCGACAATATTAACAATATATTATTAATAATAATGCAAAAATGGAATTTAAATGAAAAACTTAAAAGCAATAAAAAACTATTTAAAAACTATTTAATCAAATTTATCAAAAATTAAACTTTTAACTTGATCGTAGGCTAGAATCTATAAAGAGACTGTCAAAAGCTTAACTTCAACTTCAAAATATGTGAAAATTAACAAAAAATAATAAAAAGTAACTAATAACAGAGAAAGAAAAACAAAAAAATAACCAAAAAATAATTTAATTATCAATGTAAATTTTTTTGTATTGTGCAACAACATTACAATAATGAATGGTTCTCGTTTTACAACAATAAACAGTGTTAAAATATAAGTATTAAAAAATTAATAAAACTTAAGGAAACTTGGCAGCATAAATTAAAATTAAAAAAAAAATTTATAATAATTAAGAATCAACTACTTTATGTAGATTAGACACAATGGAAGCCATAAGCAAAAATTGAAATCGACAATAACAAAAAAATACTTAATTTTTTCTTGTTAGTTAAATAAAAATTAAAAAAAAATCTTGTTACAAATACAAAAAAAAATGTGTTAAAAATTCGCTCTTTAGGAAAAATATTTTCTTTTCATCAAAAATAATTGGAACAAACTTGATTTGCGTGAAGTTGGCTCGCGTGAACTCATTTCCTAAAAATCAAATTTGTGTCCAAAATTTTTTTCCAGTTTTTAATTTTTTAATCAATTCTTCGGCTTTTTTTCCGCCATTGAATTGGTGCTCGTGCCTTGACACCTTGGGGCCACCTGAGACAGGTCAGATGGAGCTTGCATTTCTTATTTTGTCTTTTCTTTTTGCCTTTTCAATCTCGACGGTATCTTTGCGCACGAATTTTTTTTGAATAAATGAATTTTGTTTATGTTACGCAACATACTACAAGTTCGCATTTATCGGCCGAGTTATTGATAGCCAAAAAATGAAAGGGACTGGGTCAATGGACCAAAACCAGTTTGGAGATTGTGAACTTGTGGATGAGTGGATTATAATATTTATTATATTTTAAAGCTTTTATATAGTCCGGATGAACTTGCGCCCTGTTGCATTGGTAACGGCAGAATTTGTTTATTTTATTATTCAGTTATTTTATTGAGGTCTTCCATATGTACCTTCCGCTATGGTCTTGGTTACAAAGCTGGGTTATTTTTGGTTGAAGAATGCTTCTTCAAAATTTGATCAAAAAGAAGCAAGAAAGATCCAGCACTAACCATTGCAATGACTTCGCTAATTTATAAAATTTTTGGCAGATAGGCTTCGTAATTTTTGATCTTATGAGGAAATGAAACCCCGATGATGAAAGTGATTTGAATTATAGAGTTTCAGCTTAATTGGCAACTCACTTGTGTATAATAGAGCTGGTTTCTAGTGCCTCGAATTTCTCTTTGGACGGCATTCGACTTAATTGACAATCAGAATACGTTGGCCTAATGAAAAATGTGAGCGAGATTAGTACATCGATTTAGCAAATTGTAATCAACTTTTTTTTGGAAACCCTCGAACCCTACCGAAAAATTTGTGATGGCTGACTTTACTTATTTTTTAATGGCTTTCGTTATTGCAAAGATCGAGTTTTTTCAAGTCTTTCACCATCTTCGACATCATCGGACTGAGTTGACTAAAGGCGGGCACACACGTTCTGGAAGTTCTTTGCGGTAAAACTGCTCACTTGAGGCTGTGAGGATGTTAATTAAAGGAAGTTTTAATAGCAGTTGCTTTCCATGTTTCTGAACCATATAATTAATTACTCGGCTGTACAAAAGGGATCCAGTTCTAGGGTCTCGCAGCTTCTTTCATCACCGGTTCCCAGCCCACGTGTCTCTCTTTGGTGTTTCGATTTTTCTAGCAGAGGTTTGAGCTATGTCGCGATCGCATAACTAAACCCTACCGCAAAATACTTTCCAAGCAGGCTCTCTTTACTCATACCAGCTAGACATTCTGCTCTAACTTCCGTCCTAGACCCTACCAACCTTGGTGGAATCTCCTAAATCGCCCTCCCTCCCATAAGAGGCCAACAATTCTCCAAAGGACTTTCCTCTCCAACACGGACAAGCGGTCACAGTGCTTTATGCTGGGCTCGGATCCTTATCTGAGTACTGAGTCCTCTTATACAGTAGGAGATTGGATGCCATAGGCCCCTGTGCTGAAAGTCAAATCGTGCTTCGTGACAAGTCGTTTGAGCTGAATAAAGTGACGTTTCATTCGAATTACGACTTTCAGCAAAGGGGCCTAGAAAGGAAGTGCTAAGTTGAGTTTAGGGCCCTTTGCTGAAAGTCATAATTCGACCGAAAGGTCACTTTATTTAGCTCAAACGACTTGTCACGAAGCACGACTCGACTTGCAGCACAGAATTGTATCAATAGTTAGATGCTTCCATTTGAATTCCAGAGGACATGTTCTGCGGTTTGTGTTTCTACCTGACGGTCTACAAGTGTCGGTATCAATTTTACTCATGAAATTCAGGTGCTACCGGACTGCAGCACGGTCTGTTAATACTTTGAGTTTGGGTTTAGTAAGCTCGATAAGTTCCGTTGCTCGAGTGGGGGTAATTAATTTCATGGCTTGTCTCATACACATAAATCCAATCCAAACAATCCATTTTCTTCCCATATTTGAAGAGTTTCTTTCTTTGTGACTGCTGTATACATTACAATTACAGAAAAACTCTGAACCAATAAACGGGGCACAGGCCCCTGTGCTGAAAGTCGAGTCGTGTAATGTGACAAATCGTTTGAGTTGAAGAAAGTGGCGTTTCAGTCGAATTACGACTTTCAGCTCAGGGGCCAGAAATTGGAAGTGCTAAGTTGACTTTAGGCCATTATATTGAAAGTCTTAATTCGACTGAAACGTCACTTTCCTCAACTCAAACGACTTGTCACATTACACGACTCGACTTTCAGCACAGGGGCCACAGTCGCCTTTTCTTGGCTAGCCGACTTGCTTATTTCATGAAAATGTGGACACCCGGTCCACTGACACTGTATTCATAGGTCCAGAAGTCGCTATTGGAGCCTCACCAATTAGTAAAGAGGACCAATGATGATCGTTTGGCTAATTCCAATCGATTTCATCTTGTGCCATCTTAGAAATTAGCCAGTAGAAAGGGTGCCAGGAGAGTAATTGGCTTGAGACATGGGACTCTAAACCAGCATCCAAGGAGGATTAGATCTCAAGTCGCGCATAGTTTATGCGCAGAAAATTGATTCGTTACATTTATGAATTCAAGATCTGCTTTGCAGATTTTTGAAAGAATGCAAAGCATGCGTTTTTGACCAGGTCCTATAATAGACCAAGTGATGTCCGCGGTCCAATTGAAAGTGATACCTCATGAGAAAAAATCCAAAGTACCACATCTAAGGAAATGACCTTTATTGCATTAATTCATATTTTCCACCACATCCACTGGAGTTCAGTTATTTTTCCCATGCTTAGTTCAAATCTAAATGCATTATTGTTAATAAAAAGAATAGCATAGGTGACAACCGCCACATTCTAGCTACTTGGCTGCGTTTTTCACATGGGTTAGACTGTTTTTTGTTAATATAATCAAGGGTCTTTTTTCGGCACAAACATTTTCAATCAGTTGCTTCTTCATTAATTCAAATTCACCTTGAATTTTCTTTCCCAAATTTTCTTAGGGACTGTAATACAATATCAAGAAAAAAACCGAATGTTAACTTTGTCATGCAGACCGGAAGCCAACCGCGTTCCCCATCGCGCAGCCTCAAGGTGTTAAGGTTTGTTTTTTTTTTAGTTTTATTAATTTCATATCTTCACCAAAGTATTTTCATCTAATTTAGCTAAATAAATTGTTGTTAAATCCTGGAAGTGTGCTTTTACTCCAGGATTACTAGTTGTAATGTGTTCTTTGCAAATTGTTGAATATTTCATAGAATATTTACGAAGTACCGAAGTAGCGTTAACAAAATTCTTTTATGCGTGTTTTCACATAAGATTAGACTCCGCTAAGACAACCTTCAGAATATATTTAAATCTACTTTAAGTCAGCCAAAAACTCTAATGATAAGGAAACTACACTATTTTTAGGCTAGATAACAGTGGGAAACTTGGCCGCTTCCCTCTCGTTCCCTTGAGCACTTCGTCACGATTTTTAGTCAATCTGAAAACGCTTTTCTTGTGTTCCGCTTTTTTCCATTCACGAGATCCGCGCCTTTTTCCGCAATATGCAAAACTGATAAATTAATCGAGAATGTGGTATTTTACATAAAATAAATAAGAAAAAAAAATGTTTTTATCGGCTTAGAGTAGGAATAGCAATGATGGCTGCCGTGCGATGTTGTGCCAAGCACTGATAGTTTGTTAACGTTGTTCGGAGGCGATCGCACCTTAGTAGGGTTTTTTTTGATAACGACGACGGTGAATGTTTGCTAACTTTAGGTCAATTTTGTAACAAATTAAGAAAAGTGACAATGAACTATTGATTTTAGGTTATGTGATCGTTGTTGACAAGTATTAAGACAAAAGAACACACACACACATTTAGCAAAGGATTGTGAAAAAATAAATTAATTTAAATATAAATATTAAAAGATTGTAGATTTCTTGTAATCCTTAATTTTGTAATGTTTTTAGTTTTTGAGAATGAGTGGATCCTTGAGGGATTTAAAGGTAAGACATCCTAGAACAATGGCGTATAGCGTAGTAGAAGCAAAAGGATTTACCGGCAGATAGACGGCATGGTAAGTAATTCCTTCTCCTCTTCATTCATTTCTGTTCTGATCGCGACGGCCCGCAACTCATATCGGTCGGTTGGTGGGAGTCGTCTTGTTTAAGCAGGTATATATCATAGTAATAAGGATGTTGTGGTGATCCCGATACCCGATGATTGTGTCACCGGCACAGTTAAGCGAAAATGAGATTGTTACATCTACTCAAGCACCTTCTAGACCCTTTACCTATCCAATTCCATTCTATCCTTCAAATCAAGCGTACTTAGCCGTGACCAAAAATACTCCATGAATACCATTCTAATAGATAAATAAAAGTTTTTGCATGCGGAGTTGGTTTTGGGCAACCTTTTTATAGCATGGGCTGGGCCAGAATAAACGTTACTTTTTTCCGGGGGCCGTAATAACCAATTAGCACCTTCTTGTGATCTGTAATTTTTTTAGAGTTGAGCCGGACTTACACGAAGCAGTACATTTGTCCCTTTACACGATGGTAAATTTTACTGAGGCCTCAATTTTTTGAAATGTCCCGGTTCAAAAATATATGAGTGTGTATCGAGATAAATGAGGCGAGTTGTGATTGTAATTACGTAGTGGAGAGATAAGAGTTTTTTCTTTCTTACTTCCTTTGGGGCAGCAAAATTCAACTTAAAATGAGGCGAGGTGAGGTGAGGTTGTAACTACGAGAGGCATTTCTTATTTTTTTGCGGCAGTAAAATATGTATCCAACTTGAGCTGAGGCGAGGTGAGTTTTCAAATACGAACTGGAGAGGCATTTCTTACTTCTTTTGAGGCAGTGAAATTTCCAACTTGAAATGAGGCGAGGCAAGATTGTAAATACGTACTGGAGATATATTTCTTACGTCTTTTGCGGTAGCAAAAGTTCCACAGGTGAGGTGAGATTGTAAAATATAAATATACATTGTGGAGGCATAGGTTTCTTACTTACCCTGAGGCAGGTTAATGCATATAAGCTTCTTTCTTTAATTTGCTGGTTTTTGTCATTTTGGCATTACAATGGCCCCTTGCCTAATTTGAAGTATGAAATTGTACCGGCTCAAAACAAAAAAGAGGCATCTCTTACCAACTCATTTTATAATCGTGTCCTTCCCAATACTAAATTTTTAGTCTGCATTTGAAGTGAAAGCTGCTTTAATGGGGTAAATCACACTATCCATCACTCGGTCCTCAACTCAAACAGGTTTGTGTATAATGTAGGTATGATCCTCTAAATATTAATTTTTCTGTCTCTTTTTCGTGTAACGAGTGAGACGGGGATTTTCTCATAGTTTTCTCAGAGCTCCGAGAACGATGTTCTAATTGTGTTAGAGTGATAGATGGGTGAGTCTGACAAACTTTCTGAGGCAAATTGAGGAAAAACGAACTTCCCTGCTACTTATTTCTCTATTAAACCGGTTTGCGGATGATAAAAGAAATGAAGCATAGTTTAACTTACCCCAATGGATGTAACATGCAATTTAAACTATACGAAAAACATTGAAATATAATTGTAATTATAAAATAATTTTATAATTTCTTCTAAACATCTCGCGGACCGGATAGAAACTTTTCGCGGGCCGTAGGCTACCCACCGCTGCAGTACACTGTGAAACAAGTAATAATCGGATGGTGCAATGCCCGGTAAATATGGTGAATGCGGCATTGTGACATTCAATCTGCGCGCGATTTATGCAGGAACTGATCTACTCCTGGGAGCATGATTGCCCTAGAGTAACAATGCTCATGGGAAAAAGACTAAACTGCCTTCTTCTTTCGTTGCCCGAAGACGAAGGTATGCCCAGGTTTGTTCATAGCCTCGGGCTACATGCCTGGAGAAAAGCCGTCAGGAGACTTCTGGAGAACATTCAACTTATGATTGGTGAGACGCCAAAGCATACCGCGTGGGAAAGCACCAATGACGGGGTTGGCACTAATAGCCCAAATAGGTCTAGTGCCTGCAAAGACGCCCTTTCATAGAATTTAATGGCTTTAGACCAAATATATGTTCTTGTTTGTCTAACAGAGGTGGTAACCAAAGTATTCAACTTTTGATGAGTCCAGTCTGTGTGCTCTAGATATCGGCAAGGCTTTTAACGGAGTGTGTTACCCTGGTCTGTTGTCTAAACTCCAAGCTATTTTTATTAACTCGGTTCAAAAGAACTGCATTGAGTTGAGAGCTTCCTCTATGACTATTCAATCAAGGTTGTATTGGTATACTCAATGGTGCATCCATCTTTTCATATCGCAGGCATAACATTTGTGGCAACCGCACGCAACCTAATTTCTAAGTAGTTCCTCCCACAGAACTCCAATCCAAAGCGCTGAGTCATCCATCCATGGCTTAAACCTGCGTTGACTAATTAACTCGATTATCATTCTCGGTATTATTCCAATTCTAAATCCATAGGCGAATCTCCACGTAAACAGGTAGTTACTTTCGAGGGAAATAAGAATAATTACTTTGAAAATCATTTTGGGAGTAGATTGGGAAAAGATGAAAAGAAAAACGTGGGAAAAATGTTGTTAGCAAAATTGCAATTAAGAAAGTTTTTTCTTAAAAGTTCGTCGAGACAATTCTTCTCCAAAAACAAATCATTTCAATTTAAAAAAATAAAACAAGAGTTAAATAAATAGTTCAAATAAAACAAAATCACAGAAAAGTGTATTGAAGACGAATTACGAAGCAAAATAACAACCTTTTTGCTGATGTTCTGAATGTATCAAGTTTGTTTTAAAGCAACACATTCGGCTTTCAAGCAAACAAAGTCAGCAATACTTAGTTGCAGGATTTGATTGCATTTATTTTCACTTTCACCAGACCTCAACTATTCCATTTATTGTACAACACTTGAACTATAAACAATTTATTACCTGTAATCAAAAATTCCGTAGTAATAGTTACTTCTTATTTCCAGGTTATGATTTTATTCATTTTTACTTTCACAGACTGCAATACTTGATCTATCATTAATTTAGTATCTACATGTAATAAAATTTCACAAGTAATATTGGTTACTTAGTTGCAGGCTTTTACAGACTTCAACTTTTAAAATTGCATTCACTATCAATAATTTAGTATCTCTTATCTAATTTCATATATAATATTTTCTTCCTCGACCAGCGCCGATCTAAACAGCACGACTTTTTTGGAGAAAAAGCTTAATTAAAAAAACAAACCGATCCAATGCCAATCCACCTGCGCAACTTGCTTACTATGTATTTCGCTGGCACCATATTGCAAGTTGTGCCAAAATGGATGTCTAACTATACATCATATTTTTTTGGATTAATTAATTTGTATAGAGTTTTATGTAGATTTTTCCAGATTGTAGGCTAGCCCCTAAAATAGGATCGTTTAGAGGTGGGCGGGCGAGCCTTCCCTAGAGGAATTCCTTTCAGGGACACCCCGCGAATAAGATAAGTGAGCCGCCATATGCCAGGAAACACGAAGAGCCTGCATGCAGTATACGTAAATGACGCAGACGTTCCAGAGGTAAGGAAGCAAGAAATTGTGTAAGTTCCGATGGATAAGTTCCGAGGATTGCCGTTGAAAAAGCCTTTGGGCTGGATGGTATAGCGAACAGAGCGGCGAAGCTGGTAGCCAGTGTTGCACCAAGTGGCTTCGTCCAAGTAATCACAGCATGCCTGAGGGAAGGAGTGTTTCCTGAGCAATGGCAGCATCAAAAGCTTTTGTTCATCCCGAAGCCGGCTAAGCTCGGGGACCCGTCGGCATAGAGGTCAATGGCGGCGTTTATGTGCAGGGACCGAAATGGTCCAAAGTACCAAAAAAGGTCCAAAAAACCCGCATAAACGAGCACGGGATCGAAAATGGGGATTTTTTTTGACCTTTTTTGATACTTTGGATTTGGACTGGTTCGACCCCTGCACATAAATGCGGTCAATGTGACTCCTGAACACCATGGACAAGCTTATAGAACGAGTGATATGGTGACCATTTTTATCGTAACATAAGGCTGGTCGTCCACTGGAAGCGTATTCGAGCGGCTACGCGCTTCGGCTGCATAAGCGGCTACACGCGGCTATGCGCGACAGATCCAACATAAAGAATTTCATGTAAGCATCGTCCACTGCAGGCGACTTTGAACAGGCGGCTATAAGCGTATTCGTGCGTGCCGCCCGAATCCAATTTGATTTGGATCGGTCGCGCGTTGCCGCGCGAATTGGAAAAGTTTTCTCCAAAGCCTTCTATATTTACAAGCTATTTTTTTGAATATACGTATGCGGTTGTATGAAGTCCCAACCAATTTAAGTGAAATATCAAAATCCTATTAAAAACGAGAAGAGAATTATTATCTATATTTAGTTGATTCCTTGATGGTTCCTAGGTATTCTAGTCCGATACATATATTCCGATATGTCCATTTATTTTTGTTGTTGAAGATTTTTGTTTTGATTATTTTTACTTGAATATTTTTTTTTTTTTATTATAATTTTGTTGAATATACGTTTTAGTTTGTGCTGTTGTTGCGTTTCGACTTCTAGCACGAATATGCTTGTTTTAAAAAAAAGAAAGGAATAGTCTGTCTGAAGTTAGAATCCCTTATGATAATTGGCGCTATGGCATCCAAAATATATTGGAATGTGTTGGGGCTCATACGATAACAATCAAAAAATTTAAGGGGATTTCCCTCTAATTCACTGTCTAGATGATGGAATTCCCCCAGACACATTTTCCAAAATAGGGTTAACCCAACACGTTCATTTTGTTTTATTGATCCTACGTCTCATCAACGTAGAATTTTCCAAAAAATACATATCCTCTTCTTCCATCACAATATTATTACTTCAAAGTTTACTTCAAACTGAACAGCACGAAAAGCTTGCAGTGGACGACCCCTGTCGCAGGTAGCCGCGTATCTCAGAGCCGCTTGTAGCCGCCCGTAGCCGCTCATGTAGCCGAAGCGCGTAGCCGCTCGAATACGCTTCCAGTGGACGACCAGCCTAATGCGGGACAGATACTATGTATACATGGCGAGTTGAATTGAGGTTGAGCTGATCATTCGATTCGCCTATTAGTCCGGGGAAATTAGCATTTTAATGAGACAAAATTCCAAAATGGCTGAAAATTGGTCCACAGCTTCCTTGGGACTTTCTAAGAAAACAAATTCGGGATCACAAAAAAAACATGGCCGCCGGAGATATCACTTTTTGGCAAAAAAATCACTCAAAAAATCACTCAGTCAATAAGAAACGTTACTGCCTCTTTTCATTTTTTCGAAAGCCTAACCCTTTCGAACTTATTCAAGTCAAAGTTTCCAAAAATCACTTTTCGGCCAAAAAATGCCTTCAATAATTCGGAAAGGTTTTGGAAAAAATTACAAGAGGGGTATTTTGTAGGCAATAATGTTTCGTATTGACTGACCAAGGAACTGAACTTTAGCCGGTGAAGCCATTTATTTGGATTGAGCTGAACATTACTGAACTGAGGTCGGTGAAGCCGTGGCATTTCATGGATTCATGGATAAAATATAATCGAATATTATAATATTCACATGATATGATGAATTATGTAATTCGGAACATTTTCCGGGACATATATTAATACGGGACACGGGGCTTTAATCCGGGACTGTCCCGAAAATTCGGGACGAATGGTCACCCTAGATCAGTGGTGGCGAACCTTTTTATGTGCCCGTGCCAGAAAATTACAAATATCACTTGTCTGGCTGCTGGCGTGCCGGACAGTTTTTAATTTTGGTGTTTCAGAATTTTATTTAGACAATTTCAAAAATTAATATACAAAAATAATATATTACCAAAATCAGAGTTGACAGAACCATCGTACCTATTAAATGGCAGAAAAATCAAAAATTGTTAAAATTAAAGAAAAATCTAATATATAATTCCTTCGGGGTGAAACTCGATGACGTTATAACTCGATAACCGCTAGGTCATGATTCTTTTTTTGTTTTGTTCGTATTGCTGTATTTTAGGTTTAGGCCCCGAAAATCACCGGAAAAGTCGAAAAATCGGAAAAAAATTTTGATTGCTCAGCCAAGCTTACATTACTTAAAATTCAACTACATTTGCAAAACCAAATAAAACATAATGAATCAGTTGAAAAACATTTGAATATATTGAATAGCTTTTTTTTACCAAACAAAATTTGACCATCGTGTGAAAGGTCATAAAAACTGTAAACAACTAAACGTCAACGAGCACGACATAATAGCCGTCTGGTGGCCAACTGTTGCGGGCAAAACGGAGTTATGCCGGGTCCAGCTAGTTTAATATAATATTGGAAATTTCCATCAACGCCTATTTTCACAATCACAATACTACTACAATTAAAACAATAGATACTTGTGCTTAACGAAAAACAACTCAACAAGACTTTAAAGCAACTCAATTGAAACAATATTTTGGGAGGCCGCAGTTTGTTTTAAGATAATGAGCACGTACGACATATAGTCTGATTAGCTATTAACAGAAAGTATAAAACATTGGCACTAGTCCAGGGGTTGCGCGCGGGTACCTTTCTGCACAATATTGTTATAAATATGTAGGGATTCCGGTTCAAATGCGAAATATGAGCTGCTATGAAACCTTTACAGTATATAATTTCTGGATAACTAATAACGAAAAACCATTTCTTACACCTGGCGGGGGTGCTGATTATGTAAACTTTCCCAGAAAATCCGAAATCTGTGCACCTATAAAATCGACAAAAACAATAAGCCATGTAACAAAGGATCTGAAGCAGCACAAAGCTGTACATAGTAACAGCCAAAAAAATTCCTTGTTATCAGCATTTAAGCAAACAGTCAATCCTTTCGCGAACGATATTTATAAAAATATGGTATTTCATATTCCAACGAAGCAAAATAACAACCTTTTTGCTGATGTTCTGAATGTATCAAGTTTGTTTTAAAGCAACACATTCGGCTTTCAAGCAAACAAAGTCAGCAATACTTAGTTGCAGGATTTGATTGCATTTATTTTCACTTTCACCAGACCTCAACTATTCCATTTATTGTACAACACTTGAACTATAAACAATTTATTACCTGTAATCAAAAATTCCGTAGTAATAGTTACTTCTTATTTCCAGGTTATGATTTTATTCATTTTTACTTTCACAGACTGCAATACTTGATCTATCATTAATTTAGTATCTACATGTAATAAAATTTCACAAGTAATATTGGTTACTTAGTTGCAGGCTTTTACAGACTTCAACTTTTAAAATTGCATTCACTATCAATAATTTAGTATCTCTTATCTAATTTCATATATAATATTTTCTTCCTCGACCAGCGCCGATCTAAACAGCACGACTTTTTTGGAGAAAAAGCTTAATTAAAAAAACAAACCGATCCAATGCCAATCCACCTGCGCAACTTGCTTACTATGTATTTCGCTGGCACCATATTGCAAGTTGTGCCAAAATGGATGTCTAACTATACATCATATTTTTTTGGATTAATTAATTTGTATAGAGTTTTATGTAGATTTTTCCAGATTGTAGGCTAGCCCCTAAAATAGGATCGTTTAGAGGTGGGCGGGCGAGCCTTCCCTAGAGGAATTCCTTTCAGGGACACCCCGCGAATAAGATAAGTGAGCCGCCATATGCCAGGAAACACGAAGAGCCTGCATGCAGTATACGTAAATGACGCAGACGTTCCAGAGGTAAGGAAGCAAGAAATTGTGTAAGTTCCGATGGATAAGTTCCGAGGATTGCCGTTGAAAAAGCCTTTGGGCTGGATGGTATAGCGAACAGAGCGGCGAAGCTGGTAGCCAGTGTTGCACCAAGTGGCTTCGTCCAAGTAATCACAGCATGCCTGAGGGAAGGAGTGTTTCCTGAGCAATGGCAGCATCAAAAGCTTTTGTTCATCCCGAAGCCGGCTAAGCTCGGGGACCCGTCGGCATAGAGGTCAATGGCGGCGTTTATGTGCAGGGACCGAAATGGTCCAAAGTACCAAAAAAGGTCCAAAAAACCCGCATAAACGAGCACGGGATCGAAAATGGGGATTTTTTTTGACCTTTTTTGATACTTTGGATTTGGACTGGTTCGACCCCTGCACATAAATGCGGTCAATGTGACTCCTGAACACCATGGACAAGCTTATAGAACGAGTGATATGGTGACCATTTTTATCGTAACATAAGGCTGGTCGTCCACTGGAAGCGTATTCGAGCGGCTACGCGCTTCGGCTGCATAAGCGGCTACACGCGGCTATGCGCGACAGATCCAACATAAAGAATTTCATGTAAGCATCGTCCACTGCAGGCGACTTTGAACAGGCGGCTATAAGCGTATTCGTGCGTGCCGCCCGAATCCAATTTGATTTGGATCGGTCGCGCGTTGCCGCGCGAATTGGAAAAGTTTTCTCCAAAGCCTTCTATATTTACAAGCTATTTTTTTGAATATACGTATGCGGTTGTATGAAGTCCCAACCAATTTAAGTGAAATATCAAAATCCTATTAAAAACGAGAAGAGAATTATTATCTATATTTAGTTGATTCCTTGATGGTTCCTAGGTATTCTAGTCCGATACATATATTCCGATATGTCCATTTATTTTTGTTGTTGAAGATTTTTGTTTTGATTATTTTTACTTGAATATTTTTTTTTTTTTATTATAATTTTGTTGAATATACGTTTTAGTTTGTGCTGTTGTTGCGTTTCGACTTCTAGCACGAATATGCTTGTTTTAAAAAAAAGAAAGGAATAGTCTGTCTGAAGTTAGAATCCCTTATGATAATTGGCGCTATGGCATCCAAAATATATTGGAATGTGTTGGGGCTCATACGATAACAATCAAAAAATTTAAGGGGATTTCCCTCTAATTCACTGTCTAGATGATGGAATTCCCCCAGACACATTTTCCAAAATAGGGTTAACCCAACACGTTCATTTTGTTTTATTGATCCTACGTCTCATCAACGTAGAATTTTCCAAAAAATACATATCCTCTTCTTCCATCACAATATTATTACTTCAAAGTTTACTTCAAACTGAACAGCACGAAAAGCTTGCAGTGGACGACCCCTGTCGCAGGTAGCCGCGTATCTCAGAGCCGCTTGTAGCCGCCCGTAGCCGCTCATGTAGCCGAAGCGCGTAGCCGCTCGAATACGCTTCCAGTGGACGACCAGCCTAATGCGGGACAGATACTATGTATACATGGCGAGTTGAATTGAGGTTGAGCTGATCATTCGATTCGCCTATTAGTCCGGGGAAATTAGCATTTTAATGAGACAAAATTCCAAAATGGCTGAAAATTGGTCCACAGCTTCCTTGGGACTTTCTAAGAAAACAAATTCGGGATCACAAAAAAAACATGGCCGCCGGAGATATCACTTTTTGGCAAAAAAATCACTCAAAAAATCACTCAGTCAATAAGAAACGTTACTGCCTCTTTTCATTTTTTCGAAAGCCTAACCCTTTCGAACTTATTCAAGTCAAAGTTTCCAAAAATCACTTTTCGGCCAAAAAATGCCTTCAATAATTCGGAAAGGTTTTGGAAAAAATTACAAGAGGGGTATTTTGTAGGCAATAATGTTTCGTATTGACTGACCAAGGAACTGAACTTTAGCCGGTGAAGCCATTTATTTGGATTGAGCTGAACATTACTGAACTGAGGTCGGTGAAGCCGTGGCATTTCATGGATTCATGGATAAAATATAATCGAATATTATAATATTCACATGATATGATGAATTATGTAATTCGGAACATTTTCCGGGACATATATTAATACGGGACACGGGGCTTTAATCCGGGACTGTCCCGAAAATTCGGGACGAATGGTCACCCTAGATCAGTGGTGGCGAACCTTTTTATGTGCCCGTGCCAGAAAATTACAAATATCACTTGTCTGGCTGCTGGCGTGCCGGACAGTTTTTAATTTTGGTGTTTCAGAATTTTATTTAGACAATTTCAAAAATTAATATACAAAAATAATATATTACCAAAATCAGAGTTGACAGAACCATCGTACCTATTAAATGGCAGAAAAATCAAAAATTGTTAAAATTAAAGAAAAATCTAATATATAATTCCTTCGGGGTGAAACTCGATGACGTTATAACTCGATAACCGCTAGGTCATGATTCTTTTTTTGTTTTGTTCGTATTGCTGTATTTTAGGTTTAGGCCCCGAAAATCACCGGAAAAGTCGAAAAATCGGAAAAAAATTTTGATTGCTCAGCCAAGCTTACATTACTTAAAATTCAACTACATTTGCAAAACCAAATAAAACATAATGAATCAGTTGAAAAACATTTGAATATATTGAATAGCTTTTTTTTACCAAACAAAATTTGACCATCGTGTGAAAGGTCATAAAAACTGTAAACAACTAAACGTCAACGAGCACGACATAATAGCCGTCTGGTGGCCAACTGTTGCGGGCAAAACGGAGTTATGCCGGGTCCAGCTAGTTTAATATAATATTGGAAATTTCCATCAACGCCTATTTTCACAATCACAATACTACTACAATTAAAACAATAGATACTTGTGCTTAACGAAAAACAACTCAACAAGACTTTAAAGCAACTCAATTGAAACAATATTTTGGGAGGCCGCAGTTTGTTTTAAGATAATGAGCACGTACGACATATAGTCTGATTAGCTATTAACAGAAAGTATAAAACATTGGCACTAGTCCAGGGGTTGCGCGCGGGTACCTTTCTGCACAATATTGTTATAAATATGTAGGGATTCCGGTTCAAATGCGAAATATGAGCTGCTATGAAACCTTTACAGTATATAATTTCTGGATAACTAATAACGAAAAACCATTTCTTACACCTGGCGGGGGTGCTGATTATGTAAACTTTCCCAGAAAATCCGAAATCTGTGCACCTATAAAATCGACAAAAACAATAAGCCATGTAACAAAGGATCTGAAGCAGCACAAAGCTGTACATAGTAACAGCCAAAAAAATTCCTTGTTATCAGCATTTAAGCAAACAGTCAATCCTTTCGCGAACGATATTTATAAAAATATGGTATTTCATATTCCAACGGGAACGATTAATCGCAGATTTTTTGATCAATGTTGATCACAAAGAGAAGAACTCAAGTCAGCATTGATTGATGAGTGGAGTACCAACGAAAATGGTTTCGAGCGCCCTACACGTAGATTGAAAGTACGTACATTTTCTGAAATGATCGCCAAAGAAAAGTAAGTCAGTGGACTAAAATGTCATCGAGTTGAAATTGCAACGCTCTGAACAAATTTCATAACATTCGGTCGAGCCGTTTTTTTGTTTAAATGAAAAGACCGGCTAAGAATCACAAGCACTAGTTTAGCATTAGTTTTTCTAATATCTAATAAACTCGTTGGAATGAGACCCATTCTAAACAAAGTTACCTGTTCTGGATACCGCATAGCGATAACTTTCTAACAAGACATCACTTGTCAAAATCCGAGCACTCTCGTGCAAAATCGTGCAAAAATTACATTACCTTTTACAAACGTCAGGAATTTTTCAAAGCTTAGATCAGTACTTTTTGGACAGGGAATCGTTTACTACCATCGACCATGCGCTCTAGTGTCGCGAAGGAAGTACGAAGGAAATGTTTGTTTGCTAACGTTCAGCAAAAACAAATTCTCTAGAAAAATCCACTTCCTAATATTAAACATTCATCATACTGGGAAGATGATCGTGTGGACCCACATCCCAACTAGTTTTTTTTAGACTTGTTTCGAAGCAACACGAAGTGCAAAGCAAGAGAGAAAATGAGTCAGCGATGCCATCTATCGATGTATTAGCCATTAATATTATGGTTTCTCACTAGCTTGGGTCGGACTCCGCAAGGAAATTGCCTCTGTTTCGCCGTGCACGCAGTCGTGTTCACGCTTGCGGAATCCGGCCCCTGGACTATATGTACCTAAGTGCATGATTGCACACTTTGCAATGACTGGACGGGTTCATTTTAAAAAAGCACCCGTAACTTCATCCAAAACACGGCTTAATTTTAATATTAATCTGTATTAAATCCAATTTAATATCGTTCACGTGCCAGCACAATTTTCGTACGTGCCATCTCTGGCACGCGTGCCATAGGTTCGCCACCACTGCCCTAGATATATGACAGATTACTTGGAAGCGCCGATAGTGAAGGCAAAGGCTAGACGAAGGCTAGATCAACAATGAATGTTGCCAGTATGGTGACTAGCCTAGCATGAGGCGCAATGGGCGTGAATAAGTGTTGCGCAATGATAACCCTGGACGTGAAAAATGCCTTCAGCACCGCGACGTGGAGGAAGATCGTCGAGGCGTTGACAAAGCGGGCAATAGGAGGAGAATAAACTGCGTATTGGTTAAGCGTCCTTCGAACATGTTGTGCTTACGGTACTACATATGAGTATGTGTCATAGCAGCAATAACCCCTATTGAGCCAGTTCACACAATGCCATAAGTGTGTTGAGTAAAACCGGTTTTATTCGTAAATTTCTTCCGTTCCCTCCCCTCTCTCATCTATAAAAGCGGGTTTACTTGCCATGAATATGGCACCGTGTGAGGAGGCCCATTGGCCATTGATATTCTCGCGGTGGAGAATGCGCATCATGCCTGAGCAGGGTGGACGAGTCTACTAAGGGCCGATGGACTTATGCCAAATGTGGAGAAGTGGTTTTTGAGCGATCATGGGAAAGTGAGTTACTACCGCACTTAGTTCCTGAGTGGGTATGGAGGTTATAGATCATACCTTTACCGCTTCAGGTTGGATGATTTATCGTTCTGTCCAGAATGTTCGGGCGATAAATTGGTCACGGAGTACGTTCTCTTTAAATGCCAGAGGTTTGCGGAGCACAGAAAAGAGGCCGAGGTGCAGGTAACGCCGGAGAACATTCTGGACGGAGGATGTGTAGAGAATGGTGGAAGTAGTGCCGAAGGCCATCCACCAGAAGCTAAATCAATATGAAGCTCAAAGAAACAGGGAAAGGCAAAGAAATGTCAGTAGATACAGCAGCTAGAGCGCTGATTCAGCTCTGTCACGCAATCGCGTAACTGCCGGGGACCAATGAATCCGTCAACGTGATTTTCCATATAAATTGTTGTTGCTTTTGCTGGTGCCGGAGACTTGGATTTAATTTTAATTTTGCCGGTCTACCCCTCCAAGAACAAAAGCTCTCTCATTTTTTCGCTCATTTTTTGATGAATTAAGCAAGAAAGCTTTTATATTTATGTTGCTACTAGCAACCCGTCCACAATTTCCTTGAACAGAAAGTGCGGGAAAATGTCTGATTAAGCAGAAAATTTTAAACAAGTGATTTTATTTCATTAAAATCAAAACAAACACAAAATAAGCAAACAGTCAATGCAATCACTACAGAAAATGACATTTGTCAACGAAAAGCTACGCTGGCGGTGCCGGTTTCATTGGGCGAGCTCTCATCGATAGTGGTAGGGGAAAACACGTTGACGGAATCATTGGGCCCCGGCAGTAAGCTGGTCAAGTGAGGAAAATGCGAGTCAAGAAGGAGGAGGTTCTTTTTTTAGGCTGGGCTAGAGATCCACAGAACTGAGAGGCCGGAGGTTCTTGGAAAAAGGCAGTCCACCTTTGGACGGCCCTTCAGGCACTTGGGTAGTCAATGAATTGGGTAGCGAGCTTAGTTATCTTTCTCGCAAAGAATGCAGATATGGTATGTCGCTGATCCACAAGTTCGACTATTTCAGATCTGGTGAGCATTCCGTCGAAGGAACCCACTAAGGGTCACGCTGATGACGCCACCCCGAAGTGATGCCTTTACTGGACGTACCGACCTGGGCTCAAATATCATGCAAAAGAGTTGATGAGTTCAGTCAGTAGGAATCTCACACTATCTTCTGAGTGCGGACTTCCTGCGGTGTCTCCTGTATTGGGCATGGTATTTACATGCGGTCACACATTCCGCGCTGCTAGACCGATTTAAAATTCTCACCGCTCCCTCTACAAATCCTACTTTCGGCCCCGCCTTTATTAAACATTAAACTCATTAAACTCATTGGCGATTTCACCTTTCGCACCTCTATAGATCATTTAAGCCATCGTAGGAATGTAACAGCCTGCAGAGTTCAAACGTAAGGTTCATCGACATTTCCTTGAACACGCTCCAAATCCCCTCTAACCTTTCCTATTCTCCTCTATTCTTCAAACCAAGCTTACTACTAGATATTGCACCATGACGTGAACGACATGGCGGACTGGTAGTATAAAGGGTCACTCCTAAGATTGGTTTTTTCATATAAAAAAAAGAAAGGGCCTGCTCTGCCCTTGCCACCGTAACAGCGAACCTTACGTCAGAATTGGACGTGCCACAGCTGTGTACATGCACAGGATTATTTTTGGCTTGAGACCCCATCTCTTGTTGATGGTCTTTTTACACACACAGGCTTTCGTTAACTTTTCCTCGATGTTCGAGTTTAAGTTGAGTTTTGTGTCCAATTAGACACAAAAATTTCACCCTGGAGGATAAAGGGATACTCTGGGAGGTTAAAAGTAGGAAAACCTTATTGTAGGAAATAATTTCTTCCATGCAGAATAAAAGTAACAAAATAATATTAAAGGTTTTAAAATTTGTTTAAAAATACACTTTGATAAATTTTTTTCTTCCGATGTATTTTTAATTCATTCCCAAAATAGATTCCATATTTTAAAATATGCACAATTCTTCGAAAGCTTACCTCAGCATCGTTTATAAAAATAGACTACCATAGATGAACGTCGGTTCTTTTTTCCTAATTTATTCTAAATCAAATTTTCCATGGCCAATGGACAGGCCACTTTTGACGTGCGTAATTTTATGTGCGCAAACAAAAACCAAACTAGGCCTAAACGGGTTCATTACATACTAGGAAGTCCTCGTGAATGCCTTGTAAACAAGTTTTCTTTTAAGCATAAATAGGCAACACATTTTTGTCAACAGATCAAATCAACAGATCTTTTGCGGAGATCGGCTTTAAAGAGAGGAGAGATTCATAATGCTTTATTGTGTACTTAATTCGAAAACAAAACCCCCGCTGAGGCTGCGCGTAACATTAAGTCCTACGTGTTGATAGTCTCTACAAAGACCGTATGGTACCTGGTACTTAGGTATTTCCGTTGGACATGGAAAATAACGATCGGGGATCTCCCTTGATAGTGTACCATGGATCTACGTTAATAGCTGTAAAGCGTCGCAATGCCTTGTTGTCTTATCTTCTTTGTACTATTAATTCAAACAGCACCCACTCGAACTGCATAACCTGACTGAAGACGCTTGCATTTACCTAGGCTCTTTGAAGATCGTTTCGTACCTGACACCCAGACATTTCCGTTGAGTTGATCGTGTTCAACTGAGAGTGAACTTGGAGTTTTCATATTTCCAACTTACACTAGAAATTCGGTGTCAATGGTCTTATTTCATAACGATGTGGTCAATCTGGTCGGTGCTGATTGCCTTAAGATTCCGGTGCCATGCTTAGGGACCAGTACACCGTCGTACACTTACCTGCAATCCACCTGGTAATCACTCTCGGTTTCAGCTGAGGTTTACAAGAAAATTACGCGGGAACCGATCACAAACCCGAAAGGTCTCTTCATTTTGTTGGTAGTAGGTTTTTCTGGACTACTCCGGGAACTTTCGCTAGGCTACTTGAAGACTTTGCGACTCCGCCACTACCACACCACTTGAGAGTTTACTGTCTTCGAAGAGTAGCTTTTCGCAAGGCTACCAGACCATTGGGATTGTGTCCATTTAGTTCCAGTTCGCTATCCAGTTAGAGTTTGCCATCGGCACGATCAAACGTTAGATAAAAAATTTCGCGATCTTTGAGTAAATATCTGAAATTTGATGTGTCTTGCTTGGAAATTAGATATTAAGCAAAATTTTTATAATATAGTCATTTTTAGACATTTTCTCTAAATTAAGTGTTTTTAGTTTAAGTGCCAGACATTGTTTGTTAAACACCAAAAAAAAGTGATCGTTATTAGTTCTTTAAACAAAAAATTATCACCTTTTCACCTGGATTTATTTTATAAATTAACAAGTTTCTTCATCTTCAAAAAAATAATATTGTGTGAAATTTTGAAAGTGTTTAGTTACTTGTGCTGTAATTTATTTAAAAAAATCACACATTATCGTCATAAATTCCGAAATTCTTTTGAAAATAAAAGTGTTTCAATCAGCAGAAAATTGATTTTATACGTCAACTAATAAAAGGAGTAAAATTGCGAACGTTGCGAAAATTTTCAAGGTAATCTTAACAAATATAATATATTTTATGGAATTTTTTTAATTTAAATAATTTCAACATTTGCGAGAGTGTTGACCGCATTTGTTAATGTTTTCTCCTTCGCCTGAATATTATTTGAAAATATTTGCATAATTTTGCAGAAATAAATAAAAAATTTAATATGAAGGAATATGTTGCTGAAACCAATTTTTCACCTATGGCCTAGATATTTCCAATTTTACTAATCGATTAAATTTTTTTGCTCTTTCACAATTCTAATAAAAATTTAAATTTATTTTGGATTTTGAATGAGAGTTCAATAATTTAATGGGATATGCATCTTTTTACAAAATAAGAGCTCGTGTGTATTATCAAAATTGATTTTGCCATTTTCGTCTTTTTTGGACTATTGAATATGCCATGCGGTTTTAATGTTGAAACGTTTTTCAGTTCTCTGTAATTAGTGTGTGATAGTGTGAAAATGAACTTATTTAAACAAAATATGCTCCACTATTATCGACAATGTCCCTTTTTCGGGTAGACACATGATGCCAACGGCGAAGAGCTTCTGTGGTTGATAAATTGAATCAAGGAGTTTGAACTTGCTTCTTTTCAAGCTAGTTTAATTCCATTCAGGGTGTTCTGCAGGAATCGGAACAGATGATAGTTAGAGGGTGTTATGTTTGGACTATACGGTGGAGGCATCAAAACTTCTTAACCAAATTCTCCCAATTATTGACGACTAAGTTGAGAATCAATCGTCTGGCCAACTGAAAGTATCTCATAGTAGACGACACACAGCATAACGTTTTCCAACGCTAATCCGAACTTGGCGAACTCTTGTGAAAGCTTACCATCCCTTGTCCACACTCCTTTGACACTTTCGATTGTCGTACGTGAACTCTTTTTCAATAAGGCTTATAAGACGTTTCAGACAATGCGTCGAATTCATTGCATTTCAGCAGCGCATTGCAGGTGTTACTTCAATCTATAAATTCTTCACGATCAATTCAGGAGGAACCTATATAGTAGGGGAGCTGGCACTTGAAAAAATCGTGTCGTCCCAACCTTCTGCCGTTTGGTATATAAGCTTTTGAAGTCATTTTAAGCATTTTTTATAATATGACATTTTTGCGGGAAGTGGACCCATTTCGAGTTAGGGGTTTTGGGGGGTAAAAAGGGGGTTAAAATTGAAAAAAATTTCTGCCGCTTCGTATGTAGGTTCTACTAGAGCTAAATAACCGTTAAATACTAGTGGCAGAAATTTTTGACTATTTGCTAGGGTGTGGGGAGAAAAATGGCAACTTCAGCTAGGGGTGGCTTGGGGAGGGTCCAAATGGTCAAAAATGTCTGCCACTAGTATTTAACTGTTATTTAGCTCTAGTAGAACCTACATACGAAGCGGCAGAAATTTTTTTAAATTTTAAACCCCTTTTTACCCCCCAAAACCCCTAACTCGAAATGGGTCCACTTCACGCAAAAATGTCATATTATAAAAAATGCTTAAAATTACTTCAAAAGCTTATATATCAAACGGCAGAAGGTTGGGGCGACACGATTTTTTCAAGTGCCAGCTCCCCTACTAATACCTCGAGTTTCTTTTTGCATCGCGCTTTGTGTAAATGATTCAAAACAGTTTTGTGGTTAATGCCTAGCTCAATACTAATATCCACACATAAATACTTCGCTGGACTTTGTCAATAGACTCCAGAGCATGACTCTATCATGAATCGATGATAATGACTCTATAAACAAAATTTCCAGAACGAAACCAAGTTTATATTTACTAGGAGCAAATTTTAATAAAGTGTCTTCACCATACACCCATTAGCGTAACTAGGCGGGCTAGTCTTGTGTTGCATGAGGATCTGAATTGCCGTGGAACAGTCGCTAGAGTAATATAGTAGCGATAAAGTATAGAGAGAGCTGCTACATTTCTACGGTGGTTTAAAGAGTCTATAGAGGCGCGAAAGGGGCCATCACCAATGAGTTTCATGGCACGATTTTGCACCTTGTCGAGGCAAGCCAAAGTAGTTTTTGGGGCGCCTGCCCAGATATACGAGTTGTGTTCAAGGCGGGGCCGAATGTAGGATTTGTAGATTGTAGCCAGACAGTAAGTGATGAGACAGTACTTCGTTTTGGTAGCCTTAAATTCCACACGATTCATACGGCCCCAATCAAGAATCGATTTGATATCCCGGTTGATCGAAGTGGACATCAGTTTACGATAGTGAAGACAAGGTCTGGCCCGTGCTTGTCTTATATTGTCGAAGGCGTACGAGTAACGCAAAGTACCGTCATCAGCGAAGGAGTGAAGTGGGTTGGAGGGTATTGAGAGCAGATCATTAATGAAGGTTAGGAAAAGTGCGGGTGATAGAATTGACCCCTGGGGAACTCCGGCCGAAAGTGCGTGGGGGTTGGATTCGACGCCGTCCAATACTACCTTGATTGAACGGCCAGAAACAAAGATCTTAATTCAGTTCCTTAGAACTAAGTTTATACCAAAAGCTTGGAGTTTAATTAACAGAGCAGGGTGCCTTACTCTGTCAAAAGCCTTTGAAATATCTAGAGCCACCAGACCGGACTCACCAAAAGCAATGGATGCTTCGGTTGAAATGCTCGGTTAAACACACAAAGAGATCGTCAGTAGACCGTTTTGGTTTAAAGCCGTACTGCCTGTCGTGGATAATACGGTAAGATTCTAGATACTTCATCAGCCTTGTATTGATTATTGTCTCCATTATTTTGGAGAGAATCGAAGTAATTGCTATTGAGCAGTAGGTTAAAAGGTCACTGGCTTCACCTTTTTTCGGAATGGGCTGAATATGACTTAGTTTCCAAGAGTTAGGATAAACTGCGGAGAAGTAAGACAGGGCAAAAAGTTTTCGCAGAAATTTAGCCAAAGGTAATGCACATTTTTTAAGTACCATAGGCGGAATTTTGTCAGGGCCAGTGGATTTATTGACTTCGAGCTCTTTGAGACACCTAAATACCTCACAAGTCCTGAAGTGAACCACGTCCATTGAGTGGATGGTATTCTCGAGGGTCGGGGGTGTCCTAGCAGTATCGGGTAAAGAAGAATTTGAGGCGAATAGAGATGCTAATAGGTCGGCTTTGGGTTTGCTTTCTGTTATCACTTTCTTATTGTAAATGAAAGGAGGTGTTGAGGAGGAAGTGAAATTCTTCTTGATGGAAGTTACCAACGACCAGAAGTTTTTACTGCCTGTAGCGGTATTGAGAATCTTACTTCTCAATTTATCATCGAATGTTTTGACTTTCCTAATTATGGAATTACAGGAATTTATCAATTTGATGTAGCTCAGGACGAAGTGACTCATTAGGCGAACGTCTGATGCTCTATATGCGGCTTCTTTATGCCCAATTACAATGAACGGTTCTACGCGGATTGAAATGCCAAAAAAATGCACCGGAGCGGATAGGAAACTGCACTGATTACAATGAACGGAACTGTTCTCGTTTAAACGTCAAATTATTTTGTTTAATTTTATAACCACTTTTTGCCTTATTATATAATAATTCGTATTCTTTTACTTCTCCTATTAATCATTCGTCAGAAAGATCTGGTAATAGTGCGAGAATATAATGGTCATGAAGTAGTAGTTCGCACGTAACGGCCAAGAAATTCGAATTGTAGTCCCCGAATGTTACAAAATTTAATCATAAAATATTGTCGCACTGAGGACTGTTTTGCGTGAGGTTCATGACCTCGTTTTTAGCCTTGTAGTCAATTCAATTAGGCACAAGCTTGACGGTAGTGATAACCCGTGACTGTTACAGCATTGCTTCTAGCATCCGCTATCCTGCCGCAGGCTCAAATGGCGCACCAGGTAGTCACTCTACGAGGGTGAAATGGTTGTTAGTGTTCCAATTGAAGATTTGTAATGCCTCAATAGCGGTTATTCTGTTGCTAATCTGGTGTCGTCGGTGTAAGATTGCCGTGGAGGCAGTAGGGCGTTTGTCTCGTTGGAATAATCGCTATGAGTAACGATAAAATTTTGCTAGTGCTGCTGCACTTTTACGTTACTCAAAGAATGGGTGGTGGGAGAAATGGTGGCGTCATTGATTTAGTTTGAGGGCCCTGTTTTGTACTTTATCTAAAAACGTTAGATTGGTTTTCGAAGATCCGCCCAAAAAAAAGTTGTATGCGAGAAGAGGCCAAATATAGGATTTGTGAGTCACAGCACAAATCGATGGCGGAAGGTAGCAGTGGGATCATTGGCGCAAGAACTACAAAGGTGTAAGGGGGGTCCAACAAAAATTTAGATCTTAAGCGAGTTTTCTCTCTCTGGTAGAAAGTTCAGACCCCTGAAAAAGAGAAAAAATGATTTACCCACTAAATGAATGTGCGCATGAGTAATGGACTCCATCTCTATAGTTGTGGGAGTTCCGGACCAATGGCAAAGAACAATATATTTACTGATATTGAAAGAAAACAGTTTGGAGACTTGTTTACTGATCATAACCCCACCAAAACCAAGTACTGTATTATTCCCAAAATTTCAAAAAGTGCAACACCTGTCCATCCGTGTTAGTAGATCGTGTTGGCCGACCCATCCCTTAACATCTTAGGCGTAACATTAGCCAAAGGCTTGCGATGGAATGGTTAGATATACCAAATAGCCAAACAAGCATCCCAGTGCTTGGGATTTCTTAAGACGTGCAAGTTCTTCCTCCAGCGATCGGCCCGTGCTGTAATATACAAATCCTAAATTCGGCCTCTTCTTGAATACAACACTCTCATTTGGGCCGCGGTTCGAAAACCACCTGGGCGTGGTTAGATAAAATACAAAAACGGGCCCTCAAAGTTATCGGTCACGACGCTGCTTGCTCCGACATGACCCCTTGAGCCACAGTAGGAATGTAGCAGCACTGACAAAATTACACCTTTGGCTAAATTTCTGCGCAAACTTTTTGCCCTGTCTTACTTCTCCGCAGTTACACGGGTCAGTTCTACTGAAACTGTCGCTGACACTGACTCGTGTAAATATTCACTGACGCGCCTTTTTTACTGACAAGTCAGCACTGACGAGACAGTTTTCGAGTCAGTGCTGACTAGTCAGTGAAATGTCAAATTCTTATTTTGAAATGGCGGAATACGGATGCTATGGATATGTCTTTAGAAAATATAATTAGAAAATCTCAAAATTCTTTTATATTAGGAAAAAAATGGCAGAAAAAAAATTTAATCGTCTGGAAATCATCAACCTAATTGAAAAGTACGAGGAAAATTCTTGTTTTTGGTACTTAACAAAGGATTGACCCAATATTTTCTTTTTATAGACTTCCTTTTCTCTTCCCTTTTCATGTCTTCATGTAATCAACGCAGAGTCAGTGGATTTGACAAACAGTGTCAGTACTGGCAGTCAGCAAAACTGACTAGTGTAATTGCCGGGTTACTATCATAGCGACTGTTCCCCCGAAATAAACGGTCTCCTGCCTCCACGGCAATCTTATGCCCGCAACACTAGATTATCACACTCGTCTCATTCTCTCTACCTGCAACTTCCCTTTCTCGGACTCTACCTCTCGCAGTCAGAATTTCCGTGCTTCTACAACATCCAAGATTTCGCAGGGTTCATCGAAATTTCTGCTACCATAAGCCGTTTTGGGATACGATTGTCCTCCATCGTGATTACGTGGCCGGCTAGACATATGGATTCGAAAAATTTTGATTTAAAGTTGGGTCCTGCTAATAGAAGACGGGTCCGAACCGCCAAAGATGAAGGGGGTCCGGACCCCCTGGACCCCCCCCTGTTGTTGCGCCCCTGAGTGGGATGCTTCTTTGGCGATTTGGAGTACGTGAACACGAGCCGAACAGAGGTGGTACTAAGACGGTCTTGAATTTGTTTTTTGTTATCTCCTCCGCCTTAAGAATGAACCAGATATGACGTGCCGGACAGTAAGAAAACTGAACGAATTTGAGCTCAGTTACGGCACTTTGACAGATAGCTCTAAATGAAAGTGTAAAGTGACCAGCGACACCGCAGTGAAAAGTGAAAATTCAGAGAATAAATAAAGATTTAAGTGATTTGATTGATTTATTTAAGTTGTGGACAGAGTATAAAAAACTTAGAAGAAGAAGAAAAAAAAGGAAAATAATCGCGAAATCAACAAAATGAAGAACAGCCATGGATATTACCGTGTTACATTTTTAAAAATAAAGAAATTGTATTCAGCACAATTTTTTATTCACACAAGAAAGAATAAAAAAAACTATGAATTTTTATTGTCCATGTCATAGTTTCTTGGTTAAACAATCTAGAAGGCCTTCAATATCTCCTTTATCTGTTTTATGTCATTTACTGCTCCAAATTTATTAAAAAATTGTTAAAAAGTGAACAGAGTTTTTCAATAGCTAACGGATGCTAAGGTTTTGTACCATTCTTACGGCACCCGTACGTACGGTACGTACCATTCGAGAATTTAACGAAAATTCGGCAAGTTCATTAAGTCAATTTAGGTCGGTGCCATATAAACACTCATGTTCGTACGTTACGGTACGTACGGTTACGGTCCGGCACGTCATATTTGGTTCAGGCTTTATAGATTACGGAAAGGGTGAGGTTGTAGTAAAATTTAACGTTTCTAAAGACTAGAAGTTTTTGCTGTCAACCGTTGCATTTAAGCCTATTCTTAAATGATGATTTGACTTATCTGATGGATGATGGATTTACAGGAATTTCTAAGTTGAATGTACTCTCGACAATGTGGTTCAGTTGGGAAACTCGTATACGCTTTGAAGACAGCTTCGTCAGTTATTATTTCGCTCATGCACTCCCAATTAATCATCCATTGGGGCTTGCACAAACGCACAACCGTTTGTATGATCCTAGTAGGACGGATAGCGGCAAAGTTGAAGTTTTTGTTTCAAAACACAAGAGTCAAATCAGCGCATTATTATCAAGAAAACAAGTCGAATTGTAAATTCAAGCACTCCATTAGACCCTTAACCCCTATGGAAAGTTTCGCGTTTGAGTTAAATTGAAAGATCAGCAATTGTTACAAAATATCGACGTAATCTATGAAAGTCGCCCTTTGACCAAATTGCATAAAATTACTTCCGACAACTCCCATTTCGGTCATAGTAATCACACCCTTCTGTAGACCAGAGAAAGCTTGTCAGGTTAAGGCATCCGAATGATTTACCTGAGTTCCTCTATTGAATTCCTCAATAATTTCGTTTCCGTATCGAAATCATTCAGTTTTTACCCGTGTAACAAAAGAAGCCAGGTAATTACCTGACACCGCAATCATTATGGAAAATAAGAATAATTGTAAAATTGCACAAACACCTCAATCAATTGGCTATGACGTAACGATTGCCGCAAAACGATCGGCGTTGATTTGTTGTTGCAAAAAAATGTTTCACCTGAGGATTCTGTGATATAATGGTGATCGACGCGACGACATTGGAAAACATGCTTATTTTGAATTTACGTATACTTAGTTACAAGAGTAGAACTTGCGAAAAACTTGTTTTACACTTTTTTGCATCCGAATGTTTACATGATTGAAATGCGTCAGTAGAACGTGGATTGTGGGATCTATTTTGCGGCTGAGGTTTTGTTTTGTATTTTTTTAGGTGTTCTCTTTAGATTTCGATCCTCTTTTTTCGGAAGGATGTGCCTGAATTACTACATGAGCGACTTCGTCATAATATTAATATAACAAATCCATAAATTACTAGCACGTGAATCACTGCTTGGTTTAGTTCCCTGCTGGCCTCTAACACGCCGAGGGCTTTTTTATTGATTAAAGACTTTCAATTTTTTGTGTTCACCAAACATCACCCAAATTATACCTGCGATAATGAATGAACAACAAAGCGAGAAAGTGAAGAATAACACACACATACACAAAAAAACATAGCTTTGTACCAAAATGCAAGGTCAGCAGCTTGTAGGCTACCGGAGGAGGATTTATGTTACTGGCACCTTCAACCTCGCCAGTTTCCACGTTGGTTTTTGCTCAGGTAATTTGGCGGGGATTACAAACATTGAGAGATTGTTTTAAGATAGAATTCACCACGTCCATTGCAGATGGATAGAGACTGAATGAAAAGTGTTACATTGCTCGGAAGCTACCTTTGATAATTGTGGGGGGAAATACGGGAGAACAAAACAACGCAAATAATGAATCTTTCCGTGAGTCTGCGTGTGTGCATGTGCATTTCTTATCAAGGTGTCATTGGCCGAATTTTATGCTGGGTTAGCTGCACAGGGAAATTGTGTTTGAGATATATGTTGTTGATAGAGGAATAATTTGTTCAAGGGAATTCCGAGGTATTTGTATCACTTTCTTGTAGTAAAATTGTTCAACTGATAAACAAAATAGTGCACGCGGATAAGAAGATTAAAGTGATATTTTCCTCCATTAAAAAAGTGGTAGATCCAGTTATAATTAAAGCGTGGTTTAATTTACGATTTCACCCTATTGACTTCAAACTTACTATTATAAAAAATTGTTAGCTCTAATGTCCATATTTTTATTATCATTTCTTTCGAAATTATACATGTATTGCAGCACTAATAATGCATTTTCTTACCTACGTATTATGCAATAACAATTTTTTCGAAACTATTAGGATAAACGCGACCGAAACCTATTATTACAAAGTGTTGATTCGCATCAATATCAGCGCCGATATGAACTCTTTCCTTTACAGAATTTTGCAAATATGCCGTCGGTTAATCTGAACATGATTTTGTTATGTACATAAAATTACTCTTTCACGGCATTTTTCGCGCTGTTTCTTTGGTGGAATTAAATGCTTCTTGTGTATCTAGATTACAAAGTGCCGGAACAAATTATAGTTCAGTATTGATATGAATGAAGTTACATAAATTAATAGAGGCATTGTTAAATAGTTCAATAGAATTTTTGTTGCTTTAAAAGTGGTAAGACATAGTGCTGGGTTTTTTTAGGGTGCTCATAGCGCCTATTTGGGCGGGTTTGACACTTTAGAGACTTTGACATATTTGTTGTGATATATAACTTCGCTCATGTTAATTAATGCTAGTTCACTCGAGGAGGCGAGGCACATAACGACTTAGCTGGGCTTTGTTATTAAACAGAATAGAGGCTATTAGGTTATTGAAAATCCTTAATTGATACACCAATGACTATTACATTTTCATAGAGAGTGGCTTTATGGACCGCCATAAGGCAATGCTGTAACAGTTACTGGTGATCGCTAACGTGAGATTTTGAACAGCTTTCTTGTGCCCGAATTGAATTATTTAGGCCTATAGCATTATTTAGTTCCAATAAGACTGTACCAGAAAGGAATAGGTTAAGTATGGGCTCTGTGGGTGACAAGGTGGTCTCCCGAGTAAAAATACTTAGTTGGTATAATCACACGCACACCAAGTACACACGTACTTATATTTCTAGAAGCATATATGCGCGCGTAACTGGCACGCCATAGCGAACACATGTGCCCAGTACTATTATGATACGCTTCTGCACCTGCCACACGAGCATGCACGCTGCCGCTACAGGCACACAAATCTAAAAATGCTTCCAAACACGATGACATTTTACCAAGCAGTCCTCCAACTAAGTACTAACCACGTCCAATGCTGCTTGACCTGCGAAATCGAACGAGAACCGGTCTATTGAGTATGCTTATGGCACCCTTTACACGGTCACCAAGGTAATTGCTCGTTTTCTACGTCCGATGTCCGGGTCAATGTCTAACTATTAAATAGGAAAATATTTACAAAAATCAACAGCAACGAGCTTAGAGCAAAGTTAAAAAGACCAGTAAGAGTTAAGCAGGAACAAGATGCGGAGGCAAACAAAAGAAATTGCTGAGGGATTTATCCTATAAACTGGTAACACTGCAGTGAATCAACGTACGTACCGTGCTTCGTTTCGGTATGTCTTTTACTGATACATGTCTGTAGAGGGCTGCAGGGTTTTGGGTTTTGAAAAGTAGAATTTTAACTCGGGCGTACCGTGCTTCATTTGGGTGCCATACAGGCGTTTTGACATTGTGCGTGTTTGTTTTAGGATAAGAACAATTGAGTGTTCTTCGGAAGTCCGTACAACCTGACAGTACCGTACTGACCAGCTTGTAAAATCTCCTCAACGGTTGCAAGATCATTGTGTGTGACGTATGTAAATACTTGTAAGTATGTCTGTGCCTCTCCCAAATCGATCCCACCTCGACCACGTAAATTCATTCACCGTAACAAAAGTCTGAGGCCAAAACCCCCAGGCACCAGGGGCGGCGGAGCGCATGGGGATGGAAGGAAAAGTGCACACGCACTTTAGCTTTGGGTGGGGAAATCCACACCCAAAATATTTCATGTACACCCAATAACCCAGAACGTTGAAGGGTTGTCTAGGTCGCTGCGGCGAAAGAACGTGGTCGAAGGGCCGCACACAAGCAAGGCTTTTCATACGAAAACCATATTATATTAGAGCTGTTAAGAACTTATAACTGTATAACCTAAGCTTTTTAAACTCCATCCGACTAGCATTTAAAAAGGGGATTGTCTCAGGGGCTTGCCAAAAGAAGAATTTCCCCGTAGCTTCATCATGAAGACCCCATGAAGCAATGGGACATGCCAAAAGAAGGCTTCTCATGAACACCACACATAAAAAAATTAGCGGTACTGAAGTGAGGAATGCCTTATCAGTATCTCATAAGGACACCATGAGGCAAACCAAATGAAGTGGGGCAATCCCAACATCTGCCTTACGTATTCGGAAAGCTTTTTCAGAAGCGTTAAATTAATACCATTAAGCTTTAGCTTTACTCATACTAAGCTTTAGTTGGGGACCATGAAGGGTGTTATTCTACATGCTCAATAGACCGGTTCTGGTTCGATCACAAAGGTCAAGCAGCATTAGACATGATTATTAATAGGTTGGGGGACCACATTGATAAAACGACACTCGCGGTTAAAAATACATATAAAGTTTTCGTTATTACTCACATATCCACGCCGAAATTCTCAAATAAATAAATTGACAGATTTACATTTTAACGGTATCTGTTCAAATGCTCCCCACCCACAATCATTATGCTCCGCCGCCCTTGCCACTAATATGCAGGCATACTATCTTTGATCGCTTTGCTATTTTCTGTATTTCATTTTCCACGAAGTGGCAGTTTAGAAATGTATTCTAGTCGCCAATCGCCAGAAATGATGCAGTATCGATGGAGGTTCCATCGTTCCATTAGTTCGCGCACTTCTGATTTATGAATTATTAGAGGAGCTCTTCGTAATTGGAGGTGTCGTGTAGTTCTTGGTAGATCCTTTGGATCATAAGACATGTATACGATCAAGCAGTGTTGACATCTAATTTCGTGCTTGGATGCTTTGATCCAAATTTCACATAGGCTGCCCAAATGTTGTGAAGCTGCAAGGACGAAATGCTATTCTGTTTTGCCAGTTAGCAAAATGTGAAGAAATTCAGGATCCGAGTTTAGCGTTGGGTTAATTTCTCTTTTTTTACGGTATTATTGACATTCTCACTCTACATTTGTCAGGTCAACCTCTACCACTATTAACCCTCTAAACCGCAGCTTGAAATGCTTCTGCGAAAAGGTCGTGTATTCGCCTAGCATAGAGCACAGGAAAACTTCAACGTAGCTCCTAATCTCACGTTGTGCTCTAAGTTTGATTAGATTTGCTCCAAACCATCAAGCTTAGTCAACGTCAGGCCGGCTCCACACGTTGGCACCAAGGTTGGCCTCAATGCTACTTGTCCAACGTGTGGATCCAGAAATTTGCAGTTGGCGTGAGCATTGGGGATTGGCTGTCGCGTGTCGGAATCTGGGCCAATCGGTTTCAGGATTCAAAAATGGCTTTGCTGGCTGATGAACTCTCTGTCAGCAGAAAGTCATAGCGCGATTTTCGAGTGAATGGATGGCTGATGCAACGCAGGGTGATCAATAGGTTGGTCAATCCACACGTTTTTGACAGCACAATATAATGTTTTTAAGTAGTAGATTAGCGCATCTTTAACCGCCCCCAAACCGTGAAGGTGCTCACCAACGAACGGCATGAGAGCTTGGAATCTACTCAATTCACTGACTATTAGCACAGATTTTTGGGATTGAAGTGTAATCCTAGCACAAATCTTATCCTTTTGTCAATTCATGCAGTCTATGCCAACTGGCGTCTTCTAGAAAAGACGTACGCGCTGGTGCACGAGGGGACGATTGAAGCTTAGTGTCCTACCACTACAGTTTATCGAGACTGCTTGATTGACCATAAAAGTTGAAACCTGGTTAGCTCAACAACTGACAAACCTCGTGTTAAACAATCTGTAGGATTGTGATACGGGCATACATGACGCTATAACACTGCATACGAATTTTGGAAAGCATTAGGCCGCCATACACTGAGAGGAAAGCCCGCGCGCAATCCTTTGCATTCCAAATTTTCAGATGATTGCGCGTAAGTGTGTGGATGATATGACACGCCACGATTTACCGCGAGAAATCATGTGGATTATACCGACAGTTTTCCTTTCCTCTTCAGTCACACACTAGAAATTGGACACACGGTCAATCCTGTCGGTTGGAGTGGCGTTTGGGTTTCGGAATAGAAAAACGGTTGAGACTAATTTCCTTTTATGTTTTTTGGGTCGCTGATTACGAAAATCGGGTTCCAGCAGTCCGCAAATTAGAGCACCACCCTTAAAAATGCAAAAAATAGCATTTTTAAAGAGCTTTTCGCGATAATTAATAACGATAACCGAAAACGTAAAACTCAATGTTCGATTTGAGGGTGATTTAATCCCCATAAAAAGGTGGTTTAGAATAAATAACCCAAATTTTTTAATAGTATTTCATCAAAAATAAAATTTAAAAAATTTGAATCATTTTTCAAATTCAACTTTAATCTGCAAAAGAATTCGGAATGGCACTTGGAACGTTCATAATTTTACCAATTCCACACGCCACACTTTAAGCGCCAAAGCAACAATAATTCCTATTGAGTCAAATTACACGGCCTATCACTTTCCCAGACTCACTTTCCAATATTTCCAATAAACCGGTTTTTTAGACAAGGGGCGCAGGGAAGGGTATGTGTTGCGCCTCACTTGTAAGTTAAAAAATGTTTTCGGTCTCACAGCAAATTACACTAACACAAGCATAATTTTGTTCTCTGGGACTGCGAAAAATATGAGAATTTTTGTTGCTTTGTACACAACCACATAGACAATAGAATCGTTACACGGAAAAGAGGCAGAAAATTAAGTGCATCGTGTAATACTCAAATCATACACAGACAGGTTTGACGTGAGTCCCAAGTGAATGGCCGTGTAATTTCACTCATTGAGTTTTTCATCTGCTTTGAAAGCTAAAAATCTTGCGCGTTATCTCGCAGGAAAGAATGTGTAGTGTGTGGGCGAAAAGCTTTTTGCAGAAAGACGCGCAATCCGGCAGGAAAACCCGTGGTTAAATCCTCAAGAGTGGCGCGTGGACTTTCCTCTCAGTGTATGACCTGCTATTAGTGCGACTTTATTAGCAACTACGACTTTCCAACGAACTGTTTGCTTATGTGACCAGATCTGGTCTATAGTGGAATCTGTCCACAAAAATATTTTTGCTTGCTACTGTATGTAGAGTTTTTAATAACAAAATTTCGTTTTTCTTTTTTTTACAGACGAACGATAACAAACCTGGAATATCCTCAACAAAATGACAGACAAAAATGAAGTCGTTCTGGTCGTAGGTAAACAAAAATAAAAAAAAAAGTATTAACCAAAAAACATAACGATAAACTTTTAATGTATGCTCGAATATTAAATATTTAAAAAAAATCCTTTTTATTCAAGGCGGAAGCGGATTCATGGGACAGCACATCATAAAACATTTAATACAGGAGAAACAGAAGCTGGGCATCAAGGAGATCCGGTCGCTGGATTTGGTGCCGCACAAAAACGTAATTGGTAAGGACTCATTCGGTATTCGTGAAACCGGAACGCCATCAATTACGGATGTCGAATGCTACTGCAAAAGCTCCATTTTCCCGATTTTTCAGGATATCCAGAAACGGAGGACTTAATCACATTCGTTGGAGACATCTGTGAGCCGGAATCAGTTCGGAAAGCGTTCGTGGGAGTCGACTGCGTTTTCCACTGTGCTGCCTTTGTTAGCCTCAAGTATCCTCCGATGTTTGAGGAATTGGAACGCAATAATGTCCAGGGTGAGTTATGGCCATCGGGTGGTTTTCGTTATTTTCTTATTTATTTGACTTTAGTTTTCTATCTATTCGGGAATTTCAATGCTGGGGGTTTTAAATGGAAGTTTTCGACATTTTCGAGTAAAGATAAAAATTTGTTTGTGAGAAAAGTTCAATGTTATTTATCTTCAAAGAGTATGGGTTGATCTTGCTTAAGGAAAGAGGAAGGATAAAATAAGTCCTTTAACTCAGCAGCCAACTTATGTTAGATTATTTGTACAAAGTGTGAAGAGTCAATGCAAAATTCTGTAGAATAGTAGCTTGTGCTTTAATATATTGGCACAAGAGCTGATTTCCATAAATATCACCATTTGTAGGTGGTGAACTACACTACAGAAAGTTTCTATAATAACTAAAATTTTATCTCTAAAAGGGTAAATTTATTCTGGAATTTCTTCAAAGTTTCTATTAAGATTTTAAACTTAATTTTTTAAGATAACTCGAATATTAAAAATGATTTTCTAATTTCATTTTAAAAAGTTGACTCCATAGCGAATCTTTAGCTAACTTTTTTCAAGGAGCTAAGAAATGAAATAAGATGACGCAAGGTCTTGTTATACTATATTGTGCCCAAAGTGTTACGCTCCTTTAATACCTCATGGGACATAGGGCAGAAAATCCAGATCCGAGGCATTGTTTGCCGATTCGTAGCAATGGTACCCACTTAAAACTCTGTTTTGTGGCGAAGAGAACTCGCTAATCGGCCGTCTCCCGTTAGCTCCTTCCGAAGAAGTACTCCAGGGGGAAACGGGGAGGTGGGATTAGGACTTGCTAATGTTATGGACACACATGTGTTTTCGAAACCGAAATTTTCTTTTATTTTTCAACAAAAACACAGCTAATTTTTTATTTACTCAAAAATTAATTTTTTAAAACGGAAAAATTAGGTGTTTTTATTTTCCGCTTCTATATAATGGCGTTGTTAGCAGTTAAAAGGTCACTATACCAGGTTTGTGTATAAGGAAACCAAGAAAAATTGGCTCATTTCGATACCACGTCGAATGATAGAATACCAAGTTTTTGAAATGGTATTGACCAGGTGACACAAATCTGGTATACTACGTGGTATTTGAATACCATGGTATGGATACCACATGTGTTTCCATAGCATAAAAGATCTGCTAGGTGTTCGCCTGCAGTGACCCTTCCGGCGTAAAAGTAACAAATCGAGTGCCACCACCTTCCGAGGTCTTTGTTAGCCGTTTGCCCCCCAAAGAGCTACACTAATTTGTTTATTCATACTTAAAGTCAATGGGCGCGTTTAGGCCGAAGTTAATTTAACTGAGCTAGGCAAGTTAACAACGGCATAAACAGCAATTTTTTTAGCGCTGTTAGCTAACTTATTTCTGCTTTTTGGCTTAGCTAAAATTTAGCACAGCCAAAATGAATTGACGTTTGCTTGTAATTTTTTGTTGTAAGCAAATAATTTAGAAATATTTCAATACAGAATGAAGATTTTATTATTATTATTCATTTTTTAGCTTTTTATTATTTGTAAAATGGGAAATGTTATTATTTTTGCCTGTTATTAGCTGTAAAATGAGAATTGTCAAATGGCATGCTAGAAACGGTGCTAAGTTAACAGCGCTAATTTAACAGAGTTAAAATAAGTCGGGCCTAAACGCGCCCAATGACGTCATAAAAGCTTTCAAGTTCTGAAAAAGCTCTTTTTTGTCAATTTAAAGCTTTTGTTTGGGATTTTTCTGAATAAGGCCGTGTTCCCATGGGCTGCATGCCGCACGGCAAAAGCTCTTAATGTTCTCTGATTGGACAGGAAAAAATATCTGTCTCGACACATGTTTCCTCTCTTACACAGCATTGCTGCAAAAATCATGCAAAGAGGAAATCTCTTATCCATGCACCAAAATCACGAAACTATCAAGTTGACGATTCTAGCGATGCCATCTGCGTACTACTTTGCTTCGTACTTGCCGCCTATTTTATGAACTTTCCCAAAAATATGATTTATTACCCTATAGTCCGGGGAAATTAGCAAAAAAACGCACGAAAGGAGACAAAATTCGGAAATGGCTGAAAATTGGTCCACAGCTTATTTGGGACTTTTTAAGAAAAAAATTTTGGAATCACAAAAAAAAACATGGCCGCCGGAAATATAGCGGTTTTCCGATGTTTTCCTTGCGTCTCGGTTTCTATAGGTCGTACAACCCCGTACAAAGGCCCTAAAACTTGACAATTAAATTCTCTACAACTTTAGTTCTTACAAAGATGCTGATCCAATTAACCCTTTCAAAATTATTCAAGCTCAAAGTTTCCAAAAATCATTTTTTGGCTAAAACATTACTCAAAAACTGGTTTTTTCGAAAAAAATTTTGATCAGTCAATACGAAACCTTATTGCCTACAAAAAGCCCTCCTAACATTTTTTCGAAAACTTAACCCTTTTAAAGTTATTCAAGGTCAAAGTTCCAAAAATCACTTTTCGGCCAAAAAATCACTAACAATTGATTTTTGCAAAATTTTTCGAAAAGTTTTCGAAAAAATGACAAGGGTGTCATTAGGGTAGGCAATAATCTTTTGTATAAATAGAACAAAAAAATTTCTCAAAGATCAGTTTCTGAGTCATTTTTTGACCAAAAAAGGGATTTTTGGAAACTTTGACTTTGAATAACTTTAAAAAGGTTAAGTTTTCGACAAAATGTTAGGTAGGCAATAACGTTTCGTATTGACTGATCAAAAAATTTTTTTCGTAAAAACCAGTTTTTTAGTGATGTTTTGGCCAAAAAGTGATTTTTGATAACTTTGACCATGAATAACTTTGAAAGGGTTAATCGGGTCAACATTTTTGTGAGTGACAAGTGCTTACTCAAAAGGCTTACAAAGGTAAGAACTAAAGTTGTAGAGAATTTCATTGTCAACTTTTAGGGCCTTTGTACGCGGTTGTACGACCTATAGAAACCGAGATACAAGGAAAAACCGGAAAACCGCTATATTTCCGGCGGCCATGTTTTTTTTTGTGATTCCGAAATTGTTTTCTTAAAAAGTCCCAAGGAAGCTGTGGACCAATTTTCAGCCATTTCCGAATTTTGTCTCCTTTAAATGCTAATTTCCCCGGACTACTAATCTTTTTATTTATGTAGTATAAACCTTTTGAGTTAGCACTTGTCACTCACAAAAATTATCAGAAAACAGCTGATTTCTGACAATACGGAGATTCATCCATGGCAACGAGGAAATGTAGCTATGCCGCAAGCCTTTTGCAGCCTCTTACGAAAATTTCCGTATATTACACGAAGGCAAGCCGAAATCTAGCCTTTGCCATGTGGCATGCAGCCCATGGGAACGCGGCCTTAAGTGTACCATTTTTCATAGACCATCCTCTTTGGCAGCTTTGTACCTCTTTCTCAGTGGTAAGATTACTTAGAATTGGCAGCGGGATTTTTCTTGTACCTCCTCGTGACAAAAAAAAACTTATAACTACTCTGAGAGGGACAAGACAGACAAAGCTAGATATCACGCCTTCCTAAAGGACCGCAAAGCACTCCAGAATACAAGGATGGTAGCAACCACAGTTACTGGAGTAAGGAAAGAGAGGATCCGGGAGGAAAACTTAGTACCCTCCAATTACGTAGAAGATACCAATCTCAGGCGGGAAAGCTAGATTACCTTAAGAGCTAGCCATCCAGGATTGGCGAGAAGGATAGCAATGTGTGACTTTGTGAGACCACTTTGAGGTGCATTTAATTGGTATTAACCCGGGTCACTTTTAGATTGACCCACCCAGACAGGTGCCTAAGGCGCCTTCTGGAATCATTCCCTTCCTTTCAATTAGTGCTGCACACGAGACGAGACTTGTCTCGAATTCGACGAGACCTCCAGATTAAAAATCGACAACATTCGAGATCTCGCGAGACATCTTTTGAAATCGTATCGACACCAACTATTTCAGTATCTTCACGCTGCGCTCTTTGACGAGCACAACATTCGGCACCAATACATGACTTGAGCAGGCTGCGGAGACAAGGCAAAGAGTACGCATTCTATAAGCATTTAAATTTAGAGTCCATTCCAAAACAGAAGAGGTATTTTACTGTCATTTCATTTCATTTCAACGCATTTAAAATGAAATGCGTTGAAATGAAATGAAATGACTGTAAAATACCTCTTCTCTTTTGGAACGGACTCTACGTAAATGTAACTCTACACAAATTAGAAATTAACTTTCGATTCATTGATCCCCTCTACCCCGCCCTGGTGCCACTGCAAAAGCCAGATTTACGTGTCAACGTCTGGGAAGTAACTAGCATGGAAATATAAAGAATATTTGTATACAATTTCATTAGTATGATATTTCTCGAAATACAGAAAAATTTGTATTATTGATAGTGAAATTCGAGACTTTTCGAGACGAGACGAGACTTTTCAAGACGAGACGAGACGAGATCGAAACGAGACCTGCAAATACCCGTTTTTTCGAGACCGAGGCGAGACTGGGCCAAATCTCGTCTCGTCTCGTGTGCAGCACTACGTTCAATAGCAGACTCCGGATGAAGCAGTTTAACATCAAACGTCAAAACTAGGAAAACTTCCTTTGCTGAAGCAAGCAGAGAGCATGCGATCTTTTGATGATGTCACACACGGACATCTCTAGTGTAGTGTTGATCATCTCGGAAAAGTGATCAATTGGAGACAGATGGTCCTAGTGGGCAGACTGAGAATTCCACGTAACACCCACTGTGAAGAGGACCAAGCCAGAGAGCCCAATTCGGCTGCAGTGAGGAGATAAAATACGATGTATTCCAAGTACACTGCAATATAGTTTTTGCCCAATTCGACCTTGGGTTTTATAAATGGAAGGGCCGTCGCCTTTGCTTATCTATCTTACAACATGTGACACGAATTTCTTTTTTATCCTCAAACAATGGAAAATTATGAGTTCGTTTAGTGTTTTATGAATTTTGAGGCTACAAGAAAAGCTATTACTATTAGATCGTTTTTATTTTAGGCTGATTGAGTCTACAACTTTTCCATTTCTATACATTTACCACGTTCTATTGATGTACCACGATACTCGACCTTTTCAATCAACGCCTATGGAAGAAGGTTTCGTTTTCTATATAATAAGGTTTCTTCGAATATTTCCACAACTTAGGACCACTCATATTTGTACCCAATCATGCTAAAAATACCCTCTCTTTGTTGGCTTTCTTGTGAAGGCATTCATTATCCCAGATTGGATCAATTATGCCTCATACAAAATTGTCAAGCATCAATTTATCATTTGCAAAGTGTCACATTCACATATTCACCCATTTGCTTGTAATTTCAGGTACTAAAAAGTTAATTGAACTGTGCATTGAGAACAATGTGCCGCGCCTGATATATACCAGCTCAACAGCAGTGAACTTCGTCCCTTACATGGGGCACAGCACCTTCTCGATTGTTGTTAATCAAACGGAGTCGAAAGCGGTTACGCCAACCCATGACCTGGCCAAGGCAACGACTGAATTCGATAAGGGATTCCTAATACCGGGGTTCGCATCATCCCAGCTCCGTGCTGAAAGACTGGTCCTCAGCGCAAGCGGTACAACTCTAGGAAATAACCAAGGTGAGCGGATTGATAATATCGCAATCTTTCTCGACGAATTTACAGGAAATCAATGGTGATTTTGAGTTCACTGAAAGGCGCTTTTTCTCGGTAAGTGGCCCTTTCGACATAAAGGAGCGCCGATATCAGTCAATGCCAACTCTGGAACTGAAACCCTGATGCGAAAGAAGGAGCAGTCATTGACAAGTAAAAGCCATTAACTCGAAATTATCGGATGCTGGATGTGGTTTTCAACACTTTCAGAATCCCTTTCAAATCCATGAAACGGATGCACTACCTCATTGCAGGCTACAGCTTATTCTGCTGACGGCCATGGCTCTAATCTATTTTTGGTAGACTCGAGTGGTTTAAACGGAAACTCTCCTCCTTCTCTATCTCGCTCTCTAGAGAATGATGCTTTCCAGAGGACTTGAGAGCTTTTATCGGTGCGATTGATTTAATTTCATCTTTTCAGGTTACCTGCAGACAACGGCACTGAGACCGCCTTTGATGTATGGCGAGGGCGATAATCACTTTATGCCTCCACTCCTGAAATTCCTTGCGCAGCGCAACAACAAGTTCCCAAGGATTGCCGGTGCTGGAGGGAAACATCAATTAGCATACGCTGGTAGAACAGAGCTCTGCTATTGTGCAATAAGAACACTTCATTAATTGTTTCATTTTAATTACAGGTAACGTTGCCTGGGGCCACATCTGTGCTTACAAGACCTTAAAGACATCACCAAAGAACATTGCCGGCCTCCCAGTATTCGTGACCGACGATACACCAGTCAATGACATTGCCAGATTTGTCCAGCGGATGGGGCGGGAATCAGAGACCATGAAATTCGATACTACCTGGTGGTATATTCCCCACTTTGTGTTCTTCCTGCTGTCCTTCATGATCGAAATGCTGGTGAAATTCGTCCTGCATCCATTGTTCGGCACAAGGCTTAACTACTCCCTGCGTGCGATATCGTCCTTCACTAGTTCCGTGATCATGTACAACCGTCTGAGGGCCTCAATCCACATGGATTACGAGCCTATCTACGACGAGAACAGGTCTTTTAAGATTACTGCTGCTTGGCTCGACCAATGGGCGGATGAAAATTTACGAGGACGGAAAATGGATAACAATAACAAATGATGGCTGCTTCGTGTGTGTGTGCTCGATTAAGTCGTTGTTTTCCTTTTTTTTATTGTAAATTTTCGGGATGAATTTTTAGTTTTATTTTAAGCATCGGAAAATATCAATGTCAATTTTCTTTGTATCTGAATTTTAGTTATAAATTAAAATTAAAAATTTATTTTTTAGCTGTTAATTTTGGATAATAGTGTTCGTTGATTTTTATTGCAGAGTAGACAGTAAGTTCCAAATATTTCCCATTTTTTAGATAATGTCATGTTTGTGAGTGTGATTTATAATTTTTTTTAATGTGAAAGACTAGAGATCAAAGGTAAGCATCACACTGATGACGGATCTATTAGAGTTAATGTAGCACAGCCAATAGCAGAGAGAAAAATAAAAGAACTACCAAAGTCAGCAGGGGCTTTCACCTTCAACGAGTCCAATCAATGCGACCATGACCGAGTGATGAATTCAACTATAGAACAGGAGATGACTTCCTCGATTTTTGTGCTTACAAGCGATAGTGGCAGGAAATATAGTAAGGAATTGCTGACAAGGGATAAGCAGGGCGGCGATTTAATAGGTGCAAATGGTGCACTTGCACCGGACGCAATTTCAAAAATTAAGATTTAAAAAAAATTAAAACTTCGAAAAAAATTGAAAAAGTGTTCCCGTGCCTTCATTTTCATATATTAAAGAAACTGCACAGAGTGTTTGTGTTTTTTTCCATTGTCCTTCGCAAGGTATGGCCAATCTAATTCCATTTCATTTGCATGATTTCGTCGTCTATCCTTTCTTGGCCGACACGGTTCCATAGTTCTTGATTTGTAGTACTAGTCGCACTATTATAGATCCCTAATTCGACGAGAGCCACCTGGATCCCCTCTGTTCTGAAGTTGTTGAAAGCGCCTTCTATGTTCAGGAAGGCTGCCAACGTGGACAGTTTTTATTCTATGCAGGATTCTACAGTGGAAACCATTACATTTAGTGCAGTGATCACCGAGTATCCCTTGAAATATGAAGGTTTGAAGAACGACACAGGGACCTCTATTACGGAGATTCGAGTGTGTAAGTCTATACATTTGTGGAGCCCCGGACTGTGCTGGAAACAGCTAGGGAAGTTCACCGAAAAACATTCTGGGGCAGATGATGAAGTTGGGGGATGTGTGGAGAATGGTGGCAGTGGCGCTGAAGGCCTTCTACTAGAAGCTTAAGCAGTACAAAGCTTATAAAAACAGTATTGGCGGGAGAGTTTTGTGAAGTTAAAGCGCAAGCAAACCCAGCACAACAGCAAGATCGCGTAACAAATCCTGATTGGACGCAGGGAAGGGCGGCGCTTTCATAGGTGCAAATGGTGCACTTGCATTAGGCGCAATTTCAGAAATTAAATTTTTTTTAAATTTAAACTTTGAACAAAAAGAAAATTGAAAAAGTGTTCAATTTCATTTATTAAAAGAACTCCACAGAGTGTTTATGCCTTTTTCGATTGCCCTTCACTGCGATCAAAAACTGAACAGCTGATGGGGGCGCAATATGGCATACGGCACCGGGCGCAAAAAAACCAAGCTAAGGATAAGACAAGAAAAGAGAAGATAAAAAAATATTTGATAGATGATAAATGTAGACAAACGAATGACTGTGTCCCTCTATGGAATCGAACCACACTCCTCTGGGATGGTGGTCAGTCGGGCGTCTTATACTCTCGCCTATGAAGCCTGACGGTACGTAAGAAGAGGTTTTCTTCTAACGCCATTTAATAAATAAAAAAACTGTGATTTAAAAGTTTTTGGAACCTAAAACCCTAAGAAGTTTTGTGCAGAAGGTGCGGCCCCCCGTGAGTGAGGTTATTATTCTTGGGCAAATGAAACACCGAAAAAAAAATTGCAAAATTCGTTGGCTTCATGCAAATATCTTTTCTGCAGTTTACTATCTTTACTAATAGGTATTCCACGTCCCTATTCAAGTATTCAAACTCAAATTTCATCTGATCCTGACCTTAATCAATATCAGACGGCATTTTTTTCTTTTTCTTCTATAGTGAGGTAGAGGGATCAAAAGTACCGTGTCTATTCGCTTGGCCTATTATACTACACCCTTATACATCATATTTATAGGCCAGACCGTTTGAGCAGGTTCAGTATCTGCCGAATGGCTGTCGCTTAGACTTGACTGTTCAAAGGCCAGACTACTCCTCCGCTTCAAGCCAAACCCTGCAGATTAGGTCCCCCGCTCTTCATATTCTCCAAAAAAAACAGGTAATTCAGAGCCAGTGTCCAGTAATCAAGCCAACAAGGGTCCCTACATATTTTCTACTGGGCCGCACCACTTTTTTAGCCGCGTTAAGAGAGCGCATAGGAAAGAACCGCTTAGAGTTGGCAAATCCAGGCACCGACCTGCAGCCTTCGGTGTGTTTCATTCAAGTCCGATCGCCTCTTCTTAAACTGGTGAGTGGCCCAATAGTTGGTTCCCGACCAATGAATGTCCATAAAAGTCCCATAAGTATGGAAGGAAAGGGTAGGAAGGTCTATCCTGCGTGAGTAAACATATCATAATAAGGCATTATTTAACTGGGTGCACCTGGTGCCCATAGGAAACTACCCCATGCAGCCCCGTGCACCCCTCGACACGATAACTTTACGTCTTGGCTTGGTAGGATTTGAAGAATGTGCTCCCTACTACCGTCGATGAGATGACGGTTCAAGTGTGCCCCCAACATCAGGTGTCAGGGTATACTTTAGTGTACAGCTTATCTACCCATAGGCGAATTGGAAATTATACTAGGAAATACGTTGCTTTCCAGAAGGTTTAGTCTAGTCGATCTTCTAATTTTAAGCATTACCGGTATCAACAAATGTTATGTTTTTCTTCTGTTTTCTATAAAGTCTAGTAATGAAGCACTAGTAATGAAGCCCTCACATTAGCATTTGCTGCTACTCGTAATTCCGAGCCTATCTCAGCATTCTTATCTCTCTAACTAGGCTGCAAACTAATTACATCTCATCCAGCGTGGTACTCTGTCGAATTTAGCTCACCTCTCGGTAAATCGACTACAGTCTAGTCAGCGCCAATTTCCCATAGCAATATCTAGCACTATGGGAAATCCGCTTTTTCCAAGCCAAAATCTGGGATTTGTGTGTCCGCAGGAAGAATACCAATTCTTTTGTTCTCTGTGTCACCACAGTTATGTGGGAGGGAATGCATTTCTGCCTTCCTTGATTTATCAAGTTATCAATCAACACCTAGGCCGAATAGACGGTTTAACGCCTTATAGTGTTCTACGAAAGAGTCACTTGGTCGTGAGTACCTAAATTAAGTTCAAAAATTCCTGAAGTCCAGCATCAGTCAAATCAAATTATCATTGGGTAACTTCCATAAAGAAAAATTTCACTTCATCCAAGACCCATTCTTTTATTTTCAAGGAGGAAGTGAAAAACACCCGACTACTCTAGTCTCTCACTAGTTTCTCTCTCTAGTTTCATTGAAAGAGCCGCGTAAAATACTTTAGTAGCGTTAAAATTATGTCAAGGCTGCTAAATTCATACGGTGGATCAATGAGTCTGTGTAGGCGAAAAATATGCCATCACCGAAGAGTGTGGTAGCGCAGTGTTGCACCTTGTCGAGCCCCGCTGATGCAGCTTCCGAGGAACCAATCCAGATATGTTGTATTCATAGCAGAGTCTAATGGAGGACTTGTATATTGTAGTTGGGAATGCTATTTGGAATGTAGGATCATCCTATCGCAGGGCCTCGCCTAAAGTTATTGCTAAAATTTTAAGAGATAGGTCAGCCGTTATACGGCCTACTCAGACAGGACGGCCAGCGCAGGGCTTATAGACAGGGGCGGCGCGTGTTTTTTTTGCACCCGGTGCATTACGCTATATTGCGCCCCTTCAGCTGATCATATGAAAAAAACTTTTTTCGTTTGGATCGCAAGGACGAAGAAGCGGAAAATACACAAGGCACTTCTAACTTGGTAGCAATTTGCTTGACTTTTTCAATAACTTCCTGATATTTTGCTCTGATCGTAAATCTATCAAAAAAAACTGGTGTGCGTAGTACCACACGATGGAAGTGAAAACTTCTATGGCCATTCTGTATTTCCTATTCAATCTTAATATTACAGGAGGATAATGGTCAAACAATTTTGTCTATGAATGTGAATGCATTTGAAATATTTTTTTTGTGGACTTGGAAACACATTTTACTAGACAAGTCGTTCGTATTTAATTATACTTTTTACAAAATTCTGGTGAAGTGATTTGTTATGCATACCATACATATTGCCAGCGCATTTTTAATTTTCTATCATTAACAATAAATTCATTATTTCCGACCTTAAACACCTCCAAATAGCGATTTTCGGTGAAATCGAATCGTAATTGCCAAAGTCGTACCGCCATATTGGCGCCGTCATTTTGAATTTTAAAATTTTGACCACAGATTCGCCATTTGTGACCTTAAAAACCCCCCGATACTGAGTTTCAATGGATTCAGAACACATTTGCAAAATTCATCCGCCATATTGGCACCGCCATTTTGAATTTTCAAATTTTGAGCACAGAATCGCCATTTGCGCTGATAAAAACATCTTCATACCGATTTTCAATATAATCGGGACACAATTGCAAAATTCGTCCGCCATCTTGGAACCGCCATCTTGATTTTTTTACATAGTTGTCAGATTGCATTGTCATGGGAACTCAATGTGTGTGCAAAGTTTCATACAAATCGGTTTAGTAGAAGTAGTTAAAAAAGCTGTCGGAAGATTTGAACCAAAGAAACAAACAAACAAATAAATATACGAGGTCAAGCTAAATAAAACCATTAAAAAATCCATAATATGCTTTAGTCTTCCAAATAAAAAAAAAAAATATATAATCAAACATAAGAATATATAATACATAGTAATATAGTATAATAATTTATAACACTTAATACAAACTAAAACCCCCAAAGGCAAATTTTTTCTCACATGGTACGGTAGCGTGATGATGGTTCGTTAGCCTAACGCGAGTTTTAGTTTTTCCCCGGGCCAAAAAGTGCCCAACGTGCCTATAGAAGTTTTCACTTCAAAGACCTTTTGTGGAATTTAAAATATCAACTGCAGCTGACATTTGGGCTTTGTAAGTATATTTATTTTTCTAAAATATCACACTAGATTACTATGGAACAAATTAAATTTAACTCAGTAATTTTATTTCGTAATTCTGCTGTATGTTTCGATACGGGTTCCCTACCTGAACGAGTTCTACCAACGCCTCGTAGACACCATCTAATTGACGAACTAATCGTTTTAACGCGTCTATGCTACTTTCACTACTAGTCTTACTAAGCTTGTTAGTGTCTTCTTTTTCAAAATAATAATCTTTTAACCGAACTGGAGAAATAAGCATATAAATTTTGAATAGTATCAAAACAAGAAGTTGCCTTTAGAAACATACGTTTTTTTCGAATTATCAAACGATGCATCAATGAAGCCTGAGTTGAAGAGTTAATTAATGGAAAATTGTATGTTCTATTTATATTTGCCCGGTATACCATTTTCATAATTCGCGGCACAGTAAAATATTTTAACATATTGTAACATAAAAACAATAAACAAATTAATTCCAATAAAATATAAATATAAATAATATAATTTACAAATGTATTACCTGAAATTAGTAATTTAATAATTGTTATTAAATCTAAAATATTACTTTTATAACTCAACATTTTAAATCTAATAAAAATATTTCACTCAATTTTCTCTTTATAAATTCTTCCAGAGAAACAGGCACAAAACTTAAATTTGCACCATCAATAACTCGTATAACATAAAAAAAAATCTACATATTAATTTGTCAGACAGTCGCAAGATATTTAGAAATCGCAAGATATTTTGTTCTCATTTCGTTTATTTACCTCTTTGAACAAATCTTGGAACAAAATTTAAAAGTGCACCAACAGCGCCCCGAAGTTTATATCAATCACAGTAAACAGCAATACACAATACAGAGCCATCGGAACAATTTTTTCCTTTGTGTGAGTTGATATGGTGCATTTTACAAACATTTCAAAAAGTGCTACAGCGTAGTAAAAATGAAATTATTATGTGTTTCGTCTCCTTCATTCCACTGGTTAGTTCTGTATTTACATCTCACGTTCAAATTTGAGAACATCAGTAGAATGAGAGATTTTTCTCTCACTTGGTGGATATTTCTCCTGAATTTTTACTTCTGCTGATTCTCTGGACAGAAATTATATGAAAATCGCGAAGCAAAAGTCTCGAGAGGAGTAGTACGAGAGGAAGTAAAATTTTCAGGTTTTTTTTTTGCATGGAATTTGTGTTGTGTTGTTACATGAGTTGAAATATAGAATATTTTATTGGGAAAATAAACTGGAAAATTAAGTCGTGTTAATAAAAATGAAATCCTTTAATATATGAAAAGGATGTAAGAAAAACATTTTTAAACATTTTTTTTTCAAAGTTTTAAATTTTTTTTTAAAATCTGAATATCTGAAATAGCGCCCCCGTCCAATAGCGCCCGGTGCAAGTGCACCATTCGCACCTATGAAAGCGCCGCCCCTGCTTATAGAGATGAAACAATATCTTGTTTAAGAGATGCCCACTGACATAAATAAGTTCGATGTCCTTGTTAATAGAGTTAAAAATGAGTGTCTGGGTGGGGCTGTTAGAATTGACTCCTGGGAAACACCGGCAGAGGTGATGTGGGGTTTTCATTCGACGCCATCTACTACTACTTTGATTGAACCGGAAGAAAAAAAAATCTCCATCCATATGTGTTCCAAAGATCAGAATACGTAGCTACTCTTGCCATGTAAAGTGGGTTCCTATGTATTGCCTGAAAACGAGCATCCGATTAATTCTAGCGTTAAAATCATCTAAAGGCCCGTCCTCACTACGCGGACTTAGAATCCACGCGCTTTTGGTCGTACGGCCAGCCAAAAGCGCGCGTGATCTTTTAATTTTCTGAGTCATGAGTGAGAAAAAATCAATTCTCATTTGAAACGGCGTACGCGCTTTTGAAAAGCTCATAGTGTGTGGACGCACAATGTACCTTTTTAACCACAGCCTTTTGTCCGCGTTGTTTGGCCGCACGACCTTTACCATGGACAAAGTCGTAAAAAAGTCGTAAAAAAGTCATAAAACTCTATATGAAAAAAAAAGGCAAAAGCGCGTACGACCCAAGACCGCGTAGTGTGGCCACACCATTAGAAGATCTTTCCATCATTCTTGGGAGTTAGAGCCCGCGCCATAAAAGAAGAGGAAATTAGCGCTCATGCGGAATTGTGATTGAGAATATAAATGAGCCTGCTTCTTGCGTTTTTAAATAAACAGAGTGACGTTGCTCTCTTGTGGGGACAGGAGGCTCTCATTGCGCAAGGAAACAATGATTTTGAGATTCCATTCTTTTATGGCGCGGGCTCTATTATGTTTCCTTCAGACAACTTGGAAAAGTTCTTCTTTTTCATCGGCTAGAGACTGAAAGTTCTTTTCTTAAATTTTTCTTGCAAGCGAAGGAAACAGTAATTCTAGAGTTACATATAAGTAAAAAATGCTTGTTGTTGCGAACCGATGGTTGTGACGAACGTATCGAGGTGCCAACTTCGTCTTGGATCACCTTCTTTTTGGTATGGTATTCCAAGATATATTTACAACGCAAAAAACACTTTTAGCATCACTTCCAGCATCGAAAATGCACAAAAAACCAATTGATGCAGGAAATAACTAAATGCCCCCACTTCCATCCATTGCGTGTTTCCAGCTAAAGCATCTGCGAAAATAACTTTCTCACTACACTACCCACCGAGCATACTATAAAAGAGGAAAGAATAAAACCCAACCAAGTCGAAAGAGAATTTCAAATGAAATCAGTGATTTATAACTTTCGTACAATGTAGCGAAAAATAAATTTTGCAAGCTGTACCGAAAATTTAATCAATAACTTTGTAATTACAAATCATGCACGGATTTTTGGTTTCTATCCTCATAAATCATAGATGGAGGCATAACGACATCCCGGCTGCTAATCTTGAGCATATCACAATCGCAGCCTTGGGAATAGAAGGAAAACACACACAGCCGCCCGTCCCCCACCAGAGAGATACAAAAAAAAAATCAATTCCAATCGTAATTTCCATCTGCGCTCGCTGTCTTCACGTTCCTCCTTCTAATCATGATGTAGAAAAATAAATTTATTTTCTACTGATTTCATCAAAATTTCATTAAGTTCACATCCGCTTTTGCTCCCCCCCGAAAAAAGGACGAGAGAGAAAAAATATGATGAACAACGCGAAACTTGCCTCTAGTCCAGGAAATCATTTTAATAAAATTTCCAGTTAAAAATAATTCCCATCTCTTTCTAGAAAAGGATTCAATTAAGGATAACATGACTTCCAGTTTTCAAATTAAAATTGAAATTCAAATACTAGCAAACACAGTGGCGGCGGCGGTACCCAGCAACAACAACAACTGCGGAGAGACAACAGCCAACCCTGGTGTCTCATTTGCACATAAGTGTACTCTCGTTTTGGTGTATTGCTGTTACCAGGTTTTGGGCTGGAGTGAATTGGATTTACTTGTAATAAGGAAATAATTCCAATCGCAGACTTTTAGCTCCATTTCCGGTCTAAACGATATTTTCCTATTTTGGGGGGAGTTTTTTGCAACATCCCCTAAATGACGGATGGCCTATGGTAGGGCTAAAAATATTGTGGAGATTGTAGATTGGGTTTTTTTGGGGAAACACTGTCGAATTATGAATCTTGCTGGGGTGTGGTGAGTTTTTATTGAATCAAGAGAAAAGTTATTTCGAGGACATTTTATTTTTATAACACACCTTATTCAAGGACAAGGTAGAGTTCTGTCCCTGTTGCTCTGGTCCGTGGATGCCGGTGAACTTTTGACCAAACTACACTAATCTGGTTTCGATGTCATCGGCTATGCAGATGATCTTGTCATCATTGGCCCGGAGATGTTCACTTGACCAATACAGAGATCATGAGAACAGTACTCCAAGAAGTTCATAGATAGTGTACAATGGAGGGCCTATCAATGAACCTAAGGCCGTATGGTCCCTATTCCAAGCATTACGAATTAAACCTGCAACAGTTAAGTACTCAGACTCAGTCAAATATTTTAAAGTAACGCTAGACAAGAGACTGAACTGGAACGCTCAACTGGACTACACCGTCACACTTGCGCTCAGGGCGGGCGATTGGTTTTTTTGCTCCCGGTACAGTATGCCATATTGCGCCCCAACAATTTTTTTTTCAAGGTTTAAAGTTTTTTTTAAATCTTAATTTCTAAAATTGCGCTCCGTCTATTTGCGCCCAATGCAAGTGCACCATTTGCACCTATGAAAGCGCCGTCCTTGCCTGTGTCCAATCAGGATTTGTTTCGCGATTTTGCTTTAGTGATGGCTTTGCTTGCGCTTTAACTTCAAAAAACTCTCCCGATAATGCTGCTTCTTTAAGTTTCGTACTGCTTAAGCTTCTGGTAGATGGTCTTCAGTGCCACTGCCACCATTCTCCACACATCCCCCAACTTCGTCATCTGCTCCAGGACGTTTTTCATTGAACTTCCCTAGCCGTTTCGAGCACAGTCCTGGACTCCGCAAGTGTATAGATCGATACACTCCAATCTCCGTAATAGAGGTCCCTGTGGGGTTCTTCAAACCTTCATACTTCAACAGTCTACCTTGGCCCTTTTAACAAATTCAGAGCAGAGGCGATCCAGGTGTCTCTGGCCGAATTATTGATCTATAATAATACGACTCTATAATGAAGAACTATGGTACCGCGCCGGCAAAGAAAGAATAGACGACGAAAGCACACGAATGAAATGGAATTGGATTGGCCACTCCTTGCGAAGGACAATGGAAAACGACACAAACACTGTGTGCAGTTCCTTTAATATATGAAAATGAAGGCACGAGAATACTTTTCCAATTTTTTTCGAAGTTTTAGACTTTTTTTTTAAATCTTAATTTCTGAAATTGCGCCCCGTCCAATTGCGCCCGGTGCAAGTGCACCATTTGCACCAATGAAAGCGCCGCCCCTGATTGCGCTATATGGGTCTGTAAAAGGCTTTTGGGTACGACATTTGTTCTTAAACCGCAAGTGATGCACTGGATCCACGATCGTTAAATTTGTTATCACTTATGTCGCCAAAGTGGTTACGGCGATCCACAAGTTCAGCAGACTGCAACGGCTTGCTTGCTTCTCCATTACTGGAGCTATGCGGACCTGTCCCACAGCTGCTGTGTAGGCAATCAATCAGACTTCCGATAGAAATATCAATGGAGCATATGTACATATATTTTCAAACGTGACCCAAAACGTCACGTATCCGACCATATGATTTGTCAGTTTGTGAATTGGGGCTCCAAAGGAAATTCAAGGCGATTTTTCCGGATCGGTCTGATTGGGAGCAGCTTATCTTTCCTGAACTGTCTTATGTTCCTCGACGTTCGTATATATACCTTTTCATAGGGCGACCTGGTCTCCGTTTAGCTGACGGTACTTTCCCTAGCACTATCTTTGCCGGGTTTCGTTCCGCACCTCGTTCGACATTGTTCAAAATTCGTTCTTTGAAGCGAATATAAATATTGGCGATCCTAAAGGCCTGCCAGACAATGAACCTGAAGGCTCCAGGTGCTTGGATGTTGAGATACCACTGGGAGTGATGAGAATCTTACCTTGGTCAAAAAGCAGGGAATGTGTGCGACCGCGTGTCTAATGCTTCCATGAGACTCCGCTGGGGGTACGCACCCAGACGTTTGTGTCAGATTGCTACTGACTAAACTCACCCACCCTTTTTTGCATGACGTTCAAGTCCACACCGGTACGAGCCGTTAAGGCCTTACTTCAGTCTGGTGTCATCAGCAGGACCCGGAAAAAAGGGATCCCTCCAAAGTGCTCACAAAAGCCGGAACAGTCTAGTCATCTAGCTACCTAGATACTACCTCTCGTTGCATTTCTTTGCCTTTCTTTGGGCTTCGTAATACTTAAGGTTCTGGTGAATGGCCTTCGCCGCCCCTCCCATCCTTTTCCACACAACCTCCGACCTTATCATATGGTCCAAGATGTTTTCAGGAGTTAGCTGCACTTCAGCAACTGCTTCCAACGCAGTCCTGTGCTCCGCAAACCTCGGAAAGAAGACATGGTCCGCGTCCTCTTTATCGTCCGGGCAGAACGGTGAATCGACCAATCTGAGGTGAAGATATGCCCTATAACCCCCACGTCCACTCAGGAACTGTGTGAGGTAATCCCCGTGTTCTTTTAATGAACTGGGTTTTGAGAGCTTTTGAGTTCCCATACAAAATTGAAAACCCAGGTTTTCTCTGGGTCTTCTGGTTCTTCGATTTTGTATGGGAACTCAAAAGCTCCTCAAAAGCGCTCAAAACCCAGTTCATTAAAAGAACACGGGGAATAACTCACTTCGCCATGCTCCCACTTCCCACATTTGGTATGAGTCTATGGGTCCATCGGCTCTTAGTAGACTCGCCCCACTTCCTCCGTCAAAGTCCGCCGTACTTCCTTGGACCCCCTCTTGCATAGTCCGGGTCGTACAACCTCTCGCCCTCCATTGCAAGAATATGAATGGGAATCATTCGATCTATCATGCATGCTGCTTCGTCAGACGTAGTACGGTATGTACAGCATGCCCGAAGGGCACTTAACCGATACGCAGAGTTTATTTTCCTCCTATTGCCCGTTCTATCCAATGCCACTGCCCATACTGGCGCTGCATACAAAAGGACCGAACTAACTCTTGTGATGAGGAGGCGTCGGGTTGGCCTGGCCTGTATTAGGCAGCATCCACGCGGGTGCTGCGCTGATGGCGGAAGCTTTTTCCTCTATGCCCGCCAAGTGTACCCGAAGTTGAGCCTTCGGTCAATCATCACTCCCAAATACCTCAGTACGGGTTGGAAGCGGATGACCTGGTCACCTACTTTCACCGCTATGGTCTCCACCTTTTCCCGCTTGCTGATTAGCACTACTTCCGTTTTGTAGTCAGCTAGCATTAGACCATCGTTCTCGAGCGAAGTTTTTATTTCCTATATCGCTTCGTTCGCGAATATCTCGATTTCGTCGAGTCGCTTTCCTACTACAGCTACCCCGATGTCATCGGCGAACCCAATAGCGACCGCTTCTCGCGGGAGTCGTAGCGCCAGTACTTCATCGCACACGATGATCCACAGAAGAGGACCTAGCCTAGCCTTTCTGAACCCGAAAAGCCTTTCCGACAAACCGCCTTCCCCTATCGCCGCTTGGGAGTAGTCTGTTGTATACCATCCTTTCGAAAAGCTTGCCCATAGTATTAAGAAGACATATCGGCCTGCAAGCCGACGGGTCCCCTGGGGGCTTACCCGGCTTCAGGATGTGCACAAGATTTTGACGCTTGCATTGCTCAGGGAACTCTCCTTCCCTCAGGCACGCTGTGAATACTTGGGCGAGCTCACCTGGTGCCACAGTGGCTGCCAGGTATACCAAGTTCGGTATACCGTCCAGTCCAGGGGCTTCTCCAACGACAATCCTCTTCCACTGCCGGCTTCCATAATTTCTTCCTCCCTTACCTCTGGGATGTCTGCTTCATCTACGTTCACTGTCCATACTATGTTTTGCAGCATTTCAGGGCAGGTAATCGCTGGGGAACGCTTGCCCTTAATCGACGACATCACTACCCTGTAAGCACCCCCCACGGGTTACTATCCGCTTTCTTGCACAGACTCTTAAAGTGCTCGGTTTACTCTTTCGGATGGCATTTTTAAGCCCTCTCCTCGCTTCTTTGTATTCCATAACGATTTCCTCGAATTCTAGCCGTTCCCACCTTCGCTGACAGCGCCTTCTTGCCTTTAGGCAAGCCCTTCGAGGCTCCTCGATTTCATCGTTCCACCAGAAGTTCGGTGGACATGTTCGGGGTTTTGGGCGTTTTAGCATGGAGGCGTCACATGCCCGTTTCATCGCCGCGGAGATCCTTGCGACCCTTTCATTTGCGCATCCTGCGTGCGCAATATTCTCCTGCAGGCTTATCTCTTTGAACAGCTCTTCATCGAGCTTGTTCTGGGCCCATCGTGTGCTTACGGGTTCATTTTGCTGCACCCTTTTTGTTCGTCTTCCCGTGCGGAAAGTTATGGCGTGATGGTTGCTGTGCGTGTACACCTCGCTCACCCGCCATTGGAGGTCTCTGGTCATCGAGTCACTGATGAAGGTGATGTCTACTATAGATCTTCTTTCACATTTTTGGAAGGTGTTTTGACCGCCGGTGTTGCCAACACCACATTGAGGCGTGAAAACCCTTCCACTAGAATGCGCCCGCCCTGCATTTGTATGCCGGCTGCCCCAGTCCACAGCTCATGCATTGAAATGCCCCGCTATTATTTTGGGGTTATGGCGACTTGCGCCTGCAGTCAACTTTTCCACCAATGTCACGTATTCCTCCATCATGAGACTAGGCGCTGCGTAGCAGCTGTAGACATATACAACGCTTATCCTTGCCCGCGCGAAACCGTCTTCCGGGTTACTCATCGTCTCTTCAAAGGCTCCATTTCCACATGCCCATATTGCAGCTTTTCCGCTTTTGTCCGTCTGCCAGATTCCATTATGAGATACCACTCGTTTTCACCCAGCCAAAGGTGTAGAGGTTTAGCGCTGGAAACCTGCTTTATCTCCTACGTAGGCGCCAAAGAGGCCGTCTCTAGCCAAGGCCAGGCATGCGCAGCTACGTTCAAGAAGACTTAAAAGAGACCTACAAATTGAGGGTCGGGGCAACGATAATCTTCCTTCACTCCACAGGATGGCTTCAAACATCCATCATAGTTGGCAGGCAAAACCACCACCAAGCCTTAGGTATGCGAGTATGACGGCCGGGCAAAGCGTTAACTGGCTCTCAGGTCATTTGGAAGTAGCGCTATAACAAACCTAGCGCAGGCCATCTGTTGGAGGCTTTGATCGCTGTTTCATCACTTGGTTGTTGTTTGTGGTTGTTGTTTTGGCACGTAGTATATCTTGCGGTTCACCATTTCTCCAGGAAGCTGTTGTGAGTAAGGAGAACTTACTCATAGATTTTCTACCTTTTTCTGACTACATGGAAACTGTATTCAAATCAAATCTTAATTTCGCAAAAAATACACGAATCTTACAAAGGGAAACATTTCGAGCATTTGCATCATAAAAGTGACAGTTAGATGAGAACAGTATCAATTTTATTTATTCCCTTCGTGGCTGACATATTTATAAATTTTCAATAAGGAACGAGAAAGGATATTTCAACATGGTGTGCCCCCTTTGTTGCCACTGATGAACTACAAAGCCGACGACTTATTTGTGTGTGAGTGCAGAGCCGCAAAGACGATATGCTCTAAGAGTTATGAGGAACGCCTATGGTCGTTGAAGCCGCATTTAACTGACACCAGAAAAGCAGAGAATACACCGAGCCCCGAGGCGGTGAGGTGGGAATCTTTTGAATATTTTACAGTAGCGGAATACGGTTTCAATGGGAGCATAACAACGTCGGCACATATAAATTCCACTCAAGGATCCGAATAGGACATGCGAGCTTGCCTCTGTTTTATGTGGAGCTGGAAACGCTGCTCCTTGAGAAGAAAGCACTTAAGTAACTACAGTGAAGGCTCCGACTGGGGTTGAATTATATGGCAAATAGCCTCATATTACGGCCTTGTTTTCAAGAACGGAACCGGTGATGAGTTTCTACTTGGGAGCGCCCAGAAATATTTCTTAGACGGAGAATGAGAGACAGAGAACAGCAGCAGCAAGAAGTGCAGAATTTTACGGTAGACCTTCTTCTACTTCGGAGATGGTACACAGACTTCATTTGAAAACCGCAACTGATTTATGGCGGGGGATTGATTCAAGTGCCTCTCGGGGGGGATTGCGCTTTTTTTTATTTTCATTGTAATGTCCTGATGACTTATCCTTGTTCCAGCTGCTACGTAACCGCTCCAGCAGAGGTAAAACGTCGAGTTTTATTGGCTGAAGGGTTTCATTAAAAAATATATGAGGACAAGAAATCCCTAGATAAACGCCACAGAACAACTTAAAAGTGCATATCAAACCGAACATAGCCCGACAAGTGTGGGACCCATGTGAAAAGGATTTAATTAAAGGACCAACACTGCATCGTTTAGTGTGTAAAGAAAGCTTAGACTGTCGCTGGTTCTTCTGCACAAGGATTCCGTATAATTCCAGGATATAAAACTGATCCTTAAGAAATATAGAAGTTTCTATGCACGAGTGGGAAGTATCGAATGAATTCAGAGAGTCTAATTTGAATTCGGGAAATGTTCGCTATCATCATCTGAAAGAAAAATAAAAAAAAATAAAAAATCGTGAGGAAGGAAGGAAAGCAGGGAATAAATTGAATAATTCTGGATTAGATCCTGTAATTTAGGCATTGGCTTATTATTAAGGTGGCTTCGTTCCCTATTCGGGGGCTGCCTACCTGTTTGGGGCCCCTTTCACCTGTGCCAGTGATCCGGCTTTTGTTTTCCACTGAAGCCTATTCATATTTTTATGTTGATCCTGATAATAATAAACTCCGGATTTAGAAATTCTATCTGCTGAGTATTTACAAAATAATGGAGGGTTTCGGCAAAATGATAATCTAAACATTTCTTTTTTTTCGAGGATGCTAAGGGGAAGAGGATTTCTACTTCAAAGTCGATTTTTTTTAGATATTTAATAACGGAATCTTTATTTCAGAAATTTCGTTATCATCGTAACATGTATTTGTTTACGTATGTAGGTTTGTTTTAAATGATGAGTAAAGATGTTTATTCCTAACTGTTGAAAGGTCAAAGTTTAAAGAAACAAGAATAGAAGGTTGACGAAAATAAATTTCTCCAATAGGAGTGAGATTTTGTGAATTTTTGGGTTTATAGTACAACCCTACTGCATACATATGTATAGTCAGAAACACACCTCCACCTGTCATATCTGGGGTAGTCTCCGAAAGATTGGAAAACCGTTGCAAATTACATTTAACGAAGCTATTAAATCTCGGAACGGCTGGGCCAACAAGTGATGAACTGGCGCTGTTAATGATCTACAAATACTTGTTAGACCTGGGTTCTCGCTATGGTGGGACAGTGACGAAGAACATGAAAGGCATATTGGTCCTCGCCGAAGATGAGGATTCCATTCCGAACCTTCACAGATTGTCATTTAAGGCGCAGTGGTCGTTGATCAAGCCAAATAGTGTCCTAACATTTTTCCTAATGTGCCCCAAGTATGTTTCTGGCCGTATTACACCTTGGAACTCACTAGACCAGGTGTGGCGCTTTCACTTTTATTTTCACAAAACTAGCGAGTACACCAATAGCCGGTTTTGGACTGATGAACACAGTGCCAGAGCCATGTCTAGTTAAGGCGCCCGCCTTGTCATTGCCACGAAGACCTGATGGCCCGGGACCTACAGAACTCGAGTAAGAGTACCTAGATCACCAGGCGCGTTGCCAGTCCCAAACTAATTTGGACTTAGTCCTGCCGCTGGGCTCTCAGATAAGTGTTAAAGATCTACTTGTAGTCCAGTCCCCAACCGTAAAAATGTGGTATTAGCTCTACTTTTTTTCGGGCCAACCGATTTTGATGAAATGTGCGCTTTTTATTTTTAGGGGTGAAAGCTACGCCTTACTGTAAAAAATTAATAAAACTCAATAATAAAAACGCTTAGTAGGCTTATATATGACCTCTTACACCTACGTACTATTGAAATAATTTTTTAAGAAATTTTTCAACCCCTAAAACCCCTAGAGAAATAAAATATAAAAATTTTGAATAAAAGCTTTTTAAGCTTTTTTTGAGACACACAAATTTAGTTATAATCCCCGTGTTCTTTTAATGAACTGGGTTTTGAGAGCTTTTGAGTTCCCATACAAAATCGAAAACCCAGGTTTTATCTGGGTCTTCTGGTTCTTCTATTTTGTATGGGAGCTCAAAAGCTCCTCAAAAGCTCTCAAAACCCAGTTCATTAAAAGAACACGGGGAATGCCAGAAAGTATTTTAGTAAATACTAAAAATTTTGAAAAAATGCTTTTTAAGCTTTTTTTGAGACACACAAATTTAGTTATAATGCCAGAAAGTATTTTAGTAAATTTTTTAGTTTGTGTAGGCGGGGTACCATGAACTGTGATGCATATCGAGTAGACGTGTTTATTGAAGCTCCCATTTATTGTAATTTTCCGCAGTTGTTTTCCCGTATTAAAACAAAATTTTATTATTTCCAACGTCGCTATTATTTCTCTGTCGTTGGGCACTAATTTGTATTAAATCCAAGTGTTTTCTGGGCCAAAAAGTCTAAATCTCAGCAATCAAAGCCAAACACAAGAAAATTTGTTTAAACTGTGAGTAACCCAAATCCCGCGTATGTATGTATGTATGTATATGTGCGCTATAGCGGGCCCACCAGTTAACGCAGAGCTTCAAAATTTTGCACGAAGGTCCGGGGGGTCTTCCATGATGCACCACGAAGCCCGATTTTCGAAATTCAAAATGGCCTCCGAAAAATGACCGAAATTCAAAATGGCCACCCAAATATGAATTTGCAAATTGTGTTCCGACTTCAATGAAAATGGGTATATTGGGGTTTTTAAGGTAAAAATCGTCCGTCAAGGAAATAAGCATGTTAAGAGTGTTTGGTGCTCAATTTGGAGAAATTACTGAATTAATCGTCCTCCATGCGTGCTAGTGGATTTTTTTCCACTTCAATACTTGCTTCTTCTACACATATCAAGCAGTTTTTTCCCAATCAAAGATAAAACTATGATCGAGTGGTAAAGAACCAGATGTTCTCAATTTTCTTTTCGGGCAGATTCGATATTTTTTGGATGAGTGTAATTTTTTCTACAAGAGGCATGAACATATGTACATATCTTTAGAGTTTTCTGATCACAAAAACATTTTATCGCCTCTCGCACTAGATTCAGCCATCAATGATTTTTTACCTTTTGGTGTAGTTTTTATGAGCTTTTCATGGGTATTTAACAAACATATTCCACACAAACTCACATCAGAGTTAACAGCACCAGTGCTTGGAATATTATCCATTTTGTTAACAAAATAATTTTGTTATACGAAGAACATAGCCTAATGAAACTTCAAAATGTCACAAGTCTGCCATGTACCAATATTATTAATAATCGATTAAATTTAAACACCATATTTTAAAATTAAAATCCAGAAATTATAGTTTCAACCTACCAATAAATAAAAAAAATCACGTCTATAATTCAATACTAATAAAAAAAAGATTAATTTAGCTTTGAAATAAAATCTTAGCACGTGCTCCTTCCTTCGTTTTTAGAAATATACTGGCTTTGATTTAACGGCTTCCCTACAATATGTGAAAGGCACACAAGTTTATAATTCAAAAAAGTATCATTGGATTCACAAGGCAGGCTCCGAAAATCATTTGCTCCGAAAATTAAAAAAAAAATAGGGGTCAATTTTCAAGCTACGGTGTCCATTCAAAAACTATTTTGTAGGTAATTTCACTGCTAATTGTATTATATTAAAACCCTTAATTTTCAAAACGTGAATGGTCGAAGGGCTAAGCAAAGGTGGTACTTACACTATAAAGCAAACTTCAATCCACTTTATCTCCGTCAGTTTTTAAGCTACAGCGTTACATAAAAAACCAAAATTTTTTTTGAAAAAAAATCTAAAATTTTGTTACTCAACAGTTTTTTACGTATCTTCAATAGTTTTTGAGTTTTTTGGAAATATACGCAGGAATCTGTATAATTCGTAAAATCCCCTTTTCATTTTGATCGTACCCATTTCGAAAAACTCACCCTGAAAATCGCTTCAACTATATAAAACCGATAGTTATCACTAAAATAAAGTGAATCCTACGTGGAACATGATAAATTTGAATTTGGGTGGAAGTGGTATTAGTTTTACTGATCATTTTTTTAAAAAAAATTTGAACGATACACTTTCTCTTTGTCATAACTCATTCATTTTACAAGCAAATGACTTTTATCAGTGCTCATTTGAAAGGTCTTTTCAAGCACTTTAAAAAATTTAGTTATCCTCGAAAAATAACTAACTAAAAAGAACTGCGCGCGCACCTCATAACACATTGTAGAAAAACTAACCCATCATAATTCAATTTTTAAAGTGCCCATAAATTTAATTTTAAACTATATACCCCCGTCAGGCATAGAAAAATTTGTTTTGCCTAAAAATGTTATTTTTTTCTCGATTTCGGTTTGTGAAATATAGTCCGGGAAATTAGCATTTTAAGGAGACAAAATTCCAAACTTTGACCTTGAATAACTTCGAAAGGGTTAATCGTGTCAACATGTTTGTAGGAACTAAAGTTCATTTCATTGTCAACATTTTGGACCCTCGCACGGGGTTGTACGACCTATAGAAACCGAGATACAAGGAGAACACGGGGAAAACGCGATATTTCCGGCGGCCGTTTTATTTTTTGTGATTCCGAAATTGTTTTCTTAAAAAGTCCAAAGGAAGCTGTGGACCAATTTTCAGCCATTTTGGAATTTTGTCTCCTTTCGTGCGTTTTTTTTGCTAATTTCCCCGGACTAATAGTTGTTTAAGCAATATTTTTTCAGCAGTCCGAACCTGAAACTGTTACATGAAGCTCCGTTATAATATGTTAAATCATTAAATTTACAGTTTACAGAACTTTATTTCAAAGAGATATAAAGAATCAGTGAAGTTTACGGAAAAATCGATATTTGAAAAAGGAAAATTTTGGGTTTTTCGAATATTTATCGATGTTTTTCTATTGTGACACTATAATTTTTTACACCACCTGAAAGTAGAGATTTCAACAAAAAAAAGCCTTCCTGAAAAGTTGAAAAATCAAAATTTTATCAGTCAACTTTTTTGATTGAAATTTGGACCCTTTTTTTAAATTAAATTCGTTAAAAAAGAAACAAAATGATCCATCGCTTTAAAAAAATTGCAGCTTTTACAAAACATAAAAATGAACATTTTCACCAAATTTCATTAAAATAGAATCATTTTTGTGAAAGAGAAAAATGATAAATGAAAAAATTGGTTTTTAATGTTTTCTATCGTTTTTCTCCATTTTTTTGACGTTATGGCGAAATATGGTTTGAATGAACGTTATAGATTTTTTAATTGTCTACAACTTTTGCATTCAACTTTTTTCGATAGGAGGTCTAATTTTGCCAGAAATTGTAAAAAACCGCGTTTCACCCCTAAAAACACAAATTTTGGCACCCTTCAGTCATCTGTAGCGGGGCTCTCGATTTTTCCCTGTTTATGTACAATATCCTAAATTTTGCCGCCATCTCTATACTACTAAGAATTTTTTTTTCTCAAAAATTATCGGCATTGTAGGCTAGCGCCTATAGTTTTTTGGAAAAAAAAATTAATAGCAGGGAGGGATCAGCAATGAAATGTCGTTAAGGTTATAACTAAAAGAAAAAAAAAATTTTAAACTCGAAAAAAAGGGAAATGGTAAAATGGGGATGCTATTTAGGGGTTGAAAACGATTTTTTGCGATTTGCGGTGAAACATGACCTCCTAATGGAAAATGTTTAATACAAAAGTTGTAGACAATAAAAAGATCTAAAACTTTTGTATTTAACATATTTTGACATAACCTCAAATTTTCCAAGAAAATGGCGGAAAATCGATTTTTCAATTTTTAATTGTTTTCTCCCGTAAAAATAATTCAATTTACATGAAAATTTGTAAGAGTATACCTTGTGTTGCGTTAAAAAGGCATCATTTTTTTTTTGTTTGAAAACGGATGGTTTCCCAGAAATTAACATTTTTCGAAAAAAATACCCTTATATTGCATGGACAGCTTTATTGATGTTTTTTCGAATTTTGATATTCAATAAGTGCTCATTTAACCATTCAAATGTCTAGTTTCAAATGGTCTATACATTTTGATATTTTATTTTCATTAAACCGCTTAAAATTAAGAAAAACCGAACACCTGTTTTTGGAATGACGTACATATTTCTCGATTTTTTCAATTTTTTTCAAATTTTTTAATTTTTTCTGTTACTGAGGGATTAAATTTTATTACTTAATTATTAAATTTTGATTACATTCAAGATATTCCCCAAGCTTTCAGCCAAGGGCGAAGCCCATTTTTTAAGGATCATGAGGGGAATATGATGTTCGGCCGAGTGGATTTATTGGCGTCAAGCATTTTGGAACTCAAATCCTGAAAAACTCTCTCCATTGAATGAGAGGAATGAAAAACTCTCCATTGAATGAGAGGAATACTCGGCAGTGCGAGGGGGCATGAGGGCGGCGCTTACGTAGGCGCAAATGGTGCACCTGCACCGGGCGCAGTTGGACAGGGACGCAATTTCAGAAATTAAAATTAAAACAAAATTTGAAACTTTGAAAACGGCTGGTGGGGCGCAATATGGTATACTGACCACGCTCGAAAAACCCAAGCGCCTGCCCTGCCTCCTACACCAGTAGAGAACCACGATCATACACTCTAGATCAGTGATTCCCAAACTTATTTCAATCATGGACCCCTTACTATAACAAAAACGTAATCATGCACCCCCAAACCCAAGTGAATAAAATTTTATGATAAAATCTACTAAAAATACTTTAATCTGTTCTCTCTGAGAAGACAATTGCACGTAGCTAGGTAAATGAATTAGGTACATAATAAGGGTATTCACGATTCGGTGGAAATAAATCTAGATTCGTAGTTTCGGGCGCAACGTAGAAAAACTTTCCAAAGATACAACAACAATTGTACAGAGCCACATTTTCCAATACTGCAAAAATTTTCTATACCCCAGACCCAGTGTCATTCATGACATTGGTGACATGTGGAAGCTGCCGATTTGCTTCAAATGGTTAGCGAAAGTGTTAAAAAAAGTAAAAGCAGATCAAAACCAAGTAAAAAGTGGACGTATTCTAATTTGTCAAGGGGCGTTCACGATATGAAGAAAACAGCTCTTGGAAAAGTAATCCTGGGAATCATTTCCCACGAATCGTGAATACACTTATTGTTGATTGTTAAGAAAAAAAAAAATTCAATTGTGCTTGAAAATATAGGTACATAGGGACTTCATACTTAAATAATTTTAAGTGAGAAGTATCCCAGCGCGAAAAATTGGGAGCGCTGCTCAGGGGAGCTGATTTTGAACTTACTGAAGTTTTCCGAAATTTGCCATTAGCATACTCAGTAGACCGGTTCTTGTTCGATTACAGAAGTTAAGCAGCATTGGATGTGATTAGTACTTAGGGCGGGGACCGCTTGAGAAATCGACACTCGCATGAAGATATTATTATTATTAGTAATTTTTTTTTGCTTGTTATTATTTATAAAATGAGAAATGCTATAATTTTTGGTTGTTAGTAGTTGTAAAATGAGAACTGTCAAATGGTATGCTAGGAACGGTTTTAATTTAGCCGCGATAATTTAACAGAGTTAAAGTAACTTGGCCCTAAACGCTGTCAGGTAGAATACAATTAGCTCTGTGGCGTCATTCTAAATTCAAAATGGCGGCTAAAACCGAATGGCGGAAGACACAATCGACTAAAAAGCAGAAAATATAACCTATCAACTTCAAAAATTTTGCACATATGCATAGTTCGCATGATGGACATGGACTCTGATTTTTTTGTAAAAAAATAAATATGGTGGATCCAAGATGGCGGGAGAATTTTGCAATGGTGTTCCCCGAACCCGCGAAATGGGTATCAAATGAAAGGGTATGACAAGTAGAAAAGAATTAGCTGTGTGGCTCCATTCCAAATTCAAACAGGCGGCCAACATAAAATAGCCGATAGGGGTATCAAATGAAAGGGTATGACGAGCAGAATACAGTGACGGAAGACATATAATAGGCTAAAAAGTAGAAAATCAGAATAAATATTTTAAAAAAACTAAAGAATACGGTTTTATTTTAAAATTAACTAAAAAGTAAAAAATAATTTTGAATGTAAAGTTTTTATAGCTCCAGCCATTATATGGGAAAAACCTACCTTTCGAAAACAAGCTCAGAATGAAATTAATGAAGTCATTGGTAAAACTTATAAATATAACTTAGGTAAAAACCTGGGGCGTTAACGAAAGTTCCAGTATTAATAAAATAAGAATGTAGGTAAAGAGCGTTCCACCTGAGGGCGTCTGAGAACATTCTCCTCTGCCCAAATTCTGTTTTTACAGCAAAAGTTTTGCAACAAATGCAGATATAATACTTTTAGTTTTGAGAAAATTTAATTGATGGCCTTGTAACTTTAAATTTATTTCATCAAATTTAGCGAATAAGTCAGTCAAATAAGCTGTTTGCTTTTCGTGTTCCCTTTTTAAAGGAGGTGGCCCAAAATTGCCCCAGGCCCGGCGCAAAAGAAAATTATCTCAGATTGTAGGTTATAATGAGACTTGAATTTCTGTATAGTTGCTATATCCCGTAACTGTGGCTAAATGGTTAATATTGCTATTTCTTTTTATTCAGGCGAAATACCTAATATCACCCTGTATTTTTGTAACGCTATAACCTATTTTCATGTATAAGGTATCAGTGTACGCAGAATACTCCCACGTATCTAAAACTGTAAAAGTGAAGATTCTACCCTACCATCTTCCAGAGTAATGAGTCGTCAAAGTTAAAATTTTGGTTTTTTTAAGTAGAATTTCACTTTCAACAACCTTTTTCTCCAAAAAAAAAGTGGTTAACCTATACTTTTTTTTCCAAAATTAGAAACCTTGGAGTATTTCCATTTCTCACTGCAATTAAAGAATATTGTTGTTCTTGCATACACGGACGCAGAACGCTGGGTAGTTGCTCACATATCGTAAGCATCGTATACTATTTGAGTTGGGCTAGACACGAAGAGGTCTTTCACCACCCCGCCATGCGACTAGACTATGTTTTAATTGACATAGAAAATCTATAGTAGATAAGATACAAATAAAAAGAATTTCAAAATATTAGTTATTTGTTTTCTTGTACCATTCCTACCAATCTTCTACCAATAGCAGTAGGTTATTCATTTTTGCTCAGAACATGAGAAAAAAATATTTCGCCTGAATAAAAAGAAATTGCAATATTAACACCTTAGCCACAGTGAAAAAGTACCAAAAAAGTACGAAAAAGAGCCACCTAAGCTTATGTCGAAAAGTACCAAATAAGGCCAATTTTAACATTTAAATTGCTTATAACCTCAAAAGTAAAGGCCGTAGCATAAAAATTGTCCGTACATTATTCGTAGGAAATACTCCAAGGTTTCTAATTTTGGAAAAAAAAGTATAGGTTAACCACTTTTTTTTGGAGAAAAAGGTTGTTGAAAGTGAAATTCTACTTAAAAAAACCAAAATTTTAACTTTGACGACTCATTACTCTGGAAGATGGTAGGGTAGAATCTTCACTTTTACAGTTTTAGATACGTGGGAGTATTCTGCGTACACTGATACCTTATTCATGAAAATAGGTTATAGCGTTACAAAAATACAGGGTGATATTAGGTATTTCGCCTGAATAAAAAGAAATAGCAATATTAACCATTTAGCCACAGTTACGGGATATAGCAACTATACAGAATTTCAAGTCTTATTATAACCTACAATCTGAGATAATTTTCTTTTGCGCCGGGCCTGGGGCAATTTTGTATGGGCCGTGAGCCACCTCCTGTAATTTTTTATATGAAAACTTTCGATCTTTTTCGCGGACCCCCGATAGTTCCTCGCGCACCCCCAAAATAAATTTTAACTATCACGGACCCCCTGGACCATCCCATAGACCCCCAGGGGTCCATATGGACCACTTTGGGAATCACTGCTCTAGATGATCATGGAACAGGAGTAGCGGAAGAAGGAGATTAGAAGGGTCTTAATTTGTGTAATGAGGGGCGACGACTCATCTGCTTGGCCAGAAAAAAATAACTGAAGAAAATTCTACGACGACGAAGAAGAGTGTCGTGGTCGAGAAAATTCTGAGAACATCGGAAAGTCCCAAAGTTCATGAAACAATAAGGAGGATCGCAGAGAAGCAGGAGGAAACTATTAGAATCATGATGGAAGTTTACTCTCCAGGAAGCTACTTCTTGGGAAGGTCTTGTGATTATTCGAAATCAAATGGAAACGAGGCTGAACCGAGATTGGATTGACAGGATTGTGGCAGAAGAGGGATTGAAACATTTTTCCCGTTAAAAAAATCGCGGCTTGGCGAAATATTCTCCGCTTTGCTCCAATGCGACAAGAAGGTCATTGGACTTAAGCTGGTGTGGCGCTTTCATAGGTGTAAATGGTGCACTTGCACCGGGCGCAATTGGAGAAGGGCGCAATTTTTCCATTCTCCTTCTTTGCGATCAAAAAATGAGGAGCTGATAGGGCGCAATATGGCATACTACACCGGGCGCAAAAAACTTACACGCCGCACAGTGGGGCAAATAGCTCATTTTTTGAACAAGCGACAATTCCCAATCCTGGAATTAATGAAACTTAAATTTTTTTTAAACTATTCGTGATAAAATTGCCTTTAATTCTATCGAGCCAGAATTTTGAAATTTGAAAATTAAAGATGGCTAATCCAATATGGCGGACATAAATTTTGTAAGAAAATGAAATTTTTGTCAAAAGATTCTTTAATATTTTAAAAAATTGTTACTTTAGGGATTTTTTTGTAAACCAAAAATTAATTAATAATAATTAATTTCAATAATTTTAAAGAATCTTACGAAAAAAATTTAATTTTCTTACCAAATTTATGTCCGCCATATTGGATTAGCCATCTTTAATTTTGAAATTTCAAAATTCTGGCTCGATAGAATTAAAGGCAATTTTATCACGAATAGTTTAAAAAAAATTTTTAAGTTTCATTAATTCCAGGCTTTGGAATTATCGTTTGTCAAAAAAATGAGCTATTTGCCCCACTGTGCGCCGGCCCTGGGCATGCCAATATCGGGTAAGGAAGAATGTGAGGCGAATAGAGGTGCAATAAGGTCGGCCTTGAACCTGCTTCCTGTTATCATCCCCGCCTGGCAAATGAAAGGAGTTGTGGATGAACTGAAATTTTTTCTGTTGGAGGCTACTAAAGAGCAGAAGGTTTTACTGGCAGCATTGTAATTGATGATTTGTCTTTCCTGATGGTGGACTTGCAGAAGTTTCTCAACTGATATACTCTCGTCAAACTGATTCACTTAGAGAACGTCTGTACTGTCTATGGGTTTAATAATGGCTTTTATTTTTGTGCCATCTTACTAGCATTCAGTATGCTGTTTACGGTGTCCTTTTGAAATAAGTTCAGCTTCTTCCGAATAAATTCTACCAGTTTCATGATAAAACAAAGTCAAGAGTATCATATACGTGACTTCAATTATACAGATTCCTTCGTTCTATTGCTTTAACTGTAAGTGTACCGTCGTTTTTAGTAGGAATCAGTCACAGTAGACCTCACCTAGCAGTTTAAATCAAGATGAATAATGGCAACGCTGCTAGTTTAATTGAAGTTTATGAACTGTTATTCATAATTCTATCAAGTTTAGAGCTCATTGCATTCGCCCATCATTTATAGTTAGTATATGCGAAAAATCTCACACAACCGAGTCGAGGTAATTACTCATTCGCAAACAATCACCGGAATATTCACTTCAAATTCACTGGAATACACTGGGAGCACATTAATTCCGTTGTTGCCTATGTCAGGGCCGGGAAGTATGCCGCCCACTTCCATTAATCTGTCATTCATGCTAATAATATGTCCCTAACTCTGGCGGTTAGTAGAGTTGAAAGTGCCCCCCGCTCCTCCGTTGGCGGAGGTGAGATTTATGAGGCAACTCGTATTTTCACACAAACCACTACCTAAGGGACTGGCAGCTACCCTCCACCGCAAATTCCTATCCTTACCGACAAACATGGGCTTAAAATATTACGCACTATACGTAGACAGAGCACACAGCCCTTACGCCATTGAATTGAATGTGCTGTAGCGAGCCCCCAGTAGATGGCAGCCCTAACGCCAGTAGTAGGATCCTTCTTCATCTTCACGTTCTTCTTCTTCTAGCGCTTCGACGACGGCGGCTTAAGTTGGTGAGTTGACTTCGGCACACAGCAGAGGAGCAGCACACGCACACACACACCCACACACAGGGACCGGAATCGAATAGGGAATCCTTTGAGCGGTATTTTTTTTCTTCTCCTTTTTCGTGCGCCTTAAAGCGAGTGGAGGTGTGTATCCTTCGTAGCCCTACATGTTTGATTAACGTCATTAATTATGATTTTAATTAAAATTATTTTGATTAGGTTCGCAATGAATGTTAGTGGGAGTACATCAAATTATGGAGGAGCAATGATGCTCCCTTCGAGATAGTGAGGGCTTCAATGTTCACGTTAATGAGTTTTAGGCTTTAATGGGGTTTTGCTTGAACGATTTTAAATTAAATTAAAAATTTTGCTTTGTTACAATTTATCCCATTCATAGAATTTTGGGGAAAATTACGAGCATTTCAAAATTTCGCCTTAAAATATTTCAAAAAGGGAATTATAAGCAGATTGTATAAAGTAAACGGAAAATATGCTTATAGTAAATTAATTTTTTTTGTGAATATAGAAAGAAAACGAAAAACTTCAAACGGTGAAGAAAGTAATTAAGTTTTAAGCAAGAGATTGGAGAATTAATTTCCTGTAGGTGGGAACGGTCCACTACGATAGTAAGAAGTAGTAAGAAGTTTAATGTATAACCATTAATTGGTACTACTACAACTGACTTCTTAAAGAAAGCAGCTATTATACAAAAGATTAATTCTTAACGTTTACAAACAATAAATTTGGAGTATTTATCGGATTTTTCTTTGAAAGGGTTCACATTTTGCAACTTTCCAGGAATAGCCTTTGTCAATGTTGATCCTAACTTATAAAAATTAAGAAGTCAGATCAATAGCTGCATTTTAACATTTCCCGTATAAAGAAAAGCAGAACTCTATTACAATTGCATTGTCCTTCACTCAATAATCAGTTAACCATAAAAAGAAAAACAAAATTACTGTCGTCAGCAATTCGATTTGACCACACTAGTGTATACACATAGGCGGATCCAGGATTTCTTTCTGGGAGGGGCACAAGGGGCACGTGTTCTTATTTTTGAGATTAACAAAAACATACAACATTAAAAGAAATATATTTTTAATATTAAAATCAGGTTTAGCAAAAACATTAAATTTATTTAAATAAAAAAAACATGTATGACAGAGCATCATTTGAGAACGGCTCGACCGATTTGGCTAATTTTTTTTCGTTGTGTTCGTAATTGTCAAGACAAGGTTTTGTCTGAAAGAAAATATTTGGAAAATACACGGAAAAAGTCGGAAATTTGGAAGGTATTTATATATGAAATTAAAAAAAAACTTTTTCTACTATCTTGAGTAAAAAGTTCAATTTCATACTCGAAATCAGTTTCGAAATCCGAACTTTCTGGACCCCGGTGCGAAATGATTTTCTATGTCAGTACGAACTGTTGGCTGAAGATATTTTGTATCGAGTACATACAACAACAGCGAAACCTAAACTTGAATTTAACACGTTGATCCACAACGAGGGGTTGATTTCTATCGAGGATTTGTGCCTGATAATGTCCGGCAAGATATTTCTCGAGTTAAGAATGCCAGAGCCGTATCGCCCTATTCACGAAGCGTTCAATCGAGAATTTGAACGAGACCGGCAATACGATCGAGATGCTTTGAGCCAATTAGTTCGAAAAAGGTCCCACTTTTGAATCAGCAGCAGAAAACCGCGTATGATAGCAGTCAACAACGGATACGGAGGAATAATTTTTGGGTCGAATATTAGTGCAAATTACAAAAAACCATGTTTGGTTGAGCGAAGGAACTATGAAATGTTTATCATTTCAATTATTTTTACATCAAAAGTAAATGTCTAATGAGAATGATGAGAAAAAAAAATTTAAAAACTAATGGCTTCTTTCGAAAGCCGCTAGAATATTTAAATTCAACTTTTTGGCGCGCTTAGATTTTTCGAATTTACTTATTATTTTTAATAATTTTTTTAATAATTTTTTTTAAAATAAGTTATAATACAAATTTTAGTAAAATTTTCCGCTCTTTCACGTGGCGCTATTAGTTTTTCGAAATTTTTTTATTTTTCGACATATAACGCAAGAACCAAATTTTCGAATTTGTTTCCGATATTGTGAACTTAGCATACACTTTAGCGCAGCAAAGTTTTTTTTTATCGTTTTCTACATCCAAAAAAGTACCTAAGTCCCAATTTTCAGCGAGATCACATATTGTGCGAGCTTTCGGTCTAAATTTGTCTCTGACGACTGGGCTAACAAGATTTATTGAGCGTCTGATGATCTTATACAAGTCGCAAATGAGTGCATATGAGTATTTTAAATCTTTAAAACGGCAATATCTCATGAATGGAAAATCGTACGGGAAAATGTATAATATCTTTTTTTGTAGATAATCACATAATCTACAAACTTTGTAAATGCTATTTTATGATAAAACTTACTGTTTAAGAGGAATGAGTCAAAAACGGAATTTGGGGGCCAAAAATCGATTTTCTCGAAAAGGAGTGCTTAAATCATTTTAGTTTTGACTCAAAATGTCTTCTTTTAAGTAAAAGATCATAGTCCAACAGAAAAATCCGGGTTACTTTTCGACTTTATAAAAACTTACTTCAAGCTCACCGTGCGAAGCTATGCAATGGACCAAGGCTCGCTATTAAAAAGCTGTGACCCACGTGATTGAAGCAACGATAATCATAGGAAAATTCAAAGACGAGGATGGTCTGATTCAAAGAATACCAGTGATTCCAACCGATTTGTCGTTTCAATTTGATCATGTCCAGTTTCCTGTTCGCCTGTTGCAATGACGATTAATAAATCGCAAGGCGAGTCTTTGAAAGAGTGTCGAATAAACCTTGAATTGCTATGTTTTTCCCATGGGCAGTTGTAGGGACGTGGCGTGCTCGAGAGTAGGTAAACCATCGGCGCTATTCCTTTTCTCTCCGAACCGAAAGACAAAAAATATCGTTCATCACCAAGCGTTGCGATGAACGCATTACTTAAATTTATGTATATGTTTGTAATCTTCCAATATGGATGGTCTGCAGCCTGGTCTCAACATTAAATCCTAATTAAAATAATCTAACTACCTATTTTCCATCTACATCTATGTTTTGTATAAATCGACAGGACAACGACTGTTGAGTCAGCTTGTATTTGATAAAAGCAGTTTTTTTATGTTTCCTACTGAAAGTGTCCAATACATCATTAGAGTTCATTTTTGACACAATGTCTTGATTGATAAGCATCAAAGCTAGACCATTTAAACGATCTTCTGTCATCCCACTGCGAAAATATGTTTTTAGTCGGGTCAAGGTGGAGAAAGATCGCGCGGCAGTGCTAGTAGTTACAAAAATAAGGAAGGCACTCTTTATACACTTCAGCACCTTGCAAAACCTCTTCTATATCTTGGTCACTAAAGTTATGGGACATCAACTTTTGCAACCGTCTGATTCTTTGCAGCTGAGTGCTAGGGAACCTGGAGGCTGGAGGACATTTAATTTATTAAATAATCTATAAAAGGATTATATATTGAAAGGCGGTAGTATTCTTCAACAGACTGAGTCTGAATATTAAATCTATTTATTTGACGGCCGGTAATTGTGCGGACTGTGATTTCTGTCATAGCGAAAAACTTTTTGAATGCGTCCGAGATAGTTTTACGTTGCCTCTGCAGACTGGTTGTGGTCGTATTAATAAGCGGAACTGTAGAAAGTATATCTATTTCAATGGCTTGATTCCTAAAATATCGGCTAGCATTACCAAGCTTACAAGAAATTCCGACGACATTACAGCTTGAAGCAACGAAAAAGCAGGCGTAGCTCGTCTATTGCCTTGATCAGCCATTTTTTTTGCAAAATTCCAACAAGACATTTTTTTTTGTTTTTATGTGAAAGAGTGTAAGCTTTGGTGTCACTCTTTATGCTACCAGTCCGTCATGTCGTTCACGTCATGGTGCAATGTCTAGTAGTAAGACATGGCAAGACGTCAAAAAATGTCAGAACTGCTTCATGTCTTTAATAATAATAAACTTGTTATTTGTAAATTTATGCCCGTCTGAGGGCGGGGACGTGCCTATGTACATACATAGGCATCCGCCTATGTACATACATCCAGCCGCACATATCGGAACGCGTTTAATCAAGACCGGTTCCAATCACATAAGTGCATTACCAAAGATGGCAAAAATTTTTGTGACCATCTTCATATGATTTACTAATGAAATCCTGAAAAGTACCTTAAGTTTTTGATAGTCCGATTTTTATTATGGGAATTTTAAAGGTGATACGTTTTAGCTTTACACGATTATCTCGAAAACTATTTAATTCATCGAGAAAAATAGTGAAGTATCGCTTAAACTTAAAAATTAATATAATTTATTAAACTAATTATCTTATACTAAGGTACGTTTCCACTTATACACTTAAGTGTATACAATTGCGAAAGGAACTGAATGTAAGTGTAAAACGAGTTTACACTTCTAAAGTTATTCAGTGATTACACTCAGTGGAAAGTGGAAAGTTACACTTTTTTTGTTCCACTTTTTGAGATGTATACATTCAAGTGGAAATTATGTTTACATTTATACATTTAATGGAAAGTGTAAAGTATACTTTTTCGTTACATACTTTTTCCGCATATCTGGAATTCTTAAGGAAGAATTTCTAGCAGCTACAACTGCAATGGTAATTATTTTACGTAGACGAAGGAAACGTGGAAACAAAGTGAGTAAAAGGATATGCTGGGTTCGTGAGTGGATTAAAAAACGGAAAAGTCTTGGAATTGAATCTAGTGCGAGAGTTCGAATTAGGATATGAAGTTAGTTATAGAAACTTTCTACGAAAGACGGCTTCGGATTTCTAGTTTTTACTCAATGATGTTAGTCCTCTTATAGGAAAAAAACAAGTTTCTGAGGAAACCTATTTCGGAAAAAGAACAGATGTCTTTAACACCCCGATTCCTGGCAATAGGTGATTATTTGTTACTGCCATATATTCGAACAAAATCAAACAAAGAAATAACACAGACAGGCTTTCACATAATTGGCTAAACCTATTTATATTATTCAAAGAAAGAGTATAGAAACTGGCCAGGGATGCCATCGGGGGGTTTTTCCTGAAAATTTTAGGATGACAAAATGCTGCATGGATTTTTTAGCGGCTTCAAATTTTTGGGGGAATTTTAGGAGCATTGTAAGAATGATCTGAAAAATTTAAAAAAGTTAAACGATAATTTAAACCACCAACATCCATTCTAAAAAACCGGTTTCCGGATGGCGTCATAAATACATAATTTATCTTAGCTTTTTATTCGAATTCTGATTGGTTGTTGAATTCATTGGCGGTAATTTAAATAGCCTGAACTTTACAACGAGATTGCTTATCTTGTATAATTTTTAATCAATCAAAAATAATGCTAGACTTTCGAATGTTCGGATGTATGAACAACAGAAGTACTGCTTGAAGTACTAAATAGTTTATAAATAAGTATATTGTAAAGCTTAATAAAGCATTTATTTTAATATTTAATGATTGATAAAATATTTTTTAATACTTTATAGTTTGAAAATAAAACGACATTTATACTTTTTTTCTTTAAAGTTTTAACATTGATTTAGAGGTATTTCGACCTGGCTTAGGGGTAAACAATTTTACGAGCTGGTACAAAATAAGAACAAGTGCCATTTAAAAACCTTCATAAACGCATAATCTATACTCGCTCCACTCGCAAAGTGAATAAAAATGTTTTGTTCACTAAAAAAAGTGGATACACTTGTAAAGTGGAAGTACACTTTTCAATTTACGCGTTTACACCACTCCACTTATTAGTGAAAATGTAGACTTAAAAGTGTATATACACTCGAGTGTAGCAGGTGGAACTTGTATTTGCACGTATACATTTTACATTTTGCGAGCTGAATTTTACACTTCCACTTAAAACTGTATAAGTGGAAACCTACCTGTATACAACGCATTCATAAGTGTGTGATAAGTCTCAGGGGCGGATCCAAGTCTTGGGAGCGGGGGGGGGCGTGGGTGGGTGGAGAGAAAATTAGATTTCACACAAAATCTGCCGATGATGTTATCTGAAATAGAATTCGGTGTGCAATTAAAAATTTTAGTAAAAATTGACTCCCCCCAAAGGCTATAATGACTCATCACTGCCAGACTTTTGGCACTTAGTGATGAGCAAAAAGTCTTGCTATCTTGATCTTGCAGTCTTTTCTTGTCCTGTCTCCTTGGTATTGCTTTGGTCTTGCTAAATGTGCAAGACCGCAAGAAACAAACCTTCTCATTCTCACAAGACATCCTGATATCACCCGAAAAACATGGGTAAAATTTATACCGACATAGCCAGATGCTGTCAGGTAAAAACAGTGACTGCAGGAAAAGTCCCTTGCAATTGTGTTACACTTGAGAGACGTGGAACACTAATCCAAAAACTATGTTAAGACTAATCAGTAGCCTAAGTCTATCTTTTGAATAAACAACGTTTGAAACAAGGTCACAAAAAATATATTACAAGATATCTCCACTAAAAAAGTTAAAGCCAGTGTCTCAGCGCTATAAACAGGTTCTTGTCCTCATTACACCGATTGCAATAAAACCCTCTGAATATTATACTGAATTTATGACAGCTTTAGAAAATATTCAAAAGCAGATAAAGAAAGGAAGACACTAATCCATCCATGCGACAGTTCAGCTTCACCAGCAACAGAAGCACAAAAGAAAATTTGACCCTTTATGAAGCTAAAACAGCGACCTAAAGTGCTCGACGGTAATCCTCAAACGCTATCCAGGACATCATACTCTGCATAATTAGAGAACAGCTAAGGACGAATTGTGCAGTCGTTGGCTGGTCTGTAAGGAATCCCTCAGTCATAACTAAAAATATGACAAAAGTCCTACTTGGGCTCCATCCTATGGAGGACTTTTCCGGTTTAACGTATTCGGAAAGTGCAGTTGCTGTCACAGCACTGTCGCACCCACTATGCTGACACAACAGATTTTTCGAGATACAAAAAAAAACACAGAAAAAAAGTGAACAACACAACTAAAATCCACCAACACAGCGACACCCAGCTACCCAAGCAGACGCAAATTGGTCCTCTGTTGTAAGAGTCCTGTTTCCATGTTGTCCCGGCTTGAATAGGGCAAATAAGGATCTGGTGCTGCCTCAAAGGTTTCCCTAAAATTATGCGAATTCATGACTTGAATAGATGGCAACGAGAGTTTTAAAACGGATTCCTTGAAAGGATTTAACTGGCGGTGGTAAATGGGGATAAAAGGTCATGTCGGACGGGAGAATGCATTTTATGTCAAGTGAAAGGATTTTTTTGGGGATTTAAGGGTTACGCCATGTCAATAGGAGCTCCCCGTATCGACCCATTCACTATACACACGCTCTCGCCTTTTTTTCGGTTCCTTGAAAACACCTCGCCAACAATAAATTAATAAAATTAACATAAATCAAGGACCCTTATCAAGCTGAAAGTTGGCCGCCATAAGGATCCAGATCGGGCGGGCGAGTGGGGATTTTTCCAGAATTTCAAAGAAGCCGAAGAAACCGGCTGGAATCTAGAGAGCTGGATATGGTGGCTGCGAGCACAAATGGGCGGGTGTTTTCGAAGATAAATAACTCATTTTGACATTGAAACCGAAAATCAGAGTGAACTTTGGTAGCGGGAGGTCCTTCTGGGATTCAGGAACCGTGCTAAGATCCTTTTGGCACCTTAAATTTCCTCGCATAACCAAGCAGCACCCACTGACGTCGCTCTAGAGTTGCATGCTATACCCCTTCATGTCAAGATTTGTAGGCTTCCATGTCGGAGTCATATCATGTGGAAGAGGGTTGATAACACCTTTTACCCTTGTACGTATTTAACCGCTGTCCCAGTACATCAACTTTTATGTCGGCGTTTGTGTATACTCGGTATATACAGTTATATCACGCAACCGGATTCCGGTATAATTTTGTGCAGGATACTCTCTGCTATGACGGTTACTCGGACCCAGTTACTCACTGATGATACACTGACATATTCAGCTCCTGAGCTTATTGTAGATTAGCATAATTTTTCAGGGGATAGAGGCGGGATAGCCCAAATCAGGGCCAATGGACTCGCCGAAAAATCTGTCAGATTTACAAGGAAAATTTAGAAATATTACTGAAAGAGTGAAAATTATTAATTGGGGAAAATAGCATACTTTTAGGGGTTGAAAAGATACTTGCAAGGTTATTTACCACACCGAAACCAGTAACTTCGTCAGACTTGTGATTTCAGCGATCAGGAGACAAGTGACCTGTGTAACTTCATTTTCATGGTTGTACCTACCAAATGCAAATCCCAATCAATATCTTGTTCAGAAACTGCTAGAATCCCATTTCGAGAGTAATCATTTCACTGCAAATCCAAGTGTTTAGCAGGTGTTTAGAAATAAAACACTCTTTTTTCAGAAATAAAAAAAATAAAAACATTTAATTTTATCGAGTAATTTTTATTATCATACAAAATAACTAGAATTTTAAGAAACAAGGAAGTTATTGCATTTTGCATCTAAGTTTATGAAAATTCCAAAAAAAATCACTCAATTAACAATACTTACACTATAATGGTTGAAAATAAGTTTCTATAAAACTTAAATTTTTTTGAATTTTTCACATGAAATGACTAGGTTTCAAAATGATACAGTCCAAATTATAGTTCAAAATATGCATTTGTTAATTAACAATTGGCCAAAATACAAAAAGCTAAATATCTTGAGTTCACGTTAACAAAAATGAACTTTATTTTTTTTAAATTAATGGTCCCATAATTCTCTACGAGAACTGATAAAAAATTTTAAATTGTTTTTTTCAAAATGGACAAAAGAATGCAATTGTTGTTATTTGAGTAATAAACAAATGAAAAAAAAGTAAACAAAATTATATTCAAAATTGTTGTTTTTAATTGAATTCGAAAGCTGGCGTCGAGATCTATATTTTCAAAAAAAAAACTTTTTCTTTTTGGACTTAATGCAATTTTTGTCAATGCGTTCAATATTTTGAAACCAAACTTTTCAGGGTCTTTTTATAACATCAAAAAGTATATTTTCTGAAAGTTTCCTGCAAATTGGTCTAGTTGACGGTCTTGGGCACTAAATTGAAAAAAAATACTGTTTTTTTCTCGTTCTTTCAGTTTTGTAGGTTATGTACGTACTTCAGAGACTTAAACCAACGAGACTTATTGGCGATTTTATTACGAAGAGACTGCTTTTAGTTTGCCCCGATCCGACTTATAGAACCGGAGTTATTCACATTTTAACCCGGGTGAAAATAAGAGGCCGAAAAATAAGAGAACTTCGGTGTATTTTAGGCTCAAAAATTGAAGGGTAAAAAGAGCCGAAAATACGCCGAAAAATAGCCGAGGTAGTGAACATAAGGCCGATAAAACGCCGAAATGACACCGAATATACGCCAACATGTGAATGACCATAAACCGAAAAAAGGCCGAAAAGACGCCGAAATATTTACCGAAAACAGGCCGAATAAACGTCGATGCATAAGTCCCATGAGGCCCACGCCCATACTCTGAAATATTAGTGTACTTTTGAACTTAGAAAATTGTTTTGCTAAAAGCCTTCATTTATCGAAATATTCTTAAGTCCAGACGTTAAAGAAATTTCTAAGTTATTTTAAAAAATAATGCAAAATATGTATTGACACCGAAAACAAGCCGAATTTTCTACGAAAATAAAAATAAATTTCCTGGTAATGTATGCTGAAGTTTTATTCTACTACTGCCAAAAATATCGGTGTATTTTCGGCCTGTTTTCGATGTCGAACCATCTAAGCAATAATATATCGGCGTCTTTTCGACTTGTTTTCGGCCTCTAATAATATTTCGGTGTTTATTCGGTGTCTTTTCGGCTTAAAATGTACTTTTAGGCTGTTTTTCGGCGTCTTTTCGGCCTTTTATTTTCACCCGGAAGCTCGAAAGACTCGGTAAAAAAACTTTAATTTATTGCTTATAAAAAAAAGTAGCACAAGGTTTTCGAGGTTCAAAACTTAGGAATATACTCCTGTGGTACCCCAAACAGGATATAATCATAACTTGCTGTATACTTTAATGCATCAATATGGGATTCGCAGGGTTTGACTCGAGGATTTCAATAAAACAGTTACTTTATTGGAGACCGTTTATTTTATTAATTGTTCCTCAGCGACAGAGCGTAGAGCTAAAGCCCTTTTAGCGCTCTGTAGTCGTTGAGCATTGAACAGTGACTGTGTCTTTCATACAAAGTTCCCTTGTATTTATAGTAGGGATTCTTATATACTATCCTTATATACTATTACATATTATCATAACTAGGCCTACTGACTCATATCTATATACATGACTACAATCTAGTTTTCTATATAAACTACCTTAAATTACTATAGTGTGAATCAAAGTGTATGTATAGTTATTTTCTATGAGGTTATACGGGCACCTCAATACAGACTGTACCTATTCTTCATTTTAGGCCTTTTTTTACTTCATTTGTTGTTTTCATTTATTTAACATAGTTTATCTTGAAATTTTTACGCCTTTGTTGCCAGGTATTTTTTTAATATGAAAATAAAATCATAGCTGTTTAAATATTACGAATTTAAAATTATCATCGACATTTTAAAAAACTTAACTCATTACCATTTATCATATTCAGTAAAGCGCATCTCGTTCTATCAGGGAAGTCAAGCAATATTGGAAGTGGTTTGTACTTAGTCGGGGGACCGCTTGGAAAAGCCGGCACACGGGGTTGGAGTTTTTTTGGTTTTTTTTTGTTTTTTTTTGTTTTTTTTTCACTTTTTGCAATGATATTATTATGTTTTAATATAATATTGATTAATAGTTCAATCAACATAATTTTTATTATTCGTAACCAAAAACACGCTACAAACGTTTACTAATTAAACACTTAAGTGTTTACTCATTAAACGCCGCTAAGTGTTTAAAATTCGACTACAACAATTTAAACGCTTTAAGAGTTTAGAAACTAAACACTTGAGTTTACAGTGATGTTTTACTTGTTTTCTTCTCCTGACAAAACTGTAAACGATGAGTATCGACTTAGGTGTAAAGACCTGGATTAATGGTAAGTTCACATAATCTAGACCAGTGTCTCTCAGGGTTTAATTCCTTAAGCCGCCCTCTTCCTAATCATTGTAAACGATTTTACTTCAATATCCTTTAATTAGATTCACAGCTCCGCTGATGACAGCACTCTAACGCCTTCAATAATTCAAGCTAGATATGCTCGAGTAGATCATGATGAACCTTTTGTTTGAATTTTAGGATGTTGTACGAGTTCGGAAATATTAGCTGTCGAAGATTGTCCCACAGTCGAATTGTTCTAATTCATAAACGAACTTGTAGACCGATATTAATGGAAAGGGGTAGTAGCTGCAACATTTTTACGGTGGTTTGATGGGTCTATAGAGGTACAAAGCAGCACAGTTGAGTTTGATGGTGCGAACGTCAAGCTTGTATAGCTACGTTAAGCCGGTTCTCGTCAGACCAATGTAGCAATCACATATTATAGCCGTTGAAGGAGAAATTTGCATCTATTAAGAAGTATTCTCAGACATTGGGATTCTTTTTTCGTGGTTTGGAATACGTGATCATTCCATGGCAAATCCAATGTTAAGAGATGGGTCAGCCGTTAGATCCACACAGTCCACTGACATGGGCATACAAAAGCAAAGGTTTTATTAGAGATTACATATGACTTGGCTTTGGAGGTGTTAAATTCGACAGATTTTTCAGGCTTAACTCAAGAATAAGTTCGATGTCCTTGTTGATTGAGTTAGATATGAGCTTACCATTAAAAAGACAAGGTCTGCCAAAGTTAAGACAAAGGTAAGTCCTATTTTTATGGAGCAAGAGGGAAGGTTTTCAGGTATAGTGGATTTATTTATGTCAAACTTCCTGCACACTTCAGAAGTTCTAAAAAAAATCCACTTCGTTGAGTGACCCCCTCGTTCGCGAGCGAGGGTATCCGGTCGGATAAAGAAGAATTCGATTTAACAGGCCTACCTTGGGCTTCTTTTCTGTTATAACTTCCGCCTGTTATGTGATTGCATCTTTAGCTTCTCAGTGTCAATGAGACACCAATACTGAAATTAAAGCTCTCCTGCCTGCGCAAGACTATTCCGCCTGGTTCAGCCCACACGCGGCAGTTTTTATTTTCGCGCATACTACAGTCTTCGATTTCGTTTATAAATAGAACAACTCCATTGGGGAGTAATCTACCGCCAGTGTAGTGAATGAACGTGGTCCGGTCCTAAAGAATGCTGTCTGGTTGTCGATACTCTTCGAGTAGTGGTTAGTCCATGTCTTACCAACAGTTACGATTCCAGGTGAACTTAAAACGAGGCAAACAGTAATCTGAATTGTCTTTTCGATCGATGATCAACCACATCTACGACCTAAGCTATTTCGTGCATCTTCGTTCGGCGATCTTCTTTAACGGTACGATGGATTTTTTCAATCAATCACGGTTGTTAAAGAAGAATAAGTCTTACAAGTATTTCACAGGGGCGCCATCTAGACCTTCGGTATTTCAACATTGAATAACTCTGACATTCTTTAGCCGATTTCGACAAATGTACACGAGTCTGAAACGTCATTCAGTACTATTTTAGCTATGACTCAATACACCCCGAAAGAACGCGCTGAAATTGTAGCGCTTTACATTGAAAACAACCGTTCAATTGTGACAATTTTGATTGCAGGGGTGCGATGACGCACGAAGCTCATTTTACACTCTCTGACGGAGTAAATAAACAAAATTGTCGAATTTGGTGAACAGAGAACTCACACGTCAAACATCACTGCACGACGAGAAAGACACTGTTTGGCCTTCCGCACACTTGTCCATGACATCAAAACAAAAACCGGTTTTATAGGCAAGGGTCGCCGGGAAGACAGTTTTTCTCCCATCATTTTCCATCATTTATTCACCCAAACATTTTCTGGTTTCACCGTCCATTACACTAACACAAGCATATTTTCGTTCTGTGATGTACTACATTAGCATTACAATCGTTGCACTACTACATAGGCATTACAATCGTTATACGAAAATGATGGAGAAAAGTGAGTCCAGAGTGTGTATACTCATATTAAAACCGGTTTGAAATGATGGACAAGTCTGCGAAGGGCCTTTCAGACGCAGTGTGTTCAAAAATCGGACCATTTTTCTCCACAGTTGGAGAAACCGTCGACGGCGCACACTATCGTTGGATATTGGTGCACTTTGTGTATCCGAAAATACGTGAAAAAGGTCTGACGAACTACTATTTTCAACAAGACGACGGACCTTGTTACACCGCAGCCGCTACGACGAAGTTCTTACAGCGCAATTTCTTGAGACACTTTGTGTCGAAAAATTGTGATTTAGAGTGGCCTCCTCGTTCTCCGCATTTAACGTCAGCAGACCATTTTCTGTTATTTAAAAAGTAAAGTTTATGCCAGCAAGCCGAAGACCTCTGACGAACTCGAAGCTAACATACAAGCCGAAATAGCTGCTATAACGCCCGAAATGCTGGCCAATGTTATGCAGAATGCCCCAAAAAGAGCTGCTTTTTGTATATCGAATGGAGGTGGTCATTTAACCGATATTGTATTCAAGAACTTTATTTTAAATCAATGGTAGAAAATATCCTAAATAAATCTTGCTCATTTGTCAAAATCGAGCAAAGAAATGCCAGAATTATTCAATGTTGAAATACCGAAGGTCTAGATGGCCCATATATGAACTATGTTCAACCGTTTCAGGTTTATATAGGGCCCTGACATTCCATGTGGCGAGTTTTAAACCGGATCCACTTGTTGGTTCCAACGCGGGTACCAGCGAACGTTGGCGCAGATTTCGACACGCGACGGCCAATCCCCAATGCTAACGCCAATGCAAATTTCTCGATCAACACGTTGGACAAGTAGCGGGGCCAACCTTGGTGCAAACTTGTGGAGCCGGCCTTATAGTAAACCCTGACTGTTCCGAGCTCGGATTCGATAACAAGAATTTTTTTTCGGAAGGATGGTTGTCGACTTTTTCCGTAACCCCTTACCACGAAGGCCGGTCCTCGAATATAACATATGGACATGCGTGGTCGAATAACAGCTCTAGAACCAAGTTTAGAAATTTTACTACGGATTGGTATGTAGATACAAAAGAAAAGAAGAAGGCCATCAACTTTGCGTTTAAACTCTTGCATGTTGTATGAGTTCGGAAATATTGACTGTCGGAAACTGTCCCACAAATGAGTTGTGCTAGTGTTGCACCTTCTTATAAAATGTCATTCCTCGAACTTTTCAGCTGGGCAAAGAAACTCGCAATAACCAAAAATGTGTATTAAATTTTTTGAAAATAATTGTAATAGTAAGTTGACCAGAATTTTTGTTTACTTTATCCAACCTTGAAAAATTTTACTTTTGGGCTTGTTATACATGAAAATTTACGTCCTCGCCTCATTCCGACAGCATCCCATAACCAAACTAAAAAAATACTTTCAAAAACCACACCCGAAATCTTCATTGCATAAAATTTACCGAGGATAAATTCATGTGGAAACAGGAGACACTATTTTTTTAGAATTAGAGTCACATGCACCAACAGCCTGGGGATGGCAACAACAATCGATCCGATACCGATTAACAATCAGAGTTACATAATGGCTTTAAATATTGATTAAAAGAAGAACGTTTTCAGAAGCTCTCCTAATGAATGCGTTACCAGCACTAGAATTATATCGTATGCTATCACTTAGTAACGACCCCAAGCTTGAGTCTGTTTTAGAATTATCCTTGAGCTACCAAGAACGAAAATGGGACTCTGCCGCACGAGTGTGCTCCTGTCCTCTGCAAATGCGAATTAATTGTCAATTCAGGAAGCCGAAAACTGAAAACGTAAATACGTGAATGCATTTCCGATTCGCCTGTCTGCCGCACGATCTGAACACGGGAAAGACTTGGTACTGGGAGCCGTACAACACAAAACAGGACATCCTGGAGGACATTCGAAAATCCGAATCCGAAATCTGCATACGTCTCCATGTTGAGGTGCATGTAATTTTAATTGATTATTAAGTACGAAATCGTAACCGAAACGCAAATCAAGTGGATTATGTGAGGTGCATAAAAGTTAGATGATTCTGGCTAATTTGCATGAGGGCGGGCGCTGGGGCTGGGCTCTGGTAAACGGGGAACGGGGCTACCTTAATCGATTTATCGACGGCCCTGTAAGACCCTGCTGGTTGTGCTCGTAAGTAGGACTCAGACGCTTAATGGCCACAGCCAGAGACATGACTTTATTAAGAATGAAATAATTCATCGGAAGGGATGTGCAATGGTCCTGGTCCTCTTGAGCGGGTCTCTACATGCTCAAACTGTCATCCGAATATGATGTTTCTGCTTCTGGGTAGAGTCTATACTTTATCGATTCCATATGGGCCCAACTTCTTGTTAAGCAGATAAGCCTATTCACAGATGGATGCATGTGCAAGAACGAAAAAGGATATGTCGTCCAGATAGGATACACTGCCAGGACTCGATTCGAAACTTGATGTATAGGGAATTGAAAATTGGAATTAAAAGCAACTGAAGTCGATGATGGTCGATGGTTGGTTAAGGTATTGTTCTTGGCTCTATTCGGTCGGTATTGTGGTATTCAAAATCGTTCACTCAAAGCATTTGCTCATTCAGGCAGATTTATACAAGTATACACACAAAAAAAAATATCTGTTTTAACTTGAAGGACTTCTTGCTTTACAGGACCTATGCAAGATTTTTTTCCTCTTGACTAAAATATTCTTGCAAGGCCAAGGAGAAATAAGATCAGAATTTTGTTTTCGCCTTGTACCTATGCAAGTATTATAGGGAGAATATCGAAGTTCTGTGATAATGTTATACTGTTTTTTTAATATATGTGGACGGGTGATGGACAGGGGCGGCGGAGGGCGTGGGGATGGAAGGAAAAGTTCCCATGCACTTTCACTTTGGGTGGGGAAGTCCACACCCAAAATATTTTATGAACACCTAATAACCCAGAACCTTGCAGGGCCGTCGTGGTCGAAGGGGCGCATACAAGCAGGGCTTTTCATACGAAAACTAAATATATTATATTGGAGCTATTAATAACTTACAACTTTCAAGCCTAAGCTTTTAAACCCCTCCCGACCAGCATTTAAAAAGGGGATTTCCCCAGAGGCATGCCGAAAGAAGGCTTTCTCCTTAGTTTCCTCATGAACACAAAAAAAATCAGCAATATTGAATTGAGGTAAGCCTTATCAGTTTCCAATAACGGCCTTATGAGGCAAACCTCATTACAAATGAAATGAGGACCCATTCACTTACAGCCGCGGGCAGGCCGTGGCCTTACAGTTCAGGTCGGTAGGCATGGCCCGATGAAGGCCTCACATTACTCAGTCTGACTGAGGGATGAGGACTTGAGGCAACCGCCTGACAGGCCGTGGACTGTAGTTACCTCATGATCCCACAGACACACTGGTTAAGAAGACAGTTTAGACAGGTTGTTAACTCAAGTGTAAAAATGTTACCGGCCTCAACGAAAACTTCAGACTGAACAGAAGTTCAGTTCTTCAGGTACGGAATGGCGACAAATGCCCATACACATAAAGATTTTTGTCAGTTTTCCTGGACTACAGGGCACGGCCTGCCGGCGGCCGGTGAGTGTGTGATGTTTCTTGGCCTCAAGTCGAGAAACCTTCAGGTCATGGCCTGCCGGCGGCCTGTGTATGAACCCACTAACAGGCCACCTCCAGGTCGGGGCCTTTGAGGCCAGGACTGATGACTTTGTCTGGCATCAGCCACACAATATTCAGGCTGCCTGACAGTTTGGATCTGAAGTCCCTTGCCTGTCAGACCGCGGCCTGCAGATCGTCTCTTGCTTCACCACACCCTAGATGCAAAAACTGTCGAATCAGCCAGTTTATTAGTAAACCAGTATCAAGTAAAAACAGTATTGTGAAAAAAGAAATTATTTTGTTTATTATTAATTAACTGAACATCCTAGTAAAAAGAGAAAAGTATGGGTAAAAGATTGGTTAATGGAACGTTGAAAATATTCCCATATGAGGCTGGTGAAAAAACTGCGAGAATGTAATGCGGAAGATTTAAAAACTACCTACGAATAACGTTACGAACCTTAAAAGTTCATTGTACCCTTTCTCGCGAAGCCCTTTATCCGAAAATAATTTTTATTTTACTTGCTACAAAGCTTTATGTTTACGATAAATATTAATGAATTCCCCCACAAAATCTTCTTTTTTACTAATTTCAACAGGTAATTGAAAAGAACACAATATAACTCCACTCAACTTTTCGAAAGATTTCTAAAAAATATCAAATCAGTTTGATATTTCGCCTGAAGGCCGTGGACGACAGTTTTTTCGCCACACACAAGTAATTTACAGCCAGTTTCGACGAATTTCAAACATAATCGGCGGCCTGTAACTGTGTGTTGAAAATCGGTGACCGATGTTTTGGCCTTCAGGTCACGGCCTGCGGGCGACCTGTTAGTGGATGGGCACGATTAGTTTAACTCATAAAAAGCTTCAGTTTTTGTTATTGCATTGCTATTTCAGGCAATTATGTTAGTGATCGTGAAGGATGCCATTTGGCATACTCAATAGATCAGTTCTGGTTCGATTATAGAGGTCAAGCAGCCTTGGACATTATTAGTACTCAGTTGGCGGCCGCATTGGCGAATGAGGCAAAGCTTTAGATGCACTGTATGGCCCTTATAGGGCAATCCGCACGGCGTCCACATTAGGCAGTGGGACTAGCCTCACAGGCCCCCCCCAAATGCTATTCGGGCGTAACCTCATAACCAAAGAATTTAAAACCGTAAAACTTAATAGACATCTGGTAAATAAATTTACCTATTAACTTTTTACATTTCAACGTTTATCTGTTCACGTGCCCCCCCCACCCGCCCACAATGATTATGCTCCGCCGCCGTTGGTGATGGATGGTTGATGGTTGTTGTGACTGACCACCGCCATAAGCGATTATGCTGTTCAAAAATTTTATTTTCAAAGTTTTAAAGTCAGAAGAATATAAGTTATTGCCAAAAAATCACAGCGGTACGAAGCAGAATCTATATACTAAGCCATTTTTGAAACTGAAATGCCCTAAGCCCGGCTTTTTGACAGCTACCACAAGCCTATTACAACAAAGCTCATTACCCCAATAAAAGTAATAAATTCAAATTTCACCCAGCAATAGATTATTTCTGTCACAATTAAACGACAGCTTGAAAATGTAATTAATTCACAGATTAAATAATAACCAATTAAAATTTCTACAACTAAATTAAATATTTTTGGACAAAAAACGGCTTACAAACAAATTAAACAATTATTTCCGCAATTCATCCTGTTTACTTGCAATTTTATTGGACACGTTTTAATTTAAAACAGGACCAGCCATCCTTAAAGCTGACTTAGCAATAATCCAAATTTATTTTCACAACTTGCCGGGCTTCCCACAGGGTTTCGCGCGCGCGAGCACAGGCCGCAGCAGCAGCAGCAGCGCCGTACCCCGTTCTCATTAAAATGATTGACCTTCATCACTGTCCTTATCATCAGTATTCAACCGAGCAAGGCTTAAATGAAATCCCGAAAAAGGACTTTCGATTGTTCTCATAATCAAAAAAGGGATTCAATTTAACACCGTTGGGCTTTATAACTTAATTAATGGACGATTAACTGCGATTATGAAATAGCTCTGAAATTTATTGCTAACGATAAAACTTAATCCAAATTCACCCACATAATTTCATCCCATGTACTTGCTGTGTGGGGGCTGCTTCCACCCCCGCCGGGCGTAGTTGGGGTAATTTTTTCTCATTTTATGCAGGGCACATCCCCGGAGAACAGCACTCAAACGGCGCTTTGTGGTCACAAATCATACTTACAGGACATCCTGGCTCTGTTCTCCCTTATCCTGTGATAGGCTTATGGCCCGCCTTTGATGTTTCACAAAAGCTTCCTGACTGCGAGCTTATTTTGTCAGGGAAGAAAAAAAATTTGTTTGTGGAGAGGAGAGACCTTTAACAGAATAAAACTGGCGGCAGGAGCAAAAAGCCAGATCAGACATCATCAGCTTTGTAGGGGCTGAAATTTATGCTGGATTTGATGAGTGGAATGAATTTTTAGTGCCCGTACTACAGTACGAGTCCTGGGCAGAAACATTGTTTTTTGTCCTTTGTTTTTAACTTTTTAGCGATTTGTTTTAAAAGTATACAAAGCTGGAATGTGATTAGTTCGACGGTTCCCTAACAACGGCCCTAGTCAAGATTGTAGACGGTGTAGGTGTAGACGTCATCAGGCTCGTTTACTTAGTACCTACTCTTACGCTGACCAACTGGTTTCATATTTTCCATTTCAAGGACAAAAGTTGGGTGGAAAATCATGGAAAAGAGAGCGCGGTTTCTGCCGCGCTAACACAAATCCCACTAGATGGCGCGGCAAAAGCTGCTTGGAGAAGCTTCAGGGATTTAAATCGGTCGTTCAAACCCACCTTACAAGTCCCCTGGGACAAATGGCATCTTTCCCAGTCTGCTACAGGACGACTGCTTAATCATCTACCTTATTCTACATTCACGGCTTCTTCAGACTTGGTTATACCCCATCCCTGCAAACATTTCGATTCGGAAGCGATTCGAGAACGATTTGCCAAAAGCGAAAGCCTGCTTCGATCTCGGACTCGTTAACGACTCGTAAACGAATTCGAAAGCAATAAAATCGGAGCAAGAGATCGAATCGCTTTCTCGTGCTAATAACGAATCGCATACTCGTATCGATAGCAAATCGCTTCTGCGCCGAAAATCACTCCGCCGAGCAAAACAAGTCAAAAGCTCAAACTTTTCTAGGAATCACCCTTTGTACTACTAGTCCGTCATGTCCTTCAAGTCATGGTGCAATGCAGTGTTCAACCGGGGTGTCGCAAAGATCAGTCATTTTCTTGGAAGCTTACTTGAGTGTAGTTCAAGATAACTCATTGTCAATTTTATTTTGATACGAGTTATGTAGTAAGCAAAGAAGGGATGGCTAATCGCGTTCGCCCAAAGCACATTGCTTGGCCTTCACATTCCCAGTACCAGTAACAGGCCAACCAGCAAAAAGGAAAGACGTGGGCACTTGTGTCTTGTATTTTAAGAAGCGTTGCATTGTGCTTTGAAAAGCGTGTGGTTCCAATCACAAAATAGGTGACCCCCTCGCCGGACCCTACCCCAGCGTTGCGCGTGATATTCGTTTTCGCAAAAAAAATCATCTGGCCCATTAGCCCTCCCCCTCACCCTTATTCTGATTCTAGATCCGCCGCTGTGGCTAAAAAATGCTATCGGAAAGAGTAAAACGGAGCATTTTAAGAGCCTGTGCAAAGACGTGGATAGTAACCCATGGGGGGGGGGTTGCTTACAGGGTAGTGATGTCGCTAATTAAGGGCAACCGTTCCCCAACGATTACCTGCGCTGTAATGCTGCAAGACATAGCATGGTCCCTGTTCCCACAGAACGGGAACATGGTCATGGATAGCCTGCCTGCAGTAAACGTAGATGAAGCAGATATTCCAGAGGTAAGAGAGGAAGAAATTGTGAAAGCCGCGAAGAGCATTGCCGTTGGAAAAGCTCCTGGGCCGGACGGCATACCGGCAGCCAGTGTGGCACCAGGTGAGTTTACCCAAGTATTCACAGCATGCCTAAGGGAAAAGTGTTCCCTGAGCAATGGAACCGCCAAAAGCTTGCGCACATCCCGAAGCCAGGTGAGCCTCCAGAGTACCCGTCGACCTACAGGCCGATATGTCTTGTCAACACTATGAGCAAGCTTTTCGAAAGGGTGATATACACAACACTACTCCCAAGCGTCGAGCGGGAAGGTGGTTTGTCGGAAAAGCAATTCGGTTTCAGGAAGGCTAGATCCGCAACGGATGCTGTCAATATGGTGACTAGACTAGCCTTGCAAGGGCAGCAATGGATGTGAATAAGAGCTACGCACTGAAACCCTTAACGTGAAGAATGCTTTCAAACCCGCGAAGTGGAGCAAGATCGTCGAGGAGTTCATACAGCTTGATACACCGAAGTATCTAGTGCGCTTTGCGATAGAATTCCTTGTAGGTAGGACACAACACTGTGAGTCAGACGACGGAGTACAGAACAACTTGCGGAGTCCCCCAAGGCTCCGTCATAGGGCCTCTCCTGTGGATCATCATGTATGATGAAGTACTGACGCTACGCCTCCCGCTAGACGCGGTCGCTACTGGGTTCGCCGATGATATCGCGAGCAGCTTGTCCATCGCAACATGGCAGAGGATGTGGGAAGAGTCTACTAAGGGCCGGTGGAGCCATAGACTCATAGCAAATATGGAGAAGTGGGTTATAAGGGAACACGGGGAAGTGAAGTTAGGCGGCAAACCTTCACCGCATCAGGTTGGACGATTCACTGTTCTGCCCGGAATGCCCGGACGATAAAGAGGAGGCGGAGCATGTCCTCTTTAAATGCCTGCGGGCACAGGACTGTGTTGAAAGCTATTGCTGAAGTGTAGCTAATACCTGAGAGCATCTTGGCGAGAAGGGAAATGCAAGGAGGGATAGCAGTTAGATAGCTAGACGACTAGACTGTTCTGGCTCTAGCGAGCACCTTTTGAGGGATTTCTTTTTAAGGAACATGCTGATGACGCCAGGCTGAAGTAATGCCTTTACGGCTCGTACCGGTGTGGACTTGAACGTCATGCAAAAAAGGGTGGGAGAGTTTAGTCAGTAGGTGTTTCCTGTCGTAGGCATGGAAGCCACAGGCGGTAGCACACATTCCTTGTTTCTAAGCCGATGTAAGATTCTCTCCACTCCCTCGTAAAAAAAGATCCGCCTCTGATCAAGGGTGCCAGGATTTTTTATATTTCAGTCAGGGGTGCCACTCAATGAAAAAGGTTGAAAAACACTGGTGTAATATCTAGTAGTAAGCTTGATTGGAAGGATAGAAATGAAAGGATAGGTTAGGGGTCTGTAGGGTGCGTGAATAGATGTCGATGAACGTTGCGTTTAAGGTCTGAGATGTTATATGAGTTCGGAAACAGCGAAGAAATTGCGCTGGTGCTTTTTTCGACGCCGAGAGTGTATTTGACAGCACACCATTTCATATTATAGCTATAGATGGAACTTTTTGCGACTGGATCGACTTTATGTTGAGCCCTTGAAGTTTGAGGGTCACTAATATTGAGCGGGCTCTGGCAGACACCCTAGCAAAAGGATGCCCGCAACCAAGAGTTATATCTCCCCTGCTGGGGTGCCTTGTAATGAATGAGCTTCTGTGGCTACACGATGCTCAAAACTTCGGCACTCAAAACTAATCAGATGATGTTATCTTCTTAGATAGGTACTAGGATGCAGAAAGCACCATGTTTTTGGAGATAGAAATATAGAGGAGCTGAATCCCGCTTGGTGACACTGCCACCTTGGTTTATCCTGAGTCTCCGGCTTCCGGCCCAATAAAGGAAACACCTTCCAAAAATAATTTTAAAATTGCTTTACTTCAATTAAATTTCGTTTAAAGAGAGTGAGTTCGGGGTGAGGGTGAGTACCAAATCTGGTACTTTGATGATTCGCAAAAATACTGGGGTGCGCCATCTAGACCTTCGGTATTTCAACATTGGATAATTCTGACATGTTTTAGCCGATTTTGATATGCCGCCCCTGACCATGGTTCTGCAGGAAAAGCTTTTTTGGACAAGATAGACTATTTTTGTGACTATGTGAACGAGCCAACGTACGCCAGGAAATATTGATGCGGTAAGGCAGAGTGTATGCAAACGACCGAGTACCTCTCATCGAAGGTGGCTGTGTATCGAGTCTGTGGGAAATTATGAAAGATATTCTAGTGACCTGCAATTTATGCAGTGACAATTTTGATAGCCCTTGTAACTGTTTGCGGATTGGCAAAATTGTACTGCAAAATTAAAATACCAAATTGCCTCAAGTTGAGACTTATCACACACTTGTGATTGCGTTGTGATTTGTGACTGCTTTTATAATACGGGAATAAGATAGTTAGTTGAGTTTAAGCGAAATCTCACTACTTTTCTCGATGAATTAATAGTTTTCGACATAATCGTGTATAGTAGAGGAAATAAAGCAATGAACCTTAGATTTTTTGAGCAGTAAGATGGATCTTAATGCGGTTTTTTGCGTTCGATTGGTGGGAGTGTCTACAAACTTTGTGACCGGTAGTGATGAATTCATTTTGAAAAAATGCATTTCCTGCAATAAAAATATGCATTTTAAAAGTGCATCTCAAAGAGACACTCTACCACTTGGTAAATATTGATGGAAAGGAGTCGAGTTTTGCTACTCTGGGATCGGTTTGGGGTCGCTGAACACGAATAACGAACACGGGCAACGAAAAGTGATTTTTGGAAAATTTGACCTTGAATAACTTCGAAAGGGTTAAGTTTTCGTAAAAATGACAAAAGGCTTTTTTGTAGGCAATAACGTTTCGTATTGACTGATCAAAAATTTTTTTCGAAAAAACCTGCTTTTGAGTGATGTTTTCGCCAAAAAGTGATTTTTGGAAACTTTTACCTTGAATAACTTCGAAAGGGTTAATCGGGTGAACATCTTTGTAAGAACTAAAGTTGTAGAGAATTTCATTGTCAACATTTAGGGCCTTTGTACGGGGTTGTACAACTTATACAACCCGAGATACAAGGAAAACACCGGAGAACCGCTATATTTCCGGCGGCCATTTTGTTTTTTTTGTGATTCCGAAATTGTTTTCTTAGAAAGTCCCAAGGAAGCTGTGGACCAATTTTCAGCCACTTCCGAATTTTGTCTCCTTTCGTGCGTTTTTTTGCTATTTTCCCCGGACTATTTGATTGATGACCGACTTGACAATTTACTGCATGTCCTGATTGATGAAGAAATTACTTATTGGATCAAAACGCTTAAATCGTTTTAATTTGACGTCACCCATTTGATTAACATTGTCGAAACTTTTAAAACACTTAAAAGCGTTTAAAAAATGTCTACAATTTAAATCAAATGGGTGACGTCAAAATAAAACGTTTTAAGCGTTTTGAAATAAAACACTTTCAAAAGCTGAGATTTGCAGTGTTCGGAACTCAAAACACTGCGCATAAATATTGAAGACTGTCGTGGACAATCATATGATAATGCGAACATGTATGGTTTGTACAATGGCTTACAGGTTACAGGTTAAAATTCAAAGCCAACCACCTTTTGCTTTTTTCGTTCCTTGCTCTGCCCACTCTTCAGATTTAGTGGCAGCTGCGGCTGCTGAATCTTGCACAGAAGATTGTCTCTTCCTTATGTTGCTTCAGGAAATCTACGTTTTTTTGTAAGTTCGACATAACGCTGGCAAAAACTAATGACTGAAATCGAAAAAGGGAAAATTCTAAAGAGAATAAATCCGATACGTTGGTCAGCTAAAGAGGACGCATGTAGAAGTTTGAGAGATTCTTGGAACGAAGTCCTTAAAATTTTGGAGTCAATCAAGGATGATTTCACTGAAAAGCTTGAAAGGCGAAACGAAGCGACGGGACTACTTTTGAATTTAAAAGAACTGGAAACGGCGGTAATGATTATGGGTGGAATGTTTTTTTTGGAAAGAATAAATAAAGTCAATGTTGTAATTCAGGCTTCTACCGTAGATTTGATAACTGTGGCCGAATCTCATTGCAAGTTAGCTGATTATATTTTTTATATGATTTAGTATAGCTGAACGATAAAATTTTAAATATTTAGAAGAAAAGGTGATGGAATTTAACGTGTCGAAGCAGGATATAAAAGACATGGGAAAAAGTAAACCGAAAAAGAATGAAATTTATGATGAAACACCCGAGAAGAAATGTGAATGACTGCAAGTGATACTTTCAGGGTTGACACTTTTCTCGTCGTCATTGATAGACTCATATCTGTCCTTTACGCAAAGAGCCCTTTTCTTGAAAGAAATGTATTCTATTGAATTACTTCAAGAATGCAAACATTTTCAATGCCTTTCTTCTGAAAGACTTTTGGTCAAACCAGAGTCTAGATCATTGAAAAGTCTATCTTCGTTCCTGCGAAAACAGAATTTGCAAAACATTTATCCAAACTTGGATATAGCAGTTCGCATGGCTGATGGCTCTATGTACCCCAGCTACAAATTGTTCGGGTGAGAGAAGCTTGTCTTGCCTAAAACGGGTGAAAAATTATCTATGCTCTACTTTAAGCCAAGAAAAGCTAAACGCCTTAGCTCTTTTTCGCATAGTAGTCCAGGAGGGATAGAAAAAAAGTTGAATATAAGGCTTTTCAAAATAACTCTAGCACCACTGTGGGCCTTGTTCAGACTTTTTTCCTGAAACGGCTGTTTTTACATTTTTGAGATTTACGCGAAAAGTTATAATTATTTTTGCATGAAATTTTTATTGTAGGTAGGCACTAACAGAAGCCACAATTTCAGCCCTGAAACAAGGTTCTAAGATAATTACAGTCCCTGTAATTAAATGTCAAAAAATGACCATATTTCGCGGTTTTTTTTTGCAAAAACCTGTTGACCGATTTCAATTGTCCAAAACTGTTCGTCTTTTTAAGTGCTATTATGTACTATTTTTTGTTTTCCAAAAACAAAATTTTTTCGCACCTAAAACGTGGAAAAACTTGTTTTCGCTACCATTATTAGCTTTTTTCCAGCTGTTCTCTTGGACCGATTTTTTCCAAAACACATTCATTGAATTCCTATGATTTTTCTCTTAATTATAGCGTCCAAAAATCGCAGGGTAGATTTATTTCAACTTTTGAATACTCTTCCGCTATCTCTCCTGGACTATAGAGTCAGAACTAATGAACAAGGTTTCATACGACGATATAGTTGATGATTTCGCGAATAGAAAATCGCGCAAAAGGGTATTGTAAAACTTTCATAACTTAATTAATTGAATTTCATCGTCATCATCAGCCGGATTGTTACCAGATATTGTATATTGTTATATTGTTTTTAAATTGTACCTAAGTAGGCGTCATAAAAATTACATATTTCATTAAGTTTACCGAATGTACATTGTTGTGTAAGTAGTATTAAGGCATATCTTACCCCGCTTTGTAAGTGATAGATGATGAGGTAGAGACATGATAGAGCATTTTTTAGCTTAGAAATATACCCAAAAACTATTTCTTGTGAAATCTTCACTAAATGGTTTGGTTGTAAAAATAATGTAGGAACTGACACAAAATTGTAGAGGTCGGTAGGGGCGGCAAAATTTGAATAGCCTATTGGCGGCAAATGTGTAAATTCGTCGCTGCGTCCTCGGCGACATCATCGATATTCTCGGTCGAATGAGCATTTCTTGAGACATATCTAGTGGACCCAGTTTGCACGAGACTCTCAGCGAAACGCTTAATTGCTCACGCACATGGTGCTGGACGATGAGGTAATCGACGACGAAGTTTACGCTGCGTTAAAACAGAAGTAACAATAATTCCGCGTTCTTCAGGTGTGTTTCGCTCCGTTGCTTGTTTTTAACTAATTTTCTATCTGTCTACAACATAAATGTCAAAACACAATGATATTTGACGCCATTTGCAACAATTTTGACACATTCACATTTTGACATTACTTTTGCCCCACTGGATCACATTTGTTTATTTATTTTTTTATTCGCCTAACACGACACACGAGCCATAATTACCCCTTTCAGTGGTATTAGCGTATATGATCACTCTTATGCGCTATCCATGTGTCCGTCTACGTCACACGTTTAGAAGAAAAAAGCAGTTCGGTTTTGTATCTCTTGAAACGGACTCTTTAGTAAAAAAATTATATTAAATCTTTTTGCTTTTGCATTCCTAAATACATGACTGCAAGCCGTATTCATGTTAAAAGTAACACACACTTCTTTTCTTTTCCACACAATCTCTTCCGCCAAAACAAACTTGTTCCATTCAATATTTTTCCAAAAACAACGCGACAAGTCCAAAATTCGTAGCATCTTCGTGGAGTGAAGCTATTGTAAGCTTGAAGCACTTTAACCACCGAACAACAATTCCAAATTACTTTTGTTATAATTCAATTAAAGCAAAAACAAAACTTTGCGCCATTAAATAGCTAAATGAGAAATTTAAAGGAAACCCGTAAGTCATGGGGAAATCGCCGAAATGACCTTGAATATAAACAATCACTTATCTCGGGCCATTTTCATTTCACTAAAAAAACACTTTTCGCCCAGCTTTAAACTGAAAAAGCCCAGAAATTTTTAGCATCACATTCCATTCGCAATTTCTCAGGCTTGCAATGAGCCTGTGCAAATTCCTCTCATCTAAAAATATTATCTCGGGCCATTTCAATAAGTCATTGGTGGGGATACAAAGGAAAATCTACCGAAAATCCAGGAGCTCAAGCATTTAAGCACAGACCATTATTCAATCTTCTCTTTAATACCAAACAAGAGCCAATTCAAAGGACACGGCCATAAATCGTTTGGAAGTAACGAGAACCGTTTCCAAGACGTTTCACGAAAAAGCACCAAGGACCAAACTAACGGCAGAGCAGCGCGGAGGGCGTGTGGAGGACGGAACGGAATCGTCGAGAAGCGACTCCAAAGATTCAGGATCCCGAGCTACGAATGACAAAATGGCAATACGGTATCCTCCGAGACGGGACGGACTTATACGGGTGTACATCAAGGGTACAGGACCAAAAATGGGTCTGCAAATCGTACAACACCCCCACATTATAAGCAGAGCAGAAAAAATCGACGCAAATATTTCAATTTGACTTGCAACATAATGAAAGCGACTAAAGGACGTTCAATTCATCTCCTCCGAAGGTCCTGATTAGACGTTTGGACGTTTCCAATTAATCTTACCGAGGCCTATGAATGTGGCACAGGACTACGGATCAGGCCGACGAGGGGGGTGTGGGTGCTGGGAGGTGGTGGTGGTGGTGTGGTGGCAGGGCTGCGACTGAAGAGATTTGGTACTCATAGCGCTGTGGGCAGTAGTTATCCTAGTAAGGACTCGGACTTGGATCCAGACTCGCTCCTAATTACATGTGGCAAGGTCCTGGCCATAAATAAAAAGCAAAAGTCCTCCTTGTACACGTCTTGGTCATATCGAACCCTCGTCCTCGTGTTATTAGTAATAGAGTCCTTGATTGGCTGGGAGACCGACTAATTTGTTACACTAATGTCCTTGGGGCAGGGGCTAAGGTCCGGTCATAATAAATTTCTGGTAAGTCGATGATTTTTTCGATTGAATGGGAAATCGGTACCAGGCGAGTTGATGTGTTCAATTATGGCTAAGTTTCCTTCCAATCCACTGATTAAGAGATTAATTTGTTACTCGGTCCGGGCTTCTCCTTTTTGCATCTGATGGATATTTCGATTACATGAGAAATTGTGATGAATTTTTTTCCTATTTCGTCACACATGACTGGGGCCCTTGGTGTGGGTGATTTAGTTTTCATTAGTCCTAGTTTTTGCTGCAATTTGCTGCTTTAAGAAAAACTCACTAAAGTCGATGAGAGGATTTCTGGGTAGTGAATGGACATGCTTAAATTGATGTCCGTGAGGGAGCGCTAGGGGAGGGGCTCTATTGCAATTAACTATGTTATTAATAGCAATATCCAGCGGTAAACAACACGAACTTCCTCTGAATTTCATTTGTAGAGTATATCTGCCATGTGTTAAAATTAATCCCGAATCAATTAAAAAGCAATTTTTGTATGTAGCTAAGGAGTTTAGCCAATATTTGTCGCTTTTAGTGAACAATTCGAAGCAGGAATGGTAATTTAATCAAGTTTTTCAACGTTTGTGGACCATTATAGACTAGGACGTATTCATCCTGTAGTATAATGTTAATTGAGTTCCCACTGCACTCCCACTGTACTTTCATTGTTTGTATTTAACAGTAACAATATCAATGTTATCGGAAGCAACTGGTCCAGCAGCCAGTCTCCAATTAGATCTTGAATAAAGAAGACTCATATAAAATATATCGGCTTTTAAATATATTACATGGCGCTGCGGGAAAAAAAAAAGTTTTAGATAGTGTCACGAAAAGGAAAATCGTTTGAGTGAAGAAAGTGATATTTTAAAAAAAAAAACCAAAATTAAGTGATATGCAGTAATTGTAAAAAAAAAATTTTTTGTTTTGATAAATGACTCGAGCGAAGTCACAAAATTACTAGTGTCGACACGTGAAAAGGAAAAACGTGGCCCAGGACGTCCACCGAAACAAAGGACAGTTATTGTAGTTCAAAGAAATATGGAATACTTAAGGAAACCGGATGACCTTAAACTAGACGGGAATATCTCAGAAAATTGGAGGCGTTTCAAACAGAGTTTTGATATTTTTGCTACGGCGATCGAATTAGATAAAAAATCGCAAGCTGTGCAAATAGCAATATTTTTAAATGCTATTGGCCCAGAGGCGATTGATACATTTAATTCATTAAACCTCACAGAGGAGGAAAAGAAACAATTTTCAAAAGTCATAAATGCATTCGAACAATTTTGTACACCTAAAAAGAACGAGGTATATGAAACATTTATATTTCACAGTAGAAATCAATCACATGGAGAACCTTTTGATAATTTTCTGATTGATTTAAAAAAACTGATAAAAACATGTGGTTTCAATGTCACCTTGGAAAATCGAATGCTAAGAGACAGAATCGTATTTGGAGTGAATGACAAAAGGCTACAAAAGAAATTTTTAGAAGACACAAATTTAACATTTGAAAAAGCAGTTGAAATGGCAAGGGCAAATGAAGCAACAGCAAGTCAATGCAGCAAGATGCAACGAGCTGGTACATCTATACATGTGGATGCAGTATCACGGGACTTGACACAATTAAATTTACGAACTCAAACAAAGGAAGATGATGCAAGCAGAATAAATCGGAATCAAGGAGAAAATAATTTAAGTAGAAACATGAAATTTAAAAAAAATATTAAGAAAGTGGAAAATAGTAATAATTTTAAAAATTTTAATTTTAGGGTTCCACAAAATGGGAATGTAAAGAATGCTCATAATGGCGTTAATTGTAAATACCGAATACCGAAGAACACGATTAATTGGTTCCGTGTTCTTTGAAACCGTGTTGTTCGAGACTACAAAAAACGGGATTCCGTTTCAAATGTCAAAATAAAAAAAACGTTAAATATAAAACTAAAATTTTTATTTTTTGAATTCATATTGGTAAACACTACTAAGAAATTTCATAATTCAAATTAATTTCTTTAACTGTTATTATCAATATAAAAGAAAAACAAAACAAAAACATTTTGCAATTCACTTTTTTCAATTAAATTTACATTACCATGCCATCTAGTCCTCATCACTGGAGTCATCTTGGAACGTTGTGATTCTAGGATATTTTCTTGAAGAAGGCCGAATATCCACGTCGCTTGGTTCGTCTTCATCTGAATATCTAGCAGTACATGATGGTTCATACCCGTGCTGCAAGTTCTCTAAATAATTTTCATACGGCTTAATACAGTTTTTGAGTTAAGCTGCAAATGTTGTTTTCCGTACCTTCCAATGATCCTTTTTGCTAAGAACACCTTCTATTTGTTTGCCTAATGTAATGCATATTGTACATCCTCATTAGAAAAATTTTGCTTAGATATACATTTTCAGAATTTTCTGCATCCTCTGTAGTCACTGCAAGCCTTACAAGATCATCTTCATCCAATGTTTTTTCTAAAAATAATTCATCAACGTCTTCAACAGACATAGCGAACGTGCAACATTAATTATCTGACTTTATTCGGTGTCCTTACATGGAATATTGGTGTCATCATAAACCATATATCCGGAAAAAGAACTTTACAACTTGCATTCAGTTTCGAAGCTTTAAGATCACTTCTTACTCTTTAAAAATGAACCAGTGAAAATGTCACTGTTTCATCCAGTAAACAATAATTTTACTGAAAAACCAGTGCATTCGCGTCTGTTTACTGATTGAATCAGTAAAAAGTTCTCTCTAAAAATGAATTAGTAAAAATTTCACTTTTTGACCAGTGAATTATAATTTCACTGGTTCAACCAGTGAAAAAACATATGTGACTCATAGAAGGCATGAGAAACTTCACTCCCGCTAGAAAAAAAGCATTTTTCTCTTTTTTATTTGAATTTCACTGGTTAAACTAGTGAAATTTCACTGTTTTTCTATTGGTTGACTAAGCAATGGTTCAACAAGTGAATTTTCACTGGAAACCAGGTTACTGGTTCGCTTTAAGAAAGTATAGATGAACATACAGTATTAATGTAATCCAAGATTGTAAATCCTTTCCAAATTTGGGTAAGTGTCTTATTTCCTGCAGCTTATAATTTATCCCAAATAGACTGAAGAGGCATTCGCATATAATACCCATCACCGGCTCCACACGTTGGTCCCAACGCGGGTACCATTCGTTGGCGCAGATTCCGACACGCGTCGGCCAATCCGCAATGCTCACGCCAATGTAAATTTCTCGATCCACACGTTGGACAAGTAGCGTTGGGGCTAACCTTGGAGCCAACATGTGGAGCCGGCCTTAAATGTTCATATTACACCTTGATCCAGTGGCTGGATTAGTAATGTAGTATTAGACGGTAACTTCTTCGGATGCCCAGGGGCGTTGTTTGGTAGTAGTAATACTTTGAAACTCAAATTTTGTTCCGTTTGTAGTTGCAAAACCAATTTGCAAACATAGATGAAGTGATCCAAGCTCTATTGTTGGCTCCCTAATAAACCGGTAGCTGCTCTTTATCTAAGTTCTTTCTTTTCTAAATAATGGTTTTATACAACAATCTCCTGATGCGTTACTGCATAAGACAAGAGTGATTGTTTCCTTAGCAATTTTGAATCCAGGCATCGAGTTCTGGTTTTTTGAAATATATGGCAGTTTTTTTGCAGTTTAAACCAGGCATTAAAAATTTGGTCCGCTGCATAACATTCATGTTTAACAATAATATTCTGCAATTCTGTTGTAAATCCACGACCAGACATCTGCAGAAGCACTTTTTTGTATAGAAAATACCTTGTTTTAACACTTTCCATCCGGCATTTACTTGCACAAAATGATTGCGATTATTGTTCTGTTGTAGTTTGCTGGCCATCTTGTAAATAATTATATATCCTATGCGATTTTTGTTTTATAATGCTAGCGCTCAAAGGCACCCTTTTATTTACACAATCATCAATCCATATTGAAAGTGCTTTCTCAGTAATTTTTACTTTAGTTTCAAGTGAAATTGTATACCATTTTCGCATTAACTTTTGGTTTTCTGCAGCGATTTTATAAATTAAGCATTTCAAACAAACTAGAAATTAATTGATCAAAACTTGGTTGAAAATATTAAAAATTCGAAACTCAGGATCTCCTGCACTTTATACTCAAATGAGTTTAAACTTCCATCTAACGACAGTTTCAATAAATCCATCAAATGACTACAATAAATTATGTTCCACGGTATTCTCCTTATTTTTCGCAAAATAATATAGCAGGTAAAAATAAAAAAGACGAACTTTCAAAGAAATATCTAATTAATTCTGAACAATTTTGCCATAACTCTCTATTTTATCAAACAAATGACATGAATCGTGTAGTTTGGAACCGTGTAATTCGGGGGATGGTATCCGTGTTCTTCGAAACTCGTGTTCTTCAAGTACCGTGTTCTTCGGGGGTTACCTGTATTGTAAACGTGTGCATGAAAAGAAAAATTGTCCTGCGTATGGGAAACAATGCGGAAACTGCGGTAATTATAATCATTTTGCTATTGCTTGCAACACAAAAAAGGTAAGACAAATTAAAGTAAATAATCAAACATTATATATTGATAATATTGAAAATAAAAATAATAAGGAAAATAAAAAAGTATGGTATGAAAATATCAGAATTGGCAGTATGATTTTCCGCTTCAAATTAGATACGGGTTCGGACATAAATACTTTACCTTTTAAAGATTATGTGAAATTAAAAAATAAACCGAAAATACAAAAGAGTAATGATAATGTCGAAGGGTATGATGGCTCAAAGATTAATGCAATCGGGAAAGTTGATTTGAATTGTGTAGTTAGAAATGAAGTGGTGCCGTTAAATTTTACAATAATAAATGACGATGTAGTTCCCATTCTAGGATTAGGAACATGTACATTTTTGAATTTAGTACAACGTGTAGATTTAGTTAAACTAGAAGGCTATAATCCATTAATACACAAATATCGTAATGTATTTGAAGGTCAGGGATGTTTTGCAGAAAATATTTCGATAAAATTAAACGAAAATGCCACACCTGTAGCAAAAGCTGCGAGGAGAATTCCGTTACAGCTAATAAAACCATTGAAGAAAGAACTTAAAACGTTGTGTGAAAGAGGTATTATACGCGAAGTAGGGAATGAAAATATTGAATGGGTGTCTAATCTAGTCATAGTAGAAAAGAAAAACAAGCAACTCAGAATATGTCTAGATCCCCAAGATCTAAATGCTGCAATAAAGATAGAAAATCATTTAATACCTACATTTCAAGAAATTTTAAGCAAATTAGCAAACAAGAAAATTTTTACTGTTCTTGACCTTAAAGAGGGCTACTGGCAAGTTAAATTAGATGAAAACTCCAGCAAATTATGCACATTTAGCACTCCGTTTGGGAGATTTCGATTTGAAAGACTACCGTTTGGAATTAGTTGCGCGCCCGAAATATTCCAAAAGTTAAATGAAAAAAATTTTGCAGATATACCGGGGGTTACAGTATTTATTGATGACATTCTCATAGCCGCAGAAAATCAAAAAGAACATGATGAAATTTTTGAAAAAGTGATGAAAAGAGCGGAAAATATAAATGCAAAATTTAATATAAACAAATTACAATACTCTACAGATCAGGTTAGTTATTTAGGACATATAATCACAGCTGATGGAATTAAGGTAGACGAAAATAGGTCAAAAGCAATAGAAAGTATAGAAAAGCCGCAAAATAAGAAGGATTTACAGAAATTATTAGGTATGGTTAATTATTTAAGGGATTTTATTCCGAATTTAGCTGAGCTGACAGAGCCGTTTAGAGAATTATTAAAAAAGAATTGTATATTTAATTGGTATCCGGAACATGAGAAACGTTTAACAAAGTTGAAAGAGATTTTAAAAAATTTGCCAACACTTACAACTTTCGATGAGAATAAAGAAATAATCATACAAACTGATGCCTCAAAATCGGGATTAGGTAGTGTATTATTACAAGAAAAGAAACCAATATGCTTTGCGTCAAGAAGTTTATCTGAAACAGAGAAAAGATATGCACAAATAGAAAAAGAGATGTTGGCCATAGTGTTCGCTTGTAAAAAATTTCATTACTATATATATGGGAAAGAAATACGCATATTAACAGACCATAAGCCTTTATTGGGAATATTCAAAAAATCTATAGATAAAATTGGGTCCCCACGGTTGCAAAGAATGCGATTACGTCTACTAAAATATAGAATAGTGTTAGAGCACATACCTGGAAAGCAAATGTTAATCGCAGATTTTTTGTCCCGATATTTTATGAAGAATGTAGAGAAACCCGAAATAGAAGACCTCTCCGAAGTAGTTCACACAATAAATGTAAGTGAAACAAAGAAATATCAAATTAGAAAAGCCACAAACGAAGATTCAGTTTTAAGAAAGTTAAAAAATATATTGATAAATGGATGGCCAAAAACGAAAAAAGAGCTAGATAATGATATAAAAGGATATTGGAATTTAAGAAATGAATTATATATAGATGATGAGTTAATTTTTTTTAAAGATAGAGTCATTATGCCACAGCAGTTTAAAGACTATATGTTGAAAGCACTACATGAAGGACATTCAGGTATTGAACGTACGAAGGCCCGAGCTGGACAATTGATTTATTGGTGCGGAATAAATGAAGATATCGAACAAATGATTATGAAATGTAATATATGTCAAAAATTTCGCGCTACAAATCAAAAGCATACACTATTACCGCACAGCATTCCCGAATTCCCATTTCAGAAAATCGGAATGGATATTATGCAAATAAATTCAAGAAATTATTTGATTGTGGTAGATTATTACTCAAAATATTTTGAGGTAGTAGAGTTAAGAAACAAATCAGCAAGTGAAACTATAAAGAAGTTAAAAGCGTTAATGGCAGTCTACGGGATTCCACGGGAAATAGTTGCTGACAATAATCCATTTGGTAGTTGGGAAATGAGGAATTTTTGTAAAGAATTAGATATTATTTTAAATACTGTTAGTCCTTATCATTCTCAATCTAATGGGCTTGCTGAAAGAACTGTGGGTATAGCAAAAAATATTTTAAGAAAATGTAATGAAAGCAAAACGGAAATTTGGTTAGCTTTATTGGAATATAGAAACACACCTTTGAAGGGGTCTTATCTATCACCAGTAGAACTAATGATGGGTAGAAAAACGAGGACACTACTTCCAGGGAAAGAGAATCTTTTCAAATTTAGAAACATACCATCAATGAGCCAGTATAACAAAAATAAAACAAAACGCATGAAACATTACTATGATAGGACAGCAGGCAACTGTCCTGAATTTCAAGAGGGAGAGAGAGTATGGTTCCAAAATAATTCCAAATGGGAAAAAGCTACTATTATTAAAAAGTTACATATTCCTAGGTCATATCTTATTGAAGCCGAAAATCATACTGCATATAGAAGAAATGTGAAGTGGTTAAGAAAGATAACAAATTAATCTATGGAACAAGTGATTAAAGGCAAGCAGCCAATTTATAAGTGTTGATAGAGCAAAAGCAAATTGAAAAAAAAAAAGAGAATTTAGTATTGTGATGAGCATTCTGAAATTGTATTATATTATTAATCAATAAAATGAAATTGTATTATATTTTTCTTTAATCAATAAAATGAAATTGTAATTTAAATTTGAAAGAGATGTAGTATAATAATACTTGAAATTGTAAATTGAATTTGAAAAGGGAGATGTAGTATAATGTTAATTGAGTTCCCACTGCACTCCCACTGTACTTTCATTGTTTGTATTTAACAGTAACAATATCAATGTTATCGGAAGCAACTGGTCCAGCAGACAGTCTCCAATTAGATCTTGAATAAAGAAGACTCATATAAAATATATCGGCTTTTAAATATATTACACATCCAGACTCAAAAGCTCTTTCCGTCAAGAGAGGCATACGATAGTGGGAAAAAGAATTGAAGAATGCCGTTCCATATCGTACAATACATCGTACATACAAAGACCTCGGAAGGTGGTGGCACCCGATTTGTCACTTCTGCCAAAACCCGAGAAGAGTCACTGCAGATGAACACCTAGCAGCTCTGTTAGCAAGTCCTAATCCCACCTCCCCGCGGTGCCCCCTGGGGTACTTCTTCGGAAGGAGCTAACGGGAGACGGTCGAATGGCGAGTTCTCTGCGCCACAAAACAGAGTTCTAAGTCGGTTGGGCTGAGGGTTAGCAACCCGCTCCTATAAAACACATAATTGCTACGAATCGGCAAACATTGCCTCGGAACCGGATGGACAACACGACGACGACCTTTGCTTTTCGAACCAGGACACGAATCGGATCATGGAATGTGAGAACGTTGCTTGCTGATGGACGGCTGGATGAAGTCCTCAACGAGATGAACCGCTATAAAATCAAGGTCATGGGACTCAGCGAGACCAGATGGCCCGATGCGGGGGAACATATCTGCCCAAACGGTGAGTCCTTCTTATATTCTGGGAGAAACGAAACTGAAAATCGTAGGAATGGCGTTGGCGTAATACTCACCAAGGAAGCCAGGTCCAGCCTCATTAGCTGGTCACCAGTTTCTGAGAGGATTATTACCGTGCGCCTACGTACCAGGCTAAGAAGTACTACGATAGTGTAATGCTACGCTCCGACTGAAGACGCAGAAGATGACATCAAAGACGAGTTCTACATGCGACTGAATGAGGGTTTTCGCTCTATTCCAAGGGGAGACATCATTGTTTTGATGGGTGATTTAAACGCACAGATCGGCCCCAACAACACCGGCCTTGAGCACACTATTGGAAATCAAGGCCTAAGCCAAGTTACCAATAACAATGGTGAGCTTTTCGTTGACTTCTGTAGTTCCCATCAACTCATGGTAGGTGGAACCTACTTTTGTCACAAGAAGATACACAAGGAGACCTGGGTATCGCCCGATGGTAGAACGAAAAATCAGATAGATCACGTGGCCGTCAGCCGCAGATGGAGAACTATTCTGGAGGATGTCAGGAGCTTTAGGGGAGCAGACACTGGAAGTGACCACCATTTGGTAGTAGCAACTATCCGCCTAAAAATCGCCGCAATCAGAAACGTTCAACGCGATGCCATAAACCGTAGACGGTTTAACGTAGCCCTCTGCGGGAGAGCACTAAAAGGAGAGAATTTCCTGGAAATCTGCAACAAATCTTAAACCAGCAAACCGTTTCTGACGACACGAATATTGAAGAGCTGTGGAGCACAACAAAGGGCGCTATAATAACAGCAGCGGAAACAAGCATCGGTTATGTCCAAAGAAACCAGCAACACTGGATCTCGGACACAACCTGGCAAAAAATAGAACGCAGAAGGGCCCTCAAAAATAACGTGAACTCTACAAGCGACCCGGAAAGACGCCAACAACTTGAACGGGAATACTCCCAATTACACCGGGAGGTAAAGAGAAGTGTCCGGCGTAATAAAAGGCGGCAGATAAATGAGCTCGCAGAGAAAGCGGAAAACGCGGCAAACACAGGAAACAGTAAGGTGCTGTACCAAATTACTAAGCAGCTCTCGGGAAAGCACTCTACTAAAAAGCATGCCGTAAAGAGTGCGGATGGAAGGCTGCTGTGCAGCGACGAGGAGCAACTCCAAAGATGGAGAGACTACTTCGTCGCCGCCCTGAATGGTTCCTTTTCGCAGGAACCTGAAGAAAATAACAACAATGCACAGCCAATAAGAATCGCCACTCGTGCACCATCCAAGACAGAAATAGTAACCGCAATTCATGCAATGGCCAATGGTAAAGCAGCTGGAAAAGATGGCATCCCGCCAGAATTGTTGAAAGCCGACTCAAGCCTCATAGCAGATGCGCTACAGCCAATCCTGGAAATAGCATGGAACACCTGTACCTTTCCGGAGGATTGGACGGAAGGTATCATAGTCAAAATACCAAAAAAGGCGGACCTAACATATGTGACAACTGGAGAGGCTTCTGTCTATTATCTACTGTGGGCAAAATCTTGTCCCACATATTATTATCAAGGATAAGAGAGGCAGTAGATCGAACGCTTAGAAGACAGCAAGCTGGATTCAGAAAGGGCCGCTCCTGCATAGACCATATTAACACCTTGAGAATCATAGTGGAGCAGTCTACTGAATTCCGATCCCCCCTTTACCTTACTTTCGTAGACTATGAGAAAGCGTTCGACTCGGTCAATAGGAGCTTTATATGGCGAGCTCTACGGAAACGTGGACTGCCGGAAAAAATAATAGAATTGATAAAAGCTCTATACAACAATTCCAAATGCAGAGTTCTCCATAATGGAAAATTATCCGACAGCTTTGAGGTGAGCTCAGGAGTACGACAAGGATGTCTACTTTCACCCTCTTATAGTAATAAACGACATTCTTGTCAGCGCTCTAGATAGAAGAACAGGTGGCATACAATGGGGATTGCTAGACCGCCTTAAGGATCTCGACTACGCGGATGATATCTGTTTGCTGGCCCACAGACACCAGGACCTCAAAAACATGTTAAACAATTTGGCAACAGAAAGTAGCTCGGCGGGCTTAAGGTTAAATGAATGCAAACACCCTTGAACGGACAGCGCTAAATAACCGTGACGTGGAACTGGTAGACAAATTCTGTTACCTCGGTAGTATTATTACCGAAAACGGCGGTACAGAAGAAGACGTCAGTTCCAGAATAAATAAAGCAAGAAGCGCATATGCACGCCTGTTTCACATATGGAAATCAACACAGATCTCAATTAACACCAAATTGCGGCTGTTCAACTTAAGGCAGTTCTTTTGTACGGTTGCGAAACATGGAAAGTCACCCAATTCATCACAGGGCGCCTACAAGTTTTCATCAACAGATGCCTACGTCGTATCCTAAAAATCCGCTGGCAAGATAGAATTTCAAATGAAGAACTATGGCGCCGTGCCGGCCAAGAAAGGATAGACGACCAAATCAGGCGAAGGAAATGGAATTGGATTGGCCACACCTTGCGACGCGAAGACGATAATCTAGCCAAACAGGCCCTTGACTGGAATCCGCAAGGATCCCGTCGAGTCGGAAGAACTAGAACAACGTGGAGGAGAACCCTATTATCAGAGGCCGCAACAACCGGGAGATCCTGGTCAGAGCTGAGAGCTGTCGCGCAAAACAGAGTCCGCTGGAGGGCAACTGTTTCCGCCCTATGTCCCATGAGGGATTAAAGGAGCAATTAGTTAGTTCCATATCGGCGAACGAAAGCTCGCGCTCACACAAATAACAAACTAAGAAGGGGAGCTAATTGTGAGGGCTTCAAAATATGCTGAAATTTTATAGAAAGAAGAAAACGGGCGATTATCTTGTTGACCATAAAGGGTGACATTAGCATACTCAATAGGTCGGTTCTCGTTCGATACGGAGGACAAGCAGCATTGGACGTGGTTAGTATACTTAGTTGGAGGACCGCTATGGTAAAACCACACTCGCGCTTGGAAAGTAAACGGCAATTGCAAAAAATTAATAAAAATGAAAGCTCTTCGGGACCAGAGCTTATTCACATATCCACAGCCCGAGTAAAAATAAATGATGGCCTTAGAACGGGCAAATGCCGACTGTGATTGAAACATAGTCCTCGGCCATCTGGCGGTTAACAGAAGGTTTGTTGCAGGACAGTACGGCCGTACAGGGGGCGATTGACGGTGAAACAACGGCCTTACAGTTCCAATAACGGCCATACGTATACGACGGTGGTACAGTGACAGCAACGTGGATATTCGCCCTCCTATAAGAAAATATATTTCACTGCAATTAAATGTTTGATTTTTTTTCGGTTGTGTTTTTTTTTTCAAGCCGTTAAATAACAAAATTTCCCACTAAAATATAAATCAACACGCACCACACACTTCACGTACAACAAACCGACGAATGGCGAGCTCGTTTCTCTTGTGCATCGATATCTTTAAGTAGGATAAATCGAAAGAACCATTGTACATAACGAAAATGATGAAGTTCCCATAAAACACATTCAACAATACATTTGGTTCAGATTCTTTTTTTGGCTCAAATTTCCCGTCGAATGCTCGTTTCTACAGCTCAGTACTTGGCCTTTTAAATCTTTTGGCCAAATTTGGCCGTCATAAGGCCGTATGTGCTCCCATTAAAAATGGTTAAAAACTCTACGGCCATCATATGCCCCTTAAAAAGCCCAGCGGCCGGTGTTCGCCCTTTATACGGCCGTTTTTTATTTTTACTCGGGAGGCCTCCATGAATAGCTCTACTGTAGATATTTAAAAAAGCTCTATAAATGCTCCTTTTTGTTCCCAACCAAATCGTTGCAAGAGTGCTCCTACGGGAGCTCAAATGGAGTGCTAACCTAGGCCGACATCTAATGTTAAAAAATATATGAAGAAAAGTGAAAAGCTTCCATGGGAGTGCTCTTTCATTGGCTTTAGAGCACTAAATTTCCCGGTGGTTTTTGAGGGCATTTGAAGAAAAATGGTCACAAACACAAACCTAACATCACATAGGAATAATAACCTAACATCACATTGAACCGACCCAGCGGGAAATGGAATCATAGCAAGAAGCATGACGGTGGCCTTTTTGGAAGGCGAAAATTCCTTCCTTTTCGCATTCCGCTACATATCTTTTTTGTGCAGCCATGTCATTAGAAGGAATGAGTGGAAAAGCTCTAAAAGCTCATTCACCTTCCGCACGTATTCCCGGTAAGGTATTTGTGATAAGTTATCTTTTATTTCTTCCAAGGAAGTACAATTTCTTACACCTGCTAAATTTATTCCCTGTGAGATCCTTGGAAGATATTCCTTTAATTGCGGAAGCACATACGGAAGCGGCAGAATTATTTATTTGACAGTAAATTCTTTGTAAATAATTCTTTAATAATAATAAATTCTTTGTAAAATATCACACAACAATAAATTCTCAATTTTCCGCGTCCATTAGTCATTTAAAAAACAGTTGCCAAGTGAAAGATGTATGAAATGTCAAAAAAGTCTGCAGCAAAACTAGGATTTGACATGAAAAAGCAGCGGCAGAATTCTCTTCTGCTTTTCTTGTCACGTGACCAGGGTAAGCCAATAGAAACAATTCTCTGCCGATAGTTCTGCTTGGCTGCTTTGGATCTGATACAGCCTTTACTCTCATGAGCTTTAGAAATGCATTTCCGTCCTGATGAACATACATATATGTAGTATGTACGTTCTTGTCTACAATGAGCCAATCGCATTGTCTTATCGACAATAGCATAAGAATAATTGTTGATAACATAAAAACATTACCTGCACTCACATCCTTAAATAATTCCTACATAGGAATTAAGTGTTGCAACATCGTTGCTGGGCTACTTATGCTGTAAAATTTATTATAGAATCGGAGTGGCTAAATTCTCTCATATATTTTCTCTTGAATTATATACTCAGAAACTGGATTTGGCAGGAATCAATCTCTGAAAAATACCTACGGGTATTTATGCAAATAGATACTAAATACAAGATAACAAAAATCCCATCATAATTTTTCGCAGAAAGATAAAATACAGTTTAAAATGATTCCGGGAACAAAATGAAATCTGCGTATACTTTTTCTTCAGAATTGAATTCTTAGAAAAAGTATTTGAGAATCATATTATTCGCGGAATCGATACAAAGCGTGTATTTCAGCCAAGAATCGACAAAATCATTCTAAGGGGGCCTAAAATGCAAAGCATCTGAAACGTTTCCGGTAAAATTTTTATTTCAATATGTTTTTTTCATAGAACTACTTCAATGATGAAAATACTATATTGCTGAGAAAAAATATTTTTGACTACAATAAAGTAGTATCCACACACATCAGGGCCGGGCCCGGGACGTCACAGGGCCGTGTTCTGTCATGTGTGAACGAGCCCCTGCCCGGACACGGACATGTGTGAACGAGTAAAGGAGTATCCACACATATTAGTGTTCCGGCGGGGGTTCAAAAAATATCGGTTCGTACATTTTATATGAACTCGTTCACACATGTCCGTGTCCGGGCCGGAGCAAAAATCGAACGTCCCTCCTTTAAGGAGTATCCACACACATCAGGGCCGTGCCCGGGACGTCACAGGGCCATGTGTGAACGAGCCCCTGCCCGGACACGGACATGTGTGAACGAGTAAAGGAGTATCCACACATATTAGTGTTCCGCCAGTGGTTCAAAAAATATCGGTGCGTACATTTTATACGAACTCGTTCACACATGTCCGTGTCCCGTCCGGAGCAAAAATCGAACGTCCCGGGCACGTCCCTGATGTGTGTGGATACTCCTTTAAGGAGTATCCACACACATCAGGGACGTGCCCGGGACGTTCGATTTTTACTCCGGCCCGGACACGGACATGTGTGAACGAGTTCATATAAAATGTACGAACCGATATTTTTTGAACCCCCGCCGGAACACTAATATGTGTGGATACTCCTTTACTCGTTCACACATGTCCGTGTCCGGGCACGGGCTCGTTCACACATGACAGAACACGGCCCTGTGACGTCCCGGGCACGGCCCTGATGTGTGTGGATACTCCTTTAAGCGGATTCAAAAATCTTTCAACATAGTTCATGCGAGTCCGATGCAGGTCTTAAAAGAGAATTTGCTTTTAGAAAATCAGAACTAGAGCTATGAATAAAACCTATCAATGTTAGGAAAAAACAGAGGAAATCTGCATTCGATAGAGGAGCCGGATATTAATAGCGTCACTTTCTTCTCTATTGCACATTAATGACGATATTCTAGAAGAAAAAAGAAGTTAGACGTTTGTAAAATACACCAAGGAAGAGAAGAAATATGTTTGTTTTAGTAAGGGCCTGTTTAGATGGTTCGCTACCATGAGCGTGACTCACGAATTTTGTTGATGATCAGTGTGGATGAACACTGTGTGTCGTCGTCCGTCGTTAAGAAGTGAAGTATGTACCTGTTGTGAACAAAAATGGGTTTGCACCATACACGTTTTTTTCCTACAATTATTTCCAGCAAGAACCGACGCTTGCCAACAAAGAATCTTCGTCCATGGCATCTACTATGCGAACTAAACGACGAGTAATATGTATAGAAAGAGAGGTACGTCATTCGTCGTTCGGGCAGCGCTGTTCGACGAACTCGGAGTAAAACGAAGATATTGCGTAGCGGGCTTAAGAGTGGCAAGACAAGAAGTTACAAGATATGCCCAGGACGAAAGAACAGAAATTTGCACGACTAAACAGAATAAAAAGATAGCAAGACTTTGGACACAGAAATATGACTAACATCTACGGGAGATCAGATGCAGAAATGACGGTAATACTAACACAACAAAATCAACAGAGGGAGATCAGGGAATAATGGCGAATGAAACAAGACTTTGATTCATGATATCAGTTAACTCAGGCCCATCAATAACGACAAAGGTCAAAGGAACAATAATGAATCTGAAAAAGAAGAAAAGAGAAGTCAATCAAAAGCCCCTCTCAGATTTGTTGCTTAGGGCGTTTAAACAGGTTCAGAAATCTGCCAAGAGATTCGTCGCTCTCCGTTTAGATAAAGTCACTCCAAACAATGCTCACTCCGCTTCGTGCTATCGTAGGACAGTGACAGAGAACGTTGTATGCAAGCCAACCAATATCCTCACATTATTTTTGCTACAGTCTAACAGTTATCTGGCCGCATTGCTAGATTTACCTCTAGTGTTGGGTCCGGACCGATGAATACAAGCAACTTTGGCCAGCACGTGAGCCTTTCATTGCCTTCGAAGGATTACCAATAAATCAAAAAAGAGTGACCCAATTAAAATTACTTACAGACATTTTGAGATGTTCGCGGACATTAATCTGTTAGCACTCCCGCTACTGCGTTTTTTTCCAAAATACTGTTTCATAAATGTGTGGGATCCTCCCCGTTGGGGACCACAGCCCAGGTGGCTATTCGGTCTGAACACCAATGCAGCGTTTACAGTGGATTTCTCTACTACGTTCGTTCGTTGTGTAGAGTCATCAGATCTGCAGTAGACGAGGTTTGAATCGTCCTCGTTATGAAAAGGCAGGCCATTCTTTGAATCTTGCTTAATTTGGTAGCAAAGCTACTAAGCCGGATTCTATGTCATCATACAAAGGCTCTGTGTGTTATTATAGCGCTTATGGTAGCGTTATATATCCAATACAGACTTCTATGGCCTGTGCTAGACTAGTGATCCGCAATCTGCGTCGACTTCTGAGGCATCCCTACTGCTTGCACGTTACACTGGTTTACCCCCATCCGTGTATTTTTTTCTGTTCTGAGCCAGCAATCATCTTCTTTTCTCAATCTATATCTTTAATTCTAATTGTGTCGAAACCATAGAACCGGCATAAACCATTCTGTTTCAGGTGTATCAACGAGCTTTTGCCGATTTTCTGAAAACAATATTTACCATTACGGTTACATTTCCTTCCCAGTAGGTATAGATGTTTTCAAACGCCGTGACGTTTAGCGCATGTGGGGTAAAAAGCTCTTAAAAATGTTTAAAAGCTCGAGATAATTTTTCTTCCTCTCTAATTGAGAAATTAAGCTCCAAAAAAGAAGGCCAAAGACGCACGCAAAAGAATTGTCAGCAATTCACATATAATTTCTGACAACTTGTTGTAAATATTACGACGACTCTGCTTTTTTATGAGAGCTTCTGTATATACCACAGTGACTTGAAAAATCTCAACCGAAAACGAAATTTATATTTTCCTATTTGAATAATTGGTAGAAATTTTAAGATTAAAGATAAATATTACATAACCGTTAATAAAATAAAAGTGCGAAGGACATATTTTAAACATAATTTATTTAAAAGGAAACACTTTTCTAATTAAAATTGACCTTTTATTTTTCTTATAGTTTTGTCACCCATTGTATATTTTGGAGAGTGAGTGGAGAATTGACTCCTCCTCCTCCTTATCAAACCTCTTGTTGTCATTTAATCAATCGCGACTGCGTGTTGCTAGAGAGAGGTATATTTTTCTGGCGCGTTAATGGTTATTTAAAAATTTTACAAATTATGAATGAAAAGCGTCCTTTTTTATATATTTTTTAATTTTCAGGTTTTTGTATTTTACATATTTGCTACAGAAATAATTTGTAGCAATTTCTATTAAAAAATGCGCAGTGTTTTACATATCACCCTGTATTTTCGTAACCCTATGACCTATTTTCATGAGTAAGGTATCAGTGTACGCAGAATACTCCCACCTACTGTAAAAGTCAAGGTTGCACCCTATCAACTTCCAGAGTAACGAGTCATCAAAGTCAAATTTTAGGTTTTTTTAAACCGAAATACACATTTAATAGAATTTGAAGCTTAAAGTTGGAAAAACAATTTTTTACAAATGCTTTTGTTTCCAGTAGATTTAGGGATAGTTTTACCCCTTTAGGAGTACCCCTTATCATAAAATTTGGCTTGATTTGGTATAAATCAACCACCCTAGCAAATAAATATTAGTGCAGGCGCTGGGCGGAATTGAGTGTGCAAAATGTGAGGACCGCATTCCGTCAACAGATTTCCGTTGAGACGAGCTCAAAGATGAATAATCCGGATGTTGCCGGTCAATTTTTGGGTCCAATTTTTTTTACCCCCCCTTTTTTATTGGGACCTCTACGGCTTCCATGGCCCCCTTTTTGACGATGGATTTTGATGAAGCACCACAAAATAAGACGAAAATATATAATAAATTTTTTCGATATCACGCTTGGTTTTCGAGAGATTGGCACTTGAAGTTGACTTTTTGAGGTATTTCCCCAAGGTTTATAGTTATGTCACAGCTAGGATTTCCGTGCCACCGATATTTTAATTATGGATTTCGATAAAACAACCCTAAATAAGACGAAAATGTAAAATACTTTTTTTCGATATCTCGCTTCGTTTTTGAGAAATCGATACTTGAAGTTTTAGGTATTTTCAAAAACATTCTACAGCATTAATCGTTTCCAAAAAATACTAATAAGTATAGACTGGGAGCTGGAGCGAATTGAGTCCGCAAAATGTGAGGACCGCCTTTTATCAATTGTTTTGACCTCAGAAAGGTTTACAGATTATGGTTCTTGATGTTGCCAGGAAGCTCATTGGTCCATTTTGTTTTTATACCCCCTCCCCTTAGATATCCAACATTCGATAAAGCAGCTGCAAGCCATTGTTCGACAATCCGATGCACATTTACAGGGCTGAATTAAAAACTTTGGCAAATGTTGCTTCGTCATTTGTCGTGGGTACAAGTTACCATTTACATTTTTATACCCAAATAAGGTATAATCAATCGACTCAAATTTTGGTTGATCAGCATGTATCCAAATATATGTTTGTGCGGTAGCTCTTAGTAAATGTAAATGCAAAGAATCTGATGTGCAAATTACTTTTAATAAATTTAATCCGAAGCCGATATTTTGGGAAATCAATTTATATCGAAGTTCGTCAGCAGTAAATTTTTTTTTTGATAATAGATAGGTGCAAACTGTTTCTAATTCGGTTAACTGTTCAAGACTCAGATATGGGTTTCCTAAATGATAGAGGTTTTTGAACAAAATCTAGTGAAGCAGCTTTTAAACTATTTTTTTTAGAGCCCAATCTGCTAGTCGTATCGCAACCACTTAGGGAGTGTAGAGCTGGCAAAATATGACAAATGTTTTCCCCAAGGGATTGAGCAGCCAAATGGCATCCTGAAATATATTTTTTCTTGTAAGACCCGTCGAACCAAAGACCTAAACAACCAAGTCGTGCTAGTTTACTCCAAAAATAAATTCCAAGAATGAAAACATCTGTATCGGCGCAGAGGATTATGATATGAGCAGATTGGCTTTTTACTGCATGAAATATGTGGCAAAACATCCTTGAATCAGCTTCTAAGTGGTTTAAATAATGCTATTTCTCGACGCCTGATTTTTTCCTCACTGATAAAACTTGCAATACAACTTCGATGCCATGAGCACCTTTGTGTGGTGAAGTCTAGATTATTTTTTAGCTTGTCACTAATGTCATCTTTTCTTCGATCAGCTGCTTTTTGAATACTTATAAACGATTGTGGTTTTGGTTTTTCAACTAAATTATCCAAAATTATCACAAAACAAACACGAAATTTCATTTAGTTTTCTCTTCTTTACATTTGTCACTTGCAGCAACATTGTTCATATTATTTTTTAATAAAATACTGTAATTAAACACTCAAATACAAGAAAAACATACACCGTTACTCAAAAAATAGGCTAGATATGCTATAGCTCCTCTACGCGCGAAGTGGCGGTAAGAGGGGAAGTGAAAGGACCAACACAGCTGCCGGCAACATCGCTTTTTTGTTATTTGAGGTCTCAGCTTTAAGAATTTGATCATAGTTGCCGGTCCTCATATTTTGCATACTCAACTTCCTTTAGCGCCTGCACTGGGAAGTCTGGAATCGTAATTAAAGGTGGGTAGGGCGGGCGGCGGGCCTTGCGAGGTCGGATTATACCTTATTTGGTTATAAAAATATAAATGGTAACTTGTACCCAGGACAAATGACGAAGCAACATTTGCCAGAGTTTTTAATTCAGCCCTGTAAATGTGCATCGGATTGTCGAACAATGGCTTGCAGCTGCTTTATCGAATTTTGGATATCTTAGGGGGGGGGGGGGTATAAAAAGAAAATGGACCAATGAGCTTCCTGGCAACATCAAGAACCATAATCTGTAAACATTTCTGAGGTCAAAACAATTGATAAAAGGCGGTCCTCACATTTTGCGGACTCAATTCGCTCCAGCTCCCAGTCTATACTTATTACTATTTTTTGGAAACGATTAATGCTGTAGAATGTTTTTGAAAATACCTAAAACTTCAAGTATCGATTTCTCAAAAACGAAGCGAGATATCAAAAAAAAGTATTTTACATTTTCGTCTTATTTAGGGTTGTTTTATCGAAATCCATAATTAAAATATCGGTGGCACGGAAATCCTAGCTGTGACATAACTATAAACCTTGGGGAAATACCTCAAAAAGTCAACTTCAAGTGCCAATCTCTCGAAAACCAAGCGTGATATCGAAAAAATTTATTATATATTTTCGTCTTATTTTGTGGTGCTTCATCAAAATCCATCGTCAAAAAGCGGGCCATGGAAGCCGTAGAGGTCCCAATAAAAAAAGGGGGGGTAAAAAAAATTGGACCCAAAAATTGACCGGCAACATCCGGATTATTCATCTTTGAGCTCGTCTCAACTGAAATCTGTTGACGGAATGCGGTCCTCACATTTTGCACACTCAATTCCGCCCAGCTCCCAGTCTATATTGAAAAAAGTGTATTTCATTGGATTATTTCTGATTATTATTGAATTTATCGTGAAAACCCCTCAAAAAGAAGTATTTTTGCATTTGTAACGATGAGGCCATATTTTAGGAATGCGGGACCCTGATTTTCGTATTCAGCGACCCAAAAAACATATAGGGAACGAGTTTCAAACCGTGGTGCTACGTTTCGACGTTTTGAATGGACTATTAACGTAAGGGGCCTCGGTAGTCTAGGGAGTAAGGCGCCTGGCTACTATCCTAGAGGTCCCGGGTTCGAGTCCCGGCAGAGCCCCACGGTCCTTCGCCTTTCCCACCTTCATTCCTGTCATAGCCTTCCGCTAGCACTACCCCGCTCCACCAAGCGCATGTCATCGGTTGGTTGATGGGATTCAACTTGTTTCAGGAGGCATAACACTCCAGCGAGTTGTTTCTCATTGCCCCGATGCCAGAGTCGCGATAGAAATGGTTGGGGTTAAGTGGTTGTGGCAGTTCCTTCCTACTTCTCTCTTCCCCTTCACTATCTATCGACTAGAGCTTGCTGTTCGACATTGCACTCTATACGAAGAAAATAGATTGTCGACAGTACAAAGGGCTTTCCCTGAGCTCTAGTCTTCCACATAAAAAAAAAAAAAAGTACAATACAATTTTTTAAACTTTAAAGTTGTCTGGCGGGGGGTTTTCACTATGTAAACAGTCTGGCACTGGAGGACGTGACTTCTAATAGTAGAGGAAATATCAAAAAAGCAGCGTTTATAAAATGACGTAAGTAGACATAAATTTTCTGCACATTTGCTACTTCCTTCCTGCCAAAGCCACTGCGGCTCAAGGCTCTTAGTAGCCAAACGTTGTTACCTGCTGTAGTGTCCTTATGCAGAGAAATTTTCAACGTTTATACTACGACGTAAGTCTGGCGTTCACGGGCTCTTGGTCTTTCAATAATACCGAGTATTTTATGCAGAAAAAGGTGTTTTAGTCGAAATTTTAGTTTAAAAAAACCGAAAATTTGACTTTGATGACTCATTACTCTGGAAGTTGATAGGCTGGAACCTTGACTTTTACAGTATTAGATAGGTGGGAGTATTCTGCGTACGCTGATACCTTACTTATGAAAATAGGTCATAGGTTTACATAAATACAGGGTGATATGTAAAACTCTGCAGAAAAAATTTCAAAACGCCCTAGCGGCTGAACCGTTACGATTTCCACCCGCCTCCCAAAAGATTTTTTGTTCGTCCAACCAAAACCTATCAACAGCTGGCCGCTTTGTAAACTTAACGGACACTCCCTGTATAATAGCGTTGTCAATTGGAAAATCGGGTTTTTGCTGACTTAGAAAAATATGGAAATTTTCAACTAGCGCTAGAACCAAAACGGTGAGTCGGTAGAGATACTTGGGTAGTGAGATTTGTAGGAAATTTTGTGCTCTTTCATTTAGTATATGAATGATATGGACGAAAAGTTGATAGTTTCCGAGTTATAGGCGAAAACCCGCGAAAAAGTCCGAACTTTTTCATATTTTTGCATTTTTCTCAATGTTCCGTCACGAAATTTTGTCAGCAAACCTCAGATTCGGATTCAGCACCCCAAAATACATAAAAAACCAAAGAAATCAAAACTACCCCAAAAACTTTCCCACTAGGGGCTCTTTTATTCACAAATTCACTGGATTACTAGGCTTGTTGACGTTTTAAAAAAAAAATTTCAGTATTTTTTTTTAATTATTTTAAATTTAGGGATGAGAAATATTTCACATAATTTTAATAAAATTATGCTTATTATGATGGATAAATTTACTTGGTTGAGCAGGGTTTTTATATGTATTTAAAAGCTCTGCTCAATACATATAAAGATAACAGAACTTTATTCATTCGGCATGCGCGCATCCCTTCCCAAATTATTTTGTTGAGTTTTTTCTGCGTTTGTTGCCTTTTTAAATGAAACGAGGGGAAATGATAGAACAAAATTTATAAATTTTGGCAACGAGGTGCGCAGAACTGTTCAAATTTTTTGTGTCACGGAGTTTGAAAACATCTATACATGCTCTTGCCCTGCAAACATTTCGATTCGGAAACGATTCGAGAACGATTTGCCAAAAGCGAAAGCTTGCTTCGATCTCGGACTCGTTAACGACTCGTAAACGAATTCGAAGGCAATAAAAGCGGAGCAAGAGATCGAATCGCTTTCTCGTGCTGATAACGAATCGCATGCTCGTATCGATAGCAAATCGCTTCTGCGCCGAAAATCACTCCGCCGAGCAAAACAAGTCAAAAGCTCAAACTTTCCAAACAAATCGTTGAAGAGAAACCAAAGGCTCTCAAAATTTCCTCTCAATAGAACTTCAAATCGGTGAAATGACGATATGTTGTTAGTGTAATTTGGAGAAGAGGGAAATAAAAGAGCACCGTAGGGGAAAATAGGTATTTTTGTTCATCGCTGTAGGTACTTTATGAAATTGTATCTGGCATCACTGGTCAAGATCGAGTCACAATCTAAGTAGAGTTGCTCCCCCGTAAATTTTCCCTCAGTGGAGTTGTACCGGTGGCACTGTCAAGGAGCGCGTCAGATGTGCTTGGAACAGGGTTGCTCCTCCTTGAGAACATGGAAGCTACTTCTGAAATTTTTTGGTTGGTCCTGAAACGTTGGGCAGGGACGGAGCAGGCTGGGTCTGCTTGTTCGAGCGCTTGGGCTCTTAACTACTGACGTGTCGTTGATTAGTTGGTGAAGGTGGAGCGTGAGGTTTCCCTTTCCCTGATACAAAATCGGTCGTCATAGCCGTGTGTGTTGATTGTTATACCTTCAATGTTAGCAAGCACAATTTCTGCCAATGTTGTGGGTTGCTAGGCCAAAACATGTGCATTCATCGCAATATCTCCGAGGGGTCCTACAACAGCTCTGAGTTGGTGTTGATCACATTAGACTCACAACTTCCTATTTTTGTTTTTATTTGAATGGTCCTAGCAGAACCTCCATGACAGGATAAGGCATTTATATAACTGAGTGCACCTGCTGCCCCCGAGTAGATCGTTCGCAACAGTGTAAATCTACCGAATTCCACGCAGCCTTTGACACTATGACATTTACACGTTGGCTTGGTGAACTTTGAATAGTGTACTACTTGTGCTTCACCTAAAAAACCGAGGATTCGTCATCAGGTTACACATCTCCCCCCGTTTTGGCGCCTCTCTAGTCCCAGGTGCACAATACATGTTAATTCAACAATAGCTTGTCTGAGAAGAGAAATGCGAATTTCTAATGCTCTCTCCGACAGCAATTTCCTATGTTCGGTTCCAGCTAAAATTTTGTTTCTTCATATTTAAAAGGAAAATCTTCTAAGCATTTAGCTCGATGAGAAATCTCTCCATCAACATCGTTAGATGTCCTCTTTCAGGACCGCAATCCATCATTGGCTAGACGCCCTTTCTTATCCCCATATCCACCAGCTCCACACAGGGCGGGCTGCCATTGAGAATGATTTCTGCAAGTATTTAAGGCTGAATACTTTTCGCATCAAGCAAAGCTTCGCAGGATAATTTCTACACTCGAATCCAATTCGATTGAAAGGATGCATTCAAGCTGAAATTACAGTAAACACGACCCAGGGATATCCATTAACGGGCCTTTATCAATAAAAACTCATCCAGCCTGGTACATTATGATCGAATGTGGAGTCATTCAGGCTGGTTATCTTTTTCCATAGCTCACTTACAAGTGTTCTCTCCTTTGGGCTGCCGGGCTGCCGGATCCTGGCTTCAAGGATAACTGGTACACAGCTGCTGGTATTGCCAGGACGCAGGAGCCCCTATTTCAGATTTATTTCATGAGATATGCAGTTTACACGCCTAGGCAACAAAGGACCCTCCGACCAGTGCCTCTTTGGCTCGGCAGCGGTGCTGCTGGTGTGTTTGTGTGCTGCTGGGCCCCATTTCAAACAATACAAATGAACAGATAGATATTGACACTCCCCAGCCTTCACTGACGAATATCCCTGAAGATTGAGAGATTGGATAAAATGATAAACTTCCTTCGGTGTCGGTTGTTTGCTTTCTCGTTAAATGACTCAGCATTTGATACTGCTTCGAGTTTTTTCCCCGTCCATGCAGGAGGGCGGAGGCCCCGAGGCACCATCGACTGATGCCGGTGGATGTCAGATAATCCCTATCCCCACCTCCTCGGCACCGTGTCCTAGATGATTGTCAAGTATTTGGCAAGTCCTGGTACTCAATTAAGAGCCTTTGTTTTGACTGCCTTAACGATGAGAAGTTTTTGTGTTTTCAACTCTGGAGTGAAGGAGGCCTGTGATTTATTGCATCATCATGAGTTAAGGGATGCTAACGCGCTCTCAATGAATCTTGCTGATGGTGAAAGTTGGGCTTAGGAAAAGTTTTTTAGTGGCCCCAATCCCAATCACTATTCTTCCTAGAGTGCTTAGTGTCAGCTGTAAATGGGACCTTTGACATGTTACTACAGAAGCCTATTATCATGATCCTGGGAATTGGGGTATTGTTACCAGCACTTTTAGTAATCGATGCTCTTGAGACAGACATGAAGGCTACAGCATTTTGATTTGCTTATACAAAGGTATTGAGATGCCATATACACACATGCATACATGCGTGTATGCTTAAGTAATTGCGTAAATGATGCGGGAGTAGATACAGATACGATGTCGAGTAGATGCTTGATTATCCTTGTATACAAGCCTCAAATGCTGTTTCAGTTTTCGTGTTTTTTTCCTCAAATAATTTCTTTCACAAAAACAAAAACTTTCTATAAGTACTATGCTAAACTAGGAAAACTTGGAATAATATACAAATGGATACATGTTGTAAGTATGCGAAACTACAAGTAAAATTTTCATGAAATTAGATCTGACTCTGTGATATATTTCTGGATACTAACGAGTATTACGTAACGCCTACAAAATTCTTTAACCATTGCAAAAACAAACTTTTGCCATATCTTTCATATGCATTGGAAGTCACTGTTTCGATATACAAGTGTGAATGCCAACATGGAGGTATGAACAGTTGGGTTCTCTAATAAATTTACTTGTCTACGAAATTTGGTAGAAACGAATTATGAAGCCAATCGAGTCGCGGTCAGAAAAGTACGTGGCATTTTTTTAGTAAGATTCAAGCAGGTTTACTACTTATAGAGTGACAATGAATTTATTTAAACCAAATATGCCCCATTTATTCTCGACATTGTTTCGCCATTTCTCGGGTAGAGTCATGATGCCATCGTTGAAGAACTTCTGTGGTTTCTGGTTGAAATCTGAATCAAGTAGTTCTCATAGGCTTCCATTGAAGCCAGCTTAATTCTGGGTACTCCGTCGATGTTGGTTCTCTTCTCGGCAACTCGTGTCACTGTCTAGTCAGCTGAAGTTTCCCATATCCATCTTCTGCTTCGACCAATGCAGTTTCGAAATTAACTATTTTGTAATATGGGTAAGTCAACTGACTGGGACTTATTCGCTTCTTCTAATGCCTGCACTACACATCGAAAGATTCATCCGGGAGGTGATCCACAGATGCATCCGGGAATAAATCCGCGAGCCGTCCACACGTCCGCGTATCAATCAGTCTGTGTTGATCATCGGAAGACGCAAGACATCAAGTACTTATTTTTGGGGTTCCACAAGCAGTTCTCACCTTGGTATAATTCTATTAACTTGAAAGTTTCCTCGGTGCTCATTGTCATTGTAGCCATTTTCAAAACAATACACTTCAAAACAATACACCGACGCGTCCACCTGCATTCAAAATGCGCACAACACTGATGCGTCGGCAGATGTGTGGACACAAGCCTTGCGTTCGCTCTGACGTCTGGCTCAAAATCCGTCAAGAATGGATTCAGGACAGACGTATCTCCGGATGTTAAATATTGTCCGGAGACGAGCAAAAACCCCCTCTACACATCGGCGGATGTATCCAGGGCTGAGGCATCTTCCGATGTGTAGTGCAGGCATAAGCCACTGACTGGGATTTGTGTTTCCGTAGTGCCAACACGAATCTGTCCAGAAAGCGCCACCAAAGACATACTGGCGGGAATGTGTTTGTTTATTCCCCAATGTACCATCTATGAAATTCAGGCCCAATAGATGATTTTGGTGGCGAATGATTAAACCCAATCAAACCAAAAGAAGCCACCTATAGAACGTACACACATATCGTCGTGAGTACATTAAGTTTAGAAACTTCTTTAAGCCCATCATCAAAATTCTTAAATCATCATTTGATGATAGGTTGAGATAGTTAATGCTTCAACTGACTGTAAGAAGTTCGGGTCTTTGTTTACTTCCATTAAGGGGAGCTGCTACATTGAAATTTCAAAAAAGATATAATTTTTATTATTTTTTTGTGGGAAAACTATAATATATGGAAACTTTAAATTTTTTATACAAATAAAACACAAAAAACAATATTCTAAAAAATTTGTATTTTTCCAAAATAATACATATTTTTTTCATTAGGTCGCGTTTAAAAAAAAGTTGCTTTTTCAGCTTAGTCACGATAACTTTGTTTCCAGATGTATGAAAAAAAAAAAACAAAAAAAGCATATTAAAGAAGACATTATTTTCTACAATCGGTACGAAAATATAAAGATTTGGTCAAAAATAAAAATTTAGCAACATATTTTTCAAAAAATTGTAAAACAGATTCCTTTAATCCCCCGTCAAGGGGAGGGGAACAACAAAATTCAAAAATGTTCATATGTTTGGTAGATATATAATTTAGGAACAAAACAAGCCCAACTACGACAAGATGGGTTAAGTATAAATCGAAATATCTTGACCTTAGTCAAAAATAGTCATTTTGGGAAAAACGAGTTTAAAGAAAAAAAAATTTTTTCAGTTATATTGTGAAAAATATGTTAAAATAAAACAAAACGTCTGCAATTCGCCAAAAAATACAAAAAATTTGGTGTTATTTTGGAAAATTTTATGCCGGATCCACACGTTTGCCATGGCTTGGCAAGCATTCGCAAATTCAAACGTGTGGATAAAGGTGAAACCCCAATGTAGGCTTGGCTTGCTTTAGTGCTTTGCTTTGCTTTGGCATATCAAATAAACCAGTGCTTTGTTATGGGATAAAACCAAATGACAAAGCGGCAAAGCCAAAGCAAAGCAAAGCAAAGCTCGAAATGACCAATGTTCAATTTTTTGATGCTTTGTATGCTTTCGCGTTCGTTTAATATTTATTTTGCTAGAGAAATAAATGTATGTAGAGGTTTGAGAAAATTTATTTCATAAAGAAATAATTTTTTTGGGAATAACATTAACTATAAATATTTAAGAGTTCAAAATTAATCTGAGACAACTATTTCTATATCACATTCTAACAAATTTCTCGTAAATGTTTGAACAGTTAATACCATAAACCATTTGTGCTTCTTTATCACTCTACACAACAATAGATATTTACATTCGATCCTTGTTCTTTTTATGAAACAATAATGTCCATTCCAAAGGAAAAATTACGCAAAATTCATACCTCTTACCTCTTTCGTGTACTATTTCTATTTCCTGTGCTCATGAAAAGCAAACTTTAAAGTAACTAAAGCAAAGCGTGTATTTGGGTTTGTTTTGCTTTGGCTTGCTGGGCTTGTTTTGCTTTGGCACGTGGTACCTGAAAAGCTCACCAAGTTCAAGCAAGTCAAGCCTACATTGGGGTTTCACCTTAAGGCGTTTGGCTTGGCTTGTGTAAGCTTGGCGACGCTTGTGGCCGATCCGGTTGAGTGTGGATATGCTCGGCAAACCAAAGCAAACGTTTTCAATTTACGAACGCTTGCAAAGGAAGTTTGCGGCAAGCGTTTGTGATGCGTCCACACGTTTGTTTTAAGAAAGTGTTTTTAATTTGCGAACGCTTGCCAAGCCTTGACAAACGTGTGGATCCGGCATTATAGGTCGACTCACTTTTGACGCTCACTGTATATATATACTCAAAAACCATATTTTTTTTTAAATTTTAGGTACGTATTATACAATACACTTTCTACGCAATGTATTGTATCTACAAATTTGGTGCGCCTTGAACTGTAAGTCACAGAACTAATGTTATGTACTTTAAAAGATTGTAATCTTGTGTACTCTACCTAATAAATAAATAAATAATAAATAATAACTACGAATCGCAAAACAAAAATCTCAAAGCTTAGGTTTTCTTAAGAACTGCAAGTTATTCCTTCAGTTAGCAGCCTTCTATGCAACTTTTGGCTTAAGCAGACATTGATATCGTCATTGGAAGAACATCAAGAGCTGTACAGGATGCTTTATCCCAGATTGAGTGAGCCATATGGAAGCTAAAGCTGACAATTTATGAAAGCAAAACAAAGAATGTCTGTGATCGTTATGTTGATCCCACAATTAAAGTAGAGTGCAAGAGTTTTAACTAGTGCAGTTATTTACTCTTTTTTTGTTCAGAGGTAAGCACCATAGCACTGTAGACGGTTCTACCTAAAGTGCAATGTCGAATAAGAAAGTAGCTGGAAAATTAGTATGCGGTCTTACTCTAAAGATTTCTTTCTAATACTACCGCGACAGAACGTTTACTTTGGCCATCGAACGGGAGATGCTTCGCTCTTATTCTACTCATACGCAGAAAAAGGGAGCGTGTGGTATTTCTGCAAGGAAGATATAAAAAAAGAAATGTTATTTAGGTGGGAGAAGTAGAAAGACGAATGATCATGCCGCGGCGTGGAATGGGAACCACGGATCCCTAGATTGGTAGTCAGGCTCGTTAAAGCTTTGGCTACTGAAGCAATGCTAACTTGGGTCAACTTTAGCAGCCGGTAACAACATGGAGTCAAGAGTGCGCGCACGTTTGATAAATGTCAACAAATCCTACTACAATGTGACAATGACCTTCTAATCTAAGCTTTCTATTACATATTTTTTTATTTGGGAAAACCGAGCTTAGGAATCACACTTTGTACTTTGTCATGTCGTTCAGGTCATGGTGCAATGTCTAGTAGCAAGCTTGGTTTCAAGGATAAAGGGGGTTATTATAGATCAGGGGAGGTCTGGGGGTCGGAGGCGATGAACCTTACGTGTGAACTGTTGGCTGTTGTTCGAGTTCGGGAAAACTGATTGTTGGAAACTATATTACAGCCAAATTGTTCTATTTATAAACGAACATCTAGACTTTAGTGTGCGCGAAAAAGGCATTGCAGTGTACGAGACTGAGCCGAGTGGGTTAGTCTTGTGTTGCGGGAGAAATATTGCCCGTAAATTAGTTATACTCGAGGCGAGGCCGAATGTAGCACTTGCAGTCCTGGCTGCTGGTGGAAGCAGAAATTTGCATTTCTCAAGAGATCCTAGGCATTGAGATGTTTGTTGATATGTGATCATTCCATCGCAGATCTTCAGATAAAGTTATACCCAAGATGTTAAGAGATGGGTCCAGGTCCAGCTGTTAGATTCACACTGGCTACTGAGACAGAAGGAAGATCGGTGTAGGTTTCGTTATAGTAGAGCCAGTGCTTCGTTTTTATATTGTCGAAGGCGTACGAATAACGCAGAGTACTGTCACCAGCCAAAGTGAGAAGTGGGTTGGAGGGGATTGTGAACATATCATTTATGAATATTAAGAAAAGAACGCGTGAAAGAATTCATCCTTTAGGGACACCGGGCGAGATGGTGTGGAGACTAGATTCGACGCCATCCAATGCTGCCTCTATTGAACGGCAAAAACAAAGCTCTTAGTCCATTTCCTTAGAACTGAGTTGATACCCATGGTTTGGAGTTTTGTCAACAGATAAGGGTGCCATACTCTGTCAAAAGCTTTGGAAATATCTACATACAGCAATATTTTTTTTACAGTGTACAATATTAGTACTCTTTCATTATGCCATTTGGATCAGACTTCTTAGGCGTATTTGAGAGGGAAGTCCTTTTTTATGTCATAGAGGATGATTCCTGAGGCATAAATGTAGTGAAGAGAATAAAGCTTGGGAGCCTGTCCTGGGTAGGACATCTAGATGGTATGAGGAAAGAAGAGTCTGCTGAGAAAATATTTTGATGATGATTTATGCGTGTGGACAGTAAGATAGACTTGATAGATGGCGTAGACTAGGACGCCCTAGGGTTTAGAATGCCAAACACATCGGCTTGAATTCGAGACCTGCGAGAAACCAGTTAGAGAAGCTATGCTCGGATTGCGGTTGTAGAGCAGAATATTAGTAAGTAATTTGTCAAATAATAAACAGATTGGAAATTTGGATCCATTGCGAATATTGGCGCACAAGTCGAGATTTTTCAATTTATAAACAAAGAAGCAAAGACACTACACCACACTTTATTGAAATACTTCAAAAACCTCAGCCTTTTATTAATAAATTTCATTGAATTTCCATTTTGTGAAACTTCATTAAACTTTAACAAACGAAAATCATTCAGCAAAATGCATTTTAACAGAAATGTTTGGTAAGAAGTAGCGACAGTAGTGCGCAGATATGTATGCATGTATATATATAAGTGGATAAGATACCCATGAAATATTCACCTTAGCTGGATGCTCACCTGTGCAGTAGGTTCCGAATTAGGAGGAAAAATATCTCACCCAAACGGGCAATAAAGACTGCCAGAAGGAAAAACTTCCAGTTGAAATCCTTCTCGAGTTTTCTATTTTCGTTTCCTTTAACAGAAAGAAGTTGGTGCTGAGCTCGTTGATTCGCTGATTCGTCTTTCCACTCCACTGTTTGTCTTATTTTGTTCCTTATCCAAAATCCTCGACTTATCTTTTCCTAACTCCCACAACTCACCTGAAGAGGCAACTCCTGCACGCCCGGGCAGAGGCAAACACAAATCGTACCTTGAATATTAATAAAAATTTCATTCAAACACGGAGCGCTGCTCCCTCGCCGAGTTCTTCTCGTTTTATTTCAATTTCTTTATTTTCCCCTTTTTTTCTTCAATTTTTTCTCGGAGGTTTTTTTCTTGTTTCTCCTTTTTAACAGTGGAATTCCCGCAAAACTTCCGTCGGCCAACTTACCTGCGAGTTACCTGTGGAGGCATGAACACAATAATACACTCGCATGCATTAATATTTACCCTTTGTGAGCCGAGTGGGGAGCAGTCCTGCCGGGCCCTTGCACGGAGGCAGTGCGGGGGATGAAAGGGGGTCGCCGGGGATGGGGTGCGGGTGGGGGGTTGGTGAAGAAGTTAGCTCCGGGAGCAAATATTAAGATAAAAATTTTAAAACGTCGAACAAATATTCGTGTACAAGCGGCAGGGATGCAGGATACCGGATGATGCTGGCAAGGTAAACTTTGCCGACGGGAAGTTGGGGGCGGCGGGCGGCCGGGGACGAGGAGCTCTTCATCTTTTGTGTTAAATCAAAAATTTTTGTGCAAATATGCTCACATGTAAACTGATTTGGATGAGCCACACAAAAGGATTTCGTTCGTTTTTTTTTCGGGGGGCAGAAATGGCATTCAATGAATGAATTTTGGGAATTTCTTGCTTTTCTGCCTTAATGGGAATCACGGGGGCGGGGGGCGATACTCCTTGCAAGGTATACACGAGCGTGGGCACGTCAGGTGTGTTTCCGTTGTTGATTAGTTTAAGCTTTCGAAATTTGTTGTACCTACAAAGAAAGACGCGAGCTTGTATAAATAATTACAAAATAATTTCGTGAAATTGTTCTTATATTTGAGTCGCGTTTTAAATTTAGAGACTTTGTTTCATTTCGCGATTGGATTGAAACGGGGTTTGCAGTACTGCTTGCAGGAAAATGTGAAATTAATGCTTTTGGGGACGTTTGATATTAAATTCATATTAGTGGAATGGTCTGTGGTTAGTGGAATGGTCTGTGGTTGGTAGCCAAAGAGTAAATCACTAGAAATGAAGAAACAGATTGCTTGACTCTTCATTTGCAGTTGATCTCGCCGTTTGTTTTAAGTTGTTGCCTTTTTAATAAAACTTATAAAAAATTCTTATTTTTAACTATAAACAATAAACAAATTCGATTGCTGCCTCGGCGATAAAAACCGTTTGGTAATGCATCAACAAAATTCATCAAATCATGTTTTTGATTTCCCGATATTATGCAACCAAAAGCTATGGACATTGTTGAAAAGATCAAAATCCGATGCAAAAGAAACTCTCAATCTGGCCGCGTGCTCCCCAATTGGTGCGTGTTCTGTGATGATCAACACGCGTTATTTCTCCTTGTCTTTTCAGTATTGGTGCATGATTCCAAATTTCTCCATCTCAAGCTTGCCATTGAAGGAAGGGCACAGCGACTGCTTCCCATTCATGACTGGTGTGGTGTGCCTATCTCTTAGTCTGCCTTTTCGGTGCACTTGACCTTTCTGTGATCCGATAACGAATGAAAAGTGCCTCTGCGCCAAGCAAAATAGTTCCTTTTATGCACCGGCTTCAACAACCTTAGTTCAATATGTGGAAATTGTATGCGAACTGAGGTTATTTTAAAGTTCAGTTCGCCAATTTGCTCGAATTTGTGCATTTTGGCCGATCTTGCGTTGATCTGAATTCTTAGGCAGGCTTTAAAGATTGCCTCGGAGGGGAAAGCTTCAGCGACTACGTACGACTTAGATTCGCAAACATCTGTTTATAGAACTTCGTTGTCCTTTTGTCAGACTGGAAGATTTTTCATTTCTCTCTGGTGGAGATCTAGGCGTCAAAACCAGGGTTCAAATTGAGGTTTTATGTCATGTAGTCAGTTTGGCTTGTCTGCCATTCGTAGTGGTAGATTGTACAAAATATATCAGAGAAGCCTCTTTACCTGATGTACCTATAGATAATGTGGATTCAGAAAGACAACTGTGTTCTTTGTTTTAGAAGGTGCCTGCACACAGCTCCGCCGTAACTACCAGACGCAGACATGCCATTCATTCATTAGACTTAGGCTAGTCTGCATTTGCTATATTCTTTTACCAAAGAAAGCCATCACCCGGGAGAACACTCAATCCCTGTTATGTAAAGCAAGCGCTCCTTATCAGACATCTCAGAAAACCAGTTGGCCTCCTTCAATTCATCCTTGGGACCAAAATTTGATCAAAGTACTAGGCTGATCGGGACAGCCTTAATCCACCACCGCTATAATATTATTGAAAAGAATCAGGTTCTCACTTTTTTGGGTTAAGGGATAACCTACAGCAGTTGGACCAGGCACGGCCATTCTGATAATTTCACTGATTCTGAAGAGAAACTTTCCTATTCTATGAAGTAGTCTACGGTACGCACTACTTCATGCAGTGCGGTGTCCACCGATTTCCCTTGCAGAATACATGCATGAGAAGAAGACATACGTTACGCAATTTTGGTGGTACAGACATAGCATGCTTTCTAAGATCTTCTGGATGAAGAATGACAAGGTTATTAATCTATAATTGTTTGCCATTTCCGTGCCTGACTTCGAAATGAAGATCACTTGGACCGCCGGCATCTTAGGTCTTATGGAGCATAATTGGCATTATGTCTTCTGGAGGATAATTGACAGGCCACCGGAGGTAATGAGCTTTTATTTTCATCATGCTTGTAGATCCGGTCAAACCCCATATAAGTTTGATACCTGGTATCGAAGAGCCTCGACAGCCTGTAGAGCAGGGGTGTCAAACTCGCGGCCCCCTACGAACATTTGTGCGGCCCGGACCATGTATCGGCTCGGCACACAATAATATATAATAAAATAACAAACCGACGCAGAATAAGAATTAGTTGGGTAGTGGGTTGACCCTTTCGGTCCACACGATCAAGTCAGTATGATGAATGTTGAATATTTTGATTGGATATTTTAATAATAAATATATATAACATACTTCGCTTAAACAAAAAAGCGGCTCGACCGAATTTCATGAAAATCTTTTCAGATTATACTTACGTTAATACGCTTCGAACGACACTTCGACGAAGTCAATACCTTTTTTGGTTCGCGAGATATCGTGCAGTAAAAAATGACCACATACGTACGCACACACACATACAGCAAAAATATCAAATACAAAACGAGACTCTCTTCGTAAAACAATTCTCTTCCGATCAAACAAAACAACAGAATATAAAGAAATTCGATTTAATTTTTGGAAAAATGTTGAAAGTCGCACAAGCGCCATTCCATGAAAATTCGGTCAACGCCCGAGTAAAAATAATTTAGTTGGTTAATTTTCTTACTAGCACGCACGCGACCGCTGCTAGCGCGTATAGCGAACAAATAGGGACGCCACAAAAGTATGCACGCACCCGCCACAGGGATGCACGCTCCCGTCATAGGGATGCACGCTCCCGCCACAAGTGCGAAAATCTAAAAATTTGTTCGCTAGAGGCATCCATTGGCACGAAAATCTAAAACTTCAGGCATGAACATTTATAAATCGGCAAACCATTCCAAACGCGAGTGTTGTCTTACAAAGCAGTCCCCAGCTAAACACTAACCACTTCCAATGCTGCTTGACCTACGCAATCGAACGAGAACCTTTTTACTGAGTATGCTATTGGCACCCTTTCTGGTCACCAAGATAGTTGCCCCTTTTCTTCGTCCTCTACAATTTTTTAAAGCAATACAGGCGATTTCGTGCATCCCTGTGGCGGAAGCGTCGATCGCTGTGGCGGGAGTGTGCGTGCTAGTTTTGTTCCCGAGTAAAAATAAAACTCACGCGCCCGCAATAGGGATGTACGAAATCGCCTGTATTGCTTTAGAAATTGTAGAGGACGAAGAAAACCTAGTAAAAATGTGCCGTGCGCATTTGTTCGCTATGCGTGCTAGCTATTAAATAAAAATGCCAAAAAGGACATTCGACGAAAAAAGGATTCAAAAGACATATTAAGTATCCTTTATCCTTGGGGATCTCAAAAAGCCAACGAGGGATTTTCTCCAAATTTTTATATGGTTTTGACTGGCAATACTAAAGATAAGTTACCTGAGTCTCATGCTGGGATCGAAGACCTGAACAAGAGTACCTCCCCCGTTTTTGAGGGTACTGAACACGATGATGTTGTTAGAATTTTTCTTTTGGGGTTGCGCAACCCCCCAAAACGGCCAAAAACCACCCCCAATAGGGGTTAAACGTGCTTTACACGGGTTCCCTGTAAAAAACACTTTCTCTCTGTTTTCGAGGGTTCTGAGGATGATGGTGGTGTTGGATATCGCTTCCGACCCTCACCAACTCCTCCACCGGCCAATACTCTTCCCCAAAAGGGGTGCACTTTTTGTTGTAACATCAGCGCCAAAATATATATCCGCCTGTTTTCGAACGTTAAATAAATTTTTTTAAACCCCTCTAATCCCTTCCCGCAAATGAAACAGAACGAAGATGAGATGATCGTTGGGCTTTAGAGGGTATTATTCTAAATAAACCTAAGTTTCTATGAAAATTAATTTTTTTTTGTGGCCCACCTAAATTTAAACCTTATTTGTTTGGCCCAAGTTAACCTTTGACTTTGACTTTGCTTTAGAGGGATTTGTTTGCCAATATTAAGCGCTTTTTTGCTTCCATACTGTTATCGGCTGTTATTATTGGCTCAAGTTGGGCGGGATTCGGTATCTTAGGTGTTAGAGCAGATGACTACAACTCCAGAAGTCTCTGCTTCGATTCCATGCAGTGGCGGATGGTTCTCGCCTGTTTCTAACTTCCTTGGCTTGCTTCTTTGCAGTTTCTGTCGTGCAGTGGATTTGTGGATTTAGATTTTGGTATTGCGCAATCGAACAGAATGATTTGTGATGTGCCTTGCGAATAACAAATTTATTCAACCTGGGTTGGAGATTCACCGTTGAATGCATCACATTGACCATGTTTACGCAAAGCCACTAAAACTCTTTAGAACAACCTTAAGACTGATTTTCATACGCGTAAACGCCTCTTAACATTGCTTTCGTTAGTGGTGTTAAGTCTTAATAAATATGTTAAGGTAACACATTTATTAAGGAAAACTGAGTCAAGAGCCGCGCGTACACGGAGTTGTGATGTTACAGTTCACGCCAGCTTACGTAATACACGGTGCACAATTTCGGTTTATAAGGATTAATACGTCCTGTACACAGGCCCGCTGGGTGCGGGCGTGCAGAGCGTGCACCGCACGCGGGCGGCATTTTCAGAGGGCGGCAAACACAACAATCTCGTTATCGAACTCATTTCCATCATTTGCACCTAGGTTCTTTTTATAATGCCATAACAATTCCAAGTATTGATCTCCTTAAAAAATAAACCGATAAACCGAAAACGTGTGCAGTTTCAAACCACTTAAGATGGATCGATCTCTGAAAATCGTATAGCATAAGGACAGAGAATGTAAAATTAAATTCCCCACACTGAGAGACATTTTTAGTTACCACAACCATACGGCATCAAATAAATATATTTAGTTGTCGTTATTAACAAAAATGCTTCTCATGACCAGAAAAAATTGTTGGAGTAACTAAATATATTTATTTGATGCCGTATGGTTGTGGTAACTAAAAATGTCTCTCAGTGCAGATAGCAGTCCAGTCATTTGGTAGTTTTGCCTGGAAAGAGTTCCGGGAGTTTTGAAAATTTATAGATTTCGATGTGCTCTTTCCGAATTTCAAGTTTGCCACCTCGTATCTTTGCCGCTTCCGCCGCCATGTTGGAAAAATGGCGCCTAAGAGCAGTTTTTTGACAATATCTCCTTTCCGACTTAAATTTTTTTTTTCAACATTGCAATGAGGCGGTTCTTGTTTGCCTCATTGCCCAGGAATTTATTTTGTGACACAGTTGGGATCATTGTCTCGTCAAAAAGTATGTCTACTGAAGGAGTTTTCCGTGATCGTCAGGATCGCTCCACATATTTGGTACTACGATTTGCTACATCTTCCGGATATCCGTCAAATACGATAATGGCATTGGATGTATAGTTCGAACGAACGTAGGTAACGTATTTATTGCAAATGGATGAAAACGATTCACCGCGATGCCAAATGACTCGGTGTAATAAGTATCCTCCGTCAATGATATACATCGTATATTCAAAATTTAAATCTCCAGAATGCTGCTCAAATGCCTTATACATAGAAGATTTAATACATTTGCGCATGCCTTCGTCATTGAAAAGGGTTAAGGGAAATGGAGCAAGTTTGTACGTAAGAAAATTTTCAAGTTCCTTTTCACATTCTTTTGCAATGCACATTCTTTGGAAAATTCGTAAAGGATTAATCGGGACAATGTCGCCTTCTATCCGGATGACTGAATTCAAAATACTAAGTGATTTTATTCGGTCATTCCGTTTGAATTTTACGGTATAGAAATCGTTGCCAATGATTTTAGAAATGCCAGCACTACCAATTTCTTTAGGCATGTGACAGTTGATCTTTTCATCTCCGATAATTCCAGTGCTTATTGACATGATTTACTTTAATTCTGGAAAAGGTGGATGGTTGCACAACCAGTCAATTAGTTTTTTTACGTCGTCATTGTCACGATTAACCCGCGAACTTCTCATTTCGACATTGTCAAAAAACTGCTTTTAGGCGCCATTTTTCCAACATGGCGGCGCCAGCGGCAAAGATACGGGGTGTCAAAGTTGAAATTCGGAAAGAGCACATCGAAATCTATAAAATTACAAATTTTCAAAACTCCCGGAAAACTTTCCAGGTAACCCCTTTTTTTTAGAACCAAATGACCGTACTATAGAAATCAAATTTATTCTGTAAATAAAAATAGACAAATTTTAAAGCATTTTGATGTCTAGTTATGGAGAAAGAATAATCCATTTTTATGTGCAATAAATTCCCACGTTTAAATATCATTTTTTCTCCACACTTTACTTGAATTTTGAATATTAATTACTCGAATACAAGACGTTCAATGTTTTTTTAATAAATTTTATTGAATGTATGAGATATCAATAAATAACGTAATCAAATTTCAGATTTTTAATTTAGAATATGCTCCTTCAATCGATCTTTCTTAAAGAGAAGAGAACAAGCTCAGTCAGAAAAACCAAGATAAGGGAGGGGGCGGCATTGTCTTTTTTGCACGCGGGCGCTGAAGCGGCTAGCGGCGGGCCTGCCTGTACATACTGCATATTGTTAAATTTAATGAAACTTCACATTTAAAATGTGCTTTGCAAAATGCACTTCTATTTGACAGTTTAAGAACTGACATGTATTGGATAAATTCTAACGCGCGTAAACGTTCTTAAAACTACTACTGATAACGGTGTTAAGAGCTAAATATCTTCGCATAAACATGGTCATTGGAAAATTGAGTTATTTGATCCACACTTGGGTCAATTGTTTTATTAAAGCGCTGTAGATATGCACATTGATTTTATAGGATCAGTATTTCGTTTGATAGCAGACTTCAAGTGCATTAATGATTTTTATTGAGGAATGAAATAAATTAAATCAACAAAACTTGGGAAATTCCGATGACCAACGTTCGCTCTCACGCCTCGAAAACAAAACAGAAAACAAAGCCAGCTCCTTTATACTGTCGACAGTTCTATCATTTGAGTGCAATGTTGGATAGTAAGCTCTATTCGAAAAGATAGCAGAGATGAGAGGGAAAGAACTGCCAACGATAGCTAACACGCGGTTTCCATAAAATACTACCGCGATAGAACGCTGATTTTAGTAATCGAAGAGGAGATGGCTTTCGAATAGAATTGAACCAGGACCTCTGGGATGATATTCGGACGCCTTAACTCCTAGGTTTCCGAGGCAGGCTGCTCTTGATTGTTGTTGATGATACATAGGATCTCGTCATCAATTTTCGCTAGTGATTTTTTTCGAACTCTGATGCCATTTTCGATACATGACCTTAAACTAACACGAGCTTATTGACGAACGGTTGGAGCTCAAGACACGAGTCTTTCAACTCAGGTTTTCTAATACTAGAGGATAGTCAAGTCTTCTTCAGTTTGATTGCTAGTACTGTAAGTAAAGTAAAGTTCTCAGCAGTTATCCAACTTTGTCAGCAGTTTATAATTACCACCTTCGGTTTGCTTTTGTGTTTCTTTCTTTGGCATATCCTGCATTATATTTTCCTGTGTCATATTAATTTAAATTGTGCTCACAAGAATAAAGTTGAGGACTTTTCCTCTTCCAAAATCTGGATAATCTGCCACTACCTCTTATAGGCTTGATCTAAAGATACCGAACTACATGTAAGGTGAACTAGATAAACTAGTATTCAGTTTAAACCCATCCCGACTAAAAGACAAGTTCATTATGTAACTTTAAATCATTAAAGATATTCTTCCACTAACTACAGGTTAAATTTCCCATTTATAAACGAGAAAACTTTTAAAACTTATCAACAACTTTGATAAAGTCATTCATAATGCAGGATTATCCCTAGTTGACGTAGATTTTACCCGAAAATTTGCATCAGGCATCCTAACGCATAATCCCCATGCCAGGGGTGCTCCCATTCACAAAGTTAACTTCAAACAACCTTTGCCACGACACGATTGGAGGCTGGGTTTGTCGTATTCTAGTTAATTCAAAAGTTTTGAATTACTAAAACCCAGTCCCGAACCGGAGCGTCGCCCATTGGAATGCTGACGACTGACTTTCGGGGACGAATATCTGACCACAGTCAGAGAATAATATTTTCACTGCAGAAAATCCCCGATCTGGGCAAGTATGTGGAAACACCAACCGCAACAACATTTCATTACGAATCGGATCCTTTCCAGCTTTGTTGCTGCTGCTGCTGCTACAACACGAGGCGCTGCAACTTTTTCAATCTTGGCTCACAGAGGGATGTCCTCGAAATATGGGCTCAGGGCTGGTGAGAATCTGGATTCCTGTGATGACTTTGAAGGAGGTTTAAAGGTGAACGAAAATCGGTGGTGGTTTTTACTTTAAGTTTTTTTTTTCAAAGAATTTTTACACGGATAGACGCGATTTTGTGCTTAGTTAGTTTTTCAAAAAAAAAAAAAATCAACAAGTACACTTCAAAGGGAACTTAAGCAACCTGTGGTGGCTATTTTATTAAGGATTTGCAATCTCGAACTGATATTTCAACCCAAATTGACAAAGCCCCACCAACGAGTCACCAAATAAAAGCTTGTCTAGAAAATGACGAAATGCCGAAACCTGGACCTACTATATTTTTAGTAGCTTCAATAATAGGGCCTGTTCATAAACGCAGAACTGCTGTCATTCTGCTATATTCAGCTACGGACTTCCAATTGCTGAATACAGAAGAATGACCGCAGTTCTTCGTTTTGACCAGGCCCATACCCTAGAAATACAGTTAGGTTCAGCCTAAAATTCGTTAATCGGACTTGTTAGGTAACCTAACTTATGTTAAACAATATCGCGTCGAAAAACGACACCCTGATCCTCACTATAGCGGTACAGTGACAAAGAAATGAAAGGTAGACTTGTCCTCCTCGAGACATAGCCTAAAGTTGATCTTCTCTGCTCTTCTGATTCTCTTTAGGGTATTAGGTTAGGTGTATGGCTGCCTCTTATATCTTCAGCCCGCCGTTTGCCAGAAACGCGTGTACCTAAGGTTTAGTGATTAACCTGTTGAAGTACTTTAACTGTGGTGAATGTTTAAAGCCATCCTGTGGAGTTAGGAATTTTATCAGTGCCCAGGCCCCTAATCTGAAAATCTCTTTGAAGTCTTCCAGAACTTAGGAGCGCATCATCACTGAACCTAGAGCGCTTATAGAGACTTGGCTATCTATAAAAATTGCAATGGTACATCCTTGTGTAGGGTCGAGGTCCATTGTCTGGCAGGCTCGTGGTTCTTGATATGTGGTGGATAGCGGTAAATAACAATTCTTCAAGGCGTCTCCGTTTCACCACTCTCTTTTTGAGGGTATTTCGACGGCGAAGTCTTTCCTGAAGGTCAATTTAGGTAGTCTAGGGTTGTGGCAACTATACCCTCCGATAGCAAGTCCAAAATGTTGCTATGACCGTAAGGTTTTGAGGTCCAGGCAATTCGCTTAGTCCTAGGACATCGCACGAGTCAGGTGTTTGGTGTGAGGAGCGGGTCAGAGCAGATGCAAGAGCAGATCGAGGACGTTCGTGCAGCATGTTCTCATGATCCTTAATGGTCTTATTGTTACCGTCCTCTGGATCCTTCCTTATTGGAGATACATCCACAGAACCATCTTTGGGTTGGGACCCTATCTCTGGCCGAAGGTCGTTTTACGTTTCCTTTCACTTTCTTCGACCTTCGACTCCCATTTGAATTTTGGGACCAGGATTAGACCCAGAAATTTTATCCTGGAGGAGAGAGTGAGGGTATGACCTTCCAACCTGAGGATGTGGGGATTTTAGCTATCATTGGAAGCAAATGAGCTATTTAATATAAACAAGCTCTCCCACTTTTTCAAGATGGCGTCTTTTCCCAAGCCCCTGCGACCCCACAACCTTGGTTTTATCATTGTCAGATGTACCCGAACAAATGCCAAAAAAAATCTGTACCTCTTAAAATGCAATTTCATGCTCTTTTTTCGACTAATTTGACTGGACTATTAGGGAATAATCAAACTAATACTGACGTCGTTTCTACTATACCCCAGGAATTCTCTGCCTGTGTTGTGAGACAGATCCAGAATAGAGCACTTCGAATTTACCCCGCCCCATTTGTGGTCCTAAAATATTTGGCGTATTTAAACAGACTCCGATAGTGTAGGATCCTCTTCACCAAAGTGATGAGCGGTTCAATAACTGGTTCCGGACCAATGAAAGCAGTGCCAAAGTCCTCTCTTACCACGACGTCCCCTTTTAATTGCTCGTGAAGCACTGATCACCTGGGACCCATCACATGGTGTAGCCTTTCTCCGGCTCGCAGATTGCATGGACATTTTATGTGGAAAAAGATCAGAAAGGCGAAAATGGCGCATTACTAACTTAAGATATCAAGTGGACTATGCTAGGATATCTCATCGAGACCAGCATACTGGACATACACTGTAATGGTGTGACCATCATAGCATATACCTCAGTGATCCGGTGGACTTAGGGCACCCAAACTTAGACAGAATAATGAAAGTACTGCTGAGTTTGTCGCCGTTGGATCTTCAAATAGCGAAGATTGTGGTAGCGGTTCGGATGAAGTGTGATGCCGTATCGATCAATTGGGCGCATGAAGATCCTCGTTCAAGTCAAAGGGGTCGGGTAAATCATGTTGCTTGTGCAAGGGTATCCGAACACGAGGGTGATCGAGAACTATCACAGAATCCTCATAGGTAATGGATCACTCCTTGAAGGGAGACCAGACGACGAATGTATTTTCTCGGATGACTCTGATATTTTGTTGCAAGCGACAAAAGTGTTATAGGTTGCTCTGGATCGGGCGATTCCTGTTGTTGTGGTCAAGCAGTCTCTCCCTTCAACTGATGTCTCTGGCTATAAAGAGTCTGCAACCGTAAAATACTGACATGCTCTAGTTCTTCAGTTGCATCAACAGCCTCTCGTCAATGCTGAGGGCAAGATGCTGAAAACCAGTTTTGGTTGCTTCATTCAGGTTGGAACACAGAACCTGGCAAGCATTTTTCTTCGCCCTCTTTGAGATCAGAGCCCTCCATTCGCGGTAGAATGATTAGTGCTGTTCGTTTTCCTACTTTTCTAGTACCTATACTCAGTGCCGGCGGATCGTGTTGGGCCTGGGTGGGTAGTCAGACAAACACACCCCGTCCTCCGAAACTGTTATTTGGTAACAATCTTTCCTAAAAATTAAAGAAGGTAGGTCACTTCATTGTGAATCGGAAGATGGGTCGACGCTGTACAGAACAACATATGGTGCGCTGGGACCTCTCCTGTAGATCACATTGTATAATGATGTGTTGAGGCTACGCCTCGATGAGACGCTAACGAAGCTATCTGAGATATTAAAGCATTGCCTGAAAGCGCTGGTCTGCTGGTCTGAACACAAAACTGTAACTGTGCTGATCAACAACCTGGGAAAACAAGTATCCGTAAGAATCAAGGTATGGGAACAGATCATTCACTCACAGACTGCCTTAAGGTACCAGAGGCTTAATTTTGAAACACACATGGAGAGCATGGCGGATAAAGCTGCCGCTATTTGTGCAGCATTTGCAAGAATGTTGCGCAAGGTGGTGACCCAAACCGAGCCCTCGCCTTCTGATGGCGAGGGTGGTTAGCTCAGTCTAGTTTTACGCAGTGCCAGTGTGGGCAATAACGTTGAACAAAAGGGCTAACAGCAGGAAATGGAAGGCCGCATTCAGACTAAAGTTGGTGTATGCGGCGAGGTGCTTGGCCGGACGGAAATAGCCAAAAAATCGAAGCGACGAGTGCATGTGTCTGTTGTGTGTGCTTGGGTTTGGATATTTGAGACTATGGTGAATGCGGCAATGCGAAAAAGTTCGAAGTATACTAACTTTTGTGTTGCGTGCGTTCTGTTTACGTAATTATCAGTTTGCATTTGAATTCACGCAATTCTATTATATCAATCACCGCACGTACTCCAGCTTGAAGCTACTGACAGAAACAGGCGCAAAGGCGGTGCGGACATTGGCTTCGCGGTATGTGGCGACTTTTCACTGACATGATGTTGCGGTGTCGGCGACGCGCTCCGACACTGAACACAACAACGAAATCAAAGTGACAAGTGGACGTGATAGGAAAAAAATTGAAAAACCTGAATGATTTACATAAAATTTTTCTATCCTACAGGACTTGTCTTTTTTTTAGGTGCTAATTTAATTACCCCAATTTGGAAAAATAAAGATTTTCATTAAATATAAAAATCAACAAATTTGCTATCACAGCCAACACCAACACACGACTCCAGAGTAGAAAGTAAAGCAACTTGCGCGGTGTGTGCGTAGCGTAAAACAGCATTTCGTTAGTGCGCATTTGAATACACTACTTCTATTCTCTCTGTCATTGCCCGCACGGCGTTTGCGCCTGTTTCTGTCAGCAGCTTGAGCGTCCTTCGCGCGTGCTGCGCATGCAGGACCATATCTAACGATGCTTCGTGCGTGATAGCGGGAATTATACCCATAGAGATACCGACGAGAGAAGGCATGAGTCTCTACGATCTAGAATATATTAGAGGGGAGACAAATTCAGTTGGCGGGTGACGCACTGCGAGGCTGTAACGTTATGGCAAGGCAAGTGAGACGAGAATGTTAACCAGTCGGTGGATCCTCAGACTTATCCTAAACGTGGATAGATGGGTTAGGAAGGAGTGTGCGGACGCAGTTTTTAAGTGGAAATGGAGGATATAGAAAATACCTTCATCGCACAATGGCTCAGCGCTGTGATTGGTATGATTAGGTATCCAGGATGACGCAGAGCCAGAACCAGAAGCATTCTTCATACCACACGCTTAGTTACTCTCAAATTCCGGGTGGGTACTGCTACTCACCATACCCACATTATCCGCCGGCTATGCCTATACTAACGCCCCTGCAGAGCTATATGCCGCAGTCGTTTTGGTAGCGCATCAGAAGTGTCGGGAGCAGGGTTATTCATTAAAGACAGGATGGAGGCAGGTTCTGCTATTTCCTTGGTACGTCCAGAGAAGTTGTACCTAGAGGTCGGGGCCGGATTCACTTTTCAGTATCACTAGGCTCCTACTGCTACTGCCCTTCCTTTAGTTCAATAATGAGCAGTTGGCCAATGTGGAGTGCGTTTTTGGCCCGTGAGTCCGCCGATTTCCATCCAGCATTCTTTCTCCTGGCTCTTCTCCTTTTGGCAGTACCAGATGGCTTGGTAGGTTGCACGGTCATATCGGCACCCTTGGCTAGCAGGTCTTCCAATTTTTCGCAGGACTACTGGGTGTGCCTGGTGTCGAGAAGCGATCGTTAAAAATAGTGCGGAAGCTATCCAATACCGCCGGCATAATAACGTTTACATCTTGGCTTGGTAGGTTTTGAAGGGTGTCCTGCCTGTGCCGCATCTACTACATTAGCTCTTCGCCAGCTTAACCGGTTAACATTAGGGCACGCAAGATCCGCTTAGGTCAGGTCTTTATCTAGCGAACGGCACACCTGCTACTTCACCTGGAAGCCTGGTACTGAGGTGTTACAGCCTTTGTCGGCGCCGTGAATCACGCGCACTCGTTTCATGAAGCATAACACTCCGACGAGGCTGACTGCTGCCATTCTCCGACAGTTGCGTCTCTGGCTTAGCCGCCTGCTATTGAGGATATTAACTTTGCAAAATTGAATTCCCGTTACAAAATTTTTTGTATTGATTTTTGCTACATAATTTGGGCTTCGTGCAAATTTCTTCCCTTGGATGAGTTCACACCAGGAGTTCGAACGCAAAATCCATCGCCTCCTCCTTCAGCAACCTATCCTTTCCTCTATTCCTACTTTCGCACCAAGCTGACTGCTAGCCATTTCACCACGACCCTAGCCATTGCAAGGTGACTGGTTTTAGTTCAAGCACGTGTTTTAAAATCATAACTTGATCGAAAATGAGAGTTATCATTATGGGAATAGCTTCTCCAGAATTCAGCTTTCAAAACTCATAGCTTTTTCATATTTTTGTTATCACTTAGATGATTGCATTTTCGCAATCATCAGCAAGTCATAACTCTGAAAAAATGAGCTCGGTCTGATATAGTTCGCGGTTGGCAGCCGTAACAAGTTTCCCTTTTCTGCTGCAGACGTATTAACCTCCTCCTTTAAACTCGTCGCATTCTTTATTGAGAAATAACTCACACAATGTCAAAGCAGAGTTCACGCTTGTTATCCTGAAGTGGTGCGCTATATCCTCCTAATTCAATTAGATCGAGCCAATAAAGTTAATTCCACTCCTTAGCTCCGGGGTTAATAATTGTCCATGCAGTGCAGCCAATCTTTTGTTCTGTTCACTTTCAGTGTAATTGAACCCACCCCGTTTCGGGGGGTGGTGGTAGTAAAATTTATGACAAAAAGTGCTGTGTGCCAGTGATTTCTCCAGCAGATGTAATGCGATGCCGGTCCCACAATTTTCTGTTTTCTTATCGGTGCTTAGTTTGGTACGAGGTTTCTGTCAAAGTATTTGTCCTTGTTTTGTGATATATCGACTGATAAAGGAAACATAAAGGAGCAGCCGAATTGTGTGGGGTAGCGGGTGCGGGGATATTGCCAACCACAGATTGAAATTGGTGCGTTATCAGTTACACATCCTCCCCAGCCAGAGATCCAGCACAGTCCCTGGGTATACCCTTCAAAATGGGCTGAGAAGGGGCGTCTCATTGCTATTTCAATTTCATGATATCGTTTACCACTTCCATTTGAAAGGAACCCCTTAGAAATGACACTGAATGGCGGTAATTTACTGTGAATGAAACGTGGGCAAACACTACCCTTCTCTACCTTATCCCTGTGCCATTAAAGAAAATGAATATCACCCCTCCGTATTCAGGGGCAGAAAAAAATGGCTTTCACCAACAAAAGACGTTAATTTTGGAAGTCCAATAAGAAATTTAAGCGCAGCTTTTTACGTATTTTATTGCCAGAAATCCTGTTGGTTTTCTAAAGGATATCAAGGATATCATATGCCGAGCTCTGAGCGCCATTGAACGCCATTAGGGAGCCTGAAGAGAAATTACTTACAACTTGTTCCATTATTGAATAAATTACCCACATTACACCCTGAAAGGATGTGTGGTTTTATTGTGTCAATAAGGCCCTATGCCATTTCATATCCCTTTTCAGACACTCCAGACAGGGGGCGGGATAATATGTGCCCGAATACTCGCCTTATGTTTCCCCATTTGAGTGACATGCATACCTCTGAATTGAAGAGGAACGTACTTCATCTGTCCTTGAAGGACGAGATCCTTAAGGGTTGCTGACCAGAACGAATGTGAGCTATGCTGGGCTGAGGGTGGGATGAATGCTTTTAATGGAGGTTTGTGCTAAAGTGCCAAGATTGCAAGTGTTCAAGGATTAAGGTTATTTGCATTTCATCGGTATAACGTTTGTTGAGCCCAACTTGCCCCGTTGACAGGGTTTTCGATGAAAGGCCATGCTCACTTATGCTGAGTCCATCCTTTTCTCTGGCCACCGCAAAATAACAATCTTTCAAAGAAAACACCAAGAATGGGATCAATGGGCGAATGAGCGCATGGAATCCATATGAATTCTCTGACAGAGACTTGATTCAATTTTCGAGATTGAGTTCGAAACTTGTGAATTTTCAGTGGAATGCATTTTGAAATCAATAAACCAACTCGATTTTTGTGGCGGAATAAAAGAGGGTTTTTAGTACTTTCTGGTATTTGTGTGATAATAAGGATCTTCGGGGATTTATGATTGAGTCGAGGACTTGGACGAGGATACAAATATTATTTACTTATTCCATAAAATTGAAATGTGAAATCAGTTTAAAATGTCGTGGGGGAACGACCGCAAATGTATATCTTTGTTATTGATATAAAATTAAGTAGTAAGACCACATCCACTCTTTTATGAGCGATAGAGAGGCGATATTTTCCCATTCAAGAATATATCTATTTCTTTTCCTGTAAACATTCTGATCCTTGTTCGGGTTTCTTCTCATTTCAAGTGCATCTTGAGTTTTGTCCAATCGAGTGAAATTAAAAGAATGTGTCCTTATGAGAAATTATAAATACTCGTGGTACGGAAAGGTTTTATTTTGTTTCCTATAATAAACTTTAGGACATGGAATATTCTGATAAATAAAATACTAAGCCATAGTACATTTGGCTGGATCAGGCATTTTTGTCAGAAGGCTTTGGAAACTGTTGTGTTTCTGAAACCGCAAATAATAACTCTGTTTCTGCAAATGGGTTTTTAGTTTTTACACTAAAATAGCTCCAAAAATTTTCCTTAGATCCTTTTTTTTAAATTTTTTTTGCACTTGAAGAAATCCTAAAGAATATGTCAAGGTTTTTTTTTAATATTTTAAGGGTGTCCTTTGTGTTATACGAAAATGGTTTAATCAGCAAAACAATCAGGTAATGGGAAAAATTCCTGGAATATTCTTAGAATTATTCAGGAAATTTTAGGGTTTCAAACTCAACCTCCTGAAATTTTGCACTCTCAAAGATTTACTAGATTACTAAACCTGGACTTAGGTGATTTTCATAGTATAATCATTGCACTCTCTAAAAACGAACCAGTAACTATTCACTGGTTTCCAGTGGAAATTTACTGGTTGAACCATTGCTTAGTCAACCAATAAGAAACTGTGAAATTTCACTGGTTGAACTAGTGAGATTCACGTAAAAAAAGGAAAAAAAGCTTTTTTCTAGCGCGAGTGTCGTTTTCCCAAGCGGGCTCCCATCTAAGCACCGAAATGCTTCTTGCCGCCGAAAACAAACGAGAGCCGGTTTATTAAGTATGCCAAATGGAACCCTTTACAGTCATAAATATAATTGCCTAGAATATGAGTCACATATTTCACTGGTTGAACCAGTGAAATTTTTAGTAATTCATTTTTAGAGAGAACTTTTCACCGATTCAATCAGTAAGCAGGCTCAAATTAACTGGTTTTCCAGTGAAATTATTGTTTACTGGTTGAACCACTAAAATGTTCACTGGTTCATTTTTAGAGAGCATAGTCTGCTAATATATCTAAGCGCAATAAAGCATGTTGTGCTGTTTTATAAGAACAGATTACACGAGAACTCAATCACTAACTATGCTAGGAGATCTTGCTGCTAAAATATAATCTTAGTATACGAAAATGCTGTTTTACATACAACGAAAGTTGTTCAATTCTTTCACAGCAAAAATTTCCCATGGTTAGCTCTCGTGTTTTTCTTCTCTGAGTCCAGTCACCATATCACCTTAGGATATCTTAATATCTTTTTATTTCAGACGAATAACGCTAATTTAAGAAAAACAGGTGCAGTGAAACATCTCTCGGAAACGCTATGGGAAATCATGGTCATTCAGATACAACTAGTGAACATCAATTATCAACACTTGACGTCATTCAGCTATAATTAGTGAACATCAATTGTCAACACTTGACATCAGCTTTGGATAGTGGACATTACCCAGCTAGCACAGATTTCAATTTGTAACAAAAATATGTTGCACTTGGGTTGTAATCCAGTTTTGTTAAACAAATTTAGTCACATATAGGTTAAATTATTGTTTCGAATTAGCATTTTGCAACAATTCATCCGGTTCAGTTACACTACAGTTTTAATTTTGTTACGGAAAAACGAACTTGTTGTAAAAATGTTCCATAAAAGTGGCCATAAAAGATGTCATATTTAAATTAAATTAACGTTATTAAAACATTGCGCTTTGTAGCTCACCTCAAAAATGTTATTGTATGTAACTTTCACAAATAGAGTAACTAGTTAGCAACCGTAGTGTAACTAAGTTGCGAGGTTGCAAGGAGGTTTTTATTCATTTGCAAGAACTTTGGAAAATATCTGTCAAAAAGCGCTATTCTCGCTATATTTTTCGTCGTTCTGTTTTTCCTACACCATGCAGTTTTCTTTGAAAAAAAATCAAATACGATTTTCTATAGTATTTTGTAGTTCCTTATAACAATTTTCAGTGCAATATTACACTAGCAACTTAAAAAAAATGTGTTTAGCACTAGTTTTCAGATTTCCATGCTGAAATTAAAAATTCGAAAATTCTTTAATTTCCAAATTATTTTCCATATTTTTATTTTTTGGATGGCGCGTGAATTTTTCAGGGGTAAGTCACCCGTCAGTCAGGTGGGTTAGCCTGGTTATGGTTTGGTAGGGGGAGGGGGTTTTTAGGGGTCGTTTTTTGAGCTTACGAAAAATTCTGGCCTTATGGGTTGAATTAGACCTCGGATTCGGAATCAGCGACCCCAAAAACACAAGATCAACATGGTCTGGTCTCGGGCAGAATTTTTTCGAATTTTTTTTGTGGTTGGGTTAATACGCAAAAGTGGAAAATTTCAAATAGCGATATTTTGGTGAAAAAAAAGATGTTTGAAAAAATCCAAATAGGTTTAAAAGGAACAGGGTGGTACTTTCAATTACCATACAACATTTTTTGATTATAATTTTTTTCCTTACGTCACGTAACCTCAAAACTGCAAAAAAACGCGTTTTTTGCACTTTTAGGTTAGGATATCTCGAAAACCAGACGTGTAGGGGCCATTCTGAACACGGATTCGGATTCAGCGCATCAAAATCCTTCGGGTATGTTAGGTCTGGTCTCTGGATCTGGACTTTTGTTTTGTTTGTTTGACGTTTGTCGGCCTGTGTTATGCATTTGTATGAAAAATTAAATGAGATCGAAGTAGTAGTTGCAGTTTTTCAACGGCTTTTCTTTGGACGCTATGATTTATCAACAGAATCTGAAAAAAGGTGCAAAACTGCTACTTGCGGCGAAACTATGCGGAATTCGCAAAAACAGTCAAAACAAAATTTGTAGGAAATTTTATGCTCTACAACTTTGTTCTTTTGATATTTTCTCCAAAATGCACAGTTTCTCCTTAAAATAGAGAAAAAGGCGGAAAATGGCGAAAAAACCCCTATTAAATATAGCCTTGAACATATATTTCGTTAGGCAACCCATCACCGTTGCATTTGTTAGCATATTATCTATCATGGAAAAAAATTTCATTCGGTTACTCGATCGGTGAAGGTCGTTGTTCTACTGATCCTGTACTATTGGATTATAATTGAATTCTTTCCGTTTATTAATTAATCATTTGCATAACTACTATTAATCATTTGCATAACATACTAGACTACCATTGTACAATGTCAAATCATAGGCTGGACTGAAGTATTGCGATACGTGCAATTGACGATCATTTTGCCGAGCCACGAGAGACTATTGTCTGAGATTTTCCGACAGTTTACATTTCCAGCCTTCCTGGACATAGAAAGTGCTTTCAACTACATCAATACCGAAGGAATCCAGGATGTCTTGGTCAAATACAGGATCTACAATAGATCCAAAAATCACATGCTGAAAACTCAGTTCAGAGTAGGCAAACCCTTCACATACTGAATCAACTATAGCAGCTTAGTCAACAGAAGAGTGGCAAAGTCAGGTAGTCCTAATAAGGCATCCCGATGGCTTAACCGATGAATAATAATAATATGGTACCAAAGTTCAGCTTAGGTCGGGTCTTCTCCTAGCGGACGGTGCATTTCCTTGTTCACCTGGTAGTCTGGTACTGCCTGCAACACAGCCTTTATCGGCTGGTTAGCGGGATTCACTTGTTGCAGGAGGCATAACACTTCAACCAGGTTGTCTCCCGCTAACGTGGACGTTTGTGGATTGCTTAAAAAAATGAGCTCATACAACAGCAAAGAGTTCAAACGCGAGGTTCACTGCCTCCTCCGCATGCATTCTCCAGACTACCCTTAACCTATTTTATCCTTTTTCTATCTTCGAACTAATGTTACTACAAGACATTGCACCATGACGTAAACTACATGACGGACGAGTAGTATAAAGGCTGACATCTAAGCGGGGCACATCTCAGGGAAGAGTTTTATTGTCGCTGACTTATAGATATGGGTAGGTATTAAATACATTAGACCACGACAGGTTAAACGATTTCCAGAAGCAGTACTCATGTACGGATCGGAAGCATGGGCGTCTAGATATGATGAGTGGGAAATCGGAAGTTTCGAGAGAAAAGTTCTCCGCAGGATCACAAGCGCAGTAAATGAAGTGGGTGTCTGGAGAAGAAGATACGCCGAGTAAAAATAAGACTCGCCCGCACTTAACATGAAACAGGCAAGGTACGCCGGAGTAAAACTTGTATTTTTCCAAAAAAAGACGTACGGAATAGTCTAAACGAAGCACGGTATGATCACACGTTTTTAGACTAAGGTCAAGCAGCATTGGATGTAGTTTGTACATAGTTGGGGGACCGTTTGTTAAAACGACACTTGCATTTGGAATGATCGATCACGAATACATCCATTTGCATTTTTAGATTTGCGGGAGCGTGAATACCCGTTTGGCGGGCGCCTTTGTTCGCTATGCATGTGTGCTAGTTGCTGGGGCATATATGCTAAATTATTTTTACCCGGGACAACCACGAGTTGTACTAAATTTAGGTACAAAGTACCTGGCATAGTCAAAAGCATCAAGATTTTAAGCCCACGCTGCGTAAGGCATATAATGAGAAGGCCTGAAGAACGGCCCCCAAAAATACTGTTATTACAAACGCCAGAGGGAAGACTACCGGAACGCAGGAAGGAGGAAGGCTCCGGAAGGGAAATAGAGACCTGTACGCAATTGGGATCACGAACTGGAAAAGTAAAGCCCGATTCGGTCTTGCGTCTTAAGCCCAATCCCAAATTCAAAGCTGTGGAGCTCTTTTACCGCACAGAAATTTGTATTCACTTCCACTTTGACTTTGGGATGTAAATCGGGCTTAAGACCCAAGACCGAGAACGATGGAAGAAGATACTTGAGGAGGTCAATACCTTTCTGGAAAGTTTCTTCGTAGAATCAATGAGATTATTAAAATGGCACTTGAAAAGGTAAGCGCGTGGTCCAACCGATGAGAACTATGTATTCGTAAACCAAGAACCCGCTCAGCAAAATGCGTTCGTCTTATTTTGATCCCAAAGTGAGGTTCAATATCGAAGAGGACAAGCAAGGCTAGCATAGATTTCTATGTAAGTAAGCAACTCTTCGGCAACACACTCATTGCACTCTATACGAAGAAAATAGATTGTCGACAGTACAAAGGGCCTTCCCTGAGCTCTAGTCTTCCACATAAAAAAAAAAGATATGAGGCTTAAAGCTAACATGGTGCTCTGGCTCTTTACAACTTTGATAAGACCAGTGCTGAAATACGTTTCTACCATGAGATGGCCTGATCTTACAAAAAGACTAAACTAAGTCTCGAAGTAACGCAAACTTTCCGGATAATACTGAAGCACTGAATGTAATTTTCGATCTGCTACTAGCATTGGGATGTCATAGGACGGAACAAATTCATTCCTCTCTGCATTCCCTAGAATCGGTTCGGAATTGATTTCTTAGAATTAATTGGAACTTTTTTTACGGTTAGCAACGAACTGGGAATACACTTGATTCCCTTCAGCATTCTTGCGAAACAGAAAAGGAATCAATTGGTTTCCTCGAAATGCATTCTGAATCAATTCTTCTGGAATGGGTTCTTCTTTGGCAAACTGGGTTATAGGCAATGACAGAAAAGATGGCTGTATGGAGGGAAGACAGAAATAAACATGACACTGGAAACTGGAGGGAAACGAACCCCAACCTCTGTGGTGGTAGATAGACAAATAAACTTCTACGCTACTGAGTTTAGCAAAACTACTAAGGTTTTGTTTCCTCTATTTTAAAATCTCGATTGTATGTTTGTAATTATAAGTTTTATAGATAAAGTTTCCTAAGTCTAGTTTTCCTAGTCAATTTTATTCGAGCACATCGCATGTATCTGATAAACAGTAAAATGTTCATGTTACTGAAGAAATGCAGGTCACCACTTTATGGAAACACTTTCAACTTAATAACGCACGTCACAGATACAAAATAAGCCAAACCCGATTCGTTGGTCTCAAAATGAACATTTTCCTTTTAAATGAAATTCATGACAATCATTAGCTGCCTGAAGAATTGGACTTACTTGGTGCGATACTTAGAAGTGTAAAGAGTGCCCATCCAATACCTGCCAGGCACTTGAACTGGAAAGAATCTTGCAGTGCATTTAATCAGCCATTTGCTCATCTCCTTCATTCAGCATTGGCATTCCTGCAAATTGCACTGTTCCCTTAATCCTCCAATATGGCACCTTTCTTAAGTTTTCTCATTTTTAACCCATCTCCCGCCGCCCCTATCTCCGCCCCTCTTTCAAACACTTCTATAATCGTGGAATACGCGAACAAGTAAAACTCGTTTAAAATTTTCATTAGGACGCAACTGTAAAAACGAGAGCTCAAGTACCAAATTCTCGGAGTACGTACAGAAGAAGCTGCATAAGATAGAAATCCTTTATCTCGAATATCCAGGATACTTGAGCGTTATTTTAGTGTTAATTTCCGTAGATTGCCTCGCTTTCATTGTTATCCTTGCACGAATATAACGGGGGCAAATGCCCTTATTGTTTGCCCGGAATGTGAAGTTCGCAGAGGTTTTAAGGTTCGTCTTCGGTTGTAAATCACCAGTATTTTAAGGATGCCATTGCATTTGACAGCATCATATGTGATTCGTATCCGATTGCAGGCGATTTTTTGTGTCCTTGTTCGTTTCAAATAAATGTATCAATTTATCGGACATTTAATTTAGTGAGAAATGCTTTGATGGTAAAGACTGAGGTATTTTTTCTAGCTTGAAATAACTGTGATTATCGAGAATCGAAGATTATTACATACAGAAAAAAGTTGACAAATGTTCCATTCTCATTCATTTAAATCTAACTAGAATTGACAGAAGTAATTGATTGAAATTTTAACACAAAAACTTTTCGTAGATACCATTTTGTTTAATAAGCCTCCTTGATAGATTTGTGAATGCGATTGTAGGAAATTTGGTGGCCCTAGTATTATCCTGTTTTATTCTTGCCGAGCATCCAGGCACAAAAGCTTTTCTGAAAGGTTACTGAAACTTCAGGGTCAAGAAAATTTGTATGCGGACAAAGCAGCTCTTATGTAGCAAAACGTTGCTATTTTTGGGTTTATTACAATTTTTAATCTAACCGCACTAATACCTACGGGAGCGGTGTTTAGCTAACCAATTATGTCAATATTAACAAAACAATATATAAAAACTTATTCTAACATTTGGCTAACACTTACCTAGTTACACAGTTATATGTAAACCTAAGCCTTCAGTAATATATACTAATATTAATACATTAAAATATGAAAAAGGAATGTTTTTCCTGTAAAGATTCTTCGAACAAAAAACAAAACCAAAATTACTTAAAGTAGTAATATAATAATTGAAACAGTAATATACTCGGCGTCGTATCCAACCTGGCCCGATAGTCCCATAACACACAGATTGGCCGGTGGGACCCAGTATTTGGGTGGAAATAATCACCTCGATTAAATTACGCTGCGCAACCGCTATACACTGTAGGGAACATGACCGTCCTACAACATCAGTCACTGCGCTGCGCGATGCTAGTCGTTCTTCCCTGTTGTCAGTTCCTCGGTCTAATAGGCGACCACCTCAGGCCGAAAGCCTAGCAACCTCCAGGACTCCGTCGATCTTCCTCTTCGTAGATCTGTCTGCCGCAGTAAATATTTTTTGTCGCTTGCTCCTCCATACGGGACTTCCAGGGTATCCCAAATGTTCTCGAAACCCTAAAGAATTTAAGGCAGATTAGGTCATAGGTGTTTGTTTAAGTGCAAAAATGCTTTACAAAAGACGTGCGATCAAAACTTTCGCTTTCGAAAAGCTTTTAATTTAAAAAAAGTCCAAAGCTTTTATGTTAAAAAAGCTTTAAAGCTTTTATTTTAAAAAAGCTTTAAAGCTTTTATTTTCGGCAAGTTTAAAAGCTTTTATTTTTGAAAAGCTTTAAAAGCTTTTATTTTTGAAAAGCTTTAAAATCGTTATTTTCGGAAAGTTTCGAAGCTTTGAAAAACTTCAAGGCTTTTTGTTTTGTTTATTTTCAAAAAGCTTTAAAGCGTTTATTTTCAAATAGATTCAAAGCTTTTATTTTCGAAATGCTGAAGGCATTTATTTTCGGAAAGATTCAAAGCTTTTATTTTTGAAAAGCTTCAAAACTTTTATTTTCATGAAAGCTCAAAGTTTTTCAAAAAGTTCCAAAGCTTTTCTTTTAAAAAAGCTTCAAAGCTTTTATTTTGAAAAGTCTTATAAAAACATGTCAAAAAGCTTTTATTACCCCTTTATTAACTCTTCTGTATTTTCAGGGCCAATATTTGCTTTATTTTTCCTCACTAGCAGGTAATGCAGAGGTAAGATAAAATGCTGAACGGGAAACAGATTTCTGAATAAAAAGCTTGGATGTTTGTTTACTGAAAGTACATGGAATGCATTCGAGCGAAGCCCTTTTTTCGCCATTCGTTATGACATATTTGTGTTCGTTATGCGTTCTGAAGCTTTTCTCAAATAAAGTGTTTTCTTCAGCTACCAAACGTGAAACTTTTAATTTCTGCTTTTGTGAGTGCTAACTTCCCGTGCTCACAAGTCAAATGCATAATCAAAATGGTCAACAGCAAAAAGTATCTACTGCAACACAAAATTATTTTCTACATTTTCTACCTTCGAACGCTGTGTTAGCCCAAACAGAGCTTTTACTTCAGAAGCATGCTTCCCGTGCACTTAGGGCTCTGAACGCTTACATTTCCCACTGGAAAGAATTAATTTCTTATTTTTGCGTGATATCTTTCGTTCACCCAAGCTTAAAGAGAACCTGTAATATTCTTCACTTACGAACGAAACTCTCCACTGAGAAATATATGATCCGATTGTTGTCGAATATTCTGAGATTTTTCGTTTGGGATCAGATCAACCCAGGCTTTGTGCTGGCTCATATACGAGAATAGCTCAAACTTTGATATCTGCGAGACAGTCTTCAACGATTGCAGCAGTATGTGTTCTAGAATTGTGATGCAGCAAACAAAATTGTCGCATATGAAACCAGCATAAGAAATAACCAATAAAGAATCGCTTCGAAAGGAATTCCACGATTCGTCGTCACAGTTGACGCGTTCTTCAATGAAACACTAGGTGAACCGCTTATCGGACTGCTATAAGCCCGTCTCCTTCCATTGTTGCTGTGAATGCACTGCACATCCTGCTTTCATTAGGGAACAGGCAGAACCGAACCCAATGACCATACCGCATTCTCCCGTGTAGGAATTGAAGATGTAACCAGCGTTAAGCTAATGTAAGTTGAGGTCCAGTTGCAACCCCGCGGCGTTTTAGGTTTTCTGTCACCTTTGAACATTCAGACCCAGCTAAAACCCGGATAAAATTACTAGTCTCTTGAATTTAACCGCTGATCTGTAGGATGGTAGCGGCCCCTAAACCCTAGGTTACTGAGGCTGGCATAACAATGTTTTGATAGCAATAAGCTTACAAATTTCATGTTTGTTTATTATTCAAATATTTTTACATCTAGGACGAAATGCTAAAACTGATACATCAACGATTTTCAAACAAACGCGCACACACACAAAAATAATCTCTAATTTATTTCATTTATTGTGAATTCTATTTCGGATCCAAAAAAAGGAAAAAAAATCCCAGAAACTTTTTCATATTTCCTTTTTTTTTGTTGTTGATATAATTTAAATCGATTTCCTTTGTAAGTAAATCTTTCATGGATAAGAAGTTGCTGACTAAGTAGCATTAGTCCTTTCTGGGTCCATTGCCGTTCTTCATCAATTTTTAAATAGAGCTCCATCTATCTGCCATTGGTTCAAGAAGTAACTCGACAAAGGAAATCGGGGCCACCATGGCATTAAAATTCTGCCAACTTACTCCTCAGAGCTGGGCAACAACACAACAACGAGCAACAACGGCGGACAAAAAAAATCCCCGAATGCGAAAAAAGTTTTCCTTCAGCGAATAAATCCTTTTCTAAGTCCTGCTCAAGAAATGTGTTCCAACCAGTTAAACCCAAACAATAGCAAATTTCCCTGCAAGAACTAGAAAAACTTCTTGAATTGAAATTTAAATACAAGAAACTGCACTGAAAGCTTAGGAGCACAAAGTCGCGGAATGGAGCCCGCCAGCCCCAGCGCCCGTGGAACATTGTTCAGAACGGGGGCCGCAGAATGAAGTCTTTTTTAAAAAAAAAAATAAAAAAATAAAGAATCGCTCTCAGTTATAAACTAATTACTTTGTGAACTTCTCCAGAACAAATAACATTTTATCTCAATTAATTAAGACAAGCCGGAGCCTCACTCCTGGAGCAGCGGAGCACTGGGAGCCTTCCGACATGTTCTTCAACTTTGCCCTAGTGAAAAAAGAAGTTAAGACAAGAAAAAAAAATAATTACTCTAAGGCGGGAGGTGGGGGGCTGGGTACCGCGAACAGCACGGAGGACCAAGTTATCGCTCCGGAAATCTTCGTTTGTATCAAAAAGAGGTTTCCTTTTGGCCAACTTCTACTTCAAAGAGGACACGATGAAATGGAACTAGAGTGCGGGCTTGTAATTGGTCTCTGTTGACTCGTGATCGCATTGAATTTGCGGAAAAGCTTAAATAAAGCTGCCGCAAAAATTAAGAACCATCGCCTCCAGAACGTATACTACGTCCAGGCATCGGCGGCTACACAATGGAAAATTAAATTGTTGTGTACTTCTAAGAGTCCTTAGAAAACCTATTCACCATGGCCATGTATACTGTAGATACAGTGTCGCATTCCATTTCAGAAACCTCCAGGGATTCTTTGTTTTCGGCGCTTTTTATGTACCCAGTCATTACACAGGGTGCGCATTCAATAGGGAGAGCGCCCCATTTTTTTGATTCAATGGCTACTTTCATTCCTTTGTTTCTTATTTGCGGAGATAAGCCTGACTGTTTTGTACGTAGGTATACCTCTGTGTAGAAGGCCTTATTCATCAATTTCGGGGAAACGAATCGAGCTGCTAAAAATAAATTCTGGAACATCACTAAAAGCCTCAAAATTTTGCAGGTAAATTTAATTTAAAGTTGACTAAAAAGCGCAAGTGGCGGACTTATTTAAAATCTCAGACAGAGAAAGAGAGAGAGAGAGTGTGTTCTTGTAGCACATATGTGCGGCTAATTAATTAAGATAAGATAAAAACTACATTCTCTCAAAACAAGCTGGCCGTCGAAGGCTAAGAGCAAACGATCTCCATTGTCCGAGCACGATTTTAATTTATATGAAGAGGTGAATGTTCTACCTAGAACCTAGGAGAAGAATTTGTTCAATAATGCCACTTACCATTACACATGAGCTCTCTAGTCAATTCAGCAAGTGTGATTCATCATATCTCCTGCAATAACTCAACTGTTTCAGATCTGCCAAGCTGATAATATTCAAAACTCCCCAGTGAAGCATCCCCAACCTGGAAAACTGGTGGAGGAACTGAAGTTGGATGAACAAGAATGGCGCTCAGGAATCATTTGCAGATAATATTCCCCCTATGGTTCTTAAAAAATGTGTCTCCCTTTGGCTAAACCTCTGCGCAAACTCTACGCCCTTTCATACTCCTCCGTAGTTTTTCCTAACTCCTGGAAACTGGCCCATGTTCAGCCTGTACCGAAAAAAGGTGACTCTAGCAACCCCTCTAACTACCGCACAATAGCAGTTCCTTCTATTCTCTCCACAATCATGGAGACAATAGCCGCGTTCCAAAATTCGAGCAAAGTTCTCGCAAGCAATTGGCCTACTCGTTCCTACTTCTCAACAAAGACATGAGTAGAGAGAGAAGCCAACTGCTTGCGAGAACTTTGCTCGAATTTTGGAACGCATCTAATAATAAATAGGAAGCTTATGGAATATTTCGACTGCAACCAAATACAAGCAGTACGGCTTTAGATCTAGAAGATCTACTGGCGACCTTCTTGTATGCCTAACTGTACACCTCTACCAAAGCATTCATCGTTTTGGCGAATCCAGCCTGGTTGCTCTCGATATCTCCAAGGTCTTTGATAGAGTATGGCACCCCGCTCTATTGACTAAACTCCAAGCTATTGGTATTGACTTGCTTCTAAAGAACTGGATTGAGAGTTTCCTTTCTGACCGCTCAATCGAGGTAGTATTGGATGGCGTTGAATCTAATCGCCACACCATCTCTGCAGGTGTTCCCTAGGACTCAATTCTATCACCAGCTCTCTTCTTAGTTTTTATAAATGACCAGCTCTCAATCCCACCCAACTCACTTTACAGCTTTGCTGACGACAGTACTCTGCGTTACTCGTATAGCTTCGAAAATGCAAGACAAGCACGTGTCAGACCTTGTCTTCATGACCGTGAACTTTTGTCCTTTTCAATCAACAGGGATATAAATCTGATTCTAGATTGGGGCCTCAAGAATCGTGTTAAACGATGTACTGTCTCTTCTCTAACCAAACGCAATCCACAATTCCTCCCGTTTCAGTGGACGGTCTAGAACTGACGGCAGCACCATCTCTCAATGGCCTAGGCATACTTTAACTGAAGATCTGCGTTGGAATAAACACATATTCCAAATCGCTAAACAAGCATCACAATGCTTGGGACTTCTTTGAAGATGCAATTTCCTCCTTCAGCCATCGGCCAGGGCTATAATCTACAACACCTACATTCGGCCCCCTCCTAGAATTCAACTCCCATATCTGGGAAGGTGCCCCGAGTACCACCTTAGCGTGGCTGGACAAGGTGCAAAACCGCGCTCTCCAACATATTGGCGATTTGCTCCTCAATTGATTCATTAGGCCACCGCAGGTATGTAGCAGCTCTGGTGAAATTCTACCGCATCTACCCCAACGACTGTTCCACCGAAATATATTACCTCTTGCCTCCACGGCAATGTTTTTCCCGCAACACACGACTAGCTCTTTCGGCTCATCCCCATTGTCTACCGCCCTTATTTTCACGCAGACATCAGTCTAGAAATTCGTTCTTTTCGAGAACAACTCGACTGTGGAACAAACTCCCACAGTCAGTATTCCCGAAATCCAGGAATTCAAACGCAAGGTTTATCGCCATCTCCTCTTGCACACCCAGACTCCCCTTAACCTGTCTTATTTTCTCTCTATCCTTCGAGCTAAGCTTACTATCTGACATCTGACCATGGCGTGAACGACATGGCGGACTGGTAGTACAAAGGGTGATACCTGAGCTTAGACTTACACATAAAAAAGAAGATGTTATGTCATGCGATAAACCTCCAATTCTCCAAGACAGTCATGGATAACCATCGGGCTTTCCCAAAAAGAGAAAAATATGGATGTTGCTTTAATAAGAGCCTTGGGTTAAGAAATGGAACATATAAAAGGGCCTTTGGACAGGCCATATAACACGTTATACTACCGTACGGACCAAGGTTAGCCAAGATCTGGTATCCTGGTTAAAAGGCACATTACAGTCATACACAGGTATGCCCTATCTTTAGTTCTAAGGATATCACCGTAGTTAGATTAGAGATAACAACAGCTCTAAAAACAAACAGAGCCAACTAGGTAGTAAGATGCGGGGTCGAGCGGGCAGAGTCACTATTCGGTTTTATCATAAATTCAAACTCAGCAGTGTGTAACTTTGGCAACACCCCAAACTTACTTTTCCACAGCACGAGGATTTCCACGTTTGGGAGGTAGTCCTGAACAGTGAAACATTCAAAATAGAAAGTATCGTATCAGTATCAGATCAAGTTTGCTCCGGTAGATACACTTGAGGGTAAACGTACAGGTTGAAGCTCCTCAATAGTATATAGTAGAACTCGTCCAGAAGCAAAAGCATTTACTGGAAGAAGTTCAGTCAGGTCTTAAAAGAGAGGCCCTCTAGAGACGACTGTCGACATGAAAAGATAGACCTGATAGATACAATCAAAGATTGGAGTAACCATAGGCGTACCCAGGATTTTTTTCGCAGTAAGTATGGCAAAAAAAAATTCATTAAACAGCAAAAATGAATTTTTATTATTAATAATATATTATTTATTTGATTTTTTTAATAACATGAACCGAGGGTATGCGATGAAAGTAGCATAGCTATATCACTCCGCGCGCATTGACGTTATCGGTTGTGGTTTCGGGAGGTGAGCTTTTAAGAATTTCGAGGTGTCTTGGATATGAGCTTTTAGCGGAGTCGGACAAGCAAAACGCAAGGAATTGTTTCCAGTCTCAAATTTTTTTTTTAATATGTTAGTGACAGCGAATACTATACGAAATGGAAATTTTCTGCCTCTCGCAACCGCCGCTACGTAAATTATGGGCCATTTTGTGAAAAAACTACCATTTTGGTCGTTATTTCTAAATATAGATAAGAATTTCTCGGAATGTGTAGGTCCAAAAACAGCGAAAAAATTGAGGCTATTTGTTATGATATTGGCTCTCAGCGGTTACAAAATTCAATTTTAATCTGCACACATAACCTCAAAAAAAATTAAAAACTGGGGAAACTGCTAAATTTTGGATTTTTATTTCTAACTTCGGATGTTTTAAGTAAAATTTGATGAAATTTTTAGAACTTATACTTTAGAACACCATCTTTACGAATTTTCATCCTTCTATGTGCAGTTGTTTTCCTGTAAACAAATAGTGAAAAAACGTGTTTTGAAAACTTTGGAAGCCATTTGCAAGATCACCCTTGCACCTAGCGACCTCTAACAGGGCTTATTTTTTAGAGAATTTCATAACGAAGAGCTTTCCCAAGCATATGTTATACTAAAAGTTAGCGGGAACGGAGCTATTGAAAGAAATATAAAAAAAGTGCCTATTTTATTCACAATAACCTAATTAAAAAGTTATGCGGTCAACCAATTTGTGGGCAAACTTAGGGTGTTTAACTACACCCCAAAACGAAGCGATTCCAACAATAATCTCTCCTATGGGCCAAAATTTCAATGAAAATGCCTCACCGAGTAGCCTATTGGATTGTTTATGACTAATATTCAACAACAATGACTTCTACCATATAAAGAAAAGTGTTCAATATTGTACGAGGGTCGTCTCAAAAATAAGTTCCACTATACTTTTAAACCCGTGTCGTTGGCGGGAAAAGCCTGGGAGTCTCAGGGAATTCGCGTGTAGTGGCAGCACTGTAAAATTGCTATGCCCGTGCGTCGATCGATCCGACAGACAGGCTTCAGCCACTATTGAGACTCCACTCGCTCCTACCGCCAAAACACAAAATAAAGCGAAAGTGGTGGAATCCGCGGGGAAATGGCAAACTTTCTGTTGAGATTCCAAAGGGGTGTTGTTGATCAATTACCTTTTGTGGGGTGTTGCAACAACTCAGATAGGCGATCCAAAACAAAAGAAGAGAAAGTTGGCAAAAAACCGTCCTATCGCTCTGCTGAATCCAGAAAAAATACTTCATTTGGAACGAGTTTTATTCCAACGAGTTTATTAGATATTAGAAAAACTAATCAATTTAATGTGCTTGTGACCCTTAGCCCAAGTCTTTCCATTTAATCAAAAAAAGGCTTGACCGAATGCTATGAAATTTTATTTTATGCGCCGATCGGCACCTCAACAAAGTCGTTATCATATTTGATACGCGCGATATTGGGCAGGTACAAAAATCACGAACTTCGTTCAAACAAAAAAACGGCTCGACGGATTTTTATGAAAATATTTTCAGATTATAACTTCGGTAATACGCGTTGATCGGCAGCTCAATGAAGTCAATATCATTTTTGGGTCGCGCGATATCGTGCAGGTACAAAAATCACTTACGTCGTCTTAACAAAGAAACCGCTCGACCGAATTTTATGAAAATCTTTTCAGATTGTAACTTCGATAATACGCTACGACCGGGACCGATCGGTATCATTGTTGGTTCGCGCGAAATCGTGCAGGTATAAAAATCACTTACGTCGTTTTAACAAAAGAACGACTTGACCGAATTTTATGAAAATCTTTTCAGATCGTATTTCAGTTAATACGCTTCGATCGACACCTTAACGAAGTCGGTATCTTTTTTGGTTCGAGCGAGATCGTACAGGAGAACATAACCACATACGTACGCACACACACACACGAATACTTCTTCTCAAATTTTTGCTTAAAATGCTATTGGGACCTTGAAAAATGAAAATACGTTGAAAATTACGATTTCGATTTTCGGACCGATTACCACAACTTATAAACTGGGAAGTTAATAAGAGGGCGGCAAAATTTTCTTCCGCCCCGGGCTACTGACACCCACGCTACGCCACTGGTTCTACCCTACCAACTTCCAGTATAATAAGTCATCAAAGACAAAATTTTGTTTTTTTTAACAAAAATGTCAACTTCAACTACCAGTTTCTCCAAAAAATACGTAGTTAATCAATATTTTTTTTCGTCAGTTTCCTATGACTCATGCCTGGACATTTTTGTATTACGGCCTTTACTTTTGAAGATATTAGCAAATTTTGATGTTAACGTTGACTTTATTCGGTACTTTTCGACAAAGCTTAGGTCAAGGGCGGATCTAGAAAAGTTTTTAGGGGGGGCGATCAGAGAAATAAAAAATTTTAAGGATATTTATTATTTGTAATGTTTATATGTCCATGAACTTGTGAATATTTATTTAAAAGTACACTGTTTGAATGTTTCTACTTCGGGATATGTCTAAGAAATAAAATGAAATCCGAGTGAAATGAAAAGAGGTTGAGGCTGTAAATGCACATTTATCTATAATGCTTTGAAAAACCATTTTTATGCATGTTCGTGAATTACAAAAATTTACTACTAGGTATATTTCTCATAAAAAAACTTTTATTTTTTTTACTTTAAGGGGGGCGATCGCCCCAATCGCCCCCCCTGTGGATCCGGCCCTGGCTTAGGTGAAAAAGCACTAAAAAAGAACCAAAAAGGCCAATTTTAACATCAAAATTGCTTATAATTTCAAAAGTAAAGGCCGTAGCATAAAAATGGCCCAAACATTATTCTCACTTATTGATAAAATATTTACCTTAATATACTTAAAGTATCAAAAATTCAAAAAGGCTATAGTCAAACACTGTCCAGTGCTTGTTAGAAAGAATCTCATAAACCTGCTTCGAAATTTATCGCTTTTGAAGAGATGGCACTTTACTCCTTTTGTTCTAGTAAATCCCACGAGACAATTTAATATTAAGCAATAACGAATATGATTCCGGATACGGATTAAATTCGCAGTTTTATTGCAGCGCAGTAAAAAGTTTAAACTATTTTCGCACTAGTTAGCTAATAGGGTGCTTATATGACGGCTATAAAGAAAATCATCCTTTCGCTTGAACGTTCGAGGAAGAACTAATCGCAAATCAGGTCCTTAAAAACGATATTTTTAATGTGTAGTTGGTGGTAATGCAGTTGAACATACCTAAGAAAGCATTATAACTTAGGACAAACTTGGTCAGCATCTATCTAACAGACATCGTTACACTTGGTCTCTTACTTTAAGTATTTACCTAGGGCAAATTGAAAATATTATTTCCCCTAGATTTCAAGTCAGAGTCCTGTGACTAATGACTAAGATTAGGTTGTACATTAACCCTCAGCCATATCTAAATTCACTGCAATAGCGAAAAGATATAAATTCCAGCATTAAGGATTCACCTCCTTCACATCCGCGGCACTCGAGCATTATTTTACATAAAGTTTTTGGTCGAAATCCGATATGTGAAACACAATTTGAATGCAAATAACGAACCGAAAGTAGCTGGGAAAAAAAAATAATCCAAGACGAGCTGCACTCGGATCGTTTGATGTCTAGCAACAAACATGTCCTTTGTAGCATGTCCTTAGAGATATTTCAATTACTCTGCAAATATTCACCCCCATCATATTAGCATTATATCAGGCAATATGAATAATGTCAAATACACATGAATGCAAAGGACTTGATATCCATTAACTTGAAATGAAATCCAGCCCGAGAGCAAGAATGACCATGGGGTCAAGCCGTTGCCCCCCGCACACACAGGCATCCGGATGTGGGTATTATATCCTGTTTTTTTTCTGCTGCTGGTTATGCTCCTGCTCCTCCTCGGCTGTGAGTTGTGAGTCCTTTTCGTGTGCGTTTTTTTGCCTCATATTTTTCGAGCGCACCACGGTGTAGAAAGTAGATAAAGTGGATGATTTGTGGACACGAGTCATACGCAATTTATTTTACAACTTTATATACAGCTTTTGAAAGGAAAGCTCCTGAGGACCCACCCACCCAGCGCCTGCCAGACGGACATGTATGAATGGGAGTGGGCTGCTGGGCATGCCACCCCCCAGACGAGAAGGGCTGCTCCTCTGAAGCGCTGAATACTACTATTGAAGATATCAGAAGCGAAGAAACCGGGCTTGCCAAGAAGGACCCGTGGATGGGTGTCTAGGGGGTAGGGGAGCTGCATAGCGAGAAAAAAAACCTCGACGTTTTGTCAGTATGAACGGGGGCAAAAAGGATACACAGGACTTGAGAAAAATGAGCTTTCAGATAAAACTTGAATTGGGCTGGGATTTCTGTTTGCCGCGATGCTTTTCTTCATTTTATCTTATTTTCTCTCGTTTTTGTTTGGCCTCAAATGAATTCTTTCGAGGATTTTTAAGGACTTTGGAGTTCATAACGTGTTCGGGGATTCCTTTTCTCTAGGACGATTTCATTTTTGCTAACTTTTGCACACACCCCCGCCGCCGCTTGATATTGAGTTTGCTCAAGTCATTATAAGTAGCCGAAGATTTGATGAGAAACGATATATCACGGCGTTTTGTTTTCGATGAATTGAAAGATTTGATATGGGACCAATGCCTGTCATAAAGGGATGCGGAAGGCATTTTAGTTATTACGGAATTTTTATATATTTTTTTGTTTTCTTCGTTTTGTTGTTGTTGTTGTTGTTTTGTATTCGTTTTCTTCTTTGTCATCTATCCATTTTGCTTGGATGATTGTTGTTTTCTCTCAGCACCACTGTCTTCAGGTGTGGAACACAAGAGACAACAAAAGATGGGGGGAAGCCGATAAATTGGATAATAAATCAATGAAATTCTTTTTCCTTTTCACAAAAATAAATTTATTTTTTGAACTTGCTTAGAACATCTAATAAGAACTTTCTGAAGCGTTTCCTTTTGTAAAGTAAATAAATTTTTATATCAAACGATTTATATATATTTTTTTTCTTCTTTTTCGTTTATCTTTTTTTGTTATGTATAAAGAAGACAATATTTACTTGGAAATGGAGGGCGATGTAAACCGTTGAAAAGGTTAAATTTGTTTGATAGCAAAAAGTTACTTTTGTAATTGACAATAATGTGGAGAAATTCTAAAGTTTTGAGGGAATTAAGTGTAATTCAAGAAGATTTTATTTCTTTGCTGTGTTAAGATTTAGAATAAGTAAAAGGAAACCCATGCGAATCATTACATTAAAAGGTTATCATAGATTTTACTGAAAAATAACCACAGTAGTTTTATTTCTTATCCGTTTTCTTTCAGTGAAGTATCGGAGAACACAAAACAAAATTTCATAATATCTCTATAATAAACACGTATGCCCCAACAGAAGAAAAATCGGAGGAAGAAAAGAACGAATTATACCCGAATCTAATGATAGTATTCGACCATCCGGCGTTGATAGGGGTTGGGGCACCCGACTACTATCTCAGAGTGTACCGGCACAATGGAGCTCCTTGCTGGTGACAGCAAGGCTACTGCCATCGTGCTTGGGTAAACATAAAAAATTTAGAAGACTACATCCTCCCTAGTTTCCTAAATGGTTTTAGGGGATGCTAAACCGGCCACACGGTTTACGCTAGCTCGCCGGTGGGGGCGTGGGGTTGTGTGACCGGGACACTACACCTATGATTCACCACTTACCTATTGTTTAAAAGGGATATCTCTTCATATCATTCTTTTCCTAGGTTAGCCAAAGCGATTCATCGCTGGACGTTTCCATCGACCTGGTGGACCTGTAAATGTTCAACGCGACTTTGAGAGGACCCTGGAGAGAAAGCACAACCCAACCATCCTGGACAATTTATCCCCTTAGGCTGTCATGCCTAGTAATACTAGTGGGGTTAAAGAAAGTGACAACAAATATATTTTAAAATAATTACAGTATAGTACAATTACTCAACAACAAAACAGAGGTAAGTTTGCTTTAACTAATAGATGTAAATCAAACAACAAATACTCCTATAATCTAGGTAATGTGGACACAGCCAACTATTACCACCAAATAATAACGTTAATGCAACAACGGAAGGAAACAAATCAATCGTCGCGCTGGTACCAGTCGAGGATTCCTTTCTTTCGTACAACACCAAACCGGAAGATAAAATTTATAACTAAGGGCGTGTACTAAAGTAAAATAGTAACTAGATTATATGTTAAGAAATTGTTAAATATAAGAGTATAATAATTATGGTATGAATATATAATTATTTGATAAGTATTGTAATATATGTAATTAGTGGATATTACAATTTCCTTTGGTGTGATAATTAAATAGTGTATTTGAGAAAATATTTGGGGGGAATATACATTTAGTTAAAAATTTGGATGTATATGACTTAATTCCCAAAACTAAAGGTACAATACTCCAAACAAAACGAATGTTGTTATTGTGATGCCGTATAATTCAAAATTGTCATATACTGAATATCATTAATATGTATGTTCATATATTTAGAAATATTTTTAGGGTTAAGCGATATATTTAAAAATTGTTTATATATTTAATAAAGTTACTATATAAATAAGTAAAAGTGTAAAATTAACCAATAATAAACGTGTAAGTATTTGATTATAAGATAATCTAATTAACAAGGATATATCTTTGTATATTTGTATGCATAACCCACGAAGAATGACTTAATACTATAAAAAACCGTACCTTACACTTTCCCCACGGTTTGGTTACCGGATAACGCACGCCTTGCCTCCTGTACCCTGATACTGCGAGCTGGGTTAATGCCAAACACCGCGGTCCAGCGTTAGCGGGATTACTCCACCGACACCCTTCAGAGCAAGGATGGGAAGAACCTCCTGCCTCGTCAGTAATTCACAAAAGTTATTGTTCACTTAGGTTTTTCTAGATTATGCTATTGATTTTATTCTAGTTTTTTTTTTGTTTTTGTGATAGGGCAAAATGCCATTCGGATTTGACTTCACCAGATCAAAATTATACCCAATCAGATGTCAGATCGAGAACACTTCCCAAAAAAATTAACATTTATTGACCTGTGTAATTTAACTTCAGTTGGTGATGGTGAATATGGCCGAGTTGATACGCTGTTATTAGACTCCTGGTTTACTGACGTAAATGCTTTTCGACAAGGGCCGTACCTTGCTGACCCTAAATAAAATTCTTACATAACTTACAATATCTCACGCCATAGGATAATTCTAAAGCAATCTCCTGATTATTTGGCTTCTGATGATCCAATATATGTGCACTTCTTTAGACCAAATATATGGAATGCAACCCGGGTCCAAAGATTCCGCAACTGAAATATAAGCAGGTAAATGCCTTCCTTCGTCGAGCTTCCTTTTTTATATATGTATGCCAGCAGGAAACAATGCGTGTATCACACCGAAAGTTCATAGACCGAACTCTATAAAATGTACTCAGGAATTTATGCGATGTAACGCAGTTACTGTTAATTATAAACTTTTTCCATGAATTAATTTCGAAACTTTTTCTTATTGTTTTTAAAAAAATCACGCACAAGATTCCTGGAACCCCAAAAGCTAACAGACTTCCTTTTCATGCAATCTAAATCCAGACTCTATGCGATCACGAATATCTCCAGCCTCGTTCTTACTAAATTCCCATCCAGACTCTATGCGATCACGAATATCTCCAGCCTCGTTCTTACTAAATTCCCATCCAGACTCTATGCGATCACGAATATCTCCAGCCTCGTTCTTACTAAATTCCCATCCAGACTCTATGCGATCACGAATATCTCCAGCCTCGTTCTTACTAAATTCCCATCCAGACTCTATGCGATCACGAATATCTCCAGCCTCGTTCTTACTAAATTCCCATCCAGACTCTATGCGATCACGAATATCTCCAGCCTCGTTCTTACTAAATTCCCATCCAGACTGTCAAAAATTTTCATTTTTTTTCCAGAACAAAAAAACTATTTTTTTTCGACTACTAGAATTTAAAAAATTTTTCCCAAAATTTTTTGTGTGAAGTAATTTTATTAATTAAGCCTGAACTTTCCGATAGATGGAGGACCATTAAAAGGGAGAAACTTTCGGTAAATAACCGACCGTTACATACCCTCGGGTCCACAAGGCCGACTTGCGAGGCAGTGAGGAGCCGAAAAAAAACGGAAGGTTTTTCAGCCGTACGACTTAGTGGTTGGCGCCCATGTGTGGCTCGTCTCACACCCTGAGATTCAGAGTCTCATGCCACAGCTGCAGAGCTAGCCGGGCATCCAATATCTAAAGCGTTATCCATAAAAATCGGTGAGAATTTAGTCGTGCTGTCAGAATTAAAATTTTGAGAGATGGTCAGTCTGTCGAGTCTCTCGGAGTGTAAGTCTGGAATTACGGGGATCCGGCGGTAGGCAATACCACATTGTCCCCCTCCGGGTCTCTACAATCATCCAGACCTCCACGTCGAACCGGTCACCTGTCGGTCCATCGGGTCAGTCTCCAGCAATACCACATTGTCGTTAACCAAACCCCGATGGATCGCCCGGACCACCATTCGCCGAGAGTTGTTCTTCAGACTGAACGAAAATCAAAGAGGTATACCATCCGCTAGGGAAGCTACCTAAGCGGATTAAGGCACCCTATTAATAACCAGTGAAGCCGGCGAGATGCCTTCTTAGGGCTACTCCGAGGAGCGTTTGCTTCGAGGACAATCAGGGACGTATGTCTTTAGCGTGATACACGCCTATGCTCTTACCAGCCAAATCCTCCAGCTCGTACAAGCTAGTTCCAATTTCTCTTCGTATCCGAGCTTTCACGAACTTGGGCGCCAGTTTGGCACTGAAACGTCCAACTCTGTTACTCACCCAGAAGGTTCTCCGGAATACCTCATCCCCAGGGCGAAAACTGCCCACACGGCATCGTAAGTTGTACCGGGAGGTATGCCTGGTGTGCGCGGCGGCTAAATTTAGCGTGACCCGCTCACGTATTTTCTGCAATTTGTCCGTCAAGGGCAAGAAAGCGATGTCACCCTCCTGGAAAACGTTCAGTTTCTTCAGGACGGGATAAGCTGATCCGTGCAGGATCATATGGCTACCAAAAAGGGCCTGATACGGTGACATGCCTATCGCCTCGTGGTGGGCACTACGAAGAGCACATTCAATGGACGAGAGATGTCTATCCCACTCACGATGATCCTCCTTTAAGTACGCCCTAATGGCGGCTAGGACTGATCGATTCACCCGCTCTGAAGCGTTAGGGTGAGGCGAATATACTGCAGTGCGCACATGACGCACGCCGTAGTCATTCAGCAGTTTAGCAAACTCTTTGGAGGTGAATTGCCGACCATTGTCGGAGAAAATGGTTTCAGGAACTCCAAAGGTGTGAAAAATAGTTTGCTCGAGGAACTTGACGGCCACCGCCGTGGTCTCAGCGGACACGGGGTGCAAGAAGGCAAACTTAGTAAAGGCATCCAAGACGACAAACACTGCTGTGTGGCCTTTCTTCGATCGGGGGTAAGGACCCAAGAAGTCTACGTAGAGAAATTGAAACGGCTTCGAAGCATCCATGGGGTTACCCATAGGTGGACGAAGTACTGAACTGGGGGCTTTGGTGGTCTTGCAGATCTCACAGTTGGCGATGAATTCCCGCACCTGTTTGGACATGCCTGGCCAAAAGTACTTACATCTTAGACGGTTTAGAGTTTTCCCTACTCCGCCATGAGAGGTTTGAGGTGGCAAGTGAGCCGACTCGATCAGAGGCGTGGTCAGTTCCGTTGGGACCCACAATTTCCACGTTAAGTCGTCAGCCACAGAGTCTCCAGTACGTGGGGAGGTACGCTGGAATACATACCCATCTTCAACTCGCAGGTCTGGTAAGTGCGGTGAGGCTTGCCTGATTCGTTCAACCAGACGAAGATAATCAGGGGATTTGAAGGACGTGGCATTTAAGTCCACGTCGAAACACAGGGACAGATCGTCAACGCAGTCCATGCGTGACAAGGCATCGGGAACCACATTGTGGGTGCCTTTGCGATGTTCGATCGTAAAATCGAACCCCTGAAGCTTAAGACTCCACCGGGCTAAACGTCCGTTGAGCTCCTTCTGGCCCATGAGCCACTTCAGGCTTGCATGGTCAGTAATGACTGTGAAAGCCTGTCCCTCCACATAAGCTCTAAACTTTTTTATACTCAGCACGGCTGCGTAGCACTCGAGCTCAGTAATGGTGTAGTTTCGCTGTGCTCCGTTCAATTTCTTGGACATATAAGCAATCGGATGTTCTCCTCCATCCATGTCCTTTTGAAAGAGCACACTACCTACACCAGTTCTGCTGGCATCGCACTGAATATAAAAAGGTTTAGAAAAATCTGGAGTGACTAGAAGAGGAGCTTCCGTCATCAGCTTTTTCAAAGTCTCGAACGCCTGCTGGGCCTCATCATTCCAACTAAAAGTTTTTGTCTTCAAACAATCCGTGATTGAGGAAGCCACGCTAGCATAATTGGGGATGAAACGCTGATACCATCCGGTCATACCCAAGAACCTCCTAGTCTGCTTATGAGACTTCGGAGTCGGGAATTCCGTGATGGCCGTCACCTTATTAGGATCGGTTTTCAGTGTCCCATCACCAATTATGAAGCCGAGATACTTGACTTCAGTCACGCAAAATTTGCTTTTAGCCAGATTGAGTGTCAACCCCGCACGACGGAGACAGCTGGCGACTTCGTCCAAAAGCTTTAAGTGGGAGTGAAAGTCCGGTGAAACTATGAGCAGGTCGTCCAGATAGACAAAGACGTTCTCACGTAAATGTCCAGGAATGCTCTTGTCCATCAAGCGACACATGCGCTGTGGGGCATTACACAAGCCGAAAGGCATGACTGTAAACTGGTACAGGGGACGACCGGGGACAGTGAAAGCTGTCCGCTCTCGCGACTTCACCTCTAAGGGAATTTGCCAGAAAGCATCCTTAAGGTCCAAACTCGTGATGAACTTGGTGTCTTGAAGACGACCAAGAAGACCATCGATGTGTGGAAGGGGATAGGCGTCTTTGACAGTGACACTGTTGACCTTGCGAGAGTCAAGACACAGGCGGACCTTACCTGGTTTGCGAACTAACACCACTGGAGAATTCCAGGGACTGTTCGATGGCTCAATCACCCCCAAAGCCAACATCCTGTCCAACTCGCCATACATCAAATGTTGAATAGCGGGTGAAACAGGATAATGCCTCTGCTTAATGGGAACTGAGTCACCAGTGTCTATCGTGTGTTCTTCCAGGTGGGTCTTTCCCAGTCCTAAGACATCGAAAGAGGGAAACCTGGCCTTGACCCGCTCCAACTGCTCGCTTTGCAAGGACGTTAAGTCGTGCATGTTAGTAGACGCAGTTGAGGCGTTTAACTCGCAGACTAATTGGGGAGCGATGCTGAAAAGTTTCCAAAAATCGATCCCTAGATACAGTCTCTGGCTGAGACTGGGCACCACATAGATAGTCATATCACGGGTCCGTCCTCCACAGGAGACCGGAACCCGGATGTAACCGCAAATTCTTTGTGAAGCCCCGTCAGCAGTTTGCAACGCAGTGTGCAAAGTGTAGACTGTCACTTCGGGATGATTGGCTAGAAAGGATTCAGCATCTCTTCCCAGACAGCTGATACTAGCGCCACTGTCCAATAAACCATTCACCTCATCATTAAGTAAGGTGACCTTAGTAAAAGGACGAGGATCTGACAAGTCAGAGATGAAAGCAGAAACAAGTTTCTGCGAAAGATGTCGCTTCTCCTTAGCTCGTACTCTAATTTGGGGAGGGGTATGCCGAGAATGCAGGGAGTCCACAAAAGGTGGCTCCGAAAAGATGCGGGCACGAGTGGAGATATATCTCTTCCAACGGGAAATAAAGGAGAGTCTGACCTCCTCGGAGGGAAAAGATGGAAGAGCCTCAGTTGACGTAAAGTCGCTGATGGTAGACGTAGCAGGTATATATGAAGTGGACGAGGGAATAACGGGCGAGCTTAGCTCGGGCGCGGACTCCCGTATGGTCTCGCACCCCTGCTCCGGTTTCCCTGGCAGGTGGGACAGACTGGGGTCACGACTCCTGGCTTGCCACACTTGTAGCAAAACAGGCCACGAGTCTCAGATGGGCAGTCCATAAAAGGATGACCCTGTTGCTGGCAATTCCAACAACGGAAAGGTCGCGGGTTCGCCGGGAACTGACGCGGCGCGGTCATCTCATCTACTCCTTGCGGGGATACGTCCGGTGGTAATGAATTCGATTCATTCATTGTCGAATAGTCAATCTCGTGTATTTGTCGATCGGGCCTTCGTTCCAGACGTTTCTGCCTATGCCAGCGTTCAGCTCGAACGCAGACTTCCCGCAAGTCATGCATGGTTGTGAAACGTTGTCCTATCACTACTGACCCTAAAGGTGCGTCCAAATTCTGCAAGATTATGTCCACCAACTCCACCTCCGGCATTGGATTGGACATTCGATTATACACCGACAATATTTTTGCGACATATTCATCATAGGAATTGCCATGTTGTCTCAGTTCTAAGAGCCGTTTGATCAGCTCAAAATCTGATTCGCGACTCCTAAACTGTCTTGTGAGGTGAAGCTTCACCCCTTCCCAATCTGGGTCACGGACTTGGCGGCGGAACTGGGACCAGTACCAGTCCTCGGCTCGGCCTGTGAGTAAAGCCGAAATATTTCGACATAGTTCAGTCTGGCTGACCCACTCGTCGCGTGCCCTCAGCTCCAACCGGAACAAGAATTCTTCTGCCGACAGCGCAGGGTTATCACCGGAAAACTTGATGTTCCAGGTTGTAACTGGAGACTTGCGGCGATAGGATCCGGTTGACGCTTCCCTTCTGCTGTCGGTATGTACGGGCTCAGCCGGGGGATAGTGTCGATCGATACAGGGGGGTATCGGAATCCCCGCAGCCCGCTGTTGGGCCCGCAGTGCCTCTAGTTCCCGTTGTACCTGTTGGAGTTGTTCCTCCGTGGTGGGATCGTTTGCTTCAGAAAGTGACGACTCATCAGGGTCGATGTGTGATTCGCCTGGACGGTCGCTTTCGCCAGTGGCGAGAGCGGTTTTCTTTCCGCCTCTCAATTCCATTTATATGACGTATTACCAAGAAATCCGAAAATGACTATGAATGGGGACGTCTTCGGGATGCTATCCACTTTATAAACGATACCCGTGCAAGATAGGGGCACTACACTAGCGCAAAAATTACAGCAACAACCGATACACAAAATAGTATTTCTCAACAATCTAACCAATAATTAACAAAAATGATGACCAAGTCGGTAGTACTACTACGGTACTTGTAGATATACTAATGAACAAAAATTCCGTAAGTCGACTAACAATAGTTATGCTACTCGCAATAATCAAAACCGTACAATAGCTGAGAAAAATTAAAGTGTAAAATAGTTTTTATTTGTTTCTGTCAATGTGTGTTAATTCTCCAGGATGGTTGAGGCAAAACAATCTCTCTCTCCAGGACTCTCGGTGGCCGAGGTCATCGATGTCAGTCGGTGGTAGCTATGAGACACAGCCAGCACCGAGTGCCATCAACAACGCCGGAAGCACCACACGTCTTCATCCACTTGAACGACATGAAGAGTCTACCTCCACATAAAAACAAGGAAATCTTCTTCGAAAATAATAAAAATTTTAATTGGATTCCGCTGTCCAACCACAACTGAGCTACACTACGGAAAATCAATCAGCAGTGGGGACAGACTGGAGAGAACAATAATAAAAGCACAAGGAAGGAGCCGGATGTCCCTCAATAAAAGTCCACAGGGCGCAAGTGATTAGCCAGACGGTTAAGCCTGTGCGGCCTCATAGAGGTTCACCTGAAGTGACCCCATCCATTACCATATTTCGACCAATTGTCTAAAATGAAAGAAAAGAAAAAGAATTTGAGAGGACTGACTGGATTAAAGATGTCCACGGGGCGCAGTGGGCAGGCGATAGCACGCCTGTTACCTCAGCCGGTTAAGCCCGAGTTACAACTCAAACGTCCATCAGTAAAAAGTAACAAGGATCCTGTCCACTGAACGAAGCACTGGCAGGCGGTATGACGCCTGATACTCAGGACGACGAGCAAAAACACAGGACAAAAGAACTCCAGACTCAGCCTTCACCCATGGCCAAGCGGTCATACGCTTGTTAGCCAGCGGTGCCGGTAAGCCTAGTTCAAAGATGCCTAAAGCGAAGAAGATAACATGATGCGGGATAATCGAAAAGTGAAAGCAAAGTAAAATTCACACTGAATTTAGACAAAAGAGACGAATCTGAAAAAAAAAGAGGCAGTGGTGGTGAACCATAATCAAATATAATTTTAACAAGTTAACAGAATTTGGCCGCCATTTATGAAATAAATGGGCGCCGGGGTTTAATATTAAAAACTAGTGATCCGAATCGTTGCCATGAAAGCATTCGTAGGGTTCCATTTTATGTAATAAATGGACACCGTAATTTAAATTCGAAACTAGTTTGCCGAAAGCGTTAACAGGTAAGCAGACGTTGGGCGCCATTTATGTACCGGCACAATGGAGCTCCTTGCTGGTGACAGCAAGGCTACTGCCATCGTGCTTGGGTAAACATAAAAAATTTAGAAGACTACATCCTCCCTAGTTTCCTAAATGGTTTTAGGGGATGCTAAACCGGCCACACGGTTTACGCTAGCTCGCCGGTGGGGGCGTGGGGTTGTGTGACCGGGACACTACACCTATGATTCACCACTTACCTATTGTTTAAAAGGGATATCTCTTCATATCATTCTTTTCCTAGGTTAGCCAAAGCGATTCATCGCTGGACGTTTCCATCGACCTGGTGGACCTGTAAATGTTCAACGCGACTTTGAGAGGACCCTGGAGAGAAAGCACAACCCAACCATCCTGGACAATTTATCCCCTTAGGCTGTCATGCCTAGTAATACTAGTGGGGTTAAAGAAAGTGACAACAAATATATTTTAAAATAATTACAGTATAGTACAATTACTCAACAACAAAACAGAGGTAAGTTTGCTTTAACTAATAGATGTAAATCAAACAACAAATACTCCTATAATCTAGGTAATGTGGACACAGCCAACTATTACCACCAAATAATAACGTTAATGCAACAACGGAAGGAAACAAATCAATCGTCGCGCTGGTACCAGTCGAGGATTCCTTTCTTTCGTACAACACCAAACCGGAAGATAAAATTTATAACTAAGGGCGTGTACTAAAGTAAAATAGTAACTAGATTATATGTTAAGAAATTGTTAAATATAAGAGTATAATAATTATGGTATGAATATATAATTATTTGATAAGTATTGTAATATATGTAATTAGTGGATATTACAATTTCCTTTGGTGTGATAATTAAATAGTGTATTTGAGAAAATATTTGGGGGGAATATACATTTAGTTAAAAATTTGGATGTATATGACTTAATTCCCAAAACTAAAGGTACAATACTCCAAACAAAACGAATGTTGTTATTGTGATGCCGTATAATTCAAAATTGTCATATACTGAATATCATTAATATGTATGTTCATATATTTAGAAATATTTTTAGGGTTAAGCGATATATTTAAAAATTGTTTATATATTTAATAAAGTTACTATATAAATAAGTAAAAGTGTAAAATTAACCAATAATAAACGTGTAAGTATTTGATTATAAGATAATCTAATTAACAAGGATATATCTTTGTATATTTGTATGCATAACCCACGAAGAATGACTTAATACTATAAAAAACCGTACCTTACACTTTCCCCACGGTTTGGTTACCGGATAACGCACGCCTTGCCTCCTGTACCCTGATACTGCGAGCTGGGTTAATGCCAAACACCGCGGTCCAGCGTTAGCGGGATTACTCCACCGACACCCTTCAGAGCAAGGATGGGAAGAACCTCCTGCCTCGTCAGTAATTCACAAAAGTTATTGTTCACTTAGGTTTTTCTAGATTATGCTATTGATTTTATTCTAGTTTTTTTTTTGTTTTTGTGATAGGGCAAAATGCCATTCGGATTTGACTTCACCAGATCAAAATTATACCCAATCAGATGTCAGATCGAGAACACTTCCCAAAAAAATTAACATTTATTGACCTGTGTAATTTAACTTCAGTTGGTGATGGTGAATATGGCCGAGTTGATACGCTGTTATTAGACTCCTGGTTTACTGACGTAAATGCTTTTCGACAAGGGCCGTACCTTGCTGACCCTAAATAAAATTCTTACATAACTTACAATATCTCACGCCATAGGATAATTCTAAAGCAATCTCCTGATTATTTGGCTTCTGATGATCCAATATATGTGCACTTCTTTAGACCAAATATATGGAATGCAACCCGGGTCCAAAGATTCCGCAACTGAAATATAAGCAGGTAAATGCCTTCCTTCGTCGAGCTTCCTTTTTTATATATGTATGCCAGCAGGAAACAATGCGTGTATCACACCGAAAGTTCATAGACCGAACTCTATAAAATGTACTCAGGAATTTATGCGATGTAACGCAGTTACTGTTAATTATAAACTTTTTCCATGAATTAATTTCGAAACTTTTTCTTATTGTTTTTAAAAAAATCACGCACAAGATTCCTGGAACCCCAAAAGCTAACAGACTTCCTTTTCATGCAATCTAAATCCAGACTCTATGCGATCACGAATATCTCCAGCCTCGTTCTTACTAAATTCCCATCCAGACTCTATGCGATCACGAATATCTCCAGCCTCGTTCTTACTAAATTCCCATCCAGACTCTATGCGATCACGAATATCTCCAGCCTCGTTCTTACTAAATTCCCATCCAGACTCTATGCGATCACGAATATCTCCAGCCTCGTTCTTACTAAATTCCCATCCAGACTCTATGCGATCACGAATATCTCCAGCCTCGTTCTTACTAAATTCCCATCCAGACTGTCAAAAATTTTCATTTTTTTTCCAGAACAAAAAAACTATTTTTTTTCGACTACTAGAATTTAAAAAATTTTTCCCAAAATTTTTTGTGTGAAGTAATTTTATTAATTAAGCCTGAACTTTCCGATAGATGGAGGACCATTAAAAGGGAGAAACTTTCGGTAAATAACCGACCGTTACAAGAGGTCCGTGATTCGAAACCACGGCATGGTGTTTCGTATTTCCATTTTTTCAAACCGAGATAACTTTCCTTGTTTCTTTTCTTGTCTTCTCTTTTTACAAAAAGTCCTGCCCTCTCTAGTACAAAGGGGCCTTACCGCTGGAGCCATAGGAGCCTTTAGTGCTAAGGTTGGTAAGGAGTATCAGTATATGGGAATAATAGGAAAACATATTCTTCACAAAACCATTCACGACAATGGCAACAGATTTAATGACTGCACTAGTAGCAAAGGGATGGCAGTAAGCTCAACATTTTTCCGTAAAGAAAACAGGCAGTAGACATGGAAATGATAAAGAATATAACTTTTACATCAAACAAGCAACGAAAGTATTAGGACTAAATTATGAAACATAAAAAAGTGTTCACAAGGAGAAGTCCCATAGTAAGACCCAGAAAAAGGTGGGCGGATACCGTTGCACCGGGCATGGAGTCCCATACATATATCGAACAGGAGAACCTCAGCCAGAGATCGAGAATAGAAGAAGGCCAAAGCTCGAGTGGAGTTTTAGTGTATTATTAGCAGCCCCCATACCTCAAATTCAATAGACACATGTCTGCCTAAAGAAGGTCCACTATGGAGTTGTTCTGAGTCCAAACGATTTCCTTGCCTATAGCTTACGCGTACAAAAAGAGCAGTAGGCAATGAGAATATGTCAAACAGGCTAATATGGTTTTATGGGTATAAAATTACACAGGCCGACAAAATTTAACAAAAGTCCAGACCCAGAGACCAGACCTAACATACCCGAAGGAATTTGATGCGCTGAATCCGAATCCGTATTCAGAATGGCTCCTCCACGTCTGGTTTTCGAGATATCCTAACCTAAAAGAGCAAAAAACGGGTTGTTTTGCAGTTTTTGAGGTTACGTGACGTAAGAAAAAAAATTATAATCAAAAAATGTTTTATGGCAATTGAAAGTACCACCCTGTCCCTTTTAAACCTATTTGGATTTTTTGAAATATCTTTTTTTTTCACCAAAATATCGCTATTTGAAATTTTACACTTACATCGTATTAACCCAACTACAAAAAAAATCGAAAAAATTCTGTTGGTCTTGTGTTTTTGGGGTCAATGATTGGGGTCGCTGAGAAACCACCGCTGTAAGTGGCTGGTTGGGATTAGGTGGGTTCGCCCGCTAGTATTGTAAGATCCATTTTGAATAAAAATACGACTCATTTCAAAGGAAATAATCGACTAAACTCGCTAGGGGTTGTTTCTAGGGGTAAGGTGGGTTAGGGGTAGATAAGTTGGATTGCTTGTGGATGGGTTTTAATTATTTCAAAAAAATAAGCGATTTCTCTCACTGTTTTCAGGTGCAGGTGGGTTAGCTTTTTTGTAGTTTGGAAAGGGTGGTTCCTACGCATTAGGGGTAGGAAGGTAGGTAGGTAGGTATTAAGGGGGTTGGGGTGGGTAAGTAAGCTCGTTAGTATTGTGGGATCCAATTTGAATAAAAATAGGACTTATTTCAAAAGAAATAATTTACTTAACTCCCTGTTCCCAAGGTCAGGTGGGTTAGCCTGCTTGTGGTTTGGTACGGGTGGTTTTTAGGGGTTGTTTTTTGAGCTTACGAAAAATTCTGACCTTATGGGGTGAATTGGACCTCGGATTCGGAATCAGCGACCCCAAAAACACAAGATCAATATGGTCTGGTCTCGGGCAGAATTTTTTCGATTTTTTTTGTAGTGGGGTTAATACGCTAAAGTGTAAAATTTCAAATAGCGATATTTTGGTGAAAAAAGGGTATTTCAAAAAATCCAAATATGTCTAAAAGGGACAGGGTGGTACTTTCAATTGCCATAAAACATTTTTTGATTATAATTTTTTTTCTTACATCACGTAACCTCAAAAACTGCAAAAAAACGAGTTTTTTTCACTTTCAGGTTAGGATATCTCGAAAACCAGACGTCTAGGAGCCATTCTGAACACGGATTCGGACTCAGCGCATCAAAATCCTTCGGGTACGATAGGTCTAGTCTCTAGGTTAAAAATTTGTAGGCCTGTGTTATCATGAAGGCAGAAGAACGCTTATTTCGGTGGAGAAATCGTGATAGTAGCGTGGAACAAACGGTGTAGTCGGTTTTCGTAGTTCTTTCACTCTTCCATAACTTTGTTTTCGATTATATCCGAGTCTTTGGGGATGAACACCACACGCTCTCTTCACACCACTGAAATGTGACTGTAGGGAATATTCAAGATGGATAAGGGCACCGACTTCTTTTTCCCCATTGGAGTGCATCAAAAGTATATCCCGTGAAATCCAGGTATTTTGAGGGGGGAAAAGCTATCTATCGCATATTTCAATCCCACTTCTGTCACGATCTTATTTATCAGATTAATTTCGGTTCAGCCTCTAATCCGAATAACGCAAGCCCTTTGCGAGACGTAGTGTTGTCTGGAAAGTGAGGGATTTTTCGTAAACGCATACGTATGCTTTGCAACAATGCAACGTGTTCGTAAACGCAGATCATCCAAAGTCATTCGTTCGGAAACGTACTTGATTCGAGTTTGCAGCGCAACTGTCAAAGCAACAGCGCAGCTATTTTCTAATGTAGGCTTTTGAGTAGTCGCCCATTCAAAATGCGCGTTTGGTTGTATAAAAATCGTTCCCTAGATGTCTTTTGGGTCGCTGATCACGAAAATCGAGGCCCCACAGTCGTAAAATATTAGCGTCACCCTTAAAAATGCAAAAAACACTCGCTTTTAAGTTGTTTTTAGCGATAATTTCAATAATAATCAAAAATTAGCCGGTGAAATATACTTTTTCCAATATTTATTTGCGAAGGTGGTTAATTTATACCAAACCTAATCCTAAAGGGTTAAAACCACCTCTAAATCGACTGAAAATAAAAAAAAATTGTAAAATAATTTTTTCCAATTTTATGCTTGTCAGGCACAAATAAATTATTTTCAACTCTTAAGGGGGGCAAAACTGCACCTTAGATTAACGTTGAGTTTGAAAAAAGATTGAAATTTTTTTTTCACTTCATTTTATTAGGAAATTTGGTTAATTTATTCTAACCCGCTTTTTAAGGGCGTAAAGCAACCCCTAAATCGAAACAGAATAAAAAACACATTGAAAAAGAAATTATTTTCGTAGATGCAAATTAAAAAAAATTTCAATCTTTATTCAATCTTAACTTTAATCAAGGGGTAGTTTTGCTCACTTAAGGATTGAAAATAATTTATTTTTGGCTGATAATACCTATTAAACCGCAAAATACAGAAAAAAAAATTTTGAAAGATATTTATCTCGGCCTTTTACTCCTCTATCCACCTTCTTCCATTAATATCTTAAATCAAAGATTTGTCCATTCATTTTCACTCCAATTAAAAACTTTAAGTTTAGGAACGCATTGATGTACCCGCATACGTATGCAAAAAGAAGTTTGCGCTGCTTTGTTGCCCATGCGTTGTTGCTCAGTTTAGTTAGCTTCGACGTTTACGAAAAGGCCCTGAGCTTCCATCAATCTATTTTTGATGCCTTCCAGCTTCTTCTCCATTCTCCCAGTGGTATCACGTAAGAATCCGATTTTAGAGACGATTTCACTTTCAGATGTCTGAAAATCTTGCTTTTCAAGGAAGCTCATTGGATTTAGGTTAGGCTCAATTTGTGCTTTGGAGCCCCGTTTTGATGACACAAACTCGTGTACCTAAGGTGAAGTGGTTGTTTAACCGACTATGGTCGATGTTTAAAGCCAGGAGCTTAGACAGCTTACAAGTGTCCCACCCGAAGTAATTTAAGCCTTCCAGAATGTAGATGCCTAGTATGGGCTACCTGACTTTGGTTAGAGCCGGACATTTTTCGGGGCTTATTATTATTTCTTTGTTGTAAGTAGGCCAACTCGTCCTAGAAATAAAGCAGGTCTCCAGTGCGCTACACCTTTCATCATCAGGAGCTCCACAGCCTATTGTTGGCCTTGGCTTCCTCCAGCATTCGCCTCCATGATTCTCGATCTCTGGCTCGACTTTTCCAGTTTCTTATTCCCAACTGCCTCAAGTCTTCTTCGACGTCATCTATATATCTTTTCTTAAGCCGGCCGGGTCTGCGTTTTCCTGACGGTACTTTCCCCAGCACTATCTTTGTCGGGTTCCGTTCCGCACCTCGTTGGACGTGACCAATCCATCGCAGTCTGTTTATTTTGATCACTTTGACAATGTTTGGAATCTTGCTGATTTCATACAACTCTGAGTTGTATCTTCTTCTCCAAACGCCATCAACCTGTATTCCTTTGTAGATCGAACGAAGAATTCTCCTTTCAAATCTTCCTACCAATGCTTCGTCTGCGTTTTTCAATGTCCACACTTCCGAACCATATAGTAGGACAGGCCTTATTAGTGTCGTGTAAAGTGCCAGTTACGTCTTCCTTGATATATTTCTAGACGTCAGGTGCCTGCGTAGACCAAAGTAGCATTTATTAGCCAGTGCTATTCGTCTTCTGATTTCGGCCGATGTATCATTACCTTTTGTTATAATCGTGCCGAGGTACACAAACTCATCTACTGCTTCTATATTGTAGGTGTCTATCGTTATGTTCTGTCTGCTACTTCTGGCGTTTTTTGTGTACATATACTTTGTTTTGTGCTCGTTTATTTCCAACCCGATTTTTTTTGCGGCTTGCTCAAGTGCTACAAAGGTCTCCTTCATGCTCTCAAATGATCTTCCAAGGATAGCTATATCGTCGGCAAAGGCTAATATTTGCACTGACCTATCGAAGATGCACCCTGATGTGTTAATCGATGCATCTCTTACTGCTTTTTCTAGGGCCACGTTGAATAACAAGCAGGATAGTGCGTCGCCTTGCCTTAATCCTCTATTTGTTCTGAGGGGTGGGGATAGTTCACCATCTATTCTGACTCTACACCTTGCATCTTTCATCGAAATTTTCGTCATTTCTACTAGGTGATTAGGTAATCCGAGCTGCTCCATAGCATGAAATAACTCATTACGGTTCACACTATCGTAAGCATATTTGTAGTCGATGAATAACATGTGGATGTTTATGTTAAATTCAACAGCTTTTTCTAGGGTTTCTCTGAGTACAAATAGCTGGTCGGTTGTGGATCTTCCAGGACGAAAACCGCATTGATACTCTCCTAATATTCTTTCCACGTATGGTCGTAGTCTAATATAGAGTACACGTGAAAATACTTTGTACGTTGTGTTCAATAGCGTTATTCCTCTATAGTTGTTGCAAGATAGAGGGTCTCCTTTTTTGTGTAAGGGACACACTGATGAAGTGAATCATAAAGAAAAAATTGAAATGTGTGGCTTTTGTTGTACTTTATTCCTGGTCTTTTTACTTTTCAAAAAAAATTATACATTGGTTTAAAGAAAATTTCAGCTAGATCATGTTCACCTGGCGTATTAATCGCCTGATGATTTCAATCTAGCTTAGAACGCTACTTACTTAATATTGAAAATAAAAAAAATTAATAATAAAAGAAAATAATAAAAAAAAACAAATATGAATAATTAGTGTCCTTTATGGTCTGGTCTTCCTTCCTGGATGGCGGTTATCAGGCGAGTGCAGGAGTGGAGGTTTTTGTCGGCTCGGCTAGCTGAATCTCTGGCGCTGGCGCTTCTATTACTCTTACTTCTCCTCTCTTGGGCATCAATCAGATGGAGTTCCATCTGGTGGTCAATGGCGCAACTAATTATACTTCTAATTATAATTTCACGAGCAGACCTAAAAATATAAGAAACTATCGCCGGCAGCTAGACCTGTCATAAGGTGTAAATAATTAAAGTGTTATTGTTTTTTTTTTGTTTTTAAATTAATTCTTTTTGAGATCCAACATACTCCCCCCGGTTGAACTAATAGGTTCAACAAGTTTTGTTTTCAACCTCGAGACGCTGCGTCGATGATGGTGGTGAAAAACAACCTTTCCTGCCTTGTTTACGTTAACCTTTACCTGATAGTGGTTATGTAAATTCACGGTAAATTGTTTGCGCTTGCTATGTTGAATGCGTTCGAAGTCTATTCTGCACAGGATTTCTTTAGGAATGTACAGATCCTGATTTTCTCTTGTGAGGAAACGTTGTACATCGTTTTCGAGGCGCATTTTTATATCGCTCACAGTAGTGGAAGGCTTTAACATACGCAATGAATGAATATATCGGCCATTAATGGAAAATTCTTGTCCACCGTCAGGTTGAATGGCACCGATAATTTCTCGTGGTTGTGATGATTCGGACTGGCAAGGAATGGTTTCTTGAGACGCACCAGTTGGTGTATAGACTCCTAAATCAGCCGCACATGGAAGTTCAGTGTTAGTCGGCGGTGAGTCGAGATACCAATAGTCGAAATCCTCCAGCTCATAATCCATTTCGAATTCTGAAAAATGAAACAAAGCTACGAAGTACTATGTAATTATCACAAAAACGTGAAACCGACGAACACAAACATAAACTTGAGGACATTAGATGTGTTATTGTTGTGGCGAGTCATCAATGGTATCAATCGGCAAGCGACAAATTTTTACTATGGGCCTCTGACACGTATTGCCTCTGGTGCGTACAGTGACCACTCTGACCATATTGTCTTTACCAGGATGGACATCTTCAATGATTCCTAAGGGCCAGACTGTAGGCGGATAGTTTTCTTCCTTTACCAGCACAATGTCGCCAATTTTCAGGTTCTGGTACTTATTCCACCATTTCGGCCTGTTTTGTAGCCGATTTAAATAGTCTTGAGACCAATCCTTCCAAAAGTGATGAACCATCTGTTGTATGTGTTTCCATCTGTGCCCCAATGTAGTTTTAGCCATTAAAAGGTTGGGTTCAGGAAGTGCATTTAGCGGTTGGCCTATTAAAAAATGTCCGGGTGTTAACACAGCTAGTTCGTCTGGATCGTTTTGCAGCGGACATAAAGGTCTAGAATTAAGGCAGGCTTCAATCTGAGTTAGTAGTGTTGTTATTTCTTCGAACGTGTATGTGGCCGTGCCCATGATGCGTCTCAGATGGTGCTTTACAGATTTAACACCCGCCTCCCAAAGTCCACCTTGATGCGGGGCGGCTGGAGGATTGAAATGCCAAGTTATGCGCAGATTTGAAAGATATTCAATGACTCCCGGGGTAGCTTCGCGAAGGGCTTGTGTTAGGTCTTTATCTAGAAGAGTTTTACCACCTTTAAAGTTTGTGCCGCAGTCGGAATATATATCTGAACACACTCCTCGCCTAGCCACAAATCTTTTCATTGCTGCTAGAAAAACTTCTGATGTCATATTTGATGCTGCTTCAATATGTATAGCCTTGGTGGCCAAGCACACAAATATACAAAAATATCCCTTGTAGATTTTACTATTGCGAAGGGGGGAGGCCTTTACGTAAATCGGTCCAGCATAATCAATGCCGACATGACTGAAAGCTCTTGTAATGTTAATTCGTGGAGCAGGTAGATTGCCCATTATCTGACTAGAGGTACGTTGCCTTTGTCTTGCACAAGTTATGCATTTATAAAGTTGGTTGGATATAGCTCGTTTGCCATCTAATATCCAAAATTGATTTCGCATGGTGTTTAATACCAACATAGTTCCACCGTGGAGTGTTTCCTTATGAGTTTTGTCAATCAAAATTCGACTGATATGATGATCACGCGGAAGAATGATTGGGTGTTTCCTCTCATAAGAAATAAGTGCATGTTCCAATCTGCCTCCAACTCGAATAAGACCATTATGATCCAGAAACGGATTTAATCGTAATAAGCGACTCTTTCTTGAAAGCAGTTTGTCGTGTTTGAGGGCTTCATAATCATTAGAAAGTGTAATTTGTTGCAATAGCCTTAAAATTGTGATGTTGGCCGTGGATAATTCCGAGTATGATAATCGTTGCGTTTGTTTATTGTTTGGGTTTCGACAATTGCAAATGAATCGTTGAATGGTTGCTACGATCCGTGTTAGCCTTGTGTAGGATGAATATTTCGTCAGAAATTGATCAGATATGTGAGCGAATAAGTTAGTTGCGTTTGTTTGTTTGGCTTCAAGGTCTGTCTGTTCTACAGGTATAAAGGACTTGGGCCAATTGTCTTGATGTTTTGTAAGCCAGTCAGGTCCTTGCCACCATAATATCGCAACGTTTAAGCGCTTTACAGATGTTCCTCTAGACGCTAAGTCAGCAGGGTTTTGGGATGTGGATACATGATGCCAGTGCTCTGCAGGTAATAAATCCTGAATCTCGGCTACCCGATTGGCAACGTAAGTCTTCCATCGCGATGGGTGTTGACGTATCCATTGTAGTACTATTGTTGAATCTGTCCATGCATATGTTGAGGTGTTCTGCAGTTGCATTTCTTGGACAGTCACACTTAGTAGTCTTGCGAGGAGTAGTGCTCCATTCAGTTCCAAACGCGGAAGAGTAGTTGGCTTGATTGGAGCGACCTTGGTTTTGGATGTCAACAATGATACCGTTGTCTCACCATCAATAGCTTGCGTGCGTAAGTATAAAACTGCTGAATAGGCCTTAATAGAGGCATCGCAGAATCCGTGAAGTTGGCTGTTTTGATTATGATTGGAGTATCCAATCCATCTTGGGATTTTAATTTGCTCTACGGCTGGTAGTTCTTGCTTGAAGGTGCGCCATTGATTTGCAATAGTATCAGAAATTGGTGTATCCCAGGAGCATCCGGATATCCACAATGTTTGTATCAAAATTTTTGCGGTGATTATTACGGGTGAAATCCAACCGAGAGGGTCAAACAATGAGGATATTTCCGATAAAATGGTGCGTTTGGTTATTGGTCTGTCTTGGAAAGTTTGACTAAAACTGAATGTGAAATAGTCGTTGTGAGGATACCATTTGATGCCTAGCGCCTTTATTGAATCGTTTTCCGAGAAGTCAAAAGAAAGTTTTAGTTCTCTATATTCGTTTGGAAGATGTACAAGCAGATCGTTACAGTTACTGGCCCACTTGCGCAAATTGAAACCGCCTTGTTTTAGCATCTCCATTAATTGCCGTTGAAGCTCCTTTGCGTCGGTGAGGGAATCTGCCCCAGTTAGCAAATCATCGACATAGAAGTGGCGTGATACTGCACTTGAAGCTAATGGCCATCGTTCTTTTTCGTCGTAGGCCAATTGTTGCAGGGTTCGGATCGCCAAATACGGAGCTGATGACATGCCAAAAGTTACGGTGTTGAGCTGATAATCTTGAAGGGCCTGGGTTTCTGGGTGTCTCCAAATGATGCGCTGATACGTTCGATGGCTAGGATGGACCCACACCATCCGATACATTTTTTCTACATCTGCTGTCATGGCCACTTTATATTTCATCCAGTTGAGAATTATAGTGAATAACCCGGGCTGTATGGTTGGTCCTACTAGTAGTTGCTCGTTTAATGATTTGCCGTTGGTTGTTTTAGCGGACGCATCGAAAACAACTCTTAATTTGGTGGTGCTACTCTGTTTAAAAACGGCGTGATGCGGGATGTAATAGTTTTCTTCTAATGGTTGGGGTGGCGCACAGGCAGTCATATGGCCTAAGTCTATATATGCATCCAAGCATTTCTCATATTCTTGTTTCAGAAGAGGAGTATTGGCTAACTTCCTTTGCAAGTAGTGAAAACGTTTTAGGGCGGCACTTCTCGAATCACCTAATATTGGAGTGCTATCTGTTGAAAAGGGTAGCTGAACTTGATACTGCCCATTTGGCAGTCGACAATGAGTATCCTTGTAGTGCTGTTCACATTTCCCTTCGTCAGGTGTGAACAAACTGACTCTTTTTACTTCCTCAATCTCCCAAAATTTGCGCATCTGTTGATCGAGGTCCAAGGTTGGTTCTACAGTAAGCGAAAATGCTTTAGTATGCATATTAGTTGCTGGTGTTGCCTTCCCAATAAGTACCCATCCAAATATGGTGTTGACCGCAGTAGGGGCGGCTCCGTTTGGATCCATCCGTAGACCTTCTCTTAAAACCAACCCATACACATCTGCACCTAGTAGAGCGTCGATTGGACCTGACTTCCAAAACATTGGATCAGCTAGTTCGAGTCCTTCAATATGCTGCCATTTTTTATTAGTTATCTCCGTTGTGGGTAGAAAATCCGTAATAGTTTTGACAACTAGCATATTAGTTTCTATCCTTGGTGTTTCTGTGTTGACCGGACTCAAATTTATTCGTACTTGTTTATTGGCGATCGCTGTTTGCCCTTTATTTAGACCGAAAACCTGAACAGAGGTTCGGGTCCCGACAATTTTCACTCTGTTATAGGCACTTTCAGTAATGAATGAACTTTGAGACCCCGTATCTAGGATACAGCGCAAGATTATCGAATGTCCATTGCTGCATTTAGCTGATACTAAGGCAGTAGACAGTAATGTATTGCATCTTTCAGTCGTCAAGAAGCTTTGAGTTTGCTTTGATCCAGTTGCAGAATCTGCTAGTGGAATGCTAGCTTGAGATACGCTTTTCTCCCCATCAGTTGTTCCGTTGGATGTACTTGCTACACCATTGGATTTTCTGCTAATGTATAGGTTCTGTACTGGAGGCTCCGATGCATGTAGGGTAGTGTGATGCAATTGTTTACACTTATGGCATCGGTATTTGCTCTGACATTTATCATGGGAATGTTTGCTGGAAAAACAATTGAAACATTTTCCCGTATCGTTGATTAACTTCCTACGGTTTGGGATATCTAACTTTAGAAAAACATTGCAGGTTCCGACATAATGTTTGCCATTGCACGCAGGACAATTTAACTTATTTATGGTATGAAAAACTTGTGTTGTCTCTCTTTTGGAATTATTGAGCCTTGAATTTGAAGCCAAGTTAAAGGTGGGTTTTGGTTTGATCGCGTCGCCAATTGACTCGAGAACTCGAATTCGTGAATGCAGAAAATTGCTGAAGGTGTCATAATCTGGCAGATTTTGTGTATCCTTTAATTGTTCTTCCCACATTCGTAAGGTCGCGAACGGCAGTTTTTGCACTATTAAATAAATCAATAAAATATCCCAAGATGATGTGTCCACCTTCAAGGCCTTGAGCTGTTGAAGACATTCCTCCATATTATCAACCAACAGTTTTAAGCCATTGTGACTTTCAGTGGTTAATTTAACTTGATTAAACAAGTTTCGAAGCTGATGGTTTACTAATGCACGCTTATTTTCGTATCTATCCTTCAATTTTTTCCAGGCGGGTGCGTAGTCGGCATTAGTTACAGGAGTGTGTCTTAGAACACGTTCAGCTTCGCCAACAAGACACGTTTTCAAATAATGTAGCTTTTGTACTTGTTGAATTTGTGTGTTGTTGTGAACTAATAAAACGAAGAGATCATGAAAGGATCTCCAAGAATTATAATCTCCATCGAATTTAGGTAGATCAATTTTCGGCAACTGTGGCTGCATGCTAGGTGCACATAGCTTAAGTTCCGAAGTTGCCGGCAAATTTGTATTATCTTGGGAATTTGATTGAGCGGAGTTTGAAGATGCGGCTAAACCTTGAAGACAATCGTGTAATTCTCCCATATATTCAGAATATCTTACTTCCATCGCATCAAATTGTTCTTCAGTTAGATAGCTGTGTAAATGCTCATCGGGAGATGAGTAAATGAATTCTTCAAGACGAGTGTCTGCCGCGACAAAATTGTTCCAACAGTTCGTTAAATCAATCAACTTTTGTTTATAAAATCCAGCTGTTCGTTTCTCTAGTCGAGTTTTCTTCCCGTTATCAATTGACCTTTCTACCTTGTCTTTTAATGTCAGCACTTGTGCAATTAAGTCCTTAAAAGTGGCCATTTATGCTGATTGAGAAACAAAAGGACGCAGAAAAAAAAAATTATTCGGGATGAAGTTAGTTAACACAAAATATTTTTTTTTCCGATATCGTCTATTGTTTATTATGTAATCGCTGCCTTGCGTTTAGCGTGAGCGCATTAATACAATCGCTGCTTGGTTTGGCTTGAGCGTTTGAAATATGTATGTGACCGCTGCCTGCCTGGTGCTTGAGCGTACAAATTGTTGTATGACCACTACTTAAATTGTTTGAGTGCACCAATTTGTGTTATCGCTGCTCGACCTGTACTTGAGCGTGTAAATATTGTTGAGTAATTTAGGTTGGATGCATGAAACTGTAACCCAATCCAGAAATTACGAAGAAAATTTTCCTAACGACAAATATTTATTTCTGCCATAAATCCGCAATGAACTTTAATTCTTATTTAAATCTCCTCAAATATGTGTATAAATAAATGCCGCAATAGCTGTAGCCGAAAAAAACCGCTTGCTTGATTTGCACCGTTCGTTCACATGCATAGGTTACGCACAAAATTCATTGTTAAAGTACAACAAGTCTCACACAAATCCGGCTCGAAGGACCATAAAATGATGAAGTGAATCATAAAGAAAAAATTGAAATGTGTGGCTTTTGTTGTACTTTATTCCTGGTCTTTTTACTTTTCAAAAAAAATTATACATTGGTTTAAAGAAAATTTCAGCTAGATCATGTTCACCTGGCGTATTAATCGCCTGATGATTTCAATCTAGCTTAGAACGCTACTTACTTAATATTGAAAATAAAAAAAATTAATAATAAAAGAAAATAATAAAAAAAAACAAATATGAATAATTAGTGTCCTTTATGGTCTGGTCTTCCTTCCTGGATGGCGGTTATCAGGCGAGTGCAGGAGTGGAGGTTTTTGTCGGCTCGGCTAGCTGAATCTCTGGCGCTGGCGCTTCTATTACTCTTACTTCTCCTCTCTTGGGCATCAATCAGATGGAGTTCCATCTGGTGGTCAATGGCGCAACTAATTATACTTCTAATTATAATTTCACGAGCAGACCTAAAAATATAAGAAACTATCGCCGGCAGCTAGACCTGTCATAAGGTGTAAATAATTAAAGTGTTATTGTTTTTTTTTTGTTTTTAAATTAATTCTTTTTGAGATCCAACACACACTATGCCCTCGTTCCACTCATCAGGCATTTCTTTCCGTCTCCAGATTTCCACTATTACTTCATGTAGTTTTTGGATAGTTTCCTCTCCGCCTTGCTTAATGAGTTCTGCAGGTATGCTGTCAGACCCTGATGCCTTATTATTTTTTAGTGCCCGCAATGCCAGGCGTACTTCCTCTATGGTGGGGGCTGCTGTGCTGTCATTCTCATCGTCCGCGTTCATGTTCTGCACATTTCGGGTACCAATGTGCTCCTGCTCTGGGTTCATTAGTAGTAGTTCCTCGAAATGCTCTGCCCATCTAGCCAATACTTCGTCCTTATTACTTAATATCTCCCCACTTTTATCCTTGCACATTGTCACTCTAGGCTTAAATTCTTTCCGTTGTTGGTTTACCTTTTTGTAGAAGTTTCTTGCATCATTTAAGCTTGCTGATTCTTCTATTTTTTTCATTTGTTCTTCCCAATACTGCCTTTTTTCGCTTTGTGCGTTCTCTTCTCAGCTCGCCTCTTTTCTTTATACTCCTCTTCAGAGTTTCTTGTTCTGTGCCTACTTAGCATGACTTGGTAAGCTCGGTTTTTCTCCATTGTCACCTGGGCGCATTCTTCGTCAAACCATTCTACTCTTCGTTCTTGTTGAACGAAACCTAGAATATCTTCTGCTGATCCTTTCACTGCTCTTTTTATGTCATTCCATTGGTCGTTCAAGTTTTCATGTGTGTTTTGACCAATTTCATTTATTCTTACGTTGAGCAGGTTCTCATAATCAGCCCTAGTTTGCTCTTCCTGCAATCCTGCCACGTTGTATTTTCTGTTTCCTCTTCTTGTTTTTATTGTCGATATCCTGGCCCTAATTTTCGTTCCCATTAAGAAGTGGTCAGAGTCTACATTTGCGCCGCGGTATACTCTCACATCAAGCACATTTGACTGGTGGCGCGCGTCTATAAGGACATGATCGATTGCGTTGTTGGTTACTCCATCTGGCGACTTCCAGGTTGCTTTTTGAATATCCTTATGCTGGAATTTGGTGCTGGATATAACCATATTTTGCGCCATGGCGAAGTTTATAAGTCTTAATCCATTATCATTGTGGTGTTCGTGCAAACTAAACTTTCCAATTGTAGGCTGAAACGCTGCTTCCCGTCCTATTTTAGCATTGGCATCTCCAATGACTATCTTTATGTCATGACGGGGACAGTTTCTGTATACTCTCTCTAAAGAGTCGTAGAACATCTCCTTTTCTTCTTCCGGGCTCTCTTCTGTTGGAGCGTGTACATTTATGACTGAATAATTGAAGAATTTGCCCCTTAAACGAATCTTGCACATTCTTTCATTTATGGCTTCAAATCCTATGACAAGGTGCTTTATTTCCTTCCGAACAATGAATGCTGTACCTAGTATGTGGTCTCTTTCTTTGCAGCTATAAAATATGTTATGTGTTCTTTTTTCGAATATTCCCTGTCCAGTCCATCTCATCTCCTGAATGGCCGCTACGTCCACTCTGTATTTCATCAATTCGTCTAGGAGAATTTTTAACTTACCGGGTTGGTATAGTGTTCTTACATTCCATGAAAATAAGTTCAAATCGTTGGCCTTTGTACGTTTGCCGGGTCGTCTCCGTGAAATCTGTCCATTCCGAGGCTCTGCCGTAGGTTCCATAGCAAAAGGTTAATGCCAGGAAGAGTTGCTAGCCCTTCGCTGGTAGGCGAGAATATAGCGTCTCACACTCGCTACTACCGTCGTTAGTTGGTTATCCAGGGGGCACCACGTGGAGGTGACGGTTCGATTTTGCCCCCCGCGCTACACCTTTGGCAGTCCAAAATCAGGTAGTAGCGAAAAATAGTAGATATGGCCAATGTTGCTGCTATTGTTGCCGTTCACTGAACTCGTTCTACCTTTATGACGTTTTATAGGCTCTGCTCAGTCCGGGCAGCCAGCATTAATAACAAGAGTGACTAGGTAGACCTCAAGGACAAGTAAAAGAGTTAAAGATATGAAAGAAGAGATTAGAAATAACATTAAGCAAAAAGTCAAAAAAAATATTAACAAGTGCGCGATGGGTATACATTTTATGCAAAAAACACAAGAGTATGAAAGAACAGAAGATGTTCCTTGATTCCGCTATTGGAATGTTTACATTCAAACTGAAGAAACACTGGAACAGAGCAAGTGTATGTATGCTAGCCGACGTTAGTATGTATGCGTAAAAATTCGTGTTGGTACACATTGCGGCCCTATGAATTCACTTGTATTGTCCGTTAAAAAAGGCGCGAATCTTGCAAGGCGACGAAGTCACTGCCCCTTCATTTTTTATCTTTCTTTCACGAACATTGCATGTAGTGTGAAGGTAATTCTGCCTCCTTTAATCATAGATATTACTTCTTTGATATTTTGACTTTTTCGCTCCCCCATTGAAATTTGTATCAGCTGATCTCAAGGGCATTGAAACATTTTTAAAAATTTGTTCTAGCTCGTCACTCTTATTATTATTGCTCGCTGGTACTGGCTACCATACCACTACGTGAGAATTGGATGAACCACCGCTGTGTACTTCCATAGAACCCCAGCCATATCTTTGGCTTGAAACCGCACCTCTTGCTGAGCGCCTTTTTACATGCGTAGAAAGCTATGCTGCCTTTCTTTAACCTTTCCTCGATGTTCAACTTCCAGTGTAGTTTTGGGTCCATATTTCACCATGGAGTATAGAGTGGGTATGTTCATCCATGCTGGGAGGTTAAAGGTGGTAATTTTCGTTTTTCCATTAAGCAGCACTACCTCTGTTTTGTCGGGGTTGATTGTTGGATCATCAGTTTGTTGCCCAGTTGCATTCAGCATTCTTCTATGATCACTAAATACTACTTCCTAAGCTCCACTTCTATCTAGCTTTTGTAGCAGGTATGTTATTTATCATTACTAATTACAGTAAGGGGCAAAACACTCCTCCTTGTAGTGTAACTTTTTTGGCGTATTTGGCTACCACATCCGTTTACATCATTCTTGAGCTCAACATAACCGCTAGTCATGTTTAAGGCTTGCTTCTACGTTTAGGACTATCATAGGTGCTTGAATCGATTCAATACGAACGTTGTTAAACGCGCCTTTCATGCCTAACAAGGCTGCCAGGGTTATTGTTTTTATGTGGATCTACTTTATAACAACCTTGATACAATGCCTCTGAAGACCAATCGAGAGACCACAAACATCCACGTCAATTTGCAGATAATGGAGTCACCTTTGAGTATCAGGATGAGTGAAATTAGCTTTACCTGACACCCAGGAGTAGAGGCTTGATGAAATTATGCACCGCCCTACAGATTTTCGATTAATTTAATTATAAAAAAACACATTTTCGATGCATAATCAATTTCCATAGAGCTCTCAGCTTTTTATGTTTAGTGAGCATAAAATGATTTTGTTACGAGTGCAATTTTCGCGCTGGCAATAAAAAACTCGAATTAAATTCATCGGGCAGTAAAATTTATCTAAGTAATGACTGTGTAAATCGAATTCATCCGTCGTGTGTGACGTCCACAATAAATTCTAGTCACTTGATTAACAGTAATTGTCGGAACGGCCTCCGTACAATATGCAAACAATCATGAAAAATATAAAGTGCCAAAGTTGCCGACTGGGCGAAATCATACAGGAGCTCTCGGCAATCGGGATTAGTGTGTAATCGCTTTACCAGCTGCAATTTATCTAGATAAATGCTGAATAGCGGACGTGTATGGGTGCGCACAGCTGGAATCAACATGTGCTGGCTATGTCCCTTCTATCGGGCATTCTATCAACATTGAAGTCCATTGAATTGGAAAGTAAATTTTTAAAGGGACAACTTTCCAGTCCACCAGCCAAATGGCGCGGGGCTGGGGGCTCTATTGGCTCAGTATTAGACCCATTTGCTCTGGCACCTCCATGGGCCGGGCCCGGCCCAGCCAGGAGCATTCAGTATATCTACATATTCTGGTAGTTTAAGCGCAAATAACTTCGGTGCTTGGTTCCAGCTTTTAACTTTTTGCCGGGGTAATTACTACAACCCCCAGGACGGGACCGCTGGGACCGGGTGTGGGCCGGGCTGCCATTTTTGTAACATCGAATTCACTTAGAGTGCACAAATAGAGTCGCAAAAACGAGCACCAACCTGATGTTCAAATATCAGACAAACACGTTAATGAATTTTAATTGTAATGAACAGGACATACACGGCACGGCCGGGGATCCAATTAGGTCGCTACTTGCACTGGGGCCACGTCCCGCCGCCTGATATGACTACTAACAAGCTTACATAAAATGGCAACCATCGAAGCTATTAAGATGCAGGTAAGTGAACATGTGCCCGGGAAAGCGAATTTTATTTGATTTTCACCTCCGGGTCCTCTCCGGGTGTGTGCACAACAAACAGGACATCCTACAGCCATTTCTTGAGCCTCGTTAACGAACATCATTGAAATGAAAATTGCATTCATATGGCGCCCCGACTGTAGTTACCCTTATTCATGCATCCGAGCCCAGCTGCACCCCTCCCCTTCGGGCGAACGGGGCGGGTTTCCGGCCGGGTTTGTTTCTTCAACTGGGCACGAAATCTTAATTAGCAATTGACTTGGGCCGACCTATAAATTTTCATCAATCACTCGCCATAGAAAAATTTTCAATTTTCAGAATTATTAATTTATGGCAAAATTTATGGCCCGGACCAAGTCAAGTGCCGTCGCCCGGCCCCGGCCTGTGTAATCCGGGAATCAATATTTCTTTTGATCAAAATTTGGCTTAATGCTGATTGAAGTACAATCAAAATGCGTAAAACAGGGAAAAATTAATTTCATAAGAAAAACAAAATCATTCGCTTCTGCCCGGCCCCTAACGGCTCAATCCCATTCCGTTCGGTAGGGTAGATTGGCCCCGGGAACACGGGTGGGGCTGGGGCAAACCAATTAAGATTCAGTCGTAAACACTGGTCCTCCCTAATCAATTTCAACCACCCCTGAAAGAGTCAATCAGGATCAGCGGAATTTCGCCTCGTTTTCGTGGCGAATAGTGGGGGGCTGGGGTGGGGGTGAATTAAATAGGCAATAAAAAGAGGTTATTTAACACGTCTTGGTTTCGTGAAGAGGGTGCGTTCAGGCGTAGAACCCTTTTGGCTAGCAGCTAACACTCATAATTTGAGTTTTTCTTAGGGTTTTTTTTCTAGGCCTATTTGGTCCTTTTATATCCTTGCTGTTTCTACGAATTTAACTGCGAATGCTTGAAATTAGTGTTTTTTTGGGATCACAGGAATTTTAAGAAACGCGATTTAATTTTCAAATTTACCGCTTTAAGCCCATGCGTTTTTTTCTGTGATAAACTGAGCTTAAAATTAACGGTTTGTACTAACAGTCCGCAATGTCGTCGGTTACGTCAAAGTGCAATGCCTAGTGGTAAGGTTAGTTCGAGTGATAGAACAGGTTTGAGGTTATAAGGAGTTACCAGGTTGTGAGAGATGGCGAAGTGCTTGACCTTTTGGCTATTATACGATTTGGAAATACAAATTGTGTGAGATTGTTCCATAGTCGAGTTGTTATATTTATGAACGAATTCCTTGTCTATATCATGTGCAGAACGGTGGACGAGTGGGCAAATTTAGTGTTTTTGGTATATGACCTTCTCAATGGCAGTACCTGTATAGTTTCGTGCTGCTACATTCATACTGCGGTTTAAAGGGACGATTGTGGAGCAATAGGTGTCGTCACCGATGTGTTTGGGTCGCCCCAAATTAGGAAATTGTATTCGAGGCAGGGTCGAATGTAGGATTATTATGTCACATTACAACCCGGGCCGATGGCTGGTGGAATTTGCGTTTTAGAATTGGCCCGTGGAATGTCTGGTAGTACCCAGCGCCGGCCCTAGCCCTTGTTCAGGGTGGAGCGAGATTGTCTTTCGGCGCCCTTTGGTCGACGCTTTCACATCACATAAATTGTATTTCTGGTTGTCCTAGATAAAATGCAAGCTTGACTTGAGTTTTGGTCATGGACTTTTCTGCCGCTCTGATCATCGTGAATGGTGAAGTGTACTTTGTGGAGTCACCCTTTTCGCCGGGTCATTGTGGCCTGCAGAAGATCTGCCTCCAAAGAGATCTTCTTTCAATAAAAGAGGGATCTCAGCGTACTCCATCGCGGTTTGCGCGCTCAGACTGCCCTCCTTGAAGAGGGATACCGAAAATTCCCTTTCACTGGGGCCACATTCGGCACCTCAAAAGTCGACGCGCCGTCAAAACTTAATTTTTCGCTCGAAATTTTTTGTCGCATTTATTTTGGCGCCCCTTGCCACCTGGCGCCTGGAGGGACCGCTCTACTAGCTCTACCCTAGTGCCGTCGCTGAGTATACCTCAAGGTTAAAAGTTCGAGGACAGAAGTTATTTTGCAAACCATCCAGTCGGGGATGTACAAGTCCAGTCTAACGACTGATGCCTCCGATTATGCAATCGGAAGAGTGCTGGAACAGTTTAAAGATCACGAGTGGCAACCTCTAGCATTTTATTCCAAAAAGCTGCCTAAAAGCTACCTAAATAAAGAAACAATAAAAAAATGAAAGCACTAAAAGAGCTGTGTCAAATAGTGTTTAACCAACAAGTCAAGTGTCATCAACACCAGGAACGACAGTGGATTTAACCGACATGACACAGCAAAGTTTTTTACTCCCTTTCTGCACCCATATTTTGTCCTTCTGCAATCAGGATCTTTATCGGTCAGTTAACAGGATTCTTCTTTCTTAAGGAGGTATAACACTCCAACAAGGCGCTTTCCGTTAACCCCGATATGGTTATGGCAATGGCATTTCCGGCTACAACTGAGGCCAACAACTTTGCGCATACAAAGCCACGAAGCAAATTTCTTTTCGTGATTCACCTTTATAAATATCCCCCCCCCCGGTTTTTGGACTCCACCCAAATTTTACCTAATAACTACTTCAATCATTACCAGGTTCACTGGTAGACTTTAATGCACAATCTCTCCCTTCATAGGGGAATTGCCATTTAATACGGAAGACGTCGCCTTTCAGAATGTGTAAAAGAGAACGTAATCTGATTTTAACCATCTTGGTCTTGAAATTCTACTTCCAAACCACAACATTTTCTTCTGTTCTTTCTATGCAGGAGTCCTAATATTAGTAATGAAGCCTAGCATTTGACGATATCTCCGAACACATCTCCGAATTCTTATCTTTTCATTCTGAGTGTAAAATCATTGTTGCTGGTGATTTTATCGTTCACAATTTAAATTGGCAGAATTACTCGAATGGCACCATTTTTCTGGCTGAGTCTAATAATCTGCACAAAATTTTTAATAAACCTACGCCAGTTCTTGTCGTGGCAGATCTATCACACACAGAGCCATCTTTCCCCACTTCAACACTGGCTTCGCGAACGCTTATAATGACCACCATGGCTTCCGACGCTTCCGATTGTCGTACGTGATCCATTTTTCATCACTGGATATGAGACGTTTCATAAATCGGTCCATTTAATTCCGTTTCAGCAGGGCATCGCAGACGTTAATTCGGGCTATCATGTTTTTCGCGCTCAGCTTATGAGCAACTCATACGTCGAGTCTTTTTTTGTACCAGCTATATAGTGTTGGGTAGGACACGGGTATAAAATGAGTTTGTACGAGTTGCCTCCTTTTTTTAAGAGCCAGTACAATGTCATACTTCTAATGAGGCCGGGTACCATTGTAATGCAAAAGAGACAAAAACAAGCAAATTAAGGAAAGAAAGAAAATAAATACCAACGAAGAGCTTTTATACGAGTTTGAATTTAATATGCATTAAACTGCCTGAGAGTAAGAGTAAGAGAGTAAGAAAATATGGCCTCCTCAATGTACAGTACATATATTTATATTTTACAATCGCCTCATTTCAAGTTGGATTTTCTGCCCCAAAAGGAATAAGAAATGTCTCTCCAGTACATAGGTATTTACAATATCACTTCGACTCATTTCAAGTTTGAAATTTTTCTGCCCCAATAGAAGTAAGAGAGAAGAAACCCATTGTTGAGTTTCCATGCAGAGTTTACCCTGGGTTTACTCAGAGTAAGCAGCCATGGCAACTGGGGTTGAGTAAAGTTTCCTTAAATCCAAGTAAACTTTGAGTAAAGTTTCGGTAAATCCAAGTAAACTCGCTGAAACCAGTCGGGTTAAGCCGGATTTTGCATACGTGTGTGTGTTTGAGTATCCTTTACTGGCGATACAATGTAAAATTGTTTATCTGTCACTTCAACCCATGACCTTCATGGAAACGGCACCAAGTTAACTTGAGGGAAAAAGCTTTCTGTAAACTCAACAAAAACTCTATCCCGGGGCAAGGACACTCAGTACATGTCTCTCCACTACGTATTTACAGTCGCGCCTCGCCTCATTTCCTCATGTACATTATGTAAAAAATCGAAAATCAAGAATGAATTTATCTCGACAGACGCTCATACCAAGATTAGTACTAGTACATTATTTTTGAACCGGGACATTTCACAAACTTGAGGCCTCAGTACAATTTACCATCGTGTAAGGGACAAATGTATTGCCTCGTGTAAGTTTGGCTCAACTCTACAGCTATGTGTAAAGGGCTCAAAAAAATTTCTAGGCCACACCAGTAAAGACACTGCTGACATTCCTATCTTGCTAGAGTTTTTCAAGAATTTTATCAACTTTTTCAGTGATTGAACGATACGATCAGAGCGTGGCCCATCCTTCATATTAAAATTTCTTGGAGCAGATTTTGATAAAGTGCCTTCACCGTAGGTAGGTTGGTTAGTTTTTACAATCGAACGTCTATTTTTTCATTATTAATATGTTTTTGGGGGTCATTTTAAGTACTGGAAAACCTTTTAATAGACTTTTTGTTACTACGTGATAGTACAAGTATTGAAGAAAATTTGAAGCTATAGAACGGTACTCTAGAAGAATCCGTAGACCAAGAGGAGCGTTCTTAGAAGAACGCCTTTTTTTACAAAAAGTGAAATTTTAAGGAAAGTGTTCAATATTTTGCAACAAAAATAAAACTGTTTTTTCAGCTAGCAAGAAGCAATATTTTTGCCAAATAACAGATATCTAAGTTGCGTTAAACAAAAGTTATTAGCAAATTAAAAGAACGTGAATTTTAACAGTTTTTTGCAGTTATCTCTATGTTTTGTGCTCTAACCTATAATTTTATATACATCAATCGAAAGATAATTTGAATACCTACAACTTTATAATTTGATTTTTTTCAATCCGAGCTCAAGTTTTTTTGTTATTCGCAAAAAAGCGTTTTTTTCACTTTCCGGGATTTTTTAGGTTAGGTTCGCCATGCCAAATTCAAAAACAAAAAACGCTATCTTTTTTAGGATTTTTTTTCCTATATAACCATATTTTTTGTTTCCTGTTGGCAATTAACGCTAAATTTACAAGGAGCTATTGTAGATTGATTGGACTAAATGGATGATTCGAGTTTCCAGCATGCGAAGGATCCATTCACTAATTCCAATGTGGATCCCGGGTACCGCCAGGGCCTCCCCGATGGCTTCGGTGCTGATGTTGTTAAAAGCGCCTTCTATACCTAGGAAGGCTGCCAGGGTAAACTGTTTGTATTCTAGAGAGTATTCCACGGTGCGCGTTACTACGTGAAGAGCAGTGTCCACCGATTTGCCTTTACAATATGCATGCTAAGATGTAGACATGGGGACCTCTTTTGTGGAGTCAGGGAGGTATATGTCTAGTATGCGATCTAGGGTCTTCAGGACAAAAGATGACAAGCTTATTGGCCTGAAGTCTCGAACTGCTTCTTGCCCGCGTCTGCCGATCTTCGGGATGAAAATCACCTTGGCCCTCATCCACGAGTGAGGCACGTACCTGTAGTGTAAGCAAGATTAAGACAAGCTGTGGGCCAACAATGTCATGCGTCTTTTGGAGCATAATTGGCATTATGTTGTCTATGCCTTCACCGTACACAGTGTAAATTTTGAACAAGCCTGCTCAGCTTCCTTTCCTTTGTCGTAATAATATTGCAAAATAAACCGAAACTTTTTATTATATTTTTCCATTTTCAGGCGCAAGCAATTTTCCAACCACTCAAACACTCATAATAACACTCGAACTGTCACCTGTCAAACGAGGGTTTAGTGGTGTCGCTGCGATCAGTAGCTCGTGACATTTGTAATTGACGCCATCTTTTGGAAAAATGCCACCAATCTTTTTCCAGATACAAATGAATTAAAAGAAATTTGATTTTTTCGTAAAAATGGCCTCGTGTAAAATTTTGTTGCACGTATTCAATTTCAATAGTTATGAATATAATTTGTTTTGCGTCATTGTGGCTACAAAACCACCACAACATCGGCGAAAACAATGAAAATCGATAAAGTTAATTGAATTCGACAAGGATAGTAGCAAATACTTTTTCCATAATATGAATATCTGCTATTGACTGCTTAAGGTGCATACCAACAACACCCGAGTTTTTATGTAATAAATCGTGGTTAAGGAAGGGTTCTGTACGTTTATTTCCATCATGCCAGCACAGCACCGTTTTTCTTAACTATTATTTATAACCCGCGGTTGTGCAAGGTGTGCATTTCCTTTGGGGAGCAATTGTGTTTATGCATATTTTCTTGAAAACAAAACATATAATCACTAAGCTGGTCGAAGCTGGATCTAGGGCAGCAATAAATAAACAATGTGAATTATTTTTAAACTAAAGAGCATCAAGGATATTACCTGGATGGATATAGGGTATGTGTTGCCTAGATTAAACTGCTTTTGGTTGAAGCAATTAATCTAGTAAAAAATGTAAATTGCATTGAATGAAATGATTGCTTGTAAATGCTTCTAAGGACGAAAATCAAAGATCAATTTCAATATTTCAGGACGAAAAAAAACCAATATCCGTCAGACATTTTCATCAAATCGACACCAGATGGCAGTATCGAAAGTGTGAAAATTTTCCGTTTCCATCTGTTTTAGACGGGAGCCCCAAAGAAAAATGCATTAAAAACTATGACAACAAAAAACTGAGGAATTGAGACATTTTCAAATCCAATCTCTCGCAGCTCCAGCTAGCATCCATCAGCGCGGAGAGCACTTTGTCTTCATCTGCTGTTAATTTTCATTTAACTCTCTCCGAAATCGAATCCGAACCGAAATGATTAATTAACACTCGTTGATCCCTCAATCTGGTCGGATCAACTGAATGGATACGGGACGAAGGGAATGGGCAGAGCGGAGACTAATCGGACCGTGCGGGGCCCAAAGGGGGACGAGATGGGATCCTCCTTGCGAAAGGGATCCAATTTGTGTTGGCTCAGGCTGAAACAATTGAAGCCTGACCGGGAGAATGAATGTCTCAATGAAGAAACGGATTGTCCACATCCACATTCTGTCCAGACAATTTTTCCCTTTTGTTCCCAGTAACCACCTCGTTGACCCTTGAACTTCCTTGTTTGTAGCTAGACACATTCTAGATAACTTGCTCCGTGCTAGTGAGAGATTTATCTCCCACTCTTTGATTAAATGAAAATTGCATTCCACCTAAACGTCATTAATCTTTACTATCTGTTCGATTTCGTGTGGGTGTGATTGTGCTCGATGTGGGGTAAGTAGTTGGCTGAGGCGGCTCCTTTCTTTCTTGCCCCATCCGAACCGAAGGATACACTCTAAGTGGATGCGCCCACCTCCCATTTCGCCTGGCTTTGTCTTCAGCTTTTCTCTCTCGTTGTTTGCTCCTTTTGAGCACACTACAATAAATGGTGCAAAATTTTTATTCACTGTGAGCATCCCTTTCCCATCGCGGAAGGACGAGCGGAAAAAAAACTCCTGCGAGTGTTGAATATTACCAGCTAGGATATCTCCGTTCACGTGGATATTCATCGCCGATACATTAGTCAACGGCTGGGCAGCGGTGGGGGCGGCCAAATTACCTTTTTATGATGATTGATACTTTGTTTATGCGCCTCGCAGTCGATGTTCGATTTTAGCCAATAATTTGGATGACTCGGCGGAAAAAATTAAGAACGAAGGGAAAATACTTGGAAGAAAAACAAAAATCCTCCTCTCATTTCCGCGCTCCCACCGCTGCCACCATTTCGGGGATCTGTGGTGGCTCCATTGCCGCATTATGAAGTCAGAACTGGACGTACTTACCTTGGCTGGTTCTACTTTATTTTTATATTTTTTTCTTTTTCGGAAGGTGCTGTGATAAGAATCTAATCGAGATGTTCGTTAAGTGAATAGCAATCTCCTTGGGGATCCTTTGGTATTACGTTTACCAGTCAAAAATATTGATTTATTGACAAGGTTCATGAATTATCTGCATTTCAACAAAATTAAACGGAGATAAGTTGTTGGGGCGGTGGTGGTATATAGCTCTAGAATTTTAAAGGAGTGTGAAGTAATGGAAATTAAACAGACTTTATTTGCATTATTACGTAATAAATAATTTTTCTGGTGATTATTTTATGATTTTTTGGAGTTTTTGAAAGAAAAAATATTTTCCAGCAAAAGTATTTGAACAAAGAGTGGGATTTATTTAGAGGGTCATGAATGAAGGTATTGTTAATAACAAAAAACATTATTTTATATTATTAATATTTAATATCTTCTTCTGGATTGAAGCAGAAATACAGTCCATGCGGGACTCAGGTGCCTTGAAGTCTCCTCTTCTTGTCATATCTGCGTCTTGCTAGGTCTTTCCAGTTTGTTATTCGAAATTTTCTTTATATTCTAGAACGTCACATATTTATTTCTTGATCGTCCTACGCTTCTCTTTCCTTTTGGGTTACCATTATAAACTCGGTCTAGCATTATTTCTTCTGAGATTTGTATAACCTTTACAATTCGGGTAACCTTTGTATAACCTTTACCATTTACCTATTCCGATAGGGAAATATGTCTAAATGTCAAATGCTTTTTGCTTTCTGTTTTGACATTTCTTATCGTGAGCTCATTGGGCCATGAACACGTACACAGTCGAACAACGCGTAAAGGTTATCCAAGCCTTTTGTGAAAATGGGCGTTGAAAAATACGGGCATCAGGATGGTGCCACTTCCCACACCGTCAATGGAACAATAACTTTCTTTGATGTTTGTAGTTTGATGGTCGCATTATCTTCCGAAATGCAAGGGCGGATCCACCGTTGTGGGCACGATGGGCATGCCCACAACCCTAATAGACTTTTGACGTTACACTTTCACGGTCTATTGAGATTGATAGGCTGATGATATTATATCCTATGCCTTAATAAAATAAAAAAATCGGGCTTCAGAGCACACTTTAGAAGTACAACTTTTTTACCCAACAACTGCCACAATTATTAAAATATTAATCAGCTAGCAATATGCAATTGATATAGGAGGTCTGTCGGATATATAGTACGGTTTCAGAAAAGTAGGGCCAACGACAGATGCAGGAAGTATAGTGACGAGCCTATCGAGGGACTTGATACAAGTACAATTTCAGAATATCAATATTTATGAATTCCTATTTAAATTAAAACCTAAAAACGAAGCAAAAGTTTTAGGATAACTGAAATATTTTCGATTGAAACTGGTCTAAAAATCCTCTCATCATCCCCACTTTCCCCTTCATCCACAAAGTTCGAACCTAGTATCTGATGAAAAATAATATTGAAATCGCCACTCAAAATCATGGGGATTTCGTTGAAGTTTTGACCTAGTAAAATTGAACCTTCAGAAGTGAAGATTATCATGTATGAATTCCGGCAGAATGAAATCGGCAGAAGAGTACTTTCGGAAATCAATTTACATACCTTTATTAGATTCCGTTATTAATGATTTAGGGCAGAGACTGTCTCCGGAAGTATAGATGTTTTCAAAAGAAGAAAATAGATTGTCGACAGTACAAAGGGCTTTCTCTCTAATCTTCCACATAAAAAAAAACTCCGTGACACAAAAAATTTGAACAGTTCTGCGCACCTCGTTGCCAAGTTTTATAAATTTTGTTCTATCATTTCCCCTCTTTTCATTTAAAAAGACAACAAATGCAGCAAAAACTCAACAAAATAATTTGGGAAGGGATGTGCCATAACCTTCTATATTTACAAGCCATTAACAAGGAAAATATTAAGAGCGAATTTCCGCTCAATCGGACTACAGCTCGGTGCAGTCACATTATGTTGTTAGTGTAATTTGGAGAATTTGGGAGAATTTGGTAGCCCGATTCTCTCAATATCTATTCCTGTTTATGGCTTGTAAATATAGAAGGTTATGGATGCGCGCATGCCGAATGAATAAAGTTAAGTTATCTTTATATGTATTGAGCAGAGCTCAACCAAGTAAATCTATTCATCATAATAAGTATAATTTTACTATAATTATGCGAAATATTTCTGATCTCTAAATTTAAAATAATTTAAAAACAATCCTGAATAATTTTTTTTAAATATACATGAGCGTTTTCATTCATAAGATTAAAGTTCTCCGCAGCCGCAAGCAACACAATCTCCCCAGGCAGAAGCGCGCATGCGACTGACGAAAAACGTCACAATCCTAGTATCAAAGTATTAAAAACACAAATTTCGTATTTTTTAATTGAAATTGCTACAAATTATTTCTGTAGCAAATATGTAAAATACAAAGAAGAAAATTTATCTCAAGCTTTTAAACATTTTTAAGAGCTTTTTATCCCAACATGCGCTAAATGTCACGGAGTTTGAAAAGATGGGCCAAGTCAATAATGCACGTTGCGAGAGCAAATGACTTCTTCAGCAATTGGAAGTCTGTAGCTGAATAAGTCATTTTCTCGCGCAACGTGCATTATTGACTTGGCCCGATCTATACTAGACCTGTTTCAGTTTGGAGTTTTTCTACCTAAACCAAATGTTAGTGTCAGCGACTGGAATATCGATATCGAAACAGTTAAAAAAGTTTTCCAGATGTACCTACCGGCTATTCATTAACGATAATGAATCAACTGTTATAAATGAATACCGACTCTGGATGGCCAAATGGAAAAGAGAATGTGAAAACAATTTCGCTATACCAGAGGTGGTAGCTTATCTCATTGAAGCGACCAAGATTTGTACCCTAACATAAAAATTTTCTTACAAATACTGGCAACTTTCCCGGTCAACGTAGCTACCGCAGAGAGATCGTTTCCTACTATGTGAAGCGTAAAATCTTGGTTTCGTGCCTCAATGGCACAGGAAAGATTGTCCGGGCTGGCTCTCCTAAATATACACAAAGATGTGAACCTGAATATCGATGAAATTACCAACGCTTCCGCGAAAAAGAAACGTAAGCTTGAATTTGTAATTTAAGTAAGCACCTAAATAAAATTATTTAATGTAAAATGTATACTAGCGTTTAATTTAATTTGATATCCATTAAAGCTGTAAAAATTTCATCAAAATCGGTTCAGTAGTTTAGAGTCTAAATGTGACATTGTGATGTGTAAACAAACACTCATTTACTTTTGTAATTTTTGCGAGCGAACAAACTAACATTTTACAGGGTAATTAATTTACCTACTAGTGTTTGCCCACGTGGAATTATACACTGTACAAAATCTTGGTCAAGGCGTCATATATTTTGTAAACATCTCCTTTGTAGGAATGAACTATATCGATCATGAGCGAGTTCATACTCCGACTCGCACTTGTCCGATTTTCGAGTGGCTGTGCCCACAACCTTTTTCGAGGGCTGGATCCGCCCCTGCCGAAATGATGTTGTCAATTGGGCGCCCAGATCTTTTATTAGGACCGACATTTTAAAGAGAAGGTAATAAGCCAGCAACAACTCAAGAGCTTGAAATGGACGAGATAATTCGACACGTTAATGAGATTGAGCCGCAATTATGTCTCAGCGTCATCCAAAATATAGACAAGCGGATGAACGTTTGGACCAGCGGATGGTGGTGTAACTATATTTATTTCGTCCATGTGTGTCCTAATGCGCCATTCGTTTTGTTAACCATTACAGGACAAACTATTCTTCTTTTTTCGTTGTAGCTAAAATGCGTCTCTGAATAACGTCCTTTATCTCATTGTCCTTGAATATAAGACTTGACTTACGCTCCTTTATGGACTCAGTTTTGCGCGAAAGCTATCAGCTCCTCCACGTTCTTCTACGTCGTACCTTTTCGTCCAATTTTTTTTATCTTTGGGGGCATCCATAAATTACGTGAGGCGTTTTTGGAGATTTTTCGACCCCCTCCCCCATTGGTGAGATGTCGTGAGATTTGGCTCGACCCCCTCCCCCCCCAATCTCCCGTGAGATTTTTCAAATTTTAAAAAATGTCTAGTATTTACACTATTATGCGTATTTTTAGTGTAAATACGTTAATCTGTGCTTGATTGCGTTGGATTTATTTAAAAAAACATAATTTGTGTTGAGGAACAGTACCGCAAAATCATCCCAGCACCAACTCGGCATGCACCCAATATAAACTACAATACCTGTCGATTACCATTTAGCAGGTGATTCTGCTATCCTTTGGAAGCCAATCTCATGTTACAGGGATAATGGTTTCTTAACAAGAGAACAGAAAAATTTCAATTCTAAGTTTGAGCTCAACTCGTGTATTTGTAGAGCAAGCATATGGTTTTATCTGCGGAAAAATTCCTAGTGAGCTGAATTTTTGTATACACCTTTATTACGACATTTTGACCAATATGTGAAAAATCGTGCCGGCTAAAAAAGTTATAAAGATCAAAAGGTCACGAAAATCAGTTTTTCGCGAATATCTCACGACCTATTGCTCGGAGTTCAATAGAGGTCATTACAAAAATATTTCATCGTACAATTATCTACAAAAAATGACCTTTGCATTTTTCTGTAAGATCAACCGTTTGTGGAGTAGAGCGCTGAGAAAGCGAGTAGAATGCATTCACATACGGTATAGTATGCCGTACCCCAAGGCATTGTTGGGAAATACTTTTTCTACGCCTCTGTTATAATACAGGCATTCTGATATTACTTTTAGTTACGGAATTAGTAGCATTCCACACCCGTGTGGAATATTCATTCCATCACTTGTTATGGAATGACTACTATTGGCGACATCTGTTTGTCGTAATCCAAGAATATGATCTATTAATTAAAGAAAAAAATAGATTTATTAAATTAAAGGATTGTTTCAATAATAAACAATCAATGATGTTCCGCTAGAAAATGTTTGCTTTAAATAAACTATTCAATTATTAAATTGCAGAAAATAATAGCATTTTTTTAATAATTTTTGCGTCGGCCATCTATTAACAAATTATTAAATCACAAAATTGTTATGAATGAACACTCCCTACTTATATGTTATTTAAAATATCTTGCTGTGCTTTATACATTATATTTTTGACATCAGCTTTACATAAGGTACGTTTTTCTTTACAAAATATTAATAAAAACTAATTAAAGGCGTAGGAAAAGTATAGTCTGCAACACGTTTTGAGTGGCATATTCCGCACTCGTGGACTGCCACCCTCGCCTCCGGCTCGCGTGCCAAACTTCCACTTGTGCGGAATATGCATCATTCCAAACTTGTTACAGAATATACTATTCTGGTACTATTTTTTGGCTTGTTTGCTATTCTACCACTTTCTTCAAACCTCTTAATAATACACTGTACAGTTGTTCGACTTTTTCCAACAATCTCTGCTCTTTCTCTCTGATTTTTGCCCGCCTTATAATAAGAGGCTACTAAAGAACGAATTGCAATACTCGGTTGTTTGGTATGGAATGGAGGTGTATGGCGGTAAATGGCACTGGCAACCTTGAGTTCATCCGAGGAACAATAGATGCAATGGTTTAGCTTGATATTCTAAAAATAAATGTGCAGCAGAGTGCGCAACGTCTAAGTATTGCTGCTGGGTTTGCATTCTATCAGTACAATGACCCTAAGCATACCTCAGACGTTGAACGCCATTGACTGATATACAATTGTAAAACAATTTTGCCCGTTCCTTCGCAATCCCCTGACTTGAAGGTTACAAATAATTTGTGGGATACACCTGACAGGAGCATTTGTAAGACAATATTACCTCGCAGAGAGACATTGAAAGTGTACTCAAGCGAGAATGGGCTAGAATTAATCTTAAGTATACTAAAAATTTGTAAATTCAATGCCGATCAGGCTTCTAGCAGTGATTACAGCATAAGGAGGACCTTTTGACCTTTATAACTTTTTTAGCCGGCACGATATCAATGTCGATTTTTCACATATTCATTAAAATGTCGTAATAAAGGTGTATACAAAAATTCAGCTCACTAGGAGTTTTTCCGCAGATTGGGGTTTAAAACAACTAAAATGGCTGGACTACATACGAAGGTTGACTTTGGCAAAACATGTAATTATGCCATGTATAGTCATTCACAATATTAGCTTCGTTCCATTGGGCAATCCGGAGTACTCCGGAGTACATGACCAAAGTAAATTTTATGTAGGACATTTTTGTGCCGATTTATCTCACGAACAAACTTTCCTTAGCCAAAATTTACGTAAAACCGATAATTTTCGAGATATTTGATAAAAATGATTTTCGCGGCCTTTGACCCTCCGTAACTTGAGTGGCCGGTCAGTTGGCTTTATGGACTTTTGGGAAATTATTTGTGACCCCAAAATAAGGAGAGTCAGTTGGATTTTTTTAAAGGTTCAAGTATAAGTATATACCATATTCCATATCGTGAAACAGGTATCACATTGTTTGCGGCTTATTAAGAGATGGAAATTCTTCCTTCAACCAGTACCCCAAGCTAGAATCTATATTTGGCCACGACTTGCATGCAACTTTTTTATTTGGGCAGTCTCCGCGAAAACCGCCTAAGCAAAATCATGGCATCATACTTATCGCTGAGTAGGTAAATGGGCACTTGGGCGTGAGAACTGGGTCATCTGTGACTCAATGTGGAGCGCGCGGATTAATTGGTTTTTGTCAGTTTTATTAGGTGGCACCGCCATGTTTACAAGTTGCTGGTCTAGGGCTTTGAGACTTGACCTTGTACAAGTTTTCAACGTCAGGACCTAGCTCTCACGCCCAAGTGCCCATTTACCTACTTTGGTGATTGCACCTTTTGCGTCTTGATAAACTTATTAACCATCGTCTAATGGAGCAGCCTTGACAAAATGTTATCGTTACTGCGATGAAATTGTCGTGCTATTGCCTTCACAGCAACATTGTTCTCACACTGCAGTCCTCCGTTCTCACAGATTACGGGTCTGAAGTTCAGATACAATTAGAACAACTCAACTGTGGAAGAATCTACCACAGCCAGTACTCCCGAAATCGTACATCATCCTAGAGGTAGAACGTAAGATTTATCGCCTTCAGCTTAAACTTGATACACTTGTGTCCTTTTATCTAAGGTTACTACTAGTGTCGTTGCAGCATGTTCTGAGCAATATGGTGGACTGGTAGTGCAAGGGTGACTTCAAGGCTTTTCCATATTTAAAAAAGAACTTTATTAAAAAAATGATGCAAGTTCCCTTTTGTTCTCTTAATCTATAATAGCGTAGGATTAACATTAAATTAGCTTATACCTACAGTGGGTATCGCAGTTTTTGAATGAAGTTGAAACGTTTGAGTACCGTAAGTAATGTCAGGCGATAGTCGTTCTGGGTTGTTAAATTCAATGTTAGATTTTCTTGTTAAGGGATTTATTGCGCTCAAATCGTTTAATGCAGCAGTACCACATAAAAACTGGCGAAATGAAGAAGTATTTAAATATTTAGAGACGTTTTAAAGACAGAGCCAGACAAATAATCGGTATAAGAGCTGCGGAGTCTCTTGCTTTAAACGTTTATCACCTGGAAGACTCCTACGACTTTTCTCGTTGATTCGACGTATTACAAGAGCACTTTGAGATTAAATAATATAAATTTCGGTTATGTTTTAAGTAAAGGGATCCTACGCATATGCATATCAGAAATCTAAATTGTGCACGATGTCACCTTCCAGTAGTGTAACCTATTAAATAAACCATTGAGGATGTTTTTGTAACATTTAAAATGCAAATGATACACTCCAGTGGATATTAACCCAACAGAAAAAAGCGTCCGGATGAGAAGTATCATGCTAAATTGTCGTTAAATAGACTCATCTGTCCCATTACGTCAAGGAAATCGACCTAGGCCGCTCTATAGCGCTCCTTTCGCTCGCGCCAGAATACTATTAATTCGCATCCATAAAAAGGATATCTGAATAGGGAGCGGTAGAAGCCATCGCCATCGAAATAAACGAGTACTTAAGGGTAGAAAGCCGAAGCTATCATGCGGTCATAATCCCCCTCCATAAACACTCAAAAATTGAATGCAAACGATGGACTTATTCACATAATAGAGCCACCCCCAACCCCTGCGGGAACCCTTTTAAAGTGAAAATTATAACTGGAAGATACGAAAATCGGTATGTGGCGGCGTGGGGCCATGGTTCGAAACTTTTCATCGAATGGCGATGGTGGGAGGACGGAAAGGATGCTGCCCGCACTGGCACTGGGAAATGAAAAGGCTTTCAGGCTTCTGGCCCACACCTACAAGGTCCTTAATCTGGGCTACGTGCTGAAAGTGTCCTCTCAATGTAGCATTAATTTATCTAATCTTGACGATACACTCACACACGGGGAGCACGTTAATGCTGATCTATAGACAAATTAATTCGAAAGACAAAGTAGATACACCGGAGAGCATACGACTATACAGTGTACATAGTTGTACAAGGATACCCGACGAGGATGCAAGGGCGTCGACATTTAAGGTATTTAGGCCTTTCCCGAGCAATCAAAGATAACGAGGGGTGAACTAGTTTTACGTTAATCACCGACCCTTTGTCAACTAGTTGAGTTTTGATGGAGGTCCTTATTACAATGGCCCCAAAAAAGGATACAGTTTATGCGTGGAATCATGTGTCAATATGCTTTGATTCCATGCCAAGATAAGTCCCCAACGTCCAGCAATGTACGCTATCACGTTCTAAGTGTTTTGTTAAAGAATTCTATTCTATATATTATATCAGAGAATATCTGATGCTGTGCTGATGTTACGATTTTTCAAATAGTTTTGTCATCCCTAAGGTGTTACAGCAGTTTTAGTGTCTAATTTTGGAAAACAATGAAATTTGCTACCCTTGTGGTATTAAAATGCTGATGCTGGTAATCTTTGTATACTGGCCATATTGTATACGACAGGTCCTTATTTTGTGTACTTAACGGTTATTGGTTAAAGGAATCGTTGCTTATGTAGACCGGCTTTTATATAGGGGTTTACGATATTGCTTTGGTTTTCTACAAAATTTTCTAATATAATAGAATCTCGTAAACTTTTATGGCAATTTATTTGTGAAATGCGTATCGAAAATATTTTGTTTGTTCTTCTCATTTGTTTTTTTTTTTCAATTTTATAACATTATTTTTACTTATTTCATTGTAGGCCAAATAGATTTCCTTACATTATCTGGAAAGGAAGGGTTATTTAAAATTTAATCTAAAATTTAATCTCCTTCGTTAGTACAAACTGTTTGTCAGCGTTCTGAAAGTTTATCCAGTCCCTGCAGGACGAGTATTCGCTTTTGGGTGGAAGATAGTTTTCCACTGCCTTTTGGACACCTACTTTCGTACTTATTTCTATCAAAGAAGTTTTGCTGAAAAAAATGTACTGTGTACAGAACAAGTTCCAAAAGGGATCCTGGGCCCTCTCCTGTGGATCACAATGTAGAATGATGTGTTGAGGGTACGTCGCGGGCTCGCAGATAACATGGGGGTAGTGCTCGTGGAGGTCCGCATACAGAATAGGCGCCCTTCGCGTGTTCTGCGCATACATGTGCAGCGATGTAGCGTGCGTATAGCGGGGATGATCTCAGAATATATAGAGGGGAGCCAAATACAGTGCAGCAACAGATGATTCCCTGGGTCTCTTATAGCCCGTCCGCACGACACAAGCAGATTTGCGCAAATCTTGCTTTTTTATGGTTTTTTATGGATCTTTTTATGAAAAAAATCAATTTTACGATTGCTTTTGGTGACGTCATTATGCTTTCGCCCCTGAAAAATTACAAAAAATTCATATGGGAACAATATTTGCCATTAAGAATCGTTGAACCCACAGACTTATCCCATACAATGAGGGATAGGTTACGGGGGAGCGTGGGGAAATTAATTACGGCCTCACGCAGTTCTTGAATGGACATGGAGGATATAGAAAATACCTCCATTGTTTCGAGCACGATGACTCACAGCTGTGCTCGGCAGGCCCAGGTATCCAGGATAACGTAGAACACGTATTTTTATATTGCGAGAGATTCGGCGAATTTAAGGCGGAACAAGAGGTAATGACCGAGGCGTCACTAGCACCGAAAAACATCCCAGTACACATTATGAGGAATGAGTTTGGGTGGAGGAGAGTGGAAGCGACGCTGAAGGCTATACCCAGGAAGTCGAGGCTTCACACACTCAATGGATTAGGACTCACGAGGTATCATAGGTGCCTCAAGGAGATCGATGTCATCAAATCCACTGGAACCGACAATATACCAATATTCTGTGTCCCTAAAGAAAAGCGCCGCGCCTATTATACTTCTCCCCGACTTGAATTTTTGATGGTGGGCAGCAACGGCCACTATCTGACTAGCCACATTGCCTAATGTGGATCTCATATGGGCTGCCCTATAAGGCGCACAAAGGCCATTAAACTCCTTGCCTAATTCGTACATCATTAGAAGTCCCGCATCCCAACTGCGGCGCGGTCGAAAGCTTTATATTATTGTCCCCCTCTTTACAATTACCTTTTCGTCCTTCCAAAAAGCGAGTGTGGTTTTATCAAGTGGTCCCCCAACTGAGTACTAAACAAGCCCAATGCTGCTTGACCTCCGTAATAGAACGAGAACCGGTCTATTGAGTATGCCAAATGACCCCCTTCATGGTCACCAACATACTGGCCTGAAATATGAAACAAGCAACAACAAAAACTAAAGCTTTGTATGAGCAAAACTTTAGCTTAAGGGTATAAAGCTTTCCGAATACGTAAGGCGGATGGTGGGGCTACCCCATTCATTTGTAATGTGGTTGCCTCATAGGACCCTTATGAGAAACCTCACTTCATAGCCGTATGACACTGGCTTCTTCGTAGGCTGAAAATGCTGCCTTGGCTGGGCTGAAAATGACGAAATCTGTTATACTGTGTGACAGAGATAGCATGTGAGAGTAAGAACGATTTTCTGATTATTATAACAGATAGTTGTAAGTGGATCCAGAAGAAATCCGTTGGGAAATATTTGAAATATTTAATTTTATTGTAATTAAAATTAAATTAATTTAAATTTATTGTATTTAAAATTACACTGATAAAAAAACTGCTTGGCTTAAAGCACTTTTTCTTGAACCAAGCAACTCATGTTTTGTATATAACGAAAACAAAATTGTCTCGGGATAAGCAATACTCGTGTCTTGGTTTTATTGTCTTGGATGAAGACAAAAGTTGACTTGAAGTAAAAAAAAAATACGAAACCGATGATATTATAATTTAAAAAAATTCAAGTTCTAAAATCGGTGTTAATGGTTGTGATACATTTTTAGAACTTGAAAGTCCGGTAAACGAAAAAAGTCCGATGAATTAAGAATTTAGTTTCTTGAGTAAAATATTAAACAATCTTATTTCCAGAAAAATATATCTTGGTCGAAAAATATAAGTATTGAGCGAAGAAGTGCGATTGCTTGGCTCAAGAATTTCCAGTGTCTTACTCTGAGACAGCATTCTCACGTTAAGACTGAAAAAATTTTCTACTCAAGACAACGAAACGAAGACTATCGAATTGCTGGAATCAAGACAATTTTTTTATCAGTGTAAACATCGTCAATATCAGGTACATAAATTAAGATTCTTTTTTCCCTTTTTCAATTTGCTACTTTCTCAATAAAAAATCTGTTTTTGACCTCAGTCGTTCTTTACCACCGTTGGGTTTCCCCACAATTAAATCCTTTCATACATCGAGATTTTTTATGGCTCTATACTCTTCTTCAAGTGAGATTTTTGTTTATTACTTTCGATACAAAAACTTGTAGGGATCGTAGGTCAGTTTTTTAATTCCTGGTCGTGCATAACAAATTCTGTCGTGAGTTATAATTTGTGAGTTGTTGCTGTTTTGTCCGTAAGAAATGAAAAAAAAATAACTTGGACAGACCATCAAGAAGAGTTTATAATAGATGAGATAGTTTATCGTCAAACTGCGGCACCACTCCCCCAATTCGCAACCCATGCCCGTTGTAATAAGAAAAATATGTCTCCCCCCTTGTAATTACTGTTGGGCTATTAAAACATCGCCGTCAACGCCTCAAAATTGTTTTGGAGCGATTTTACAGCGGAGCCCCAATTTAAAACATTTACCCTTATTGTCACTTCAATTATATTTAAGATCACTTAAATAATATTTATAATCACTTCAGTTTATTGTTATTCACTCAGTGTTATAAAAAGTCTAGAGATGCAGCAAACTGTTATAAAAAGTATAGAAAAAAGAACATGAGTTCGTTCTTTTCCTATGCTTTTTATAACAGTTTTCTAGACTTTTTATAACACTTAAAATCCAGCCAAGAAAAGTTTGAGTATATTCCTCCCATCGCGTTTCTTGACAAGAAGAGTTCTTCGGTAACACTCACTATGATGTTATTTCAAGAACACTGTCTCTCGGAAACCTGGATCCACCCAATTGGGTGGATAAATGACATGGGCGTCACAGAGCATGAGATTACTTTTACCCTAGGTAACTCCAAAGCTATCAAAGGCTGCCCTCAAGGTGAAGTTCAGTCTCTGTTTCTCTGGTTGCCGCTGAATTTTTGACCAAACTATACGTATCTGGTTTCGACGCTAAGAAGATGATCTTGTCTTAGGAGAGTTTGGCTTGGACATTAAAGAGGTCATAAGAAAAGCACTCCGAGAAGTTTAAAGATGGTGTACCATGGAGGGCCTATCAATCAATCCAGATAAAGCCGTCGTGGTCCTTTTTTCCGGACCTCTGACCGGCCATGTGGTGCTGCGGTACCATGTGGTGCTGCGGTATAATGCCCATGCTCAGGAGACAGAGTGCGGAAGAAGAACGTTTATCAGAAATCTTCTAAGCCTCTTCTTCAAATAAAGAGCTTTTTGCCTTCGTCCGGAGGTCCGACATGTTACGTTAGTGTGGCGTATACACAGTAGGCCTAACGTCAGATATCCCACCAACAGCTTAAGGTCCGCCCTGTTTAGATTGAGATTTAGCCAAAGGGTTTTATTACTCCTTTAGCTTCTGTAAGACCTGGTACTGATTCCCAGCAGGCTGGGATCAGCCCCTTAACCCAGTCCTCTATCAAGGACTTGGAGGTGGACCATGAGATGTCGCAGAAGGGTTCTAGATCAGCTTCTCAGACACTTCCCTCGCGACCTTGTCCGCAACCTTATTGGCCGAAAAAATTTTAATGTTGGCGCGTTTTGAACCCCACGTACCATCCATGTTCCATTTTTTACCCTTGGGTAAACCATCTCTTGGTACAATCAATTCGGGGTTGATTACCTGGAATCTATTCAAACCCATAATGTTTAATGCTGGGTTTTTCGTATACCTCATCAACATTAACAAGAATCAGTTACTTTCTTGGTAATATTATACATACCGAATAAGTTCTTCTAGAGCACACACGACCCCAGTGTGCAGTGGCGCTGCAGCCAACATGAGTCCTGTAAGCGGTGAAAGAATTTTCAGCGCTAGAAAATGTTGAGAATTTTAATAGGGTTTAAAACTAGTTCTGGATGTAATATTTCAATAAAAAAGGTTTCAAATTGGGCGTTATAGGAAAACTTTACTGCTTTTCAGTCCTAACAATCCATCGTCCTCTGATATACTTATCTTGGATTAAAAAAGGGCCCACAAAATTGTTTAGTTCGTTGGAAAAATATGAAACACAATCCAAAAACCCACTGTGACTTTGTTAGTATGTGATTTTTTTCTGCACTTGAGGCCACCCTAAGAACGAACTTCTGAAGGGGGTTGTAACGAAGGCATCGTCATCGTCAGCCGCATCTGATTATCCTGGCATATGATGGATGTCCTGGAATCCGCCCACAGAAGGCCTACGAGGAGCCATCTTCAGTATCAGTTGGGTACACCGCACTGGGAGAATAAATATAAAAAAAAATACGAAGAAGAGTTCTTCCTTCCTGTAGTACTTGACTCCCGCGCTGTATAACTTCTTGTCCGTTTTCTAGTACAGCCAGGAGGGCTTTGGGGTGGCAGCAGCAGGCATCGGTGGTGGGTGGAAGTCGCAAGTTTTCGACAGAAAATTTTCCAAGTGGTTTACAAGTGGAAAGACGTGACATCAGTGTGCATCAGTAAAATCCCAGAATTTTACATCAAGTAATTATATACAGGGCTCGCCAGGGTTAGGTGCCCTACAGTGCCCCTACAGCCACTTACACAGGTCAAAAGATCCCGAGCGGCAAGGGTGCACTTTCACAGACGCAACATGAAATTCAAGGGACGTGGCTTGAATAAATTTTTACCCAGAATTTCCGCCGTGTCGTTGTCGTCGTCGTCGTCGTCGTCAACATCGAACGTCGTCCTGATATTCCCGTTGAAATGCAAATACACGAACAGAAGTGTTGGACGGGAAAAAAACTGGGGAAAATTTCTGTAGGATTAGAAAAGCGTACACTTGATGAAAAAATTCTGCCTGAATTATTAACGATATGTAAAGGCGATGAAAATTTTTAATGATTTTTAAAACTTTCATAGCATAAGCAAACGGGATTTGGGCTTAGTTTACAAGAAAATGCTAATGGAACCGGAATTACCAACATATTTCATTAAAATGGAGTTTTCAGTTTGTGCGCGGAAACACTTTAAAGTAGTTTGGAATGGGTAAGCTCGGAATTCGTCCATATTTTAAGCGGCTTTTGACATGGAATCACATCTTGCAGATGGCTAGATTCTTTGTACCAATAAAATACATTGACGTCCCTTACTCATGGTCTTTCAGGTCGTAAAGAACTAAGGTGTGTCCAAGACGTGAGGAAACCTTTCAGCAATTAAAATCCCGGTAATGAAGGCGTCCAGTAATAAAATTCTATAAGGAAACTGTTGAAGTTCTTTCAAGGTACCATTGAGAATAGGGAATCAATCAATTCGTAGCCTACTTTTAAGGTTTTTATTATTGGAGCTATTTCCAGGAGTCAAATGAATAAATAGCAACTTGGCCGTTTTTGGATTTATACATAGTACATTAGATGGCGTCAATTGCAAATAAGTCACAACCAGTGATTGCCGATAAGTAAGAAGATAATAAGAAGAGTGCTGTCAGCCACTTCAAAGTTCATATCGCATTTTTAGGATATATTTGACTCACATAGACTTAGACAATGAGATTGCAAAAACTGCACTTCTTTTTACACAGTATCAATAATAAATCGGAAGCAATTCCAGCTCCATACTGCACGAGCCAACTGCAAGCAACGAGTAAGCATATGCAGTTCTCGTGTAGCCACAAAATTGCAGGTGAACTTTTTCTTTGCCGCATTGTGACAGGTGACGAAAACTGCATAGAATCCGGAAATTGATATTGATTGATTGATTGACATATAAAAATCTGAAACATTTACTGATAAAATAAAGGAAATTTCGTTTGGAAATGTAATTTTGGTTATTCGATAATATAAGTGAAAGGCAACGTTAATTTGATTACCAATTCATATTACATAAATGGATAAATGCGCAAAACACATTTTGTGGGTCCCTTTTCATCCTTCTGCCTAGAGTCATCACAGTAAGGCTTCGCTGGATTGCCCAACTGCTTCGTTACTTCGATTCACTACATTATCACGAGTATCTGTGAACCTGTCTCATGAAAACCGGTGGTAGCAGCCCTTATGCTCGCCAGCGCAAGCCAGCGACAAACAAGGTGCCAGACCCTGACAGGTGTCACCGTCATTCCTTTCAGCTTGTATTGGGTCATTCCATAATAACCTCTATGTTCATCATGAACGATTTCGAGGACAGGGGATCATTTTCTCAAGTCTGGTGTCCCTCGATTACCCCAGCACGCTCGACCAGATGTTCCTACACAACTCTCGTTTTTGTCTTCCTAGATTTTTCTTCATTTCTACTTTCCGTGTTTGTCCGGCGATGCAATTAATTATGATATAGCAATAGTTTTTTACTTGAGTTTTGTTTTTTGCAGGATCCGGGGTTATCCGGTTTGTCAATTTCGATCGATAAAGTTGTGAAAGTAAGGTATAGATACAATTTTTTACCTTAAAACACCTAGTTCAGTGGCGTGGCGTCTTTGGAAGCAAGGGATGCATTGCAACCCTTACAATTTCTTAAGAAATAAAAATAAAAATTCAAACTTTATCAAATTTTCTTTTACAAAAATTTCTTTTTCATTTTATCATTCTGAGATTAATTTATATTATGGCTGATTTTTTTCTAGCCTCCACTGTTAAGAAAAATTCATTGTCTCCAAATGAGAAATAGAATGGAAGCAATCGCCTCTATTGTGATTGTCGAGTCGATAGTCGATTCTAAAATGATGACTGAATCCGTATTGCGAATGTCGATAATGCGAAATAGTTGTCGATTTTATCGACATTTAAAGTCGATAAGTATGCTTTTCCTGTTTGTTCAAGTCTCTTACACAATACAAAATCAAAATCGCCTCGGCTAGAGATTGCCGGGTCGATTGCTAGTCGACTCGACAACCGCAATAGGACCAATATTTTATGTTTTGTCCATGAGCGAAAGTTCTCTTCTCCTTCTCTCTGAATTCGCATACGAAAACTACTCTCTATACGCAAAGAAACATGCCAGCGGACTTCGAGAAGCAGAATTTGAATTGCTTCCCTTGACTGTCCGTTGGAAAGCACTTCGGTGTGAACTTGTGGATGAAGAGGGAAGTGGAGATGGGGAGACACAACGAACGTTTGTTCCTGTGACCAGTTCCAAGGGAAGCAATTCAGATTTTGCATCCATACGAATTTCTGTCAGAATAATATGAGTATATTTTTTGTTGGGGGAGAGCGGAGAGAAGTTTTCTAATAAGATTGGAGGGAATTCGTTTCTATGAGAAATCTAATTGGAAATGAATTTGTACAATGTGGTTTAAAATTAATGACTGTAGAAAATAGTAAAAAGCAGTATTTTTGGAGTAATTAATTTAAATAAATAAAAAATTGTTTTGCCTGCAATTTAGTTGGTGCGATTTGTTTTGTGAGTTAAAAATAGTGCAAGTAGCTTTAAAAAGTAAGTTTGAAAGAAAATTGGATAAATTAAAAAATATTTAAATATTATTTATGTTAGTTTTTTTAGTTTGTTTTTGCTTTATTAAATATAATGGGTAATGTTGATGGTAAGCATTTTTGCATTATGGACCATTTTTTGCAGCAATCCTTTGGCTCGCGTTCATTTACGTAAAGAAATCCATAATTAAAAATGTTAGACCGAAACCAATATTACATTATTTAAGTGAAAATAAAACATGCACTAGGCATTTTTCTATTAAATTATAGTCCAGGAAAATTAGACATTTTACTTCGGAAAATTCCGGGAAAGCAGAATTTTGGTATGGACATTGATATTATTACTCTAAGGAAAATGTCACGAGTCCCCATCCATTTGACACTCCAACACGATTTTACTCGGGGTCAAAGGTCACCAAAAGTGGTTTTTCAAAAATACCTCAGTAATGCTCACTTTTATAGAAAAATTATGTGAATAAAGTTTGTAGCTTAGGTAATTTCCTAGAAAAAATATTTTATAACTTTTTCTTGTAAGAGTCACCGTTTTTGAGATATTTTGATTTTCGTCCACGGATATTAGACAAAAAAAGCTCAGCTACGGAAAAATTCTGGGCCTTTTTTTGTCTAATATCCGTGGACTAAAATCAAAATATCTCAAAAACGGTTACTCTTGCAAGAAAAAGTTATAAAATATTTTTTTGTAGGAAATTACCTAAGCTACAAACTTTATTCATATAACTTTTCTGTAAAAGTGAGCATTACTGAGATATTTCCGAAAAATCGGATTTGGTGGCCTTTGAACCCGCGTAAAATCGTGTCGGAGTGTCAAATCGATGGGGACTCGTGACATTTTCCTTAGAGCAATAATATCAATGTCCATCCCAAAATTCAGCTTTCCTGGAATTTTTCCCTGGACTATTATACAATAGCGCGAATTGGCTTACCTGTTGTCAAAATAAGCAAAAAAAAATTGGTTGGCCTTGCATTTTATTTTCAACTGAAAAGAACGTTTGGCGGTCTTCGGGATTTAATGATTTAAATAATTTTCATAAAACCGTTGATAGGCATGGCATGGTCAAAAATCGTCCGAGCATTTAGAATCGGTTTTAGCTCTTTCTAAATTCGGTACAGTCCAAAGGATTGAAAATCTAGTAGACACTCATTTGAAATCCTCAATTATGAGAACAATGAGTTAGTTAAAAAGAACCGGAAAATTATTAAAATTGGTATAGATGTTTTTTGCAACTTGGCATGTCAGGAGCAAGCCTTTCGCAGCCACCGCGAGGGTCAAGATTCTATTAATCGGGAAATTATGTTAATTTCACTTTTGGCCAAACATAATCCAGAACTTAAAAATCAGCTTCAGTATTTTCTGGATTATCAAACAATATTTAAAATGATTTAAGGCTATTTCCTGCACTCTTACTAAAAATTAAAATTACTTCTGAAATCCAAAATTGTGAGTTTGTTGCAATTATTTGTGATGAAACCATGGATATTTCCTGTCGATCTATGTTGTCAACCACTCTGAGATACATTTCTTCCTGTGGTGACACGAAAGAAATATTCATTAGTTTTAAAAATATTTCCGATGATAGAAGAGCAGCTCGTTTGCATGAACATGTAGTTCATGTTATGCAGAATTTCGCATGTGGTTCCAAGTTACAATTGCTTTGCCCACCGTTTAAATATTGTTTTATCGCAATCATGTGACAAGATTCGTGAGTGCCTAATCTTCTTTCAGTAAATCACAGGTTTCTCAAATTTCTTTAGTCACTCAACAAAACGAACCGCTACTCTCGACTCGCGAAAACTTCCAAAAGTAGCTCACACTCGCTGCGATTTCAATGAAAGACTTATTTTATCTATTCATGATAATATAGATAATCTTAATACTCCTTTTGAGCATATAACGAGCATCCGCGGAACGGAGTTTTTCTACACAAATTTTGCCAGATTGCATCCCCTACAATTCAAAGCACGCCACGCCACTAACCTAGTTGCGTTTAAATAATAGTCCAATCAACCCAAAGTTATTTTTACTATAATTGCCAACAAGAAACAAAAAATAGGGTCATATAGGAAAAGAAAGGTAAAAAAGATAGCGTTTTTGTTTTTTAAATTTGCGAACCTAACCTAAAAATACTCGTCTAGATCGGTTCGACAATTAATTTCCACTAATTTCCATGAAAAATCCGGGAAAACCAAAGAATGCTTCTTAAGGATTGTAGTTTAAAGCCGAACATTTTTCTAAGGTCCGGAAAACAATTGAATTGCTTATAACAAATTATATTCAACAAAATAAGGAAAAAAAAGAAATGTTACTTAAAAATTCATCGGCCAGTCAAAACTAAATTAAAAAAAAAGAAATTCAACATTAAGCCGCGGCTTCACCGCCTTCAGTTCAATCCACATAAGTGGCTTCACCAGCTAAAGTCCAGTTCATGTTCAGTTCGTGCTTGAAATTGTTGTTGCTTTTTCGCCAGAAGTTGGAAATGCAAAAGTTCACTGGAATGGCATTCCATAATTCTAGTTGATTACTCTCTTTTGAGCGAGCTTTTAGGTTCAACCTCAGTTCGATGTTCTGTTGGGCGAACTGAGGTTTGATTTATCCTGAGTTCATTATGTGAAAATGTATGGGAACTGAGGTCTGAACTGAATTTCAGTACACCAATTTGGTCGAACTTGCGTAGTTCGGCCGGTGAAGCCGGGGCATTACAGGATTACAGTGTACCGAAATACAGGTCGTCTTTAGGTGGATGCAGGGCTCACCTCTTCGAATCTAACAATATGCTTTCCCCTCTCTTTTTTCATGCTTTTTATAGCTGTCTAACCATTTTTGGCTAAGCTACATTACTTTTACTGTGATTATCCTTCTATCCCATAAGAACGCACGGGAAAAGGCGCAGCAGTGGCATCAATTTTCTCGAAAACTACTCGTATGTTGTAAATTTCCCTAACATTTTAACACGACCTTCCTAATAATAATTTAATCAATGAATTCTAATAGTTTTTATAACTTTTTTATCATTTTCATTATGGTGTCGAGCCTCCTCGAAGCACGTTTTTTATGATAATTTTTTGCCATTTTAAAAATTTTGTTTATTTTTTGCGTGTTGGTGGAGGACCCTAAACAGTGGAGGCCCCTGTGCTATATCACTTGTTGCACATGCTTAAGTCCGGCCCTGGGACTATGGTTTGTTGTTGGAGGGTACTTTGCCAACTTATCTTTAGTTCCGTTTGCATTTCCCTCTTGCCAGTCCTCAAGTCACGTTTGGCTGATGGAATGGTTTATGGTTATGGAATTGTCTTGGTTTCAGCTAAGCACAGGGCTGGACTGAGAATGAATTTAGGACCGGGAAATTCAAAAATGTCGGCCCATTTCAATACATTTTGTTTTAACAATAAAGTAAAGTTTTTTTTGCTTTCAAAAGTTTTTCTTTAAGCATAATTATAAGAAGAACTATGTGTATGTGTAGGTGTGTTTGTGCGTACATTCGTAGTAATTTTTTCCTGCACGATATTGGGCGAATCAAAAAAGATATCGTCATCGTTGAGGTGCCGATCGAAGCGTATTAACTAAAGCATGATCTAAAATTATTTTCATAAAATTCGGTTGAGCGGTTTTTTTGTTTAAACGACGTATGTGATTTTTGTACCAGCACGATATCGCGCAAACCAAAAATGATATCGGCTTCGTTGGGATGCCAATCGAAGCACATTAACGAAAACGTGCTTTGGAAAAAATTTCATAACATTCGGTCAAGCCCTTTTTTGAAAACACTTCGGCCAAGAGCCACAAGCACCACCTAATAAACTCGATGGAATGAAACCGGTTCTAAATGAAATTAACTTTTCTGGCTTCAGTTTCCGATAGCTTCCCCATAAAACATCAATTGTCAACGAAATCCGAGCATTCTTTAAAGCCCGTGCAAAAATTACGTTACCCTTTTCCAACATCACTATTTTTTTCAAACCTTAGATCACTACTTTTTGGACGGGGAATTGTTTTCCACGTCTTACATTTACTGAAAAAGAAATTGGCCTTTTCGGTCAAGTTTGAAACTATTCATTCGTTATTTGAACCTATTATCGTTATTTGAACTAGCTTCTCTCAGGATTCCATAAGCACCTAGCGATTTCTGCAACCGGTATGCTAGAGTCAAGAAATTCACACCAGAAATATCGTGTTCTTTAGTGACACGCAGATGTCGCTTATGATACAATTATAGTTTTTCCTCCAGAAATAAGTATCGATTCATTTATTTCCTTAAGAAATTTTAACGGTTCATGAGGTCTTGGCGTCTCAGGTGGTTTTTGAAATTGAAAATAACTGTCAGCAATGGAAAAAATTACATATTGTTGTTTTTTATTCAGATTTTTTAAATTATTTTTTAATTCTTTACTAATTAAAACAATTTCATTAATTCTAAGCTATCATAAAACAATTTATTTAATGTCTGCAATGAAAATAAGTAACTGTCAAAATTTCTGAACTGCTGTCATTTTTTCTTAGGGAAATAAATGCAGAAGTTTTCTTGAGCAAATTTCTTGAGCCTTGCATACCGGGCTTTAAATTGTAATTTTAACTTCGCAGCGCACGACACCTAGATTTCATTTTTACACTTTTTCACTTCTACTGCCACTTACCGCGGAATTTATGAAAGAGGAATACCAATTCTGCATTACATTTTGGTTTCAAAGATTCATAAATTCCTTTTCATTGCAAGAGTACATCGATGGAAAAGTTTTTAGATTTGGTACCGTGCAATTGGTTGGTCCGATTTGGTTTACGTAGAAATGATACCATCGTTTTGGATTTAATAGTTTAGTAGCCTGACTAGTGATGTACGATTCTGTATCGATTTAAGTCAAAATAGATTTTTTCATTTAAAAAAATCGTGCTCTTCCGATTCTTTTTCAGCCGAAACGATTTTCGATAATCGATTCTTTTTTTAGAGAATCGTAATCATCAATTGCACCTTACTTCTCACTATACAGGGTGTTCCCGACTAAGATGCTAATCCGTTAAGGGATGATTCCAGGGTATATTTGGAGAAAAAAATTGTTCTACAGAATGGGGCTATCGGACTTAACCACTGAGACACCCTAGTAAAAATGTGCACTGCGCATTTGTTCGCTATGCGTGCTAGCTGTGGCGCCCGTGCTAGTTCTTACCTGATGCATGCCAGCTGTGGACGAGATTTATTTTTACTTGGGCACAGAGTGTTTACGGAAAGGACTTTTGAAGCATTTTTTAATTTACTTAAACTTTAATTACTCCTCAACTATTTATCGTAGAGCAACGTATTTAATGTATGATATCAATATCATAAACCTCAGTCAAATATGTTCGTTCAAAGTCAAAATTTTGTTTTTTTAACTAAAATTAGAACTAAAACCACCCTTCTCTCCAAAAAGTACGTAGTTAACCTATAATTTTTTTTCCAAAATTAGAAAGCTTGGAGTATTTCCTATGAATAATGTTAACACAATTTTTATGCTACGGCCTTTACTTTTGAAGTTATAAGTAATTTTGATGTTAAAATTGGCTCTATTTCGTACCTTTTTAGTACCTTTTCACCTAAGCTTTGTCGAAAAGTACCAAATAAGCACCAAACCTGCTGGATGCCTTTATTTTTTATAACAATGAATTATTTATTTAAATGTCTCTATTTTTTATAATATAGTGAATTATTTATTTTAATTTGGCAATGAAATTCGTTTTTTTTGTTTTGTTAAATTTAATAACAGTGAATGCGAATTTGACAGGTTCTGATTGTTGAATCCGCCGGCGGGAAAGTGGATGAGAATTTCACAGCCGAAATTGGAAGTTAACTAAAAAACCACTTGTTTGGAGTTATGTATCCAATACGAACTGTCCATTGTCATTTGAATTTCGAAAGTGAAATATGTCACTTTATATGGCAGTTGCGCCCGGCATATTGAACAATCGCAGCGACAAGTGAAAGTGGTACTCTTTAGCGGTGGGAATCCCAAATCCGCCGGATTCAACAATCAGGCCCAATGTAATTTTTCTTTAAATATTGTACTCCATTTTTATAAAATCGATGTCAATTTATAGAAAAATCGATTTCATTAAAACATAAATCGATTTCCAAAATCGATTTTATTTTTTGAAAATCGCACATCACTAAGCCTGACTCTGTGCTCTAAGCTTTCGAATTTCCAACGACTAAAATCAGCCATTCAAAATCCAAGCGAGAGTCAAGCTGTTATCGTCTGGAAAAAATTCAGGCAAAAAATGCCTTGCGTGGGTGGGAGCTGCAACCTAGGCATTTTAGATTGCCTTTTCCGAGATTTTTAGGTTGGGTCGAGTTTAAAATGAAGATTACAAAATCCTAATTAATTCGAGGTTTTAATTCTTCCTTAAAGTGGAGCAATATTGATCAATACAAGTAAATGGAGCGAGTACAACTCTGGGTTATTCAATATCTTCACAATGACCTTCCACACACTCGTTAGCCTCAACAATCAATTTGTTCATTAGCAAAAATTCCTTCCATGCATGTTCATAGAGTATCAAGTTGGTGAAGCTTCAAAATCTCTTGAATTTTTGATTTCATCTTCCAAAAAAAAGACCAAATTTCGTTTATACCCAAAAAAATGAAATAAAATCTTGCAGCTTGAAAATTTTACGTTGCTCTTTTCCTCTACTAATACTGATTTTGACAAACAAAAAAGGTTTGTTTTCTTTGACCCTCACATGGGGGCAAGAGGTCCATATATGCAGGATGTACACTGTACGTACACCCATCACTGCCACCGTAGTGGGCGTAGGTTGATCCCAATCAAAAGTAAAAATAATAAAAGATTATCACGAAAGTAGTGCTGCTCTCGGCTCTCTATGTACTGTTACATTATTCAGAAGGAAACAGCTAACATTTGCTTTATCCAAACCCATTTTCCTACGCAGCAGTAAAATCTCACCAGCATAAACGTTTGCCTAAAATCTAAAACTCGCATAGCCTGAATTTTAATGGTAGTTCCATTATCCGGTTTATCTGGGGAAAACAAAGTATCCCCGAGGGGTGGTGAACGGGGGGCGGCACGGGGGTGTCAGTTTAACCAAAAGGTGCTTTCGAGATTATTTTATGAAAGTTTCCTTGCAGGGTGTCTTATATAAACAGTTCCTTTTTCTTAATGTTTATTAAAAACACCGAAAAACAAAGCTCACGGTTTTTGAAACAGAATTGGGTCCCGGCCAGATGCAGGATTCTCTCGCAAAAAAGGGCTGTAGTAGAAGTGCCAAACCAAAAAAGCAAAAACGACAAAATTAACATAATTTCTTGGGGCGCTTATGACTGCAGCAATAAGTGAAGTTTTATGAATTATTCAGGATTTACCCCATTTAATTTCCCGTCGCTATCCCGGCTGGGACCCACCCATTACCAGCCCCCGTTCGACCCTCAATCTGGCAGAGATCACTCACTGAAAATATTGTTTTTCTCCTGAATCAGCTTTTCTCCGCTCCGTCGGGCCGTGAGGATGAGCCTAACAGATTTGTTGATACCGTTCACCAACTTCTCCATTTTTGTTGTAGCCTCAGTCCTGGGCCCCATGGTCCTCAATCCTGCCATAGAACGACCACTCTTCTGCGGGAGGAGTTTCTGGCAGCATTTTTATTCCTTCCGGAAGAGCTTTTGGTATGGAAATTAGAAAAATGTCCAGGGCAGTGTTTTTCTCGGGGTTTTTTTTTGTCCATCCTGATTTAAGTGTCTGCCATTACTCTTCTCCGCAACAGTACCACACAAGACGATCTAGCAATGTCCAACACACTTGGCGGCTTCCTTCCAGGGAGCAATTAAAAGAAGAAGCGCACCTACCCAGCGACTGCCCTGGCCCCGTCCCTGCCCCGGCCCCAGGTCCTTGGTATTTCGTCCTTAGCCGCACAACGAAAAAGTTGCTGTCCAAAAATTATGTCGAAAGCTTTTGAAGCTTGCCTGGAGTGAGATTGATTGCGGGTCGTTCCGAGGGATAAACGTGGAGATGATTTGTGTTTTAATTAAATTGAAGGAAAAGCCCTAATGAAAGCTACCCCAAAGGGTGGAAGCACAGAGAACAACCACCGCTGGCGGCTGGGGGAGGCCCCAAAGAAGTATTGTTCTCTGCGGTTAAATGGGATAAGTTTATAACTTTCTTCAAAAGAGATTCACCAGCGTAATGTTGGGTGGGGGTCGGGCTGCGGGGGGTTGGGGCTGTAGATTTGAAAGTGATTCCTCAAGTACTTTGTTGTTTTCCTCTGTTCTCTGAAGATGTTTCAAGTGGTTGACAAGATCTTGTGTTGTTCGAGTAGATAATTGACATTAACTTCCATTGATTAGGGAGGAAGTGATGTCAAGTACCATTCAATTTGCAAAGTTTCACTAGTTTTGGGAAATTTTGATAAGGACGAGTTTATTTTAGTCGCAAAATTTTTGTTTGTAATTATCCCTGGAAGGGTATAGCATAATCGTGAAACAAATCACACCTAATGGATTTGTCAAGTAAAATATATAATGAAGAGAACGATGCTTTTAAATATTTATATTAACCATGATCATCATCATTGTTCATTAATCATACGAAAGCCATGAAGGAGACAACAAAGCCACCACAGTCAACCAGTACACTTTTATGTGGTAAACTTTTATAGCCTTGTCATTTTTATCAAGAAATCGTTTTTTTTGCTTGTTCTAGATAAAGGGGTATTTCGAATGGTTACAGGACGAAATTTAAGCGAAATTACATTACTTAGTATTATTAGGTCTGGGAAAAAGTTCGTGGTGTTTTCCCGATAGATGGCGGTATGTCGTATTATAACGACAAAGGGAAAAACACTGCACAGGTTTGTAAAAATTTGTACTGTGTATATTGAAGGCACTTGATCAAAATCTGCTCCTGGGGTTTAGTTAGAATTTACATAGAGCTGGATACAAAACGTAGCTGTAGGGGATCCCAATTAGATAGGATTGACATCTGTAGATCGAATTAACACCTGAGGTGTGTTGCAGAAACGCAAGGACCCATTTCCGAAACGTTTCATAATCAGTGATGAAAAATGGGTCACGTACCACAATAGGCAAAGCTGATTCAGCGTTGCAACCACAAGTGTCTCTGGTTTTCTGAGGGTGGTAAAATGTCAAGCAAAGTACTCAGACCACTGTGTTACACGTTCATCTCATACCTTAAATTTACAGTACGCTGCATATTTTAGGTTCTGATACCACCTTATGGGTCACAGATCGCGGAGAAGCTATGAAATCCGGAACTGGAAGGGACTCATCCACAACGAAGTACTGTAGACAACTCAAGAGATAAAATCAAATAATTGAACAAAAACGGCCCGAATTAAATAATAGGAAAGGCCTTGTCTCAAACTTAACCGTAATCTTTAAAGCTGCAGTGCTATAAAAGTAAGAATACAGCTAGGTAACGCCTCATGGTGGATTCGTCATTCGAATCTGTGCAATATTATAGCGCCATGAACGGGCAACTACCTTTCGTCACGGGTCGGTTAAACTTCACTTCACTTTATCTTGTCCTAAAACGGGACTTGGGAGAGCTTCGGCTGGACAGGTCCATTGTGCCTGATAGGTACTTCACCACGCACATTGAAAACTTCTTCGAACCTTTGTACGACAGCACAATTCATCCCTAATCTGCCTAGTACGGTTCTAAAAAGATCTACAGGTGACCTCAACCAAACTACACATCGCTTTAGTGAGCATGGTCAGATCCCAGCAGGCATTCTAGTTCATATTGAGCTAAATATGATCTACTTGCAATTGGCAATTTTTTCGTTTAAAGTCTCAAATAGTAATTTATGAGATACACATGAGGAAGTAGTGAGTTAATTGGCGCAAGTTCCTGAACTAAGTATGAGTTCAATATGAAGTAAATCAAGAGCTAAAAATTTTCTCAAAATTTTCTCATATTGAGCTCACTGAGAGTGACGCAAAAAAGTACTGAGAAATGTTAAAAAAATAAAATTATTATTTCCGCATTAGTTTTTTTTTTGACTCTTTTTGCTTTTATTTATATTCATATTGTCGGAGATTGCGCTGACGACTAATAGAGGTCTATTATTGAATGCACCGCTGCACATTAATCTCGTCTTCAAATGCAGTAATAATTTAGAACTTGTTATAATTTTAGCACTTGCTCAATTTCGACGAATTTAGTATTAAGCAAACACTGTAACGAAGAACGCAAAGGTAAAGGCTAAAGAAGACAAGAATTTCAGATTTTTAATTGTGGTCCCTAATTTCTAAAGGAACAAAAACACATATTATTTTATTATTACATATTTTCATAATTAGATATATTCATTATTATTCGAGAATATTTTTTTTTCGATTGCCTTATACGAGATTCGAACCTGCGACCACTGGAACATGAAGCCAACACTCTACCAACTGCGCTACTGAGGTTGCTACGCATGTGCCGCAGCAAGAGTGTATATAAATGACAAACCGGCGTAAGCTAAATATGAGCTCATGGTTAGATTTTTTTGCATGTGCTACTGGGACTGCTGTGTAATATACATATATAGTAAGTCGAGTTTATAATGAAATATCATGCAAAAACAACATCCAGCTTGTGTAACGTATTATATTTTATATAGAATGTGATATATAAACGACAGTTTTAGGTTTGTGACGTTTCGTATAATTGAAAAATACATTTGCCTCGACATTTCAAGTTTCAGTTAAACGAAAACCTTTAATCATTATTCCATTTTCCATAAAATCTGTCATTTCATTTACAAATTTGTCCAGATAAATACCTAACGATGGAGGTTTTCTATTACCGCTGTATATTCCAATCAAAGGTTCCTTTATAATTCTTTCGACACTCGCAAGTATTGGCCAAAATTGCGCAGTTGTGTTAATAAAAATTGGCAAGCCATCGACATTAATGTTTAAAAAATACTATTATCTTTTTGTAAATGCCAAAATGCCTTCTTAAGACAAACTGTAAAACCTTGGTGCCAATATTTGGATCGTTCATCGATGTTCGTTACTTCTATTGACCATCAGAACAGTTTTTCCATCACATTTTATTTTATTTTTTCTTAAATATTACATTTTAATATTATATTGATTGGAAATATTCAATTCAAACAAATTCCGTCTTTATATTACGAAAAAATACTATACACAAATGCAAAAGGAGTGAAACAGTTTGTTATTTATAAACACACTTGAAGCATAGAGTAAATATACACTATATGTGTATATTTACTCTATGCTTGAAGCGAAATATCCAGCAGTGTCAGAGGTATAGTTGAAAGAGTGTCGGCTTCATGTTCCAGAGAGATATAGTCTTAAAACTTACAAAAATATGGCGCCTGTATATATGTTACCAATCGAATTTCTCATAATTAGCTCATAACCACCTTCCAATCAATGAACAATAAGTGGAACATTCAAACTCGGTTTCTTTTTCAGTTCCTCTCATTATGATCTCATTATTTTCTCACAAATGATTTAATTTTTTTTTTGCATTTTGAGTGTCATATTTTCATCATATTCAGCTCGTTGTGAGTTATACGATAAATTTCTGATTTTGTGAGCTCATTTTGCCTGCTGGGATTGCTCTAGACATCTCCAAAGCTTGCTCTGTTGGACAAACAATTTATTCGTATTGACACATTCGCGTTAAATATCTGGATTAAGAGTTACCTCTTTGGCCATTCAACCAAGGATGGCTTTTGGATTTAAACCCAATAAAACCTCTTATTGAAAACTTACCTACGGCATTCGTAGGGCTCACTGTCACCGGCTCTTTTCCTAATTTTCATAAATGACCTTCTCTCAATCCGTTCCAACCCATTTTTAGATTCAATGATGGCGGCTTCACCTTTAGGCATTCAAAAATGCAACACAAGCACGTGGTAGATCTTGTATTCATGGTTGCAAACTTATGACCGATTCGATAAACAAGAACATTGAACTCCTTCTTAAAAGAGTCCATAGGAATTGTGTTACTCTTAATGGCTCCAAAAAGAAGTACTGCCGTATCTCCAATTAAACCTTATTATTGTACCTGCCGTTTCAATACACAGTAGATAGCCTGGATATAATGACATATCTTTTAATAACTAGTGTGTAACTCGAGGATTTGCGTCGACACAGCAAAATATTTAAGATGACCAAACAAGTACAACCCTTTCGTCCATAGGGATATTGCTTTTTCTAATTTTATACATCCCGTCTTTCCAAAACCACATCATATTCTTCTGCTTCCTATAAAAAAGTAAGTAACGAAGCCAAAAATGTGAACATTTGATGTTTCGACAATGATCTAGATCCAGGGTGGGCAACCTTTTTTTAACGGGGGCAAGAATAAATTTTATGTGTTTTCCGCGGGCCGTAGTAGCCAATTGACACCTTTTTGTGACCTGTAATTTTTATAGAGTTGAGCCGGACTTACACGAGGCAGTACATTTGTCCCTTACAATATGGTAAATTGTATTGAGGCCTCAATTTTTTTAAATGTCCCGGTTCTAAAATAATGTCCTATTGGTGTATCGAAATAGATGAGGCGAGGTGTGATTGTAAATTCGTAGTAGAGAGACAACGGTTTCTTCTTTCTTACTTATTTTGCGGGAGTAAAATATCCAATTTGAGCTGGGGCGAGGTGAGTTTGTAAATACGAACATTGAGAGACATTTCTTACTTCTTTTGCGGCAGCAGCTTGAAATTAGGTGAGGGAGTTTTTTACGGGCTCAACATCAAAAAAAGAGATACGTATTCGAGGATTTTTGTTTTTTTCAATATTTTGGAAAGTAGAGGGAATCGAAAATTTGAGAATTTGGTGAATTTTTTCTTGAAGACTCATTTTAAAAAATTCTAGAAAGTTAAATTTGTCATTTGAACCTAAAAGAAAGACTTTTTAAAAAAAAAAATGTTCTAAAAAAATATAAACAAAATCATATTGTTATAAACAATTAAAATGTTTAAATCGATTTTTAACAATTGCCCCACCTCGTAGTGAGTTTTTAGTATAACAATCGTATTCTATGTCAAATTTTCTATCAAAAACGCATTTTTAATTGATGGAGAAATTATTAATACTATTGGAAAAAAAATAATTTATTTAGCGAAGAACCGGAGTTATGAATTTTTAAAAATGATTCTCCAAGGCAACAATCACCGAATTCTTAAATTTTCGATCCCCTCTATTCTCCAAAATATTGAATAAAAATAAAAATCGTATCTTTTTTTTCGATGTAGAACCCTTAAAAAAAATTCAAAGTGCCGGTCAATTTTTGTCCAAATCTGTCCGGTTTGTAAAAGAATGACCCATATACATTGTGGAGGCATAGGTTTCTTACTTACTCTGGGGCACTTTAATGCTTATTAGAAACAAACTCCTAAAAAAAGCTCTTCACTGTTATTTATGTTCCTTCTTTCTTTAATTTCCTTGTTTTTGTCATTTTGGCATTACAATGGCACCTCGCCTCATTTGAAGTACAAAATTGTACTGGCTCAAAAGAAAAAAGAGGCACCACTTACAAACTCATTTTAAAATCGTGTCCTACCCAATACTAAATTTTTAGTCTGCATTTGAAGTGAAAGAGACTATTCATCACTCGGTCCACAATGTACGTATTACACTATATATTCATTTTTCTGTCTATTTTTCGTGTAACGATTGTGATGCCTAGGTAGTTGTACAATTAACGCGAAAGAGAAGGGGAATTGTGTTAGTGTGACGGATGAGTGAGTCTGATAAATTTTCTGACTCTGAGACTTCCCTGCAACCTCTTGTCTATAAAACCGGTTTGTGTATGGGCATAATAAAAGAAATGATGCATAGTATAACTAACCTCAATGGATGTAAGTTTTAACATTAGTACTTACTAAATTATGTTGCTATGTGCTTTTAATATATTTAAACTAGACGAATCACACCGAAAAATACTTTTTTATAATTTCTTCTAAATATCTCGCGGGCCGGATAGAAACTTTTCGCGGGCCATAGATGGCCCGCGGGCCGGAGGTTGCCCACCGTTGATCTAGATACACAGGGTGTACCCGCTAAACGAACTTCAGGGTGACTTTAAAACCCCTTCAGCTACGGCCCAATAGCAAATACTTTCATTTTCTCCAAAACCATGGAGACGATTATAATCAAAAAGCTTATGGAGTATTGATATTCTAACTTGATACTAACTGATAAATACTACGGCTTCAGGCAATGGCGATCTTTACTTTGCTTTACAGAACGCCACAACCAAAGTTTGCTTTGATTTGGTAAGTCTAGTATGAGTTGCCTAGCTGTACTATCTAAACTCAAAGCTACTGGTATATGGGCCAGTTCTGCAGAACTCGATTGGGAAGTTTCCTTTCCGGCTTTTAAATCAAGACGGTATTTGATAGTGTAAAATTCAATCAGGGTCAGTTACCTGAGAATCCGGGAAATGACTGCTCCTTAATAGCTCCATGGTATCCCTGCTGCTCTCCGTAAAGGACCCTTCAGGAGTTTTGAGAGAGACAATGCCATTGAAGTGATCCTTAGAGAGAACTTTGTGTAACTTCGTGGAGGCTGGAAGCTTGTCTATTTCTTCGCAGAAGGCTTTCCATGACCTTCGTTTGGATCTTCTCAAATCTTTGTTATAATTGGTGAGGGCTTTCTTGTAGTGGTCCCAGTTGCCTGAGACCTTAGCCCTATTAAACAGTTTTTTGACTTCTTTCCTTTGCCTGCGGATATGATTGTTCCCTCAAGGAACCTTTTGGTTAGTACTTCGAGGTTTCGCAGGGCAGCTACATTCGAAGGCTTTGATGATCGTTTTCTGCAGATTGGTAGGGACAAGGTCGAGGTCGGCCTCCGTGATGGGATTATTATCAACGTGGCTGACTCGTAACATGAGGGCTGTGCGATAGGCTTCCCAGTCAGTCTGCCGTGGAATCCTAAATGCTTCCGAGGATATTGCAGAAGCTCTCAAGTTAAACCTTATATGTCTATGATCAGACATTGATGGCTCACTTGAGACGTGCCAGGTCAGTATTCTACAACTGACGAATGTGCTGGCAAGAGTCAAGTCAATCACCTCCTACCTAGTCACATTAGAAAAGGTAGGTTCGTGCCCCTTTCTCATAACCTGTAAATTGTAGGTAGTAATGAAATCAAGGAGGTATTCGCCCCTAGAATTTGTATTGGTGCTTCCGCACGCAAGGTCGTGCGCGTTGGCGTCGTAGCCAATCACTACCTGAATATTACTCCAAGCGCAGTCCTCCAAAAGTGTCCTGACGTCTGACGACGGTGGGGCAGGCAGGCTCTTCTCCAGGTAGGTAGGCCGAGGCTATGACAAGCCTGGGCATTCCTACGCCCCAGGCAGCATCACCTCCGCCGCTACCAGATCTCTGGATACGCACTGCGAAAGAGAAAGGCAGGTTGATCTCTTCCCCATGAGCAGTGCTGCTCTAGGGCAGTCATACTCGTTAGAGTCTGCCAGCATTAGTACCAAGGCCGCATATTCTTCCTCGGTACACCGATGGCTCTTGGGTTAGGGCCACATCTAAGTTGCCCGAGATAAACCTTTTTTCAAGTATTGCAGAGGCAGCGTTGGCATGATGAAGGTTTATCTGGACAAGCTTCATATTGGAAGCAATACTCATTTCCTGAAGAGATTATTCCCCCTCCCCTTTTTGAGAGCCTTTTTGGGCCGAGGAGGTTTTCCCCTTGAGGATTGGAGTGGCGGTAATAGAGAAAGCATTTGTTCCCAGAGTTGGTTCCCCGGCGATTCCCCCAGCAGCAACAGCCTCTATGGAGGCTATTTGGTTGTTTGTGTCGGACTCTTAAATTCATCGTTAATGACACCACTTCTATCACAATCGACCCTTTGAGTCACCGTGGGACTGCAGCCCTGACCAAACTACTATCACAGCGATTGTTCCACTGAAGTAAACGCTTTTCTGCCTAGGGGGTAATCTTGTAACCGCAACACCAAATTAGTCCGCTCGTCTCATCCCATCTGATTGCAGGTCATCCTTTCGCACACACTATAGGCTATTAATTCGTTCCTAATTAGATGGTTTGTGGCATAAGCTTTCACAGTCAGTTTTGCCTGCCTTGGTAACTAGACATTAAGGTAACTGGGTACCATAACAGATGCCCACGGTTCGAAACCAGTGCGCGTCATTGTCTTTCTTCTTTTCTTGTCTTCCCTCTTTTCAAAAACTTCGCTGCCGCTTCTTCTGCCATCGCCTCTAGAGCAAAATAAGTGAGCAAGAATCTCCTGTTAGCGTTGTCAGTTTTCTCTATTCTCTCTATCTTTCCGCCTAGACCTCACTGACCAACATTCCACTCAACGATAGAACGGCGGACGACAAGACACGCCCAACACACTCTTGAATCCTCACAAGCTCAAACCTTTTCTATCCCTTAAACTAATACCGGAGGCAAACTAAAAACTTAATCCGGATTATGATGTCAGAATGACGGAGACCCATATAAAAGATATGGAAATAAAATGTAGTCTACGTCATTCTGACGTCATAATTTGGATTAAGGGTGCTAGTCTGTCTAGGGTATAAGACTACTACCAGACATTGTGCCATGACGTGACCAACTATATGATGGAGTTGTAGTAGAAAAAGTGAATCCAGAGATTAGAACTGCCATATTAAAAAACAGCCCAATGCCTGAGATCTCCTAACAAATGTAAGCTCTTCCTTCTGCCAGGAGACCGGGCTGCAATCTGCTAGTTATACATTCGGACCCACTTTGAATACAACTCGTTCATTCGGGCTAGAGTCTGGAAAATCGCCTTAGGGCTTAGGGCCATCATCAAGAACAAGAAATTAATTCGATTACACACAGAACATTAACTATTACTGATATTGCAACCATTCCAGGATTAAATAACAACAAAACAGAGTTACTTTCTTTAAATTGCTTTCATTTTATTGAATCATAAATTTTTCTTACAGAATTACAGAATTCATTTTTTTTTCATTTGTGTTTATCTGTCTTTTTTTTTATTTAATAATTATTTAAGACTTATCCAATTTTTTATGCATTTTCATCTTTTTTGTTTTGTTTTTTTTTCTTTCTTCATTTTATTTAATAAAAATTTTCCAGCAGAATTTTCAAACTCAAAACAAAAGTTATATATTTACATGCTTTGTTTTTTTTTTTATTTTGTATTTTCTTATTTTTCATTTATTTTATTTATTTTAATTTTATTTTATTAAATTTACTTTATTTATTCATTTTAAGTCAGCACTTAAAGCTTTGCTGATGTTATTTATTTATTTATTTATTTATTATTAATTATTTATTTAATAAGGGGAGAAACAAAAATAATGAAATATATAAATGTTTGTTTTAAAAAGTATTTCCGCACTGATAAAAACATTTTTTTTATTTCTTTTTTGTTGTTCATTGTTTGAATGTAGTTTAAATTCCTATTTTTTTTTGTGTTTCTTCATATTTTTTTTATTAATTCTTCTTTACTTTTTATTTATTTTTTTTGTCTTCATCTAAATAACTTTTATTTCGAGTAAAAAAATCCTACATAAACTGTAAGTGTGTGTGTTTTTTTTTAAATTTATTTAATTTTTGTTTTTTTTTGTTTTCTTTTGTTTAGAAAATAAAAATTTTAATTAATAATTATATAATAATTTTATATGCCTTGATAATATTTAAAAATAATAAATTAAGGCGAAAAAAAATTATTTTCATTTTTACTTATTTATTTATTTTTATGTATATATATATATATTTGTTTTTCTTTTTTTTTATTTTACACTATACACCATTTTTCTTTTTCTTTCTTAGATAGTTCTCTCATTATTTTTGTTTGTTCATTTTTTTTTAAATATTTCATCGATTATAAAAACAGAGCGGTATTTCTCTCAGTTTTGTGAATCAAAACCTAAATATTTTTTTTTTATTTATTTTATTTTTTTTAATTTTCACGTTCCAATACAAATCATTGTGGTAGTAAACATACAATATTTTTTTTTAATATTAAATTGTTTTTATTGCTTTTAATTTTCATATATTTATATATATATTTTTAAGTATATTACTTATACTTAATCATTTTTTTTAAATTTAACTTTTTTTATATATATATTAAGAAAAATGAAATTTATTACTTTTTTTTTTAAATATCAATTAATAAATCAGTCAATTTTTCGGGGGATCCTTAGAGAGAACTTTGTGTAACTTCGTGGAGGCTGGAAGCTTGTCTATTTCTTCGCAGAAGGCTTTCCATGACCTTCGTTTGGATCTTCTCAAATCTTTGTTATAATTGGTGAGGGCTTTCTTGTAGTGGTCCCAGTTGCCTGAGACCTTAGCCCTATTAAACAGTTTTTTGACTTCTTTCCTTTGCCTGCGGATATGATTGTTCCCTCAAGGAACCTTTTGGTTAGTACTTCGAGGTTTCGCAGGGCAGCTACATTCGAAGGCTTTGATGATCGTTTTCTGCAGATTGGTAGGGACAAGGTCGAGGTCGGCCTCCGTGATGGGATTATTATCAACGTGGCTGACTCGTAACATGAGGGCTGTGCGATAGGCTTCCCAGTCAGTCTGCCGTGGAATCCTAAATGCTTCCGAGGATATTGCAGAAGCTCTCAAGTTAAACCTTATATGTCTATGATCAGACATTGATGGCTCACTTGAGACGTGCCAGGTCAGTATTCTACAACTGACGAATGTGCTGGCAAGAGTCAAGTCAATCACCTCCTACCTAGTCACATTAGAAAAGGTAGGTTCGTGCCCCTTTCTCATAACCTGTAAATTGTAGGTAGTAATGAAATCAAGGAGGTATTCGCCCCTAGAATTTGTATTGGTGCTTCCGCACGCAAGGTCGTGCGCGTTGGCGTCGTAGCCAATCACTACCTGAATATTACTCCAAGCGCAGTCCTCCAAAAGTGTCCTGACGTCTGACGACGGTGGGGCAGGCAGGCTCTTCTCCAGGTAGGTAGGCCGAGGCTATGACAAGCCTGGGCATTCCTACGCCCCAGGCAGCATCACCTCCGCCGCTACCAGATCTCTGGATACGCACTGCGAAAGAGAAAGGCAGGTTGATCTCTTCCCCATGAGCAGTGCTGCTCTAGGGCAGTCATACTCGTTAGAGTCTGCCAGCATTAGTACCAAGGCCGCATATTCTTCCTCGGTACACCGATGGCTCTTGGGTTAGGGCCACATCTAAGTTGCCCGAGATAAACCTTTTTTCAAGTATTGCAGAGGCAGCGTTGGCATGATGAAGGTTTATCTGGACAAGCTTCATATTGGAAGCAATACTCATTTCCTGAAGAGATTATTCCCCCTCCCCTTTTTGAGAGCCTTTTTGGGCCGAGGAGGTTTTCCCCTTGAGGATTGGAGTGGCGGTAATAGAGAAAGCATTTGTTCCCAGAGTTGGTTCCCCGGCGATTCCCCCAGCAGCAACAGCCTCTATGGAGGCTATTTGGTTGTTTGTGTCGGACTCTTAAATTCATCGTTAATGACACCACTTCTATCACAATCGACCCTTTGAGTCACCGTGGGACTGCAGCCCTGACCAAACTACTATCACAGCGATTGTTCCACTGAAGTAAACGCTTTTCTGCCTAGGGGGTAATCTTGTAACCGCAACACCAAATTAGTCCGCTCGTCTCATCCCATCTGATTGCAGGTCATCCTTTCGCACACACTATAGGCTATTAATTCGTTCCTAATTAGATGGTTTGTGGCATAAGCTTTCACAGTCAGTTTTGCCTGCCTTGGTAACTAGACATTAAGGTAACTGGGTACCATAACAGATGCCCACGGTTCGAAACCAGTGCGCGTCATTGTCTTTCTTCTTTTCTTGTCTTCCCTCTTTTCAAAAACTTCGCTGCCGCTTCTTCTGCCATCGCCTCTAGAGCAAAATAAGTGAGCAAGAATCTCCTGTTAGCGTTGTCAGTTTTCTCTATTCTCTCTATCTTTCCGCCTAGACCTCACTGACCAACATTCCACTCAACGATAGAACGGCGGACGACAAGACACGCCCAACACACTCTTGAATCCTCACAAGCTCAAACCTTTTCTATCCCTTAAACTAATACCGGAGGCAAACTAAAAACTTAATCCGGATTATGATGTCAGAATGACGGAGACCCATATAAAAGATATGGAAATAAAATGTAGTCTACGTCATTCTGACGTCATAATTTGGATTAAGGGTGCTAGTCTGTCTAGGGTATAAGACTACTACCAGACATTGTGCCATGACGTGACCAACTATATGATGGAGTTGTAGTAGAAAAAGTGAATCCAGAGATTAGAACTGCCATATTAAAAAACAGCCCAATGCCTGAGATCTCCTAACAAATGTAAGCTCTTCCTTCTGCCAGGAGACCGGGCTGCAATCTGCTAGTTATACATTCGGACCCACTTTGAATACAACTCGTTCATTCGGGCTAGAGTCTGGAAAATCGCCTTAGGGCTTAGGGCCATCATCAAGAACAAGAAATTAATTCGATTACACACAGAACATTAACTATTACTGATATTGCAACCATTCCAGGATTAAATAACAACAAAACAGAGTTACTTTCTTTAAATTGCTTTCATTTTATTGAATCATAAATTTTTCTTACAGAATTACAGAATTCATTTTTTTTTCATTTGTGTTTATCTGTCTTTTTTTTTATTTAATAATTATTTAAGACTTATCCAATTTTTTATGCATTTTCATCTTTTTTGTTTTGTTTTTTTTTCTTTCTTCATTTTATTTAATAAAAATTTTCCAGCAGAATTTTCAAACTCAAAACAAAAGTTATATATTTACATGCTTTGTTTTTTTTTTATTTTGTATTTTCTTATTTTTCATTTATTTTATTTATTTTAATTTTATTTTATTAAATTTACTTTATTTATTCATTTTAAGTCAGCACTTAAAGCTTTGCTGATGTTATTTATTTATTTATTTATTTATTATTAATTATTTATTTAATAAGGGGAGAAACAAAAATAATGAAATATATAAATGTTTGTTTTAAAAAGTATTTCCGCACTGATAAAAACATTTTTTTTATTTCTTTTTTGTTGTTCATTGTTTGAATGTAGTTTAAATTCCTATTTTTTTTTGTGTTTCTTCATATTTTTTTTATTAATTCTTCTTTACTTTTTATTTATTTTTTTTGTCTTCATCTAAATAACTTTTATTTCGAGTAAAAAAATCCTACATAAACTGTAAGTGTGTGTGTTTTTTTTTAAATTTATTTAATTTTTGTTTTTTTTTGTTTTCTTTTGTTTAGAAAATAAAAATTTTAATTAATAATTATATAATAATTTTATATGCCTTGATAATATTTAAAAATAATAAATTAAGGCGAAAAAAAATTATTTTCATTTTTACTTATTTATTTATTTTTATGTATATATATATATATTTGTTTTTCTTTTTTTTTATTTTACACTATACACCATTTTTCTTTTTCTTTCTTAGATAGTTCTCTCATTATTTTTGTTTGTTCATTTTTTTTTAAATATTTCATCGATTATAAAAACAGAGCGGTATTTCTCTCAGTTTTGTGAATCAAAACCTAAATATTTTTTTTTTATTTATTTTATTTTTTTTAATTTTCACGTTCCAATACAAATCATTGTGGTAGTAAACATACAATATTTTTTTTTAATATTAAATTGTTTTTATTGCTTTTAATTTTCATATATTTATATATATATTTTTAAGTATATTACTTATACTTAATCATTTTTTTTAAATTTAACTTTTTTTATATATATATTAAGAAAAATGAAATTTATTACTTTTTTTTTTAAATATCAATTAATAAATCAGTCAATTTTTCGGGGGAAATTCGAAGAAAAATTAAGAAAATAGAGTTCTTTTTATTTTTTGTTAAATATATATTTTTTATATCAATAATTAATAATTTAGAAACAAAAAAATAATTATATTTAAAAAACAGTTTTAATAATAAGATAAGTGATTAAATAACACATTTATTTTTTCCTTTTTTTCATCATCTTTAATTTTTCATTAAATATTATTTAAATTTTACATATTTTTTGTTTTTTTTTGTTGTATAATAATGATAATAGAAACAATTAATTTTATTCATTTTGTTTTTTTTTGTTTGTCTTAAAAACGAGAAAAAATATCATTTTTTGTTTTTTTTTTGTTTTTATGTTTATTTTTTTTTGTTTTAAAAAGAAAGTTTACACTTATTTCATTTTAATAATAGCTCTTAAACTGCTTTTTAATATTTATTTTAATTTTTTTATTTAAAGTCAATTTAAGACCATTTTGTGTTTTTTTTGTTTAATTTTTAATTAAGAGTTTCATTTTAATTTGTATGATTTTTTGTTTTAATTATATTTTTTGTTCAACGCATAATTAATTAATTAATTACATAAGTAAATTACTATCTAACTAACTTAAAAATAGCTTTTTTTTGTTTTTAATTTATTTAATTTATATCTTCGTTAGATTTATCTTATTCTTTTTTTGTGTAATTTTTTTTTGTTCATTTAATTTTTATTATTTATATTTTTATTTTCGTGTATAAAATCTGAAACTAGAAACGAAATGTGTTTTGTATATGTATTATAATGCATATTAAAGAAACTTTTTTTTTAAAAAAAAATAAAATAAATAAAAAATTAAAAGAAAAAAATAAATAGTGAAAATAAATCTTTTAAAATATATAACATATTTGGTATTTCCTTTACCTTACGATATATTTAAGACAGAAACACATTTGTTTATATTTGACATCCTTTCATTTATATTTTTTTTGTTTCAGTGAAAAACCTACACTAACTATCTTTTTCCTATCTATTTGTTGTTGTTTTTTAAGCTTCCCCATTTTTAGTTTCTTTTTTTGTGTGTTTTTGGTATTGCAGTAGAAAAGTTTTGTTTTGTTTTTATTTTAAGTTTTTTTTAGAAATTATTTTATCGCGTTAAAGAATTTTTGGGCAGATTATTAAATTATATGCAAAAATAAAAATTTAATTTTTTGGCTAACGAAATTTATAAAACAATAGTTTGTATTAGGATTTAAAAAAGGGGCTTATTATGGGGGTTTTTATACGTTTTTTTTGGTATTATATTTGAAATTTTATTTGTGTCATCAATGGAAAAACCAAGCGTTAATGTAAGGCATGGTAGTTTCAAAGCAAAATGGTCATTTTATAAATGTGCTGTTTAAAACTAAATTCCCTCCCGCAAATCACGTCCTTTAGAAATATACAAAAAAAATATAAATAAAAAAATTTACCAAAAGTATGCAATATTAGAGCAAATAAGAAAATTAAAAAAGAAGTGTCCCTAAAAGTATGCAGAAAAAGATAACCGGCCCACAGAGACCCTACGTCCATAATAGACTAGATAAAGAGCTTTTAGGAAATTAATGTGAAGAGACTAGACTGAGTTTCCTAAGATGAAGGCCAAAAACAGCTTACCGACAACACATATAAATGACAATATCAAACAGATAAACTTGAGCAAGCAAAAATAAAGAAATAAAGAAACGAGGCAAGAGTATGAGAGAAGCTGGCTGGAGAGAACTAGGAAAATGTAGAGATATCTAGAACAAGAGACTGCGAGAAGCCCTAGTCTGTAAGGGTAGAGCAAGCAGACAGAAACTCCGGCATGAGACTAAAAAAGGTTTTAACTCACGTACGTTGTTGGAAGATAGTGAAGGGAGAGAAAGAAGGAACTGCCATAACCGATATTTTTATATTCCACCTACTCCCACCATTACTATCGCGACTCTGGCATCGGGGCATCGAGAAACAACTCGCTGGAGTGTTATGCCTCCTGAAACGAGTTGAATCCCATAAACCTGATGACATGCGCTGGTGGAGCGGGGAAGGTCTAGCGGAAGGCTATGACAGGAGGAATCAGGATGTAAAGAGGGAAGAAGAACTATCGTGACACTGGGTTTGTGAAAGTTCGTTGTGACCAGATAAAGTTTACCATTCTTCATTCAAATTCTCCCTATGTTCTGTATGAGTAAATGTTTCTTGAATATTGATTAATATCAAATTTAGTACAAAATACTGTATTCTATTGGATAAAATAAATGGAATTTTGGCCTACGTAGTGGTAAATAGTTTATGTCAACTCTAAGAATAATCCTCGTTTAAATGATGTAATGTAAGACGTTTTCCCCTTTTTTAGTAAAATCATTCTAAGTAAACCAACCAATACCTTTGAACGTTATCCCCAACACCTTCAATTATACGTCAACTATATTTTATTAAAACTCCATAATTGTATATTTGGTATATAAATAAGTTTTGAGAGATTTTCGGTAGGTAATCAGAATAGAAAAAACAAAGTAATCTCAAGTAAAGCCCCATTATAATATCAAAATACACGAAGAAGCATGCTTCAAAAACAAAAAGGCTTTTTTAGGCTCATCAAGCTTACGAAGATGGAGAAAATGGAAAGCTTGTACACACATAAATATATTATATTATGGTTTTATTGCATTCCAGTTGGAAAAAGTAGACTTCCACATGCATTACAGACACATTCCTGGGAGTTTTTGAATGCATGAATCGTTTTATCCCGGTTAAATAATTTTTTATGTATTGATGTCTCCGGATGACTTCGATGGTTATAAAAAGTAATAAATGCGACAGTAAAAGGATTTTGACACATGTTTTGAGAAACGTTTTGAAACGTTGGCAGATTTTTGAAAATACATAATAGCTTAAAAGCTTTTTTAAAATGGAAGCTTTGAAGATTTCTAAAAATAAAAGCTTTGGAACTTCATGAAAATAAAAGCTTTGAAGCTTTTCTAAAATAAAAGCTTTGAAGTTTTTTTAAAATAAAAGATCTGAAATTTTTTTAGAATAAAAGCTTTGAAGATTTTTTAAAATGAAAGCTTTGAAGCTTTTAAAAAATTAAAGCTTTGAAACTTTTAAAAAATTAAAGCTTTGAAGCTTTTCAAATCGAACGCTTTAAAGCTTTTTGAAAATTAAAGCTTTGAAATTAAATATTACTTCAATTATACCCGAAATCCGATATTGGACCGGGAACTTTCGGTGCAGAAATTTGCAAAAAATTCCAAATTCTGTCTGGAAGTTCATGGACCGGTTAGCCTGGCCTGGGTTTGGCATGAAAGCCATATTAGAAATGAAGTTTTTAAAAAATATGTATTAAAAAGGCAAAAATCATAAATATACATAACAGGTTTTCCTTTAAAATATGGAGGCTTCTTGTATCATATCTTCCTTATACTTCAGGCTATGCCCAAATGACTACATGAATAAAAGAGAACAAGAAGTAGCGTTAGAATCTATGGCATCTTTCAATGGGAGCTCTGCAGAGTAGAATCTGAAGGCCAGTTTTCCCTGAGTGGGATATTTCCTTGTGTATTTTGAGTCATAGACGAGTACCTATGCATCCAGACACAAAAGCTAAGAGGAGTCTTTTGGGACTTCGTGGAGAATGTGTAATGTCTGCCCAGGATGAAATATTCGAAGTACTTTCAAGGCGAGTGAGTTTGAAGCACTTATTTATTAAAAAGTGAGCTCGTTTTAGGCCATTTATAATCGGGACCATGGCTCTACCGCAAAAGATTTTTTTGGACAAAGAAGCGTTTGCTGCAGAACCATGGTACCTTGTGTATAAATGGTCTGGAGTGCTAGGCTGAGACTTATTTAGTTATTTATTTATTTCATTTAATGGTAAAAAATATATGGAGAAGTATCAAACAGGATCATTCCCTGCTATTATATCATTGCTTCAAGAGTACTATTATCCGCTGGCCGGTTTCAGCCTGCTTGAATGAACTTACAAATAAGAAAGAAAGGTTTCAGAAAAAGCTTTTGCGTTTGGATGCATACGTCCTCGTCTATGAAGGGCCATAAATATGACAACGTAAGAAGACCAACATCTTATCTGACATTCGTATTCACCCAATATTTCTACGTTAGACTGCCATTAGTACTGGTCGATGAAATTACAATTGATACACTATATAGAATCTGGAGAAGAGGATTGCTTGGAAAGCTTGATCCTTACAAAGGGAGCAGACTTATTCAATCCAGAAATATGTATATTGCCAGGAAGATGGTGGAATGTTGTATATTCAGATGGAGCTTATTTTTAAACAACAATCCCTCAAAAACTTTTATTTATACTATACCTGATACTTTTGTTGAATAATTTTGGGTTGATACTCGTATAACACAGAATAAAGAAGAACTGTATGCATTTGTGAAGAATTTAATAAAACTTTTAATTTAGTGAAAAATTTGTTTAAATCTGACTTTGATTATTTGGAATAAGTGTATAAAAACCTAAACCCCTTTTTTAAAATAATATGGACTAAATGAAATAATAATATAGGCTAAAAGAAAACAATATCTAGAATTAATTAGAATTATAGAAGGACACATACATAATTTCTTAGTTGTTTTAAAATATGTGCAGAAAAAATTAAAAATATTATTCAATATTATAAAAAAAAGTATTTGATATTAATTCAAAAACTGATACTTGAGATTGATAAGCATAAAATATTATAAATAAAAAAAATTACTATATTCATTGTTATTATAAAAATATTTTAAGATTATAAATATATTTTGAAGCTATTTATTAAGAAAATATATTTAAATTATTCTGAATTTTACGATTTAATTGTTTAACATGAAAAAACTATTAACAATTGAAATAAAAATATAAAAAACTGTTTTTATAGGAAGGCCCCGATAGTATCTCCTGTCATCTTTGTTATTATTATAATATCTAAGAAAATATAACTTTAAATAATAAAATATTTAACTCTGAAGTAGTTTTTAATAACGTTTTCATATTCTGAAATAAAAAAAATATTTTTTTTATGTAATAAAATAAATATTAAAAAAAAATTAAACTAATAAATAAATAAGAACTGAATTTACGTATTTTTATTGATAGAATTAAAATGGCTTTACAAAAATTGACTTTATTTAAAGCCTTATTGATAGAATAACAATACTTAAAGCCTAATATTGCTAAAAAAAACATAGGCGGTATTATTACAATAACTCGACCGAAACATAATTGTTTTTTTATTTATTAATTTTTTTTTTATTTTTTTTTTGTGTTCTTCTGTAATTCTGTCCATAAATTCCTTAAGATTTTCATAATAATTTCCAATATTTATTTTTGGTTTTTCTTCGTTTTATATAATCGGTATTTTGTTTATATTTTTTTTTCATCCATAAAACAATCTGTAGACCTGTTTTTTTAGTTGTTTTTTTTAATTTTATTTTAAAATATTTATCATCATTTTTTTTTATAAACAATTAAGAATTATAATTTTTAACTGCTTACACATATCTTCTTTCTTTATTTATGTTTTTTTTTGTTGTGTTTTTATCAAAATATTTAGTTAATTGAACTTGACGCTTTGGTATTTTTTTTTTTAGTTTTTTTTTATTTATTTTATTAATTTTATTTTTTATTTTATATTTTTCAAAATTTTCAATTTTTTTTCTTCTTCTATTGCTTTACAAAGACTTACAAGTATATCGAATTATTATCATTGTTTTCATCATGTTTCATCTTTTTTTTATTTTAATCATTTTTTTTTCAGTAAAATATTCAAAAGCTTTTTTTTGTTTTTAAGGTTTAAACAATATTTTTTCTCGATAACACAATTTTTTTTGGTATGTTTTTTTTGTTTTGTTTAAATATCGGCGATTTTTTTTATTTTGCTGTTTTAATAATGTGTGTTTGTGTTTTTGTTTTGGTGAATTTTTTTATTAATTAACTTTTTTAATTTATTAATACATTTTTTTTGTTGTTTTTTTTTGTTTAAAGTTATTTATTTTATTCTTGTGTGAATGGTATTGTGGTGTTATGATGAAGATAAATTACAATTTGTATATTTTTTTTCGGTTTGTTTCGGCTTTTTTTTGCATACTTATTGTAATAATTTTTTTTTGTTTTTTATTTTCAGTATAACTTATAATATTTTTTTTTATGTTTAATTTAAAATTTTTTTTAATAGTTTCTTAAATACAATACATTTCCATTTTTTGTGTTGTTTTTTTCTTTTCACTTTCTGTTTTATTTATAATTATTTTATCATTAAGAAGAAATTTTTCTTATTTTTTGTTTTTATTTAGTTACAGTATTAATAATTTTCTTTTCCTTATTTACAAATTTCATTTTTTTTTATAATCTACAAATTTGTTGTTCATTTTTGTTTGTGTCAAGTAGTAATATATATATAATCTTTGTTTTCTTTTTTTTATGCATTTCATTCTTTCATATTTATTTTTTTAATATTATTATTTTATTTATTCACTTATTTATGCACTTTTCTCAACTTATAATTGTATTAAATTTTTTTTTCAGTTTTTTCCCATTATAATTATTTATTAATTTATTTATTTTTTTTTGTTGGATAAAAAGCAAAGAAAATGTACCCTTATTTTTTTAATTATCTATATAAATTTCTTGTGTTTTTTTTTGTTTTGTTTAAAGTTTTGTTTTTGTTTTTATTAAATATTATTATTATTATTAAATTCATTTATTGTATATAAAAGACAATAATTTATTAATATTATTATTTTTTCTTTATTATTTATATATATTGTTTGCTTAATGCTATATTTTTTAATTTTTGTTTTTCTTTTTTTTAAAAAAAAAGTTCTTTTGAACAAAAAAAAGAGAACAGAAAACAAGAAAATTAATAATACATTCATGTAATATATATATAATAAATATTTATTTATTTATTTATTTTTTTTCTCATAAGTAATTTATTTATTTTTTTTATACAAAACAATAAAATGTACATTATTTTTTCGTGCATAATTTTTTAAATATTTTTTCTTTTAATAATAATTATTTTTCTTCTTGTTTTTTTTGTTTTTTTATTTATAAATTTACAATGTCTTATAGATTTAGTAATTGTTCATTTTTTTTCTTTTCCTTTTCATTTTTATTATTTATTCATTTATTTACTGTTTCTTTTTCATCTTTTCTCTTCTTCAGCACAATTAGAAAATGAAATATATTTTTTTTATTTCTCTTTTTTTATTCTTTGTATAATTTTTTCCGTTTTTGCTTTTTTTATTAATTTATTCATAATTGATATTCTTCTTAAAAAAGAGTGTATTTTTTTTGTTTTTCTTTAAGAAAAATTTAGTATTTTTTTTAATAATAATAATAATTATTTTAATAGTACGTAATTGGTAATTGAATATTAAAATTGAGAAATTAAAATATTTTCTTTGTTTTTTTTTAAAATATTGTTTTTTTTATTAAATTTTTATGGAAATTAAATGTTTTTTGCTTGTTTTTTAGTAATTAAAATTTATTTTATTTTTTTTCCTGCATTAAAATTCTCATATATTCTTTTTCCAATTTTTTTTTGTTAATATTATCTTACATTATTTAATTTTTTCCATTTTTTTAAGTATTTTTTTTCTAGCTAGTTAAACGATTGGATTTTTTTTCTTTTTTGTAGTCAATTTATAGTTTTTAAATTGATTTTTTTATTTATCTTCAATTAGGTTATCTAAAAACTTAATACGTATTTAAGATGTAATTATATTTAGGAAAAACAAAACATATAAATAAATAAAATAACAGGAATAATGTTTTTTTTGTGATTTTTGATTAAAGTTGTTGAATCTGTTTTGTGTTGTAGATATTAGCTATTATTACTAATTGAAATAAATTCGAAATTAGAGGAAGTATTTTTTCTTTTTAGATAATACTAAAATAATTTTTCTAGTAATATTTAATTATTTTTTTTGAATTATAATAATATGCTGTAAATAGCTGCCTATTAACGTAATAAAATATGTAAACTGAGAATTGGTTTTGAGACTGGTTTTCATTAACATAAAGGGACAAAAAATAAGTTTGGTACCATCATATCCTGACACTTCCTTCCAAGGGGTACCTCTAAAGTAAATAGAGTTAAACTGTAAGCATCAAGATTTTTTATTATTTTAAACTAGGATGTCTGAGAGGTCGATGCATCCTTTGTACATAAGTGAATACCATCACATTTAGGGGTTTCGCCTTTCTATGAAAATGTTTTGAAATTGCTTACGAACGAGAGTTGGCCAGAAATTTTCTCCTTAAATCGATCATCGTGTAGATTTTGCTACTAATCAACTCACGTTTCTCATAAAGAGCACATCGAGGCATATTAGTTGTTAAGTTTTTAAGGATTTAGGATTTTATTTGCCTTTGTTATTTAGTGAGGATTATATAAAATTTAGAACAACATGCAAGATAACCCTACAAGCAGAGGGCACTACAAATGGGAGATCTGGAGGGAGCTGACATCTGTTGCTCCAAACAGAGTCCGCTGGAGGGTAACTGTTTCCGTCTTATGTTCCACAATGGGTTAAAGGGGCAGAGAAAGCAGATATAAAACTTGTAAGTAAAATAAATGATCGGTTTCGATAAAACACATATTGGCTGAATTATTATTGTAGCTTAAAACTTGAGAAATTTATGCAGAAGCTATAGATTATTGGGATGCAAGCTCCATGAAGAATCACATACAATTGAATGACCCTGACATAATCTGCTGAATTGAACGACCCTGATCTATGCTCAAGTGGCTGATGGTAATACCCCAAATTGCGCTTAGTAACTAAAGGCCACTAACCAATTATACCTTATTTCTGTCATTCAAGAGAAAACAGAACTAGATGGACTTTCGGCATCATAACTTGGAACAAACTGAAGGACTTGCTGATTCACTCCATGGCAACAAGTGCGAAGAGGAGTCTGGTATGTCATTAATTTTAGCACTGCAATAGAGCAAAAAATGGTAGATGGAAACCTATTTCAGACGAGGTACATTACTATTTAAATTAAACACTCACTCCCACCATTTAACGCTAGTATAGTAGGTTATGAAAAGACAGAAGCACCTGATCCTGACTCCAAAGCTAACTTTTATGCCTACCTAGGTTATTGCTGGTGAAACGATTTTTTTTAGACACAAAGATAAATATAACTACACATGGACATTGCCAGATGAACGAACGAAGAGCAGACCCATCATATGTGAGTAAATAGTAAATGGATATATAATACTAAACAGCGTTAAAACATACAGGCGATCCGGTATTCACTTGAGTCATAATTTTGTCGTTGTCAAACTTGAAATACTAGAATGAAAACGTCATGGAGTATTAAACTTAATATCAAGACGTTCAAGGACCAGGAAAATTTTATATAACTGAAAGAGAACTTGAAATGAATATATTCCAAATGCAGAATGGAACTCCAAAGCCAAAGAAATCAAAAGAAGTGCTAGGCCGGGCAAGATGAGACAGAATGACAAAATGGAAACAGAAGTAGCGATTTAAGACATCTGTTTAAAATTAGTAGCAAACATTTTAAGTAAAGCTTCAAACACGTATCAAGCAACACACTAACCCGTGACATAGAAAAAATAATAATAATGCAGGAAGGAAGAGGGACAAATCTTGAGATAAGTGCATAACTTTTAAGAAGTACAAACCAAGCTTGTAGAATTCAGCAGCGCTGAATAGTAACCACAATGTGCTACTCTTATCTCTTTGACTGAAAATGGTAGTCTGACTGCGCTAAGTACAAAACACTCATTATATTTACATGATGCCTTATGTTCTACACTTGAAATTTACTTATATTTTTATTCACTATACCAATAATTATTTTTATCTTCGTCTTGTTCCAAAGTTCATTTCAAGTGTTTATATGAGCGTTTACTTCCAGTATACCTGAAATCAGGGGGAGTTTACATGCATATTTCTTTATTTACTTATTTCAAGTATATTCAGAAGCACAACTGAGATGGACTGTAGGATTCCTATGAAGGCACAAACCAAAAACTAGATTTATATAGATATAGCCCAGTTTGTATGCTTTTTTATAGTTCTTTTCTGGGCTGAGCTCGAATAAATTCTAGGTAATAGATTCTAACACCATGTTCGCTCTCAGCCGAAATTACGCGATTTGGGAAAGTGATTTCGAAATGATGTAGAACCGTTCGCAGTTCGCGCTGAATTGAAATGACTTTATTTGGTTGTTTGTTTTCTGGCACCACGCAAGTCTTCACTTTTTTCAACTCAAAATTTCAACTAGCACTTCTTTTAGCAAAGTCCATAGCTTCTTTTATATTTCTTGGGTTTTTACCTGTTGAAGAATGTGAAGTTCAAATTCAAAGTCAAATCTGTTATTAAAACGTCCAACTGACAATTTCAGCATCAAGAGTGACGTGCTGAATTTGATTTTCAGGTTTGAGCATTGGCTTTGGACACTATTTTGTTCGTAATTTTGACAAAATTATGAGGTTTGAGATGATTTTGAAATCACCAGAATCACTTGATTTTGAACATGATTTTGGGCGAAATCACGAAAATAGCCACGTAATTTCGGCTCAGTACGAACATGGTATAAATTGATTTGAGGTAATCGGTACCGAATTGATTGTAAAAGGTGGATCATCTCTTGGTTTATATTTGAAATTATAAATGGGCGTAAAAACAATACAAGCGTAAAACGATCCATTTTTTTCAGCGCAGGTTTAACACTACATCCTATCAATATCACTCGCGTCAGTGTTGCCAATCGTCAAAATAAATTGTTAACTGAACACAATACAATATTCGAATCGATTCTTACTACATTTTTTCCCTGGGTTATGTCTGTTATAATCATAGGTCGTAAGCATCCAGGTGTAAAAGCTCTTTCTTTTAGAAAATGTGGTTGCAAGTAATAAATTAATGCTTACCAGCGCTAAATGAAGAAATGAATACTTTTGAAAGCGTTGGGGCTTCGGTTCAATTACGGCTTTTGCCGGTAGTAGGGATAAATTCGAAACTATAATAGACTTTAAAGAACGTACATCAGTTCCTGCGCTTCGAGAGCTATAATGTGAAAATGATTATCAACAATAATACAAGTTCATCACATGTACTAGTTTTCGTTAAGTTTTTGTTCCGTCTTGTCAATGTAATGTCAACATCGTATATTTATTATATTCAGATTCAAATTCAAACAATGTTTACTGTGATTACAAGGAGTGACAATCAAGTTTTACGACCTATTATGGTCGATTGCACGTCAAGGTTTACGGCGCCAGTGGTATGACAGTAGGATACGTTATGCTCGTCGATCTATGTCAATTTTAGTTTCAGCTTGAAAACCATTTATAACTCCAAAAGCTTTTATTTTGAAAAAGCTCCAAAGCTCTAATTTCCAAAAATTATATATAGAGGAAAAACCATAAAAGAAGACAGCGAGCTTTCCATTAGCTCTGGTTGTTCGAGTAAAAAAGCTGCGCTTTCAAACAACCAGAGCGAATGGGGCACTCGTTGTCTTCTTTTATGGTTTTTACTCTACATGCATTTGAGTGCGCAATCGGTTGCACACATAACGTTGTGTAGCAAACGCAAAAGTTGCTTTACTCGTCTATGAACTAGCAAATGATAAGAATTTTAAGTAAACTTTCAGAAAAGCTTTTACGTTCGGATGCATACGTCCTCGTTTATGACAGGTTAGGCAAATCATGAAAATTAAGGATACGTTTCGAAAAAAATGCTATCACGAGTGTGAATCTGGTCTGTTAATTTTTTATCAAGAAAAGGAAAATGATCAAATTGTTAACAAAAATATAGGGGCTGTAGCTGAAGGAACCGTTTGCTTTTTGTTCTTTTGATTTTGAAATTTTCTCAACAATAAAGTTGTTAATTTTTCCAAATAGTGAAAATTTGAATTTAAACTTACTATTGAGAAACAATTTTAAGGACAAATATCTCCTTATGACAGACAGGAATTTCATTGGGTGTTTTGGAAATGCTTAACTTTTACTTAATCGGTTGATAGTAATTCTTCACAAGTACACCTGAAAATACAAAGAGGCGACAATCCTGAAAAACTACTGCCTCTTTTTAGTTGTAGCTGGACTTGCTAGTAATCACTATTAACCTTCGCAGATTTTATTAATTCTAATTTCATCCTGGTTTAAAAAATTGTCGATTACCTTCAAAACAGGCATTAACAAGCTGAAATTTATAGTTTTGATATTATAACCATCGCTGCGAATTTTTCAAAACTTAAGTTGATAACAGTTTTCTTAAAGATTTAACTCTGCTGAAACATATTTTATATATATTTCTAGATAGTCTTTTTCTAAAAGATTTTTCATTAGTGTAAAACATAATTGTAAACATTTCATAAAAATTTAGCTTATCTAATTATATCTAACTATTATTTGAAAATATCTACCAATCCACTCAACAATACCAGATAACAACTAATAATCAAAATTCACAATATTAAAAGAGACAAATTAGTTTGTTTTTGTTTTAAATTAATAATAAATATCTCAGAGGAATATTAACAAAACAAATCAAAATAGCAAACAGAGTTTAAAAATGAAGTCATATTTCGCAAATTTATCCTTTTTAACATCTTTCATTGTTTGCAGCTATAAATAAATATTTATTAGCTTCATCCACTTTATTAATTTTTTTCATTTTTTTTAATATTATTAATTTTTGCTTAATTCGCGCATCTTTTCGCCCTTTGATTTGTTTGTCTGCCATTCATTATCTCGCAATAATAAAAAATTTTAATAATAAATATTAAATGTTGAATTAAAAAATAATAATAATAATAATAATTGTAATAATAAAACTGTTTCCATTTTTTTGTTGTTGTTGGTGTGTAATGTGTTGTGTTGGTGTGTGTTTGTTTTTTGTGTTTTTTTCTTTTTAATATTTAATTCGGTTTTAAATTATTTAATTAATTTATTAGATTTAAATGTTTTCCTTTGTTTTTTGTTTTTTTTTATTATTCATTATTAATTTATTTATATATATAATTCTTCTTATTATGTACCAATTACCCAACCATATGAATTTTGGCATTGCTGATAGCCGCCAATATTAATTCAGTGGTATCCATTTGTAAATGCTGCAGGAATTAGTGGTCCCTGGAAATAAAAAAAAAATGAAATTAATAAATAAAAAAAATATGTGAAAAATAAAATATTGTAAATATTAAAATGAGGTTATTTTCAAAGTGAAAAATAATTTCCGGGAATTGGTTTCAGTAGAGGAAATTTACCCATATTTTAATTGCCCCGCAGGGGGTTGATGGCGCGGCTAGCTGCTGTTTGGGGGAGGATTTCTGGATAATATGAGTGGATCATTAACATGATATTCGTTTATTTCCACTGCAATTAACTATATTTTAATGAGGAATGAACTGGGCGAGAGAAAAGGGGCTGCGGATTTTTATTTACTAAGTTATTTACAGAAAAATTTCATGATTGGGTGTAGAGAAGTGTGAAAATATTATGCTCCTGTTTGGAATGGTGTTAAAACGCATATATATGCATACATGTCCATATTTTTGTTGGGTTATACGTTTTTTTTATTGGGTCAACAAGGAAAGAGGATTTTGTGGCCACTTTGGTGAAATGCTACACTGTTTTAAATTTGGTTTAAATTTTTTTTTTGGGTCGGCAATAATTAATATAGCTTGAATAGGATGAATGAAATATGATTAATGAATGAATTTAAAGTATGTTGTTTCTGCGAATATTGTTCAATTTTAATTTAAAGCTTTTAAAAAAAAGTTTTTTTAATTTAATAAAAAACTGTAAATATTTTAAAAGTATAATTAGCTCAATTATGAGAGAGAAAAAGAGTAAAACAATTTTATATTGGATGAGAAGTGAAAATGACTGCAAATACGATGGGGGGTTTAGTCATTCCTTAGCCTTAGAAGCATACAATTTCTCTTTACCATTTTCTTTGGGTTAAAGTCATACCAGCTTTTAATATTATACTGAGACTACAAGGCATAAGAAACATTAACCACCTGCACTCCATACAGTCTTGATCCGATATCCTAATGACCCATTTCTTAATATCCCCTTACGCATAAAACTGATCATCTACGATGGAATGATCAATCCAAATCTTCAGAGAAGCATGAGTGGGGGTGGGTGGAATTTCTTTACGAACCAGTTGCACGGAATTTGGCACAATCAACCCCATCATCATCAGTGGAGCTACATCCCGCTGTGATTCTTGGCCTTCTCAAGATTGTTCTTGGTCTGGGCTTTTACTCTTCCACTACACAGCCCCAATTATGGCTAAGTCCATTTCTATGTCATCTTTTTCTTTAGACACTCTCTTCATCTTCAACCCCACTTCGAATAAAATGGGTGACTTCAAATACCACCTTAGATTGGTTCGACAAGGTGTAAAAAACAGCACTCCTTAAGTTCATAGGAAAAGCACCATATGCTCCTCAATCGACCCATTGATCATTGTAGTAGATTCAAATGTAAATAAAAAACTTATCAGACTTCCAGGCAACTCTTTCATAGACTTCAACTTCAATGGTTTGCCGTGTCCACTCAAATACTTGCTAATGCAGCCGACGTCGACACCATTGAAAGAGCTGCAAAAGAATTCACCCAGATTGATGTATGAAAATAGGGGTTTTTCAGAGGCAAGCATTCAAAATGCTGTTGTATAAACACAATGGTCCTACCTAGGTATGGGCACTAATACGCCTGGGAACCAAAACCGGTTTGGGCACGAACAATCGAGCGGTGTAAGGTTATGGGGTGTATTTCTGTATTCTGTTCCTTGTTTGGTCCTTACATGTGGAGCCGTGATTTGGGTAGAAAAGACAATAGCTTCTGAGTCGCGTTTACGAAGAAGAAGATTCAGCGGTGAATTGTAAGTGAGAGGTAACGACTCCGGAGATTTTACAATTACGAACATTTTGAGCGTTTTAGTGACATAGATGCCGTGAAGAAAATTAATCTGGGGTATACCCGTGAGAGTGCAGAGGAACATGCTTGGAAAGTACGATTTATGGTATGCGACAAAGAGGTAGGCCAAAGATACACCTCCATTGGATCCGTTGGCATGTTGGTCTGAAAAGCAAATCAGAACGCCTTGAGATTTTGGGGTTAAAAGCTTGTTACGATAGGCCAGGTCTAGATTGCGGTTGCAAATTCAGATAATTAAGTAGATAATTAAAATGTCAAAGAAGATCTTAGAAGGCAACCCTATAATACGTGCTTTGTAGGACGGCCAAGAAACTGGGAGGCCAGCTGATGATGACATAGAAGAATACATCAAGACCAGTTTTTCATGAAACATTTCCAAGGTAAGAAAGTAATCTTCAGCCTTTATGACTAATAGTCAATTCATTGGCAAATTTCTTTGTATAAGAGTCTTAAAATAGCATGGCTATGGTAGAATGTAAATAGGTATAGGCAATAATGCGCCTGGGAACCAAACCCGGTTTGGGTACACATGATCGAGTATTTTCTGTTTTCTATTTCTTGATTGTTCGATGGAGAGATGATGAAGTGGAGATGCCCTAGGTCTGAAAATTTTTGTAATTTTAATCTATGGTGGGACTTTTATATGGAAAACATGCAGTAAGTACGGGGCATGTAAGCAATGCCCCACTAACACATGGGATTTGATCGTATTCAAAGGGGAAACGGGAAAAGTTTCCAATGCACAAGAAAGGGCAATCCGTTGATCGGATTACAAACACAACGAAAAAAAGAACACAGCATATTCGATAAAAGCTTTAGGGTTCATTTACAATGTCAGCTTGAAGTAAAAAACTTTATAGTGGAATTTTGTATCTCGAATTTCACACTTATTGTTGCATTCGGATGTCCGAAGCCCGAACTGAGAAATTGGAGTAATTGGATCAATATCTGATGGTGATTCTACGTAGCTATCGCCAAGCTTAGAAGAAGTAGACATAGAGAATCATAGATCATCATAATAACTACAAGTTCTAGTGTTCAGATATCACATCCACAAAGCTCATCAAATATGTGGACCCTACTCTACGGCAAGCAATCAATTAAATGTTTGGAAAAGTGTGGGTGCAAAAAAGCGATGCCAAAAAACTTGGTTAGAAACTTGAATTTGAAGAGCCACGAGAGCCTGTACTAGGCTTTCTTGGCTTAGAGTAACCGTCCGCGTATTTTTGGCTCTAAGACATTGTCGTTCGCTATTATTTACCCAAGATAGGTCAAGGATTGTAATATTTCAAAACCTGGCCTCATTACCATCAGGGTTTTGGAGGGAGGGGGGGGGGCAATTTTATATCATCACGCAGACGCGGTTAGCATGTACTACGTTTCGCTGTCATTGGTGTAAGGCCCCAGTTTTCATGCCGCACTCTCGTTCTTGGCTCCTAGTTGAAGAAAAGGCAGGTGAGGCCATCCCCTTGTCAAAATTTTTGTACAGTTCAATTCATAAGGATAGTAGGTTTTTGCTTGGTCAACCAGTTCTTCCTTTTTCGATATTAAAAGCTAAAATGGCTGACCACCATCCCAGTACAATTGTGTGTGCTACAACAAGGAGCTCAAGGAACCACGAACGCACAAGGACAAATATCGCAATGCCATAGTACAGGTTAAAATGTCCACTTAAGTAGGTATTGGGACGGTTTAGCGTGGGAAAAAAACCGGCAAATTCGTAAATTTATAAAAAGGTTATTGCTTACTGAAACGTAACGTTATTAAAACCTCCTATTTATCCGATAAACGATAATTTATCAACAAGACACCCACAAATGAATAAAATATAAAAATCGTGAAAAGAAACACATTTTCCACTTTATGCGTAACATAAAAATCAGCGATAAAACATCCCTTATCGCCCTGAGATCAGTTCATAATTTTGAACAGAAAAAAAAAACGGGAATAAGAAGAAAAATATTTTACTATATTTATTATAGTGGAGATAAGTCAAATTTTTCTTTTTATATCCATTAAGGCTGCCGCCATTCTTTATACGAATCATACGTGACAAATAGTGAAGAAAATATTTGTGCTTGATTTAATCTGTGAAGTGTAAAAGAATCACTTCCACTAAAAGCTGATCTTTTGCTGATGATAATTTCGTTTATGGCCATAAGCTCATAAAGTTGCCACTGTTATCATGTTTACGCCAGTTATTTTGTCATTTTAGTGTCGCTTTCTTTTGCTTTCTTTTTGGCTGTTGTTGTTGTTATTGTTGTTGAAATGAAAACACAGAGACAAATCTTTTCTGAGCAATTTGCCGCATGCCATTTTCCTCTAAATTTCACCCAAAAATATCCACAAGCCAATTTGTTGCCTTTTAAAACGGCTTCATCCACTTAAGCTGAAATCTGAACGGTTTGGGGGCGGGGTTGGGGCTAGTAAGGGTTGCAGACTCACCCTTTCCAGGCCTATCGTCCAGAATCGAATTATACATATGCGCCCTATCCATGGGCAAGGCTCGTCCTCTAGCAATATAGCGATTGTAGGGCGAAAAAGGCGCTATTAGTCCGTTCGAGTGACAGGAGTGGGGATGGGGCTATTATAGGTGCCAGAACTGGACAAGCAGGGAGGGCTGTGTAACGGTGGCAACGTGGCATAAAATTTATGAAATAACTGGAAGCCATAAAACTGTTTTTGTTGACAATAACACTATTATGCCGGCATGAAACGCATATGCCTACAAGGGCCCGCGGGTAGCAGGTCCGAATCCTTCCAGCCCCCCTATTCATATTTCGACGCTTTACGAGGGGCAGTTAATGAGGGGAATGCGGAATGGGGTCGATGGGTGCATAATTCGCAGTTTACCAGCACTGGGCTAATTGATTAAGGGATGTGATACCAGCGAAAGCCCGGGTTGTCTTTCTTCTGCCATTTGAATGGGATTTATCGCTTTTCAGCCCGGCCGCGCCATGCCTTTTCCACTCGAGCGAATTCCGGGGCGAAATGGAAATTTGAGACAGAAAAAAAAGGAAAAACTTTTACTACGGAATCTGATGGGAAATAATGGAAAAATATTCTTTTTTCATTATGTTTCGGGCTTAAATTTCGGGATAAGGCGGACGGGACTGCTTTCAACAATAACAATAAGCATTAAAATAGGCGGCAGTAATGATTGTGGGTCGTTGGTCGTATTCTTTTCGTTATTCTTATGGCCCCCGATTTCCGTTATTGGATTTTATCCTAAATCTTATGACGTCATTTTACAGAAACGAAGGGAAATTTCAAATTGTGATTAACTTTTCTTTTTAAGCTTTTATGCCCTTTCTCTATATCTCTTTCGCTCTTTCCCTCTATCACTCACTCCCTCTATGCTAAGAAACGCACCTTAAAGTTAAGCAAAAAAAAATAAATAAAATTTGATGTTCACCCTGTGCGGATGGGGTGGGGCCAAGCAAGCTGCAAAATGTATAAGGAGTAATTTTTTTAAGGACGCACTGTTATTTACTTAAAAACATCTTGGAATTTATATTGCAAACGTTGAATGTTTTTATTTTCGGTTTTGTTGTTTTAAACAAGATAATTTTTTGGTAAAGTTTTTATGTACCTTTTGATTCGTTTTAATTTTTTTCTGCTTCTTTTTTCCCGGAAATTAAAGCTTTTAAGGATACTAAATTTAGGATTAAATTTCTCTTAAGGAAATTTTACTTGCACTTTCATTTTATTTATTTTTTTTGGTAATTTTATCTGTCGTTTTATTGATGTGGTTTTGTGGTGTGTCCTTCAAGGCATTTTAAATGTTTCCTAAACATTTTCATTGGTACTATACTTTTTTGTAGCATTTTAAAATACAAATTGAAAGTGAACTCTTATCTCTAGTTAATTACACCTTAAAAGAATTAACTGCATTCGTACTGTAATCAGACAAGAAAGGAGTTGGCAAATCTACTACTCGCAATGACAAATTTCATACTTGATAGTTGATACCATCACTATGATTCGTTCTTCCTATTGACAATGGACAACGAGTCTGTCAACAAGAGATTGTTTGCATGCCTTAGAGATGTGGGTGCTAATGCACTCCCTATATACCGACTACCGATCAACTTTGATGCTCTGATCTTTTTGTAGTGTTCGAAAGGAAAGTTCTTTGTAGTGTAGTTGGGAGGACGATTTCCTAGACTGGAATGACGAGATCACTGGAATAAGCCAGAAAACAATCCAGCTCGGTAGATCTAGCTCATACAATTTCAATTCATTTACGGTTGGGTTTCATGGTGATGGACAAGATCCTAAAGACCCTAGAGAACCGCAGAATAAAGGCAGTTGCCAATGAAGATGACATGGTGATATTAGTATCCGGAAAACCCCTCCACACAATCAGTAATATAATGGGGATGCCTCTTGGAAAGTTCAGCGCATAGTCCAACCGCTGTGGGCTCTCTGTTAACCCGGAAAATACAGAATTGATGCTTTCAAACAAAAGGACTAAAAATCCACCTTTAGACCACCTTAAAATAACAGTCAAATACTGAGCCTATCCCCGTTAGCTAAGTACTTCAGTCTTATTTTGTACCCAAATAGGTGAATTGGAGGTTGAATATCGACGAGAGGACAAGGAAGGTGTGTAGCTTTTTATGCCTGTAAGCAGACTTTCGGCAAGAAATGGGATTTGAAGCCGCACATGGTCTGTTGGTTATACACGCCAGTGATTAGACCAATACTAGCATAGGGTTCCTCCATATCGTGGCCCGCTCTTGCCAAAGAATATAACAGATCCAGACTGCGTCAAGTCTAAAGAATGGCTTGCTTTGTGTACATCCCCAACGGCAACCGCTGCCACCAGATTTATGTACCAGTGATTAAAACATGCTGATATATGACTCGCGGTATGGTCTTGGCTAGCTCTTGTTAAAGAATATAACAGATCCACACCGGGTCAGATCCAAAAAAATGGCTTGTTTCGGAATAAGGAGTGCCATGTGTACAACCACGACTTGACGGAAGCGATTTATACATCAGGAAGCAGGAGGCCTGCACGGTCCTCCGGCTGTGTGAAGCGGGTTACTAGATCAAGAAGACCTAAGGGTACAGCAATATACTGCGCCCTCTACCACAGGAAATGGTAAAGTCGGTTCATGATCGCAAAATTTCATTTCGGCAGAAATCTCAATATCCGGATCCCTACGCGAAAGGAATGGGATAAAAGGATTTCCGAACCGACAAGGACTAAGATGTTGTTCTACCGTTTGCTTAACTTCACTATCGTTTTCCGCGCAGAGCTTTTGGCAATATTTCAAGCCTGTTTAGCAATACAGCCATACCCAAGGCCAGGAGCCAGGATAATTCTGTTATCAGATTGCTAAGTTGCCATCAAAGCATTAGGCTGGACCCGTATAATTTCCAAGCTGCTCGAAAATTGCCAGAATGAGGTCTTTTCCCTGGCCGGGAGGTACAGGGTCACACTTCAATGGGGCAACTCTCGCAGACACACCAATGGAGAATGCACAGAAGCCGCTATGCGTGTTAAAGAAAAACTTTTCTATGTATTTTCTCTTTGCAGCTGGCTCTCACTGCAGTAACTGTGGAGAGTAGCAGGCCAGTGAGTCAACCAATTACTCTGCGGATGTTCGCCTCTCAGTGGCGTAGCGTAGTAGAGCGGCACCTTTAGGGGGCGGCAAAATTTCACGATAAATAATAATAATATCTTGTAAATATTATTTTTGTTGCACCTACGATTCGGACCGATCGAAATGAACACGGAATTTTTTATTACTTACACTGTGACGAAATCGGGGAATCGCTCAATGAAGTCAATATCATTTTTGGTTTTCGCGAAATCGTGCAGGTACAAAAATCATCGTTTAAACAAAAAAACGACTCGACCGAATTTTATGAAAATCTTTTCAGATCATATATATTTCAGTTAATACGCTTCGATCGGCACCTCAACGAACTCAATATCTTTTTTGGTTCGCGCAAGATTGTGCAAGAAAAAATGACCACATACATACATACATACGTACGCACACGCACACGTATACTTCTCAAATTTTTGCTTAAAATGCTATTGGGACCTTGAAAAATAAAAATAAGTTGAAAATTACGATTTTGATTTACCGATTACAATAACTTCCCTATAAACTGGGAGGTTAATAAGAGGGCGGCTGACACCCGCGCTACGCCACTGCGGCGCCTCTAGACAATATCAGACACCGTGTATTTGGAATCCTCTACTTAATTTTTCTGGGGGAGATTTCGAAGCAAAAAGAGGCTTACAGTGAGTGTCATGATATTCTCCTTTTGTATCCGATCTCCCCTCCAACTCCTCCTTCATCTGACCATCAAGATAAGCTTGTTACTAGACATTGCAGCCTGACGTGAACGACATGACGAACTGATGAAACGAAAAGTGACATCTGAACTTAGACTTACATATGAAAAAAGAAAGCTATTTTAACCTGTTATATACAACGTAGTTTTGAAGAAACTTAAAAATTTCAAAAGTTGCAAAATTTGTTTTTATTTAAGAAAATCTGAAAAATTACTTTGGACTGAATTTAGCCATTTTAGCAGTTCGACAGTTGATTTATGAATATAAAAGTTTCCAATAGAAATGAATGAGCCCAGATTTATCGTTTCTGGCTTTTTGATATTAAAAATACTTCAAACAAGTTTGACTTAACTATTGGTGCTTAATTGGCGATGCACTTGATCACACCCAAGAAGACCCTGAGAGTTAAAACTTTAGGCCATATAATTTTATTCTTGAATCAAAGTTTCGCCCAATTTAATTTATTCTTCAACTTTGGAAGGTGTGAGAGAGTCCGGATTCATATATGACTTAAGGTAATTTTCCTACTACAGAAGTCCCGACGGTTGCTGGTTCAGCCAGCTGCTAAGGGGTCATCGACTTTATAAAATCGACATTTATAGTTTTGATTTTTGTTACAGTGGGCTTCCGTGACAGTTTCTTCTCTTTTGTGTGAGCTCCTACAACATTCAAGAGTTCAAACGCAAGGTCCGTTGTCTCCTCCTTTAGCACTCTTCAGACCCTTATTAATTGAATCTGCCCTCCATTCCCTCCTTCGAACTAAGCTTACAATATGCCGAGGGCGACATGAGGGACTAGTGGTACAAAGTGTGACTCCTAAGCTTGGACTTACACATAAGAAAAATTTGAATATCTGCCTCTAACACTGTAAAAATTCTAAACTAATACCTGTATTTTAAAAGCAGTCACAAGTCACAAAGCAATCACAAGTGTATGGTGAGTCCCAACTGGATATAATTTGTTATTCTAATTTTGAAGTCAAAATTTTGACAATCCGCAAACAGTCTCAACATTTTATCAAGATTTTAGAATATTTTTGATAGCATTCTCACAGACTCGACAGAAATGATTATTCCTCTAATACCAATTATGGGATGTACGAACCAGTTAACCGCATGCTTATAAATGTTAACAAAAATGCGAGTGCTTTTAGCATGCAAGTTAGCGAAGATGTCCTTAAAAGGACTCTTTTTAATGTGGCGTGACTCCTTGTGTGTCCCACTTTTTCATTGTTTTTGCACGCTTCTCTGTTTGATGTTTTGTGCTTTTAAATGTTGCATTGTTTTCTGTTTTGTGTTTGCATGTCTTAGCCGAGCCACTGTGCAGTGGTAAATGTGACCGCGTTTGTGTGCAGGGACCGGACCGGCTCGGTACAGGAGTGCTGGGGAGGGTTGAGAAGGAACCCGCATTTTCGGTTGCATGCTCGTTTTTGCGGTGTTTTTTCTTCTTATACCTTTTTTGGTGCTTTCGGCCGGATTCGGTCCCTGCACATAAGCGTGGCCCGTTTCTCAGCCCAGCTGAGAAGTGTACTTCTGAGCTAGAAGATTAACTCGATTAGATATATATAAAAAAAAAAAAAAGAAATAGAGCGTCGATGAGAGGTGCTGGAACGCTCACATACATTCTGGCTCACTGCACCAATATTTTCTGGCGTACGTTGGCTTCGTTGTTGCCCAGACTTAATTGTACGATTACAAATTCACCATTAGAGGTGTATTTTTGGAGAATTTTTTTTGACTGGGTGTTTAGAATACCAAAACAGCTGAGTCACAAGAATAGTCACAAACTATCAGTAAGAAGGAAGGGTCACAAAAGTTTGTAGGTTATCATTGGTCACAATTTAAAATCTGGGGCTCTAAACAGGTGGTCAGTCACCAGCGAGATAAGGGGAGGGGAGGGGAATGTAGTGTACTCGGACTAGTGGAAGTGCGATCATAACCTCCTGGTGGCCACTGGAAGCTGTCCTGAAAGGGATAGGGTAATATGAACGGGTGTACCAAGCCAAGATGTAAAGTTCTCGTATCGAGGGCTGCATGGCAGTGGGTAGTTTCTGCACTATCGTTTAACGATATCCTCTGATGTGGAGGCTCTGTCAGAGTGGACCTTCCTCTTTCTACCATAGCCATGGGACTTTTACCAGGCTGGAGAAGGCCAAGAAAAGGAAAGCCAGTGTGGAATTGGTGAGCCCCACGAAGCATACTCGAGCCCAGATTTGCAAACTTCTTTCACATGCTGAAGGAAGGACGGCGGTAGGTCCTTCTGGTTATATAGGTTTCTGGACCTATCAGAAAATTGGTAGTACAAGCTCCCATATCATTTAGTGTAACAGTCCCATGCCGAGCCTATCTGCTGTGCTGCCTAAACGAATCTCCACGGGAGCAGGGACCACAGAAGAAGAAAATCCGCAGTGACCCTCTTAGCGGAACAACAAGCAGACCCAGGCGGGGCCCTAAGTTGCAGGACCCACCAGAGGCGCAAGGCAAGGAGGGCCGAAGTGGAATTGGGGCATACTTGGAGCACACCCGAGTCTCGCTTTCGTGAACTCCTTCCCAACAGATCGAAGGCAGGACTGTGGTCAGGAACCCGGAAGGTCCAGTTGGCTGGGATCACCATGGCAGTAGTACATTGTTCAACGAGACCCAGCTTGAAAAGTCAAGTCGAGACGACAAGCCACTGAATAGGCTGCTGAACCAGTTCAGGCGGTCTGGCATACAAATAAGAGGTATAGGGTGTAGTATAATAGGCCAAGCGAGTGGCCACGATACTTTTGTACCCAATACCTCACCTTCAGCTGACAACGCGGACAACTGCAATTGTTACCCATGGTTAAGAAAAAGCCTCAATCAATAAACTGAAAAGCCTTCCAAAGCTTTTTTGAATCTGTTGCTCCAATAAACATTGTTGTCTAATTTTCGTTTAAACCAAAGAAAAAACAAGTATAAAAATCGAAACGCATAAAAAAGAGCATAAACAATTTGCCACGAAATAAAACTCCTTAAGCTACAGAATAACTAAACTATCATTTCGCTTTCAAAAGATAACACATTTTCTAAAGTACTTACACATTCCAGAACAGTAGTAACATTATTTGGATGCAATAAAATGAAATTTGTGAGTAATAAACACATGGAAATGGCTGACATTGGACCGATATCTGGTTCCTTGCCGTTGCTGGACCCAGTGTGGTCAGCGGTCAATGGTTTACAGAATGCAACTTAATGCCAACTGAACAGGGTCCGATGGTGTAGCAAAGTTTGATGGCCGGCATTAAACGGAACAAAGTCAATTTTGCAACAACATCTGTGGCTTTATTTATGACCGCATTAAACCCTTGAGCAGCACATTTTATTGGTCTATCGATCGCCATTTGATGCAGTTGTCGTTGCTATTAACTAGCAACTAAAGCTTCCCATTCCGGCCGCTGACGGGCATGTCGTCTTAACCCGAACAAGCGCTTAGTTAAATCGCGGCTGGTTAATTCCAGTCAAATTGTCGTTCTAGCACCCGTTTGCTTACCCCTCGTGCTCTTCTACCCTGATCCTTTCGTTCCTACACGCAATTTCATATCTTTAGATGCAACAGTTCGGCGCATAGTTGCAGCTGTTATGATGTGGGGATGCATATGAGTTCAAGAACGACGCCATAAAACTGCTGTGCTAAGCACAAAATCCTTAAATTGTTGTGCACTGATACGGAGGACCTGGAGCTGCATCAAACGCGCGCACTGCACTTAACTGCACGCCTGCATATATCTCATTTAGGGCCATAAATCCTCATTTCAGCCAGTGATTCCAGCAGGGCTGATACCAAGGACCACCGTCGGAGCTCTGGTGGGTATCCGAAAGCTTAAACATTTCCTCTTTACAAACGAGAAGGATACTGATGAGGGCTCGCCATGCGGGATGGGAGTGGGGAGCGGGCGGTGGTTAGTGGTACATTTTGATTGCAGCCCCAAACATGCAAAAATACATGCAACGTGAGCCCTCTCCGCCGGCAGAGAGTGCATTTCACAGTGAATCCTGGCTGCTGTTTCTGTTTTGTGTGCAAGGATTGCAAGCAAGGAGGCAAGGCCCAACTTCCTCTCCCCCAGTGGACTGGTGCTCGTGTATGTCGGAAAAGTTTTTGTCCTTTAGCATAACTTAGACGATCTCTTTAGGAGGCACCAGTAGTGACCCCTCCTGAAAGAGATATGCTGCTGGTGGCTTGAAATCCTTGTAAAAGGATGATATATTAAGGGGGGCGGCTTGGGGGGGGGCTCACATATGTTATACCCGAAAGTTGACATAAAATGAGGAAAGTGAGTGACGTGAAATTGTGGCTATTTAACGAGATTTATTCAAGTCCTTTTCCTCTGATTCCTTGTTGCTAGCGGAAGGAGCTGATATGCAAGTTGCTCCAATTTCCCTCTGATTATTAAGGGAGAGAAGGTAGTGAAATGTTGCTCGTCCTGTGGCTGGGTCTGGCATTTCCGTTCTTGATGTGGCTGTCATGCATTTTGAGAACTGATTTGTTACGGTATGGTAGCCACTTCTGTCAATGTTTCGGGATAATTCAGTCCTTTGCATTCATATATGCATGGTTAACTTTTGTTGTGTGCAGAAACTCCCTTTTTTTAATGACTGCATTCTATATGAAATGGTTTTGCTTCAGAGAACATACAACGTTTTGCAGTCTGATGAACTTTTGATAGAATTTTAACGTCTGTTTCTTAGTCGAGGAGCAAATGACAACCACTAAATGTTTTAAATGAATGCTTTTTTGATGTTACGACAAGTGATGGCTGTGAATATGAATTATATTTCTTTTTCTGAGATAAAATGTTGCATTTTGTTGCAACATTTTTTTTGTGTATTTTAACTCGAAGAATGGATTACAGTCAAGAGAAATCATGTTGTTTGTACCCTAATCACATACTGTCAACTTGTGGTAGGGAATTACAAGTGCCATTTAGACAACATTTTAAGGAATACAAAAATTTTACAAGATGTTGTCTTTGCAGTTTTAAGTAATGCGAATATGCATTTGAGTAGATGCAATTAAACTATTCGAAAAAACTTGCACTCGCAGTGGTCGTGATAAAAAACAAGACCCCGCTCTTCGTTATCGTGGAACATTTACGGAAAACTTGACTTATCCTAATAGAGTTAAAGCGTGCAGATGAGGTCCTCTGCCAGTATGTTCCATCAGAGTTCAGTCATCAATACCCATCACCAACATGATAGGTGCTCGAATAGTTGATCTTGGACCCATGAGTACATTAGCAGAGTCCTATCAGCCTAGTGCTTCAACCGAAGCAATGATAGCTTGATTGACAATACCCAACTCACCAACGGTGAGTTCGTAGTTCTAGACTAGTTTTGACTTGGTTCTATAGAGCGCTATTGCTCTCCTTTTCACTTGGTAATCAAAGAAAATAAAAATACGTTAGTTATCGTAGGCTCTTCTTCAGCTTACGTAGGTGCAATATAGGGTAAACTTGAAAGACAGTAGACCATAACATCTATCAGTATATCCAAGCCTATAGATCTGCTAAGCGTCAAATTAAGAAGAATCTCTGGCGTACATTACGGGAGATGCGAATACCCCACCTGGGTAGGGAGAAGGCAGGTCATACATTCAATTTTACTTCATTTATTTGTGGAGCTATTACACATAGGCCACAACAAAGAAAGGATCACTCAGGTGTTTAGTTTCGAAACACTTAAAGTGTTTATTTAAACCGTTTTAGTCACTTCCCATTAATACATTGTAGTCACTTAACACCTTTACATCCTCCAAGTGTAGGTGTCGTTTTTTCAAGTGGTCCCCCAACTAAGTACCAACCCCGTCCAATGCTGCTTGACTTTCGTGATCGAACGTGAACCGGTCTATTGACTACGCTAAATGACACCCTTTGCAGTCGCCAACATAATTGCATGTTTTTTTCTCCATAGGTGTTTATCATAACTAAGTGTTTATTATCTCAAATGTTTAATGGATGAATGTTTTGCTTTGCTGTCGGTTAAAATTATTATTACTTATTATCAATTTCTGTTAAACGCTTTAAGTGTTGAAGAAAAAAGCACTTTAGTGATTAGATTCCCTGCATTAATCACATGTTTTGTTTAGAGAAAAAACACTAGAGTAGTTTATTTCCTAACACTTAGATTTGCAGTCATTTAGCACATGCTTGGCTTATTTTATTTAAAGTTTATAAGAAACGGAATAAAGTCATCAGAAAACCCTTGGAGTAGAGATTGAGATTTTTTTGAGGAAGACTACATAGTTTAGAGGTAGAATCATTATTAGAGGTCGTGTGCAGTGTCGCACGCTACGCTATTACTCGAAAAGAATGTATAGAGACGAATGAAAGCGTGTCCAAATTATCATGCTAACTCTGGTTTACTCCTTTGGCTTCCATTCAATCCTACCACGCCACAGCACTGACTTCGGTGATCGAATACAAGTCAAAACCACGTTTATAGGGTATGGATAAAGAGACGTGGAAAAGTTATTTCTGTGAAGAAGGAAGCTTAGAAGGAAGAAAGTCAAAACTGCAGATGTGAAAAGACGTTGGGATGGCAGCCGGAAGTCCTAACCGCCTATAACGCTTAGACTGTATCTTTACTTGAGAAGAACGTTACGCAGCCCTGCAGAGATTGTGTAGCTTTTGGATTCGAAGCTATTTAGTTGCTACAACAAAAGGAACTCTCAATCCAAATCCTTAGAACTAAGCCCATAATAACTTAGGCTTTGGCTGCTAGCAAGCTCTTACATGCTGTCATTTATATAACTCGTCTATTGTCATTAGTGTAGCCATGCAAACTGATGTATAGGAGATAGTCTTAGTTTGGCATTCAAATACCCTCAAGTTAAGTTCGTTAAGTTGTTTTCGTTTATTGGTCCACGATAATGACGGATGAGATTATTAGCTTCACGTCAATGTTATTTGGAGACTACCCCGATCACAGCTAGAGACTAGCCCGATCATATTAGCCATTCTCCTTTTCTGAGACAGGTCTCAGTAGGCAACACAGGATGGTACGCCTGCACTTCCACCAATACGAAATAGTTACCGCATGTGAGCGCTCTATTCCACTGATACTGGATTACTGAAGGTTTTACGCTGGTGGCTTTTATGGATGTTGAGTGAGTTTTCGTTAATCCTTTGATATTAAAGCTCTACGAAAACGAGATCGATTATACTAAGAGCACTATATCAAAGAGATGTCCAAAGACCAAATTTGTGGCTCTATTCTTTTGGTGCGTTGTTGTAAAGAACGCCCAGGGCTACTCGATGTCCAAAACATGTTGGCCCACTGTTGTTAGCCTGGCAATGTGATCATAGTGACATCCGAGAAACGGTGACGTCAACGCACAAGTAACAGACATTTGATTTGGTCTGCAGCTGATTCGCTAGATTAAAAATTGGTTTTCAGACGTTTCTGATATTCACCAGGGAAAAACATTTCCGGGATTGACCACAATGTTCCTAGCAAATAAAACTCCTGGTTTCCTGGTATGTCGAGTTAGTGATAGATGCCAGATTTTATTGAAACTTTCACATTGACAATCTCACGAGAAGGACGCACAGAGCGTTACCCAGATAAGAATATATATAAGAAGGGCCGGAGACTCTTCCTAAAGAAGGCACCGCCCAGTCATGTAGCCGATTGTGAGCTATATACATAAATTTGGTGGCAGCGGTGGGAGCCTCTCGCATTCAGATGGGGTCTAGTGTAGAAACAGGGGATAACGTAGCACGTTGCAATAAAACAAGGCTTAATAGCTTTGCAAGATTCAAAGAAAAGCCTGCCTCTTATCATTGGCGCTACCCGCATGTGGCCAACTGCAGAACGACAGATTCTACTCAATTTGGTATCGTTTCATCTCGATGTAGACAAATCCGCTTTAAGTACTGCCACGAGGCTAAGTACGTATGGCTACCTGGGCGATGGTCTTCAGAGGGGACATTCTATAATCGTCAGTATTCAGTCAGTACATTCTCGCGAAGACCTCAAAGTCTCGGCTCACTGCCATGAACATTAAAAATATCCTGGTTTCTTGTTAAGATACTTTGGACTCGTATTGTACACGACGGCTGCAAGACGGAGACAGGTGTGAAATTAAGGGCAAAAGCCCCTTGTCTAGCATAACGTTTAGTACAACTTCTATACACCTAGGACAGTTCAAGAAGAGAGTGTTAATTACATATCGCTGGTTTGCGAGAATAACGACGCAATTCAAAAATCTGTAAAATTAAACATAATATGCCAAATGACCAACAATCTTTGATAATTTATAGTAAACAGACACGCAACGCCGATTTCGCGTCAACTATCGTTAGAAAGATATATCGTCATTATTCATTTGAGACAAAACATTCTCGAGTAATTTATAAAAAAATTTAAAACGTCATTCTCTAAAATCAATCATTTTTAGTTGCGTCACTATTCTCGCAAACCACCGAATGTGAAAGACTCAGAGAGGAAAAGACCCTTTGTATGTACTATAGATTATTTTATCATTAAGAGTATTGTCGGATAGCCAGTCGGAAAGATATTAGAGAGGCGAGTGATAGAATTGCGAAACGTCAACCCGCCGTTTTATTCCACCGGCTTTCATACAATACTACCGCCACAAATCGCTGTCTTCGGTGATTGAACAGGGGATGCCTTCCTCGACGCTTACAGGGACTAGCCCGAGAAAGGACAGAAAAGATTTGCAAACAGTGAAGATCATGTGGCAAATTGGATTCGAACCACAGACTTCTGGGATGGTAGTCGGGCGCCTTAACCCCGAAGCTACCGAAGCTGGCGACTGCGCTAAGAAGCAGATTTTTTCCTCTCTGACAGCCAGGCGGGTTTGGGATTGTTGAGTTGAGTAAGGTCGTTGCGGAGTTGAGTATTAACAATCGGATGACTCTTGTTTGGGTCGCAGGGCATCATGGTTTTAAAGACAATGAAAAGGCAGACGACCTGTCCAAACAGAGATTTGACTTGTATTCATCGGTTCGAAATTGGCTATTGGGGCCGGATGTCAACACTTAATCTAGTAAACTCCAAACGGCTTCTTACTGCGTCGTCTCGTGACTTGGCGAGAGAATAGTTGAGATGCTGTATGGAGGACATCGATACCATGGTTGGCTTGATTCAAACACTGGGTTTTAAATTACCACCTATGAAAAGCATGGGAACAAACTTGCTTTACGTCAAGGAGAAAGATGCTTTCGTTTTCGTTCTTTGAAACTGTCTCTGCATAGCGAAGAGTAGGATCTCGTTAATTAGCGCGACCTTACTTGATCAGACTATCCTAAGCTTGAAATCTTCGGGAAGGCTGCGAAACTTACTCAAGCGGTCTGGCCTACAAATCTTGAGGTACAGGGGGAAAGAGTCAGTATGCCCAAATGGCGGCCGCTGTAGTTCTTTGCAAGAATGAAAGACGAAGAAGAAGACCACCAAAGAATAAATTTATTTCGAATAATGTTTTGTTTTATACAATTTTACGTAACAATATTTTTATGACACACGACACCAATACCGGTAATATACACGAGTTACCTTCATCTGCAAAATAAAATTCCAACTTGAAGTTATTATGTTCAATAAAATCTAACGAGAAATACTTGACATTAGCCACAAATTTCATACAATACAAGATCAAATTATTCGGTTACTTTTCTCATAATTTATATTACTTTTTTCTCTCGAAAAAAATATCTCAACGACGACAGTAAATATTCCCGGAAAAGAAACAGAATTGGTAAACTTTCTCGAAGACGTACAATAACATAAAATCGACCACAATCGCCGTCATTGTGAGCAAGTTTCATGAAAAATAATTTCCCTTTTTAAGTATTTATAATAAAAATTCCAAAGCAACAATAAACTTGGCCCGAAATAAAATACGCCGCCGCCATTGAATTGTGTCCACTTAACGTAACCAAAAATTGTTTCCAGCTGTTTTGCCCTCGGACACGGGAGTGGGGTTGGGGGTTGGAAAAGGGCAATAATTTCTCATACAAAAACCTGGCGGCCATTTATAACGGGAAAACAACAATGGAGGCAATCCCGAAATCCATTGTTGCCAACTAAATAATATTTGATTGAAAAGTTTATTGCTTGTACCGTAATTTATGGCTATGAAACTTTTACAAAATGAATGCCGAAAGCGCGCCGTGGGTGGCTAAGGCATAGTTATTATATTCCATGCCGGCCACATTTTTACTTAAACAGGGCCGAAAACGCAGCGGTAAGATGAAAGAAAAAAAATATAACAACCGCGTTGTGTATATGTGTACAGGACTCGAAGGATAAAATGTGTCGCTGCTGTGTCCTGCAGAATTAGTATACTAATTAAATAGGGGGCGAAGTTGGGGGTGCACATGATTAATGGCGGAAGATTGTGAAAGCGACACCACCAAAACAAGGAAGTCACAATAACAAAAGTTACACAGGGGTTGGTCACCGCTGCGATACGATGTGGGGAGAGAGAGGAGAGGATATGGCAAAGGATATGAATTTTGGTTTCTGCAGGTGCTCCCCCCCAGGCAACGATGCCTGTCCAGCTATACTGTGTGTAAAGGACATCCCCGGGAATGTTGATGGTATTCGAGATGAAATCAATTACTTACCGGACTGTAGTTCAATGGGGCACGACTCACTGCAATAGCTGGGAATCCTGACGGCTGGGGGCTGGCTGCTTGTACATATCCGACACTGTCCGCCCCACTTGAACTGTACATGTCAATTGTTGGTCCAGGTGAGTTTGCTGAAGGGAATCCGGGCCGTGTTGTTGTTGTGTGCGGGGAGGCTGGTGGTCCAAACCCCTGGGCTGCTGCAGCCGCTGCTTGGTAATTGTTCATAACTGAAAATGAGAATTGCCCTTATTTAATCCTTTTTTTAAATCCATTACGATTAACACTATTGAAACATTTATTATTATTCATTTCAAGGATTAAATTAATATTCGAGTGTGAGAGGAATGACTGAGTGACGAAACTAGTGCTTATAGGTAAAAGCGTCTATAAAACAATCTACATTTTTTCACTTCCTAGAAAAGTAATTCAAGTCTACACAACCAAAAAAATGTAATTCCACTTTTATTAAATTGTAAATAATAACTAAAAGCGTCTAGGAGTAATTACAACTAAAAACAGGATAAAAAGGATAAAAAGCAGAAAATTTACTCAACTGCAACAACACCTCACCTGATAGCGCTTGTGTGAGTAGTGGGGTGTTATTGTTGGGTGTCAGCTGTCCATTTGTCAAGTCCACTGGAAAATATAAAAATTTCGAAAATTCTTTTTACGTTTATTTTTTTTGATTTTGTTTTTTCAAAATATCTAAGAAAGAAACAAAAAACACTACGAAAATTTCACTACTTTTAATTTCTAGTTATTTTTTTTTTTTTGAATTTAAATTTATTTTTTTCTTCTTCAGTTAATTAACTAAAATAAAAAACAACAATAAAGTAAAAGAAACTGCATTCTAAGATATTTTCTCTTGTTGCTAAAATGTTGGCTATATTTTTTCTAGGTGTTTTTGTGTAAATCGAAGGTGTCCTTTTGTATTATTTTTTATTTATTTTTTAAGTTTGATTAATTAAAAAGACACTATTTTGTGAATTGATATTTCGTTTCCTTATTCATTAAATCCTTTATTATTATCAACAAAAAAATAATAATAAAAAGTGATATCATGTCTGCCTTTCTTGTTATCAGAAAAATTTCCATTTTTCACTAATGTTCGCTTTCACAGTGCGATTTTAAACCGTGATCTGAGTTTGCAGCACTATTCAACCTTATTCCCCTTCATCAATTCTTTAACATTCGCTTATAGTTAAAGGCCTAATTTTACCATAATTTTACAAAAAGCATTGTAACTAGATTTTTATGTAATAATGAGTCCATCCAGCCACTAGTAGAACTTCAATGAACCATTTAAACTGTCCAAAAAATAAAGGGTTTAAGAAGTAACACATATCAAAGTCATTTGGTACTCTACAGTAATATGGTGTATGGTGGTAGCCTCTATGAGTTTCTGGTTGCGACGATGCAGACCCTGGGGACATTGAGGGTGTAACTCCTTTTACATGTGTCAATTTCTATCCAATATTCTATTTGTCAAAGGAACTATAGCTTTTTAAGAAGAAAAACAGCTAGCATAGTCTGAAGATGACAATCTGCATTAGGGAATTTACGGCAATGATGACAGCAAAAGGATAGAGTAACAAAGGCCTTTTAATACCCGAGAAGGACGGGATAGTAGACGGCCCACAAGTTGACGTGTTCAATAAAGCACACGTTAATGTCGAGAATGAAGGACTAGTGAAGTAACATCTTTAAGGAAAGGTGGATAACGCGCGCAGTAATGTGTCAAGGCGTCAACCAGCTGTGACTTGGGGACAAGAATTGGTGGGAATACGATTTTGGGCGGAAAGTACAGAAGCAGTTAAGATATAAGAAAATAAGAGAACGCAAGAGACAAAGGAAAGTAGCTTCATATGGCTCGAAGATTGGTGAAGGACAAGTATCCGAAAGATTGGTAATGAGTTTAGGCCCAACAAGGGACATCGCTTTCATAGGTGCGAATGGTGCACTTGCACCGGGCGCAATTGGACGGGCGCAATCTGAAGTTGTTGAGAGCCCCTTCTATGTTCAGGAAGGCTGCCAAGGTGGACTGTTTTTATTCTATGCAGAATTCTACAGTGGAAACTAATTCATGCAGTACAGTGACCACCGATTATCTCTTGAAATATGATGACTTGGAGTACGACATGGGGACCTCTATTATGGAGATTCGAGTGTATAGGTCTATAGATTTGCATTGCCCAGGATTGTGCTAGGGAAAACACCGAAACACATCCTGGAGCAGATGAGGAGGTTGTGAGATGTGTGGAGAATTGTAGCAGTGGCGCTGAAAGCCATCTACCAGAAGCTTAAGCAGTACGAAGCGTAAAGAAATAGCATTAGCCGAACAGCTTTATGAAGTTAAATAGCAAGGAAGCCAAGCATAAAAGCAAGTTGATAGGTGCAAATGGTGCACTTGCATCGGGCGCGATTGGACGCATTCGGAAATTAAGATTTTTAAAATAAAATTTAAACTTTGAAAAAAAAAATATGAAAAAGAGTCCCGTGCCTTCATTTTCATCTATTAAAGGAACTCCACAGAGTTTTTGTGTCTTTTTCAATTGCCTTCAGTGCAATCAAAAAACTAGAAGCTGATGGGGGCGCAATATGGCATACTGCAACGGGCGCAAAAAAACCAAGCGCCGGCCGTGGGCCAAACCAGTACGGTCGTGTCTATTTCCGAAAAGGCGAATTCCGTAAAATGGCTCACAGGTTTGTGGAGCCTCTGCACTCCAGTAGTGAAACTTGATAAAAAGACTGGGGAAGGTTGGGCAGAGTGTAAACCAGAAGGGTAACCCTTCCTTGCTACAAAAATAAGACTCATAAGAGCGAGAGAGTTTGTAGACACCACAGCGTAAACCAAGGCAGTGACAGAGCGCAATCGCAATGCAGAGTCCGATGAGCCCTATCGAGATTACGTATGAAGGCGTAATGGATAGTAACCTCCGAATGGGTGTAATCGCAGTTGACCAGTTTTCAGGAGTAAAAATAATTCAGTTGGTTAATTTTTTTAAAAGCATATATTCGCCCACAACTAGCTCCCATTTTGAATAAATGCGCCTCCCACACGGGTATGCACGTTACAGGTATGAATGTATTCGTTATCGACCATTCCAAACGCGAGTGTCGTTTCACTAAGCGGTCACCCAACCAAGTACTAACCACGTCCAATGCTGCTTGACCTGCGAAATCGAACGAGAACCGGTCTACTGAGTATGTTAATGGCATCTTTTATGGTCACCAAGTTAATTGCCCGTTTTCTTCGTTCTACACAATTTTTAAAACCCCAATTTTGCTCCCCTTTAGTCTAGAAAAAGTGTGAGGGTACCGTACTTTGTTTGGCTATTCCTTGCGTCTTTTGTTGATACGTGATTGTAGCGGGCTGCATCTGGAAAAGTAGAATTTTTACTCAGGCGTATCGTACGATGCAGGCGTTTAGACACTGTACATGAATGTTGCATGCTAAGACCGGGCGAGTCTTATTTTTACTCAGGTCAAACCAGCTGATCTACTTAAGGTCTTGTCCTACCTGTTTGACAATGTTGGTGAAATAGGGGTTATCGAAGTGGACTTGGGGATGGCATATTTGCACTTAGGTGTGAGTCCTAAAAATCTAAGATCTAGCTGTGAGAAGATGTCACGAAGATGACCGACCTATGGGAAGAAGTTAACATGAAAGTAGAGGTATTTCACATTCTCTAGGATGTGAGAATGATAATCACCCGAGTTCCTGGTTAGCTTGTGAGCAGCCTAGACATATTGCCTATATGGCAAACAACTTCCAGTGAAGGCTCACTCACATGGTCACGTTTGCGCATTACCATATGACGTCACCATTATCTCTGCTTGGTGTTCAAAAGAGAACGTTAAGCTTAGCAGTGAAAAGACTCAACTACAGGCTGTACGTTGGCTTAATATGATTCCAGAAAGGCTGCCCAGAACCAATTGCGAAATATGTCGGCTAGCGTGGTCCACGGCAGCTGCAGAAATGAAATCATCATCACTAGAGGGAGATGAGGACCTGTTCCGGATGACAAAGGTATTGTCCTAAATTTGCACTTGCAGTAGGGAGGCATCTAATGATGACTCGAGACTTTGACGCGATGAAGTTGGATATTGCTCTAGTTTAAGCCCTGTAACCTTACAAACGTGGGATCAGTGACTTATGCGGTAGGCTAAGCAGTATATTCGTTACATATCCAAACGAAAGATTGAGAATCTATATAGGCTAAGAACAGAGTTCAGACCGTCTTAATCGTGCACTTGTGCACAAGTAGCTTCATAGCGGTACGTGTGGGTACTAGGGTAGTGGGGTTTGCAATAGTTTTAGCCTAGCCTACTCATCTAGTGATTAAATCCTTTGCTCATTACCGAACTGGACATGCTAGTCAGAGGTTTTGATGAGAAAGGCACAAGACTGATAGTTTGTTGTGATGCCAATGAAAATACGGTGTGAGGTGGCACCAATAACAACCATAGAACTGTGGCTATGCTTTCAACTCATGGTCTGAACTTCATTGATGCTAGATGAAGGGAAGTCATAGATACTCCTCTTTACGGTAGTTATATGTTGAGAAAGCTATTTCTGATACACGAAGGACTGGGCAACAAAGTCAATGACAAGAGAAGCGAAATTCCAGTTGCATGTCATAAAAGTCATAGTTGCTATGCGAGCATTATCCTGTGAGAAGCTTTGGTGTAAACTACTGGAAATCCTGAAGAAGGGGGTTAGAAGGCCATTCGACCAAAAAATTAGGTGCAGTAACTAGGTGCTTGGCAGAATTGTAATCCCAAGAAGAGGGGAATACGAAACACTTTACAACGACAAAAAATAGATTCATGGAGAGACTTCTGGTCGAGAAAGGAGCTAATCGAACTGAGACTAAGAGGATCGTGCGTGACCGAACAGGGAGTAAAACATGAAATAGAAATATTTGTACTATTAAAGTCATAAAGCCTTGACATTGTTCCAATAGTTTCGGGGAATATTCGCTACCTGTTTAGCAACTCATGATTTTCCGGCGGTCCAAACAGAAAGAAAAACTACACTGAAGCGAATTTCTCCACACCGATCAGATTCAGACTACCTGTGAAGCACTGTGATGTAGAGGTATCCTATAAGTAGAAGCCAACATGTGAATCAGGTTGGTAGGCCTCCAGAAACGTTACTAAACTAATTGGTGAGAATAGCCGAAAAAGAACTGTATACCAGAAGTAGAGCGGTGGCCACGATTGTAGACATTGAAGGTTCCCTCCACAAATCAGTAAATTAAATATCCCTTTGATGAGTCTTGAAATCAGCCTCATACTATAAGTGAGAAAACCCGTGAAATTGGGGAAGCAAAAATCCATCAGTGGGCTTGTGCGACTAACAACACGACGCGGAAGTTTCAAGAATTAGCTGAAAATGAGAGTTTTTTCATAGGAAACAAATACTTGGGGTTGATACTAGATGTCAAACCTTTATTGAAATCAGCATATGAACAATGTGATGAGTACATCGGGAAGATATTTGTCTGTCGCAGAGCCTGTGGATCCACTTGGGGTGTACCACCAAAGGGCACTTACTGCATATACATCGCCGTTACAAGGCCATACTGCCATAAGAACCTTACTGTGGTGTCATAGAACCATGCTTAGTAGCTTTTAAAAAAAATTTAGCCGACTTCAAAAAATGGCTTAGCTGGGCTATTTTGCACCTCGCACACTGCAACTCACCTTGCTCAAAGTGGCACCTTTTAAGTAAAGAAATTTGCTCTAACCACTGTACTGAGGCTAAGAGCGAATGACGACCAGGGCTATGGTCTTCAACAAGGAGATTTTACGATTCTTAGTGTGACGGTAAGACTTATGGAGTGCGACAGCGAGAGAGACCCAACCTCCGCTGGAAGGATGGCGTAGACCAGGACGCTCAGAGCATAGGGATGCCAAACTGGATGACATCGGCTCAGAATCGGGACCGGTGGAGAGAACAGTTGCGAGAGGCCGGGACCGGATCCCGGTTGTAGAGCCGTTAAAGAAGAAGAAGAAGAAGAAGTGTGACGGAAGAGACTCCAGAAGGGAGAATGTTACTGGATTGAATGATCGTGAAGATTTCAACTTTAAGCCCCTGTACGTGATTACAGAAGGGTTTTCATTCGATATATTATGGTGTATTCTACATGGTGGGAGCACCGGGATCTGGGGTGATGTACTTACCCTAACAAACGGATCTTCATCATCTCTGACAAAGAAGCGGTAATCAAGTCGATAGGTTTCCGTAGGACCAAGTCTTAAACTAGTCTGGGACTGTCAACGGCCTATTAGTGAGCTAGGCGCTCTCAGTAAAATTGCCTTGGTTTGGGTCTCGGGTCATCGGGGCTTCGAAGGTAATAAAAGCGTGGCTACAGAGGGCTCTGATATTGTACTTTGGATTTAATACACTAAAGGTAGAGAAAGAAGAAGAAGTCTATGTCCAGCTCTTGAATAAATAACAATTGCAGGGGAAACACCAAAGATCTATTACAGGTTGCGGTCTAGGTCACTGGCTCCCTTGCTTCTCCCAACCCCGAGGTATATTCCAATAGGGAGAAATATAGAAATACTAAAGTGATGGATGAAATATTTGAATATGCATTGTTTGCTTGGAGATCTCATAGGTTAGGTTAGGTTAGGTTAGATATGGCTGAGCTACTGGTGTACATCTCAAACACTTAGGCCAAAGGAGTAGGCCCATTGTGATGCCATAGTGATCCCACTTTAAACCTGATGTTAAAGTGTCATTTCTTCGCTAAACCATCTCGAGGAAGCAACGAATCTCCTGAGTTGCGGTATCCGAATGTTCGAGATTTCCGCAAGCGTGCTTAGAAAGGGTTTACCAAATGCGGTTAGTCTCCTTCTGCTTAGGGCTGGGCAGTGACAGAGGAGATGTAGTACACTTTCCTCCTCGTCCGGATTTTTACAGGTTCTGCAAAAATCGTAGGTCTCAAGACCTAAGCGGGTCGCATGCGTCCCTATCAGACAGTGTCCGGTAAGCACTCCCACTATAGCTGAGAGGTCTTGTCTCTCGAGGCTCATTAGTGAAGTAGTCCGCCTGAGATCATAAGAGGGCCAAGTTAGTTTGGCCAAGGTGCATTTATTAAGATCCCTCCAATGCTTCTTTGCTTGTTGCATTGTGTGCTGTTTGCATTGGAGTTTAAAGGTGGCCCAAGGCATACCAACCCTTTCCTTTCCAGGAAGGAGAGTGGCGGTCGTGCCTTTCCTAGCCAGTTCGTCAGCTTTACAATTTCCCTCTATGTTTCGGTGACCGGGCACCCATACGAGGAGGGTCCTGAACTGCTGAGCCATCTCGTTAAGAGATCTGCGACATTCAGAGATAGTTCTAGAGCTGTTTGTGCAAGAGCGCAGGGCTTTCAGAGCCGCCTGACTATCTGAAAAGATGTAGACAGTCCGATTCCTATCGCCTTGCTGGTTTATTAAAAGAACAGCTTCATGTATGGCTAGAACCTCCGCTTGATATACACTGCAGTGATCGGGTAGTCGGAAGGAGACTTCAATCCCAGTCTCTGGGGAAAAGACTCCTCCTCCTACTCGACCCTCGAGCTTAGAGCCATCAGTAAAGAAGTTTATGGCATTTTGAAAACTGTGTGGTCTGTTACTCCATTCACGACGTGAAGGAATGTGGACTCCGTAGTTCCTCGTGAAGGTAGTCTCGGGTATACAGAAGTCAGTTTTAGTGGGGACGATAACAGAGTTCAACACCTTCGTGTGACTTCCCCCGGTTCCGGTCCAAAATCCAGATTCTTTTATTCTAAGGGCTGCGATGGTTGCGCTTTCCCTTGCCACAAGATTCAAAGGAGGGAGGTATAGCATAACATTTAGGGCATCTGTAGGTGTGGAGCGAAGTGCTCCTGTTATGCATAGCTCGGCACATCTTTGTACTTTCTGTAGTTTGTTTAGCACGGTGGACTTACTTAAGGTTGGCCACCATACTATGACTCCGTATAGGAGTATTGGGCGGACGATCGCTTTGTATATCCATCGTACTATGTTAGGGGAGAAGCCCCATTTCTTCCCAATGGATTTTTTGCAAGCGAAAAGCGCTATGTTCGCTTTCTTAATGCGCTCTTCTGTATTTTCATTCCAGAGGAGTTTCTTGTCTAGGATTACTCCCAGATATTTGGCGCTATTGCTAAATTTGAGCCTAACATTGTTAAGCCGTGGGGGTGTTAAAGGTGGAGTTTTATACCTCTTTGTGAAGAGGACTAGTTCCGTTTTTACTGGGTTAACACTGAGTCCGCGGGTGGCAGTCCAGCTTGAAAGGGTTTGTAACGCCGCCTCCATGAGATCACAGAGGACTTGAGGAAATTTTCCTTTTGTGACGATGACAACGTCATCCGCGTACGCCAGGACGTGATGCCCCTCAGCCTCCATGCGTCGCAACAGCTGGTTTATAGTTACGACCCATAGGAGATCTCATAGTTAAATAGAAAATTATGTAAGACGGAGTAACATCTCCCTTACATCAAGCATGGAAGAAAGGCTGGCACAAGATTTAGTTGTAATATCAGAGAATTTCTTCGGGAGTTGTTTTGGAATATTGAGCTGTTTGAGGATTTAATACATTTTCCTCCTCAGATTATGCTTTTATAATTTTAATTTACGCAAATGTGGAAACCCAAACGACCTTTGATTCACCCCAAAAAAATAAGAAAAACGAGCAGAAAAAGAGAATGTTTTTTTTATGAAACTAAATATTAAAAACACTTCCATATAAATTAAAAAAAAATTCCCTTCATAACTTTTTCAATAAATTTCACAAATCAGATTAGAAAATCTGGCCCTCCTTCAGAAAGTGTAAGGAGAAAGTTGGGAAAGTTGCTCAGACACAAAATAAAAATTCAATTAAATTAAGTAAGTTATTCCTCCCAATAAAGTTTGCTCTACATGCTTTTTGTTATCTGATGAATCCACAAACAAGTTATCATGGCCCACACTCCCCCGTGGCAGGCCAACCCCTTTTTGACTAGGAAGCATCAAGTCCTCCGCGCCGCGTATCCTCTATATATATGGCCTTTTACCGCCCCAGATCGATGCGATGCCGAAAAGTAGGAAACTCATATATATTTATATACAAGGAGGAGGAATACAAGAATGCGAACGAGAGAAGCTGTTTCAATCGCAAGAAAGACATAACTAAGATTTTGACAACAAACAGATAAAATAACCAAACAGATATAAACTTGGGGCAAAAACTATTTTTATCCCCACCATCTAAGGATCGCAGCTCCTTAAGGGAGTTAGACACTGCCGAACAAAGATATTTCTAAGGACCTTCCACGAGCATTCAGGAGCACGAGGTAACATAGAGATCCACAGAAACCTCACCGACGACCACGACAACAGAGAGAAAAGATTTGTGGCGCCGGTAAACTTTCGCTGGTAATTTTTATATATAGTATATATATTCAGTTCCTTTTTCCTGCCACCATTTCTCCTCGCCCCCCACCCTCAAAACCCCTATCCACGACCCCTGCTCGTGGTTCAATTTTGTTTACAATTCACGTGAGCTTTTTTATGGCTGCCAGTTTGCTGTGTGGCCGCCTCATAAATCGTGTTTTGGAAGGATATAATCCACTTGGATGCCCTTTTTTAAAGCGGGCAAAGCCCACCGCCCGCACCGCACCGAAGGCTTCTTGATGCTGGAAACAAGCTCACGAAATTGTGAACTATGAGCTGCTCAACTGCTATTTTTTGGGGGTAGTTTTTAATCCAGAGTAAAACAAACTGTTTTTGACAGGGATTTTTGGTTTCTTTTCTGGGGGGACGCGCGATGAATGTTGTTGCATATAAATCGTTATTTTTATGGTTGAATTACTTTTGGTTGTATGCTGCTTCCTTACTGTGAGATTAACATACATATTCTGTCCGATAGGGGAAGAAAAGTCAGATTGGTCACAATTTTGCATTATACAAATTGTGTTGAACATGAGAAATCACCTTTGTTTCAGTTTAACAATGTTTTATTGGAAATAAATGTGGTGCTTTAGGGGGGATTTATGCAAATAGTATGTCCATGTCAACGGCGTTAAAATGTTTTCTTTGTTGTCCGGAAGATCCATTGTTTGTGTAGAGGATTGCAGAGTACCCTTTGTTTCAATACATATACTCTGTAAGAACATGAAATTTATCATTGACGCCCGTAAAACTTGACGCTTTTTTGTATGTGGCAGTGCTAAACTGAAGAAGAAGTGTCATTTTAAATTTCGTGCCATTTTTGAACTGTCAACATACAACTGTCATTACGATGACATTTGACAAGTAAAAGCTGGGAGGAGGAGATATGGATCGATACACACTCGCAAAACGCATTGAAATAGAGAAATTTCACTACGGAAACGTGAAAATATCGCGGAGACGTTTCGTAAAGTTCGTACTCCAAGTTCGTAAGTTAATTTAATCTATAAATTCAACGCCTCGGATAAGTTAATGATGTGAAAACTGCAATTCGTGCTGGTCCAGCCTGAAAATATCACCGCTGTAGCTGAGAGTGTGTCTGAAAACCGAGGTTTGTCCATTTCGAGACGATCACAAGCATTGGGGATACCACAAGCCAGTTTGCACCACCGCATTTAGCATAAAGATCTTGCATTTAACACAAGAATTGATGGAACAAGATCAACTCTTGCATCTGGAGTTCCGAACATTCCAGAGAAATATAGTCGAACAACCTATCTCCAACCACAATGAGTGACCGTTTAGTGTGGTTTTTGGGGCTGGCTGATTACACGGGCCATAATTTTTTGAAAATTCTGGTGGCTCTTAACAGAGAATGGATTGCCTTACCGAACGATGTTGGCTGACTGTTTTTGGACTAAAATTGGTACTAAAGACGTGGATGACGATTACTTTCAGCAGGACAGCGCAACCTTCTACATAGCTCATGAAACAATGGCTCTATTGCGTGAAAAATTCCTGGATGTGGATTTCTCAAAATGGACCCTTCTATTGGCCCCCGAAATCGTGCGATCTAACACCATTACAGTTCTTTAAGGGTTACCTTAAAGCTAAAGTATTCGCCGATGGTTCAGCAACTATTTAAGCAACTAATTTAATTAAAAGAATAACAATTTGTAAGAAGACCCGAAGCGGCCATTTGGCAGATATTGTATTTCATTATTAACTTCAGAGTTTGTATTTTAGATTTAAGGCCTTCAAAGACCAACGCGAAACCGCGGGAGCGGGAGCGAAATTTTTGCGGGACTTGAAACCAAGGCGGGATATGGAACCATTCGCACTGAAGCGTCAGTTCTAGGTAGCGAACGCGGGATTGCAGCGTTTCATTTTCGGTTCGCAGCATGCACCGTTTTTCCCGTCATTCGCGTACTTCCCGCAAGAAGAAAAGATGAATATTGAAAACTTAGTGAATTTTGGTAAAAGTGGACCCATTTTTATATCATTTTTCCTCCCCTGGTTATAAAAATAGAGAACATAAAGTTTTAGCTGAAATTAGTGGAATTGAAGACAAATTTTACGGGACGAACTCGTTCCAGCTTCGCTGGGTGTGATTGGTTCATAATTTCTCGCTTTCGCTGATTCCCGCCAAAATTCGCTCCCGTTCCCGCTCCCGCGGTTTCGCGTTAGTCTGTGAAGGCCTTTAACCATCATCACTTTTCCGAAAATACTACGCTTTTTTGTTGATTTGAAATGACACCTCTTGTCGAAAGACCCAACCCAGCAAGTTTACTGCCAGGATTTCATTAGGTTTGAAGCTATAAGTAGTCAGGGAGATGTTTGAGGAGATGGAGATGACCTATTAGTTTGAACTCTTGGATGCTGACTGCGAAAAATTGTTTCGTAGTGGTGTTGTTCTGTTTAGGAACGAATTTCTAGACTGTGAGCATCGCCCTAACAAATAGTTTTGTATTTGAGGAGGCCGAATGCAGGAGACGGGGCTCATGGATGAAAAAAGAATAGGCATCTCCTGCGGTAAGATCTACGGATGGCGCTGGATCCGCTGGAATAATGGCGTAGACCAGGACGCCCAGAGCTTCTTAGGGATGCCAAACTGGATGACATGGGCCCCGTTAAGGGAGAAGAATAAGAAGACGAAATTCCAATCACCCCATTCCAGTTCCTATCACGCCTAGGATGTTAAAGGACGGGCTAGCCATTAGTTTTTCACCGTTCCTTAACACGCTTGTGGAGGTATGGCAGGTTGTGTTGGAAAAATGACAATACTTTGTTTCGGAAGAATTCAATTCGACAATATTCTTGTGGCCCGAATCAAGTTCAACAATTCAATGTCCCTGTTGATTGAATCTAGCATAAAGGCCACGATCGTCAAGAGAGGAGCTGACATGTTTGCTTTGCACAATCGAAGGTGTTAGAGTAGCGAAGGGTTTCGTTGTCAGCAAAGCTGTGAAGTGGGTTGTAGGGGATTGAGAGCAGGTTCTTTATAAAGATTAAAATAGGGACTCTGGTACTGGACTCTGGGAATTTTCAACGTATCGTTGGAGAAAGTGATGCCAGATTCCGCTGTTACAGAAAGAGTAACAACCTCTACAGATACGTAGGGTGTTTGAGAGCAAAATCCTGAAAAGAATTGCTGGCCACTTCTCTGCAATGACGAGATAATGTACGAGTGCTATCGTGAGATAGATTTCATTATCATTGCCTGGTTAGCTTTGGCTGCCGTTTAGTATAGACGGGACAAGCAGGACTTTGGCTTGCTAAACTTGATGATACTAGATGAATTTCGCCTTAGAATCGGTACGAGTACAACAATCCAGGACTGGATACCAGTAGAAGATCAATAGTAATAGTAATCATTTGGTTGAGAATTATGGTAAGTATAGTAATGAACTTGGTGAGTTGGATATTCTCAATCTAGTTACCTTTTTGAGGCCTTTGGTTAATGAGAATTGAGGAGCGTCGGAACAAAAACCGATAAAGCACATTTTGACATTATTTTTTTTAAGATGACAATTGGTTGTTTTCGTACTGTATCTATAAGCATCGTTGATCGAACCTGTTCAGAAACGGTTAAATCCAGTTGAAAAACCTTCCCAAAATACACTGGCCTGAACATAAACCGATAAAATAGGACATTTTTTTCAATTTCCCAAAAAAATTGCATGTGATATATCGGTTTTTGTTCCGACGCTCCTCAATTCAAAGGGAATAAAAAAGTCGATATCCTGGACAGACAGCGTTCAGACACAGTATTCATCGGTCTACAAGAGGCTATTTGGGTACCTACTTCCCATAAGTTGGGCTAGGATGGCAATGGGACTCCGATGAAAAACACCTAGCCAAAGAGGCCCACACTTGGCATGGTCGATTCCAAGCGGTTTCTTCAAGTGCCTTCTCGCTATTCGTCAGGGCATTTTTGGTTTGATTGCAATCCTTGGAGGATCGGACCGAGAGAAAACCGTACATACAGGCTTTGCCTCAGGAAGGATGCCTGTCTTTCTTGTTCTCTGTCACTATTTCGTGATTGTGAGGAGCTGCATCTCATTATTTAACGAAACTAAGCTTAAAGTTAATGTCAAGACTGAGCCTAGGCAACCTGGTAAGCCTGCTCAAGCAATCTAGCCTACAAGTCTATATTGGTTCTAGTACAGTAGGTATAAGTTGCAGCCACAATACTTTAAGACTTAATACCTCAATCAAAGTAGATGAAGAAGAAGATAATATTTTCACTTAGATAATAAAACAAGTGTGCTCTTGTGTCGAGGATGTGCCCATTATTTACGCTTTTACGCGACACGCTTTCAATTAAATTACAATTCCAGTCTGGATGGTGTTTAATAATTTAAAACTATTTTTATTTCCATAAATTGGAATTCTTTTAGTTTTTACAATATTTCTTAAAAATGTAATAACATATCTCTTACAAAGTATGGTTATTACCAGAGGTAATAAAAGGGTAATAAAAACAAGGCGTCATAAAAATCCATTTAAGGGGTACTTAAAAGCGCTGAGTTTGTATATAATATCTTGAAAAAAAAAGAGAGATAGGCAGACTTGGGTTGGAAGATTGCCACAAAATCGCAAATTAATTCAAATATTTAGTCTGAAAATCGATAATGTCATCAAGTATAAAGGTTAGATTTTTCGCCTATTTACACATCTATTAATAAGTACTCACTCATGACGTAGTTAGATGTTTTGGTTTAATGAGTTTTCCAATAGAGTCGCTAAAATTTCTAGAGTGTATTACTGCCATTATCACCCAATGTCCCACGAAGGATTAAAGGAGCAGAAGAAGAAGAAAATAGCGGCTATGAAGCGTCCACTGTATAGCGGCCAGAGGCAGTCAATTCCTCGTCGGTTCCAAGAACTTAGATTTTTGCAGATCTCAACTTGGCGTCTTTTGCGTCGGGACTTGCACCAGTACAAAATTCAATTGGCCCAGGAACTGAAAGTAAGCAAGGGTCCAGAATTCGCTGACTGGGCTCTGCAGCAGATGCAAATGGACCCAGATTTCAGGGAAAAAATCATCTTCATCGAGGAGGCAAATTTTTGGATGAATGGCTATGTAAACAAGCAAAATTGTCGCATTTGGGGAGATAACAATCCAAGAAGATCTATCAGTTGCAAATGTATTCAGAAAAAGTTACAATTTGGTGTAGATTTTGGTCCGGCGGAGCGAATGGCCTGTACTTCTTCCAAAATGAAGAAGGCGCCGCCATATAAGTCACTGGCGAGGTGCAGGTCGATGATAAGGCATTTTTTGTGGCCTAAATTGGAAGATATGGATCTCATCAAGTTGTTCCAACAAAAAGGTGCTACGAGCCACACAGCGCACGAGAAATTCGACGGCTTGATTTAACTCCATTAGACTTTTTCTTGTGGGGTTACGTTAAATCGAGGATCTATGCGAATAAGCCGCAGACGATTGTTCCCTTAAAAGTCAACATAATCAATGTCTTAAATGATATCGGGCTGGATTTATGTGGACCAGTCATCGGAAATTGGAGCTCTCGGATACGCGCCGCCCAGAGATACTGCGGTGGCCATTTCCCCGCATTATATTAAAAACATTATGTAATGGAATACTCTTTTAAAGTAAAAAAGATAATAATATTTCATAACATATACTTGTTTCATTTAAAGTTTTGCTTTATTCATAAACGATTTGTTATTTGTTCTAGATCAAACATAATTTCCTTTTTTTTCGAGTTAGAGCTTATTTTGCTGCATTTACTTTGGTTTAAGTATCCTAATCGACCAAGACCTACAATTTTAAACGTAAGTTACCGACGCATGGACAGACAATGATTTTGTATAAGTTTATCTTTCAGTGAAAAAGTTAAATTTAGTTTAGAAATCGATCCATAGACAACTAAGTGAATCTGGATTAGATTTAACTGTTATAACCATAGGTATAGTCACAGTAATAACCATAAGTAAACACCACACTTATGAATTTAAATTAATAAATAAAATATAACAAAATGTAGATTTCTAGAAGCAAAACACAAAATTACTAATAGAGTGACAGAAATTAAGTAAGTTCACACTCCAAAACTATGTTTTTTTCCTTTTCTTCTATTTAAAGAAAATCGATAAAGAAAAATTCACTAACACTTATTAAATATGATTTTTTATAATATAAAATTTTTCTAATAAATTCTAGATTGGTTATAATTTTTTTTGTATTTATAAAAGATTTTCCTTGCTATTAGTTGATTATACGGAAAAATCTAAATGTTTCTAAATAATCACACTTTGAAGACACACAATTATTATGATATCTACATCATACAATTTTTTTTATAATTTATAATTATTATTTCCAATTTGGTTTTCTGTTGTAATTTTTTTTTTCAATATTTTTAACACTACTTCACGTTTTACAAAATTTCGCAACTACTTTTTGTTTTCTTATTATCTTAAAATATTTTTTTTGATAAAATCTAAAATCACGACTAAAAGTATTTCTTCATACTATGACACTCTTTTTGACAATTATTCAAATTATTTTAATGAATATTTTGAAAAGCTAAAACAAATAGGCACAATTTTTCTAAATAAAAAAACTTTTCTATGTTATAATTATAATTTTTTTTTCGCTTTCTAAAAAGCATACACAAAAATATCGATTTAAGTTTATTAAAAAAAAATAAGAAGAAATTTTCTATATTTTCTAGTCTAGTTTTTGTATGGTTTGTTTTTGTGGATAAATATAATTTTAATACTTAATTACTACTTATCTAAGTCAGTTCTATGTACCTAAGCACGACGAAATCACAATTTAAAGCGAGTTTTGTATATATATAGAAAAAACACACAAATACGAATTAATTTTGTTTGTTTTTGTTTTTTTTTTAAAAAATCCAGTAGATCTGACCTTGGTGATATGTGGTGGTTGGTGCTGTTGTTGGTGCTGTTTTAATCCGATTCCAATCCATGTTGACTGTCATCACTTTTCAAAAATGTTGAATTGTATTCACTTTTTTTTTATTTAACAAAAAAACTTTGAAGGACAAAGTTCGTTTTGTTGTTGTACAAATAAAGAGATTTTGCTTTAATAATTTAAAAAAATAAAAAAAAATAAAAACAATTACGGAAAAATAAAACCAATGTAAACTGGTAAACTGGTACCAAGCCCCTTTTGAAAATTTGAAAAACCTATTGGATTATTTGTTGTTGGTTTTCTTTTCATACTTCAGTAATTTTATATATTTTATTGAAGTTGAACAGCTATTCAAAATCAACTGTTACTACCTAGACGTATATAAAAAAAAATAATATAATACTTTTGAAAAAATAAATAAAATAATAAATAACCATGCTATAGTCTTCCCTATACTAAATACTATTAACTGAAGCAATATTCAAATTAATTCATCTGACTCTTAAATTATTATAAAATTTAAAAAATATTTTTTTTAAATACTGTAACTGGATTATTTCTTGTAGAGTAAAAATTGTAAAAATAAATTGTTATCTTTTAATTTTACTATTCTAATTAAAAATACGATTACCACGTTCTGTTTTTCTTCTGGATCAAAAAAAATATTGAGTAATAATAGTAGGAAATGTATGAAAAAGAAATATTATTAAGGTTTTTAGTTATAGTAAAAAGTAAAAAAATAGATATACTTTTAACAATTAAAGCATGCAATAAAAATAAACATGAAAAAAATTGTTCTTTACTAATTTAATAATAATTTAATAAAAGTAAAAAGAAATTAGCAAACATACTCAAAAATTGCTAGAAGATCAATTAAAGTATTAATTAATGCCCAAAATTTACAAATGTTAAAAAAGAAATTAGAAAATACAAGTATAAATCACAATTCCTGTATTATAATCCAGTAAAATGGTCGAATGGATAACCGTGCATTTCATATAAGGCAGCAATTTCTCTTGAGGGGTTTGTGATGAACTTTAAACTTAGTAGGAATTATCTAGTTAAAAAATTTATGCCGTAATATTAATAGTAACAATAAAATTTTTTTAACAGTTTGAGGAACTTTGCAGTGGCCTAACTCTTTATCCTGAAAAAATTTGATCCTTTTAGTAAGGCACTTTTTTACGAGTAATTTGATGCGATTATTTTTTTTAAATAATATTATTCCAATTGATTTTACAACGGTTAATGCTCTTAATGGAAAATTCGAAAAAAGGAGGCAAATTACTCTAGTAAGGTCGATTCACACACATCAGTCACGTCACAGTTCAGTCAATGTTACGAATCAGAAATTTCGCCTTCCAGACTCAGTCAAAATGATGACTGTATTCACATATAGTATGTCCGTCAGTTTTTTTTACTCCATTCAGTCATTTCTTTTCTGTCAAGTGTGTCATACCTATACGTATTTTTGTGATAGAGTTTTTGAATGAGGATTTGGCTATTATAGCTATAATTTTGGATGAAGAACAGAACAGCAGCAGAAGAAAAAAAGAAAATCGGTTCAAATTTTTTTTCCAAATGTCATTCTGGAACGCCATATCTATATATTTTGGATTTCGTAAATCGTAAATTACGGGGTATTTACGAACCCCCTCAATTAATTTTTCGTCACCCAAAGTCTTTCGAAAAACAAAGTACAAAACACGTCAGTCAAAAACAGAAAAAATCGTCAAGAAGGTTCGGTGACGGCGATAAGCTTGACTTGACTGATTCGGAACGGCGGCGGCTCTGTGTAGACAGTGCCATTTGCTTTGAAAGAAAGCCTCGGGCCTCGGTAGTCTAGGGGGTAAGGCGCCTGGCTACTATCCCAGAAGTCCCGGGTTCGAATCCCGGCAGAGCCCCACGGTCCTTCGCCTTTCCCACCTTATTTCTTCTTCCCTCCTTACATTCCTCATTCCCCCTGTCATAGCCTTCCGCTAGCACTGCCCCGCTCCACCAAGCGCATGTCATCGGTTGGTTGATGGGATTCAACTCGTTTCAGGAGGCATAACACTCCAGCGAGTTGTTTCTCATTGCCCCGATGCCAGAGTCGCGGTAGAAATGGTTGGGGTTAGGTGGTTGTGGCAGTTCCTTCCTACTTCTCTCTTCCCTTCACTATCTATCGACTAGAGCTTGCTGTTTGACATTGCACTCTATACGAAGAAAGTAGATTGTCGACAGTATAAAGGGCTTTCCCTGAGCTCTAGCCTTCCACAAAAAAAAAGCATATTTTTGTGAGTGATGCTTCTCGGAACTGACTGATGTGTGTGAATCGGCCTTTATAGGCCGCTTTTCGCTAAACGCGATGGTTAAGACACCGGTTCAGCCGATTCGTTCATTTATAGAAGTAAAGGCTTGGTACAAAAGCTTAAATTTAACTCCCTACAAATCCGTGCAAGATGCTTACAAAGATCAATATGAGGTGTCCGGTGCACCTAGTGTACAGGTCCTCTACCCATAGAAAAATTGCTATTTTTATTAAACATGACATTGCAAAAAGTGTACAATAGTACGATTTTAATTACCTTCGGACTATAATCAGCTTTATCCCACTATTTTTACGTAATCATATACTATTTTTCAGTTTTCTATGCAGAGGCCCTAATATAAGTAATGAAGCGTCCTTTTTGCATTTGATGTTATTTCTGAGCAGATCTTCAGACTGCCATTTTCCTAGGCGGAGTGTGAAATCACCGTTGTGGTCATCATTTTCAAAGATGTAAATATTTTTATGATGTATATTGGATGAATTACTCAAATCTGTATCAGTATTTCTGAGGCTGACAAAGACGCCGAACATTTTGCAGGTACTAATAATCTACATCAAATTGTGGATGTCAACTTATGACATTTCTTAACCAATATTACTTCATCCATTTTTTAATTCGCATCCAACTCAATACACGTGGATATCAGACACACTTTTCGGTAGATTGAACAACTGCCTAGTCACCGTCAACTTCGCATATATGTACCTCTTCTGACGCAATCATCACAGTTGTGAAAAGAGTCATTTGGTAATATGAAAAAGCCAATTGACTAGAGATTATTCGTTTTTCCAAACCAATTTCTGGAATTTTTTCACGATAATCTGAACGAAAACTGTGTATTACCACAGTTTTACAAGCTGGAATGCATTTTTTGAACCCCATTCCAGCAAGTTTATAGAGCCAAAGCCGAGTGATCGGAACTGTACGAAATGAAAAAGCTTCAGAAGTCGCCTATAGAACGTACAAACGTTCTCTGAATGATTCGTTGCATCGTGAGTACATTAAGTTGAAAATTTCCTGCAAATGCACTATCAGGAAAGTTGAATAATCATAAAATGACAGATTGAAATCTAAAATGGGATCGCTGGCAGTAAGACTTCAGGTCATTGGTAGCTTCCATTACTTTGCTTCATCTACAACCTCTTCTCTTTTTTTATGTAAAAGTCTAAGCTCAGGTGTCACTTTTTAACTACAAGTCTTTCACGTCATGTTTAGTTGTAAGCTTAGCTCGAAGGATGGGAAAAGAATAAGGTGCACTAATGGGTTAATGTAAAGCGCCTTGCTGGAGTATTATGCCTCCTAAAACAAGGAGAATCTCATCAACTGACCGATAAAGGATGTGACGCCGACGCGGGAAAGAAATAGAGAACTTCTTGTGCTGTCTTTCGGGTGAATCCACTTTTGTTCCGGATGTTGATGACACTTTCACTTGTTTTAAATACGACCCGATGCGAGGTTTTAGTGACTTTACTTACAACAAAGAACTGCTAATAGAAAGCAAATTCCAAGCCATATTTTTGGTACTATTCTTCGGCTTGAACTATTCTTCATCTGATACTGCTATGCTTTGAAATGCTTCAACCTCTTAATAACTTCGCTGATGTTGGTACTGTACCTAAACCTACTTTTCCGATAATGTGAGACATCGAGCTCTTTCTTGAGTGGCGACGCAAAAATCGTATTGAATGAGACGCATCTAAACCAAAGTACACTATTCTTCTCCTTTCTCAGGAGTGGTGTAGGGCTAACGGCACAAACTAGGAGTTGCAAAGAAATGCGATGGAATGACCAATATTATAATAGTCCAGGGATATTAGACATTGTGCTTCGAAAAATTCCGGGAAAGCTGAATTTTGGTATGGACCTTGATATTAGTGCTCTAATGAAAATGTCACGAGTCCCAATCGATTTGAGACCCGGACACAATTTTACGCGGGGTCAAAGGCACGGAAAGAAGTTCTCAGTAATACTCACTTTTGCAGAAAAATTATGTGAATAAAATTTGTCACCCTTATTCCACACTCCGTCGGAAGACTTCTACGACGTAAGCTTTACGCTACGACGTAACATATTCTGATATTCTGCACCAAAGATTCGGAGTGCGGAATGTCAAATTCGGGATTCGGAGAAAAAATATCATTACGTCGGAGTGTGGAATAAGGGTGTGTAGCTTAGAAAATTTCCTACAAAAATTTTTTTCGTCTAATTTCCCTGGACTATAAGGAATTTCTTATGAGATGTAAATTTCTTTTATCTGCGCATCCCACATACGCCATCAAACTTGTTGGTAGGTACAGATAGATTGAACCACAGTAGCAGAAGACTTGGTTCGCTCCTCCAACTCGCACATGGTTGCTCAAAAGCAAGGTTTATCACTTCTACCTTTAGCACCTTCTAGAATTGTCCTAGTCTATTATATACTCTATTTAATTCTTCAATCTAAGTTTACCATTAGACATTGCACAATAACATCATAGCTTGCTTAGTTTCAACACTAAAAACCAATAAGGGCTACAGTGGAAAACATTTTAATAAATACAACAACAACGCTACGTCACAGGAGGGACGTCAATTTGAAATAATTATAATAAACTTTCTCATATAAGAACTATCTAATATTATCTAGTCTATCAACGACTTAGCGTCTCTGTGGGCTGGTTTCTTCTTCCTATTCATTGCTTCATTATTTTTTTGCCAACTTTTAGGGTCAACTTTTTTCATTTCCTATTAATATTTAATTTTGCATACTTTCAGGAATTTTTATTTATTTTTCTAAAGGATATCAAATGTAGCGTCGGGTGTATTTTAGGATTGATTAGACTAACCTCCAATAGTATTAAAAAATTGAAGCAAATTCAGCACTTTTGTTATTCCTATGTACCCAACTTAGTTATATATTTTTGTATTGCTGCAAAATCAATAAGAATGGTTTAAATTCAAAAAGTGACAAAACTAAATTATTCCTGATGAAATGAAATAAACTGTAGGCATTTTTTGTAGGACCGAGTTATTTCGGTTGAAAGTACATCGACCAGAAAAATTTCGTTATTTTTTACTCAAAACTTTCTTACTATTAATATTACGGCAAAAGTTATGAATAAAATTTTTACATAATTTTATTATCTCTGATTTTATGATTCACAGAAGCTGAGTTATGAAAAAACATAAATTGCATTTCCGTTTTAAAAATGGAGAAAACCTCCTCCGCAAACTGAATTTTAAACTCACAACCGACTACCCTAAATTTCGCAAGAAAAAAATGGTTGCCTATATTAAATGGCCAAAAAGAAATACTATTTTACTGAACTATTCAACACAACGAAATTTCCGAGTTGTTTTTTTTAAATAATTTGCATTTATTTTAAAAGATTCGCATTAAATCACAGATTATAGGTAAGCAGCGTTTTCATATTAATAATAATTATTTGCAGTAACGAGCATTTGCAATAACAATATCTTTTATTTAATCATATTTATATTTATATTTAATATATATATATGTATGTGTATGTATTAAGCATTCCAAATTTTGTATATCAATTCATTTTTTTTATTGTTGTTAATTTTTCTTTTGCTTTGTTTACCTACTGTAAAATTTGTCGTTAAAACATTGTTTTCCTTTTTCTTTATTTTTCTCATTAAGTTTCTTTTTTTTTGTAAAATTATACTTTTTTTATTATTATTCTTTTTATTTTTTTAAAAATATTTATACTTAAAATGGATGGATGTTGTGAAATTTAATAATTATCGTCGTTTGATAATAACAATTTATAAATCCATTTGAATTTTTGTTGTCCTTTTTTTTGTGTTCATATTTTTTTTACTGAAAATTTTTTTTGTTAACTTAAACTTTTTTTTTAGAATTTCTTATTATCGTAATGTTTTTGTAAAATAATTATTATTTAGTCTTAAGAAAAATATTAATAAAAAATAAAACCAAAATTGTAAAATTTGTCAAAATTATCACAAAATAAACTAAGAATACATATTTGTAATTTATCCAAGAAACGTTTTTAACAAAAATTTTTTTAATTATTAAATTCTCAATTTCTATTTTTTTTTATGTTTATACTTCTAATACCAAAAACTACCAAACAACAAGAAACCTTGTTATCTAATCTATTAACGACGTAACGTCTCTGTGGGCCGGCTACATTTTACTACATACTTTTAGGGACAAATTTATTTAAACATTTCTTAGTAATATTTAATTCTGCATACCTTTAGGGATTATTTTTTTAAATTTTAATTTTTAATGGAAAATTTTAGTAATCGACTATCCATCGGTAGGATCGGTCTTTTACTGGTTTATATTATAGCCAGGGAAATGCATAATATATTTTTTTTGTGTGTGTGAATTAAATACTAGTGTCTACAAACGACTTTGAAAACTCTATAATATTTTTTTTTATTAGTATATCTATATTTTTGAGTATACTTTTACGATTATCTAATTTTCTAAGATGCATATTAGTTATTATTTTTATTTTTTCAATTATTTTTACCGACCATACTACAATCAATATAAGTTGAGTATTCTAAAATATTATTATATGTTTCATAGGCTATACCTTTTTATGTATTTATTTATTTACCTCTTTTTAATTATTTTAAAAGTTTAAGTTATTTTCTACTACAATAGAACAAGATCGACGGTGAAATAAATGCTATATGTTTCGGCTAATTTTAATTGTTGCTTTATTTTTAAATATTAAAGTTCTTAGTATGAGCTTAGTATTTTTACTACAATACATGATAATACCTAAGGAAATATTTAAGAGAATAAATGAATTTTGAACGTTCTATGCTGAAATACGATTTTGGTTTAGAGAATTGCTGGGTAATATCATGATGGTAAGTTGCGGATATTCCAAATACTTGTACGATACAAAAGTGAGAGACATTCAATCAAATTTAGTAAAATTAAAATTGGAATTGTGATCCTGAACAAAGTTTACATCTTTTTATACATAAATCCAAGCTAAGAAGCCGCTTGTCATGTCTAGTTATGTATTAGAAGTCCGTTTTTGTTTATATAGTCTGCCCATATACTCATAGAAATAATTACCGTTTCCAGTATCCCCAAATTAGATCATGCATAGGAGTGAATTGTGAATCCAATCACCTCCAAATAGATTTAGATCCGTTTATACACCCAAGTAACACAGGTGCACAATAACAAGGTTTTCTAAAAGTTGAATAATTAGATCACCTGTCAATTAAAGGTGACAGAAGTAGGTTTTCAGTGAAAAGTGACAGAAGTAGGCCACCTGTCAATCAAAAGTGACATAAATAGGACACCGCTGGTTCCCACGCACAATCGACCTAATACCTACTAACTTTCCAAAAACCTTTACTAAAGGAGGATATGCTTAGCTTGATATCTCGGAGGCTATTCTTGTCTTGGTGTCTAGGTATCTGAGGGAAGCCCCTTCGTGCAGTCTATGGTTCTATAATTTGTGAGGAATTCCAGACACTAAGCTCTACTAGGAAAGATAGGTGAGAGAAGAGTGAAATAACTGCCAAAACCAGCACGTAGTTTAATTCCCCGCCTCCCACCCAATACTACCAATATAGCGGTTGAATGCTGACTTCGACGATCTTATAAGATCTTGGGTACAAGCGATGACATTAGAAAGAAAAGTAAAAATGATGCACTATGCTGCTGGGTGAAATCGACCCACAGACCCCTGGAATGGTAGTCGGACGTTCTAAGCCTTAAGCTGCGGAGGCTGGCCGACTTATCATACTTGATAAAGCGACGTTCTAGGTAATTACAAACATTTTTTACTCTTCACCATCTCTCCATTTGACATAGGACATCCTGCACTATTATCACCACCAGCTGCAGTAGCATGGTTTATAATTAAAGTCAAATGTTATGTTGTTCGCTGAAACGTTGACGATCCGTGAACCTCTGATTCATCATGCCGGTCACGAGAGTACAGAGAAGTTCGAATTGCATACCTTGTTATGTGGTAAGCTCAAGTGGTAAGCTCAGGTGGGAATTATGGGACATATTCTATACCAAAACAGTTTTGATGATATTGTCGCTGATATGTCCCGAAAATTGATCTATAATTGCGAGGATACACGATTATTATCGAATTGGTAAAAGTGGACCCACTACATGTACATGGATATGGTCAAACAATTGTTTTTAAGTTTAGAAGCTCCAGTTTGTGTGTTTCTTAATTGTTGTCTTTTGGCAACCGACCGTCATGAGCGAAACTACTATTTTGAGTCCTTGCTTATTACCAGTAGAAAAAAGAAGCATAAGACGGTGGACGAATGTATGCTAGAATAAATATGAAAACTCTGGATAACAAACTGAAGAACTAGCAAAACTTTGAGGCGACTGGAAGAAGAGATTACATAGGGCTCGAGTCCTGTAATGGCTGTAGCGTAATTTAAAAATTAGAAGAAAAAACAGAATGGCCCGACGTGTGGCATGAAATCCAGGTTGTGACAAGTTGTGTTTAGGTTTGAAAGCTAACTAACACGAAGAACCGGGAATGTCAAGCCGAGGAATGTTTGTGTTAGCAGAACGCTAGACTTGATAAGATGTAAAGGGTATTTGTGTGAAGACTTGCTTTACTCTTGACCCGAGTAAAAATAATTTAGTTGGTTAATTTTTTGAAAAGCGTAACGCCCGCAATCTGCATACATAGCAAACAAATACGCCTGATACACTGGTATGCACGCTCCCGCTACAGGTGTGAAAATATCAAAATTCGCCCGGCAGAGCTATGCACGCTCCCGCTACAGGCATGAACCTTAGACCTAGATCTTTCCAAAAGCCAGTGACGTTTTACCAAGGGGTCCCCCAACTAATTACTAACCAAGTCCAATGCTGCTTGACCTACGCAATCGAACGATAACCGGCTTTTGAGTATGCAAGTGGCACCCTTTATGGTCACCAAGATAATTGCACATTTTCTTCGCCATATACAATTTTTCAACGCCCCAGTTGTGATCGCTTTACTCTAAAAAAGTGTGAGTTTGGACTATTCCCTGCGCCCTTAATTGGTTCGGCTGCACTTGGAAAAGTAGAATTTTTACTTAGTCGAACTGTGCCTATTTCATACTCTAGTCCTATTTTTACTCAGGCGTACTGTGCCTGTTTTTGGCGGGCAGTGCAGGCAATTTGAAGTCGTACGTGGCTGTTGCAAGATAGGAGCAAGTGATTTATATTTTTACTCGGGGAGCCATTGCTGGGGTACTTTGGGTAGGGTTTTTAACTCATTGCCACATGCTCAAAATGTAGGAAGATTACCGATGTAGATCGCCAGATATCGAGGGAAATAGTAATTTTTACGCGTTAATATGCCGCCTGACAATTTGTGAGACAAAGAAATTCTTTATATTGATCGCGCCAAGTTAGCTAATGAGAAGTTATTTTAAGTGATCGTTGATTGGTACCAATATTTCAGTCATTGTAGGAATGTATCCTTGATTCAATTTCACCATCCCTTAGAACTTCTGTATCTGTTTACCAGGAGTCCGAGGTTCGAGATCAATTATTACCTTAACTAGAACGGCGGATGGAAAGTTTTTAATCCCTGATCTTGATTGATCACCAAAAATGACTTTTTCCAACTTGATAGTCAATTTAAATTCATCAAGACGCTTAACGTGCCAAGATGTGTCAAGATAAGCCATATGTTCTGACTCGGACCTGCATGCTATGAGTATATCGTCCTGGCAATTGGATCTCCCTTATCAGAGCTTCAAGGGCAATGAAAAGGCACACACCCTGTCCAGGCAGGGCTCTAGTACTGTGTTCATCGGTTCGGAAGCTGGTTAAAAGAGACAAAAGAGACGCTAAATGATCGGTGTCTGATAATATAAACCGAATACTAGATGTGCACACCTGATCTGGGGAGCTCTACTTTCTTAAGCCAGCTCGCAACAGGAATTACTGAGCCCCGCAAGAATGTTGTCAAGACATTAATTCGCTTGGAACCGGACCTTAATAACCAACTATGGAGAATCGTCAGCGCACATGATCCAAACTGCACGATATGCTTCCAAGAGGACGGGTCTGCCATTAATGTTCTCTGTCATTGTTCTGCGATAGCTTGGGACAGGGTACCTTTTGTTCGGCGCTACCTTACTTGACCAAAGAAGTCTAAGTAACTGAATCTGTTCAAAAGATTTGGTTTGCAAACTGGAGGTAATGGGCAGTTTAGAAAGAAACACATTTTCTTAGCAGGCGAAGACAAAGCCCAGAATTCTACTAACTTCGTTGATGAACCTTTGAAACGTTGGGGCGGCGTTTCGTAGGTCGAATGGGATAGTAGTAAATTCGTAACTAAGGCAGCCTTTTAATGTCTTCTAGGACGTTGAATCCACTTTGCATAAAACCGTTCTGCGGTTCTTCTATAATTTAAATCAAGGTAGCATTAAGTCATTGCACCATGGCCTGAACTAGTCTTAAGACATTGTACTATGATCAGAACGACTTGACAGTTTGGTGATACAACGGGTGATTCCTAAAGGTACCTTTACATTATATGATTTGTCATATGACTTTACTGTGAACGAAGTACAAAGCATAAAATGTCAAATGACATTTGCTTTTGACATGTCATATGACTATCTGTCAAAATTTGCACTGAAAATTTATGTTATGACTAGTCCAAATTAAGTGTGAACACAATACGAAGTCAGATGGACTATCAAATCGTAATTTTGACAGTAAAGTCATATGACAAATCACATAATGTAAAGGTACCTTAAGGTTGATTTTCTCACGTCGCGAAAAACTTCAAATTAAGACTATTAATCTCTCAAACAACCTTGCCTTGTTTGATCGCATAGCAGCTTAGTGGAGTGGGTATGAAATTAAATCAAGGCTACCATCTCTAAACTATTGGAATCAATTGTCAAGAACACATTAAACGATTTCTGAAATTAACTTCTTTCATCAAATCAATTCTGATTGTTGTTCACAATGTAGGGACCAAGTGATAATTGTTATTAGAAAAACTTCTTTTGTCTTTCAATCTTCTTCGTTGATAGTTTGGTCTGGACTGTTTCAAATAGTGAAAAATAAGACATTGTATGTGCCTTAATCATTTTAAAAAACAATCACCAATTTTTTTCGTTGTTGAAAATTGGGTATTTTGAGCTAAAAGATTTTTTTAAAGAAATTGCTTAAGATTTATGAACAGAAACATGACAAGGAAGTACCTATACGTCTTTGAACTAGATTTCAATTTAAAAGTGAAAAAACCTTCAGAAAAAAATTTAGGGTTGTTATCTCCCCCTTAATATTTTTACAAGAATTTTTCATCCCTTCCCCAATTAGTGTCGTATTACCGAAGAAAATTACGTACTACCCCGCACATGTCACTGCTACTAGTCATGTTATCCCGTGACTCAGAAATTGATCCTGTAAAATCTTCCGTTAAAAATTTCCGGCCAAGAAGTAAAAAAAAATCGAGACGAAAAATGTTCCCATTTCAAATGGCGAACATTGCGATATCTTTTTCCTTGAACATTTCCTGTGTCGTGAACCGCTATCACGAGGAGCTCCTTCTTCCCATCGATGTCCTTTAGTTTGACCTTCTTTTTTTTCGGTTAATCATTCAGCAGCCCTTACTACCACCCACTTAATATCCCAGACGCACAGCATAGCGTTTTCTTTCCGATACTTCCGCAACTCGATCCGTTTAAAAGGAAACAGGATTCAGGATTCAGTCAGGATGAACCTTTTGTCCACTAGTAACGCTAATGAGCTCTGATCGATACTTTCTGAATTATGGAACAGGACTTTACAGCGAAATTGTTCGCAAGTGGAAACTTGGTTCCGCATATTGGAAAAGTGGTTCAGTTCACCGCTTTCAGGATTCGGGGGTTGGGTTTTAAATTCAAAATTAAAGACCCGGAATGCCTGAATGGATGAATGGTGGATGGGGTTGGAGGGTGGAGTGTAACACAGGATGGTAGTAAAGGGTTTTTGGTTTGCTTTCAATAATAGTAGGGAAATTACTTTCAGTTGTGTTTGTTCAACGTTTATTTTGAATATTATGTGAGAAAAGTGGAATCGATATTATCGTGACTATGAATTGGGAATAGCTTAATATTCTAGGAACGAACTGGTGGTTTTTGGCGGTTTTTGAGGTGTACTCTAGTTGTCCCGGAGGTTTTGCATATTTTAGCTTCCGTAATTTAATTTTCAAAACAGTTTTAGTAAAAAGAGTTCATATTATTTCGTAGTACAGAGAAACTATATACCACATTTCGTTTTAGAAGAACAAGTTTCGCCAAAAGTTTTCCTGTAAGACTTGATAAACATGATATTCTGTAAACTACTCATAAATTACATAAACCCCACACAATGGTAAATATTGCATGCTCTAAACGAATTTTCTTTTTAAATATTGAAATATTTATTTTTTATTTCATATCTACTTAAACGATACTGCAACCAAAGTATTTCTATGTTTCTAAAAGTAAATCTGTATTTTTATTAATAAAAAAATAAATTTGTAAGTAATTTAATAAAGTTGTAAAGTTTGTCTACAAAAGCAAAAATATAATTGAAATTAAAAACATTGTTAAACGCAAACAACAATTTATAATCAATGTTTTTATGGAAGAAGAAATAAATAAATAAAAAAATTAAATAATAATAAAGAAATTACAAAAAGGCAGTAAAGGTATATTCATGACTTTGAATTTGATTTTTCTGTATTATTATTAATATTTTTTGTTATTAATATTTTTTTTTTTAAAAGCTGATGTTTCCAAGAAATTGTGACTTGATGGTTGCAGTACGTGTTAAAGCAGCTAGTGGCAATTGCAGCGGCTGATATCCTGGCTGAGTGCCTCGTCTTCCAATATCAATACTTCTACCGATTCCACATATCGTTAATCCTATACAAGTGTGGAAGGAATCATTTAATCTCTTTTTGGAAATTTTTAAGGTTTTTTTTTGTGTTGAAAATTATTTTTTTTTTACTAATAATTTTGTTGTAATGTATTTTTTTTTCTCGTTCTAAATTCCTATGCATTTTTTAATTAAGAGTCAGATGAACTACATTATTTTTTTTTTGCAAAATTAACACAGAAATAATACACACAAACTTAAATTAAAAATAAATTAAAATATTTTTTGTTTTGTGAATTATAATTTTTTGAAGAAGAGGTAGAAAATTTTGTTTCGATTTTTTTAATGAATTTATAAGTTTTTATTTACGAAAATATGCAAACTGTCATATTTCAACCAACTAAAAATCGTTGGCTTCAGTAACCTAGGAATAAAGGAACCCATTCCAGAGGTCTGTGGTTCGATTCCACACAGCTGCATGGTCTTTACATTTGTCTCATCCATATAATACTCAATCGTTGCTGTCTTTCTTCTTAACAGCAATCCCTTGCCCGCGCGTTACCTGTTGGCGTAATAAGGAAACAGTCTATCTCTATTCGATCGCCAAAGACAGCTTTCTTTTATCATTATGTTCATTGGATAGGAGTTGATGTAGTAGTAAAAACAGACGAAGTAAAAAAGAGATTGGCCCTGGGAAATAGAGCTAATCTAACAGAGCTAAAGTTAACTATATAGAACCCTTATAAGCGCTCTTTACCTATATTCTTATTTTATTAATACTGAAACTTTTAGTTAACGACCCACGGTTTTTTACATTTAAGTAAGTTATGTTTATAAATTTTACCAATAACTTCATTAATTTTATTCTGAGCTTGATTTCTAAAGATAGGGTCTTCCCATATACTGGCTGAAGCAATAAAGACTTTACATTAAAAATTATTTTTTACTTTTTAGTTAATTTTAAAATAAAAGCGTATTTTTTAGATTTTTTAAACTATATTGTCTATCTGTCTATTGTGTGGCGGCCGCCCTATTAGATTTAAAATGACGTCACACAGGCTGCCCTTTCATTTGATACCCATAGCGAGTGGGTTGTAAAGAAAAAGGTAATCCGCCATTTTGTGTTGGCCGCCATTTTGAATTTGGAATGGAGCCACACAGCTAATTGTATTCTACTAGTCATACCCTTTCATTTGATTCCCGCGGCGTCGGGGAACACAATTGCAAAATTCTCCCGCCATCTTGGAACCGCCATCTTGATTTTTCAGATTGCATTGTCATACGAACTATGCATATGTACAAAATTTGAAGTTGAGAAGTATATTTTCTAATTTTTAATCTACTATATGTCTCCCGCCATTTTGTGTGGCAGCCATTTTGAATTTGGAATGACGCACAGCTAATTGTATTTTACCTGTCATACCTTTTCACTTGATACCCATCTTGGGGGGTCGTAGAACCCAATTTCAAAAATCGGCCGCCATCTTGGAACCGTCATCTTGATCTTTTTTACAAAATGGTTAGATTGCATTGTCATCCTAACTAAAGGTGTATGCAAAATTTCAGCCCAATCGGGAACCGGGGAGTGGGTCTAATTTAACTTCCAAGATTTGAAAAGAATATCAATCACGCTGTAACAAAAGAAGAATACTATGAAATTTGGGCGCATTCTAATACCCTAATTTTGAGTTCCAATGGAGCGTTGGATCAGCCAATAACGAGTCAATATGCGGTCAAAGCGCTTTTTCAAAAAATTTTCTTAACATACTCATAATATTTATTGGATCCAGGGAGTGCCCTTAGCTTATGCAAACGTGATTTCGGAAAAGACTAGACCATACTACAGAGCCTAGAAGACCAAAATCTGCGCGGACGTAAGAAAATGTTGTGAGCAGGCCCGCCGCTAGCCGCTTCAGCGCCCGCGTGCAAAACAAATAATGCCCCCCCCTTATCATGTTTTTTCTGACTGAGCTTGCTGCAAGGTGTTTTAGTTTGGTTACTTATAGGATTGTATAAAAAAACAACTTTTATAGTAGGTATAGTCAAACAATTCTCTCTTCTCTCTTGTTCTAATTTTTTTAAGATTATCTTAAGGAAGATCGATTGAGAAAATAAAAATCTGAAATTTGAATACGTTATTTATTGGTATTATAAAAAACATTGGCCGTCTTGCATTTGAGTAATTAATATTAAAAATTCAAGTAAAGGTTGAGTAACAATGATATTAAACGTGGGTATTTATTGCACATAAAAATGTATAGATATAACTAGACGACAAAATGCTTTAAAATTTTGTAAATAATCAGATTAGAATGTCAATTTTTATTTACAGAATAAATTTGACTTCTTTCTTGGGAATTTAATTTTACATTTTGTGCCCTTCCCTTATACTATACTATTTCCAGACATCGATCCTTCTTAAGTGGTTTGAACCTGCACACGTTTTCGGTTTATCGGTTTATTTTTTAAGGAGATCAATACATGGAATTGTTATGGCATTATAAAAAGAACCTAGGTGCAAATGATGGAAATGAGTTCGATAACGAGATTGTTGTGTTTGCCGCCCCCTGAAAATGCCGCCCGCGTGCGTTGCACACTCTGCACGCCCGCTCCCAGCGGGCCTGGTTGTGAGTACCTTGAAGTATGCATCTAGAAGAAAAGTTCTTCTGAAAGTTTACTCAAAATTCAAGCAGAACAAGCGTTTTATCCAAACAAAGCACCTTTTCTGTAGATATACAATGTTATATGTATATGTGTTTGTCATAGTTTCTCATCAAGTTTGGTCCCAGTTGGGAAAGAAGAGCCGATTTCGGAAGAATTGATTCCGAATACATTTTTTTTAAGTGAAAGAGTGAGAGCTCACGGAAAGACCTTTGTACTGTCGACAATTTTTGTATAGAGTGCAATGTCGGACAGCAAGCTCTAGTACTAGTCGATAGTGACTGGAAAGAGAGAAGTGAGGGAGTGTTATGCCTCCTGAAACGAGTTGAATTCCATCAACCAACCGATGACATGCCCTGGTGGAGCGGAGAAAGGCTAGCGGAAGGTGATGACAGGAGGAATCAGGAATGTAAGGAGGGAAGAAGAAGAAGGAAAGTTATGTAGTTGGGAAATGCGAAGGACCGTGGTGCTGCCGGGATTTGAACCCGGGACCTCTGGGATGGTAGCCAGGCGCCTTACTCCCTGGACTACCGAGGCCCCATTACGAACATTACATTAATTACGACATTAGACATTACGAACGAAGTAATTGATCCTTACTTTGATTCTTGGTAATGAAGAAGGAAATCGATTCTACTATATTGTTTCAGCTTTCTGTTTGAAGATAGTGTTGAAGAAAATGATCTGAGATTTGGATGCGACAGAAAGAAGCAGAAGAAGAACTGCAAGATGATCTGGCATTAGTCCCACAACCAAGGTGGAAGGGCAGGATTTTGAAGTAGTAAAATAATATACCTAGATTAGGTGAGGTCTGCCTCCAGGGCGACCGGAGGACCAATTACAGCTTTGGCGAGACGTTTTGATCCTAGAAACTCGTGTAACTAAGGTTTCATAGTTATTTTATCGACTGTGATGTATGTAAAAGCCATATGTGAACTTTAGAAAGTTTATCGGTGTCGCGATCCGAAATCTGAAGATCTTTTAAGTGTTTTAAGTGTTAAGTGTTCGCTCCCTGGCTTTGGCTAGAGGCGGGTATTTACACAGAAAGTGAACCACTATTTTTTCATGTTCGTCCGGACTGGGCAGCGTGTTCTTCTATGGCTAATATCCCGTGATGATTCGCGTAATTCTGAGAAATTTCTTCGATGTAATTTTAGGAGTATCATTGTTCTTTTTTTGTTTTAAGAAGACCAAGTTGTCATAGAGATATTGCAGGCCTTCAGTGTGCTTCCTTAATCTGAAAACTAGCGGAGAGAGGCTCCCTACTTGGTTGGATACTAGTTGGCCTTTTCGGTTTTGGATCTAAGACGAAGTCACATTAATCCTTCTACTCAGTCTATTTAGTTCAACTCTGCATCGTTCCATTAGTTTGGAGTGCATCATCACTGAATCTAGTAAAGCTCTTACAGAGGCTTGGCTTTCTATTAGAGTTCCAACGCTACATCCTTGGGTAACAGGTTCGAAGAAAAAACCAGTTTTTGAGTGATTTTTTTGGCAAAAAGTGATATCTCCTTCGGCCATGTTTTTTGTGATTTCGAAATTGTTTTCTTAAAAAGTCCCAAGGGAGCTGTGGACCAATTTCCAGCCATTTTGGAATTTTGTTTCCTTTCGTGCGTTTTTTTGCTAATTTCCCCGGACTATTATAGGTTTTTTACGATAAGCCAATTACTAAAGTGATACCTAAATACCAAACTAGATGGTAATGTTATGAGCAAGACACACAGATTATGGTTACCTTGCGGAATGTGGATCCATAAGGGGTCTACAACCTAAAACTAAGTATTGGATATACAACTACACTCCTACCATTAGATACATGGTAAATTTTGCGGTCTTGTTGACAGAGAAGAATTTTTATGTGGAAGACTAGAGTTTAAAGTTAAGCCTTTTTGCACTGTCGACGGTTTCATCATTGAGTGAAGTGTCGAATAGCAAGCTCTGGACGGAAAGGTAGTAAAAAGAAGAGTAGTAGCAAGCTATGCTGGTTTTGTTAACCATTTCCTAAATATTCGACTTCCAGTTGAGTTATGGGTCGTGCCCTAGACGCAAACGCTGGAAAATAGAATAAGGTATGTCAATCACACCTGAGGAAGTTGGAGGCGGAGATTTTCGCTTTCCCAGTAAATATCAATGGCTCAGCTTTGCCTGGATTGGCGACAAGTTTTAGTTTGCTGTCCAGCTTCTAACTACGTTTAGAAATTCTAAACCTACTTTAGCACTATAGGTTTTTTTAATGTAAAAGTTCACGGTTTAGAAGTTTTTACTGTAGTGTTATTGCGATGTAGATGTTGTTAAGAGATCGCGCTTATATGATCGGTAAGCTTTTTTTGACAGGACATATAACTTATACGAACGAAGAGAAATCTCCTTGCAAAATTGGAGTAGACCAAACACATGCTACGTTGGGTAGACAATTACGGCCAAAGCTTCGGGATGATAAACTGAAAAACAGTAGTAGGTCTCTTTGGCCTAGTTCCCAGGCTAAACCGTTCCAATACCTACTGAAAAGGGCTCTAAATCGGGATAAACAGCAGTTACGAAACACCAGCACCTTATCCTAGCCTTAAAAACGAATAATTAAGTTAAACTTTATATTTTTATGTGTTTTTAACAATAGGAAATATTTTAATAATTTGTGTTTAGTATACTAGTGATTGTGTTTAAGTCGCGATCATAACAAAAATTCTTTACCTCTTCTTCAATTAAAAAAAAAACAATAATTAAACTATAAATAAAAATAAACAAAAAATTAAAGTATAATTTAAAAAAACAAAATTTCTTTGGTTTTTTTTTGAGTGACAAGAAAATCAAACACGATAGTTTTATTTTTTTTAAGCATTTTACATGATATTTAACTTTAAAGCGGACATTAAAGCATAAAATTGAATTGAACATTTAATATCTTAAGCCGATAAATATATATATATAATGTGTATGTATTATTTGTATATGAATATGTTTACACATTAACAATTAAATATTTTATGCTGAACGTTATTTGTTTTGTTGTAATTGAATTTTTTTTTAAATTTCATTTTTTTGCTTGTTTCCGTTGATAAAAATCATTATTTTATTATTATTTATATTATTTTTGCATTAAATACAGTATAGTTATTATTTTTATTAAAATATTTATATTTTTTTTGACGGATTTCATAAGTATTTTCAGATTTTCAGAATTGTGTTGTAGAATAGATCATATCATATCCTAAAATAAAATATTTTTATAATATTTTTATTTTTCTTTACTTTTTCGCTTATTTTTTTTTTCGTTTTATCATAGAAACTCCCTCACTTTATTTTTTTCGTGTTTCATCTCATAATATCTCATTTTTTTTGGATATAAAAAAACACTGTTTTCCTGTAATTATTTATAAAATTGTGTGCACTTTTACTTTTGTTTATTTGTTGTTTTAAATTTATATTTACATATCTTACAGTTAAGTGGAAATTTTGTTTTTATATAGATCCTTCTTGTTTTATTTGTGTCATTCGTGTTTAAAATATTTTTATTTCATTTTTTTTATCTAGATATCAGTAGTGTGACCCTTTATCCATTATCTCTGTTATCAGTTAAACAATATTTTGTTCTCTCACTTGTATAGAATAACTTTTGCTGTATTTGTTTTTGTTTTTTTGTGCAATTGGAAAAGAGAAAAAAAATGGGCGACGACAAGAGAGATAAATTTTAATTTTGGTTTTGAAAAAAATTTTGTAATTATTTTTTTCTTGTTTATTATATATTTAAAAGTAATTGAAAAAAAAATTGTTTTCTTGAAAAAAGCGAATTTTATGTTTTAACAAAATTTCAACAATATTTTATCAAAAAAAATAATTAATAAATAAAATTAGATAAAACATAACTAAATTTAATGCAAATTCCAATAGTGTACAAACAAATAATTACCACTACAAAATGATTTTTGGGGGGTGGGAATTTTAAATACAGTAATTAATTATTATATGGGTACAATTATGCCAGTTATTTGATGGGTGGTTTTGTGGTCATATATAATATATATTTTTTTATCGAGAATGGTTGTGTTTCTGTGAGGGGTAGCTAAAGTTCTATACGATGGGATGAATTTTTGGATAATATTTATCATGGGGGGAGGAATTATAATTGGACATTTTCCAATAGATTTTGCATTTGTGAATAGCAATTAGTTTATGCAATTGATTATTAAAGTTATATCATGAAAATGGGTGATTTGTTAATCAATAAAAAAAAAACAAGACGAAACTTTACAATAGGCTCGTGGGTAATGATGCATTTTTAGTAGCCGATTATATGATAAAACAATTTTTAAACTAAATTTATTGATTAATTAATTTTTAACGTTTCCCGATTAACCACCGATAACATGCAAAATTGGGGAGGGTATAGTGACGGCCGGTAAATAAAAACAAAAAACTTTTTATATATTTTTTTTATTTAATAAATTTGTTTTATTATTTTGCATTTTATATTTTTTAATCATTGTTCGTCATAATTTCGCAAAATTCCATTTCAACTTTTTAAAATTTGTTTTTGAAATTTTCTTTAATCTTAAAATTAACAATTTATAAAATTGCTATGTATTTTTTTTTCCTCATAATTCTTTTTTCTTTTTTTTCTTTTTTAATTTAAACAATTAAAAAATCAGTTGGTAAAAATAATTATGTATAATTATATAAATTTTTTTGTGTTCTCATTTAATTATAAAAAAAAATTGTATTTATTTTTTTGGCCAATTAGTGTAGAAACTTATATTTTACAAGGACTCTTATCCAATATAAATATATATCTTCTATCTGAAGGAATATACTATATTTAACAGGAAAAATTAAAAGATAAAAAAACTTAATTTCAAAATTTTACTTAGGTATTTTTTTTTTTGGTTCATCTTTGAAAATATTGAAATTTTAACGTTTTTAAACTTTAATTTTTGTTGTTTTGTAGTAATTTAATTTTTTTTTGATTGTGTATTTTTCACAATTTTGTTGATGATTTTGATTTTAAATTTTTGGTTAAATTTTTTTTTGATTTTATTTCTTTGTTTTTTTCTTTTTTTTGTTTTTATTTTCAGGACGACGATGTTGATGGAGCCATTAAGTAGTCACCGATGATGATTTTGTTCTCCGGCACTACACCCATTACACCTGGTGAAAAAAGCAACACAAAAGAAAAATAAAATGATATAAAAAAACAACAACAACAACAGAAAAATAAACAGCAATGATGATATTTTTTTTAAATGAATGGATTAGATGGATTAATAAGTTAATTTATTATTAATATGAGAAAGGGATTATTATTGAGATAAGAAAAAGCGCGATTTTTAATGGTTTTTATTATTTTGGATTTTATTTGAATTGTTTTTAAATTATTTTATTTATAGAACGTTTTTATTTAAATAACTATAAGTTAATAGTCAAAATAAAATAGAACAAATTGTAGAGAGCTACCCAGTCGGGAAAGGAAGAACTGGGTTCAAAAGAATTGATTCGGAATGCGTTACGAAGGATGGAATTGCTTCTTTTTTCTGAATTCTGATAATGTAAAGTTAAGCGATTCTATTCTCCGGTTCGTTATAATACGCGAAAAACTTTTTAGTGGTAAATGGCTTTATACGTTAGCATGCCTTGGTAGTCTAAATATTTTTAACCGTCCGACTACCATTTCACAGATGCGTGGTTCAATCTCAAGCAGCATAGTAATGTGTATATTTATTTGTGTAAATTCATAAAAAGATATCTGTATTAAAAATTTCGTTTGGCTTCGATTCCTTGCGGCGGCATGGCCTTGTTCATCTTCCGACTTTGGTGAATTTAAAAACTCGTTTTTCAAGCTGCCTTAACGAATTTTTGCTCCTCGGTTCGATTAGGTTTTAGCTAATCGATTCCGAATAAATTCCAAGTAATCGATTCCGAATGGATTCAAGGTAATGCAGGAAGTAAGTAGGTATTGCGATACTTGAGTGTGGGAAAAAGAACTTGTTTGATCGGTTTGCGGCCAAGTCCATTACAAGCCTTTTAAAACTTAAAGCCTAATACAATAATGACCTTGGTCGTAAACCGGCCAATAAGGTTTTTTCCCACACACAAGTATTGCAATACCTACTGAAGTAACCAATATATGATATGTCGATCATCGATTATTCTTCGTCTGGTAATATAAAGAAAAATCAATTCCGATATAGATAGATTCTGGATAGGTTCTGAATGCATTATTTTCTCAACTAAACAAATGTGAACGGAGATAAAACGATTCTGGTACCATTTATCAGGGCAGGAGCCCTATCGGGATCGATGGAACTAATTCTTGTACACAATGCTTGGCAAGATAATGGATGACTTGAAGAAAATGACGTGGAGATCTCTGTTGACTACCAGTAGAGCCTGTTGATCCACATGCAGATTACAACAGAATACATGTACTGAATATCCACCACCTTCGACTTATTCTGGTGGCATGCCATGCTTAAAACAGCTTCACAATCAAATTAAGCAACATTCAAAGTTTGACCTGCCATTCACTTACTGCACCTATTCGCACGTCGACATTGCTAGTAGACTATACTAAGATATGCGATCCTAGAGGTTCCCTTAGTTACCTCAGGATGGACTCGTATGTAAGACGGATGCCTTCAAAACATAAAAAGGCGTGAGTTTTTGGATGTGGAGTGAAAGCCAGGATTAGTCAAGTGATAAGCTTTGATTGTTAAGTTCATCACTTATTCTGGCCACATGTTTTGCAAAAAAAGTAAATTCTGTTGCATTGGACTAGAAAATGAAATTGAGCATAAAATGAACGATAACATCTTCTAGGAAGACTGACAATCGCGGCCCGAACTGGAATACCTGATATTGAAGTTTTGTTGTGAAGGGCATAGACATCTAAAGCTTGAAAAGATTTGTTTTATTTACAAGGAATGGGGATTTCTCGTTTTTCTATTGGCATAAGAACAAAGGAAAACGATCTATAAGATTTCGATGGAACGAAAATTATATAGTTTATTGTAAAGTTGGCGCTTGGTCTTTTTGCTCCCGGTGTAGAATTGCGTCTCTGCGAGTAATATCGTACGTTTTCTCCTCACTATCTGCATACTAGACGTTAGACTTTAACAAACCATTTGTTGTAGGTGTCAGTAGAAGTGGAGAATGGAAGTCTTACAAATCTCCAGCTGAAGGATATATGGCCTCATATACAGGCGGCTCTAAAAACAATTTAGGAGTTGCACAGGCGTCAATGGGCTTGTGCAAGCTTGTGCATTCATAAGGCGCCCATTTATATATATGTAATTTTCAATTTCATACAAGAAGTCACCGTCCGAAGTCTGTATGACCAGGCGCATATATGTATTTATAATTATCATCCATTCAGACCACTCTAAAGGCACTTAGAGGTTTTAAGATTAAACCAAAAACTCTTTGAGACTGTAAAGGGCTTTTCTACATGAGGTGTCATTTTAAATTTCGCGCCATTTTTGAACTGCCAAAATACAACTGTCATTGCGATGACATTTGACAAGTAAAAAATATGAGGTTTCCAGATATGCGTCGATTACATTGGCTGATCAGGTGTTGGAAATGTATGAACGAGGCCATTACTTTTAAAACAAAATTTATCTGAGTGATAAGGCTCATTTCCATCTGTCTGGATACGTAAACAAGTAAAACTGTTGCATCTGGGACTCTGAAACCCCAAGAGGAATAGTCGAACAACCTCTCCAATCACAAGGAATAACAGTTTGGTGCGGCTTTTGGGCTGATGGTGCAATTGAGCTTTATTTTTTTGAAAATGCTGCTGGTTCGACCGTTACAGTGAATGGATTGCGAACGATGAGGAGTGAATTTTTTGGCCTAAAACTGATGATATGGATGTGTTACCAGGACAGCGCTACCTGCCCCACAGCTCGCTAAACAATGGCTCTGTTGCTTTGTGGATTTGAAGTGACATCTCTTGTTGAAAGACCGTATACGTAATGTGCTAAAAAAGTTCGCTAGGATGTTATTCTGAAATGGATACCAGACCATGAGGACGAGGAGAATTTTTATCCAAACTTGTAGAATACTCATGGTGTGAGCACAATAGTTATAATACTAGAACGGCTTTGAACACTTGGGAGAACAAACAAGTCTCCTAATACTTGACAAACCACGAAGAAGGACTTCGCCAGCCGAAAAGATTCAATCGTCACGGAAAAAACGTTCTTGTCATTGAAGAAATCAGAACTCAAAATCATTCTCATTAATATTTAATAGAAAAAGGAAAAAACTTAAACGATTCGAGGTAATATGAAATTTTTATAATTATTTGTTAGACAATAAGAGAGTATCATCTGCAATATTATATTGGACCCACTAAACTACTTCCTTGAACCGTTCGACACTACTATGAACATCTCACATAAAGATTTGCATTGTTTCTGAAAATACCATCAAAACCCCCAAAAAAATAGTATCTTTATTTTTAAAGCAACAAATTCCACCCTCACCGAAAAAAAAATTAAATCATTCTTACCTTGCCGTAAACAAAGCAGAAATTTTGTTCTTTTCCATAATCTTGCGAAAATTTTCGATTGTCTTTTCGCTAGGATTTATAAGCCTGACATCACATGCGATACCATATGCCAGTGACGACGGGGGTGGAGTGAAGCACACATGTTGTTAATTATTGAAATAACCCTAAAATTTAACAACCCCCACCCCCGCCCCCACTTAGCTCCGCATATGAAAACGACTTTCCCTTTTAAATTATTACAATTTTGGGGGGGTGGGGGGTAATGCTTCAAGGTATACGTCACACTCATCATTCCCCACGTGTGCTATATAATCATGGAAAGTAATAAGGACTCTGCTGAATACATTTCAAGGCGCACACTAGGTCTAGGACAATTAATCATCGTATAAGGACGATAAATCGCGGAATAAAATGACATTTCCTTACCGCGTTTACCGGTAACATTGAGAATGCCGCCGCCGCCACGCCCGCCGCCTGAGAAATCCCGCAACGTTGTTGCTGGCGGAGGAGTCCTTATTCGAAACACATCCGTGTTTGGATGTGTAATTAACCTTAACCGGTTTTATATCCTGCGGTTTCTTCTACTAAAATTCTCTGTAATGAAATTTGAAATGGGCTGGGGATTTATTACACATCCCCCACCAGCCCCACCAAATTTGATGGGGGGTGCTGTTACAAATCAAAATTCTGACATTCGCATGAAATTGCAATCATAATTGTTAAATGCTGTGAAATGAGGTGAAAGCTGTTGTTGATATTCAATTTGATTTTATTGCAGGTGAGGTTTATTTTGAAACACATTTGCGAGATGAAAGTTTTAATCCTGTTTTTTTTTAATAGAGGTGGTTTTTGACGATGTTTGTAGGTATATGTGATAAATTTTTAGGTAGCAGTAGTTGTTTTGAGCGACATAGCTTTCAATCAATTTTAAGCTGATTGTTCAGATAAAAACCATATTGGACTCGAGGTTAGCTTCAAGGGTAGCGAATTTATAAAACCAACGCAAGGGTTCTAACATCAGAATTAGCACAAAACCCTAAAATGTTCCTAACTAAGTGCAGCAGAAATGGTAACGATCTGCTTTTATCGCTAGCTAGGATATTTATTTTATAATCTACAGGGTACGACAAAAGCAAGGATTTAAATTGTTTTTTAACCTTTGCGAATATTTAATTTGCTCTTTTTTCGGAGTCACTTAGGAGATCTAAAAAATGGAACTTTACACCTCTGCATAACGAACTCAAATTGTTTTTCTGTTCTGAACGCCTCAGAAAACCCAGAGACATTAACGAAATGAAGACCTGATTTGTTGGAGCTTTCTGATCGCACTCTTCGGTTGATTTTGTAACGAGATTTGCAGTTCTAAGTCGATATGCCTCTCGTTTTTTGCTTTGAAGACAACGGAGAAAATTGTCAAAAAATATGCTAGAGTGATTCATCTTCTGGCCTAACTATGCTCTTCATGGCACATATACTGAAGACTACCTCTCAAATATTAGAAGCAAAGCTGAAAAGTGTGGCGGTTAATAAAGAAGAGCTTTCGAAACAACATGTTCTTCGAAACTATAGCAAGAGGTTTAAGAAGGCTCTTTATGTGACTGGATTGTCTCTGTGTTTAGAAGTAGCATACTGCCCATCACGCAATCTCCGTTCAAGTAAAGCTAAGTAATATATGAACTTCTAGAGCTACTTAACAGCCAACACATTTTCCTCAAGATTATGAAGAGAATGTAGTCATTTGTCATTATGATGGATGACCACTGAAAACGTTAGTACCACATCAAGGCGTTTATATCGCGCGTTTGGTTTGTACTACAGTGGTGATCTAGTGTGGAACATTGTGTCAAAACGAACAACACGGTTCTGGCATTATATGAGGGCAGGCTGATAAGTCAGTGACATTTGAATAAGAGGTATTTTTTCGGCAAATAACATAGTCTCCTTTTAGCTCGATGCACAGGGGCTTAATCTGGAGAATATGCTGGATGCTGTAGCAGTTCGTAGGCAGATTTATGGTATGCACCCGTGCATTGTCTTTATGGAACAATACTTCGTTAAATGCGATCGTTCGTTAAAATCTCTGAATAATATTCGCCGGTATTCGTTTTACCTTTCTGTGAATGACACCGCGTGGATCCAAAAAAAACTGTGGTCATGACCTTGTTGGCCGACGGACCCACCTTGGCCTTCTTTGATGCACGTTCACCCTGAGAAACCCACTGTCTATGATTGTTCCTTGGTCTCTGGGGTGTTGTGATGAATTCAAGTTTTGTTTACGGCAACGAAACGGCGCAAAAACTCGTTCGGATTGCGAGTGAACATTGCCAAACACTACTTTGAAGTGGTCACACGGTTACGCTTATGTTCTAGTGTGAGCAACCGCGGCACCCATCGCTTTTCATGTCCAAATATTCATTTATAATGTGATTGAGATACTTACTACCTCAGCAACTTCACGCACTTTCATTCTCCGATCGTTCAATATCATTCCATGGATTTTATGGCGTGAGTCGTGACGACCTCTTTTGGGTGACCTGAACGTTTAGCGTCACTTATGCTGATACGACCACAATGGAACTCAGTGACCCACTGCTTAACCATTGAAATTGATGGTGCAGAATCCTCATAGTATTTATCAAGCCTTTCATTGGTTTCGTTGATGGTTTTTTTTACGCAAAAACTAATGCTTAATCAGCAAACGAAAATCATTTTTTTCCATTTTCGTTCAAATTCACGAGGTTGTCTGCTTTCAATGGATATATTGCATATCAAGAAACGAAGATAACCAAGATTGACTTACCCGATTTTTGCAGGCAAACTTTCCTGTTTTGCCATGAAGCATAACCATGTATTGTTTTTTTTACATTTCCAAATCCTGTTAGACATTGATCCCCGTGTTCTTTTAATGAACTGGGTTTTGAGAGCTTTTGAGGAGCTTTTGAGTTCCCATACAAAATCGAAGAACCAGAAGACCCAGATAAAACCTGGGTTTTCGATTTTGTATGGGAACTCAAAAGCTCTCAAAACCCAGTTCATTAAAAGAACACGGGGGATGTCACATTTTATGGTCACCAAGATATAAAATTGATGAAAACTCCAGTAATGCATATTTAACAGCGCTCAAAATAAGGTCCCCTGAGGAGCTCTCCCAATTTTTCCCACTGGGAACCGCAGAAACATAGCATCGTGTAGCAACATAAAAGCTGCTTCATTTATATGCAAAGCTTGCTTCCTCTAAATTTTCACTAAACTTTCAGAAGAGCTTTTGTGCGTTCGTATGCACACGACCTCGTCTATAAAGCTTGAGATATAATGTATTCGACGGAATTTTGTTGTGCTACAATTAATTTTGCTAGAAAAAATAAGTAGCCATGGCGGGGTTTACACGACCGGACACCGAGCAGACAAAACTTAACTGTAATCGTTAATTCTCTTTTGAGTTTTTCCACGGGCGAACTCCAAGGAACGAGCTACATAAACAAAACCGATTGGCTTGTTGTTTTTTGAAATTTTGAACCCTCCACTCTAGTCAACTCTGCCTGCACGACTGACAGACAGGTAATGTGAAGAGTTTCTATGTAAATCGATTCTCATCGCAAATTCCAGAACGGAAGGACGTCGGTCATACTTTGTTTATAAAAATTAATAAATAATATATTTTAATCTGAAGCTATTGTTTCCGTATCATCCCACGCGAGGCTCCTCACAACCTCACACGCCTAACACAAACTTAGGCTACTGTTCAAAATCGAAAAAATGTGCCAAATCTCAGGTAAAAGGGAACAATTATTTTCGCAGTGATAACCTAGCATTTAAAGGGGGCATGCCTCATGGAGGGTGTGGACCACATGTGGCAAATAAGGGGCATACCGAAAGAGGGCTCTCCTCGCCAATATTGAAGTGAGGTGTACCCTATCAGTTTCTCGTTAGGGCCCTATTAGGCATACCTCATTACAAATCAAATGGGGAAATCCCAATCTCTGCCTTATGTATTCGCAAAGCTTTTTAAAAATCTGTCATTTAGCATACTCAATAAACAGGTTCTCGTTCGATTCAAGTCAAGTAGCATTGGACGTGATTAGTACTCAGTTGGGGGACTAGTTGAAAAAACGACACTCGCGTTTAAAAATATAAAGCTTTCGACACCGCCGCAGTTATTACTCGCATATCCACGGCGAAATTCTCCAACTTTTTTGCCCCTGGAAGGCGACCGCTTTTACCGATTTGCCCCGCTAAGTAAGCACAGACTAGAAACGCTTGATACTCTGGAATTTTCAGTAAAGCTTTCAGAAAAGCTTTTGTATCTGGCTGCATGCGTCCTTGTCTATAATAGGCTATTGAATATGAGCAAATTCCTTGATCACAAATCAAGTCCAACAGCTTCAATCGTCAATATCTCTAGTTAGTAATTGCCTTGATGCAAATGACCAGAGTCTTGTTATGTACTGGAGATTGTCTTCTAGACAAGCAAAACAGTGCCCATAGGTATGATGTACAAACTTCACTATAGGCTCTCGGACTATAATAGACATGGCATTAAAATTACAAAGAAGCCTACTTATAGGGGTAATCGCCCAGTAAATGTTGAAACACGAACTGAATTCTGCTTCCTTTTGTGCATATGCATAAAACTTTGTTGATGTGTCACGAAAACATCTGAATGATGATAATGTGCCACTAACAAGATTACTGCTTCACCTGCAGACTGTAAAATAACTCGTTTAGTACCAAACTTCCATAAGACTCTTAACTGCTTTTCCGCTCTGCAACATATCTACAAGAACTTTATTATTATTATCCACTTGAGCCAATCAGAAAAACATGAAACTAAAAAAAAAGACGAATAAAACTTTTGAAAAAGGAGCAGCGTCCATAACTCAACCAGAAGTGGAAACATAGCGAGCATTTTTAACTGTGAAAGGATTATTTTTAAAGCACTGAAATGTTGGGTCATTTATCTACGACACTGAAATATGCATATGCTCTCCACCCAACAACATAGGGGCAAAACGGCGGTGCATGGCGCAGTCAAGTTGAGCGAAATACCCTGAAATGAGTCCTTACGTGCACCAGTCACAGCCCGTAAATCACTCAGAGTATGCCCAATTAAGTCCTAGGTAATACTGGCAAAGGTTCGCAGGTTATTAGTTTCAGTCTGACTGGAGTTACGTAACAACATGAAGAATGACATTGGAAATATGCCTTGGCGTGGGTGAGTCAGTAAATGTGCCACTTACGACCCCTGGGAACAGGGCCGGGGTGGCCCGGCGATGCGATGGTTGGGGTTGACGTTCTATCTGGTTTTATAGGGACTCAAGCATTCCCCGGGAAACGACGACGGGCAAAGGAAGTTCCTCACCTTCTTCGGGGTGCAAGAATGAATAATGAACGGCTTGATCCTTGCGAAATGAAACATAGAGTGCGGAGCGTCAGAACTGATTAGTCCTGGCCTCGCTGACTTTTTTATTAACTAATCCTGAAGCTGAAATTGACGTTTTATCTAGATACACACGAGCGCTAAACGCAACAAACAATGAACCAAAAAAAAATAAAAAATTTGTAATAATCACTTTAAATGCTGTTCACAAATGCATCGGATGTTTCTGATGTACAGGAATGTCCAATTGGTGATTGTGGAGGGGATTACGATGAACAATTGCGTGGCAGCCGGCTGTACTGATAAGGGGGCTACTATAATTGAAGGGTTGTTTTTGGTCGGTATGCGGGGAATGGTGCGGCTGATGGAACTGACGGATTGTACTACAACAATTATTATCATTACTGTGATGACAATGGTGGTATTGGGTAGCTAAACTGCTTAAGGGGATTTGTGGCTTATATTGATTATTATTATTGGACTTAATATTTGTGTTTGTCTGTAAAATCATTCTGTGATTGTGAATGTTATCATGATGATGGTGTATAGTGTTTAAATTAATGTTACCTGTAGGATAGGGCAATCCAAAACTAGGATATCCCGAATAACCGCGACCTGCTGCATATGCAGCATATGCTGCTGCTGGGAAACCTGTTTTTTCAAAAAGAGAGAGAAAAAAGAAATATTAAATAAATTTAATATTATTAAATTAATTTTCATAAATTATGCACATTTTAATGGGGGGATAATGCAAAAATTTGTTATTTTAATTAGTTTATTAGATTGCAAAGAGCATAGATTACAAATTCAGTTATTTATTGATAATATTAAATTGTGCTTTTAATATAATTTTAAAATTTTATTTTAATTTCCTCAAATATTGTAGTGTATTCACAGGAAAATCAGATTTAATCGATTAAAGCAGAGATTAATGCATTTGCAATATCCGTTATCGAAAAATAAACAATTGTGTTCACGGAATTGGGATAATCATATTACATAAACTCATCTTAGGGTAGATTAAAACCAAAATTTTCTATCCTTTAAAAGTTAAATTAAAAAAGATATTAAATTTATGCAAATTTGATTAGATTATTTTTTAATACCACCTAAAAGTATGCAGAAAAATATAACCGGCCCACAAAGACGCTACTCCATTAACAGATTAATTTATTCATTGAGACGATTGAAGATCATGGCGCAGTATCACATATGGACCTAAAAATCTAACGACTTGGTAAGAAAGGGAACGCAAAAGGAATTTGTAAACTGATATTTTAAATATTTATAAACGAATATAAAGAGTTTTTCATAAAGTTCATGATCTTTTAAACACAATGGGTGGTGTGAATAAAAACTGAGTGCAAGTGTTCACTCCATTTTTTTGAGTGAACACTTATTTTGGCGTGAATAAAAATAACCTTCGTTAGGTTTCGTTAAGTACTTCACTCTCTCATTTCTCCATCTAGAGTGAACACTTCATTTTGATGTGAATAAAACAAAGTTTTAACGTTTGCCTGTGAGTGAACACTTGTAAAATTTGAGGCTGGTTGCGAGGACCTTTTTCATTCATTTTAATAAAATAAATTAAAAAAACTTTTAAAATAAATAACTTTTATAAATGAAATGCACTACAAAGTAAAAAATTATTTTTTCTTTGGCAGTGATAGGTATACACACGAAAAGTTTCATGGCAAAATAAGAAGTTTAATGTGTATTAACAATTTTAAAATTATATTCTCGTTTGACTTTAAATGTTTGAACTCTTATCAATGAATTGTGTAAATTTACAGCATTTCAAGTGCATTATTAAAAGTTTGGGCATGAGTTGCAGTTAGACAATTGTGATGTCCAAACTTTTATTAATGCATTTGAAAAGCTGTAAATATACACAATTCATTGATAAGAGATCAAACATTTAAAGTCAAACGAGACTATAATTTTAAAATTGTTAATACATATTAAACTTTAAGATAAGCCTGAGTTCTAGAATTTCTTATTTTGCTTGAAACTTTTCTTGTGTATACCTATCACTGCCAAAGAAAAAAAATATTTTTTACTTTTTAGTCACAACTATAATTACAAACTAAATTTTTAAATTAATCCATTTTAAAAAGCAGCAGGTAAGTTTCTCATGCGATCCGGTTTTATATTTTCAATTTTCAATCCGTTTAAAGATCTTAATCTACTCAGCATTAGATAAATGCTTGACCTCGCAACAAAACCACCTTTTGCCCAAACTAAATCCCGCAAAGGTAAATTTTTCCCACAGAACCTCATTTAGCCTTAAATAAATTTTCCCAAAGTAAAACTCCTAAATACATCCACGTTTACTAGCCTACTAATTTCACAAAAATGACGTTTCCCTTTAATCCCAAAATTTCCCATGAGTGAACTAAAATTTCCCGTGAGTGAATAGTATTTGAATGAGAGAATTTTTATTCACACTAAATCGAGTGTTCACTTTTAACGAATCACTCCACTCAGGAGTGTTCCCTTTAAGTGTACACTTAGTTTTTATTCACTCCACCCAATTATTCTGAGTGATGGGGCTCGGGATGGGGCTCCGAAAACCCAAGAGAAATAGTCGAACAATAGTCAATAGTAATACAAATTGGGCTATACTTTCTTGAAAACGCTGTTGGTTCTACTGTTCGACTTTTTTGGCCTGAAATTGAAGCTATGTAAGTGAACGGCGTTTATTTTAAGTAGGATGGCGCCCTTTGCCCCGCAGCTCTGGAACCAATGGCTCTATTGAACTCTCGACCCCTCTTGTTCCTTTATGTAAACCATTAACTATGGAGCATAATTTTGCTTTAAACATTACAATCATGGCTCAGATCTTATAACAAATTTTTCCATTGACCCATATGCTTCTGCTGTTATAATTTTTGATGATGACAAGAATATCTTTTGATCACAAAAATATCTAACATGAATATTGCCAGATGACAGAACCAAAAATTAAATAGAACATAATGGGTCTAAGGCGTAGAAGGTGAGTTTTCTTAACATTAGAGGTTTTAGAGGTGAAATGTGGATTTAGACCACTATGTAGTGATAGTTTAGATAAATTGAAGATTGACAACGACAATTTGGCATGAAATCGTAATAATGTAATACAATACTAGCAGTGGACAGCCAAAATGATTTTTTTTACAATTTGAAGAATTCCAAATTAGACTTAGCAATAAATTAGAGCGAATACAGCATATCCATATCAGTATAGTATCAAGGAAGAGGAAACAAGTGACGAATCATTAGATGGAGTAAATTATTTTCAGTACGCCATTCTGATTCAAAGAGAATATGGAGAAGCGACAGTTGTCATCAGAGATAACCTGGTCATCAAGGTTGTGCCCCTTTTCTAGACACGCTAAGGCGTTTTTGAAGGCTCCAGAACAGAGAAACGGGTTGTTTTCGAAGCAAAGCCTAGTGTGGGACTTATAGTTTGTATCCCCTGCGCTTACCTGACCTTTTTTAGGTGAAAGATTAAAGGTAAAGTTCCTCTGTACTGTCGGCTGTTGAAGGCTGATATTAAAAGAAATAAACTGGGATACTTGAACTTTGAGGGCATTCCATCGCCTCGGATCCTCGTTTTATCTTATGCCTAGGGCCGGAAGATGGGGCTCGTGGTATTTCTCCGCTATTTCCAAGAAAAATTGGTGAATGGTTTATTGGAAATAAGACAGCACTTCGTTTTGAAAGCTTTAAATTCGACACGATGCTTGCACTAAGTTATGAGTTCGACCTACTATTGGTACGGTTTGACATGAGCTCACGATTATGCAGTACTCACGCAGAGTACCGTCATCAGTTAAGTTGTAAATTCAGATGGATGCAATTGAGAATAAATCAGTTATAAAGAATAGGAGGGCGGGTGACAAAATTGATCCCTGGGAAGCACCAGCCGACATGGTGTGTGGTTTAGATTCGATGATATCCAAAACTACCTTGATTAAACTGACAGAATTGAAACCTTCAAGCCAGGTTTTTAAAACTAAGTTGGTACCAATCCTGGGGTTTAGACAACATAGCACGATCCTATATGAAAAGCCTTAAGGTGCCCATACACGAGCAATTTTTTGAACAATAATCGCCGGGTAACAGTAATGGAGCAATCTCGAGCAATTCAAGCAATTTACGGCAACGGCAACAAACATCAATTTGAAAAAATATTTGGCAACAACAATATTGAGCGATATGGATCAACTCCAAGAAACTAGGCAATACTTTCATACACGAGCAGTTCGTTGAATAACTATCGCTCGCTATAGAAGACGTTTTTCTTGCAGCGGCGGCTTGTAGCGCTTTTATTATCATCAGTCAAAAGCAAAAAAAAAAGAAAAAGAATAGACGTATTTGGGTCCGACCTTTTTTTAGCAAGACGGAAGCAATCTTCATTGTGCTGTGAATTGGATGATATTTTATTCAAAAATTTTACTCGAATTTCCCGAAGTGATTTTGAGATTCTTTTGAATAAAGTTGGTCCATTAATTACGAGCAGAAGACCAATATGAGAGAACCAATTTCTGCATCGACGAAACTTGCCTTAACCCTTTGATTTCTGGCTACTGGGGATTCATAAAAAAGCTTAATGCATCTGTTTAGAATTTCCGATAGTTGTATTGCGAGATAGAAAAGAAAATTGACTTAAATTTCCATACCTACTGGATATTCGACAATTTGTGTCGACAACATTGAGCTCAAAAAATTGCTCGTGTAAGCGCACCTTTAGAAGTGTTACGAGCAATCAGAACAGACGCACCAAATTTATGAATACTTTGGTTGAGTTGTTTCGTTAGACTTGAGACACACAAGAAGATTGCAAGTAGCTCATTTTAGTTTAACGCCGTAATCGTTTATAATTTGCTTGGATTTAAGATATTCCGTAAACTTTTTATTGATTATTGATTTCATACTGTACGAAAGAATAGAAACACCTGGATGGTAGTTGGAGCGCTTGTTGAAATCATATTTTGTTGGTACAGACTGAACATGACCTAATGTCCATAAGTCCTTGTCCACAAGATACGAGTACACCTGGCAAAAATGGGGGTAAACAGTTTGTGCAGAGCGGAGGCATTGCATCAGGGGTACGCTATTAGAGCGCTATTGGAGAGATGCTCGAAGTCTGGTTTGGGTTTGTTGTCTGTTATCACCGTCCAGTTGTAAATAAAAGGAGGGCTTGTGGATGAAGTCAAATTAATGTTGATAAAAGTTATCAAGGACCAGAAATATTTACTGGCAATTGTAGCATTAAATGGTTTAACGACTCGATCTAGCATCAAATGATGATTTAACTTTCCTGGTGGTGAAGTTACAGAAACTTCTCAATATGGAATATTCACGGCGAAGTGATTCATTCGGGAATCATCTGTATGCTATATAGGCGTCTTTTTGTTATATGTAATTGCGTTTGCACATTTCCCATAAAATCATCTATTCGGCCTAGACGGCATAAAATTAAAAGAATGAGGAATATGTAAACGCATTCCCAAGTGTATAAACCTGCTGAGATAGCGTTCGTACAAAGAAAACACAAATCCCTATCAATAGCTTGGAAGAAGCGAATAAACCCAAGCCAGTCAGCTTTTCCAAAATGCCTGAAAGCTTACAATTGTGTTGGTTGGATTAGAAGATTGTTATGGGAAATTAATTCTGACTAGGCTCAACATTGGCGCGTTGGATGAGAAATAAAAAATAGGTCAAGGGAGTGTGCTCCTAATTGAATGATACAAATAGCTAGCTAGCCTTTTGAAACGAGGAATATGGAGGGCCTTATTGGTGAAATGTTCCGAGGACAACAAGCCTATTTTCAAGTATATATGTATATAATTTTGTTGCATTGCGTAGAAATCATATTTCAATTTGTTCTAAGTTTTAACTTCTGAGAGTTGCCAGTTATTTTTTAGGTCTTTCTTGCGTGGGAATACCTCCAGAATGCATGTACATAGACAATGCTCGAGCATTCAAAAGGACTTTACTAGAGCGCCGGCAAATGGGATTTATTTATTGCAGAACGTTCAGCAACCTGGGATGATTTTAGGTTTAGCCCTGTAAAAATAGTAGTCCAGGAGGGATAGAAAAAAAGTTGAAATAAAACTACCCTGCGATTTTTGGACGCTATAATTAAGAGAAAAATCGTAGGAATTCAATGAATGTGTTTTGAAAAAATCGATCCAGGAGAACAGGTGGAAAAAACTTAATAATCGTAGCGAAAACACGTTTTTCAACGTTTTAGGTGCGAAAAAATTTAGTTTTTGGAAAACGTTCGTAATAGCGCTTAAAAAAGCGAAAATTATGAGTTTGGGACAATTGAAATCGGTCAACAGGTTTTTGCAAAAAAAATAAAAACCGCGAAATATAGCCAGTTTTAGGCTTAAATTGTGGCGTCTGCTAGTGCCTACCTACAATAAAAATTTCATGCAAAAATAATTATAACTTTTCGCGTAAATCTCAAATATGTAAATATGTTTCAGGCCCACGGTGTGGTGCTAGAGTTATTTTGAAAAGCCCTACTTATTCTCGAAGAGTTACTCTAAACCCATTTTCATTTCTATTCAGTAGATTTCGAGAAATCAAAATTTTTTCCTGTCAGCTCGGCCGGCAGAAAGCTTGCCCACACCATATTTCACTTCCCTTTCGCCTAAAGGTCTTTTTTCTGAAAATCAAGAAAAGTGCCTGTTTTCAACTCAATTCAACATTTTTGTAACCTCTAGAACAAGTCCATTTTGAAGTAGTTCAGTTCGAACGGCAATGCTTTTTCTTTTGCTCTGGAAATTTGGAATTTCTATGCTCTTTGCATTCTAATATAAAATTATTTCTAAACAACATAATTATAAAACAGAAGTTTCTACTTACCATCTGGTAAAGTCCCCAGCCCCCACATAATATTGTCTAGAAGTATGCAAAAAGAAAGAAAACACAAAAAAATAAATATTTTATGAAATTTCGTGAACAAAAAATAAAACAGTTTTGATTATTATATAATTAAGTATTAAGGATATTTAAAGGATTATTGAGAAAACAAATTTGAATTTTTATTTCAAGCAAGCATAAATATAACAAACAAAACTTTAACCAATATTTTATTAAATAAGTTTAACTACACTTATTTTATTTTATAAAAAAAACTAAAAATTGGTTAAAATTTTGAGTTAAAAAATATAATAATTTAAAAATAAATAAAAAAATTTCAAATAAACAGGAAAAGAAAATTTTTACAATATATATATGATGATAAAGATTTCGGTTTTTTTTGTAATAATAAAAATTAAATAAAACAAAACAGTGTCCAAACTGGTGAATAAAATTTTTCTAAAAAAAAAAATTATATATCACATATTTTGTAGTTTAAAAAAAAATATTTTATATATATTTTTTTCGTTTTAATTATTTAGCACATCTAAGTGTCAGCTATTGGTTTTGTTTTGCTATCTATTTCTATAAAATCTTACGTTCTTGTGATTTTCTTTCATCTATGATCTATTCTACAAATGCTAGGTTTTTATTTTATATGTATATATTTTGTTTATAAATAAATTTTTATTTTTTATTGTTGTTTTACAACATTTAGAAATATTTATTTAAAAAAAATATGTTTTTTTGTAGCTCAAACTTTATTTTGTTTTATATTTTCAAATGCAATTTTTTTGAAGATTTTCATTGTTGGTTGATGACTTCCATTTAAGGAAGTAAAATAAACGCGATCTCGACATAATGATCAATAGGTCTAAAATAAAAACAAAAGATCGTAAAAGTGCATTGGTTACAAACAGTCACAGGTGACGATGGAAGAATTTCTACTTCAACTATGCAAGGATTTGACTAGTTTGGCTTAAAATATTGTAGACAGACTTATAGGCCGAACTGATCAAAGAAGACCAATAGCGTGCCCAGAGATTTGTCACTTAGTCTAGTCTGAATAAATGACAACGCTATCGTAGGAAAGTGACAGAGAATGTGAAGACTTATTTTCCTCAGGGGAAAGCCTAAAGGTTGGGTCCTACGGCCTACGGGGGGGTATATCCTAGTCAAAAATCTCGAAGGCTCTTTATAGACGAGGACGTATGCTTCCAGACGCAAATAGCTCTGTGGGGCGAAGGAGGTGGATAAAAATAGAGAGTGTCTGCGGTGAAATGTTTCACTTCCGTTTTCAGTCTAGGTCAATTCAAATCGACGCAGAAAATATTTGGTTGCCGCACATTGAAAGCAACTTATCGAACCTAGTTAATGGTAACATGCAAGAGTATTACTAGAACATCGAAATATTGGCGTCTAGAAAGGACTGTTTCTGAGAATAGTCAATATCAACTGAAATTTCTTTATTATTGTAAAATCGTCTTTAAATTTCACAAGAAGAATTCAGACAAGAAATAATTTTCACCCATTCATTCTCCATTAATTACGCTTTGCCCAAAGACAGACAGTAATCGGCTATAAATAAACTCAGCCCCAACAACAATAAACTATAATATTACTAAAGGATGTTAGGAACAACTAAAGGATGACAACTCCGTATTCATTTGGACTTAGCAGAAAATACGTCATCCTCGAATATATTTGTCGTACGTGCCTTTTGTCGAGTTTCAACTTTAAAGTGTCAAGTCTCCACTATGAATTCTGGTCGGGGAGAAAGATTTTTTTTTCTATATTTTCTCTGTTTGATCAAAGGATTGCACATAGTTGCAATATATTAGCTGAAAAGTTTGTTCACGTTTAGTCGATAAAGTAAAAAGTTGCAATAGAATTGTTGATCAATGTCATATATTTTAGCTTATGTGCGAAATTTGAAATGGATAGTTTTGAACGTTGGACATGCATTTTTTTCCATTTTGCGTTTGGTAAGTTTAGGGGTTTGGTGGCCAAGGAAAATTAGGATCAGCCATTGCTGATTTATTTTTTGACAATGGACATCAACAGATGTTCGATGTTGATATTATTAAGTTATCAAACGAATTGCGAAGATGGTACCCATCTATTCAAAATGCAGCATGTTCAAAAATGCTTGCACCTATAGCATTTTTTTTAAGTGAACGACTAGATCTAATAGGTAAAACCCAGATTAGCGGTAAATTCGATCCTAGAATCGAACAGGAAGCTCTAATCGGAAAGAAATGAGGGAACACGAACGTCAACACGCAGTTTAATTCCACCACCCAATACTAACGAAAACAATGATTTTGAAGATCGACCAGGAAAAGGCTTTTACATTTTTGCTTACAAATGGTTACAGAAGAATGTAGGGAGTTTCTGTAAAGAACGCTGAAGTTGAACGCTTTACCATTTGGGATCCCGAATCTGCTACTAAAAATGTATACTTAATGGAAGGAAACTCGAGTCTATAAGGAGAGGTAGAATCATTTATGGAAGAGATAGCGCCGTTTTTATTAAGCAGGTAATAGTCAAACTTTATAGCAGAAAAAAGCTACTTGAAGAGAAGCAAATGTCTTGTTCATACATGAAACTTTTACGGAAGCAATTCGTTCGTTTTAACCATACAAGGCCGCTGGATTAGAGCGGCATCTCTTCGATACTACTTCAAGAGGGCTGCGAACAAATAGTTTTCTTACTCATCAAAGTACTCGGGGTTTGCTATTTGAAGGAATGTCAAATTGTATTGCATGCCCCAGTCCATAATCCCAGGACCTCCAGGTCAACAACCCATTCATCTTCTACTTTCAACGGACAAAGTAATAGAGAAACAAACGATCTAGTACTGTCAGCAGTTAATTTAGATGGATTTTTAACAATCTGGTCGACAAGCTGGAAGTGCAGCGTTAAACAAAAAAAACTATATCGAAGGAGTCTTCGGCAATACATACTTTGACATTCAAACAAGAGCTCTAAGAAGAGCAGGTCGAGGTAATACTTTTTCGAACGGGGCCGGCTCTATGTTGGGAACTAGCAAATTCACTTATTTAGAATCGTCTCTGGAGGGCACTAAAGTATAAGAATGTCCGCAACGAAGAGCGATGCATCCGGTTCTATGGTGGTTTGTTTTAGTTGAGTTCTTAGAACTACTCGGTGATCCAAAAACTTAGGGCGGCTCTAGATGCTATACCCTACTGAAACCAGCACACGAAAATTCTAATAATCAGGATGCGCAAATTTCTTATTATAAGGGCTTATAACCGAGCCTACGAATCGAACTGTAGTCTAAGGCCGAAAACCATATATTTACTATATATACGAGTACCAGTACCTTCATATGTAAATCGAGAGTTACCTTGTTTCAAGGGTAAAAATACGGTGTTTGTAGACAAAATTACGGTGAATCTGCTAAAAGTGTACCGTGTAAATTACCGTGTAATTTTTCAAAGGAAAAGACAACATTATGAACCAACCAAATATCTCAAAATATAACCAAAAATCTCTCTCTATAACTTTAAAATTACGATTATTCTAAGATAAAAGCTGAGACTTGAAACAGTTCGTAGATTTAAATGCTTACTACGTATTTGTAACGCGTCGTAACTGTGTAGAAGAAAACGCAACTTAATTTTACGTCATTCATCCATCACACTTACAAACTTCACTCCTTCCGATATTTAAATACGGACGAGATTGGATTGCCAAGGATTGCTGGTAGTTTTATTTATGTGTGAGTGGAGATAGACTTTTAGATATTGGGGGATTCCCCTGGGATTCCCAGCAACCAAGAGCAGTGTTGCCAGTACAAAATTTGTTAAGTTGACTGACTGAGATTGGTTTTATGCAGTACATGATGAAATATTCACAACAACGTAATTATACGGTGAGATATGACGATAATACGGTGATATATGACACGGTAATTCATTATTACCTTGACGGTAGATAAAGACCCGATTTCTAAAAAAAACACCGTGAGTCAAACATTTGGGACAAGATTTTATTTATTTTTTGCTGCAAGCTGGTAACGCTGTATCGAATTACCACGCGTAATTTAAGCCCCAACTGCCATTTTATGTATTCACAACAGCTGTTTTTATTAATCACATTTTTAAGTACACAATCATGTATTTTTTTTTATGAAAAATTAGTTAAAAAAGGGTTTATATTAAATTTTGTGTTTCAAAGACAAAATTCGTGTACCCAAATTGCTGAAAATATTGCGGAAGACTATAGTGAATCGTGCATGACACATCTATGTAAAGTATAAAGCAATCAAAGAGTACAGTGATTTGCAACGTACTGGTCGGATTTCAACGTCTACGAACTATGGAAATGTTGGCAAAATTAAGAATCTGATGCTCGAAATTGATCGTATGAGTCTTAGAGAGTTCACGGAATAGGTAAATATATCTTTAACTCCACGCCGCGACATATTCCGAAAGAACTATTTTTTCCATAAAGGGCGTAGAAAGCAGGTGGTTGAGGTTATAATTTCTCGACTTCTACGGGACCACCCGTGTATGCCAACTGACGATTAGACATAGGTGTACAAATACTGCAGGCAAAGAAGTAAACGTTCTTCGCAATGGCGGCTCAAGAAAGGCTAAAAATGAAAATAGAAAAATATGGAGAATGTGACGTACTCAAGGACTTTAACACAGAACGTAGAACCAGACTCAAAAGCCTTGCTATCAAATTAAGGAATATTCAAAATTTGGCCAGAGACAATTTGAATCTTGCCAACTAGAGAAGATTTACTCGATTTTGTACCGCTTTTGGTTTATGACCCGACTTCACCGATCTCAGTTCAATAATGTTCAGTTCCACATAAGTGGCTTCACCGGCTGAAGTTCAGTTCATATTCAGTTCGTGGTTGAAATTGTTGTTGCTTTTTCGCCAGAAGTCAGAAATGCAAAAGCTCACTGGAATGCATTCCACTATTCCAGTTGATTACTCTCTTGTGACCGAGCTTTAACTTCAGCTCGAGGCCAGTTGGGCGAATTGAGGTCTGTTATATCCTCAGTTGAATATATGGTAATTGTATGAAAACTGAAGTTATTAAAGTTCAGTTCACCAATTTGATCGAAATTGAGCAGTGAAGTTGAGGAGAAAAATCTACTACAAACACAGCGCTAAGGTTGAGAATGAGATTTGATGGTGGTGATCAATTTGATGATACTCAAGGGAGACATTGTATCAATGAAATTCCGGAAGTGGGGTTGGTTATACTGGGGTTTCCTTATGGTTCAGCAGGGTGGATGGTAGAGAGGTAGTATATATTGTCATGTACCTATGAGAACTTAACAAAGGATCATGCTAACAATTGGATTTGTTTCAGTTAGTTTTCGATCGCCAACACACCCTTGATAAATCTTGGTATTCTCAATCAGGTTACCGTTTTTTGTAGGCGCCGGACCATTAGTGCTTCGAAGCTAATGAAAAGGCTAATGTCCTAGAAAGATAGGGTGCAGGCGTTGCTACTAACTAGTTTGATGAAGAGTTTTCTTGGCGATGGATGGACCGAACGCTGGAAGACACATTTGGTTTGATCAACTCCAAGCGAATTATGCAACTGGGCATACGGAAACGGTGGAAAGTAATCGAGTAAATACTCATGAGTAGAATCGAAAGGAAATTACTAAATGAAAACTTTTACTCGTTCAAAAGTACTCGATTACTTGAAGATCGATGAGTGCTTCTTTTGACATATACTTAATCTCACGCAGAATGTGTTCCGGGTACATGAAACAAAAAGGGGCAAACTTCCCATCACTTGCTTTGGAATTACTGATAACGTTCAGCAAATTGTTGTCTTATATCTGTGAAGTGCATTAGCGTATGTATTACTCGATTTCCGGCTGGGGCAGATTACAAATACTTTTATAGCTTTCATGAGATATAAATTCAAATTTATGAAGGTCCGTTTACATCCCAAACGCAAAGCGGAAACGTAAATTGCAGCTCTTTTATGGCACAGAAGTTTGTATATTTTTCTGTTTGTTGCACGAGAGTGGATTCTGGTGAATAGATATAGCCCTAAACTGTTCTGAATTAAGGCAGAAAAATACTAAATTTGTAAAGCGTTTATATGGAAAATATTCACGACTGAGATAAACCTGCTGTTAGCTTGAATTCTGACTTCACTCGGTACTCGATTCTACTACATAAGTAAGTTATGATATGAGTAAAATTACTTGGTCAAAACTATCGAGTACTAATATGCGTATAATCGAAAGCCGAATAGAAAGGCGAAGAACAAATCCGCAGAATGGGTTCGAACCACAGACCTCTAGGGTGGTAATCGGGCGCCTTAACTAAGTCTAAGCGACAGACTACCCAGCTTCTTTATACCCTATGTCAAACAAATCTTAGGTATACGAGCAGCTAAGAGTACAGTAAGTCCAAGTAGCGATCGAGGCATATGTGGACCCCAGACCTCATTAAAAGAAAGAAGCAAAGTAATAAAGAACATATCCCTAAAAACATTGCTCGATGTAAACAAAATCCATAAACAAAATGCCCAAAATACACATCCAATGGGGTCAAAAACTTGTAGTATATTAAATTGTTTTTATGCAGGAAAAAAAACAGGGAAACACAAAATATATTTTCATGTGGAATGTTGCCAATTCTTTTTTAATGACCAGAAAATCCATTTAATAATAGAAGATAACATAATTGCGGCAGATAAAAATATGTTTTATGCTTAAAATACTTACCATCTTCTATTTTTTTTATATAGTCGATTTTTTTTTGTATTCTATAAAAAATGTCGAAAATGTCGTAAAAAATAATATTAAAAATAGAAAATTTATTTTTAAGTAAATTACGCTTAGTTAATTTTGAGCTACAAAACTAGACAACTATAGCTAAATTCTTTCTAATTTCTTTCTAATGTATTATTATTATATTATATATATTTTTATTTCTAGTTTATTGCGTATATATTATTAGAGTAAAATCTTAAGGCTATGAAAAAACTATTAATATTTCTAATCACTATAGGAAAATAAGAACAAAATTATGAAGAAAATCGCTATTTTAAAAGCACACCTTCAATTTTAACAAAATATTTAATTTTTTCTTGATTATATTATAAATTGTGGCTTTAAAGATGCTTTCTCACTAGTTGAGAATTTTTTTTATACGAAGTTGAGTTTGGAATATTAAAATTAATAAAGAAATGTAATATTTTTGTATAATTTAGTATAACTTTACGAAGTTCTTAATTTTGATATTACAAACTCAATTTCGATTTATAAAAAAAAAAATTTAAAACTAACATTTATGAAGAAAATTTTAATTAAACACACACACTCGCACGCAAAGAAGAAGCTAAAATTGCACTGTAAAAAAATTAATAAAAATTTTAAAAAAGAAAATAAAGTAATAAAATAAATAAAATAAAAATAATAAATCCACCACTTTTTGCAACTGTGGAAAAATTGTATTCGTTGTATTCGTTTTCCACATCAAAGTAGAGAAAAAGGTTAAAAGTTTCCCTCATCTCTAGTTTTTTTTCATATTATTAATTTTTTTTATTATTATTAATTAATTTCTTTTTAATTATCTCTCTCGTTGCTCAGGTGTTGTCTTGCTACTTGTTGACTTTCTATAAATATTTTAATAACTAAAACCATTTTCATTATTAATTCCTTTACGAAGTAAGTAAGTAAGTAAGCTTAACTGCTAGACCTATCTATGACAAAATATACCTATGTTGTTATATGCGTATATGTGTTTCATCTTACTAATTAATAATTAAGTAATTTTTTTAATTAATAAATTGATATCTAGAAAAAGTAACACACAAAACTGTTTTGTAAATAGTTTTTTTTAAATGGTAAATATTTTACCTCGCTTATAGCCTATGCTATTTTAGAAAGATTTAGATAAATATATATATGGTATACGTTATTTTTAAAATCTAGTAGACAAACTGTCCTATGAGAAATTATTTTTTTTTGTAGCTCTATAAGTTAGTAATGAACGTTTTAGCTTTTTAGTTAGTATGTCTAATATAAATTGTAACACAAAATTACCTCTAAAAGGTATCGATCTATTGCTTTGTAACAAATTTTACTATTAGTTAAATGAGCTTCAAATTCTTTTGGGAGTTTTAACAATTTATATATATGTATATATAGATATGTTCATATGGAAGTTCTTAACAGCTATGATTAAATAATTTACTACGAAGAAATTTTTCTTATTATCTATATTTTCACTTTTTATACCTAGTGTTTCTATAAATTAATTAAGATGAATTTGCTGTGAAATTAATTATTTTTTTCTAAACCATATGTCTGTGTTATGTAGTAGATAGACAATGCAGACTAATGCCGGGTTTTCACTAGTAGAATTAGTGGTAGAGTATACTGGTCGAGTAGTAACTATCCTTTGAACTCACCTAATGAAAACTCGGTTATAGTAGAGTAGAGTGGGATAGCACCGTGGTAAAGTTACTCTACCGCTTAAAAGTAGGCCAGTTACTCTACCACTAATTCTACTAGTGAAAACCCGGCATAATGCATGCCAAATCATCTAATCAATTCATATTTTAGAAATTGAGAAAAGCTGCTAATGTGTAATCATAGGAAAAAGCAACTTTGATAGCATTGAGCCTTGTGGAACACCATAACAGGACTGATTAAAGGACAATGTTCGTCTAGTCTATACTTACTACCTAGTTTAAGAGAAAGAAGGGTTTTACATAAGGCAGTCATTTTTTTTGCTTACATGTACAACAAACTTGACTCAAGCTGCATATATGGTAAAAATTGGGATAAAGTTGCATAAATTATATAAAACCTCGATTCACAGAGCTGGTCTACATACTGATCTGAAATTGTATAACATATTATGAACAACACCAAATTTACTCCCAACAAGTAAGCAAGGATCTTCCTTATTATGTAACTCATAAGGTAAGATCATTACATGAATCTCAGCTTCTTTCAGGCCGTGATAAAATAACCAAAAAAATATTCAGGTTTCAGCCCATAAGGAAATAGGAATAAAATCTCTTCATTGACGCAAAATCGTATCACTATTATGTACTTATGATCACTGAAACATGATTCTCGAAAAGAGAAGATCTAAGGCAGCAGCTGGACTGCTGGACAATCTATACTATGCGAATGATTCGCATCATTTTAAACATTCGCATTCGCATCAAGTAATGCTAATGCCAATGTGTGTAGGTTGTGTCGTGCCTCGTGGAAAACAAAATTAAAATACGACAAATTTACAGATCTGGCTCGCAAATATCTGAGCCCTCCACCGGCCAGGGTTTGGAATGAGCAATTGTTCAGTGCAGCCTGCATTATATAAGAGCCTCTTAAGGACCCCATTTACAAAAGGCCGCCGGCAGGCCGTAGCATTTTAAGCCAGGTCAGCAGGTACCGCCCGATGAAGGCCATGCATTACAGAGTCCAACTGAGGGATGAAGACTTGAGGCATACATCTGACAGGCCGTGGACCCTACATTCACACAGGCGAGGACGACAGTTTGGCGTAGCAGGTTGTTAATTCAAGTGCAAAAATATTCATGGCCTCAAGGAAAATTTTAGATTGAATAGAAGTTCACATCTTCAGGTACGGACTGACAATAAATACCTATACACAGACACATAAATTTTTTTGTCAGTTTTCATGGACTGCAGGCCCAGCAGGTCCCATCCAGTTGACGGCATGGGTGAGTGACTGTGTGGTTATACTTGGCCTCAAGGCGAGAATCCTTCAGGCCATGGCCTACCGGCGGCCTATATAGAAATGGGGCCTTTAGAAATTGCCTTATGGAAATATAATACTCCTCTCTTGAACTTTGACTATTAAATACGAGAAAAAAGAATACCAGTATCGTATATAACACAGGTCTATTGTTCTAATAATTTTTCATATGCTATTGTAAGTAGTAAAAAATTAGGCATTAAATTAACAAATTTTTTTGCGGTCGCCACGATTTCACTGGTCTTGAAAGGCGAATGTCAAGGACAGTGCGATCAGGAGAGCCTCATATAGTTTGTACGAAATGGGAGATAAAAAAACGTCAGACAATAGGCAATGCAATAGGCGGGCTTTGAAAAGCTTGGTTTTATGTCCAGCGCTCTGGAAAATTGCCTTCATGAAATTGAGTAGAAAAATTCGCAGACCGCAGACCACTATCTTGTTCGCTTTGTAGCCGCGAATAAGAATCGAATCAATACCGATAAACAAAGCAACGAAGCCGCCAGAAACCTTACCGATAGGCATTTCCAGATCGTCCTTAGTGAGCAAAAAATAAGTTTTGAAGGCAATTTGCGGGAACTTAAAATTACCGTACCCCATTGAATCCATCTTAGGCAAATGCAGCAATGACTGACTGGTTCGACGATGAAAGTAATCTGGCAATTAACTTCAAGTTATAAGCACAAGTTTGAAGTTGAGGAGCTAAGTTAGGAGTTCAGCAACAAGTTGCTTGGTCTATTAACGTCTAAAAAATGTTGTGAACCATGCAATGCAGTAGTTTCATATAACACGGGCCCCCAAAGAACACTGGATTCAGATGGCAAAAAAGGTTTAGCGACGGAATGAAGAATATTGTGTGCAAAGTAGAACAGTACAGAGAGTGAAAACTGCCCAATAGCATGAAATAGCTCCCCTCCTTGTTTTGAGGGTATGTAGAATGTGAGGGAATTTCCTAATTTCATTGTCGAGCCCGAAGATAAGCTGGAGCAACGGGAAGAACACTTTCATAAATTTCTAACAGGAGGTTAGCTAACTGTTTTCTTATATGGTGATGATTCTACAAAACCCAAAACTACTAGAAAGCTCAAAGCCACTAGAAAAGCTACAAAGCGGTTAAAAAATATCATGGCATCGGTTGAAGCTCACATACCTGCACCGTCGTCGGCCAGTTATGAAAGGATTCATAAAGCGGCGTTCACATTGGCGAATACAAAGGGTTAGTACGTGGCGGCTACTGGTATGCCAGTACACGCCTAGCTTGTGCTAGTGTACTCTCTTGGTTAGTCCACTAACTAGTGCCCTTGCTAGTAGATAACCCGGGAGGTTATTTACTAGCCCACTATCCTCCGCTACTACAATAGCACAGAGTTGCACACGCCAATAGCCGGGTTCCTTTTCAGTTATTTTTTACTCGTATTTACTTGGAACTACTCCTGCTCTCACAGAGGAGTAGATAGGTTTTACTCAAATCGACAAATTTTGCGTTCCTTTAATATTTTACTCCGGAGTACTTAAAAGTAGAAAAGGAACACAGCTAATGTGAATGCCGCATTATAACAAGCCATTTAGTTGTGAAAATATGAAAGTAGGAAGCGAAAGAGGCATACCGTGTCCTGTACATGAAATAGAAAATATAATAGGTTTCCGATATCCTTCAAAGCGACATAACATCTTACTTTAGAAACATCATAAATCAATACCATCCCAGTCAAATCAAAAAATGACCAGGATTCAAGCAGGCAACAGGAAAATGGCTAGATTTTGTAAACTTAAGGCAAGATTTCTCACAGACTTTAAGTCCAGCTATGATAGCATAGACGTAGAATATCGACCAAGCCGAATGAGAATTTTGCATCCTAAATTAGCTGGCAGGATTATATAGGTTGACCATACCCATGTGAAAGGCAAGTAAAGACAAACGGATCAGACCAATTAACACCTATATTGCACTTCGACAAAGGGCACAGTCGGGTATGCATCTGAACAGGAAGAATATGCTGCGATATTCGGATGTAACAGAAAGAAGCACAATCCTACATAAGGCCACCCTAATACTGACTAACGTAGACGACATATATATCATCTTGAAGAATATCAAGAGGTCTGCAAGATGCTTTCACCCAGGTCAATCAGGTTGCACATCAATGACAATAAAAAATGCTCTATAAGCTTACAAAGCTATAAAATCAAAGCTAAGATGACATCGAAACTGCTGGTGGATACGACGATGGTTTTACGAGTATTCTTCTATAAACCCGAGACTTCGGTGCTTACCAAAAAGGAATCTGATCATTTAGCCGTTTTCAAGAGTAATTCAGTGTTCAATTTTCTGCGGAATTGTTGGCTCTTTATGTGAGAAAGGACAATTTCAGGGATTCTAGAATGACGATATCGACAGAAACTATTGCGATTCAGAGCTCGTGAAAAAAATGGTGGATTCAAGTGGATACGACATTTAGCTCGTAGGAGCGAAGAGTGACTTGTTTGAAAAGCCTTCTCCTGTTGGATTAATATATGTGACAGTTAGATAGATCAAACCTTCGCTTGAGGGATGCCGTATAACCAAAGCTTGGAGATTAGAACGTGGATGACCTCAGCTAGGAATTGAGATCGGCGGAGGGAATTTACGAGAAGCGAGAAATATTGATTATTCTTTTAGAGAGATAGACAAGTCAATTTTTCTACTTTGGGAAGAGTTCGATCATATCACAAGGCCATGCTGCATCATGCGACGAGAAATTGGTCTAAAACAGATTTTCCTTTCGTCATTTAGTGCTTCAAGGAATGGTCGACTTCTTAGAATAATTCTGTCTCGTATATAAAACTTTGTATGTGTATTAGAGTCCGGCCATTGTTTACATCTGAGAAGAGAGAAGAAAAAGAAATGTGTTTGTGTTAGTTTTCGCTAAGGCAATTTTTAGATGAAAACTCTTTCTTTCTTTCCCCTTTCTTTTCTCGTCCATGAAATCGGTTCACCACTGCATCTTAGGCTCTCGTGTTGCATCCTCCATAGAGCGCAATGTCTTATAACAAGCGTTAGTGATGCTCCATAGAATCATATTCAATATATCGGGTTTCGTTCGATCACCAAAGTCAAGCAGCATTGGTTGCGATCAGTACTTAGATGGGTGGTCGCTTTGGCTGGCACCTCTATTTATATGAACGAGTAGGGACCCGGAAAAAATAGTACGATATTGTTATGATGAGTCCTGCACTTTCTATCCTTTTCAAAATGTATCAAATTGTCTTTTAAACTGAAAATAATTAGTACTATTGAATTCGTTAAATAATTTCACAGCAAATATTTAAAAAAAAATTATCAATTGATTTTGAACGTCTATTACTACGTTTACATGCTTACTTGAAGTATACTTGAAGTAGTTTTCAAGTAACAAAATATGCATGTAAACTCGTCCTGACTTCAAATATACTAATAAATAAATTTCAAGTCAAGAACTCAAGTAAATCATGTAAACGTAATATATGAAATTCTATTTCATTTTACGATATCGCTAGAAGCGGTTTTTAACTATAAAACAAATTATTTTACATTATTACATTTCTTACATATAAAATCACTTCTTTTTTTTATATATTATTAAACACAAACCATTATTTTTCTTTTTTATCTATAATTTTTTCACTAAATGATATATTTGATATATAATTTTTTTTTTCGATTTTTATTTAAAATTGTAGAATTATTTGTATCCACCCAAAAAGTTATGAACTTTAATGGATTTTTTCGTAATTGTAATTGAATTTTGGTATTTTTTTCAATTATTATTATTTTTATATTTTTTTATCTATTATTTTTTTTTCATATTCAATAACTAAAAATTAAATTAAAATTCAGTTCAGACACTGAAATTTAATTTTCATTATTATCGCATTTTCGTTTCATATTGTGACATTATTTTTATGAATATTTTTTTTTATTATTATTATTGTTTTTTTTTGTAAACATTTTAATTAATTTATTTTTGTTTGTTATTAATTTTGTAAATAAAGTAATTCTGGTAATACAGTAGTAGAATAAATAGGCAACATTACAAAAGTATTAAATCCTGTAAATGAATTTTTTTGGTAAAAATTTTCTTTAAAATAAAAATAAATAAATAAAAAAATAAAAGAAAAGTAAAAATTGTATTTTTTGTGCATTTTTATGTGCATGTAATTGTTGTTATGTTTAGATTAAATACTTTTAATTATTATTTTAATTAAATATATAGTAATACTGTGTTGGTGGTTGTGTACAAGCGTATTTTTTTTTTAAATTTAATTTGTACAGCGAAAAATAAGAATTTTATTTTTGAGAATTATTTTGGAAGAGCGCGCGTGCAAATTAAATAGGGTACCATGGGCTTGCGTTTCAGTTCGTTTATAATTTATTTTTATTAATATTTATTTCGTTATTAATTTCATTGATGATGACCCAAAAATTGTTTTGATTTTTTTTTTAATTTTTTTGGTAATATGTAAATGTTTTACAATTATACAAAAGCTAGGAGGTTCTTTTGTTTAGTTAAAAAATATGTATTTTTTCCCCATTTTTTTTTCGTTTTCATCTAATTAAAACTAACTTTTTTTCTTCTAAAATATCTTTGAACTATTAAAAAACTTTGAGCTACTGTTAAAAAAATCACAGATAGTAATGGCGTTTTTTCTTTGGTTTTTTTTATGAGAATTTCTTTTATATTTACGTAACTTTAAAAAAAAACGCTATACCTAATGAGAAAATATAAAAGGATCAAGGACAATTTTTTTCTTTCGTTCTGCGCCAAAGTGTCAAAATGCTGGCAACGACGGTTCATTTTTTTTTTCATTTTGCTCTTGCTATAAAACTTTAAGGGTTCTCTCTTGCAAAGCTGCTAAATCCTTTTCAATAAAAATCACTTCAAATTAGGCCTCATCCCACTCTCGATTCTTCTTTTCCCTTACATAACACAGAGAATCGCTCAGAATTCTTTACCCTATAAAAAAAAGCTAAAGAAATTTCAAAGGGTTCAGGAGACTTAAAAATAAAAGAAAGAATGGGGTGACGAGGGGCGGGGGTGGTGGTTGGTTTTTTTTTTCTTTCTGTGTGTTGAAAGAAGTATGAATAGACGAAAAATGTATTCATAAAAAAAAAAGAAGAAAAAAAAAGAAAGAAGAAAAGACAAGAATAAGGACGAGAAGGGAATAAAATCCTTCCTTCATCCCGTTACCAATTTTCTAATAAAATTTATAACATGAAAATCTGATCACTAAATCTTGCGGCTCAGCTCAACCGAGGGTAAAAATACTTAAGAAGGGCAATCCTTGCTGTAATATAGAGGTGGATTGGTGGCGAAGCATTCGGGGGTGTGAGGGCTGAAAAATCTGGTAGATAACCAAGTATTTCATAGTGGTAATAAATTCGCTAAATTTGCATCCTCTGCTAACACCGGAAAAATTGTGGAAGCTGAACGAATGCACTTTTTGATAATATCGCCCCTTAATTTAGTTGACGTTAAACTCGACGGGTATGGGTTCGTGCGCTCACCAATGCCACTAAGTAACATCGTGGCTGGCTGGTAGATAGTCTGCAAGCCGTAATCCTTGCACTACTATGCCTTTTTTTTTGAAATTTGTTGCAGTTTGCCACCTCTACAATAGCTTTGATTCACTGCTGCTACCCTAATAAAAGTGTTCCCACACACACACACCCACCCTTACACATTTTGGCTTGCCTTCCACCCGCCCTAACCACCTTCTGCTCAAACCAACGACCACTCTTAAATTCAACTTCTTTAAGGATTTTGTCGGCTACCAGATTGCATATTTTAAGGAGGAAGGATATCTCAACCATTTTCACCTCACACCAATAACTCAAAGAGTTTTTCGTTCAAGTACGAAGAAAATTTCTTGCCTTCTTCACTTCTGTGCTTTATTTTATGTTTTTTTTATATATATATTATATTTTTTTTCCCTTCTACCCTTCAAGAGAAATGAGGGTGGTTTTCGGTGAAGAGAAAAGGTGGATTTCAGTGTTATCTGATAAAAAAAAAACCGGCAGCCTTTCAAGGTGTAAATCATGAAGTGAGCGGCTATTCAACTTGATTTAAGGGAATGAAATTATGAAACGTTTTCATCCGTGAAAATAAGAAAAAAAAGTTGCAACTATTAAATTTACAAAAGAAAAAAGAAAGAGAAAGGAAAAAAAACGAGGAAAATAAATTTACGAACAACTTTAAGGGTTGCAAATCAGAAAGTTTTATGCGAGAGAGTTTTCTTTTTCTTCCCTTTTTTTTAAAAAGAGTTGTTGAATCTTGGAATTGAAATCATTATTTGTCAGAAATGGAAAAAATTGTATCTTTATTTTTAAATTCTATGAGAATAAAGAAAGGGTAAATAAATAAAGAAAATGTTGTTATTTCTTAGGATATGAAAAAAAAATTAGAAATAATAATATATTGTGCAATTTTTAATGGTTATGTTTTTTTGGTTGAATAGTCTAGCATCATTATACATATCCTATAACAAAGATACCTTTTGAATAGCACAAAAAATTCTTAATGGTTCTTTAAAAAATATTAGCAAAAAGTGATGTAGAAAGAAATTTATAGAAACCCAAGCTTTAAAGGGAGTTTCAGGGATCCGATTAATATATAAACCAATATCTAGTAAAATCTCTAAATTTAGGGTCTAGAAGTATAAGTAGACCTACCATTGCTCCACGGGACACAAACATATTCGTGGACCGCCACTCTTGGTAAAGGGTTGGAGGACAGTTATGAAACCGAGAAGTAAATCTCGACACAATCCGGATTAAGGACAAAAACGTCAGGAATATTAAAGAACAAATGAATAAAGAAGACAAGAATCTGCTACATGAAATGTTAGGTCATTACATAGACCAAAAGCAATTAGAGATGTGATCGATGAACTTAAAAGGTAGAGGATAAAAATCTCTGTCCAAATGGACTGAAAATGATGGTAAACAGTCTGCAGAGTTGCGCTATCGGAACACCTTGTATCAGGTCCCAGAAACTACCGACGGCAAGAGGTGATTCGAAACAGTCCCGCATCCAAGTGATAAATGCACCAAATAGTGCTTAACTTACGTGATTAAACGAGAGTCGGTCTGCTTTGTATGATAATGTCGCCTTTATGGACTGAGAAAGCGGGACTTAATAGAAGAGACGTTACCATCTACTATAGCGGCAATATTAGATCTAGAAGGGATATTGGCGTAAGTTTCTGTGTGATGTATACCTAGTGGAAACGAAACTAAGGCGAACATGATTATCCTAATATCCTAAGCAATAAGCATCTATCAAGGCAATAGGCGCAGCCCAATATTACATCCAAGGTGGACGAAACCTGTCAAAAGAGCGCCCTCCCTAGACCAAATGGTACTAGTGGATCACTCTTCATTCGATATCGGATCCAGGACAAGGCATATGACTTAGCCAGATTAGGGGCACATTTTAGAGAATCTTCTGTGTGTGAGACAAAAAATGTCACCAAGCACTTCTCTTCGAAACTGATGAATAGAGCAATACTGAAATTTCCAGGCAAATTACCATTTAGAAAATTTTAAAAAAATAGCCCTAAAAGTATGCAAATTTACATATAAATAAAAAAAATTAAAAAAGCATCCTAAAAGTATGCAGGAAAAATAACCGGCCCACAGAGGCGCTACATCGTTAATATGTATATAGTTTAAGATAAGCGATTTTAAGATGAGGAGTTACCGAGGAACGAATGTAAATACTGAAAGCTATTTAGATTGCTGAAAAAATGGCGAGAAAAAGCTAGAGACCGGATATAGACGTGAGGAAAATAATTAGATAAAGTGTCATATAGATAAATTAAGAAGTGGGGGAAAAAGCCAAATACCCAAAGAATACTAAAATTGTAGGAGATAATGATGGCTCTTAATATAGAAACTATTTTGAGACTGATGTGGAGCACAAAAAGTTATTAAGGAAAAACCCGAGGCTTTTGAAATACCATCAGTACTATTAAACGGACAGTGATAAAGATAATCGGAAATAAATTAAATTAATGATAGAAACTTTCCTGCACCGTGGTAAGAAGGGAAGATAGTACCATTACTAGTAGAATCGAAGGCATATTTCAAGAATTAACAGACAACCCCAGAAGGCCCCCAAAAACGATGCGCTATAACGTACAACAGAAAATCATAAAGCTCCATGTTCAGGAAATGTAACTCCACAAATCATAAAATATGATAGGGAGAAAAGAAGAAAGATGCCCAAAGAATGGCGCCGAGGTTGCCCTAATCCACATAAAACGAACACTAATGAACTGCAAAAAAATACGGTAGGCAGTACCTACTGATGAACAAAGCTTATAAAGTTCTTACACTTAGAGAAATAAAACCCAAAATGGCACTGCGGCCAACTGGATCCCAAACCCACAAAAATTTTGTATGGAGGGAGAGGGATCTGGGTGCAGTTTTGTTTGGTTACAAACCAACGCCATGATGTATGTGAGTGTGTAACTTACTCCAAACGAAGGGATAGACGACTTCCAGGAAAAACTGGACAGTCCGAAGGACACACTTCGGGAGGCGCTGAGAGAACTGGTGGTTGCTGTGGACTTCAACGATAGAGCTGTTTAATTGGAGGAGGCCCGACCTAATTCTCGAGGAAGGAGGGTGAAGGACATGGTGTCCCGGCTCGGGCTGGTAGTGCTGAACACCGGTTCAACGCCAACCTTCAGAAAGTCGGGCCACAGGAGGACAATCGCAGACATCTCCCTGGAAAGGAACACCTGGCAGCGCGAGTTGTGGGCTGAAAGGTGATCGAAGACGCGATCACCAGCACATCATGTTCCAGGTACATGATGTGCGGCCAGTAACTACTGCTTAAATTGCGCTGCCCCTCAAATGGAACGTTAGGAGAATTAACCTTGTGACGTGAAGAAAGGCTGTTCGTGTCGCGTGTTCCTACCGCATGGTCTCCCAGCCCGCATTGCTGTTGGTCGTCGGAGTCATTCCGAACCAGGAGAGACATTTCGTCCACAGAGAAAGGAGCAGGCTGGGTAAACGCGAGGCGGCGAGAGTTGCCAGGGCCAACACCATGGAGGTCTGGCAGGGCGCTGGGAAGGCGATTCCAGTGGCAAGTGGGTTGACCGGGAGTTCGGCGAGATGGATTACAACCTGACCCGATGTTTGACAGGGCACGGCCTTTTCCGTGCGTACCTCAAAAATTGGTAAGGTGGCGGATCCTGCTTGCCCGTACGGGGATTTCGCTTCGGACGACGCCCACCATACATTCTTCGAATGTTCCAGGTGGGACACCAAGCGAGGTGCGTTGAAGGAAGATTTCGGAAGCATGACTACCGGCACAATTGTTGGGAGTGTACTTCGAGGCCTCGAGGAATGGTCAAGGGTGGCACGGTTTATCCACGCCACCCTGAAAGCAAAGAAAACAGAGACGAGGGACGCTAATCCGTCTTCGCGGAACGCTGGTATCACTTTGCCCACCTCCGACGGACACCTAAATGGTCTTATTGGTGACGCCGCCCGAAATAACGCAAAAAGGGGGGGGGGGTTACAAACGTCACCAAAAAGGGTGGTGAGTTTATTCAATATAGGAATCAGACACTACCGTCTGAGTGCGGACCCTCAGCGATGTCTCCTGTGACGAAAGGATCGTGATAGGCGGCCGACCACACAACATCCACAAAATCGCCACTTTTCAGATAAGTAGTGATAGCAATCAGTGTGAATATTAGAGAATCTACTTAGAAATTAGAAGATCCCCGGATTGCATTTCTCCCAAAAGTGGTCCGCCAATTACCTGGGATTAATCCTGGACTAAAAACTCAACTGAAAAAAAACAATATCTCGAAATCACCAAAATGACAATGGTGTTCACATCGGCAAACTAATCTTTCAAACTCTCTTCGTAACAGTATTTGAAAGCTAATACGACATAGATTAACGACAGGCAGAAATTGATGGTTAGTCCGATTAATAAGACCCGTTTCAAGATGGGAATTGGTTTTTCATGGATAGGAAGCCTACACAAGTACGAGCCATCTCCATTGAAAAAAGCCGTGTTATAATTCAACACAGCTATTGTTTCCGACGATCAGCTCTAAACATATTGAGGGCCGTAGTCATCTACCGGGATTTGCAAAATCTTGAGTCAAGGATTACTTTTTTCTGGAATCCGAGATGTTTTCAATATGCTTTAACATCAACCAGTGAATAATATGAGAACTTTCAAGTTTGGCAATGTTTTGAGAATTTTCGAAAATCAAAGCTATTGAAAGCTCCGGAGTAGGATTTTGTATCGCAGCTTTAAACATTTTCCTAGTTTTCGGCTCGTTTATGGTTTTACTTCAATGTAAAGCTCAAGCTAAGCGAAAAGCTCACTCCAATATTGTAAACACTCAACATCAGAGAAAAAAATATATTTTATTGTATAATGAACAACAACCCCAGTAGGGAAAGCAAGTAATTACCCAATCGATTCCGAAAGTAGTTCTAAGGAGTAGCAACTAGTTCTCGTTCAGATTACAGCAAGTGGAGATAAGGCATTACATTTGCATGGCGATGTCATAGGTGGTAACCAATCGCCTCCATTCTGCATTACATAGAACTGGTACAGTCATTGGTTACATGTAATACAGGATGAATTAAATTGCATGTTAAGTCTCTTTCGCTTTTTTAAGAGATGTGCCGCATCGGCTGCGATTGCATTACACTTTGCATTACTTTGGCATCAATGTAATCAGACAAAAAACTACTTCATCAGAATTGGAAAATTTTACAATTGTAATCTTATTTACTGTATTGTCAACGGATTACACAACCGATTCTATCGGTAATGTGTTCCAAATTTCCTACTGGGTTATTTCCACAAATTTTTATGAAATGTTATTATTTATAAAAAAATGCTTTGCTTGAACATGTATGCATAGTAAAAGCTTTACGAAACGAATGGGGTGTAATATCATTATATTAACCCCAAACCTTGGTTTTATCTGGAGTGATCTACGTTGAAGCTTATAATAAAATCACGAATAAGGATTATCATCGTTGATGCTTACTGATTTAAAATTTATTAACGTTTTTAAATTTACAGAATTACTCCCTCGTCACATCAATACTAAATGTTATAAAAGTAAAAAGAAACACAAAATTTGAAGTGCATACACCCTTCGAGCAAGCATGAGACAATAACGACATGTTTTTTTCCTTATAGTTTTATAACAAGATTATAAAGCCGAAAAACTTTTCTTACATATATATTATTTCGTCCTTCTTTTATTCACCTTTCACATTTCATCCTTAAAAATGTCCTCTCGAAAGTAAAAAACTTCTAAACCTACCAAACTAAGACCCTACTAAAAAAAACTCCTACAAGTTAAATAATCAAAGAAATTGACTTTTTCTAAAAATAAAATATCACAAATTCTTATCCCTGAACAAGTTTCAAATAATTTTTTAAACCGGAACAAATGTACTCAATTTCCAGGACTCAGGCTCAACCTACTAGGACCCAAGACCTACCTAGCTATCGTACTATCGTACTATGGTCCTCTGCACTGTTTACAGAAGCTACTCCTACCAACTACAGTCCTACAGTACATGGATATGAAAATATAAACTTTCCACTTTAGAAAATTTGCCTACACTTTTGAAGTTACAAAGTTTTCGGGTTCGGATATTATGGATATATAGAGGCGAGGATACACAGGATATACAGGATACATATGGCACACAGGAAACACCGCAGTTTCGGGCTGGGGATGTTTTGTTTCTTGCTGGAGTGAAAGGATTCAGCTCAGTGAATGGAGGTGCAAAGCCCGAAAGCAGTTTCTGAATAATAAATGAAACTCAACGGGGAAACGGCTGGCATCTGACCATGATGAAAGTCCTAATCTACGGGGGCGTGTGGGAACGGGGGAAATTTCGAAAAGTCATCATCATCAATCCGAGTTGAATAGCTTAGGGTCGTCGGGGGAGGAATGGCAGCATTACCATGCTCGAATTTCATTGATGGCGGGGCAGCTGGGCAATCACAGTGGCAGTTGGTTGTCATAGACCCAAAGCAGCTGCCCCGGGGATCTGGTATAGAGCTGAAACGTCAAGCCCAGGTACGCTTAGTAATTCGCTTAACGGATATGTTAATGTAGCCGCGGTTGCGCGATGCGGATGTGGCTGTGGTGCAGAAACAGCTGTAGCGGTGGCCTGTGGCCGCAACGCTGTTGCAGCAGCTGCAGCTAGTAGGCGTTTGTAGCCAACAACGGCAGCAGCATCATATAAGGGTTGTTGATTTGCTGCCGCTGCTGCTGCAGCATACTGCAGCAAGGATGGACCAGGGGCCGTCGCTAACGGTATTATTGTGTGTGTTGTTGCGGCTGCAGCTGCAGCTGCGGCAGCTGCTGCTGCTGCATTTTGTTGCTGTTGTTGCTGATGTTGGCTGGCTATAGTAGCCGGCAATGGATATGGTGCGTAGCGTATAGAAGTTGTTGAAGCACCAACAGTACCTAATGCATTTGTATGACTACCACTGAGCACTACCAACTCACCGTATGCTGTTCGTCCTGCTGCACGAGTCTTTGCTAAATTTGCTGGGAGCATCACTTCTTTTGGTTGCGCTTTTTTACATTCAACCTAGAAAGAAACAAAAAAAGAATAGTTTTAACAATATTATCAACATAAATCTCATTTTATTTGAAGAAAGAATTCAGATCCATAAATAAGTCTTCCTTGCATTTCCAGTCTTAATTCAATCAACAAAATTTCAATATCACCCAAGTCAAAGTCTAAAAGTAGATACGTATGACATCCCACCAAAAAAATTCTTTCTTATCAAAGACGACCCAAATACTATGCTGCAATTATTGTAAGGTGATGTGATAACGAATTTTCGTTATCAAGCAAGCAATTAGACTTCGCTAAGTGATTGCTGATAAACTCGGTTCGTGTTTACATTGTTAACAACCAAAACTTTTTATATCGCGCAAAATTTAAAATATTTGTTCTGTGGCCTTTGAGATTTATCTATTCTAATTGAGTTTATTTGGGTTTATTTTGGCTTACATAAATATTTGAGTTATTAATAGGAATTTTGGTAGCTCAATCATTAAGAGAACTTGTGATGCTTGGACGTCTTTTTAGCTGAAACTATGCAAGTGGTTTTTTGGATTTTGATTGAAGAATTTACTGGGGTTTTGGATTGTTAACGATAAAGGTAAGTTGAATGACTTATCTAGAAACACGGTATGCTATTGTAGAGTTATGAAAACACTTTAAGACACACACACGTACACATATTGAATGACAATTTAAATCTTTGTAATAATCGGATTTCAGAATAACCGAACTAAAGAGGCTTCGTATCGTGTGTTACGATAAGTCATAGTGAAGCTGTTTGATAACATCTATCTAATTAGGGCACTTACTGGTCCTATATAAACTAGTATTGCTTCAGCAGCAGTAGCACCGAGTTTTTAGGAGAGAGGTATAGAAAGGGCAAGAGGGAACTGTAGTAACCTGTTCACGAAAAAATTTTGGTGTGAAAACTTAACACATACACAATTCGCCTTCGCCTACTTTTCTTAATCACAAGTATAATTATCGACACGCATACAGATATCTCCGTGCAAAGACAAGAAAGTCCCCTCGTGATGAAAAAATACCAGTGTAAACCTAGATTAACTTCCAAAACCGGGTTCTTTGCTGCTGAAGGAATACTAGTTTAAATACCCACATTGAGTTCGACAAATGGTAAAGTAAAATCTAGTCATTAAAGTCCACCTGACTTCATTGTTATATGTAGGTTGTTCGGGGAATGCCGAATCAAGCAACTTTTTGCAGGAATCTTTTCACCCCTCTGCTTAGAGTCATCTCAGTCAAGGCACCGTGAATTGCCTCACTTATTTCTCATTTCAATTTCCCTAGTTATTGCGAATAGTTGTTTGAAGGCAATCTGCCTCATTTCCTCCAACCAACAAAGTCCTGTGATAGCTGCCTTACTTCTCGGCGGCACCGGTTATTGGCATATTTCTCCTATATCGAGGGTGCCTTTAACAATACATCCAATGGAACTGACTGGATCGTGTCCATGTTCAGAACACGCAAATAAAAGGTTTCTGAAAGATTCTATAACGAAAGGATCAGTACAGGGCAAATTTATATCTCCGCTGTTTTAGCGCCTTCTTGTATAGTAGATAAACTATTAAGGGTACTCCGTGTACAAAAATTGTTCGCACAAGTTTTCGCAGATGATCCAGGTGATCGTGGTAAGCGGTGGATCATAGGCATCTCAAGGTGTATGCATTCAGTTTGGACTGCAGTGGATGCGCTGGTGTAGAACTTAGCAGAAACTGGTCCTTGCAGGCTGAACTTTAGCTTTCTTACTAGTCCACTGCAGAGGCTGAGGACCCATAACTGAATGCAGCATATATTGGCCATAAATCCCAACGGATTTGTTGTGTTTGCAAAAAACCAGACTCAACGAACGGCCTGAATTTCCACCGCCTGGGCCTATTTGAACCTTACCGATTAGTGCGGTGGAGCCTGCATGCCTGCTTCAAACAGAAGCGGGTGTACGCAGCAGAACTGGGGTCATATGCACAGATTTAGAAAAAGGCACAGATTCCTAGCTTCTGGTATTTCAATCAGAAGGGTATGTCATAATGGAATGCATCTACAAAAGATTTAAAAGGCACTTACGCTAACAAGGGTGTTTTAATTCAGGCGGTTGTCAAACAGCCACCTGGCTATAATATACCAAAAAGGTAGTCATCTCTGTCTAGTAATCTCTAAGCGTAATCTCTAAGTCTCGAAACATGCCCAGGTAATAGGAGCAGCAGCATAATAGGAAAAATATCAGAACATTGGCCCAGTCGAACTACCACCTGAATTACCCCCCCGGAGAATTGGTAGGGCAGAAGGACCAAGCTTTGTCTTCAGGAAAACGTGTTCTGGCCTTTACATTCTCTGTTAGGGCCTCTCGATAGCAATAAGTATGGTCTCGTTTTTGGCGCGATCTTGCTTGTTTAAGCGGTGTGGCCCATAAATCTGAAATACACCGTGCGTCAAAAGTGCGATATGCCTAAGTCACGACCGATTTACTTGTTGGCCTTATCCTTCATCAAATAAAGAAAGACATATAATTTGTAATACCTTCTCGGACTCCTTCAGGCACAGTCGAACTTCAAATATGTTCCATGTCACACTATTATTAGTACCGCAACCCATTTCAAGGACGTCCGTTGCGTGATCAAGATTTTCCTTGGTGCGGGACTCGACAGTCTTATTACCATCATAGCTTACCCTCTACTGGTCACAGCATCATACAGTTTTAGTGTTCCCCGGCAACTAATTTCTGGATACAGTTCTTAAGCTGATTTCTACCAATGGCAGAATTTGATTCCGGGTAGCAGAACTTCGAAGTTGTCCTCTGCTTTCCTAAGTTTTGAACCTACTTCTTTTGATTGCTACCTGTGAGTCTTTTGATCGAGACTTTCATTCATTCGCACTCATTCTATATTTTTTGGCAAACCCCAGTGATGCATTAATCTCAGTCTGATTTATATGACTAATCATTGCCTGATTTTTGAGAGCGCTTAGAATTTTTTTCCCTACATCTGAACCTCATTTAGATGATCTATCTCTGCTTGCTCAAGTTCGCAAGATTACGGCTGGAAATCAACTCTGATTTGACCCACTTCTCCTATATCCGGACATTCTCTGGTTGAGCCAGTGTCAATAGAAAGGTGTCCACCTTTAACCCCAAATCCTGAGACAGTTCTGTGATACCTCTCGATTACCCTCCTTTTCGGAACCTCTGACAAAGTTATCATGAACTCATCTGACATGATCTAAGATCTCAATGCTTTACACCCTACGGTTTCAATTGAAACGCCGAGACTTCACTCTAAATAATATCCGTTGGTGGCAAACTTGGCAATACTTAGATTGCTACAGCGAATACGACGCGGAAGGCATACGTATGTTGTGCTCTGCATCCTCTTTAAGTGCTGTTTTCTATGAAGCTATAATCGTTCAGATCAGCCACAAACGCATGCATGTCACCCAAATCAGGCACGATACGCTTGAGTAAAAATTCTACTTTTCCAAATGCACCCCGCTAAGACGCACGGAGTTGTTCAAACGAAGTACGATACGTTCACACTTTGTTAGACTAAAGGGAGTAAAATACGATTTTTAAGAAACTGTATAGGACAAGGAAAACGGGCAATTATCTTGGTGACCATTAGCATTACTCAATAGACCGGTTCTCGTTCGATTACGTACGTCAAGCAGCATTGGACGTGGTTGGTACTTAGTTGGGGGACCACTTAGTAAAACAACACTCGCGTTTGGATTATTCAGGAGGATTTAATCGCTATACTTGCTAGTTGTTAATGATTTTTACTCCAGTTCTCAGATATTTTGTTCAACTTGATGGTTTCAGGGCAGCTGCGAGTTCAAGCATACACCCAGACATTTTGCCAACATCGATATATAATCCAAAGAGCGTCAGGAGCTGAAACTCCAGACCCCTGATCTCCCTAGTGACGTAAATAGTCTTTTACTAACGCATATGTTGAAGTTTTGTTATGTGCGACATTGTTTTACCATTTGGAAGCACTTGGTAGGTTGCGTTGGTTGGTAGGTTTGCGTAATCAGCTTTGGAAGCCAAAAAGCTTATATAGTTTCCAAAATTCTAAAGGTCTCGACGCAGACGTAGAGTTAGTTTCCAGATTCTACGTGATAAGGGATATCATAGAGAACGAACAGGAATCTTTTGATGCTTTCAAGGAGGCTGGTAAGAAAAAAGGCACAGAAGAATTCAGCAGCGATGACAAGAGAAAGAAAAAGAAAAGAAACTATACCATGAGTGTCATGAGGGATTATTGTTACAAGGACCAAAAGGCGACCTTTTGTGACCAACAGATTTATACCTTTTTCCCAATAGGCTACCAATTTTTAGACGAGTTCTGGAGGCTAAAATCTTCATATGACGCTGTACCTGCTAATTTTGTATTCTTATGCAAATTGGATACAGTGCCTGAGTTAACCCCATAAAACTCCAAAAATGATGCCCTTGATCTTGCGGATGATCTGCAAGAAGAATGTGTTCTTTGAAAACAATTCTTGGCATCACATTAAAAAATGGGTTTAAGGAAAGTCAACCTATCTCTTAAGCACAAGGATTTGAAGGAAGCATTTCCATATACAGAAATAGCATAACGTATCTCAGTAGGTATTGTCTTACTTGAGCCTGGGAAAATTTCTTTTCACCGCAGCGTAGAACTTTCGTTTTCTGTACTAAAAAGATTAAAAAATTACGTACGTTCCTGGATAAGCGAAGAACTTTTGACGTCTAAAACCTAAGCATTTAATAAAATGGTGATTATTCTTTGGTATAACCTAATTTTTGGGGCGTCAAATCTTATCGGCCCAAAGCGTCAAATCTTAAAATACGCCAGGTGGTTTTTTTTCAGCCCCTTTATCTCTACACGTAGTTTTTAAAAATATACCCTTTTATTGTACTGTGTGATGAAAGCAAAGTAAGTCAGGTCTTCCCTTGTTAACTTCTCTAAACCCTCCATACTGTTAGTAATTCAATCTTTGCTTATTCCAGCCAAAATGCCATATTTTAGCAATGAATTATTTTAATTTTAAAAGAAGCCATAATTGAACTGAACCATAATCTAATTACAAATAAAATCCCATTTGTGCTAATTACGATCTAGAATATTAACGTAAAATGAAATTTCATTTTTATAAGAAACCCGCAAATAGCCCATGGGAATGGCGAACCCTTCCTCCCCATTTCGTCTTAATATTTTTCCCTAACGGTAAATAACAGACAAGGAGTACATGTAATTAACTCTTGCGCGATATTTTGATGAATTATTTCGAGCATTTATAAATCTTTAATCACAATGTTTAGGGTGAAATATCACGGGTAGTCCAACATTAATGACACGAAAATTCATCTTGCCTAATGAGTTCCAAAACAGCCGACCCTAAATCCCCACCACTACAACTACAACATTAGCAAAATTCTGTCGACGTCTGGTTTTCGTTCATTTAAAGTAAACTGAAAACGGTTGAATGAAATAGGGCTCAGCTTAATGGCCATGGGTGGGGGTGGGGTGGGGAGATGGATATGCTATACAAACAGAATCTGGGCTCTCATAGTCGGGGGCAAAAGCTTGTCAGGAAACCTTTTTCGCTCAACAAAAATCACTCATTAAGTATAAACGGGGCGTAGAAACCCTAGAGACAAACAGAAGCAAGAAGGATAACAAGGCTAGAATAGTGCCTTGCCAGCCGCGCCACCCGCCCGCACGCCCCGCACGGTCCCGGGGCACCCAGTGGGGAGATTTGTGCTTGTAAATATCGTGTGCTCCGGTTCGGCCTAAGTGTAGGTTGTGAACGTTCTACAACCACGGCTGAAAGAACTCCAAATCATATGATTTCGTGGGTGTGGACGGCGCTGCGTGACAGCGGCATTTTTAACGAACAATAAAATGAGCTGCTGGAAGGCCTCTAATGTAAATTACTTCCACATACACACCATTGTGTGCTATATGCATTCGTTATCCTGCCATTGTGAGGCAATTTGGATGTTTCGAGTTGTGTAATAGTTTATGCTTTCAATATTCACGGATTCACGCCATATGGAAATTGTCGACAGTGCTTTGTGGGTTTGGGTCTAACCTTAATTTGATATGTTTAAATTGCCCAGGTAGAAAGTAGGAGGGGCGGTGTGTACAAATTTATTTATAATTATCTAAGGGTGGCTGAACGCAAACAAATTGGAAGTGTTATAACATCTAAAAATGCAAAGGCTGTGTGGTTTTTTAGAATGAAACAGCATTTTCTAACAGACCTCACAAGATATTGAATTATGAGCTGAACGAGATGACAGACTGATAATACAAACAAAGGGCGATTCTAAAGCTTGGTTTTTCCACATAGAAAAGTTAACTTTTTAGCTTAAAATTGGAAATTATGTTATTTTTGAAGTTAGTGAACCGATAACCAACCCTACCTCAGCACTAAACTGTGGTAGTAATAAAAACAAACTTACACACTTTCAAGCCTCAAAGAACAGACCAACGCCCCCAAACATTAATCTAAGAAATTAAACCATTGATAACGTATCTTCCATGAGCAATGCCTTGGGCAGCTTTCGACATCTCCAGAAACATAGAAATCGATTGGATGCTAGGAGAATGCCTACACCTCTTTGATATACATATATAAAAGTTGGAGTCCCACAAAGAAGTGTCTTTCGGCCTTTTCTATTTACTATTCTCGCCTGTTGTCGATATTCGAACAAACTTATACAACTTATTATTAAAAAATTGAAAAACAAAAGTGTCAAAACAAAAACCCGAAAAGAAAATTCAGAAAGCGTTCAGTGTCAACGCCCAACCAAAAAAGAAAATTCAAAAAGCGACCAGCGTCAGCGCCCACTAAAAATACAACCGGGTTAAAAAGAAAAATTGCAGAAAGCACACTTTCGCTCTATTTCCCCCCACACACAATAAGTGTGTTCGATGACTGCTTAAAAAGTTCAGAGCAGAGCAGAGCAGCTCAATTGGGAACAGCTGACAAATTGGTGTCAGAGCAGAAAAAATCAGAAAATAGCAACAACCTCAAAAAACACTTTTCTGCTCAACTTTGCTCTAAATTCCGTTTTTAGAGGTTAGGTACGAATGACAATTTTAGAAGAAGAAATATATGCCAATAAAAACAACTGAACAATATCGAAATGTTGTTTTTATTAAAATTAATGTTTAATTTTTAACATTTCCAAGTATTTTCCGAATAAATCATTCATAAATCAATTTTCCGATTTTTCCTGTTTTCGATTTCACAATTTGTCAAAAGAAAAAGAAGAAGAAGATTTTTGCTGCTCTGCCTGCTCCTACAAATTTCGTGGAGGAGAAAAAGTCAACCCAGAGCAGGCTCAAAGAACACAGAGCAGAGAAATTGTGAGCAGAAAAGAACTGTCAAAAAGTCTCAATGAACGCAAATTGCTGATTTTTTCTGCCCCAGCTTGAGATGGAGCAGTCATCGAACACACCTAATATTCACTCTATTAAGAAGTTGAGTGCAGTGGTGCCAATTCGTGGGAATTCTCCCTTTTCGTGGGAATTCTTACTGCTAAAAATTAGTAAAAGGGACAAGGAAGTAATTTTGTCCTCCTGAAGGAAGACGTGGGAAAAGTTACAAGATATAAATATTTAAAAAAATGAAAAAACAACGAATTTTATCGTGCAACGTCATTTTTTACCTTTTTACATTTATGCCAAAAGTATAGTATAACTTAATCGGCAACACAGTTTGACGGTGATTAGACTGTTCGTTCCTACGTATGTCCATCTAAAAAGCTGGTGAGGAACTTACGTAGAAAAGAACAGTCTAATGTCTTAGGTTGCTTTATCGCAATTCTTTTTGTATCGTGACTTTGGCAGTCAATAATTTGTAAACGCGGTTCTTCCCCCAAAACACGCGTAGTGAATTTGCTTATCAGTGAATATACGTATGTGAATACGTAAGTCATTCTCTCCTGTTATTTGAGATAAGGCACTAAGTATTAAATTAAGGTGTTAATTGATTAGCTATGTCAGACGATTGAGGTGAATTCAGCATGCAAAATTCAGAATTCAGCATGGAAAAAATATCCTTCGTTTTGCTTTTCTCCTTTTCAAAATTTCCAAATTTCTTCTCCATGGGAAAACCTAAGGGAATTTATATAAAAGCTTGTGGGAAAAAACTCCTTGGAATTCCTATTTTCTTGGGAATTATTGCCAAAAACACATGGCAGCACTGGTTGAGTGTTGAGAAATGTGAGTGCAAAGAGAAAATCAAAATAAAACGTATTCTTTTCAAATATGATAGCGCGTGCACAGTGCATTAGTGCATATGTAAATAAAAAAATTTTCAGTATAGCTAAAACTTTAACTGGCTTTCACACCTTTCCCATGGCACGTACCTGAATAAAATATATATTCTGACCATCTATGAAAAAATACCTTTCGTTTGATATATGTTTCATTAATATACGTGCAACGGTACTAGGTTAAAAAGGATCACAATTTTTGGCTTTGTCTATTAATATATAGATGTCCAATGTATACCAGAGCGATATCTGTGTCTGTCCGCTATGGGCACCTTCACAGATACTAAAGATTGTTGAGGCCATATGGAGGCATTTTAAGTGATGTTTTTTTCTGAAGGCAGCAGGACTCTCCTATGAAACGACCAAAACTAGATAAGCTTGTCATTCTTCGTCCTCAAGGCCCCAGTACGCATGCCAGACGTATACTTCCGATAATCTATAATATAGGTCTCTAAGTCTTCCTCCCAGCATGGGCAAATGGCCGACACGCCACTACACGAAGTAGTGTATGCCATATTTTACTTCATAGAACAATAGCACTAGCCTTGGCAGACTTCCTGGACATAAAAGACGCTTCCAACAATGTCACTGAGGAAGGCGTGGCGGAAGTCGTGGTCGAAAACCTTTTTAGTCAGTGGACCCTGCGAAAACTGAAAATTATAATCATCCAAGGCAGCTTAGGCAACAGCAGAGTGGCAAAGGGGACCCGTTGTGATACATCCTAGCGAGATCTGCCGCGCTCTCTACCATTGGGAATGGTAGAAAGACTAAGCATATTGAAACTAAATTTTAACTCGGGTTTCGGTGTTCAGATCCTTACCAGAAACGAATGGGGACATTTCCAGCTTGTTAAAAACTATGATGTAGTTCTAAACCCAGATGGCTCCAAATCAGAATCGGCTGTATGAGCTGGAGTTTTCTGCCCCTCGTTAAAACTTCGAAAATACTACCGACTGCCTAATATAGGCAATATCTTCTAGGTGGAACTGCTGGAAATCTTGAAAAACGTGTTTAGCAATATTGATACAGTTAAATCCACAACTCAGGGTAATACTCTTATCAGATATCCTAGCGGCTATCAAGTAACTAGGCGCAGTCGGTGACCGAAATCTTTCAGAAGGAGCTCTCTTACTTGGCCAGGAGGTATAGGATCACTTTGGAGTGTGGACCGAGTTACTGGAACATCGAGGGAAACAAGAAGGTAGATGAATTGGCCAAACTATAAGCAAACCTTGTAGACACCACTGGAGAATGTAGAGAAGCCGTGTGTGTGCAGTCTAACTAGAAGAAGCAGAGATCGTTTCGATAATAACAGAACAGTGTCTGCTTGAGGAACATAGAGTCAGATTGAGAATCTCAAGGAGATCTAGGCCTTGGAAAAATGATCATAGATTCGGATGTGATTAAAAGAGACCCAATCTACCCAAAAGCAGGCATCATTGGAAGAACATAATGACATGCTAACAAAGCCTATTAAAGTAGGTCAAGGCACTTCAAATCCTTGACATTCGATCTGCTGCTGAATATGGCGGAGGTGAAACCATATAGTATGTAGTTTTGAGACTTAAGTGCTGGACGAAAAGTATTCGGACCTCTTAACTATGTACGAGGAGCGAGTTCTACGATCTAGAACACGTATAGCATGACTTTTTTTTGTAAAAGAGACACGAAATATATCAAATACAATAGCTTCAAATGAAAGCAATCGAAAATAGTAATTTGAATGCCATTTCAAGCCAAAAAAGAAAGTTGTTGTTTTATTTACTTCTACAATTCAACAGAACTTATCTTGGTTATTAGATAATTCAACTGAGAAGAATACACTTTCACTAAAACACACGGTGACTCAGTCTCGTTCACAAAATATTAATAAGTTTCAGATCTTTCCCAAAAATAATTATTTATGAAATAATAAGAAAACACTCACCATTTTATTATTTATTTCATGGAAGTGGATTTCACAAACTTTATCTACGACATCCTCGCTCTGAAACGTCACGAATCCGAAACCTGAAATTAGAAAGAAAAAATGAATTTAAGTTTTCAATTAAAATTAAAATAATTGTTTTGAATGTCATTTAAATAAAAAAAAAATATAATTGTAAAAAGGACGTCCTGGAAAATATCATCATTTCAAAATTTTAAAATTTTTTCATAGGTTTGTAACTGTAACTTTAAAGTTAGATATAAAAGGGGCCATTAACAACGTATGTATCGAATGGATTCAAGTAGCTTTCAAGCGTAGAAGCAAGCTTTAGGCAATGGTTGGCGGCTATCTCGAACTCGAGAATAATTCAAGCGGATTTGGGAACCAAGATGGCAACCAAATATGTGAACAGAGGTGCGCCACAAAAAGGAGTGGTTTCTCCCTTACTGTGGTTAATAACGATAAAGCATACTACAAAAGCTGGACAGAAGAGGAGGTAAGATAATAGCATACGCAGAATGGTATTAAAACGATTTTAACCGTGATCAGTGAAATCACGGAAGGAAGTTTGAACCAAGTTAGTAGCTGGGAAAACGAAAAATCCCGCCAACCTCACTCGATCTTTGAGGGTGAAATTTCTGGGTCTGATCTTGGAATATTTAGTCCTGTCTGTAAGTAACGAAAAGCCTAAAGAAATGTATGACGAAGCGTAGGACAACAAATAAGTGGATAGATGATGTGCTAGAAGATATAAGAACACTTCGTATAACAAACTGGAGTGATGGAGATGGGTGGAAGAAGAGACTTCAAGAGCCAGGAGTCCTACAAGTACTGTAGCGCCATTTAAGAGGAAGAGTCTTGAACCCAAAACCCAATTAGAAGTTGAGGAAAGAGTGAGGAAAGCCTGCATAGCCTTCCACGCCTGTAAAAAGACCTTCGGCAAGAGATGTGGTCTCAAGCCAAAGATGGTTCTGGGGATGTACAGTGTTGTGGTACGTCAAAACTTTAAGTACGGCTCGTGGCACTGAACAGGACATATAATGTCAAAAAGTTAGGAAACGTGCTGGGACGGCAACAAGGACCCTTGGCATGCTCTTCCAGCTGTTCCGACATCAAACACATGTCGTCTGCAGTGCCCTTAGACTGAGGGAACCTGGAACCTGGGCCTCCCCGAGTAAAAATGAAACAGCCCGCAGCTAGCCTGCATCAGGTATGCACTAGAACGCACGGCGCCACAGCTAGCGCGCATAGCGAACAAATGCGGATGGCAAATTTTTACTCGGGTCAAAATCCTACGGTTATAGCAGCATCTTGGATTTGCTGCCCAAGGGTGGGGTTGCTGCAGCCACAAACTTCCTTCACTATTGATTAACCTTCAGGAAGGAATTCGCCGTTTAAATACGCACAAGGATAGAATGGAGAGACAGAGACGTCCTGAAGAAGTTTGATCTACGGATATTCACAGAGGGCTGCAAAAAATTAGAGGGCGTCGGCGCAGGGGTCTATTTAAAGATAATCAACAGTTTAATATCCAGTCACCTTCTGGCGCACTCTGGCATCTTTCAACGGAGATACCTACTGAAGACACTAAAACTCGAACCTACACAAGGATGCAGCTTTGGAATCTTCATGGATTGCCAAGTCTTTATTAGATCGTTAAGATCTGTAATGATTCGCTCCTGGCTAGCAAGCCTGACTATCCATCCAAGTAAGGTCCCACATAGACGCATACCAAATATGGAGAAGTGGGTTATAGGGAACAAGGGGAAGTGAGTTCCCACGCAGTTCCTGAATGAGCATACACCTTCATTACTTCAGGTTAGAGGATTCACCCTTCTGCCCAGAACGTCCGGACGATACCGAATAGCATTCTGGACCATATGATGAGGTCAGGATATGTGTGGAGAAATGTGGAAGTAACACTGAAGGCCATCCACCAGAACCTTAAACAACGCGTGGTTCAAAGAGGCAGAGAGAGATAGCAGGTAGGTAGCTGATCCAACTTCGTGAGGCAATGACGTGAGCAAGTCACGAGAGGAGAATGAAAGATAAGAAGGAGGTAGTTTTAGGCCCGGGTATAGACCCACAGAACCGATAAGTAGGACCTTTTCTATATAATGTTGGCCAACTTCCGACGCACCAACCAGAACTTATGTATCCAGTGAATTGGTTAACAAGCTTTTTCGAAGTCAACTTTCCGCAAAAAACGACCATAGGTTGCTGATCCGTATGTCTGGCTCTGGTGAGCACCCTTCGAGGGACTCTTTTAAGTGTCACGTTCGTGATTTCATACCAAGGTAATACCTTTAAGCCTCGTGGCGGTCTGGACAAGTCTGGGCAAGGGAGTTCGTGAGTTTAGTCAGTAGGAATCTGACACTATCGTGCGGACCTTCAACGGTGTCTCCTGTCTTCCATACACATCCCTGCAGAGCAGGCAGGGTCAAAAATGTTATTTGACCGTCTACCTGGTTTTAGCCAGTTAAAGGTGGAACGCACCAATTGGCTCACTTATAACAAAGAAAAACAATGGGCCTTCTAATCAGACCCTGAAGAGATATCGCTAGACTTACGTCAATCATTGCGGCGTATTGATCCAAAGAGGACCACGCTGTAAAGCTTTGTATCTCACGCAAGGTCTGTTGCAGATGCTGCGGGGAGTAGAGCATCACGAGACCGAGACAAGACGAGATTCGAGACTCTCGTCTCGATCTTGGTAAGTCTCGACCATTTCGAGTCTCGTATCGACTCTCGGCGGATTTTGCCCATCCTAATCTCATCTCGTCTCGTATCGTCTCCTCTCGTCTCGTAACTTGGGGCGAATATAAATTTATGAGCCCATAATGGCTCTTATACTTATAGACTCAACCTATACGTAACCGACGCACAGTGTATTAAAAGTTAAATCCAGCGGAACTTAATTAAAACATAAATGTGGTTATATCTAAAGGAAATCGGGGGCAAATATGGGCAAGAGATGACAACTGTATTCTAAGGAGTATTACCCATAAAAGAGTTTAGAAGTAAAAATAAGGTGGATACATGCGGATACATTTTTAAAACTCAGCCCGAATTCAAGAATCTAAATAACGGACCAGTAAAAAGCGAATTCTCTACAAATAATTAAGTGAATAATTGTTCAAACATAGATTTCTCGATTGCTCGAGGACACAACAAACAACAATCAAATAAATTTTCAACTTAGGGTTTTAAACAACACAGCAAAAGAATATTTTACATTCGAAATCTAATTGGTGATTACGAAGCAATGCAATGCGCGCTTGCCACTTTTAGGGGCTTCCCCTATGACAATCTGTATTGTCAACGCGTTTATTCGTTTTACTAATAATATATATATACAAAGCTACAATGTAAATACGGTTTCACTTAGATATGAGCACATTTAATTTTTAATTAAGTTCCGCTAGATTAAGATTTTAATACAGTGTGCGACGGGAGAAAACAAGAGGCACTGTGCATGTGCATGAGTACTACATCCCAGCTTTGAAAATAAGGCCGTGTGCGCTTTATCAGATACTTTATTTTACCAGACTTGTTTGCTATAATTTTGCCGACGAGATCTCGAGCGAATAATCTCGTCTCGACGAGAATATGTTTGTCGAGACCGAACTTGACTTTCGTCTCCTTTCTCGAGTCGAGACCAAGACGAGACTCTCGAGTTTGTCGAGATCTCGTGATGCCCTAGCGGGGAGAGGAATCACTGCTTCACTTCCTCGGTAAATGCTAAACTCTAGGTAAAACCAGGCAGAGCACACGCGGCATCTACATGCTGGAAAACTTGAAAGAGATCTACAGACTAGAGGAAGGGGTCCATCTTCCTAACCGCCACAGAATTTCTTTAAATATACACCACAGTCCGTCAAGCAACCCCCAAACTGCGTGGTAAAATGCTAATTGCCCCTTCGGTCTTACTGGAGGAAGTCCTATACCTAACTAACTAATTGACTCATAATTTCAAGGCACTGCGCGAGAAACCTGTGTATTTCACTAGTTTATTTTTTAATCTTATTTAAAACTTATTATTTGTTACACTTGCAGACAACATTCCTCTTTTTGCTTATTCAATTTTCTAAAAACACGAAAATGCATTTTTATTTTTGACTTGACCAAAGTGGTGTAAGCCCTTAAGAGAAATGAAAATTGAACAAAAGTAATTTTTCATAATTGCTGGGAAATGCAGCCACATCCTTCTACATCAACACCGATGCACTTGCCCCGGTGCAATCATGAAAATGCATTTTCGACGTGCAACTTGCATCCTACATGCAATAAACCTCCGCCGCTCGGTGCTCAGTCTAACTTCGCTGTTGTCAGAATCATTTGTTACTTTCGGTTGATCCTAGTGGAAGCTGAAAGGAGCGCTCCTCCGTTAGATTTCCTTCCTTCCAGACAATTTCCTCGGAGGCAGCACCGTAGCTGGACCACGATAAAAAGATTAAAAGTCTTGAAAGACGAGATCCTGCTGGAACAGGACAAATTTACTTTTGCTTTTCTTGTTTATAATTTTTCGCTTTGGGGGGAAATAACTTTGAATGAAAAATTCAAAGGACTCCTACCACCGGCGTCTAGCTCCGAACCCGAGGACTCACTGTAATTTACCACCTATCCATCTCGCAATCCCTGCACAGCTCCTGCCCTGGCTGGTATCCTTTTCATTTTATTTTATTTGTCCGTATAGTTTTAACGTTGTTTATGTGCCTTCCTGTTTTGGCTGTGAATTCAACGCTCTCTGCGTCCGCTGTTGGTGGTGGTGGTGCTGATGGTGGTAGTGTTAGTGGGCGGAAGGCATCAGACCTATGAAACTAGCGCGGCGATTGAAGCAAAAAGAAGTCCTTCCAGATTGCACCGCGCGCTATATGCCATGGGGTTTTCTGCGAGACACGGCGGTAGGTAAAAGTGAGTCCTTTTGAGTTCTGGCCGTGCTTCCGGGTTTTCTCTTTCAGCTCCAGCATATATTTTTTTTTATTTTTTATATTTCGAGTCCTTTATGAAGTTTTTATTGCAAAGTTGGTAAAACCCTCTTTAACGAATCCCAGAATCCACTTGCGGACTTAAATTTTTAATTTTAATCTAGGGATTTTGTTTGTCCAGCGAATGGTTTGAGTGGGGGAAGTGAATAAAATTATTACATTGCACCAGGGATGAAATGAATCTGAATCATTCAAACAATGGATTTGTATTTTCATTTTTGCGGGGGGCGGGGGCATTTTTGGGGACGGAAGTGGAATCAAGTAAAAATTTTATGAATAATTCTTATGCTAATTTTTGAAGATTTTTTGAAGAGGTGCAATTAAAACACCAAAAGTAGTTAAAATAAAATCTTATTTAAAAGTTTACTACCGACCATTTCAGAAGAATAAAGAAGCAATTCGTAAAAGAAAGAAGCAACAAAATAAGGAGATATTAAAGGATATTTTCAAGTTTTTACAATTACGTAATTTTATTTCCTTATGCTTTGAAGGGAACAGCTGTAGTAGCAGAAGGGATAATTATCTTTCTTTATAAGTTCTACGGTGGTAGAATTAAAAGGTTATGAAGGTCGTTGTTTTGTACCATGTAAACGAATTACAATTACATAGAGTCAAGGGCGAAATAAAGGTCAACTTAGATTACCTTAACACTTTGTTGGGCGTTCTGATTTCATTAAGGCAGATATGATCATCCTCCGTAAATGCAACATTGAAACGGGAAAAGGAGGATTTTACCTTACAAGAAAACAAAAATCAAATCCCACCAATTCCTTTATCGTGCAATCTATGGAGAAAATAATACCCATTTATATAAGAGAAAAATTATTATGACTTTTGTGGTCATACATTACAATCATGAAATTAATGTTCACCTACACGGCCTAAGCTTGGTGATCATTTGGCAGTAAATAAGCTTAAGATCCTCTAAAACCTCAAACCTCAGGCGAGAAATGCGGTGTTCCTCAAGGCTCAATTCTATCACCGGTACTTTTCGTAATTTTTTAAATGATCTGATCCCATTCCCCTCTAATCCAATTCACAGTTTTACTGGTGACGGTACTCTGCACTAAACTACGCCTTCGTCAAAATAAGACAAGCACGTGCCAGATCTTGTCTTTTTGATCATGAGCTCATGTTCACCTTTATAAACAGAGACGTGGAGCTTATTCTTGATGGGAGCCGTACCATGGCGAATTCAACCACTCCGTAACTGTTTCATCTGCAATAAAACCTGCACCAACCTTAGTGTTTCTACCTTTTGTGTTTTCATAGACATTAATCCTCTTGCTGCCTGCACGCAGTACTTTTTCTGCAACAAAAGAGTATGGCAATCGGGATACTCCCAAAATTTGCATCGATATTTTTTAAGGATCCTTTGGTCTAGAGCAGTGGTTGGCAATAGCAGCGCTCCAGTTTCAGTTCCAGAACCCTCCTTTTTTTTATGTGGAAGACTAGAGCTCAGGGAAAGCCCCTTGTACTATTTTCTTCATATAGCGCAGGGGTGGCCAACCCAAGTGTTATCGCGGGCCACTTTGAATATGCATTATGATCTCGCGGGCCGGGGTGATATACAGGGTGCACTCAGTTTACAAAACGGCCGGCTGTTGATAGGCTATGGCCAGACAAACAATAAATTGTATTGTAGGGGAAATCTTAAGGTGTAGCCAATAGGGCCCTTTGAAATTTTTTTGATAGAGTTTTACATATCAACCTGTATTTTTTATAACCCTATATCCTATTTCCATGAATAAGGTACCAGTGTACGCAGAATACTATCTATTATTGTGAAAGTGACGGTTCCACCTTGCCAAAGGTTTGTTGTTTTTTAACAAAAATTTCGCTTTCATAATTTTATAATTTTTTCCAAAATTAAAAAAGAAGTTAAAATTGGCTTTATTTGGTTCGTGCAACAACTACGCATAGCGAACAAATGCGCCTGCCACACGGGGAGCGTGCTACAGGCATGAAAATCTAAAAATATTGCCGCTATGGAGGTATGCCAGCCGCTGTTGCACATATTTATTTATTTATAATCGTTCATTCCAAAAGCGAGTGTCGTTCTACCAAGCGGTCCCCCGATTAAGTGCTAACCACATGCAATGCTGCTTGACCAAGGTAATTGCTCGTTTTCTTCGTACTATACAATTTCTTACAGCTCCAATTTTTACTCCCTTTAGTTTAGAAAAGAACTATTCCGTACGTCTTTAGTAAGAAAAGTAGAATTTTTACCCAGGCGTACTGTGCCTGTTTTGGATAACATACAGGCGTTTTAACGCTGTGCGTGCCTGTTTCAGGCTAAGAAAGGGCGAGTCTTAGGGTGTGTTTCAAGTTTCACCATAATCTGTAGTCAGAAATCAGTGATGTAAATTAAACCTAATCATTGATGGACAATTGTTCGGATCTGACAAAAAATTATGGAATATGGGACATATGTGATGTTGACAAGAAGGAGTGATTGCAATAATTGATGGAACTTGAAACACACCCTTATTTTTACTCGGGAAAAGCGCTCATAATTTTTTGTGCCGGACATCTCAACTTACAAAACTTTTCTTTTGTAACATATTTCTTATAAAAATTAATTTTTAAATCTGAGGCCTGAAAATGTTTTTAATTCATTATAGCCGTAGTTCCATTTGCATATTTTCTCGAACTGTTAAAGAGTGCTAGCTACATTTTTTTCTTTTTCGTGTGTTGGAGGAACCCTCTAGAACAAAATATTTTGTTATATCGTTTTGAATCGCGCGGGCCGCAACATTTCCTGTGAAGGGCCGCATGCGGCCCGCGGGCCGCGGGTTGGCCACCCCTGGTATAGAGTGCAATGTCAAACAGCAAGCTCTAGTCGATAGATAGTGAAGAGGAAGAGAGAAGTAGGAAGGAACTGCCACAACCACCTAACCCCAACCATTTCTATCGCGACTCTGGCATCGGGGCAATGAGAAACAACTCGCTGGAGTGTTATGTCTCCTGAAACGAGTTGAATCCCATCAACCAACCGATGACATGCGCTTAGTGGAGCGGGGCAGTGCTAGCGGAAGGCTATGACAGGGGAATGAGGAATGTAAGGAGGGAAGAAGAAATAACGTGGGAAAGGCGAAGGACCATGGGGCTCTGCCGGGATTCGAACCCGGGGCCTCTGGGATAGTAGCCAGGCGCCTTACTCCCTAGACTACCGAGGCCGCCAATCTTATCCTGCTTATGTGTTCAAGTGAGTGAGGTATAAACAAAAGCTTTTAAAGCTTTTTTGGTGCTCTGGAAAAAGCTACTATTTCCCACCACTGGTCTAGAGATTCTTTTATAAATGGCTAAATTCAACTGTGGAGCAGTCTCCTGCAATCAGTATTTTCGAATTCAGACTAAGTGTTTCTACTAGATATTTTAACATGACCAGATTGTTATGACAGACTAGTAGCACAAAGGGTTGTCGCATAAAAAAATCTTTTCTCCAGCATAATATTTTATTGTGTAAGCGAACGATATGAGACTTTAGAGGATGTAAATTAAACAAGTCGGAAATCAAAAACTGAAAGGAACTCAGCAACTAATCACCTCCTTTGTTACATAAAAATCTCTTAAGCACTCATGGCTAAATCCTCTATTGTTTATTCATTAGTTAGTTAAAATCCTTTAAAAAGATTAAAGTGTCTAAATTTTTAAACAAGAAACTTGCAACCTGTATATTCATATCACTAAGCCGGTGCTGCTGCATGACCGAAATGCATACCGACGGCGACCTGATTCGTACGCGGAATTGGAATAAAAATATAACACACACGGCAGGAAGTGCAGAGATCCACATTAAAAATAAAATTTAAATGAAAAATTCATAACAGATTCAACTCTTCACATTTCACCGCGATGTTTTTAATATTTTTTCATAAAAACAAAAATTTTTGTTGCCTATATTTTTTTGTTTTTTTTCATGATTATTTGCTTTTCTCTTTGCATTTTTTAAGTACTACGCGAAAGCCACCGGAATCCTTTTCATATTTTAAGTTAATGCACGAATATTCTATATAGTATATGGTAGTTGGTTGACTCGTCCTGGCTAACAACATCACAGAACGATATGGAAGACTGTGTGCCGAAACAACAATAGCAACAACAACAAAAACAACAACAAAATATATTTATATGAAAAAGGAAGAACGGCGAAAAAAAAACTGCAGGATAACAGGCGAATCGCGAACGAATGAATGAGCGACCGAAGCAAGTAATTCCATGTTCATGTCATGACAGTATATTAATAAAAATTAAATTACATAATTAATCATTTAAAGGATGGGGGGACGTGTGCCCGGATCCGCTTCCCTAGCGTGTTTAATGATGTAATTAATGAGTTATTCCGTGAAACAGGCTTTTTGACGATTCATCATGGTGAAAATGGTCTGCCGGTGATGCTCCACGTTTTGCCAGTTTTTTGTTTTGTTTTTCTGGATGGATACTGGGGGCTTAGATAATTTATAACTTATAGAAGAAATCGCGTATGTTTAGTACTCTTTTTCATGATAATACAAAATGTTTTATGCATTTCGTTGGTAAATTGTTTTCTGAGGGTTAACTTTTTGGGGTGAATGATCAATTTTATACATAGAACAGACTAATTACGAGAACGATAGGAATTTCGTTTAGAATTATATTGGATCATGCTATAAACAATGTTGAGTTCTTTTTGAATATTTTTTGGGATTTTAAAAATTACGAAAAGCACGATTTTTCTAATATGGTAACTTAAAAAAAATTCCACGTTTCAATCAACCCTTAAGGTGCGTGTACACTTACAACAAATATTGCGCAACTATTGCTGAAATAGTTGCATGTGTGTTTACACTACAATAAAAGTTGCGCAAGATAGTTTGCTGCAAACGGTTTTCAAATCTAGTGCAACACAACTTGCCGCAATTTGTTGCAGCACTGTTCACACGTAGATATACAAGTAGGTAATCTTTCGAAATTTCATTTAGTCACTTCATTACGTTTATGATTATGTTGAAAAGTTGCGTCGAGGTTGAGTTTAAATTTCGATCACCGTATATGATGTTGAGTTGAGTTCGTTTTGGGTTGAAATAGAGTTAGACTGACAACAAAACATAACCTCAAATTTTTGTGTGAAACTCTCATTTATAGATACGATAGCCAGGCGCGGATCTAGAATTTTTTTTGGGGGGGGTCACGGAATTAAAAATGGCGAAAAAAAATTTCTACTCCTAAGGGCCTATTTAGACGGTTTGCTCCCAGGAGCATTCCTCACGAACTTTGTGGATGAAGAAGGTAATGGGACAGTGCCGCGGCTGGCATATGTGCAGGATGCCAGCGAGGCGAGCGAAAAATTATTTTGGAATAAAAATCATTTGAATTCATTATTTGCATTTTTACTTCATTGAGAATGGGCTATACAAATGAGTATGGGCCACAGAAATCACCATATGGGCCATTATCCTGTCGCGGGAACGGGTTTGTATGAAGAGAAAAGCGCGAGCGAAGCGAGCGAAATTTGTTTTGTTCTCTCCCCAAATCCCCAATTTTCTGGCCGCGGCACTGTAGTGGGGTTGATGAGAGGTACCACCCCACCTCTCCCTTCATCCACAAAGTTCGTAAGGAACGTTCCTGGGAGCGAAGCGTCTAAACAGGCTTTTTAGGGACAAACACAAAATTAACAAAACGAACAAAATTAACCGAATTTTCTCGTGCACTAAAAACAAACGTACTCCGCTCAAATTAGTCAAAAAATCTCTGTTTTTAGGAAATTTTTCCCACAACTATGAGACCGGTGCCAAGAGAAGTCTCTATTTTGTGGAGAACCTATGCATTTTGGTGAAAATATCAAAGTTGGAGAGCATAAAATTACCTACAAATTTTACTTTTACAATTTTTCCCAACTCCGCATATTTTCGCCGATGGAGGCCGTTTTGCGCCATTTGTAGATTTTAAGCCAAAAGTAAGCATTTGTATGAAAAATTAAATGATATCAAAGTAGTAGTTGTAGTTTTTCAACGGCCTTTCTTTGGACGCTTTGATTATCAACAGAGTCTGAAAAAAGGCGCAAAACGAGCTCTACCGGCGAAACAATTCCGAATTCGAAAAAACAGCGAAGGCAAAATTTGCAGGAAATTTGCAGGCGAAAAAACTATAAAATTCACATATTTCTCAAAAACAACCCTTTTTTCGAACTGCGGGTTGTGAAAATCATGCTTAGACAAACCATATCCTTTACTTGGCACCGGTCTCATAGCTGTGGGAAAAATTTCTTTAATTGTCCCTAATTTGAGCGGAGTAGGGCAGAAAACGTGCCCTAATGTGTTTTTGATGAAGACGCGCCCTTTCTTGTGAGTGCAGCTAACTTCAGAGTTTACAAATCAAAATATATAGAAAGAGTATAGATCAATCTGTAGTTGACCTTGAAGGTCATTTTAAATCCGCGCCTGACGATAGCCTCTTTTTGTTAATTCTTTTTCTATATTTTTAAATATTTCTGATTTCCAATATCTAGAGTTTCCAACAAAATGCTGGAGGGAATTTTGTTCCTGCATGGTTTCTAGCCAAGTTTTTGTTTCCTGATGCTCCCAAACATTTCTCTTAGCCATTGTCAAAATTGAATTTCCACTGTTATTATTTAGTTAATATAAAAAAATAAACGCAATACAAAAACACCGAACACAAAACTAACACCGAAGGCAGACCACACGTATGATAAACAAACAAAACATATTTCACTTCAACCCAATTACAACTCAACCCGCGTATAAGAGGCGAAATTTCAACTCGACCCAACTAGAAGAGTTGAGTTGAACGGGCCCAGTTTCAACTCGACCCCGTTTATGACTAGGTTGAACCACGCAAGAACTTTCTGCAATCTTACAGGAGTGTGCGCAAGCAGCTTGCAAGTATGTTTACACTTGCAATTTCAATTGCCGAAATTAACTTGCGCAATATTTCTTGCAAGTGTACACGCACCTTTAGGCTAAACTGTAGTAGCAAGAGTAAATTCAGAATTCGAAAACTGAAAATTTAACGGAAATATTCCCGACCCACCAGCTCAAGGCAAATGGGCCACGGGGCAATGCTTAGTAGGAAGCTTGGTTCAAAGGAAGGAATAGATGACAGAATAAGTTAATAAGAGTCTGCATTGAAATAGGAGTTCAAATCAAAGAGAAGAAATCTGCACTTGTCTTGCTTTGTCCTGAAAACCCTGGGAACTCGCCTGTTAGACATATACCTTTTATTACAGATAACCGTGTGTTTTCCTCCCAGCATGCATTTTGCAAGAGAAAATGTTTGACACTGCGCTGCTCAGAGCAGTAACGAGGAGTCCTCTCGCCACTGCTGTGGCTTATGTTTATGGATAAGACAACGGCATGACAAAAGCAATCATCTAGGCGGATGACTTGCTGATCCTAGTTAGATTATGGAGATAGCTCCTGGAAGAGTAAACGAGTTGTCCAACCGTTGTGGGCTATCTGTTAACCCGGGAAAACAGAACTGGTGCTTTTTCCCATTATCGATTTCAGTCCACCTTCAAGTAATGGTCGAGCGCTGAGACTACAGAGATCAGCTTAGTACTTAGGTCTTATTATGTACCCAAAGCTGAACTGGAGGTAAGGGGTAAGGGGTAATCCAGAATTATACCCAGAGAAGTTAGAAATTTGCCCGATGGCCCAAATACCATTACAAAAATACGAAAACAAATGAGTCATCGGGTAAATTTCTAACTTCGTTGGGTCGAATTCTGGATTACCCCTTACCATCTGCCTTCTCTTGTAATGTATTATATAAGGGCTTATCGATGAGCAGTTCTGTACGTACTCAAAGGTAAGTACTTATGTAACTACTCTAAGGAGGCCTTACCTCCTATGACATCGTGTGTAAAAATAAGTACTTCTGTAAGAGGAATGGTAAGGCCTACCCCTTACTAGCAAGGGCTTATTTCAGTACTTATGTAAGTTTACAAGTCCTACTGGGCAATCTTCAAAGCCTGCCTAGCAATACAGACGAATCCAAGGTTAAGGCCAGAGTATTGCTATTTTCGGACAGAGCAGTCGTTATTAAGCCATTAATGCTAGTCTTAATAAATCCAAAGATGGTCGAAATTCATTAAAAGGAGCACTTTCTTTGGCTAGGAGGATCACTCTTCTGTGGCTATCAGGTCACAGGAATTTCGAGGGCAACGAGAAAGCAAATTAATCGGCGAAACTAAGAGCAATGCACAGAAGCCGTTGTGTAACGAAAACCGATATCACCATGTACTTCGCTTCAATAGCAACCTCCAGGTAAAGAAATTTAACATTATTCGGTAAGGCGCGTAAACATCCATGGCATTTTTTGCCGAAAAACTTACATCTGTTACACTAATTTACAACAGAAAATGGAGAAATCAAACTGAAAAATGACATAACTATACGTAATGATCATGTTACTCTGTTCTGGTTCTATTGAATGAAATAGTTCATTATGAACTAATCATCTGAACTAGTTCATTTTTGTGAACTGAACTAAATGAACTGGTTCACTGAAATGAACTAAAAGTCCCGTGGAATTATGAATTTTACCGCTTGGAACAATTGTGCAGTGTTACGTGATGACGATTTTGGTAATGTCCTTCGGCGTCATCATAAAAAGTCGCGTGCTCTCAGCTTGCCGCAGTCAGGCAAACTCTTTCTAGTCTTAGAGCCATACATTAACGAAGTTAAGCGTTAATTGCAATTTTATCAGAAATATAAACTATGCCTATCTTAGACAAAATCTAGGATTTAGACCAGTGTTGGTAAAAAATTAATCCGATTAGTGATTAAAAATTAACGATTAAAACGTTAATCGCGATTAACGGTTAAAGATTAATATTTTCAATCGTTAATCGCCGATTGACGATTTATTTAATCTAATCGCCAATCGCTAATCAAGATTACGATTGATTGTTTCTCGTTCCTATCAAAAATACTACAAAATTTCGGAATTTTTATCTTGTTAAAGGGAAGTGTTACTGTCCATATCCTTTAATTACTGTTTCCTTTTGGGTCATTCCATGGTGACGGGTGGGACATTTTAACACATTTTTTGATATACATTCAGTTATTTTAAAGTGCAAACAAAGCACATAATACATACTGTATTTATGATAGCATTCTTAGATATATTTTTTAAGATATGATAAAAGAAAACAATATAAAAATATATTCTAACATTGTTAAATTCGTAGAATTACATACAGTGAGTCACTTGGTTATTCGTACACATGCAGATTCAAACTTTAGGTTGGCTATTTTTTAAGATTGAATTAATAGAAGTACAAGTTTTGTTAACAAATATTTTATTTCATAATCATAACGTATAAAAATAACAAAAAAGGAGGCATTCTCCAAAAAATTTTAATAAAATAAAAAAAAAAAATTTCTTAGTAAATTCAGGTCACTTAGGTATTCGTACAGCGCTGAATGCATAGCGAACAAAAAGCGTAAGTAATAAAATAGTTCTTGGTATGAAGCCCTTTGTTCTTTATAACACTTTTGGAGTTAGCCACTGCAGTTTTCTGCGTTTAATGAAAGAGTTCATTTGTCGATTGAGCATTTTAAAGTAATCATGGGCCGTAAATCAAAAAACACTTCGGTAGACCTTCGGGAATTGGCATTATCGCATCATAAGGCTGGCAAATCTTTACGAGAAATTGCGAAAATACTTAATAAAAGTCATTTGACAATACAATACATAATTAAACGTTTTGAAAATGAAAATCGTGTTATAGATAAGCCAAAAAAAGGACCCTCGTTCTTGTTGAATGAGCACGACAGTGGTTGGGTAGTTCGGCTAATTCGCGCTGACCCTAAATTAAGTGCGCCTAAGTTAGCTGCTGTGTTCGAGGAACATTCAGGAAGGCGAGTATGTGCGGAGACTATACGGCGAGTACTGCGGAGAGCTGGTTATAACGGACGAGTAGCCAGAAAGAAACCCTACCTATCACAGAAGAATATAAAGCGTCGTCTAATGTTCGCGAAAGACCACATAACTAAGGATACAGAGTTTTGGGACAACGTTATTTTTGCAGACGAGTCCAAATTCAATATATTTGGCTCAGACGGACGGACGATAGTTTGGCGAAAGCCAAATCAGGAACTCCAGAAGCAAAACCTTCGTGCCACCGTAAAACATGGCGGTGGGTCTGTTTTAGTTTGGGGTTGTATGTCGGCACATGGAGTAGGGAATCTTCATATTATAAATGGCATAATGGACAAGGTAGTCTACCTCAACATTTTGAAAAACAACTTAAAACAAAGTGGGGTAAAAATGGGATTAAATGGCAGTTTTAAGTTTTACCAAGACAATGACCCAAAGCATAAATCGTACCTTGTCCGAGAATGGCTACTTTATAAATGTGCTAAGGTAATAGAAACTCCAGCACAATCTCCCGATATCAATCCCATAGAGAATCTGTGGCACGAACTTGATATACGCATCCGCAAACATAATATTACCAATAAGGAAGTGCTAATAAATAAATTACAGGAGGAATGGTTGAAAATATCACCTGATTACACAAAAAAATTAGTTGATTCCATCCCTAAGCCAAGGCGCGCACTGAAGTGGTGTGGCGGTGAAGTGGCTTTGGCATTGTGATGAAGTTGCAAGAGGTGTGCCTAAGGAATGGCGGCGGAATGGCATCGAAGTGGTTTAATGCGCACCGAAGTGGCAGGCACCACCTCGCGACATCGATTTACCACAAGATATTTTCAATCAAAATATGGTCGTCGGACGATGAAGATGCCGTTGCATGTGTGCAAATTATTAACCTTAACAATAAAAAAACAATAAAGAAAAAAGTGCATTGGGTCCATCCACTGTGGCACAATAATGCAAAATACCGCATTTATAATGTTTATAAAGGTGATTTACTCCTGGAAGAAAATACGTTTAAACTTGTTTATAGAATGAACAAGGCCACATTTTGTAAATTACTAGAAAAATTGCGACATGTACCCTCGTACGTGTTTCCCAAAAAAAAAATTCAAGTTGGCCGTGAAATGGCGTGCCACTTCAAAATTAAACTTGTCGGAGACTAGTGGCAACCAAATTATGCCAGTGCACTTGCAAAACACCACACCACCGCCACTCCATCTCGATGCGCGCTGCCTCCTTTAATTCCGTGTGATTAAAATATTTCACTAGCCACACCACCGCCACGCCAATTTCTCATCACCTCAGTGCGCGCCTTGCCTAAGAGACTCCAAAGTGTAATAATGAACAAAGGACTACATACTAATTATTAGTTGTTACTTACGCTTTTTGTTTCGCTGTGCATTAAGTACTGTACGAATACCTAAGTGACCTGAATTTTCTAAGAAATTTTTATTTTTTTTTATTTTATTAAAAAATTTTGGGAGAATGCCTACTTTTTTGTTATTTTTATACGTTATGATTATGAAATAAAATATTTGTTAACAAAACTTGTACTTTTATTAATTCAATCTTAAAAAATAGCCAACCTAAAGTTTGAATCTACATGTGTACGAATAACCAAGTGACTCACTGTATGTGACGGGTGGGACAGGCTAAACCCTTCTTTCTTTAGATACTTGCACTTGACGTTGAAATTCAGATCAAATAATTCATATGAAGCCCTAATTTTATTGTAGTAGGCTATTTGAGTTATGTCGCTAATTGTTTTCTAAAAAGAGGTAAGTGAAAAAACAATACGAACTTTTTTTATGCAGCTTAAAATGTTGTGACGGGTGGGACGAGTAAAAAACTATACACACAAAACACATTAATTTAGGCATATTTTATTAACTATTTAGTTATTTTTTGGGCTTGGTGTAGGGAATTCATGTTCTATATCTCTTTCGCTTTATAGCTCAGCTGCTGGTTTTAAATCAACGGCAGTTTCGCTAAAAGTATATAAGTGAATATTTGAGCTTGCATTCTTCACCTAAACGCACTTTTTTTGAATTTAATGGAAAAATCAATATTCAACTGGGGAAATATAAAAAGTAATAATTTTATTTTTTACTACAAGCATATTTCCGAATACTATGGAGCTTTAACAATACTTAAATCCTAAAATTTATGTAATTTCCGTCACTTTTTTTTCATTAGCTTGGTGTTATTTTCCATGGAATGACCCTTTTGTAATGAACACTTCATACATATTGCATCAAGAATATTGTCAGAACATTTCTCAGAAACTAGTTTGAAGAAGGTGCCATGGAGACTATACAAGGAGCACAATCTCTTACGGGGAAAATGACATAAAATGGAAGGGCAGAAGAAACTAAATTACTAGTTCAATTTTGGCCACAGATGTCACCTTTGCCCGATGTGCCCCACATGAAGTTTGCTGAATTTGGCCCATTTCGACGATTCGTTCAAAGTTAAGTTAGTCGAAATGGGGCAATGAAAAAAAAATTCATTGGAAATTAATAAAAGTTTATTGGAAAATATAAAAATTGTTTAAATATGAATAATCGCTTTGGTATAAATCGAATTTAGAAGATGGTTTTTCAAATTAGGCGTAAACATAAAATATCTTAGTAATTAAAGAACTTGGCCATGAACCGGATGAATACAATTGGCCATGTTTTTTGGAGTATGTACATTTAACTGCAGCGCCCTCATTAATTAAACCAAAATTGACAGCACGGAGTTTAAGCTTCTTGTATAGTCTCAATGGAAGGTGCCGTCAAATAAAACAGAAGATGACGAACAAGATTCATTTGGCAGATTTGAGTTTTTCTTTAAAGCAAATACTTTAATATTTATATGAACTAAATTGTGTTTATTTCTATCCATTCGAGTATTCCGAAAACTCCTAACAATGTCCTCACGTGGTAAGGAGTATGATATAGAGATAACAACTACATGACAAAGGTATGTGGGTAAGGACACTCGATATGTGGTTTATCCATTTTATGCATGCACAAGATTATTATATTAAGTTATGCAAAAACCCCCCACACACCACAAAACCAATCTCTCCAAAATCATGAATCATACATATACATGCACAATTACGAATAATGTAACTGAAGATCCATTTACCCACACAAATCGATACTATGCGAATGAGGGCCAAAGACTCCCGGCTAACTGCACCCCCCGCCCCCATCCCCCGGCACCCTCCTCCACCCACCTGTCCATGCTTTATTCCAGGTCCGTTACAAAGCTTTTAACAATTCAGAAGCTCCTAATTGCATTTCAAATGTCTGCCTTCTTCAACCTTGTACAAGATTTCTCAAGGGCGCTTTCCTTATCCAGCTCTAATATTTTTCATCCTTTTTAAGAAGGGCCCTTTTATTCTGGGATTCTTGCCTTCGATGGTGGTCCTGGATTCTTTGGTCCTTTAACGTTTTCATCTGCTCCTTGAGTGTTTCGCAACGGCCCCACAGAATCCTACCCACCCACCATCTGCAAACCCGCCATTCTCCACCCCGTCTCCACCCCCTCCCCTCGTCCAATGCCATCGGCTGATTATGGGGATGAGTTGAGAATTTTTCGCGTGCAATTGAGTTCTATGTCTTCTGCTTGTACTTAACGATTGAATAAATGAGGAGGGACAGAATTGCTTTGGGGCTGATGGGGGTTCCATTTGGGGATGGGGGCATGAACCGTGTTCATTTATTCACCATGAACCTCAGTTTGCCAGCGATTGTTGCCGTATATAATACGATATCTGGATAGGAGCTATAATTAGATATAAACGCCAGCGATGGGTTTTCCCTGGGCTTAATTCTCTTCAGATTTACTGCATGGATTTCTCATTAATTTTTAACTGTTTCTACTAGTTTACCATGTAAAGCGCGGTTAAGGACTAGTCGTCATTCCCGTGTCATTGGAATGGGTGAAAGTTTTGGTCAAGGTTGTCTTAAATCAATACCGTGTGCATATAAGCCTATCTTAAAGGTGTGCAGGTGGAAATCGATCACCCCGTTCTTGTTCAAAACACCAAATCGTTAAGACAGGACCAAGCTTGTGCATATTGCCCTGAACGAAAATCAATTTTCAATTAAGTGGCAAACTTCAAATGCGGATTTGCTCCCCTTCGGTATAAATTATAATTTTCAATCCGTTTGACTTATCCCATGAATAAATTATCGACAGGACTGCTAAAACACGAAAATCCTGTTAGCCTGCGCCCCGATCTATATTTGATGTCGATTGGAACAGCCCAAATACCCTTTATACAAAAAAAGACCAAGATTGACTGTGTTGTAGGCGACAAGTGAGTCAACAAACCTGTCAATTCTCCGCTTCTGATGTTCGAAGGTGTCAACCTGTTTTCGTATAATTCGACAGGAAAGCAACATCAAAGCGCGCTGCTGGCCGAAGTTTTTCACCGTGTCGTCGTCGTCGCGCCGTGAGGGAAATGGATCTTTTCACGCACTTCTCTGATGGCTCTCTAAGCCCTCGGCCATTCGCGGAAATACACCAAAAACGGTACCAACGCCCTCAGTTCAACACCGGGGGGTGGTGGGAATGGAGCGTGTGAAATTCAAAACCCATCAACAATAGGCAAATAGCTTTCGGCGAGGTAATCAAACGAAGTATATACAGTGCTGCTCCTGGGGGTGGATAGCTCTACCCGAAAAGAAGGACCATCAGAACAGAAGAAAAAAAACGGTGGAAAACTCATCAAGGCGATGGCGATGAGGAGCCGCCGTGGATACAATTTAAGTGGTAAGTAGAATTTTGAATTTTAAGTAGATGTTTTATAATTTAATGACTGAAATCTTCGGTTTATTGGTGGGATCCGGCGAGGCGTGTTTTTCTGCTTTATTGGGGATATTGCAGTAAGCTGCCGAATCAGGGCCTAAGTCCTCTTCGATGGTTTGAAGAGTGTCTTTTTATATTAAGGATTAAGAGATTTCCTGGGGAGGATTTATTGCGTAAAAATAACAGGGATTAAGTCGTGTATTTTTCTTTTTTAACTAGTTTAACTCGATCAAAAACGAAGCTGGTTGAAATGTCTTATGATCTTAAAATTCAAGGGCATTCAAGGTCATCCAATGTCATTTAATGTCACACAACGAAGCAACTTTAACCACTCTTCTTTGTAAACAAGAATCTTTGAGCATACTTAGTTATATGGGGAAGGTTAAGAGTTTTGAGGATGGTATTTTGAAGAAAAGGTTAAGAGTTTTAATTTGTACAAAACTATCCTTCTTTATGTGAACGTCTGCTGTTCAGAGGCAAGTCCCTTGGTATTGACGAGGGTTCTATAGAGAGCAAAGAATTGCTTCAAAGAAACAAGAAAAGAAGTAGTTTAATCTAAGTGGAGAAGATGATAGACAATGTCGCTGCGTGGAATCGAACCGTGAACCTCTAGAACGGTAGTCGAACGTTTTCACCACTAGGCTACTAGGCTTATTAATCCACATTTTTGATTTGCTTCAAATTTTTTTTACGCAGTCCCTATACAAAATAAGCGACACGTATTTTTTTTTTTCGGTCAATATTTTCCAAAAATAGGGGTGGAGGGGGGGGTAAAGTTTACGTCACTCGCCGATTATGCCATTTTTCAAATCGCTATTACTCCGGTTCTATTTATCGTATAGAATTAAATGAGATAACATTTTAAAGGTAATGAAGAGATCTTTATTTATATATTAATAGTTGTAAAAAAATGGAGGTAAGACAGTACCAATTAAGCTGAAATTTTTATAGGATTTTTTGATAGAGAACCATTTTAGCGGTTAGCACCACCAAAAATGTAAAATAAAAACCGCCCATATAAATAAGGGCCACTCTAGTGTGCATGTTGTGATTTAGAGAAAAACTTGTTCAGCACACAGTTTATTCTACTTGAGAATATTTTTTTAATATTTTTGATAGGCATGAGATAAAGGATATGGGCCGAAAGTTATTGACGCACAAAGAAGTAGCAACTTCTTTGGGAATAGGTAGAAGAATGGCGCAAGGGAAAGATTTTTTTCTACGCCTCTGTTAGAATACAGGCATTCTGATATTACTTTTAGTTACGGAATTAGCAGCATTCCACACCCGTGTGGAATATTCATTCCATCACTTGTTATGGAATGACTACTAGTGGCGACATCTGTTCCTCGTAATCCAAGAATATGATTTATTAATTAAAGAAAGAAAAGATTTATTAATCAAAGAAAGAAAAGGATTGGATTTAGTTTTGGCCTATTTACCTTGTTTTCGGCAGTTTAAAAAATGCGTTAATTTTTTTTATTTCAAAAACGAAGTGAAGAAATGTTTGAAACTAATAAAATTGTTTTTTTACTACACATTAATTTAATATAACTATCTAAAAGGCTTTGCAGCTCATTAAATTGTTTCCTATACAACCGTATAACAGTCCTTTGACAGTTGTAAAAAGTTTCGAGCTTTCGACGAAACTTTGCGCTTGAGTTTTGTACAGGGCCACTTTGTTCTTCCACTTTGATGTTGGGATGTAAACTCCCCTTTATTGTTAAAAGCGATAAAAATTTGTTGGGTGCTGCTGCATTTCTAAGGTTGCTTACAAGGTGAGTAGTGAAGAATGTGGATTTGATAAGATCAACCAATATTGCCTATCGCAATATACATACTTGAGGGAATGGAATACATGACCTACATTCTAAGTTGAAGTAATTTAATGTCAACTCCAATTGCAAAAAGTCGTTTCCACTTAGTACTTGTCCCTAGAAGTCTAGGCTGCACATCAGAGACTGTGTAATTGCGTCCAGGCTAATTCAGCCCGAGTTTGTGCTCAGGGAGCTTGGGGATTACCAGAATTAAATGAAGGTGTTTTATACCCAAGATGCTCTTATTAGACCGTGGTTTAATCCCTCCGACCGAAAGGCTTCTTGTTTTTTTTTGCCTTGAAGGCAATGGAGAAACGTAACGACTGGCCTGTCCGAGGTATACTTATATTACGCACCATGGTTCAATACAAAGCCAGGATGTCCACTGAAACGCAGTTCTATAAAATATACTCCTCAAATTGGAATAGAAACTACTGGCGGCCATTCACAAAATCTAGATAGGGCTTCCAGAATACGAGGTCAAAACAACATTTTCAAGCAAGTGACTGAAGAGACTGTGAGAACTCGTAAACTAATGTACATTAATCTTGAGGTGTCTCTGGAGGCCACTGTAGCAAAAAGGTGTTCGCAGGAAGGAGCTATATATGCCCCCATTTTGATATCTTGTTATAGAACAACTTTTAAAACTACACGATTTCAAGGATCTTTCAGTCCAAGGTTACTCAGGTAACGTTGGCCCCGTGGTAACTAATGAAATAGGATCAAGGCGTGAAGGCGTATGCAGCACGCACTTGATTTGGTCTCAATATAGGAAATTGGTCTCAAAGTAGAAAAGAATTTAGAGTCACAGAAGGAATTTACAAGTAAAATAATTCTGGTGCGATTGACAGAACAAGTCCGGCCAAGTGAGACCATACACGAGCGATCCATCCATCCAAATTGCACCGGGCCATAATTAAACGTCGTTGTCTTTTGGGAAACTCGTGGCGTAGAGCTATAGGATTTATGTACAATCACTCACGTGAAAGGCTGAAAACGGTTAATTTTAATCTTGGACTGGCGCCAAAATGTGGCGCGCGTGTTTGGGGGCCGTTACATTCCTAACAACAAGCCTGAAGAAGTGAGAGGAGTGAGAGTAAAAACAAAATTCTTTTGTTTAGTCTGATGAGCAGAATAGGAAGATTTCTGTGGGACTTCTGCAGAGCTCGTGGGTTCTCATGGGGTATATAGACAAATATTACATAATGCGGGCCTTAGGGCCTGTGTGAATTCTATGACTAAAATTTAGTGTCGATAATACAGTATTTAGTCTTTTGGCGAGTAGACTAAATTTTTCGACAGTTGACTAAATTGTTGTTATGGTTACAATTTAAATATTTGAATAACTGACAGAATTTAGTCATCAAAAGAATTCACACAGCAATTCCCTACATTATCCACAAAAACTGCAAAATTTAGTTTAGTCATCAATTTAGTTACTATTCGCACAGGCCCTTAGTGCGATTGCATAAAACCAGACGTAAATGCGACCTAACTAAGACTCAAAGAACAGTTTGACTCCACCGACCACAGTTTTGGAGACTCGGCTCTATTTAGTATCGCTTATATTGAAGCAGAGAAGTCGGCTATAATCGCAATGTTGCGGCGATTCCTTTACTGGCCCATAATCTTAAGCGGGGACATTCTAAAATAATCAGTATTACAGAAAAAATTTTGAAAATGCTATTCGATTGCATGGCCGTAAAGATCTTAAGATTTAAGCCTCCTTGAGTAGATATAAATAAGAGGAGATTTCTTGAGTTTTCCCTAATTTGCTGGAAGGTGTATTCATATGGTATAGAAGTATAGTATAGAAGGTGTACTCATAAGAAAGAAGCAGGATTGGTGCCGGAATCGGGAGTCAAATTCTCAGCCTCAGAAGGTTTAGCAGAACTAGACTTTCAAGCAGAGCCCTGCAAACAATTTCTCGGAGGCTCGCTTTCTCGGACCATTCTCGATTCGAAAAATGCTTGCGAAGGTTACGAGAAAAAGATTCAAAACGCAAAATGAAAGCTTTCCCGGTTGATTTGTTTCTCCCAAAGCCTCCATGCTGTAGAAAAATATTGAGAGCCGATTTCCACTGAATGGGACTTCAAATCTCCAAATTACACTAACAACATAACGTCATTTCACCTATTGAGAGGAAATTTTGAGAGCTTTTGGTTTCTCTTCAACGATTTGTTTGGAAAGTTTGAGCTTTTGACTTGTTTTGCTCGGCGGAGTGATTTCCGGCGCAGAAGCGATTTGCTATCGATACGAGCATGCGATTCGTTATCAGCACGAGAAAGCGATTCGATCTCTTGCTCCGCTTTTATTGCCTTCGAATTCGTTTACGAGTCGTTAACGAGTTTGAGATCGAAGCAAGCTTTCGCTTTTGGCAAATCGTTCTCGAATCGTTTCCGAATCGAAATGTTTGCATGGAGGGTGCATATTGGGATGCATCTCTAAAAATGTATGAAAGGCCAACACTAAAAAACGTTTTTTTAGCCTCTTTTATAGCCAAGCTGCAATCAGAGCGATAACGTCCGGTAGGAACAAATATTAGCTATTCAGGGAGTCCCGACTTGGGGAGCTGAGTAGTCTTTTTCTGTTTACTCTTGTTTGGGTCCCGGGCTATCGACTTTTGAAGGCAATGAGACGGCGGATGTCCTTCTGCGCTGGCATTTTCATCAGGCTTCAATCGGCTATTTTAGCTTCAACGCTTTTGGTGAAAAGGACAATTGCCGTTTGGATCCGGAAAATACACGGAAGTCCAGTTTTAAGCTTTTATGCACATTCCGAATTCTCGAAATTTATAAATTTTATTTTCTATTTACTTTTGTTACACTCGATTATTGAAACACTAAATCTAAACTGAAAGAAAGAGCAGAGAAACGAAGAGCGTCTGTAATGCGGTTTTCGGAACTTCTATGAAGATGGAAGATTACATGTTACTTACGAAAGACTGATAATTGCCACGCAAAAGTTTGAAGCCAAAGGACCATGCTGTTTGTGTGTAGAAATCGAAATGAGGATCTTTGGGATTCGCCTTAATTCTTGGCCTCCAAGACTGCATAAATTGGAAAATTGTTTTTACAGCAGGGTGTAGTCGAGTTATTTTAAAATCTCTTCGGAATATAATTTGTTCTGTTGTTCCTGTCTTATCTATTACTTTCCATCACACAATTATTAGCGTTGAGGATTTCTGTTGGTGTGCAGTTTATTAATGCAGAATGTGGGAAAAGGGTTGTCGATACGTATTGCCACTGTTAAAAATAATTTCCACGTAATTTCGGTTGTTGAAATGATGTTAAGCCCGTCCCAATTAATCGTAGAGCGAGTACTTTATGCAGGAGCACTTCTTACGAGGCTAAACCTTTCCATTATATAAAACCGAACACAACTCTATATTACTGCCTTTAGTCTTAGCATTTTTAGAGAAAAGTTCCCATGGTTGAACCATTTGGAATGTTAAGTAAATGCTGGTAATTCCAACCAAACAATCGCATCCGCAATATACAAAACAAAAGGTAAAAACGTTTGAGTAATTTCAATCCTTATTATTTCCAGTCATCCTTAAAATACTAAAAATGTTTATTTTCTAGCAAAACATTTCACATCAGTATTCATACCACACCTTAATCCATGTACATTTTACTACCCGCTTTTAGGATGTGTATTAACCAGAAATTAGTGCGAAATCCCCAAGAGATAGATCCCCACAAACCTGAGTTAATATATCCAAGGCATTACAAGGAATTGTTTCATAAAACAAGTCACTTCCCGGCGAAAGTGATGTGAAAATTCAACTTTTCATCCAACATTCAAACGAACGCATTTCGGGGCAACACAGCACACAATGGCAACGGGAGCGCCATACTGAAGCAACATAACAAGTTAATCCTTTTCTTAATTACAATACATCAAAATCAGACAACATAACATGAAAATCCTGTGAGACAGCTCAAGATAACTCCGGGCTGCGGGGGTGGGGGTGCAGGAGGAGAGCGCGCGGGGTTGTTTAACGAGACGAGATTTAAAGCAAAAGGCAAAACGGATGCGAAACGGAACGGGGCCGCTCTAAGTGCTTGCGGCAGATGATGGACTTTCGCCGGGTCCCTATGGGGGTGGGGGTAGTAAAACTTCGGGGGCTGCCATAGAGTGTGGATCGTATTTTGTAAATTCGTAATAACTCCAAATGAACGACAATGTTCCTCTCGAGTAGAAAAACGTGCACTGGGGTGTGCACCCCAAACGCCCTGCAGCTCCACCATTCGGAGGAAACTGGAAACATTTGGACGATAGCGTATTTCCCGAAGCAGAAAGGAAAGACGCAGCACCTTAAACGGATTCCGCTCCCCCCCCCCCGCCTTACAACAAGGACGAACGAGCAGGGTGAGTTATGACTTTTGCCCCAACGAGTACGACCCCCCTTCCACGTCACTCTGCAAAGCGTTTAACTTTAATTCCCGGTTTATGTACCTTCCAGTTACCCCGACCTCTCCATGAACCCATTACAGGCGCGCAACCATTTTCTTTTCGCCATTTAAAACCGTCAAGCATTCACCATCTTGGGGGGCAACCGAACCGGAGCACCCGAAATAATTATGAGCGGTTATGTGTGCTCCAGCGGAAGCGCCTGGATGCAGGCACAAAAGTGCGTTTCATTCGCTTTCGGAATGGATGGGACATCCACTGCCCGTATGACGGGGCACAGAGGTAGTGGAGAAGGGGGGCAACCATAGCATAATATGGCGGATTTAAGGGCTGGGATAATTTCGTTCTCTTGTTGCTTCTAATGACTGTTATGACTACGCAAGAAAATGAATAAAAACCGGGATGTTTCGGGGGTGCTTTCGGTTTTGATTGCATGCTTAATGGCCATGAGTGAAAGAGAGAACGAGAGAAGAACAACACACTTGTTCGAGGGGGGGGGGGGTTTAAGCCATGGGAAGTACTAATTACTTGGCTGTGCTGAGCGCAAAGTTAACAGAACGAGCATGTGGTAAAAATATGAAACTTTTCCAAGGTTAATAATTTACCTTAAAGGATTTTTGCGGTTTGTATTAACTACGAAACTTCATTCGTTAAATGTTCGGGTTTTTATGAGAGAGTACACATGAATGTTTCTTTTGCCACATTCACAATTTTTATAAGTTTAATTTTGACAATTAAATGCAAGAAAACATTTTTGTATCTAATATATGAAAGACGTAGCGTCTCGGTGTGCCAGTTATTTTTTCTGCATACTTTTAGGGAAATTTAAAAAATCGAATTTATATTTAATTTTGCATACTTTTAGGGTTTATTGTTATTATTTTTATGTACTTTAAAAACATGGGCAATTATTAGTTGAGGGAAAGTTTAAATATTAGATTGCCCCACCCATTCGTAGGATGTGCCTTTTAATAACTTATTTTTAAGTTTAGAAATTGAGTTTTTATTGAGAAATTTCAGACTTAGTTTTAGAACAATGTTGTCAAAATGGTGTCGTATGGAAACAAAGCATGATGATTTTTTATAAAGAAAATTTGGCTCGTATTGAAAAATATTCAACGAATAACAGTAGTCCTCGCAGGCGCGGATTCAAGGGGGGGTCACGGGGGTCATGACCCCCCCAAAAGCAGCACCGCGGCCAGACATTTGAGAGGCCTGGTGCAATTGAGAATCCAAACAAAATTTTCGCTCGCTTCGCTCGCGGCTTACCCTACGCAAACCCCCGTCCTCGTTATAGAATTATGGCCCATATGCTGATTTGTGTGGCTCATACTAATTTATGTGGCCCATTCGATGAAGTAAAAATGCAAATAATGAATTCAAATGATTTTTATTGCCAAAGCAATTTTGCACTCTCGAGGCCCCAAACACGCGGGGCCCTATGAAGTTGCACATACTTAGGTACTCAAGAAAAAATACACTTGAATTGATACTCTCTACTTAGAAGAAATAAACCCAAAAAAATCAAAAAAAAACCTGTGAGGTCAAACAGTTGTCGCGCAGTGTATGCCAGTAACGGCACTGTCCAAAAGCGCTCGCTGCTTAAAAAACAAAATTGACCCAGCTCAAAAAACAAAAACAAAAAATAACCAAACGCCCAAAACCGACCCAACTTTTTTGCAAATTAAAAAGACAACTTTAAAAAATGACCTTCAAGGTCAACAACAGATTGATCTATACTCTTTCTATATGTTTTAATTTGCAAACTCTGAAGTTAGCTGCACTCACAATAAAGGGCACGCCTTCCTCAAAAACACATTAGGGCACGTTTTTGTAGGGCCCGTTTGTTTTTAATCCACCAGAAAATTCGGTTAGTTTTGTTCGTTTTGTTAAATTTGTTTTTGTTTTTTTAGGAGTAGAAATTTTTTTCCGCCACTTTTAATTCCGTGACCCCCCCCGAAAACAAAATTCTAGATCCGCGCCTGAGTCCTCGCTGAATTATTCGGCACTCAGTTGAAAAATTCGCGGAGCGCATGTCTTGTGCAAAAGTTTAATCCATTTTTACTATAGTTCCATTTATGTATGATATTGAACGTGGCTAATTTTCAGCCAAGTTTACCAGTAAGCCTAGTTTAGAAGAGAAAATAGAAAATAAAATAGGAAAAGCAGAATTTGGGAGTAGCACGAGGAAGATATCGATGAATTCTGAATTTGAGCTATTTCTAGGGGAATAAGTTCGAAAGTACGGGACCGTGTAAGGATGCTCTACAACGGGTGAAAGAGTTGGTTAACGAACAAAATTTTTGGAGTGACGTGCTGAAGTGCTGTAGGTGGCGATCTAGTTTAGTGGTGTTTCGTGTTTGCCTGACTTTAATGGGACGGAACCGAGTTTCGACTAAAAGAGTAGCTCTAAAAGCAAACTTATCAGAGCAAAAAAGGCGATTAGAAAAACATAAAAAGAGTGGAAGGCATCCAAAATATCGAAGATATTTTATAGGTGGACAAATTTTCCAAAGCACAAAGAAAGATACCTCAGAAGATCTGGGGCCTATAAAGAAGACTGAGGGCTCTTTCATATTAAAAAGGTAAGGAACTTTGATATATACAAATTTTGGAATACAATTTTTTATACAATGGAGGTCACGGTTTCTGCTGGGCAGATAATAATTGGGATGGTATGGGATGCCAAACTATATTGAAACTTGGATAACCGAGAGGAACAGATTCCTGTGGACCAGTCGCCGAGCCTGGGGATCCACATGGGCTGTTTCTTTATTTGAAGACTAGAGATCAAAGGTAAGTTCCTTCGTACTCTCTGCTATTTTCTGCAGAGAGAATTAAGTAGAATCCAAAATACTCTCTTGATGGAAGGATGCTGCGATGAGGCTGAAAGCGAATGAAGCTGGGCGATGGTTCCAACGTAGACATACTTCAATATTAAATATTACCTGAGAGATTCTAGAAGCGATAATGCCTTAACATTTAAGTTCCTTTCCGTGAACATGTCATAGGCTATGATAGGTTTGCATAAAAACAGGTCGGACCCGTATGGTACTTCTTCAAGGCCGAGGTAGAGGTGGGTGCGTGGTAACTGAGAGTAAAAGCCTTAAGTTTACCCAAGCGTTGTTTAGCCAAGATGATAGTAGGAAATCTAAATTAGCCTGGGACAGTCAACGTGATGCTGGTGAGCTAAATATTCTCATTCAATTAACCCTTGTTTAGCTTCGGGTTATTAGGAAATGAAAAGATGGATGCCCTGGCCACACAGATATATAAGACTGTATTCATAGCTTTAGGAAAGGGTATCCGACACAAGTTTGGTGAAAGAATGGGGCTTGAGCAAATATACAGAAGAATTGAGGTCCACGATTGGTTTGATTAATCTTAAGTGGTCTCTGCCAGTGTCCTCTCGCCCGAGACCATAGAACTGTTGAGGCGGGGAATGGTGAATTAGTCACTGGTTGGCTTGACCACCGGGAATTAAATTGCAACCGATGGAGAATTGAAAGGTCGGAGGACTCGACTTATATGCCATACGCCGAGGAATATGAGTCTGCCCTTTATATTTTCTGTCACTGTCACCCGATTTATTTTCAACAGACAAGTCTAAGCTGCAAATTTCTACGTGAACTGCTGAATCTGTTCAAGCAATCTGGATTACATATTTATGGTAAAGGGGGTATTAAACAGTCCAAAACGTTCAAGTAAAAAGAGATAAAAAGATTCTGGATCGAGAGTTTTCTTTCCGGCCGGACAATCAAGGTAGTGTTGGATGTCAAATCTAAGCCTTACACCATCTCTGCCGGGGTCCCTCAGGAGTCAATTTTATCACCTGCTTTGTTTTTAACCTCCAGTACCTACTTTCGGTTCCTTCCAGTTTATTGCACAGCTTTGCCTACGACGGTACTCTGCGTTACTCCTATAACTTCGATAGTGGGTCGACAAATGGCTGACCCATTCCTTAACCTCTTAAGTAGTGATGAGAAAAAACTCTTGCAGTTTGGGTCTTGCAGTTTTGTGTTTGTGCAAGACCTGCAACACCTACAAGACCAAGACTGCAAGACTTTTTGCTCATCACTACATACTCTTTGGAGTCTTAGGCATGATACTAACTAATGACCTGCAAAGGAATGACTACACAAGAATGCTGAATTTTGAATCTATTTAATGGACATTTCTGATCATCCTGGTCCAAAAAGTCCTTTTAGGAATCATTCTGAAAACTATAAAGAATTTATAAGCCCATAAAGAATGCATTAAACTCAACACGATCGTGATATCTCTGGATATGATATGACTTATGAGAGGTATCGTAATTCCTCCCCCAAGCAAATTGCTTCTACATTTGCAATTCAAGAAGGTACAAAACTTTCCTCCTTTTAACTAGCGCTTTAATAATTACAAACAATTCGCCAAGTACTTTTCGTAATTTTTATACCACCTCGCACCACTCCTTTCCCCCGGTCTATAAATGTTCATATATCCTTAAGCAACAAGCAAAAAATATAAAATAAAAATAAAAAAAAAACCTGGTTAGAACGCGTCTCCTAGGTGCCGTAAGGGTTGGTAATTATACATGATTATAGCGTTTAATTAATTAATTATTAAGAAGTAATTAAATTTCCCCCTTTAGCGCTGGCCCCGAAAACTGCTCCTTTTTCACAATTTTCTTTTTTTATAATGTGTCAGTAGCAAGGAAAGTTCCTTAAGAGTTTTTTTCCCATCTGCGCTCGCAGAATGGGGGGAAATTGAGTTTTATCGTGTCCCTCTGCGCCCTTGTAAGAGCTTTTATGACCGTGTTTTTTTTTGTGAAAAGTGCTTTTATGGGCAACAAATTTTCCTCAATTTTCTAGCGAATTGAAGAACTTTTATTGATTTTTTTTCCTTTCTTACTTTTTTACTTTTTCCTGCCCGCACACACTCATATATAGCAAGCTGTCCACGAAGTGCCGTAATTAGAAATTTAATAGCGACAGTTTGCGAATAATCGAAAAACGGGGGAAAAAATCGCGGAAAATCCCCAATAAATCTGGTTGGCTTTTTTCCGGGATTTTGTTTTTGCTGGTTTATCAAAAATTTTCAATCTACAATTCCCCGGAATTTATATCGTGCAAAAGAAAGTAATGCATAATTTACAATAGTCGCTGTAACGATTTGAGCCCGAACTGAAACAAGTGCAGGACTACTATCGTCGGTGCAGGATCGAAACCTGAACATTCAGTTAGTTCCATTATTATTATTTTGCCCTTTTTGTTAAGTTAGGTTTTTTCCCGAGTTTTCCAGGTTCAATTCGCATTTTTTTTACTCCTGTTGCCTGAGAACTAGCAACAATCGTCCACTACGTAGGATAAACAATGGGCCACGGCCGTGGTAGCTATGCGTAGGATCCTTTCTGCAACTGCCTTTTTATCTGGTTTATGATTCATATTCGCTTCCAGGTTTGCAAATTTGTAACAATAACGCATGCATGCAAATGTCCCGGTGTGTGTGAGGGGGGGGGGGGTGTATGCTCTAGGCACCAATGCATAAACTCGCCTTTTAATAAATCATACCCACTATCGCCGGCCTATAAAAAAATTATTTTCCTTCTCTTGTGCGAGAGAAATATAAATGTAAAAAGCGAAATTTTCAAAAAAAGAAAAAACAAAAAAAATAGAACAGAAAAAAGCATCGAGTCACATAGAAAAAATGGGTCCATGAAAACTGCAGCCAGAATTGCAGGTTTTATGGGGAGGATGAGGGTTAAAAGTTTCAGGGTTGAGGGTTGAAATTTTGTTTTTGTGATTTTCAGAGAAATATCTGAGTATGGAACCAGAACTTGACTTGGCCTAGGTGTGTTTTGTGTGAAAGGGTTGAATATTTTTGGTTTGATTTATTATTTGGCCAATCGTGGTTGAAAGTTCTTTTTGTATTAGTGACAGTTTTGTTAAAAAAAATTCTCTTTTTCCAGGTTGAAAAACGAAAGTTTCCGAATATAGCTGGTTGACGACTGCGTTGCAAATTTGCATGTTAGTTTATATCAAAGAACTTGATGTTGGGCACTTAAATTCTATAAAAATTAATCCACTAATATTTCGGAAAGTGCATGTAGGTTTAGCGGATTAAGAAAATATATTGATATGTCAGGAAATTTGACAACAACGAGGAAAAAAAGCCAGCGAGAGCCACCGTAGATTGATCTCTACACAAGCCACCGCGAATACCTATCTAGACTAACAAGTCCGAAATCAATAGGCGTAACACTGATGAAATATGCAGAAAAAGGAATGAGAAATATTTAAGAGACATGCATATGCGATATCCATGATATTTTCCAGAACATGACTATTAGACAGGTTTGCCACGATTTTTTACGACTTCAAATCAAGGATAATTCTAGGCAAGGATCTAGGACATCAGTCAAGCAGAGCCAGCAGTAGTCCATTTATTAGAAAAGAGTTAAGCTGCATTGTAAGAACTAATGGGTTTACCTACTCTCTAATACTAAATATTCCCAACGTCCATAAACAATAGATTGAGACCTATCTCAGAGAGATTACTAGACGAATACCAAGCTTTCTTTGGGAAATACAGATCAAAAATAGACCAGCTTTGCACAATGAAACAACTTCTAGGAAAATTCTGGCAGAGATATTTGAACATATACCACACATCAAGCTGCCATATGACTCCATAGTAAAAAAGCGGCTAGGTCGAATCCTATCCGAACTAGTCAAAGTTCAGAACACTAAAAGATTAATTCTTCCGGAGTTTAATCAAGTGCTTGAACACCGAGATCGGCAGTCACTTATGCCATTTAACCAAGCCTTAGAAACAGTTATTAGAAATATGCCAGCTCAACGAAATAATATATTTTTAATAAATCCGCTCAGGTGATCGAGATATATTGACGACATCACCATGATGGTGGTAGTATGTAGATAAGGTATGGAACTTTGAATTCATGCATGGCAGAAGAATTCAGTTAAAAAAGAGGTTGCGGCGGTGAGTGGTAACTTTACTATCAGTGTTTACATAGAAGATCTCTCTACTTCACATGTCATCATAGCATGATTCAAACTTTCTGATTCTTCTGTAAGTGCGAGTTGCTCAACTAAATGTACCTACTTGTAACAAAGTGCTTCTTTAGCGAGTGACAAGTTGACATTTCTTACTACGAAAACACAAATCCCAGCCTGTGCCTTGGAAGAAGCGAATAAACCCTATCCAGTTGAAGCTGTTGGTTGGGACAGAAAGTCCATATGTGAAATAAGCACTAGCTAGACGAAAAGGTGGGTGGTAAGATATAAGAATGAGCCCAAAGGGCAAGTCCTGTGTTGTAGGGGAAATGATGGGCAGCAGGCCATGAGGGCAACAGTTTTATAATTTCGCCCGAATACTCTCACTGGTAAAATTTTGATAAGGCTGCTACATCCTACGGTTTGTAGAGAAGCAACTAGCGAAATTGACCGCGCTGTTTTTCACTTTGTCCAGCAACGATAGGGCTGCTTTCGAAACCCCGGTCGAAATAAACCAGTTTTATTCAAGACTGAATCGAATGTAGGGCTTTTAGATTACAGCCCGGGATGATGGCTATACGAGGTTTTTCATCCCAAATAAATTCCAGACATTAGGACGTTTGCTTAGCGATTTGGAATATATGGCCATTGCATCGCAAATCCTTAGTTAATGTCACACCTACAATGTTCAAAGACGAATAAGCCATAAGATCCAGACGATCCACGGAAACGGAAGGAAACGTGGAACACGGGTTTTTTTTTGGAAATAAGACAACACTTTTTTTAAGAGTATTGAACTGAACTCGACTTTTGCGGCGAATGAGTTCAATGTATTTGTTGATTGAAGCGGACAAGTGTTCACAATCGAGAAGACACGGTCTGGCACGGGCTTGACTTACATTATTGAAGGTATGATAATAACGCAAAGCACAGTTGTCAACGAATCTGTGAAGTAGTTTGGAGGGGATGAAGATCGTTAATAAAGATTACAAAAAAGGAGGTTGATAGAATTGGTGTGATGTGGAGTTTAGATCCGATGACATCCAATTCTAACTAAATATGCAAAATTCAACCCGATCATATTCCTAACGGACTCTTCAGAAAAACAATTCTCTAAATTCGAATTCCTAACGAATTTCGCTACCCAGCGAGAGTCTGGTTTCAGCGTTAACTTGTTGGACAAAATTGGCCCAAAAATTCCCTGGGACTTCATGTGGGATTTGCTAAGCTTACTACTAGACATTACACCATGAGATGAACGAATGACAGACTGGTAGTATAAAGGGTGATACCTAAGCTTAGACTCTAAAAAAAATTAATTTAAGCATTTTTAGAATGCAATCCCCGAGTCGATGCAGTGAGTTTGGAACGATCACGGAAAATTCGGTCGGTCACGTAAACTTTTGGCGATGCGATTTAATTTTTACGCGAAAAAATCGAAATTGGTAGATGTGACTGTGGAGTCACCCCAAACCAAAAATGGTACGTAACCGAAACACACAGCCAATGTTGATTTGCATTTCTTAAGGACCAGGGCCAGTGAATTTACTGCCGTCTAGGTCTTTGGGTACCTATACTCTTCATGAGCCCTGAAGAAAACTCCATTCATTGTATGTTTAGAACACTATAACGCCCGGTTTCACAGTGTTCACTTAAGCTTTTGCTCAGCTTTGAGCTTTCGCTCAACTTATTTTACTGTTTCACAGTAGTGGTTCAACTGTTGAACTTGGTTCAAAATTGATTTGAACTGAGCGACTAAATTTGGGCACTTAAGCCAAAGCTCAGGATATAAGTGAGAGAAATGTCATTAATTTTAGAGAAATCACAGGGAACTTGTGTTTATTTATTGATTTTAATTATAAGTTTGAAGTTTGATTTTTCAATTGTAAAAAGAAGAGAGCATTTTATTACAAAGCAAGCCGTAAAGAGTGCGGATAGAAGGCTGCTGTGTAACTGTAAAGATGGAGAGATTATTTCTTTGCCGCTCTGAATGCTTCATTTTGACAGGAACTTGAAGAAAAGTTAACAATGCACAGCACGGGGGGGGGGTGTGTGGAGTACCGAACGCTTAGAAGACAGCAAGCTGGATTCAGAAAGGGCCGCTCCTGCATATAACAATTCTAAATTCAGAGTTCTGCACAACGGAGAGTTATCCGAAACTTTGAGGTGAGCTCAGGAGTAAGATAAGGATGTCTACTTTCGACATACTCGTTCTTACAATGATAAGCAGCCATATTATTTTCAAAAATCCTTACAAATAAAGATTAAAAACTAGAAAAATAACACAATTTATCAACCAAATCCAAAAATTTCCCCTAAATCGGTAGCTGATTCGACCACAGTGTGGCCTGCAAAATCCAGTGAACTAAGTTCAGCTGAACTGAGCACAAAAACAAACTGTGAAACAATTTTGACTTGAGCTAAAGCTCAAAATTACTGCTCAGATTCAGCTGAACGAAAGCTCAAATCGGCACTGTGAAACCGGGCATAAGTGATTGGTGGTGGTATGACTGATGCGATTAAAGAAAAGTTTGAGGCGATTCAGATGCCAGTAAATCGATCTTGGGGGTTGGATTCTTGGTTGTGCTGTGTCTGCATGTTACCGAACACGGCATAATCAGGGAGCCTTCGCTTCACGACCGAAGATCATATAAAGAAGCAAAATCCTATTGACCATGAGAGCCTCTCTTCCATTGAAGAAGGTTTTAAACAAGCATATTAGGGTGGGTTTTACAGCGAAGCCACTCCACTGCTCTGCTATATTTAAAAAGAATAGAGCTAGTAGTTGATTGGAGCAGTTCCCGAAACAGTAGAGTTCTTCCTTTGCGATTGTGAGGCTACATCAAGGAGGAAATTGAGTCTCCTCCATCGTGGCATTTTATGGCTCCCAGGGAGGTTTGGGGTATGAGACTTACATCACAATATTTGCTATATGAAAAGACTTAACCTCGAAGGTTTTTAATGACGAGGTTGGCACAATAGACCTAATTGGTCGCAGTGCCTGCAAATACGCCCCCTAAAAGAAAGAAGAAGAAGTCGACCTTGGATTTTAATGCCTATCATCAAATATGTTTTCACTTTTACTGATCTCTGAAATTATCAATTAACGGCTTCAGAGGAACATAATGCCTCAATAAAGGATTGTTTTAGACATTAGCATTTCTTTTTTGGTTTTACAAGTCAAGAAGTCAAGTTCATTCCAGTTGTTACGTCTAAGCAATTTACTAACAAACAATCGCGTAGATTATAATTCCAGCCATAACAATGGCAATTGCAGACAAAACCAGTAAATTTGCACATTTTCATAGTAAATTCCACCGCTTAATAATCCCACAAAAGCATTGTGCATTTCTAAAATCCAATTTAAAAAATACACTCAACTATTCCTGACAGTTAAACATTATTAAAATTGCAGCAATAAACATTCCAGTCTCATCCTTTTTAAAAACCCAAAACAAAACCCCAGCAAAAAGCGAAACAATATCTAGAAAAAAGCCACGGAGAGTTTCGTGAATAATTGTCGGCGCCTAATATTAATAAATAGCTGGAAGGACCATAGGCGCCTCACTATCGTAGTTGACGCTAATGGAAATTATCATCCCGCCACCATCATGGTGGTGGATGTAATTTGCATCATTGATTATGTGTGCGAGTGTGGCGGTTGTGTGCGCCCTCGCCGAAAACCCCTTTTAAAATTTACAATAAATAAAAGCGTCCGCCGAGGCAATCCGCCAAAAGCTGGCAAAACTTTTCCATTTTCTACTCGGCACAGCCAGAGATGAACCGTGAAAATGATGCTTGTCTCGGGGAAAATGAAATCCGAGGAATGAAGCGACACTTAAATTTTCATCATTACCATACAATTCGTAAGCAAACTAGGATGGAATAAAAAAAAAACAAAAAAGGAAACAGCAAGGACCTCAGACATGGCGCGAGAGTAGCATGAACGTCGAGAGTATTTCTTTTCTCGGCTACTTTGCATAATTGTAGGGAACTCATCTGCCAAGATATTATCGTGCCATAGGAGCACATGCAGAGGCCCTAAAACACAGCCCTAAGTCACATCCAGCCCTAGCAAGGATATCAAATTAAAGCCAAGGGATACCGAAGGAAGTGACAAATGAAAAAGGAATAAAACCGAGCCAACACAGGACTTTATTTTCGTTATTCTTTCGGTTATAATGTATTAAGTTTTCGCTTTCAGTTAAAGTCCAGACGTCCTTGTTAATATTTCGAGTTGTCGTCGTCGTTTTGTCTGCATTTCTCCCCCCGCCCCCCCGCCCGTGTGCATTATTCGTCCTTCATGATCCTTAAAGTCAGGTGCCCGGTTTCCTCGATTTAAGTGACTCCTGACTGAAGGGTCAGTATATACAGCACAGGATCAGGAATAGCAGCATTTGTGTGCTCATTATCCTGGACAGTATCACTTCTGTCAAAATTGGACAAAAGGACAAAAGGACTATTGCAGGATTTCTTCTTAGACTAATACCTTCTGGGGCATACGTACGGCCATGGGAGTTAATTATTTATAGAAATGTGCTCAAATTATGCAAGGACGATGCCTAAGGTCCTTTTCTTGAATTTCACAAGAAATGTAACCGTTGATGTTATGTAAATGTGTTTTCTTCCCATAGCCATAGCTGCCATCAACTGGTCGGCAGGGGACCGGGCGGCGGGCGGCCGGGGCGGGACGGGGGAGGGAATGCTTAAAGTTTCATTATACATTTACCTACAGACTCACGTATATACCGTATATATACACACGTACATTGGCTCGGCTACATCGTGTACATTTCCAGGATCATTGAAAGGAGCAGGTGCTGAAAGTTACATTTGATTGCCTCGAGTCCTCCCCAGCCGGCAACCGTGGGTACGCCAGGAAAACCCAGTTTAGTTTAGGGGAAGTTTTGTCATATTTTGTTGTAAGTACTGTGGGCGGTTGGTTTTTATTATATTCATTTCACTTATTTATTCATTTATTCAATTTGTTGGATTGAAATGTAAACAACTTTATCTACGTGTTAGCGCAAGGTATTACCTCTCCGAGAGCAAATGCGTCTTAGTGAATTATTTTTTATTAAGGCTGGCGTTTTTTTTTTTTGTTATTTTTTTTTTATTTTTTTCGTTTTGTTCTTTATTTTATTCAAAATTTAAAGTAAAGGGATCTTATTTGTGTACTGATAGTTTGAATTTAAATTTTTTCGGTACTGTTTGTTGAGAGAGTGTGGAGTGGAATGGAATAAGTTAACTTAAATTGAGATTTTACGTAGAGAGTTTTGTAAGGATCTGAAGTAAAATTCAAATATGCTAAAATATTAGAATTATCTTTACTAGCACCAATACTAAGAAATATCATGGAAAAAGCTGCTTTGCAAATTTTGAAGTTTATACTCACTTAAGAATCATAAGATGTTCTTTAAAGGTTATACTCTATAAAAACCCTGCAAAAAAAGTAATTTCGCATCAGCTTTATTCCAGGATCTGCATAACAATATAAATATCCTAATGAGTATTGCACGGTGTACAGTCGACCTGCACCTACCTGATACCTATTTTCAAGTATCTACAGTATAAAGCTAACATTTCACTCATTCAAAAGATGCGGTAGACAGACAGTGGTAATTTTCAAAAACTTGTTTAAGGCTTATATTACTGCTGTCATACAAGGCATCGAGCGTCCGGGGTAGGTTTTATGGCTAGAAAATGATGAAACCTAACACTGTCGGATTTAAACCAAAAACCGAAAGACTATGCTTTCTTCGCGTGTTCACTTCGCAAATTTGAGAACATAAGTTTCATAAACGGTCACGTAACTACAGAAGAGTCCGCGGCTGACGAAAAGTAAAAATTTTTGTGATTTATTCAAAAGGAACCTAATGACTGCTCCAGGTTGAATCTAAAAATCGGGAAATTTGAACGATAAAATACGTCAAGGGCCTGTTTATAGGCCCGGTAGAAACACAGAACAGTACTGTAGTAATGATATCCACAAACCTTCCTAGTTTTATCTTGAAGAAGCTACTCGCAACCAAATGGTATTGATAGACCGCTGCTACCTTTAAGCGATGAAAATGGTCCGTAAGTACCGAGAAGCTAACTTTGACTCGGATCACTATATTGCTGGTATGGTGATCAAAAGCTTTAATATAGCTGCAACAAGAAACCCCAACCGCAACGCAACTACAAGAAACCCCTACGGCCTTGCGATAAAAGTCGCACTATTTGAAGGAAAAGTCAGTCGTGGACATGGATTGCCATCAGTTCACGAAAAGCAAAGGGAAGCCTGGGAGAAAAATTTCGTTTGTGGACTAGAAGAACAGTACAGAAAGCGAAGGCCGCACCAAGCGCAGGAGTTCTACCAAAGAGTCTGCGATATGACGCAATTCATACCACGTTGCACGTACTGTAAAGACAAAGAGAGGAATCTGATCACGGATCTTAAAGGCATCTTGGAGCGATCGGAAGAGCACTTTCATGAAATGCTACATGGCGAGCTAAATGAGGAATTGAGGGCTATACCAATATCTGATAATAATCCTGCGCTGCCACCGCCAAACTTAGAAGAAGGTAGCAGAGCCATAAACCGTCTCAAAACAAGAAGGCCTCGGTTGCAAACGACATCCCCCTCGGAGTTGATTAAATATGGAGGGCCTACACTACTCGATTCATGAATGAATTGTGCAAGTATGGGAGCAGGAACCGATGTCCAAAGACTGGAAAAAAGGCTTCCTCTACCCGGTACACAAAAAAGGAGATATCACAGCGTGCACTAATTATCGCGGTATAACGTTGTTGAATACCGCATATAAGATATTGTTTGCTAGAAACATACTAGGACAATACCAGTGTAGCTTCAGCAAATCAACATCAGTTTTTCAGCTTGAGGCAGGCTATGGAAAAAGGTCTAGAGTTTCAAAACTTAATCCAAGACCACTTCATATACTTTAACGCCCGATTTACATCCTAAAATCAACGCTCTGGAGTTCTTTTATCGCACAGAAAGTTGTATAGTTTTGGTTTCATTTCGTTTCATTTCGTTTCGTTTCGTGCAACAGATAGAAAATCATACGAATTTCTGTGCGATAAAAGAGCTCCAGAGATGCACTTTTGCGTTGATTTTGAGAGGCAAATCGGGCGTACAGCCGCCTATGATAGCATAGCCAGAGCACATCGCTCTTCAAAACCATGAGGCATGTCCAAAACCTGACACGACTATGTAGGTTGACCATGACCAATACGACAAGTCAAGTAAAGATATCCGAGACACCGTTCAGACCAACTTATGTTAGGAAGGACGATTCCGGCGACTCTACAACGACCAGATCTGCGAGCGCTATTGGAAAATAGATATTATGAAGACAATAAAGCTCAGTATGCCCCGGTTAGCACGACATCTAGCTCGAAGAAGATGAACTTGCTCGTAAAGTTTTCTGCGCTAAGATCGGCTCAGAATCGGGACCGGTGGAAAGAACAGTTGCGAGAGGCCAGGACCACTGCACACTAGCTAATCAAATACTAGCTTCTACGGCCACACGAAGATAGTACATACGCCATGACAGTAAAATCATTGGAGGGGGCGCTACTAGCTTAAAAAATAGAATCCCATTCTATTAAACTATCCTAGGTTGGGACCCTAGCTTACCAGCTTTTCCACTAGCTTACTAGCCTAGAAATGAAGCTAGTTCTGTTTACAAGAAGCCAGAGCCGTAAGCCTACTAGAACTAGCTTGCTCTCCTAGCTTGAATTATTTGCCTCGTGTATCCCGGGATTTAGCCATCTTGAAACGTTGAGAAGAGAACATAAACTGTTATATGGCGGGCTAACTGAACACCAATGTCTAATGTTGATTCTTCGTAGGTGCCAACAAGCTTAGAAAATTTTTTCAAGCCCATAAACAGGGTTAAAAGCAACAAAGCCTCGAGTATAGTGGGAAACAACTGAAGATGGTAAAATATGGAAAGCCTGTACAGCAGCAAGCGATTGATGAAGTAATTATGCAAATTTGTGTACAGGAATTATCGTGGAATAGCCTTGTTGAGTACTGCATTTCAGATATGATCTGCTATCCAACAAAATAAGATAACTATTACGCGAGTGGTCGGTGCCAGTTTCCTCTTCAATCTAGCTTTAGAGAAAGTGATTCGAGATTTGCGTGTAGCATGAAGAGGCACAAGCCCACCTATAAACCGGGTTGCGCAGTCGGCAACATTTGAAGGGCATCAAGAAATGTACAAGATGCGCTCATATAGATTTAATGGCGGTACGGAAACTGAGGCTGCAAACATGATAATCTCTTCTGAACGATCTAAAATTGGCCTCACAGCTAATGCTAATCGCAGTAGGCAGCGACTGTCAAAAACGAATAGAATACACGGCTTATATACTTATGAAGGCGCTCATTCTGCAGACGACTGCGACGGCGACGTCGCCGAGCATTGCTACCGAATCAATGTAATGCTGTAAACATAATTGGAACCACGACCACGACCACGGGCTGAAATTCGTTGTGTGAACATAATTGGAGCAACGGCGACTTAATTTTTGTTTTTTATTGTTATTTGTGAAGAAATATTTTTTGATATAATCATGAAAAATATGAAAACAATAAGCAATATAAAAAATATTGCATCAATTATATAACAATGGCTTTGTTTAATCAAGCCTTAAAATAAAAAATACACACAATTTATGAAAACATAACCTCAGTAGATAAACATCTTTGACAGGCGATAGCTACAAAATACAAATTAGATTGATTGAGCCGCCGTGATCAGCGACGTGGCCGTAGCCGTGGTCGAATTTTTTGTGCACCCTCATAGACGGACGTATATTCTATTGGGTTTTGACAGTTTTTGCGAAAGTAGTTTCGTCGGTCGCGCCAATTATGTTTACAGCATAACTTCTATTTCGTAGCCGTCGCGTCGCCTGTCAAAAGTGCATGAGCGCTGTGGCATGGGGTTGTGTTGCTATTTTCGTGTGTTTCTGTGTGCATGTATAGCATGCGGCTGTCCAAGATGATTATTCCGGTGTGTGTTTTTTAATTTGTGTCGCCGTCGCTCTTAGTGTGTGCACACAAGAAATCTCGTCGGGCCATTCGCCGAGGACGAGGAAAATAGTTTCGCCGGCGCCCTTGTTTACAGCTTGAAGAAGTGAAGTATGACTAGCATCGTTCAGCTACCTTGGATCAATAATAGCACCGTGCAGGAACATGGGATCAGAAACACGCTTACGGTCAGTGCTCAAAAGCCAACAAAGCCTAAAGTATATCTAACCATGGCATCCACACTGCCACTGTATAAGATGATGGTCTGGTCAATTTTTAACCCCTTATCTGAGCAAGATGATTCCGAAGACTACTCCCAACCAGCTTTTAAAGGGGCAAGCAGCGGGTGGGCCCCATGAGATTTCCTCTTAGATTCCTCATGAGGACCACAGGGCCCTTTGAGGAGAACTTGATTTCAAATGAAATAGAACAATCCCAACATCTACTTTACGTATTCTCGGAAAGCTTTTTACCCTTAAGCTTTAGTTTTACTCATACAAAGCTTCTGTTTTTGTTGTTACCTTATACTTAATAGACCAGTTCTCGTCCGATTACGGAGGTCAAGCAGCATTGGACGTGATTAGTACTCAGTTAAAAGACCGCTTGGCAAAAAGGCGCTCGCGTTTAAAACTATAAAGCTTTCGACACCGCCGCAGTTTTTACCACATATCCACCCCGAAATTTTAAATTTTTTAGCCTCTTTTTTCATTTTTAGATCACGCAGCAATAATTTCTCCTCGCGGGGTCACATGGGGCATTTCTTATGGCGTAAGGCATTAGATGCCCCTTTTGGGCCCTATGGATCCCAAGCCTAGACCAGACTGCACAGAGCTTCTGTATGGCAAATTGGATAACATCGGCTCGAGAATCGAGACCGATGGAGAAAGCAGTTTCGATGGGCCAAGCAAGATTGGGGCTAGTCAAAATCGCAGAACTGCAGTCTTTCTGCAGAATTCAGCAATTGGTAGTCTGTAGCTGAATTCTGCAGTACGACTGCAGTTTTGCGTTTTTGACCAGGCCCATTCTAATATGGATGAAGACTTTGCGCAAAGATTTGGCCAGATTTCGTGTTTCATAGGTAATATATTGTCAAGGTCAGCCGATTTGTTAACGTTAGTTTCGTTGAGACACCTATACATTTCGCGAGTTCTTAAGAACATTCCGTTTACTGAGAGAATAGTTAATTAGTAGAGTGTATATCGAGTGACAGTGTCGGATGAAAAAGCATTCAAAGCGCACTACGTCGCACAGTGGGGTCGTGGTGCAATTTTCTATCGATCTGTCGAGCCGGATTTTTCATATATTTTCATACCGTATTCCTGTTTCCCCCTATTTAGGAGTTGATGCACCCTCTCTGAGGAGTAGTTTCTAGAAAACGGTTATGTAAGTGCCGGGAGATAAATTTAATAAATCTTTCTAAATTATATTAGGCTCAAATATACCTTTTTGGCACGTTTCTCTGCATTTTTGCTAATGCAGAATATATTTTTGTCAAAAAAACTCAATTTCCACTGCAAATTGTATAAAATTGAAAATACATATATGTATATGAAAAATCCGGCTCGACAGATCGATAGAGAATTGCACAAGGAACATTTAAAAAAAAAGCGAAGTTGATTCGATGAAAATTGAGGGCTCCACCGATTTTTGAACGGTAATTTTTTTTCTGACCCCATTGCGCGTCGGTCCTAGATGAAGGTGTAAAATTATTCTTAATGCAAGATAGCACGCACTGGAATCTTGTACCGCCAGCAATAGCGCTGAAAATCTTTCTCCTCAACCTATCATCGAATGGCGATTCAACTTCACTCCTTATGGTGGACTTACAAAAATTTCTCAATTGAATATCAATTCGGTCTATGCTTAACTGATTTGGTAAAGGGATGAAACCCGTACAACTTTGGCCACACAGAAATCGGAAGAAGTTGCGTTCTTACTGCGTAAGCACAAAGCCCAGTCGATAGCTTGACAGAAGGGAATAAACACCAGATATGATATATCGTGTATGTTCACGACTTCAAGCAGGCATACGACTCTATCCAAAGAAATTCAAATCCTACTCGAATTAGGTTTGCCAGCCAAACTAGTACGTCTGATAGAGCTTATTCACCTCTACAAAAAAAAACTGGGAAAAAGTTCCCAATACTCTAACCTAACAGATACGGTCCTAGTTAGTATGAGCTCAAGCAAGGGGATAGTGTGGCGCCTATGCTATTTAACCTAGCATTGAAAGCAGCAATTACAAAGACGTCAGTTCAATGGTTCAGTTCGTGATTTACCCAGTTCAATGCTACGGGAGTGAATCATGGATGCTGACAAAAAGGGTGAAGGACATGCGAAGCTTATTGGAAAGAAAAACTTGGGCCGAACTTGTTGATAGTATGCCAAAAGGTAGAGTAGCAAAGAAAGTCTTCACTGGCGCACACACAAGAATAGGCCCATTGACAAACCAATATAAAGGTGGACGGATGAGGTTGCAACAGACGCGGAGTTATTTTTCCATGCATAGAAATGGAGAACCTCAGCCAGAAATCCATACGACTAGAAGAGAAGATTAAAGGAAGGTAAGGCTTGAGTTGAGGTGTAGTGCCATTGGAAGGAAGGAATAAGAAGTTGATGGGTTTGATATATTAAACCTTGATTGACATATTACCAAAGACATCTTTTTTCCCAATTAGGGAATTTTTTCAGACATATCAACTCAACTCAAAAATAATAAAATAAAGTTAAAATGTAAGTAGATAATAAAACAACATGAGAATTTCATTGAATACAAATTGTTGATAGAAAGGATAACGACAAAACAAAAGTTTAATCCTTAATCAATTTTCGGGTGTTAATCAAGCTAATAGCAAAACTACAAAATGTCCTACTATAATGTATCTTAATTCTCTTGAAAACATTCCTTAACTGCCACCACAAGAAAATCCCGAAGAGTATGGAATTAAACTAGGACACCTTTCAAACAGTTCGAAATTTCCCCACAGGATAACTAGAACAGCGCACAATTTCCTTAATAGCACGGATACGTCCTATTTATATGAGCTACGTTTGCATTATCGCCCACAAGGATCAGCACGGAAGCGAAATCAAAAAGCGGTAACTCATTTAGAGAGTATTAACCATGACATCAAAGGCGAAACCACCATTTGAAATGATTCAAGGATTCAAGGATTTCAATTTTGGTCGTTCTGTGTGGTGCTTGGGTGTATGCACAACTTTCGTAATTTCGTCAAAGAGCGAAGTTGTTCGAGGCGATGCGAGGGCCTCCCCCTTTTGATACGCCTCGAAAAGGGTGTCTATATCCTTGGCTGGATACCCCCGAATATGGGTAAGGATAGGAGTGGGTGTGTGTGTGTGTGGGTGTTTGTGTGTGTGGATGAGAGTATGGTTGTGCACACACAGAGAACAGAGCCAGTGCATTGACAGTCACCAATAGCACTCCAGCAGCATATTGGCGAGGTTCAAAGTAGTTTTAAGTACAGTTTTAGTTTAAGATCTGATCTTTCGGATAAACTTCTTCCTATTTCTGCTGTACTTAGCGTTTCCTTAAGTTTGTAGAGCGTCTTGCTCTAGCTGAACTACTCGAGCGTCCCACGTGACTTGTGCGAAAGGAAGGGCCCTTTAGCCTGTATCCTGCTTCCCTGCTATCCTGGTATATCCTGTCTACTTTGGAAAGTTACTACTGCAGCCAGGACTCCGTGGCATGTTGAATTAAGTTGGTAGATTGCTGAACCAGGGAATAAAGTTTTTACCGTCTAATGGGCTAATGGAAACTTTTATGGCCCTTCATTCATATAGATCGTAGGATGTGGATGTAATACCAGTTGGTCCTCTTGCTGGCTGGCTGGGGCTCTGGCTGAATTTTATGTAGATGATGAGTGGTTGACGTTTAATGCTCTCAAATTCATTATGCAAGTAACGGTTCTCAACAATTTGACCAAATTCTCATCAGAATGTTGACTTATGATAAATCTATTCTGATACAAAGTTATATTTTTAATCCAGGACCAGAGAGAGAGAGAGAGAGGGAAAGAAAGCAAAAACCATACTACCCAACCTGAATGTGCCTGGAGGGAATCTCGAAAGTTATTGCAGTAATTAAGGTTTTTAATCGTATTTCAAGAGGGAAAACCTATTCATGGGAAAAAATCCACTTCAGCTGAAATCCCCCACTCACAAAAGCGGTTAACATATAGTTTAACATTGGCTTACGTTCTACGTCACTCTGTAAAGTTATTTAGAAAATTTAAGATTCTTCTACAGAGTAAAGAGTTTTTTTTTTTTAAACTTAATCTTACATTTTTAATGTTGTATCCATTTAATGGATAATCATACCGAAAATAACACACTCAAACGTAACAAATACAACTAAAAAAGAGGAGAAGGAAAAGAGAGCATAATAATTATCATCATCAACGAAATACTTGATAAAATTTGACACAAATTAACCACTAATTTCGTTTATTAGACATTCTCGGCACAACATTAAAACGTATTCAATTTGAGGTAAAAAAGAAAAATTTAATAAAATTTAACCTAATTACTTTTTATGATTCTGCTCAAAGCTGAGGCACTAGACATAATCAAGTTAATGGTCTCAAGGTAGCTAAAATTGGTTTAATTTCTGGTGTTTTTAAATGAAGTTTTGCATTAAAACCAAGAGAGATAGAATGTAAAGATTTTGCGAAAATGGGACAGTTTTATTTTTGGTTTGTTAAGGCTGATTTAAGATGGGCTACTTAAGTCGGCTTGTTTGAATTTGTGTATGAAATAAACCCTTTTTTGTGGTACAATGGTGGATTTTGAAATACTTCTATAAAAGCTTAGAAGAATACGCAAAAAACTTGTACCCTTACTAAGAAGCTTTATGACCTAACTAACAAAAACCCGCGTGCGTTGCAACGCCTTTTAATAAAAAAAGATTATGTGTGCACAGTCCGCGGAAGGAAAAAGAATAATTAAAAAAACAACAAATCTGCAAAAATTGATTTTAGATACTTAAAAAATTTAGAGTCTGTTGCAACTTTTTTAAGATTCGACGATGAACAATTGTGTACTACGCGCACAACAGACATCTAGCCAAACACCCTCCTCCCCTCCAAATTGTTTTTCCCAAAAAAAGCGCCAAACAATTTATAAATTTTGCAAATATGGCACCCACTGTGCAGCCCAAAAATGCACAATTTGGTACCCTAAAAAAATCGAATAAATACATTACACACATATTTCCTCTCTGTTTTTTCATTTCGTCTTAAGACGAACAGAAGTTGCCAAAAAATGCAAAGCATATAATCAGATAGGCAACAGATGTTACGGTATTTTTTCAAAGAGCTTCAGGATAACCTATATTTAATGTTCTGGCATTTGGAGCTAAGATGTGAACATTTTCGGCTTTACCAACTCTTCAACAACCCACATACAGCTCTCGTGGGAGAAGCAGGGCTTTATCAGATCGAGTCCAACAACTTTCAGTGATTGTTCTTGAGACTGTAGTAGAAAATAAAATATATAGTTTAAAAAACAAAAAAATACGCTTTTATTTTAAAATGGCCTAAAAAGCAAAAAAATTATTTTGAATGTAAGTTTTTATTGCTCCAGCCAGTATATGGGAACAACCTACCTTTCGAATTGTAAAAGAGCGTGCTACTCTTTACCTATCTTATTTTATTAATACTGGGAGTTTTCGTTACCGCCCCTTGCTTTATTACATTTCGAAAGGTAGGTTGTTTCCATATATCTACTGGCTGGAGCAGGCAAAATTTTACATTCAAAATTATTTTTTTAGTTTTTAGTTCATTTAAAAAAAAACGTATTTTTTAGTTTTTTTAAACTATATATTTTATTTTCTACTTTTTAGTCTAATATATGTCTTCCGCCATTTTGTGGGGACCGCCATATTTGATTTAAAACGACGTCACACAGCTTAATGTACTATACTTGTCATATAGTTTTTTTTTGATACCCATTCCGACGGCGCCGTAAGGAAAAATGTAAACCGCTATGTTGTGTTGGCCGCCATTTTGAATTTGGAAAGACAACCCACAGATAATAGTATTCTACTTGTCACACCCTTTCATTTGATATTCATACCGAGCGCGTTGTAAAGAAAAATGTAATCCCCCGTTTTATGTTGGCCACCACTTTCTGTTTGCCGCCATTTTGAATTTGGAATGACGCCACGCAGCTGATAGTATTCAACTTGTCATACCCTTTCAGAGGTGGCTTGTAAAAAAAGATAATCCGCCATTTTGTGTTGGCCGCCATTTTGAATTTGGAATGACGCCACACAGATAATAGTATTCTACTTGTCACACTTTTTCATCTGGTACTCATAACGACCGCGTTGTAAGGAGAAAGGTAATCCCCCGTTTTGTGCGTTTTGTGTTGGCCACCATTTTGTGTTTGCTACCATTTTGAATTTGGAATGACGCCACACAGCTAATATTGTATTATTCTACTTGTCATACTCTTTCATTTGATACCCATACCGAGTGGCTTGCAAAGAAAAAGGTAATACGCCATTTTGTGTTGGCCGCCACTTTGAATTTTAAATAACGCTAAGCTAATTGTATTCTACTCGTAATACCCTTTCATTTGATACCCATGTCGGGGATCGGGAAACACAATTGAAAAATTCAGCCGCCATCTTGATTGTTTTACAAAATTGTCATATTGTATTGTCAAGCGAACTATTCATACGGGAAAAATTTGGGGTTGATCGGTTACATAAAAGTGGGTCAAAATCAAGTTGCAAGGGGCGTAGAACGTAAAAATTGGTGCGTACTAATTAATTAATTAAAAAAAAACTAATCAAAATTTCGAAAAACGGAAACTTTTAGTCACTTGTTTCATGGGGTATCCATGCATCTAAAAAAAAATCAGATTTTTATCTCTTCTAGTTTGGCTTCAACGCGCGACGGTACGCACAAGCAGACACACAGACTCACAGACACAGACAGACTGACAGACACTTTCTTTTATTAATATAGATAAGCAGAATCCTTTTCTCAATCCAGTTTCTAGACATAGTCCAAGCATTTGACAAAGTATGGCCTAATACATAAACTGAGTCAGGTGCTTTCTAGATGATATGTAGACATCGTATCTATAAAAATAGGCCATTTAGAATTAAATATGGCGAGGAGTGTTCTAAACTTAGAAAAATTAAAGCTGGTGCCACAAAGTAGTATTATGGGGCCTATACTATTCTTGCTTTACACTAGTGATCTACCCCAAATGGAAAATACACTTGCAGCTACATTTGCTGACGATGCTGCTATTGTTGCAGTAGGATCCAATATAAATGATGTTACAAGAAAACTACAAAGGGCAAGTGGTAAATTATACCTGTGGGTATACCTGTGGCAAAAAAGAAGAAGCTTCCTGTCAGGTTGCTACTTGGCAATTGAAGACGTTTTTACAAAAACAGCACATGTCAAAAAAACTGATTTTTCAGGGTAGCTTAAAAACTGTATAACATCTAAAGTATTACAATGTAATTTAGTATTATTATGTATGCGATACTTGAACATATGCTTTAATATAATTATACAAAGTTATTATGCATAACACTATTTATTTTTTCACATATCATGTGTTCTCGTTGACAAGTGTTTTTTTTTGTGGAAATAGACTCGGACAAGTGCTGTTTTTGTAATCATCAAAGTTTTTTTTTGGAATTTTGAATATACTTGACTTGTTTTTTTTAAAATCTGATTAATAGGAACGTGGAGGACTTTGCCAGCTATCGGTTGCCATCAAAATCTAATTTTCGTGAAAAACTGACAAGTGCGGTTTTTGGAATAATATCTTCAATTGTCAAAACCAAAAAATGAATTTATTTGAGTTATAGATATTCGCTGAAATTCGCAATCATTCACACTACCACTATTCACCACTTAAAATATTCGGTGCAACTGTTGAGCTCACATGCCACCACAATGAATACTGCCACAGTTAATTGGTGAAGTTCTTTGCAATCTTGAATATTGCCACATTTTGTCAATCTTCGGTTGCAACGGTTCTTAACATGTTGAATACTGCCACGCGCCCAATGACTTGCACAAAGATCTAGAAATCCCTTCTTTATATATAATATAAAAAATGAAGCGATAAAGCATAAAGTTCGTCTCTTAGATCATGTTAACGTTGAAGCCCGTCAGCTGATATATTCTCCTAGTTCCACTAGGAGGCTTAAAAGAATAAAGCCTCTTGAATTGGCATGATATTTCTGCAGCACTTCTACCGAAGCGCTGTAAACTTTCCCACATCAATGTTAACATAAAATTAATGGATAGTACTTCTGACCAGTTTTAATTATTTAAAACAGGTGTGCGATTTTAGTGGGTTAAAGTCATAATACGCAGGGGCGGCGCTTTCATAGGTGCAAATGGTGCACTTGTACCGGGCGCAATTGGACGAGGCGCAATTTCAGTAATAAACACTTCGGAAAAAATTGAAAAAGTGTTCCCATGCCTTCATTTTCATATATTAAAGGAACTGCACAGAGTGTTTGTTTCTTTTTCCATTATCCTTCGCAAGGTGTGGCCAATCCAATTCCATTTCATTCGCATGATTTCGTCGTCTATCCTTTCTTGGCCGGCACGGTGCCATAGTTCTTCATTTGTAGTTCGTACTAGTCGTAGTATTATAGATCAATAATTTGGCGAGAGACACTTGAAATATTAAGGTTTTGGGGAACCACGGCTAGGGAAGTTTACCGAAAAACATCCTGGAGCAGATGATGAAGTTGGAAGATGTGTGGAGAATGGTAGCAGTGGCACTGAAGGTCATCGGAGAATGGTGGCAGTGGCACTGAAGGTCATCTCCCAGAAGCTAAAGCAGTACGAAGCTTAAAGAAACAGCATTAGCGGGAGAGTTTTGTCAAGTTAAAGAAAGCGCAAGCAAACCCAGCACAAAAGCAAGATCGCGAAACGTACCCTGATTGGACACAGGCAAGGGCGGCGGTTCGTAGGTGCAAATGGTGCACTTGCATCGGGCGCAATTTCAGAAATTAAGAATTAAAAAGGAAATTTAAACTTTGAAAAAAAAAATCATGGGGGTACAATATGCATACTGCACCGGGCGCAAAAAAACCAATCGCCGGCCCTGATAATACGACCAGTACTGTGCTATGGTAACGGGACGGACTATGACCCAAGATACAGAGGAATAAGTCAGCAGGTTTGGGAGTAAACTTTTCAGGTGCATAACAGGCCCAACCAGAGAGGATGGAATATGGTGAAAGAGATACAACAGCGAGTTGTATGAAATTTTTGACCCAGAACTCTCAACTTTATAATAACAAACTAAGCATAGCCGACCACGTAATCAAGATGCCAAACAATCGTATCTCAAAACGACTTCTGGTAGCAGAAATATCGGGAAATAGACCAATAGGCGGACCAAGGAGGAAATGGATACATTCTGTGATGACTGACGCAGAAGCAACGCTCAACATCCGGAACTGGAGACATGGTGCAAGGAGGGACCGTCAAACTTGGAGAAATTCGCTAGAGGAGGCAAAGGCTTGATTTGGGCTGTAGCGCCATTGGATGGATGGAATGTCCGATACTACTGTGTATCTTCCAGATCCAGTTTGTCAATCAACACTGTTCTACTATGAACGTCCAGCGAACCACGGCAACCGCTTAGCATATTCTCCTATAACTCACTTATAGGAGAATATATATATACTTAGGGAATATACAGGAACATATCTTACGATGATCATTCCATCACAGAATACAAAAATCGAAGATACTTCTTGTAAAAGAAATTAGAAAGTAAAAACAAGAGAAGAAAGATGCCAAACGAAACAAAGCGGATTTCCTAAGCCCATTTTTACTGCGCTAAAATCGATCACAGAAGTAAAGTCCTTTTGTACTGTTGCTATTTATTTATTTCTCATCTTTGGAAATATAAACCCAAAAATTTTTAGTCTATAACATAAAAATTATTAACCCTAAAAGTTTGCAAAATTAAGTGTAAGTAAGAAGTGTTTAATAAAATTTGCTCCTAAAAGATTAGAAAAACAAAACAACTGGCCCACAGAGACGCTAAGTCGTTAATAGACTAGATAACAAAGCGATTGTCGCTAGTTAACTATAAAGCAAATGGGCAAGGAAAGAAGTAAGGGAACTTTTTTTGAAAATCACTTACGATAACAAGGCACGACAATGTATGATGTTTTTAAGTGCAAAACGAACCCGAGATCTCTGGCTGAGATAGCAGTGAGCATAGGTTACAGAAACTGATGTTCTCTAGATTTTTACGCTAACAGTGGAAACACACAATAAACGGTGAGAAGCGGAGTGTATTTATTTTTCGGACCATGAGCGACCATGGTTAGCGTTTTCTGATAGCGATGGTGTATTAAATAATTTCTTACACAATAGTATGAGGTAGAAGGTTCCGGCAAAAAGATCTTTCCCAGCTGAACTTCTCCAATAGCATAGCAGTGTCTGCCGCGATAACATGAGGCCTTGGTGAGATAAAGCTCACTCATTCAAGAGCCATGCTTCTACAAAGCAATTGTCGAAAATCAGAAGCTTATACCGGAGCTCTAGCATTCTATACATACACGTTTTGAATACGGTCTTACTACCGGACTTGCACACCCTACATCTCATACTCGCACGTTTGGGTACGGAACGTTGAGATTTTGTAATAGCTTCATCTACCAACGTATGATTCACTAAGATCCTCCGCCCACTAGGCACTTGGATATTCTATTCAGAGGAGATAAAGGCAGTGGTGAGAAAGGCACAGGTCTGATAATAGCGTATAATGTCAATGAAAACCATACGCTGGGGGGGGGGGTGGTTGATAGCTACGGAAATAAAAGGTTAAACCAAGCTTAGGAATCACCCCTTGTACTACCAGGCAATCATGTCGTTCAAGGCATGGTGCAATGTCTAGTAGAAAGCTTGGTTTCAAAAATAGAAGAGAACACGGGGTGTTGGAGCAGGTGGCGATGAACCTTACGTTTGAACTCTTGGGTGTTGTATGAGTTCGGGAAAACTGATTGTAGGAGATTATTCCACAGTCAAATTGTTCTATTTATAAACGAACTTCTAGAAGGAGATTTCAAGGTATGGGAATGAGCCGAGAATGTACATATGTACTACAGGCAGTGATAGAGAACGGTTTTCGTGTGACATGCCCTCTGACGCTTCTTAAACCACGTTACTACACCATGTGATGGGAACTTGAAGGCCCTAGAACCAGGCAATCATGTTTGACACTCTAAAGGGGCCCGTACACGAGCGAACAATTTGCGCAAATTTGTGTTTGCCAAAAAATATGTGATTGTCCATACACTACGCAACGAGTTGCGCAAACTTCAGTTGCGTTTATGTTTTCGTGGAGAAAACATGTCTGAAACTGCGTGTTGGGCAATTATTATTGCAAGTTTTGTAGAAAGTGACTTTAGAAAGCACCAAAATTTTCAAACGCGTTTGATTTTCATCTAACAGTTGCGCAACCCCGCCCCATGTACGGGGAAAATGTTTGCACAACGGGCTACGTTGCGCAAATTGTTCGACCGTGTATGGTCCCCTTAACAGCGTAGAGAAGAAACAAAACCTATCGTAGAAAGAAGGACAAAAAGAAAAACGCCGAGGAAACGACAACAAGGGGAACTTCATTATGAACGGCAAGCCAGACGCAATTGTCGTCGCTAGGAAGACTAGAGGTCTGAGGGGTTATGCAAACGGAAGCCAGTTGCGATGCGATTTAGGTTTTGTATCGCTGAATGCGATCGCATCGAATTGAAATTATTGTCTGATAAATATTCGAAAAGAAATTATTTTCAGCCAACCAACTTCATTTATCAACTTAATCTGAAATTTTGATGCAAACAGTTGTTTCAAGAATATTGAAAGAGTTTTTAGAATATTTTAAAACAAACAAATAAATTCAGCACATCCGTCAATGGCTTTACTCACGGACTGAAATCCGATGGCAGACGGACAAATTTAATTCGTAATCGCATTGGTGGATACCATTTTCTTATTTCCGATTTTCATGACTTTCGAATCGCACTCCAGGATAACCGCCCTGGATTTGCTGCCCCAGAAATTCTTCGGATCGGAGATCAGCGTGAATGGAACCATCAAAGATCTGAGTGTATATGTGGTCTGGAAATATTAATTTTGAAGACAAGGTGAGAAAGGCGAAAATTGAGCTACTCCAAATGCAGTAGCAAAGAGGGAGCAAAGAAAGGCACTCGTGAGTATTAGTGGTGCATTTCACATAGCGAAGCTAGGCAGCGTTGGGCATTTAAATAATGCGAACTATGGCAGCTTTGTCTTCGGTTTCTGTATCATCCAATGGGAATCCTATAGGAGCGCATGAAGATCTTGGATTACGTGAAAGGTATCAAGGATATTATGGTCCAGAGTTAGCGAAAGAGCCTCGAAGGTAATGAATCTCTCATTTTAGTGAGATTGAAAGATGTATAAATATGTCTTCACGAATGGGTGCACAATTGACAATAGAGCGGACCCAGGAGTCTTCTCAAGGGACATTAATCTACTCTGCTGGTGTTGCTGAGCTTCGAGGATATGAGGCAGATTCCTTTCAAACAGGTGTTACCGATATCCAGCGTAAGAAGTTAGGGAGCAGTTGGGAAATGCAGCGAATCCTTATTGAGATGGCTTTAGGTAGACGGACGAAATTAAATCCGAAAAAATTGGTCAGAGTCCGCATCCCATCGGTATTATATTATATATGATTTAAGATTGAAGTTTTTGAAAAAAGCGAATTCTGTAAAATTTGGTTTTAGACATCATATATTCGTTGTGATTTCCAGAAACGTTTTCCAGTTCATTTTGTGACCTTTTATATTTCACATATTTCAAATCCCCCAACAATAAGAAACATCTAGAAATATCCAATAGACACCATAGTTTTAGTTTTTTAGTTATTGGTGTTCTAAATTTAAAATCGGGCCATAAATACACCAGCATTCAGCTAGCGACAAGGGCTTTAGAATCCGACTTGAAGTTTCTGGAGTGTGTCTTTTCAAATGATGTGCCTGTCAGGTACAAACAAAACTGGAGCAAAACAAGGACACTTCTGCAGGTTTTATTTAAATGCAACCACCACCACCACCACAGCACCACCAGCCACTACTATCGCTTCCCCTCCACGTTACCCCACTCCACCGCAACAACCAGATGGTTTCAAAGAGCTACTACAGTTTATTTTCTTTTTTTTCCTTCCTTTTTATTATATTCCTGCTGGCGATGAAAAGCAGAATGCAGCAGCAGCGGCCGAGGGAGCCGCTGGGGGGACAGGGAATTACCTAACCACCTACATTTTACCTGTAAGAAACTGAACGATAAGTGGGTGGTGACTACCAGAATGAAAGGTTCTGAAGTGGGAATTTCAAGCAAGCCCAGCGAGGCTAACTGCCAGGTACGAAAATTCAGTGCAGAGCAGAAGGACGGCTGGGAAAATGCCTTTCACACAAGACAATATACTGAAAATGGAAAATCTGAGAAAAAAAGGACCCTTCTGAGATGTGAAAACCCGAGTGCTCCTTTTGTTTCAATTTGCATCTACCCTGTCTACAAGGTACCCACTTATATCTTCTTCTTCTTTTGCTTCCATCTTTGGCTGTATCCTGGTGTGCTTCTAAGTAGAACCACCAGCAGTGTGGAGAAAGGAAAAACCAACCAAAGAAATCCTTTGCAAACAATGGACGATGATGGTAATGACAGCGCTGTACAGGTGGGCCATGTATTGGAGCAGCAAGGATCTTGTGGGTAATTATATCCCACAACGAACGATGCCCTTGGGTTAAGGCGAATCCTGAAGTGTGATTGTGTCCATAGATCCCAAATCTCAACCGTGTAATCTAGCCGTTCAGTCACAGTGTTTTCTCAATTTTTTTTTTCATTCTGTGTTTTTCACATTTTTTTCCCCTAGGTGTGGGTGTGTGTTTGTATGTTTGATGTGTATTTCAAGGAAGTTTTTCTATGAAAAGATTTCAAAACAGGACGAAAGGACAACAATGAGTAACTTTCGAAAAAAATATATATATATATATATATAAGAAATAAGAAAAGGTTGCGCGTGTTTCAAGGGTGCAGCCTTAATTATTTTCAGTTGCTGGGAGCTTTTCTGAGTGCACTTCAAAAATTCCTGAACAATGACTCGTCCCAGTTGCCCCGTTTCATGCTCGTCCCAAATGGGACCCTGTTTTTCTTTTGGCTTACAATTTGCTTCCATTGTTGAGGGAACAACTGCAAATGAAACTCTTTCAGAAACATGCGTATATGAGGCCTAGATAATAATGGATTTTGATTACTTAAGAAGGAAAATATGAAAAATTTGGGGTAGTGTTTCTATTTTTTTGAAAAATGTTCAATGATGCTTAAAAAATGGTAAGTTATGAGAAGAAAACGCGGAAGTAACAAATGGATATATAGCGTAACCGACGTTTGAGCTTATGCAGAAGCCTTGGCATGGCCGAACTCAAAGTACCACTACAGAAACCGACAAAAACAAGGGCTTGAATGATGCAGGAGCTTATGATAGATAGAAAGAGATTTTGATGCGTAAGTTAATTCCTAATGTGGAATATAACGACTCAAGTCCAGCACGTCCAGCAGAGGCCACAACAACTGGGAGGATGAGAGCTGTCGCGCAAAACAGAGTCTGATGGAGGGCAACTATTTCCGCCCTATTTCTTACGAGGGATTAAAGGAGCAGAACAAAACCAAGTCCAGCTATTGTGCGGCAGGTGAAAAAGTATTATGATGAGAAGTTACAAGGACAAGAGAATACCGTAAGTACAAATGGGAATGGAGGCTGATGAAGCGGCTGAAACCAGTGATATTAAACACCTGCTCAAAGTTATTCAGAATTTTAGTGGAGATCAAAACATGAAACCGTGACAAAGATGGAAATTTAATTACAGAGAAAGATTGACATAACTTGAAATAAGTGGAATACTTTCAGGGATCATATTACACACCAAGAATGGAGAATTCAGCGGCGCTGAATAGTAACCTCAATTTGCTAAGAAACTCTTCAACGCCAAATGATAATGTGGTTGTGCCAAATAGCACCAAATACGTCTAAATATAAATTCAGCGGCGCTGAATTGGAGGGAAATTAAAAGACTCGGCGGGTTTCCATTAAAATAAGAAGTAAATGAGCAAAATCCGTTCATGCTTCTGTAGAAGACCACATTTGCGCAGGACTTTTTAAATTTGATTGGGTGACACAACTTTGGTTTTTTAGGATATGTTAGATATTCGTTATAAAAAACATTGTATAATGGTATAAATAAAAAAGCTTAAAATAAAACCGAAACAATCATTGATTAATATCAATGGGGTTATATAGGAAATACAAGTCAACTGTTGGTCAGGTTTTCATGATATGCCGAAACAGGGAAATTGTGCTAAATATATCTAGGTAATATGGATTAATTTTAAAGAAACACTGAACAGCGTCAACAGACAGAGAATGCACCAGGGTATGATAAGAGAATTAGAATATTTATTAAAACTTAGTCTGATTAGCCGTGTCATCGGGCCTGGTCAAAAACGCATGACTGCAGTCATTCTGCAGTATTCAGCTACATACTTCCAATTGCTGAATACTGCAGAACAACTGCGTTTTTGACCAGGCCCATCATGATGACACTAAATGAAACCCAACTCGAAGTTACAGTATACGATAGGCTGTATAGGTCATCATTTCCGTATTCCAACAGGTTTGAAACAAGAGCAGAGGCGTGAAATTATGAGAAGTATGATCGAAGTTCGATGGGAATTTTGATTATTTTTAGTCCATATTTTTTTTATTATTAATATTACGGCAAAACATTATTTACGAAAGTTGTACATAATTTTATTATCAAAAAAATATATTTTTACAAAAATTCTGTAGGACTCACGGTTTTTGAGATATAAAAAAACCCATTTTTCACAACTCTAAACAAGATGGCGGCCGAAGGTCACGCCTTTGGATCCCGAAAACTCGGTTTTACACTTCCAACCATACACATTAAAAAAAATCGCTGTTTACATAAATTGTTCAGCCGAAGTACCATCTGACTAGACTAAAAATTATTAAGAATTTTAGTTGTAAGGTTAACTTACTCACGAAAACAATGATCCGTGACAAATTCGAAAATTAATTACATATAAAGAACGAAAGAGCTGGAAATGGGTAAACCCCTTTCATAAAGCAAAGCTTACACCGAGCATGGCCAATTCAGCCGCGCTGAATAGTAATTCCAATGTGCTGCGAAGCTCTTCGATGGCAAATAAATATCTGGCTGCGTCAAATAACATCATAGGCGTGTCAGATTGTAATTCAGCTGCGCTGAATAGGATTAAAACTAAAAATTTCCATGGATCTCCCTTAAACATAGAAGTATCGAGAAAAACTAGCGAAAGAATGGGATCATTGTAAAGATCTTAGAGGTTGATTAGTCATCGTGGAAGAACAAAAGGAATAAATGAAGTTGTTTCACTCGATATATAAAATTCTAGTTCGAGCTCTATTAGACCGAATTCAGCCAATATTAGAGGCTTCGCTGAGACATTGGGAAATTGACATCCTCTTTCAGCGGCGTTGCGTGGGTGGAATCGAAAGGAATACGATACAACATATGTCTTTGGTAGTAGAATTTGAGAAAGCCTTCAATAAAGTGTACAACGAAAAGAGCCTGGTCACTTCACGTGCGTTAAATCTATTACAGTACCTGCAAAAACGTAGCGCTCCTGAAACCTGTAGTAATATACATGAAAATTAGTAAGTTGAGATGGATCGGGCAAATCCTACGACGTATTGCAAACAAGCAAGCGCTTGACTAGTATCGCCAAAGACAGAGAATATAGGGTGATCACGGATGGAATGGGAGAGAACTAAAAGAAATCAATAAAACCTTATGAGGAATGTGCACGATAGCTCATAATAGCGTCAGATGGCGTGTGTAACTCAAGACCTTAAGCTCCCATGCGAACTTGCTGATGATCAACCATTAACATCATCAAGCGTCATATTTTAGGTTACAAAATGGACGGTGATTACCTCCTTTCTGATAAACCAAACTAACTATTCTTAGAAGTCCTTTTAAAAGGAAACTCGATAATTAAATGTCGTAGAATTACAACTTCTTAATCCAATTTGTTTGATAACATCCTGAGACTCTAAAAAACGGGGGCACATAAAGTATTAAAAGCAATCTCTTAGCACATTAAAAGTCCTCGCCCGCACCACCCACCATAACGCGAAGAATTCATCATTCCCCAATAATGTATAGTGCTGACTCGGCATAAAGTAAGGATAAATGCGCGGAGTTCGTTAGCCCTTCATGATATCCAAAATGGTGTCACTTCAACCTGACGTTCAACTGTTAATTTCCGCTATTTCCTGTGAAAAATATGTCCTTGTTAAAACAACATAAACTTCACTTTAGAAAGAACGGAAATATCGCAGCAGGTGACACTGTCAGATGTAAGAAATGCAATGAAAGGACTTTCTTTAAGATAAAAACCGTAAGGATAGCATTTTCTCATAAAAGTTAAAAGCACCCGAAGACCGCCAGCCCAAAGTCAACTCTATTAAAGTGAACAGCAGTAAACTTCGACAGCGTAGACCGAAACGAATAAAGCTGGTATGTCCGACTGTTCATTTCTGGTGTCAATAATTTGTTCTAGTGGCAGTTCCGGCATGTTTCGTTGCTCCAGAAATTTTCCAAGCAATTTTCCTGCCACTTTTATAGTTGTCGTGTCATTGGGGCCATTACAGTGTTTAGGGTTATAAACTTTACAGAGTTGGGCTGTAGTAGATACCGTTTGCTTGAGAGACTGATCCTTGCTCCCGGTGTGGCTAGACCAAGTGAAAACCCATTGGCTTAAGAGCGAATAATGGTTTCTTCAATGCTAACACTATTAAGACACGGCAACTGCTGCACTATCGCCACCCAACATCACTACCATAACCACTGGCATTACACGAAAAATCGAATGCAAGGACAACACGTAAATGCGGTGGCGATGGTGTGCTGTTGGACGGGGCATCCGGGGAGGAGGGATGATGATGGCAAAAGGGAAAAAGTTTTCCTCGGCGGAACTTTTTAGTGAAATGAATAACAGCAAAAAGAAAATTCAATTTTTTTCCTCCTTTAGTTGTTTCTCGGTTTCTACTTGCCGTAGTTGCAGTCTAGTGGTGGCGCTGCCCCTAGAAGATCCTTTCTCCTGAGGAGTTCCTGAAAATAAAGACATGGAAGGTGATGGAAAAATTCCACTCAAAAGGGTGCCAGCCAGGAGAGCTAGACGTACAAAGTTATATCAGTGATAAAAGTATTACTTAAAGTTCAACTTTTCTGCTCCTGTCTCCCCGTTTTGGGGGGCGGCAAGGGACGAAACAAAACTACAGTGGAGAGAGATTGTTTTCATATTTAATTAGTCGCCTCGTTAAAAATTAAGTAGAAGAACTATGAACTTTCGTGTTCGTCGCTAATTAAAAAAATATATTAAGTCTTTTCTTATCCTTTTTTTTGTGTGGCTTTACCAAAAAACCCCAGCAATGAATAACTGGTGGCATCTCCGCTTTGGTACATTTGCAGTTTTTTTAAATACTGTATTTCAGGATTCAGGAGATTTCTCAAGGTTCCCGTCAGTCGTGATGGAGGAAGAAAGAAGTTCACGGCTTAAAATATTTCAATTTTCTTTGGGATATTGTAAAAGAGCGGAGACTTCAGTCTTGCGTTTGTAGGAGTATTGCTTTGGTAAAGACAGGCGAAAACGCAATTATTTTTATAGGGGAAGTAGAATGAATCCTTATCGCTATCACTAGAAAGTGATATTCTATATCTAATAGCGGCGTGTAGTGTATAATCAACACAACTATGTATGATATTACTAGTAATATTGAAAATACCTGCAATAACATTTAATAAGGGCGAAAAGGGAAATAAAGCACCTCATTATTTCCTGTGTTGCAAAGGCACATTACACCGATTCGGACACCATTGACATCAACACAGTCATGAGCGATCGAATTCATTAAACCTAGAAGAGAAGTACAAAAGCGACTGGAGCGCTCATCAAGCACTCCTAGATTTATTGCTTAATTGCTCATATAGTAGCATCAGTACCATAGAAGAACAGAACTACACCACTTATGAAATACAGGAATATTGTAGTATTGATAACCTATAACGAGGGATACAGAATCAGAGATGGCCTCACAGTGATTCAAAGTCAAGCAGCAAAAAAGGGCTAAAAGTTTTATTAACTAGATAGACTACAGAACTGCCTTAACTGTCTATAGTAAATACAGGAGAAGAACAAAACCTAAATCATGGGCAATTTTCTATGGAAGCATAGACCAGCTTTATACATCATCTTAAAAGGCTCCAGCAAAAAATCACACCACCAGCATAAGTATACTTAAAAAACAGAAAAAGAGTTCAGAAACATGCATTCAAGCTTGTTGGAAACGAACTTCGCAGGTTGCGCGATGCTAACCGACGAGAATCAACTGTCTGAAGGGAGCGTAGAGACTGTCCCGTTTTCTCTAGGCAGAATACCATTGCAACTCCATTGCAGGGCGGAATTGACTTATTGCTACTGTTGCAGATCGTTCCCAACATTTACACGATCGATGTTAGAGATCGTAACAACCACTATCGGAGCCTAACCAAATCAACACTAGGCCTGATAAGAAGATTTTAGCAAGGGAAGATCACTGTTGCACCAATCATTACCCAGTCTATATCATTGTATTGTGTTTCCTTGCAAACTCCAAAAACAAGGGCTGTAAAAATTGAATGATGCTTGAAAGATTTTGATTGACCCGTGTAGCCCCGATGTAAAGATTGTCTTCATTTTGAAACCAGGAAAAGGAAAGATGTCTCATAACCTCTACAATCCTCATCTTACTGCTGACAAAACCCTAACAGTCCATATATCGCTGCTGCACGCAATGAATAGTTGTGACACCGCTTCTGCTTTGTTCATTCAGGGGAAACTGAAATTTCTTAAAGTCCTGCAGAAATCTGCAATCATTCATTGATGCTTTCAAAGACCCTTATGCACACCAGGGCAAGATTGCCGCAGCAGGAAACATGTGTCACGTGACTCGTTATGGGAGGCAATACGTTTTTTAATCGTATAAAAGTAGAAGCAACATTGCCTCACTGCTCCACAGAAGCTGTGCACGAAAACATTCAATAAAAGTTTTCCTTCAGGTGCAGCAGTGGCTCTCCGACCTGCACATCTTGCAAAGGGCTGTTTGATAACGTCGAGCCCCCTACAGTAAGACAGCATTGACATAGACAAAGAAGAGGCCAAAGAAAGAAACCGGGTGAATGTTCATCACTCCATAGATTTTTATAACCACGCCAAATTTGCCTACGGCCCTGTTCATGGAACAACAATAGCAGCTGACAGGAGAATGAAACCGACTGTTACTAAAAGCCAACAGATTTGCACAGGAACTGAACAACTGGTTTTGTCTCGTTCTTCTTCCCGCAGAAACGGCCACAGACGTTGTGCGGGATGTGCAGCCAGGCAGCGTTATCCCTATGGGCTAATGTCCATTTATGGTTTTCGGGGTCTGTTTAGGAGGCCTATTGCTCTTTATTTTTTGTAAGTGGACCAAGTCATCCACCTTTGGCTATCAGAAGATGGCAGTCAAAAATAGCGTCTGGCCCAGCCTATTGGGTTTCTATCATCTTAATCTCAGAGCCCCGGAGAGAGGCTTCCTGCTTGCATAGCTAATCGGCTTTCACGTTCGTATCTATGTTTTTATGTTCGGAAACCTAGACGGGAGTGACGCTATGCTTTCTACCGAGCCTGTCTAGGTCACCTCTGCATTGCTCCACTAGCTTGGAGTGCATCATCACTCTTTATAGAGGCTTGGATATCTAAAAAAATTCTAGATTGTTGCGTAGGTTCCTAAGTGGGCATAGGCATCAAATACCTCAGCCCATGACGGCATAGTCACAATATATCTCTACATAAATATTTACCATGCTCCATAGAGAGTTACGAATATATAAGTTGACTATGACTAATGTGACAAGCCAACTAAAAATACCTGGACCACTGTTCAGACTAATCAAAATATATGCTGGACCGATTCTCAACCTGCCCTTGAACATGCTTTCAAAATGCACAATCTTTCACCAATTCACCCAAATACTGCATTACGGACACTAAAGGGACATCATTGGAAGAACATTAAGGGCTGTACAGTACGCTTTCCCCGACTAAGAAAACAATATGAAAATCGGGGCAGAACATTGGTCCATTACTGAAGTAGCACAATCCGTGACGTACCGTGGGTCAATTATAGTAAGCTACAACAGCATGGAACCAAAAATATGGGAACAGTTGCTAAAAAGTAAAAACAAGCCATGCCATGGTTTGTCAAGCTTTTCAAGCAGTTGCATCGCAGTTGCTGCAGTATCCACATATAGATCTGAACCAGTAGGTACTCCCAAGATATAGAACTTAACAAAAAGTATACTCTGACTACTTAGTCGCGTTCAAGAGAAAAGTGTTTTGGAGTGTTGAGAAATGTAGGAGCGTCGGAACAAAAACCGATAAAGCACATTTTGACTTTTTTAACTTCCCAGTAGGAAGTTATTGTAATCGGTCCGAAAATCGGATTCGAAATTTTCAATGTATTTACACGTTTCAAGGTCCCAATAGCAATTTAAGCAAAAATTTGAGAAGAAATATGTGTGTGTGTGCGTACGTATGTGGTCATTTTTTCCTGCACGATTTCGCTGATTTTCATAAACATTGGTCGAGCCGTTTTTTTGTTTGAACGACTTAAGTGATTTTTGTACCAGCACGATTTCGCGCGAACCAAAAAAGATATCGACTTCGTTAAGGTGCCGTTCGAAGCGTATTAAAGGACATATGAATTGAAAAGATTTTCATAAAAATCGGTCGAACCGTTTTTTTGTTTGAACGACGCAAGTGATTTTTGTACCAGCACGATTTCGCGCGAACCAAGAAAGATACCGACTTCGTTAAGATGCCGTTCAAAGCGTGTTAAAGGAAGTATGATCTGAAAAGATTTTCATAAAAATCGTTCGAGTCGTTTTTTTGTTTGAACGAATACTGGGAAGTTAATCTTGTGGACCGAAAGGGTCAAAAGCCACATCCCAACTAGTTTTTTATGGTGGCAATTGGTTGTTTTCGTACATATCTATAACCATCGTTAATCGAACTTGTTCAGAAACGGCTAAATCCGCTTCAAACACCTTCCCAAAATACACTGAGATGAACTTGTTCTTCTTTAACGGCTCTACAACCGGGATCCGGTCCTGGCCTCTCGAGACTGTTCTCTCCACCGGTCCCGATTCTGAGGCGATGTCATCCAGTTTGGCATCCCTATGCTCTGAGCGTCTGGTCTACGCCATCCTTCCAGCGGAGGTTGGGTCTCCCTCGCTTTAGCACCCCATAAGTCTTACCGCAGAGAACTTTCCGAGCAGGCTCATCTTCACTCATACGAGATGAACATAAACCGATAAAATAGGACATTTTTTTTCAATTTCCCAAAAATATTGCATGTGATATATCGGTTTTTGTTCCGACGTTCCTCGATGCTTTAAGACAGAAATGACAATTCTGGAATCTATACACTGACGAGATCTGCAAGTAATACATATTGCGGTTTATTTGTAGCAGAGAGAACGAGCTCGGTAGACTCTTATGGGTCGTACAAATGAAGTGAAAATGGAAAATTTTTTGTGGTAGGATATATGAGATGCCATAGTGTGGTAGACCGAACATCAATGTTTTTATCACTCCGGAACTGGCTATTCGTGCCACCCACCAGTTTGATGAAAACGGCCCTAGATGATCGAACTTTGATAAAATACACCTGTAACACTAAAGGCTCACACTTGGTGCGGTGAACTACAATCACTTCATACTTGGACCGGTTCGAAACCTGTTGATGTGCAGCGTGGAAAACTGTTAGGCCATTAGTTCGAATGGTCACTGGGCACTGCTCCCTTCGGAAGAACGGAAGACCTCAGCACTCTAGGAGGACGATTCTGCCCTTCATATTTTTTGTGATTGTCGCGCGACAGGAAGATCTTGTTATTCGGCGGATCCTTGCTTGACCAAACAAGTTTAAACTACGAATCTTTAGATAGACTGCTGAATTTTCTCAAGCGCTCTGATCTAAAAATCTTTGTTTATGTGAAAGACTAGTGCTCAGCTGTATAGCTCCTATTTAATGTCGAAGCTTTTATAATTGAGTGCAGCTCTAGTCGGCAAGATATTTCTAGACTCCCATCTAAAACCGCGACAGAACGATGATTTCAACGACCGATCAGGAAATCTCGCTTATTATACTTATAGGCCGAATAGTTGATTCGAATCAGAGTCCTCTGAGTTGGTAGTAGAGCGCTTTTACCCTAGACTGCTAATGGTCCTTATATCTGACGAAAAGAAAGAAGAATACCAAACATCCACTGGAAGAATGGCGTGCACTAGGACCCCGAAAGGTTAGAAGGGCCAAGTAGATGGTATAGACTTGGAATCAGGACTCTTGGAGGGAGTAGGTGCATGAGGCCAAGACCGGGTCTCAGTGGTGGATCCAAGAAAGATGAAATATAAAATTCTACCACCTTGATACTTATTACCACACAGTAGATGCCTCAAATTGTGTGTTAGTAAAATTTTCTTTAGCTCTTTTTAAAACATTTAATTTACATAACAGAAAAGTAAACTCGAAAAAGTCCTTAGAAGCTCTCACACATAAAACTTTGACTTACATTCATAAGTTATAAACCAAAAAAAAAAAAGTAAATACAACAAATAGCCCTTAACGAAAAATATAAAAGGGTAAACCGCCCACCGCCCGCTCGCATACATCCGCCTCGAGAATGATCAGTCGTCAGAGTCTGGTTAAATACTCATTTTATTACCGGCAAACATTACTCAAGCTTCGTGCCGTAAAGTTTACACAATTATCTGTTAAGAATCATGTAAACGTAGTACTTCCTTAAAACGAAAATCATGTGAAGTCGCTATCAATGTAACTGTGCGATACGAGCATTCCCTAAATGACGCGTATTGTTAAACTCCTTCTAAAACGTTTTCCCTGTTACGATAAAGGAATCATGCTTGTAGCAATCTTACCATCCAGCCCTTTTGACGTTGGGAATCCTATACCAGCTACCTCTACCCATATCTAACTGGCACAGGTATACAGGCTCAGGCACAGGTACAGCCTTCTACACACAGGGAGACCGGTTGTACGTTCTATTCTACTTTTCTTTTATCTATAGATATTTCAAGTCCCTTTTCCAGCTGATGTTTCTTTCAAAGTCGAGATATACTCGTAAACTATGTGTACTTAACATGAAAGGAGTAATTCATGTGCACCTTTCCACCATCGGGCGGGGAGATCCTTGTATCCCATATGTATCCTTGGCTCATGTGTATACATTTAACTTTTTTACCTTTCACTGCTTTATCCGTTTGAAACTTGAGGCCTGTTTTATACTCCATTCCGCAAGGCTCTCTCCCACATCCTTGTGCACCAGCAGAAGGATAATATGTACAGACAAAACAAAAAAAAACACATTCACAAACACACATACACACAATCATATAAAAATTCATTTCTTTTGCACTTGCTGTTAAAAAAGTACGCAAGGATATCTCTCGATGTGCGTGAATTTTTCAAATGGAAATTTTCTTTTATTTTTATTTTCAAAGGAAGAGGAAAATGTCCTTTTCTAATGTTTGTTAGAGTAAGTGTGAGTGTTTAAATTTTGATGGAAAATTTACTTGAAGACTTGGGCATAGAGAGCAAAAATATTAGAATGTCCTAATGAATTCCTAATACTGATGGCGAGCGTTATTTTTTCTGACTTTAGGGGAAACACTTCCTTTTTGTTGTTATCTTCCTTTTTTTTTGTAAAACGACATTTCTGTGTAGGTGTATTCCCAACCATTTTTGGTAGTAACGAAAGTATTTTTTTATATTCAAAAAAGGGCCGACGGGGGTTGATATTATAAGAATAACGTTCTTTAAATAATATGGTTTCACTTGAGGGTGAATACCTCAGGATTGCTGGAAGAGATTGAGCAATTTCAAAAAGAAAATTAAAAATACTTAAATGTTTACTCGCTGATTGTGTGGGTGTTGCTGGAACTCATTTAGACTTACCTGAAAAGAAAGAGAGGAAAATATTATTATTGATGTAATTTTTTAAGGAGATTTTAGTCATTTAAAAGTAGTAACATTAAATATAACGGGATTATGGAAAAAGAAAATCATTCATAAGGACATAGTCATTCATAGAAGTGGGCAGGGAACAATAGTAGCTAAGAAGATAAACAAATTTCCTTTATCATCTGGAAATTTAAATCATTTGATATTAGGACGAAAAGTAAGATCTTCTATCCAATGGCTGGGGAGTACATATAAGCTTCTTGTAACTGGCGAGTTATATCACGAAAAATATCACATTATCTACAACTTTCTCCTTTATTTACAATGGGTAATAACAGAAGGCAAAACCTGATTAACAAACATTTCTGTTCGCCTCGAATTCTTGTTTAACTGACACTGCTACGCTATGACGCTATCCGTCACCGAGTCTACCACTTATTCAATGGACGGGTCCTCCCTGTCAGGCTTCTATGGATCCAGATTCATTGCTTAGTTAAGTCTTGTCTAATTGATTTAGACATCTCCAAGGATTTGATATAGTATGCCCGACTAGCATTCTGAGGGGGTGCAAGATGGATCCCTATGAGGCTAGCCCTACTGACTCATGTGGAGTCCATTTGGATTGCCCTATAGAGCCCACAAGGGGCATCTAATGCCTTGCGCATGTGGACCCGTGAGATAAAACGATTGCTGCCCGATCTCGTGTGGAAAAAAGAGGATGAGAATTGCGGCGTGAATATGTGAGTAACAACTGCGGCGGTGTCGAAAAAAAAATTTTTTTTAAACGCGAGTGTGGTTTTACCAAGCGGTCACCCAACTGAGTACTAATCACGTCTAATGCTGCTTGACCTCCGCCAGCGAACGAGAACTGGTCTATTGAGTATGATAAATGACAACTTTAACGGTTACGAAGATAATTGCTTGAAATATGAAGCAAGGTAACAACAAGAACTAAAGCTTTGTATCGGAGATGTTTGGATTGCTCCATTTCAGGTGTGCCTCATAGAAACTGATACGGCTTACCTCACTTCAGTATTGCTAATTTTACTTTGTGTGGTACTCATGAGGAATTCAAGGGGAAAGCGCTCTTTCAGCATGCCCCTCATTTGCCACGCTGCTTGAGGCATGCCCCTATAAATTCTAGTATCTAAGATCCAAGCTCCTTCGGAAATCACTCTGTTTAAAAAAACCTGGATTAGATCTCCTCTGGCCGTTCAATCAAGACTGTATTGAATGGTGTTGAATGTAAACCCCATACCATCTCTGCCGGTGTTCCCCAGGGCTCAATCCTATCACCTACTCTTTTCCTAAGTTTTCCAAACTACCTGCTCTCAATCTCCTAAAACCCACTTAACAGCTTCGCTGATGACAGTATTCTATGTTACTCTTACATCTTCGAAATTATTACAGAAACAGTGCCAGACTTTGTTTTGTAGATCTTGATCTCATGTTCAGTTCTCTCAATAGTAACATCGAACTCATTATTGAGCGGGTCGCAAGAATCGGATCATATTCAACGCGCCAAAATGTGCTACTGTCTTATCTCTGATAAGATCTGCGCCAATCTTGCTTTCGTCTCTGTGCACGATGTGGAGTTAATGTCGTTAATGGCCAACCCATCTCTTAACAAGATAGGCATAGCATTAACCGAGGGCTTTTGATGAAATGACGACTTCCTTACGCCATTTAAGCTAAGAATGTTTCAGCCCTAGCAAAAATGTATCGCTACTACTATTAGCGGCTCTTCCACAGAAATACATGCTGCCCTTTCCTGCAAGATTAGCCTCCGTTTTTAACGAGAAAGTAAGCGGTGAGAAACTTACATCAATCTGGCAACAGGGAATGCGTGTGTTCGCCTGTCTAAGAGCCATGCCTAGGACAGGAGACACCGCTTCGGACTCCGCACCTAGGCGGTAGCATCAGATTCCTACTGACTAAACTCACCAACCTTTTTGCATGACGTTTGAATCCAGACCGTTAGGACCCGTAAAGGCATTACTTTGGCCTGGCATTATGAACGTATCCATTAAAAGGGGTCCCTTGAAGGTAGGCTTACAGTTCAGCGATCCGATCAACAATCTATGGGTTCTGCTTTCTTTGCGGGAAATGTGACTTTGACGAAGATACCCAATTCAATAGCTACATAGATACTGCCCGTAGGTGCATGTGGACAGCGTTCTACCAAGAAGCTCCTGGCTCTCGGTGCTGTGGGTCTCTGGCCCAGTCGAAAAAAAGGACCATCTCTTTTTTAACTCAAATTTTTCCCTACTGAACCGGGAAACATTTCTTTGGCTTTCTCTGCTTCTTTCGGCTTCGTATTGCTTAAGCTTCTGGTGATGGCTTTCAGCACTACTTCCACCATTCTCTGCACATCGTCCGGTCTTCTAAGAATGGTCTCCGCTGTTAGCTCCACTTTGGGGATTATTTACAGCACAGTGCCGTGCTCCTCAAACCTCGGATATTTAACGAGGATATGTTCTGCGTCCTCCTTATCGTCCCGGCATTCTGGAGAGGACAGTAAATCGCCCAAGACTAGCCCGCTGCCACACTCCAACAGCCTTCGAGCTTCCCCTTTACGCCCAGTAGCCTCTTCCGGTTAATATAGTAGAGTTCCAAAGTTCTGGTTAGGTCGGGTCTTAACCTAGCGCACGGTACTCCTCTTTGTTCATCTGGTAGTCTTTGTCGACTAGATAGTATGTCTTCCGCTAACCCAGACGGTTGTATCTATGGCCCAGCCGGCTGGTATTGATTTTACGAAATCGAAGCCCTGTTGTGTTTTTTATTTTTGATACATCCACTGCTTCGTGCAAGTTTCTTCTCTTTGGTGTGAGCTCCTACAACATCTAGGAAGCCTACTGCTTCAACATCCTCCAGACTCTCATTAGCCTATCCTATTTTCTATTCCTTTCCTTCCTTTGAACCAAGATTACTACTAGCCATTCGACAACTTGGGGCCCCGATAGCCAACGAGTTCAGGCAACCGACTACCATCCCGTTGGCGGTTCAATTTTATGCAGCGTCATGGTCCTTCATATTTCCTCTTCTCATACTTAGATAATATTCTTCTGTTGTTTTGCACGACCAGGGTGATGAATTTTGTTGGCTTGTTTTACGTCCAGTTGTTGAACTCCAAACCCTATTGACCCCTCTTCTAATATCCGAAGAATTTCTTGATGGTGTGTGGCTTGGCACCGACAAACCGGTTTCAGGAATCATTTTAGGTTAGGCAATTTGCCTGCTAATTTGCATCGAGTCCGTCATGTCCTGGTATTCACTTAAGGCCAGATGTTAGTTCATCTGGATCTGTAAACACCAACTCCGGTTGCTCTACCTTCGATTTCTCTGCTGACCGAGTCTTTGTTGAACCCAAGGCCTCTTATTTTAGTTCTTTGGCTGTAGGTAACAATGATTCGATGATTCCTACGGGTGACCAGTAGTAGGGTGTAGGAGACTATACTTAGACAATTTGGGCCTAAACCTTACTATCCGTACCATCATAAAAAGGTTATGGATATTTACTGTATATCAAAGCCAGATGTTTCGTAAGGAGCTCGTCAATAATCAGTAGCCATAGAAGGAGTGATAGTAATCCCCTCTAGGGAACATCCCTTCAAGGTTTTAACTGCCACTGCCAACACAGCTGTTACTAATCTTAACATAAAGACAGTCCATTTAATTGCTGAGAGCTCTTTTCCCTTTTTTCTGTCCACTGGTTCAAAGGATTTATAGGAGATGTTCTTAAAGGCGCCTTCTACATCTTTGTAGGAACATAGAACCACCACTTTGCTTTCCTCCAAGGAATCTCATAATTTGACTGGTGAGCTATGCATCTCTGTTTCGGATGGTTTGACTTTTCACTATGTTATAATAGAGCTGGGAATATACCATCATTTTGAGGTGTTTGAAGAAAGGGCTTAGAAGTTTTCATGGCTCACCTAATTTTGTTAGGATTAAAAATTCTAGCGGAGAGAGGCAACAATTTATTTTGCTTAGAAAAACTAAGGATGATTTTACGAAATTTCCTGATTGGTCTGCTGCATAAAGGCACAAGCAGATTGGCGCGGCGGCGGTGGCGAAATTAAATGTATGGGAAACTCTCTGGCGAAAGGATTCCGCCAGCACCGCCGCGCCAAACTGTATGTGCCTTAACTTCTACGTTGATCATCATGGGTTAAACCGCGTAACCAGAAAAGTGTGTGACCAACAAGAGTTGTAGTGCATCTGTATAACTGTCAACAGTTTTTAAGGGGACCTTCTGCCAGAATTGCTAAAATCTGAAGTACTCAATAAAACATTCTCAAATTTGACACAAATGTAGTCTTTTATGTTCGAAATATATATCGTGTTTTAAATTTTTGATTTGTATTTATTTGTTTATGTAACAAGGAATATGGTCAGGAATATGGTCGAAAAACGGCCATTTTGAAATGAACCCAGTGGCACAGGGTTTCAACCGATTTCAAAGTTTAACATCTCAAATTAGTCCGTGAGCCTTCCCCTATAGAAATATAGTAGGTTTTCGGATTTAAATTGTTATAACTTTTGTTATAAACAAAAAATTAAAAATCGGGCTTACAACTTCAAAGAGGAAGGTTTAATCAACATTTTGAGATGTCGAGCTTTAAAATCAGTTGAAACCCTGTGCCACTGGGTTTTTTTTGAAGTTACAAAAATATGAAAAATAAAGTTTCGAGATATAACGGATCAAAGTTTTACTCTTGTTTATTTCAAGTTTACACATATAAAAATGTCGAAAAAACAGACTTTTACATTGTATAGAGGAAAGTTCATATAGAGGAAAGTTCAAAGAACAATATTACGCAAAAAAAACTAAACTCTCAATTTTAGTCAAAAATCGTAATTTTTTTGCCAGGAAGTCCCCTTAAAGCATACCAATGGCATATTATTGATTCCCTTAAACCATAGTTTGGAGTGCTTCCTCAAGCATCAGGTATTTCGAAGGATTTGTCTTAAAATTTTGCTCCATCTACCGCAGAACTTAGTTAGAAATCGTTGAACGGTTTTTTAGAAACAACGTAAATCCTACATCCTACAATGTTTGAACAGAGAGAAGACTATATAAAAGGAAAGCCACCTAGGTGGGAGAAAATGGGAAGACTAAGGGTCATGCCGCGTAGTCGACCGCCTTAGGTCATAGGCTCTCCAGGCCGTCAAGTACGATTCAAATACTCTAGTGCTGAAGAACAAAAAAGAGGGACACTCTTAATATATCAATATAATGAAAAATTTGTGACAATATCCATCAGTAATCTCCAATGAACTGAAAAGACTTTATGTACTAATACATGAATTTTAACCATTAATACTTCATCTGAAACACGTAGTTTCACATATATTTTCACATTACAAAACCTCCCCCACTGGCGAATAAACAATTAACATTTTACAGCTTTATGCAAACGGCGACATGTCCCCCCCCTGTTATATTGTTGCCGTGAAAAGAAAAAAAAACATTTTCATTAATGAAAACTCATTTTCCAATTCCCGAAAGTGAAACTCATTCGCCAGCACACAATCCTCCTTCATCCCCATGCAGGATATTTTCCACAAACAATTACTGGCACAGAGTGTGTTGCGGGGCGGTGTGGTGCCTACTAACATGGTTCATCTCCTTTCTGTTATCCTGAAAGGCAGGATATTACCTGCGCGTATATTGTAGTGAGGCAGGTACACACACACATATAGGGCAGCATTTAATTGTTTAATTGAATACCCTTGAAGTTGGCCGCAATTTATCTTCATTTTTCGTCAGGCGGTCGGCTCGCCTTTTATTCGCGGTGATTATTGCGGGCATTTTCCGCCAATGGTGGGCTCACAGGTAGGCAGTCACTCATTATTAATTAGGACCTGGGATTGATGAGACACCTTTTTTTCGGAATAGTGGGATTTAGAAAGAGTTCCCAAAAATTCTAACGGTATGCGGTATGACGGGAGACAATGAGGACCGTATTCATGCTCCGCTTAAAAGTTGCCTTAGCACACACGATTCCATGTGTGTGCAGGATAATTGTTCTACTCATGCAGGATTATCCTGGCAAGAAGAAAAGTGAAATAATTTCAGCGCCTGATTAAGATAAATTTCCTTTTTAATTGAGTCCTGGCATGGGGCCACCGTGCGCCCCATTCAAAAAACAACAACAGAGCCTTGAGCACGCCCACCCCGAGGGTGTCCTGGATTTTTATCTCTCGCTCTCGACGTGAAATCAAATTTTCTTCAACCTCTCTCAGTTATAATTCGTTTCGCCCGCACCCCTTCTTGCTATGGCTATGCCCTCACTGCCGATCCCACCGCTGCCACCATCCCCCATTACTTATCAAGCATTTCTATTTACTCCTGGAATTTTGTGTTCGTAGGGAAAATTGTATCTCATTGTTGGGGTAATTTAACCTTTGACGGGGTCCCTTATCTGGACAGCCGGGGAGGAATCAATCCGAGTAAACGGGCATCGACCTTGAGTGTTTTTGTGTAGGGTTGCATGTTCCCGAAGAAACTGAAACTGGGGAGCTACATTGAAAATATCACAACACCACCAAAAACAACAACAACAACAAAAAAGAAAAGAAAAAGGGAAAACTTAATTCAGTGTTGCCGCATCGAACACTTCAGTCGTGAGCATAATTATTACCGTGGGGCAAAAATTTTCGGGCCGTGGGTCTTGGGGGGCTGTGGGACGGAATGTCAGAGCAAAGGACACAGTTTCTCCTTAGTGATGCCCTCAGGCAATACTACTAACAACAAAGTTTTCAACAAGACAAATCGAAATAAAAACAGAACAAGAGGGTGGAACAAAAAAAAAACTTTCATAATTTTATTAACAGCATTTCATTGTGTCTTTCTGGGTTTGTGTACTTGTTAGTTAGAATTGCTGGTGCCTTATAGAGAATGGCCCAGAAGCAGACGGGTTGGAGGGTCGCGGAACGACAGGCCCTTAGTAAAGTTTCCTCTCCCTTAACGCAAATGGCTGACGGGGGTAGAAGGGTAGATTGCAATAAATTGTGTATACAAGTTTGACTTTAAGTGGAAATGACTTTACTTTGCTAAAGCTTTCTACGTCTAATGGAGTTACTGTATTGCAAAAAATCATGAAAAGGAGAAAAGCACAAAAAGAAGAGAAAACAATTTTTTTTGTGTTTGTTTTTTTTTTTTTGAAGAAAGTAACGAAGGAGGACGAGGCTCTGGTATGGGCCTGGTCTAAGGGACAAGAGAGAAAGAACCTTTCTCGTAGAAGCAAACAGTTTTTGATGATTTGATTACAAGGAAGGATGCTTCTAATGGGTTAATTAATCTAATTACAAAATCCTACATAATATATTTGCCTCGAGTGTTAATACAGTGAAGCCGAGAAATTTTCGATTTAATTGAGGGGAGGGATTCAAATCTGATGATATTTTCAAGGATAAGGGTTTTAATTTTTCTTCAGTTCTTTTCGTTTTCTTTTTTTCTTTTTTTTTGGAGAAAGTTTTAGACAAGAGAGAATTATTTTGTGGATTAGGAATTCTTATAATAAGTATTATATTAAATTAAACTCGCCCAAATTTTATTCTTTAAATGTAGATGAGTTCATGATCAAGCGATTGCGTTGAAATTTTGTATAATCAACAAAATAATTATCTATTTCCCAATAACCAACCTAGAACTTGTTTGTTTGATACATACACTCCTCAGGATTAAGATCTGCTAGAACTGCTCAATAGGCTTTCCAAGGATTCTCACAAGAGTTATTATAGCATTATTATTAGGTCAAATAGCATTAGCTTTTGGTGCATTGAAACTCTTGGGCATCGGTTTAGAGCAAGTAGAGGCAGATACATACTTGTATCCACAGCAGATCCTTCAAGAATAGCCTTTGATAGTTTTAGACATACATTTAAACTAGCTATAGACCCGTAGTCTTATGGGGAGTGATGGGCAACCTGATGGCGGATGCTCGGCTATGACGCCTCTCGCTCACTCCCAATCTGCTTCTACGATCTTCAAGTGGTGACGCTGTTAACTGTAACTGGATGCTGGGCAACCCCCGGTGAAAAGATCGAAGGCAGTATGTGAGGAGGAGGCTCTGTCAGAATAGCGGATTAGCGGACACTGAGCCCTGAATTACTACTTATGAAGGGCGAAAGATCGCAAGTTTTCCCTTGAGGAGGATGAGTCTACCCTTCATGTTCTCTATGAGTCCTCCGTGATAGCTCGAACAAATATGAGGTATGAAAGGGTCTGGTACCATAGGTTAAATGTAGTGGTCGCGGTACTTTTGGACCCAATACCTCACCAAAGAAAAAGAGGCAGCATAAGCTACACGCCCATCCTCCACTTTGCACACTTTCTTATCTTTTATGTTATAATCTAAGCTTAGTAAACACCCTTTACACTAGTCATTCAAGTCTTAAAGCGGTGTCTATAGTAAGCTTAGCTCGCAGGATAGAAGAGGATACGATATGTTAGAGGGTCTGAGGTGTACTCAAGCAGACGACCATGACCTTAATGTTTGAATTCTAGGATGTTGCTTGATGAAGATGGTTTCATGGTCGAGTTATACTTTGTTAGAAACAAACTTCTAGACGTTATTGTGTATGTAAAAGGGAGGGAGTCTTTCATTGCGAGAAAAGTATTGCCGTACTAGAGTGTTAATTTCGGTAAAATTTCGGTCGATAAAATTTAACCAGACCTGTTACATTTTTACGTTGACTCAGTAAACCAATAGACCAGGAAAAGGTGCCATACCGATGAGATTGATGAGATTTTGCACCTAATTTTGCCACGTTAAGGAGGGTTTAGAGGCGCCAGAACAGATCAACTAGTGATATTCGACGCGGTGACGAATGTAGTACTTCTAGATAGTACCCCATACTGCTGGGTAAAGAAGAAACTTGTATTTATTTAGAAAGGCAACGAGGATGGGATATGTGGTCATTCCATCGTGGATCTTCTCTGTTAATGTTATGTCTTGGAAGGTCAAAAATGGATCAGACGTCAAATCTTAAGTTCTACGAAATAGGGATAAAAAGAGCAGAATTTATTACAGAATTTATTATTGATCCACACACATCCGTGATGGCACGGCACCGATGCTTTCCGTATCAGTGGCTTCCGTGATGAATTTTTCACTGACAGCACGTATCACTGCTCAATGTTCAATGGCATCTGTGATTACTTTTTAGTTTTGAAATTTGGACAGTGATCTCAAGTGCATCATGGAATTTACCGTAGAATATTTGATGCAATAGCTTCGCTCTTAGACGAGGAGGACAAGAATAAAAAAAGAGAGTGGGTTCATCCCACATGTTCTGAAACTTTTTTAGCAACGGTTCAATGGATTTATGTAGGTATATGTTATAGTATGTAAATATGCTGTACGTAGGAGGATGCAATACATTTGGGCATGATTCTAGCAACCTTAATCATAGATTGTCGACAGTACAAAGGGCTTTCCCTGAGTCTCTAGTCTTTCACATAAATCTTTACATTTCTTACTCTTTATAGATATATATGTATTTTTTGTTGGGAAATATTGCTATATTTCGCATAAAAAATCGCACAGAAAGAGGAAAGAAATTTACCTAAATTTCTGTTGAATTCTTATAAATTTTTCGGTTGAATTTACAAAAACATTTATTTCACGTCCGGGATAAATTAAAAAATATCGGTGGCAACGTATTTTTTGTGTTTTTCACGGACACCTCAAGGGTACTGAGAACGTCGGATGTGTGGGAACTTGTCCCAGCCCTTTCCAATTTGTTTCCATGGAATTACATCGTGCAGATATTTTCTTTTCACTGATGCTCTCGGTACTGCACTGAAGTCGCCGTCACGCCACGGATATGTGTGGATTGACCTTACGTCCCTTAGAAGGTTTTGAGAGTATAGGTTATTTATAAAATTTAGTAAAAAGACGGGTGCTAGAATTGAGACCTGAGCAACACTCGCCGAGATAGTGTGGAATTTAGATTCAACGTCTTTCAATACTACCTTGACTTAACTGCCAGAAAGGAGAATCTAAATTCAGTTCTTTAGAACTAAGTATAAACCAAAAGCGTGGTGTTTTTTCAGGACAAACCAGAATGTCATACTTTATCAAAAGCCTTTCCGATATCTAAAACAACCACACCAGACCCAAAAGTATATGCTTTGGTTGAAGTGCTATATTATATACTCAAGAAGATCGCTAGTAGATATTTTCTGCCCCAGCAGAGCACCTACCATTTCGGTGAAGAAGGCCATTGATCGTTGGACTCTAATGAAACATGCCGAATTATGGAAGTCCTCGCCTAGTAAACTTCACAGGGGGAAGGATATTAGTATACTGTTTGGCCGGCGTTCTAAATGGCCAAATTTGGAGGTAAGGACGACTGGAGGACGCCATCTGCAAACTTAGCTTCGAGGAGAATGAGTATGCTGTTCATGTTCTCTGTCACTGTCGAGCGAAGAATAGGTTTGCATGTTTAACGCGACCTTACTCGAATAGTCAGAGCGGTAGACTAGAAAGAACAAAGACAGTCTATTCTCTTCTTTGTTGTGAAATTTTTTATATGGACGATGAGAGGCCAGAGTCAAGCCCCTTCAATCATGTCGTACAGCAAGTTCGAACGATGAATGGCAGACGAAACGCGGTCGGACGCTTTAATCCTTAGACCACTGAGGTGGGCCATAATTTTAATTTAGTAAACTAAAAGAACAGTATTGGTTAAAAAATTGTAGTTTTCGAAGATTTTATTATAATGCCGATTGCAAACTTCAGACGTTTTGGGAGTATTCGATTTTAGATTTATGGAAGCAACACCAAATACTTCGTCACTTTTTCCATCTAAGATTATTAAAAATATCTTTTCAATACAAAAAATTCAACTTGAATCAGCTGTTAATTATAAATTTTCACACGATTGAAATTACGTAAATAAAGACCAATATACGAACTTAGATAACAACCTAACCCAAAAAAAAATTTGATACAAAACAGACAAGAGGACAAATACCTCTTTGTATAAAAGTACATTGAAAATATCGTCTTAAGATCAGACTAACAAGAAATCATTTGGCATAAGCCCTATATTATATGTGAATCATACCATTACATAAACTGTGTAACAAAGTGACAACTTTAAGAATAATGGGTCACGTTAATCTGCATGAAAATCGTCCACAATAAAATAAAGTCCCTTCAAAATCCGGACGACTAAACTGTGTTGATTTATGTTTAAAGGGCGAATTACTAGACAATAACGACTTTGAACTTTGTTTTGCAAGGAGCCCCCATGATGGTCCCTGGATCCTTCTACATTCTGGGGCAAAAGTAGTACAATGAAAAGTTTTCGTGATTTTCTTGTAATTTTGTTCATGTAACACTTGCGTCTCCAGAGTTCTTGACAGCTCTCCCTGGAGTAGAATGGTACCGGAATTGTAAGGGGACAGGAGAGAGATAGAGAGTGAGAGAGAATGTATTCATCTGAAAAGTTATCCGGATACAGTGGCAACTTAACGAACACTAGAAATATGTATTGGACCAAGGACTGGCAATTCAGGAGGGGGGAGTCTCTTCCAAAAGGACACGAATAACAGGAACAAAACTTAATACTGACTCTGACTATGGCTCTCCTGGCTGTGGGTAGGGTAGTCGCCGATATTTCTTTTCCTCTTCCCGTTTTAATTTAGTGGCCGAAATAAATCACGAATGGCAAGCCATAGTTACCCATTCCCTTTTACGGAAAGTTTCAGCCCTGATGCGGTGGAAACATCAGTTCATCCATATTTTCCCTTCGTACCATATTGGCTATGGGCTGTCCACCCTCCGCCCTACCAAAGTGCTTATAACGCAAAAAGCTTTGCAAAAAGTAACCAAGAACGCCACCGAATACCGGAGAAACAAAGTGAAATTGGGCACGGCAGACCAAACTTTCGGGGGTGGCGCTGCTGGGGTGGACGAACACCGAGCTACCATCACCATTCACCAATCTGTGCGGCAAGGATAGGTGGGCCCGAGACCGGGGAGAGAGAGAGCTGTAAATCGATAACGAAATACGACACTGGGACAATGTCCGATATACATTCACGTATAATCGCAAGGAAATTAAGGACGAAAAATACACCATTAAACGTACTCAGGGAAGGATCAAATAGGCTCACAAATCCACCTTCTAGCAGTCTTACATAAATGATGGTGGCAGACGAATAAATACTGGACTGCCATTGTAAAGGCACAATACTCGCCCGATTATAATTTTTCCTAGTTCAAGGCTGGCGGGGGCGGCCAAACGGGCAGCACAGTTGGGGGGCTTAATGGCCACCCTAAGAATTAGGGACAGTTTCAGTGATTTGTAGAGAACCATTTCGTTTGAAATTATCGCTACCCAATTATTATTAAGTGGCCACAACAAAGGTGAGCCATCGGTTTAAATCACTATTTATTGGGTCATATGGTTACCTTTATGGAGCAATTAGTGCCACATTTTCAAGGATTTTCAACTTTTTTCAAGAGTTGCTACGTTTTTTTGGTAAACATAAATGTTTTAATGACGAATGTAATCGGTTTGGCGGTTTCTGCTCTTTGGGGTATGCAATATTTTCAAATGTTTGGTTGATCTAGTTTATGATGGAGAATTTGCTCAATACAGTCATTAATGGATTTAGGGGGAGCTTTTTGGTGTTATAGAGAGAATAGAATTATTTTTTATAAAAGAAAAACTCCGGAGCTAAGCTCTAGACTTGGCAATATAAAAATCAGTACAATTGTACAATACATATTTCGCAAAAATCAGATTAGAACTAGAATGTATAATTATGGAAGTCTTTTTATGGTTCTCACTAGGATTGTGAAATAAAAATTCAAAAACATTCAAGATATGAATAACTGGTTGTTAACCATTAGGTGAATTTACAAGTGTCGGAACTATTCTGGGCGAAGAGATTGACGATTTTAACTTCCCAAGTACTGCCCACCAGTAGGCTTCCTAAAAGAAAAGATAAGATAGGCAAAGAAGAAGAAGAATAAAGATAACAAAGTTACTCATAAAACAGGCCATTACGGAATGACTTGTAAGCTACGAACCCCTACGATTCAAAGCACATGTCCTGGTTAGAAAAAGGATAGAACCTACCGTTATCAGCTTTTAAAAGAGTAAAGGCAAGCTTATCCAATATTTGCATGTGAGGCAAATTACGGGGACTGGCAACTAAAGTGGCTACTTTTGTCAATTTTTTATCAATCACTTTAATTTTTTAGTATTTGATAGTGTTTAGGCTCCTCATTAATAATCTGCATTGCAACCCGAAAAAAAAATTGTTTAATAAAAAAAAAAAATGTTGAATAAGTGCAATTTTCAAAATTTCAATCGATTTACTTCTTTTTTTTCAAAATGTTCAGGATTCAATTGTTTTCGAAAATTGCGGACGGATTTTTTTTAAATATTAACAAACAAAACTTATAGCCTATAATGTACAAAAAAACAGAAAAATGCTGAAAAAATGCCGAAAAATCGAGTTTTTTTCACTTTATTGTTTATAACTTTTGAAAAAACTGTTGTACTTAAAATTCGTCCGTAATTTTTGAAGACAATTTAATTGTGAACAGGTTGAAAAAAATTAGAAGTAAATCGATTGAAAATTGAGCGCCCAGGAGCATTTTGAATTTAGAAAATCGATAAAAATTAGTTTTCGAGAAAAACGAATTTAAAGTTTTAGTTCAAGCTTCGGTCACTGCCGTGCATTTTTATTAATTTCATCGACTTGCACAATGAACTTGGGAAAAACTAAAACACAGCATGAAAGAGGAAAGTTCAAAGTATATGAAAATGCAAAAAACGAAAAAAGTTTGATTTTTCAAATTTTCGTCATTTTTCACTTGCAAGTCCGTTAAGGGCGGGGTAAGGTTTTAAAGGCGGAAAAAGGCATATATTCATGATTTTTGTTTGGAGATATGAATAATGTCGGTTTATTTATTTCATATACACGTTATAGTATAACATCTGACGTATCTTTGGAAAAAATTCAATTAAAAATATCAAGAAATAAGTCCGTGACAGCGAATCTCCGGAGGCGCCACGAAAAAAAGTGGTTTTGCGTTGAACACGATTACGCCTTACCGGATCATTTAAAACAAAAAAAACAAAATGCGTTTAAAATGTGATAGGTTTCCCGAGGTAATCAGGAAGAGTTTTTTTTTGTCGATTTTTTTATTTTTTGCAGCATTTGGAAGTGAAAAACGCGATCTTCGCTACAAAATTTTGGGTTAATTTGTTATTAAAAAATGGAAAAAAATAGTAAAAAAAACTCTTCCTGATTACCTGTTGATTTATGTGTAGAATTAGTGTTTAAAAATTCAAAAGGAACGGTCAAGTAGATTTTGAGTTCTGATGTTCACGAACTTCAAAAATGACGTTTGCGAGAAAATCGATTTAAAGTTTTTTTTGTACTCGAACATCCAAGCATGAGGTCCGGTCGCTTGAAACGCTGTATCTTCGTTAGTTTTGCTCCGCTTTACTTGAAATTTTGACACAATATTCTCGACAAAAAAGTTTTAAAACCTTACCCCGCCCTAGAATAAGGTCCCGGACGACAAAAACGATGAATTTTTCGAAGTAGAAGTAGTCAAAAGCAAACTATGCCAACAAGAAACTTGGTCCTTGAGAGTATCAGGTGTGTGTGTAAGGATATTCACAAAGCCACCTCGATATCCCCTGATGGAGTCACTCAGAACCAAATAGCCTAAATGATAGACGGGGCGAACGTAATGAGGGGCCATCCTCGAATAGGGTCACATTCTTGTGCATATGGTGTTAGCAAGAATGCAGTGCATGCTGGATAACTTTTGCAACTGCAAATCAGGTTCGAATAAACACAGTTACCTACCCTAGGCAACTAAACGGCCAGAGATACCATGGGTAAGTACTCCCCTTCAATGGGTGAAGAGCAAGTCCTGGAGACGAAATGACGGGCGAGAATAACAATGGGCCAGGCTATAAAAATACTGCAATTAGAATTGCTCACTTCATCTAAAGCCCCAAACAGATTGTGGCGGCAACTATGCGGGAAAAACGTTTAAACTACACGGACCACCATATGTGCTACCACAAACGGCAAGGCGCGCGGAGAAATTAAATGGAATGGAGTGGAATTCTCACGCAGGCCAACGCCGTCACCGCCGCGCCGCCGCCGCACACGGGACGGATTGCCCCTTTACGACGACAAAAATAAAAACAAATTTACATTTTAACTGACTAAAACTAACTAATGCCGTGTTTTTTAATCTGAAATGTGAAAATGAACGACTTTTGGGGTTAATTTTGATTTTTTATGATTTTTGGGGGTCCGGGCTTCGGATAAAAAAAATTTTCAGGTAAAAGCTTCACATTTCTCTTCGGAGAATCAGAATCCGTGAAAAAAATGGGGGTTGCCAGTTGAAATTTTAGTGTTACCCCTCGCCCCCAAAGGGGAGTGGGGCGGGGGTCAGCCAATTTCTGTACTGTCAGATAGATTTTCAAAAAATATTGAACACGTGTTTTTATTTTCAATCGAAACTTTTCGAGAGATTGGGTGTTATTATTTTTGTCGTCGCGAATTTGCTATCTGTCCTAGTGTGCGCCGTAGCAATCTGTTTCGACCTTTAAGAATAATTCGTAGAGGAGTCGGAACGACTGGTTCGGTGATGGATGTAATAAGCTGGTGACTGAAAGTAAAATACTAACGAGTACTAATAGAACACAAGCATCCGGGAAGAATTTAGTGAGCTCAGAAGGCCGAATATAGGGCAGAGCTAGAAGCATCAGAAAGAAGAGAGAAGGAGCAAAAGACAAAAAAATGCCAAGAGCATTAACAGCTAGACAAAAGCTGAAGATATCTGAAGACTGGAAGAGGCCTAAAGATTCAAAACTCAGTACAACATCGTCTCGAAGACATTCACGCCGCTTATGAAGGTATTCAGAACACTGCATAGACCAATTAACCTGTAACATACTTCTTCAACGGAACGGTAAAGTCTGCCTCTTGTTCAATACTAGGTTGTGACTAGAGTTGAGCCGGAATAGCACGAGGCAGTACATTTGTCCCTTACACGATAGTAAATTGTACTGGGCCTCATTTTTTTGAAATTTCCCGGTTCAAAAATAATGTCCTGTTGGTATATGAGCGTGTATCGAGATAAATGAGGCGAAATATTAACTGCGGAGACATATTTTACTTCTTTTGAGGCAGTGAAATTCTCAACTTGAAATGGGGCGAGGTGAGATTGTAAAATATAGAAATACATAGTGGAGGCATAGGTCTCTTACATACTCGGGACAGTTGAATACATATTAGAATCAAACTCGTAAAAAAGTTCTTCATTGGTATTTATTTTCTGTCTTTCTTTAATTTGCTTGGTCTTGTTATTTTGGTATTACAATGGAATCTCGGCTCGTTTGAAGTATGACATTGTACTGGCTCAAAAGAAAAAAAAGGCACCTCTTACAAACTAATTTTATAATCGTGTTCTGTGACAGCAATAGGAACAATCCTCCACAAGTCCACCCAAGTATTGGCCTAAGAATACAACATCGACATTGTGACGCTGAAGGTCATCCTGCAGAACCTTAAGCAATAGGAGGCTTATGCCTGTTTTTCATTAGTATAATTAGTGGTAGAGTATACTGGGCGAGTACTAACTATTCTGTGAACTCGCCTAATTAAAACGTAAGTAGCAGAGTAGAGTGCTTAGTTATAGTAGAGTAGAGTAGGATAGCACCGTGGTAAAGTTACTCTACCACTTGCCGTTGCCTTCAAAGTACGTCAGTTACTCTACCACTAATTCTACTAATGAAAACCCGGCGTTAAAGAGGCAGAGAAATGTTAAGAAATGCCAGCAGAGATAGTAGCTACGTAGATGAAGTGACGCGACACCCGCAGAGCCGATTGAGTCGGGAACTTCTCGGAAGAATGTTGTGCACCTGCGGGCAATTGGGAAACAAGCTTCGTCGAAGTAAATAAAGCAGAGACGGCAGGTCGCTGAGCCATATTATTTCACCGTTCCGGCTCTGGTGAGCACCAGTTCGAGGGAGCCTTTTAAGAGTCACGTTTATGATGCCAGGTCTTTACGACTTGTAACGGTCTGGACTCAAATGTCATTGAAAAGGGTTGATGAGTTTAGTTAGTAGGATTTTGACACTACCGTCTGGGTGAGGACCGCCAGCGGTGTCTCCTGTCTTGTCTTGACATGGGCGGTCGAGCACACATTCCCTTCTGCTGCCCGACTGGTGATAGATTCTCACCATTCCCTCGTAATAAAGGGTATATTGTATCCCGTCTGTGAGATGACCTAGCATTGGTCCCAAAATCACGCTCCTTTATGAACTAGTATAATCCATAACCTGACGAGAAATATGCACACTTAGAATATTGTAGTCGGTCAAGGCTCTTTTAAGCCAAGTATTATATCGAAACTAGCTAATGAAACGATGGTCTTAGCAGAATTCACACACGCTTTCGAGACTAAGATGTTCATCAAAAATCAATCGAATCGCAATGTAGATACGAAAAGAAAGTCGGTCGATAAAGTCATACTCGTATTGGTGTTTGACGTTTATATCGTGCGCCAGTTTATCCTGGTTACTGGTTATCGAAGAATATCTCCATGTTGCAATATTTCGGTTTTTTATGTGCCTTTTTCTTCCCAGTCTTTGGGGATCGCTTGATGCTCCTATAATTTTACAATAACTCTTTTTTTAAATTTTTTGGCAGGTTTATGGCTTAATATAGTTTACGTTTTTATTAGAACTTTAAATTTTATGTTTCTTTACAAAAATTCTTAGTAATAAATAATGTATCTTTAGTCCAATGCTAAACTTGACAGAAAAATGGATTCTGACTACTAAAAGCTATTCAACCGGATTTAAAAGGCTAATCCCAAGCTTGTTATCTCCAACTGCATCATATAGTTTTGCAGTGTTTTTGTCTTGGTACAAGATCTGAACGTCGTCGTCGAATGCAAACTCATAATTCATAAACTCTCCTTGTTTTCGTTCTTCCTGCATCCTGTTTCACTTTCTAGAACATCTATAAAATTCGTTTTATGGCGAAAAATAGTAAAGATTTATTTTTTGAAATTAAAATCACTGAACTATTTTACGATGATCGCTTCCGAAAATAACCACCGGAATATTTTCCAAAATTTGGTTATAAAAGTCACTTCTTAATTTAATTTTAATTGAACAAAAGAATTACGATTTTAGGATTAGTTTTTAAATTTGGAATAAAGTTCCATATCCTGTAAGGTAGTACATAGGGTTTGGTTTTATTAATTTTGTGTTTTCGTTTCTAAGTTCTCAAATATTCGAAGGTAGTTTACAATGTTGTGAACTAGCCCTCACTTTTGACAATGAACAATAAACATCGCTTTCCTCCTAAGCCACAACAAATTTAGAGGTCTTTCCTTACTCAGTGAAAAAAACCATAAAAATTCAAAAATTATTTTCATACATGCATACACATATTGTCTTCTCCGTTCTACACCCAAAAAAAAATATTATTAAATAATACACTTGAGGGTAAAACAACGCATTAAGCAAAAAATTACGCCCGGCTTTGTCCTGTGAGCGAGTAATTTGGTTTTCGGTTTTGTTCTGTAGCTGGCGGGCACTTAATAACCGAAAAGGGAACAAGGAAGTCATGGCAAGGTTCTGGGCTATACCAAAAAATACCATTAAAGGGCAATTGAAAAGGGTCTCCAATTCGAGAATCAAGCTGTATAGCAGCCGCCGCATACACGAATTGACTTTTCGAGATAAATAAAAGAATCTGGAGCTAATTGATCGGGGGTTTTTCCTTAGGGGAGGGGGGAGTATCATGACTAGCCCTCAAGGGGAATTCAGGTCCTGCGTCTTTGACTACAAAATGGCATAAAACATAATTTCAATAATGAACAAAGGCTTCAGGGCACAAAGATTGAGCGAATCTTGAAGCAGTTTAGGTGCTTTTGAATTTATTTTTTTGAAAATCGAATATAATTGTGGCATTGGAGGATGGATGTAGTTTCCTATGTCGATAAACCAAATTTATTATCAACACTAGTTCAATTGCTCAAATCTACAGTGTTTGACGTGATACCGTAAACATAATCTATCAGTGCAAATTATTTGTACCATTGGTTAAACTTTTTGAAACCGCAAATTTGCTTTATGATAAAATAATACCAACAGAATGAAAAGGTGAATGAAATGTCATGCCAATCTATTACGAAAACAATCGACCATAACCTCGACACACGGAAGTCTTTACGACGAAAATTCAGTGTCATATCGACAAAAACCGGGTACGCAAATTTTACGTCGTTATGATGAAAATTCAAATAGAGGGGTCTTCATCAGTCGATAGATTTATTGCAAAAGTTCGCCTTTAGGCGTTTTTTTCCGGTGCTATGCGATATCAACTGATTTTGATTTTAATTTTATCTGAAAATTAATAAAAAAAATATTCCTTTTACTTGTTTCCAGATTAGTCGATTGAGAGACCAACGTAATAAGAAATAGTTTTTTTTTTAATTTTCGGTCACGGCCACGGTCGGTAAAGACGAATTTTTCAGTGTGCCACCTCCTAAAGCTGGAATTCATCGTAACGACAAATTTTCTTCGTAACGACGTTGCCATGTGTCGAGAGTATAATCGAAAATTGGTGAGCCAACTTAGACATCCCTGCCTCCATCGTTTACAATGACTCGCTTATCACAAGCAAGGTTGGGCTAGGAGGAGAGAGGCAGCCCAGATACATTGTGGACCAATTTAAAGCCCAGGTAAATAAATGCTTCTGTGATATTCGAGTAGAACGCTCTTTATCCCTCTAGCCACATGATCTCGAATCAACTTAATTATAATGTTGTAGATACTATTATCAAATTCCTTATCGTAGTAGCGAAGATAAATTCGGGTGTTCGATCCAAGTTTAAACATGCCATTTAGATACAGCCGCTAAAAATATTTAAACAAATAAAAATACTTCTTCTGAGGGTACAAAAGTACCGCGGTCCCTCACTTGGCCTAGTACAGTACAATGCACCCTATCGTCCATTTCTAAAATTAAATCTGCATAGTCGATGCGGCATTGAACATGTTGTCAACCGATGTAAATGGAAGTGTGTCTTAAGCTCCATTTTAGAAGGAACTCTCATTGCTCCGGTGTATCAACTCAAGTCTCCTGTTAGAATATTCACTTACACCTGCTGTAACTGAGTCATAAATAGGACTAGGCGTCCACAAGTCAGCTAGATTCGTTATTCCACAGAAAGCGTGCAGTGAAAGAGACTTATTAGTCCGGAAAAGACAGATCCACCTACAACTAATGGTGAAGCACTGAGCTTATCCTGATCAGCCATGTACTTCTGAACCCAAAGCCGAATTGGAGGCTCAACACCGAAGAGAGGGCAAAGAAGACTAGCGTAGCTTTCTATGACACTAAGCAAACCTTTGGCAAATGATGGTGTTTGAAGAGTTGTTGGTGCTACACTGCAATGGTTAAACCAATCCTAACATATAGCGCTGTCGTGTGGTGGCATGCTTCTGTAAAAGGATATAAAAAATCTAGACTAGGCCAGGTCCAAAGAACGGCATGTCTCGAAGTACTGAAGGTTTTCCCCGCACTCATGCATTGAACATAATTCTCGATTTTTTGTTAGCTGAACTACATTTCAGACCATGGGCAGCTAGATGAAACTCATCGAAACTCCATTCTAACCCAGGTTTCGGGGTTATAATTCTTGCCTGAAACGAATGTGGAAACTCCCAGGCTAACAAAAGTCATAGTTCTATAAACAGATGGTTCCAAATAATCCTGCATAGGCTTGGTACCCGACTACCACCCCAGAGGTTCGTGGTTCGATTCCAATATGCGGGATGGTCTTTCGTCTTTGCACTTGCCCCATCTAGATAAAATTTCTCTTTCTTCAGGTGTTCTGCCGTGGTAGTATGGGATGGTAGCCTTTGGAATAAAATCGGGTGCTGGCGATAGCAGTTGTTTCAGTCTTCTCTCTGCTATCTATCCCAATAGAGCCGGGTGATGGACAATGTGATGATAGCACCGACGACAGTACGATATTTGACCTCTTGATGTCCACGCTGGTCGTAATCCGCCAAAAGGAGCTCTCCTATTTAACTTGGAAGTACAGGATCAGTTTTTAGTGGGTACCGATTTACAGGAATATCGAAAGCAGACGAATTGGCCCAAATTGAATTTGTGCAATTTGATAGGTGCGGAAGGACATCACCAGAATAGTGTCGATCATAACCGGACACTGGCTGTTTGGGGAACATGTTGTCAGATTGAGAATCGCAAGCGACACTTACTGGAGCAACTGTGGTATAACTCGAGGGTCGCTATCAGCGACGGTTGTGGGTCGGACTCAGCCTGCTGCTGCTATTAACGTTACGACTTTGCGAAATCGTAACCCTGTTATAAAAATTTTTTGTTTCCATTTTTATTAAAATAGGCTTTGTGCAAATTTCTTCTCTTTGGTGGAACTCCAACAATAGTCCAGTCCCCAACCGTAAAAAAGGGGCATTACCTCTACTTTTTTTCGGCGGCCACCGATTTTGATGAAATTTTGGATTTAGGCTCTACTTACCAGCCTTTTCAAAGTCTACCCTGTGCCGATGTGCGCTTTTTATTTTTAGGGGTGAAAACTACCCCTTATCGTAAAAAATTAGTAAAACTCAATAATTGGAATAATTTTTTTAAGAAATTTTTCAACCCGTAAAAACTACCCTTAGAGATATAGTCCAGTCCCCAACCGTAAAAATGGGGTATTACCTCTGCTTTTTTTCGGAGGCCACCGATTTTGATGAAATTTTGGATTTGGGCTCTACTTACCACCCTTTTCAAAGTCTACCCTTTTTGAGACACACAAATTTAGTTATAAGTTCAGAAAGTATTTTAGTAAATTTTTTAGTGAGTGTGTATGTGTGCGTGTGCGTGGATGTATATCTGAAAAAGATTGCAACCCGTCAACCAAAATTGTTTTTGAAGAAAAATCTAAATTTTGTTGCTCAATATTTTTTTATGTATATTCAATAGTTTTTGAGTTTTTTTTGAAATAAACGCAGAAATCTGTAAAATTCGTAAAATCCCCTTTTCATTTTGATCGTACCCATTTCGAAAAATACACCCTGAAAATCGCTTATAACCAAAAAAATATGAATTTTACAAAAAAAGTTTGTACCACATTTTTCGCTTAAAGTTAGCCTCTCTATCGATTAACGGGGTTATTTTGACCAAAAATATTTCCCCCCCGAGTTGGGGTGGAAACCACCCCCAAAGAAAAAGCGCACATTGGCATATAGTAGACTTTGAGTTTTGAGTCATTCCCTATCTACTGTTAAAATTTCAAGTAAATCGGTCGCCTCCGAAAAAATAGAAGTGATATCGGTTGGCGACTGGACTACAACAGGCTTTTATTAATCTATCCTGTCCTCTATTCCTTCCTTCCCACCAACCTTATTACTAGACATTGCACAATGCAATATGACGGACTGGTAGTACAAAGGGTGACTCTTAAGCTTCGACTTTCACATTAAAAAAAAATTTCCGGTTCTGGTTAGGATCGAAAACTGTACTTATCCTGTGTTGGAAGCCTCTCTTCAAAGCTTGCAATAGGAGATATGATCCAGTAGCTGAATATGGCAGAGTGGATTTTAAGTCACTCCAATCATGCCGCTATATAGTTACGTAAAGGTTATTTCACGAGGACGGTCACAAAGTGGTGCCCAATTATGCCCCGCCCTTGGCACTAAAATGGGGCTGCCGCTTTTACCTACCTACCAAATGCTTCTTATCCGCCCAAACTAAGCCGCAGTAACTAATTTTATATAACAACGTTTTTGTGTTTCGCGAATGTTGTTTTCGTGTAATTTTCCTTGTTTCAGGAATTGTTAATTTTCCCCGTTCAAAATTTATTCTAGTTAAAACTTTCTGGCCACCCTCTGTCGCCAGTATATTCAAACCACATAAAATTTGTTCCGAAATAATTTAGTTGCCATTTCAGCCCTGCAAATCCACCACCCCCTCCCCCACCCCCGGATGGTGTTGATTGCCGCTGATTCCTTCACCATGACATGATAAAAGGTAGCATAATAAGCGCGTGATATAAAAGGTGTCCCTTGATCCTGTCTATTTAACTAGCAACAGCGTCAATCGGTGTTAATTTGACTCGTTTTCAACCAGCGGAACTTATACCCCAGTAACCTTTGCTGGTAATGGCATCACTTTTGGCTAGTCATGTCAGACAGGCAAGCCCGCAACAGTTTTGGAAATTACATAATATATTCAAGGTGTTTTTACAATGATATTTTCATCTCTGCACTTTACAAATTACTAAATGCCTCGCAATGAGAGCGGTTCTTTTTGATATATGCACGCACTGCGACCGGGTATCATGCCATTAAGCAAATTGACACATTTCGCCTTCAATTTGGCCCAGAAATCAATTATTTAAAAATCATCGAAGAACGTGATTGGGATTAAGCAGCTTACATTAATGGCGTTCGACTGTTACCTAATTTATAATTCATTCACAGATAATATCCGGGAAAATCATGAAAATTTCAATACGAAAAACTTTCGTGAACACGGGGCTATTCACTGGTGGGTGGACGGGGGCGGGGGTGGTTGAAAATAATAATAATAAAAAAGCACGGAGAGAGAACCAGAAAATCTGAGCACATTTTGCATTCAAAATGAGTGTAGCTTTTCGGTTTAAACTACTGGTAATGGGGCCAGAGAGGGCGGACGCCACTACTGGAAACCAAGCGAACAGGTAGAGAGGTTGAGGTGAGGTTGAGGTAGAATCGGAAAACGGTTCCTATACGACGGACTCGGTCGGTGGTTATTGTCGGGGCAAGGCAGGATGTTACTATCGAGCGCAGATTTACCATCGGCCAAAATTCCTGACGAAATTACAAAATTTTCCGAATGTATCTCGTTTTCATTTTCTCTTTTACAGTTTATGTATGAATCCTGTCCATTCCGCCAGCAGGGATGAAGGACGGACGCAAGAACACCCTCGTCCGGCTTCAATTGATCCCTTCCCATGAATTGGTACCCAGTTCACATCATCGGATCAGTTGGGATGACACTACAAAACGCCATTATCAATAATTTATTAACGTGATTTCACGAAATTGCCCAATGGGAGCCCTTGGTCCGCACTGACCTGGGCGCAATTTTATTGTGTGATGGACGGACAGACGAGAGAACGGAAAAAGTTTCCCTTTTTTTTGTTGCTGTTGTTGTTGTTGTTATTGTCGTTATTGGACAGAAATTTGGGGCTGGGGGCAGAGGGTGTGCTGCCTTAGCTGTTAGCCAAATAGGATTCTGTTTACTCCCTGTGTTGCTGTCATTATTATCATTGCAATCCTATCTATCTGTGAACTCGCAATATTTGTCCATCATCATCATTTTGGCCAGTGAATTTGGATAATGGAATGCAAAAGACGTGCGCTGAATGCTAAGGTTGCTAGTAAAATGAGCGGGATTGTTATATGGTGTGGGAGAATGAGAGAATTCAAAAGTTTTGTAGATGCTAATTTGTAGAATTATTTTACGGGAGGGATTACCGCACACCTTACATGGACAAGGACGTAATGTAACTATATGAAATACAGAGCGGCATTTCCAAATAGACCATGTCCTAGTTAATATTAGGCTTGGTAGTAGAATAAGGAGCTTTACTAAGTGTACTAAGTATTAAGGAGTTACCGAGGAGATGATATGGGCAAATATCACTACTTAGTTGCTGGAAAGGTAAAAAGGCGAAAAAACCAGCGGCATGACATAGAAGGAACAACAACAATCAGATCATGAAGAAACAAGGCAGATCAGAAATAAAGAAACAAGGCAAGGGTATGAAAGAATGTGAATAGGAAATTTGAGGAAATAACAAGATGTACGAAAGTGGAAACTGATTTGAATCTAATGTGGAACTTTATTAAAGGAAAATTTACAGAAACTAAAGAAGAAACAGGGTAATGGGCGTAACTAGAGAATTTTTCTAGAGGGCCAGATCATTTGTATACGAAATGCATACTGCTACTATGTCAAGAAAGTACCGGGAATTGGTCAATGAAATACAAAATATTTATTATTCATCAAAATTTATTGTATCGCCTTCGAAGTAGGCCCCTTCCGAAATAACACACTTACGTCAACCAATAACCCAAACATCAAAAACATTTTTTAAACGAATTTTTTGGAATCGACTTCAGTACTCGCCGCGAATTTTGTTTTATGTCATCTATCGATTGAAAACGGGTGCCTCGAAGTAGTAATTAGAGTTTTGGAAAAAGACAAATGTCGGCCGGAGCCATATCAAGAGAACTATTCAATAAGATTTGTGGAGTTTTTGGCCAGAAATTCGTTCACAATGATAGCGTTGTGAGATGGTGCGTTATCGTGCTGTGGTGCAAATTCCATGAGTTTTCTTTCCACCAATCTGGTCTTTTTCGACGAATTTGCTGTCTGAATCTCCGCATAACGCTCGGATAATATTTTTTATTTGCTGTCTCACCTTCTGGGAAGAATTCCGAATGCACCGCAGTAATCTAAAAAAAACTGTAAACATCACTTGCACTTTTGATCGACTTTGACGTGCTTTTGGCTCAGTTCTAAGTTTGTTGAATGGTTTAAAGGTCAAACTCGTAAGCCAATGTCTCATCATCAGTGACAATAAGGTTTAATGATTTTGGGGTCGGAAGCGACCAATGAGTTTTTGCAGAAAATTCACGTCTTTCGGCACTAGTGGAGCGAAAACGCATTTTATACCCAAACAATCGTTTAAAATGGTACGAATTGATTCGTGAGACACAGAAACTTTCTCAGACTTAAACGACGATTTTCAGTGACCATTTCCTTTACTTTAAGGCCCGTCCTCACTACGCGGACTTAGATCCCACGTGCTCTTGGCGGAAAGGGCTTTTAATTTTCTGAATTGTGAGTTTTGGATCCTAAAATAAGAATTAATCTCAAAGAAAATAATTATAAGATCTTCTATTAATGAATATTGATTAATCTACATTGAGGAAAAAATCAATTTTCATTTAAAAAACCCGTATTATTAGGAAGTACAATGTACCTTTTTAAGCACAGCCTTTTGCCCGCGCAGTTTGGCCTCTGCCATTAAAAAGGTTCGTAAAAAAGTCACAAAACTCTATAAGAAAAAAATGGCAAAAGCGCGTATGAGCTAAGTCCGCGTAGAGTGGATCCACCAATGGTCGAACAAATCGAGGCAAATCTTCCACCACATCTCGCCCGCTTTTAAATGCACTGTACCACTCGTACGCAAGTGTTTTTGATAAAGTCGATTCACCATAAGCCTTACGTAACATTTTCAGCGCTTCGTCACACGAAATTCCTTTTGAAATGCAAAATTTAAGACAGATTCTTTGTTCGATATTTTTATCTAAACTTAAACACACTTGAAATGAACTGACAAAATGCGTACTGTAAACTTTATCAATAGGTTATCAATGTTGAGAATCTGTCCTGGATCGTTGTGTTCTTAAGCCAAGTTTTTATGCGCCTCATAGCCGAGAAACTCTTTTCGCAACCAGTAGAGCTTACCGGAAGGCCTAGAGCAACCTGCAATAGGTTGTATAGGTTGGGAGCGAGATCGCTCTTCACGCAATACTTTTTCATGTTTTCCGTAGAGCGCGCGGCGAGTTTTGAACATCCAGGCGCTTAATTGGCTTTTTTTTGGGCCATGGAAATTTTGTGGTGGGCCAGACCCATCCTGGCCCCCTGTAAAATTGAAGTATTAAACCAGGCTCAGTTTGAAGAATAGAAGAGAATATGAAGGTTTGGATAAGTCTGATGGAAAATCAAGAAGATAGTAGGAACCTTACGTTTTAACTCTAAAATGTTGTACGAATTTGTAAATACTGACTGTCCAAGATTGTTCCACAGCCCAGTTTGCTTGTTTATAAACGAACTTCTTGAACTTAGTTTGCGCTATAAATCAATGAAGAGTGAAGGGTGACTAATAGAGAATGATTTCGCTGTTCCCTTATGATTCAATTAGACAAGGGGTCACGAATATAAAGAAGGCGAAAGGATATCGCAGATTTATCAGCGAAGTTAGGAAGTGGCTGAAAGAGATTGAGAACAGACTATACATAAAAATTTGGAAAAGAGTGGTGATAGAATGAACTCTTGGAGAGATGGGCAGATATAGTATGGAGTTTGAATTTAACGTCATTCAATACTACTTTGATTGAACGGCAGAAAAAAAACTCTCAATTCAATCCTCTTTCAACTTAGTCCCTAACGAAAACTTGGAATTTAGTCAATAGAACATGTTGGCAAACTCTCTCAATAGCTTTGGAGATATCTAGGCCTAGAGGAACCAGGCAAGAGCGTTGAAAAAGTTGGTTGAGGTGCTCTGTTAGATACAAAAGAAAGTCGCCAATAGATATTTTTGGTCTAAAGCCAAGAGATGCAAGATAGCCCATAATTTTTTTTTTTTTTTTTTTTTTTTTTAATAAATATTGGAAGGGAGTTTCTTTTCCACTGGGCCCAAAAAGTCAACAGTGATATTGCTAGAAGATCTTATAAGCCTATTAGGAATATAGTTGTAGCTAAAATTAAGGAAGCAAAGAGAGACTTTTACGCTCGTAAGCTTGATCATTCCCTCTCATGGACCCTCAACCTCTGTCCTGAAACCCTAATCCAACTTTTGTTATGTCATCATTCGGCGGACCCGTCTAATACCCCCTTCACTCCTTCATCTGTGGCTTCAGCTTTCGTTGTGTGGACTCCCTCGAAGTGCTGATTTTCGGCCTATCAGTATTCTTCCATTTCTGGCTAAGGTTCTTGAAAAGCTGATAGCAACTGAAATCATTGGGTATTGTGATCGAATTCGATTCATAAATGTGTGGCAGTGTGGCTTCGCAAGCATCACAGCTGCGAAACTGCGCTACTCAAAGTTACAACTGATATCCGCAGCTCTCTTGACGTTCACCACGTTTGCTGCCTATTCCTGCTTGACTTCTCTAAAGCCTTTGATAGCGTCAATCACTCTCTGCTTTGGCAGAAATTCTCCTCTCTTGTGCATTTTTCTCCTTCTGCTATCAAACTCTTGATTAGCTTTTTAACCAACCGTTCTCAGAAAGGTGGTTGTAGTTCCTCGTTAACTCCACTTCGTAATGGCGTACCCCAAGATTCCATTCTGGGTACTCTTTTATTCAGTATCTTTATTAACGATCTTCCTTCGGTAGTAAAATATTCGAAGATGTATACGAAAATGGGGTCCCATAGTCCTAAAATATAGGCGTCACCCTTAACAATGCAAAAAAACACCAGTTTTTACGAGTTTTCGCGATAATTTCAATAATAATCAAAAATAATCCAATAAAATACACCTTTTTCAATATTTATTTGCGAAGGTGGTTGATTTATACCAAACCAAACCAAATTTTATGGTATGGGATAATCCTGGTAATAATCTTACTTCTCCTTAAATAATGATTTAACTTTCCTGACTATGGAATTATAGTAGTTTCTCAACTTTCTCATGCTCACGACACAGTGACTCATCCGCAGAACATTAATTGCTATCATATATTCGGTCTAGGCCTTATGAACTTGTTGGAATGAGGAATGAACAAACGCTTTCTCATCTGTATAACTCGGTTGACATAGAGAGCAACAGAGTTGAAGTTGCTACTATGAAAACACAAATCCCAGTAATTGGTTTGGAAGAAGCGAACAAGTCTCGTTATCATTATCATTCTTAGCGGGGGCTTGGACCACATGGCCCTAGACACTGTTTGATTCGATCTTATTATACCTAAGTGCTCCTAGGCTTAGGCTTGACTGTTTGAATGCATAAAGATTTTAGAGCGAATTTTGTCCTACCTACTTATACATACTTCACAAATTCTTGAACGCCGAACACCTCATCTAGAGAACCCAATTTCCTGTACCTGACTAACCTAAATAAAAAATGTTATTCTCCCGTTCTCAATGCTATTTTAAAAAAGAGTTGAAACGTATAGAATCGATCGTTACCAAGTGAAATTCCTTCCGAGAAAAAATAATAAAATTGTTCACGTATTTTTTTATTCAACCATCATCGAAGTCGATATCGAAGAACACTAGAATATTCAAATTGCAAACTAAAAAATCAATCCAGCTCGTAGGTTGATTCCAGGTATCGAGTACAGAAATAGACATGGAAATTAAAAGAGTTCCGCCATTTGTAGCTCAGATTTAATGATATCCTTTAGAACAATTGTAGTTATGCATCCGTAAGGATCGATTTTACAAGCATTTCAGCAGAATAATTACTTTGTTTTCGCCGTATTTAATTATATCTCGGATTTAATTTTAGATTCGCTCCAATTACACATTTTTAGTTTAGTTCGATTCGATGAAATATTGCACAAAATTTAATTTGGAAATAATTCAATAATTCTTGCTAAAAAACAGTTACAATTTCCCTTAAAATCGAAGTAAATACAAAAAAAGGCGAATTTTTAATTCTCCTTCTCTCCACATCTAATTACTTTTCATCCCTTATTTAATGTGGGTAAATTTAAAGTCTACATTTATCTCCTTTGTAATGCGGCGCGCAACTTTTCAAACCATTGAATTAATTTACAATTGTCTCTGTGCAGGACTCTTATTTTAATTAAATCTAAACAATGTGAACGAGTTTTGTCTACTCTCGAATTGAAAGAAAAGTAGCCGCATTTTACCTGGTGCTGTGTGGATGAAGAAAGAAAGGCGGTGGCAGGGCGAGACCCACATTCATATATGTGTGATGGCAGCTATTCCATTTTAATTTAAGCTCGATTTAATTGAACTCTGGTTCAGTTTACTTTTAATTTTAAATCTGAATAAAAGTATTAAAGTGGGAATATTTATACATTTGTGTGGTGGGTAACTTGGGAGTTGTAAGAAGGATGAAGACTGGAAGGAATATTGCTTCTTTAAGTGTATTTAAAGTGGTAGTTTTTTTTTATCGGTGGTATTGAAGAATTTGAATAGAAAAACCCGTTCTTATAAAATTTTGGGTACTACTTTGACAAAGATTAAGAGCCCTGAAAGGATTTTGGACTTGGTCAGGGTATGTTACGGACGAGTGCTACTGCCTAAGCGAGCAACCATTCAAAAAAGCGAATTAAAAAACAATAACTAATAATAGTCCATGAGAGATAGCGGAAAAGCGATTTGTTGACGCTTTAATTAAGAGAAAAATCGTGGGAATTCAATTAATGTAATTTGGATAAAATTAGCCCAGGGAAATAAAAAATAAAAATAATAGAATAAACCCTTCTAACGCAGAAGGCGCACTTCTCAGCTGGGCCAAGAAAATTTTACCAACTCAGCACAAGCAAGTGCTGAGATGATGCTCAACTAAAGGTCGAGGTACATTAATGCGAGACTGCGATGAGAAATCTCGTACGAGGCTCGCCCAATACTCGGTCTCGTTCATACCTCGCGTTTCAATGTACAATAGTGCCAGTGCGAGTCGTTATATATAAGTCAAATTCAATAAAATTTTATGTTTTTTTATATTTTTAAAATTAATTTGTGCTCAATCTATTAATTTTTCTATGTTTTCTCCACAAATTCTCTGCATGCTGTTCGTCTAAATATGAAAATAATCACATATAATCTGTCATCGCGTCTCGCTGCGTCAAAATTTCAATTTTTCGAATTTCTCTCGTCTCGCATTACCGCATCGCGTGGCATTGTACATTGCGGCATTTGAAAGCCTGTTATGGAAAAGGTTTTGACAGCGCCTGCGAGACTCGTCTCGTTCTCGCATCGCAGTCTCACATTAATATAGCTCGGCCTTAAAGCATGCAAAACATATAACAAAAAAAAATAAAAAATAACACACAAAGAAGCGTGCAACAAAGAGCGAGGCACATAAGTAGTCACGTGAGATTAAAAAGATTCCTTTTAAGGATATTATTTTTGTTCACATTAACGAATATACGATTTACGGGTTTGAATCTGTCGTAGTTGGTGTAATAGTGGAGTCGGACAAGCAAAACATAAGGAATTGTTTCTAGTCTCAATTTTTGTTTTCTTAATATGTTAGTTACATCGAATACTATACGAAATGGTTATTTTCTACCACTGGCAACCGCCGCTACGTAAGTTATGCGCCATTTTGTGGAAAATCTACCATTTTGGTCGTGCTTTCTAAATATAGATGAGAATTTCTCGGTATGTGTAGGTCCAAAGAAATCGAAAAAATTGAGGCTGTTCATTATGATATTACCTTTAAGCGGTTACAAGATAAAATTTCAATCTGCACACATAACCTCAAAAAAATTAAAAACTGAAGAAACTGCTAAATTTTGGTTTTTTGGTTATAACTTCGGATGTTTTAGGTAAAATTTAATAAAATTTTTAGAAATTATACTTTAAGGAGTATCCACACACGTCAGGGACGTGCCCGGGACGTTCGATTTTTTCTCCGGCCGGGACACGGACATGTGTGAACGAGTTCGTATAAAATGTACGCACCGATATTTTTTTAACACCTGGCGGAACACTAATATGTGTGGATACTCCTTTACTCGTTCACACATGTCCGTGTCCGGGCAGGGGCTCGTTCACACATGGCCCTGTGACGTCCCGGGCACGGCCCTGATGTGTGTGGATACTCCTTTATAATCTGAGCAATAAACTGGTTAAAATTTCAAGTCAAATTTTTAATACAAGTCTCAAAAATTAACGTCAAATTTGAAAATTGATTGGCCAATAACTTTTGTACATCGCAATGTATGAGGTTCGTTTTTATTTTAAGTATAGGTTTTTTTATGAGCTTTATGATGGGTAAAAAAATATTTTTAAATTTGAAAAAAGTGAAAAAAAAATCAAATAGAAAATCGTAAATTTTTGTATTTTTTCGTCAATTTTCTCGAAAAATTCCAGTTTTTTTTATAAAACCTTTTTTTTGTATTATTAATTCATTTTTGACATATGCCAAAAATAATTTAGTTTTATCAAAAAAAAGTGGAATTTTTCGAGAAAATTGACGAAAAAATACAAAAATTCACAATATTCTATTCGACTTTTTTTCACTTTTTTCAAGCTTAAAAAAATTTTTTTTTCACCATCATAAAGTGCATAAAAAAACCTATACTTAAAATAAAAACGAACCTCATACGTCGCGATGCACAAAAGTTATTGGCCAATCAATTTTCAAATTTGAGGCCCAGTTCAGTGGCCCTCTCAGATTATACCTTCCAGAGTCTATTCTTCTGATTCCTTAACTACTTCAGCTCATTATTGTACCAAGGTGGAGATGAACTGGGCAATTTTTGGAGCTCAAAAGGTAAACAAGAAACGAGGGCTTCATAAAGTACGGCATAAAACCGTGCCACGTCGACATCCAACTCATTTGCGAAAAGCAAGCTATTGAAATCAATCGATGCAAGCTTAGATGAAAATTCCCCAAAGTTAGTCTTTTTAAAGTTAAAGGAAAGGCTTTTCACCTCAGGACAAGAATTGTACTCTGAGATGAAGCAATAATTAAGCAAGAGAGGAGGGTGGTAATTGTCAACAGTCGTCAGGATTATTGGACTGGGTTCAACAATCAAATTGACTGAGTGAGTAAAGAAAACAAGATCTTATGCCGGGTTTTCATTAGTAGAATTAGTGGTAGAGTATACTGAGCGAGTACTAACTATCCTTTGAACTCGCCTAATGAAAACGTAACTGGTAGAGTGTTGGTTATAGTCGAGTAGAGTGGGATAGCATCGTGGTAAAGTTACTCTACCACTTGCCGTCGGCTTTAAAGTGCGCCAGTTACTCTAACACTAATTCTATTAATGAAAACCCGGCATAACTGCCTCCCCAACACGTTAGAGACACCGTGCACTTGATTCAGGCCAAGTGAAAGTAAAGAATTGAGGAAGGAGGATTCCTTAGAATTTAGGCTGCCTTCGGGGAGGTAGTTACCGTCATCTATATTTGATACCCTCTGAATATTGGGTAAATTGAAGTCCCCTAGGAGAAGTAACTCATCACCAGTGTCCATCATACTCAGGATATGATCAACACAAGAGATGAGGATATCATAGAGGTTTTTACCTCCACCTTCAAGAGTGCTTATAAGCGAAATTGGGTTACAAGCTGGGATGGCACGTAAAAAACTCAGCCATGTAATCTACATTTCATTTACGTAAATTACATGAAAAAATCGGGGTTCTCTACATGGATTTTGTAAAAAATGTAAAAGACAAAAGTCAAAGGCAAAGTAAAATAAATGCCCACGAGTTTCTTTGATGTTTCCACCGAAAGTTTGTTTCGGATGTTATTCTGACTGAATGTATTACCGTATTGGAAAAAAGCCGCTCGAGCTGCGCTGTTGATGCCGGAATTTTCAAAAACTTTATCGCAAATTTAGACAGCTCCTCGTGACCTTGTTGAGCAGCATAGTGGGCTTGATTGGTCACTTGTCGCTGCGATTGTTCAATCCGACGGCCAGAATTACCATATGAAGTGACATATTTCATTTTTGAAATTCAAATGGCAATCGAATGACAGTTCGCAATGGATACACAACTCCAAACAAGTATTTTTTTAGTTCAACATTCATTTTCGAAAATCATAAATTGTCATATTCTCATTCACTTTCGCACACTTCCCACTTTCAACAATCAGACTCTGTCAAATTCGCATTCACTTTCAAGCCGGAGGATTCAACAATAAGGCCCAATGTATGGATGGCAATCATTATGGTACGGAGGGGGGCAGATAGCATGTTACATGAACCGCTAGCATGCAAAACGCTCTTACGGTCATTTTTACTTCTATATTCTTTGCTTTACACAGTTCGTCTGTGCACTAACAATGTAAATTGACCAACGTGATCAATACCATAAATACACTGTTTAGCACAGTCGTGCTATGTATTTTTTGGAGGTTTGGGAGTTTTTTACAAAAACATAGTTATTTACATGGAAATTACGTAATTTACAGTATTTTACGTAAATTACGTCCAAAACTCGAAAATCATGTAAATTTGCCATCCCAGGTTACAAGACAGATGGCTGCTGCAAGCAAGAAGTACGCCACCCCTACGAGCTTCTGAGTCAGTATGACGGTCCCTCCGAAAGACTTGGTAGGAGGAACGAAAGAGTTCAGCATAAAGAGTGCCTTAATGGAGCCAGGTTTCAGTGAATGATATGACATCGAAACCACAAGCCGTCGATGCCTGAAGGATGTCATTATAGTTTTAGACGTGGTCCCCTTACATTCTGGTAGTAGAGGGAGAGCGACTCAAGTTTTTTGATATCTGTGGAGCTCTCAGAGTGGAAGCGTTTGCCTGAGAAATTCGAGTACGGGAAGGCGGAACAAAAAGCTTGGTAAGGGCACCAGCAGGCCAGAACCAAGGCATAGAGGTCGACTCTGCCCCTGGAACGCGAGCCAAGGAACTCACGGTGACACCGACGCCAGAGGCGACTTGGCGATTTTGACCATTCTTACGGCTTTTACGACTCGCCTTAAGACTAGGCGCGACTGGAATATTGGGAAATTGATTGACGACATCATTCTCCGTAAGAGAAGCAGCCGTGGAGCATTGTGAAGAAGGAAACTGCTCTCCTAACAGCGGGACGTCATCAGATATTGGAGTTTAACTTATCATAGACTCCTTTAGAGGAAAGAGAACTCAGGACAATATGATTTTGAGCCACTGCTACTGACAGCGATTCAATATCAGTTCGAATCCGCTTCGTACTCCTTTTATTATCATCCAATTAAGGATGAAGAGAAGCCGAGGAGCTAGAGGTGGAGGAGGAAGTGGCGACAAGCTTAAGGATCGCCGAAAGTATGTCGTCGATCGAGTCAAAAGCGGTTGCAACCCGGGAAGAAATTTCCTGGGATTTGTTCATCAAGGCACCCGATTTGGACGCAACAGATTTCGACAGTTTTATTAATTTTATTACACCTGTTCTACCGATCCGATTTTATTCAAAATATATTTATATAATTCCCTCGACTTTTCTATTAATTATAGCGTCAAAAAATCGCAGGATAAATTTATTACAACTTTTGAAAACTTTTCCGCTAACTCTCCTGGACTATTACTAAAAAAGCAGAAGAGTGTACAAGCATACTATTAAAAAATTCTGTTGATTATAGTCTGAAGTATCAATTACTCGAAAATATCTCGGGATTAACTTAATTCAATTTGTTGATACTTCAAATGTTGGAATTGTCTATATAACTTTTCGAACACTACCAAACTTTACTTAGAACAAAATCTTAATGTTATATGTTTTCATAATACACCAAAAACAATCACTTTCAACTCAATTCATAATTCTTTCTATTTTTTAAAAAGAAAAAACTTCTCTAATAAACTTCCTTCAACAAAAATCTACTTTGAACAAAGATTCTACTTTAGATAACGATAAAAGTAAGTAAGAAAAGTATAAAAAAAACGAATATTTTTTACGGTTATTTACAAAACAAAAACTCATAAAATATCTTTCCAAGATACTCAAAATCAGCCTGACCGTCGCCTCCTCTATCACGTTCCCCTCTTCTAAATATCAAAAAAAAAAAACGAAGGAAAATAAGGAAACAAAACCATTTTTCATGTATGATAAAAACCTCCCCACAAAAATCGACTCACTTTAAAACTTATTTGTGATGACCGAATCTAAATAACAAAGCCGAGGACAACAACAATTCCCAAGCTACTTTTATGGCGAAAAGTTCGTTATTAAAATTGCCATCATAATTTTACAAACAAAGGAAAAAAAGGACGAGCAGCAGAAAAAAAAATACATATATATCAGAGAAATCTACTGTAGTAATACAAACAAAACCACCCCCGAAGCAAAAACTGTCTCCACCACCATCCACCCCCATCCCACTGGCGAGAACGACGACGGAATGAGATTAAAGTTCGTAAACTTCGTTTCCGTACAACCAAAAACTAAACATCACCAGCAAAAGGATAGCAAATTGTGTCCTTATTTCACTTTTTATTACGCCTACTGAACATCCATCGCCCCATTTCGCTAGGCATGTATAGGTCTCACACCACCCCAGCAGCGAGAAAGGATACTCTCTAGAAGGCATCCAGTCCTTCTGTCTCTATATAAGGATAAAAGATGACCCCAATATTGATTTTACCCTCATAAACCAGTTACATCTGAAATGTCCTTTCTAGGATGCTCGTCCTAGGTGTTCACGATTCAAGGAAACATGTGTACATTAAATATCCGTAAATCGTGAGACACTTGAATGCGAATAGAAGGATATAAATCCTTGCTCTTTGGATGTTCACCGAGCATAGGGCGCACATACTTTCAGGAGCAAGAAAAAAAATATATGTATATACATAATTACGAACAGCCAAGCTCTGGATGGGGTGCCTCAAGGCTCAATTTGCGCCCCGATGCTAGTTTCCTTTTTTGAAGCGCACAGGAGTACGAACGCGTTTACCCGTGGGATAAGGATAATTTTAGCCTAATTAAAGGAAAAAGGCACCATTGATGAATCTGCTTTGATTTGTGTTTATTTATTTATTTTTTTTCTCTTCTGCTGCTTCTTTTTTGATGTCTCACTCCATGTAATTTGTCTTACGGATGAGTAATTATTTCTGTATCTCATTAGTTGTATGCGTGGCGCCAGTGGATCCTGAGCACAAATTTCGGTAGCAGAATGGCTAGACACAATTTCCTTTGCCATCACACACAACTATTCATCGCGTCCCTTTTTTCCGTTTTTGTGGGGGGAGGGTAGTTATGGAACGGGGAGACAAGGCAGAGAGTGGTTTGTTGCTATTTAGTTGCCCTCTTTTGCTGTTGTTATTCCTTCATTGTTCGCCATGTTTGTTTTGTTTTTAGACAACAAATCCCGAGTATAACGCGGGCTTTTACTTTTTCATTGAAAAGTTCGATTCATTCTTCTTGTGGTGACATTATAATAAGAATGAACTAAACCGAATGATCTGATGGGGTGGCTGCTTTTGCGGAGGAGTTGTTGCTCTTTTCTTCTTTTTCTATATGGTTCTTTGTGAAGTAAGTTTATTTAGAGTTCTATGAAAAAAATTTCAATAAAATCAGTTTCATGATAGTATGAGTTATTTCAAAAGGCATTTTCTCGTTTGTTTGCGTATATGTAATCAAGATTAGAAGGGATTTCCCTCTTACTCAACTCGAGGTAATCTAAGAATCAGTTCCGATTTCAGTTCGTTCAAAACATGTTAATCAGTGAAAGTTACGATGACGAATTCTTGTTATGGCTCTTTGGGGAAAATCAGTAGATTACTCTAAAACCTCGTATTTTTCTACGAATATAAAAGGCAGCCATAATTTCCCAAGTTTCTGGTAATCTCACTTAGGCTGACATTTTTTATGTGAAAATCTAAGCTTGGGAGTAACTCTATGTACTCACAGTCCATCAAAGCGTAGGCGTCATGGTGCAATGTCTAGTAGTAGAAACTTGGTTCGAAGAAATAAAAAGAGAATACGATAGGTTAATTGGAGTGTGGGTGCTGAACGAGAAGGCGACCTTGGACCTTGGTTTTGAACTCCTGGATGTTGCATGCTTTTCAACTCCTGGATGCTGTAGGAGGTCACACCAAGTATATAAAATTTGCACAAGGTCCACGAATATAACAAAAATCAATGCAAACAATTTTTGTAACCGGGTTTCGATTTCGCAAAGTCATATCCTCAAAAGCAGCTGGCTAAGTCAGGGGCGTAACCATCAGAGTTAGCGGGAGACATCCTCGTCCGAGGTGAACAAGGAGGTCTGCCGTTATTATGATTTGTGACCCTGGGAATAAGACAATCATATTATGGTGTCAGAACGTACAGAGGTGTAGTGGTGGAGGTCAATGTTGGCTGATCACTTTAAAATTCCAAAAATAGAGTAAAATATAATGTCCAAAAAAGAAGAATTTAAAAAAGATAAAGAAAAAATAAACCAATTAAACGAGGCACAAACCAATTCGTTTACCAATGACAAAAGTCAAGCCTAGTATAGGTATAAGAAAACCATGGTTTGAGCACACACATGAAACATAGAGAGAGTAAAGATAATGTAGATGGTAGTTAGAGGGTTTGTTGGAGTCAGCATTTCCGATATGGACTGAACACGAACCAATTTCCAAGTCTGGATAAGAACACTGCAGCACTTATACTAGATAGTTCATCTGTCGTAAGATCCACATAATTTTCAAAGATGAGTCTCCGGTCGATCATTAGAACCTAGGCTATTACGCTGTGACACTTATGATCACTGTGTTTCTTCGTTTGGCAATCGCTACACCTTCTATAATGTTATTCACTGGGGAAAACCAAAAGAGCCGCCTTCAACTTACTCAGGATGGATGGGCATACCTTCACTCTATGTTCCAGGGTCTAATCCTGGACCTTATTCTCAACTGGAAGTCGAACATCGAGAAAAGAGTAAAGAAAGTCTTCATAGCTTTCTACGCCTGTAAAAACCCTTCGGCAAGAATTCTGGTCTCAAGCTAAATATGATCCTATGGATGTACACAGCCGTGGTACGTTTAATATACAGGTACGGCTCGCTGGTTTGGTGTCCAGCTCTGACCATGACCTATTTCATAATGTTAGGAAGCGTCCAGAGAACAGCGACAATAGAGAGAACAGGTACCATCGGAACATACCCCATCAACGCCCTTGACGAGATATTGCACCTGCTCCCTCCCAACCATCATATAAACACCTCGTATGGTGCAGTAGTGAAGAGCAAATTGAAGACCAAGACAAGACTAATATAGTCTTGGTCTTGGTCTTGGTGTTGGTGTTGGGCTTGGTCTTGGCCTTGGTCTTGGCCTGGTCTTGGTCTTGGTCTTGGTCTTGGTCTTGGTCTTGGTTTTGGTGTTGGTTTGTGTTTTGGCGTTGGTGTTGGTTTTGGTGTTGGTGTTGGTGTTGGTGTTGGTGTTGGTGTTGGTTTTGGTGTAGGTGTTGGTGTTGGTGTTGGTGTTGGTTTTGGTGTTGGTGTTGGTGTTGGTGTTGGTGTTGGTGTTGGTGTTGGTGTTGGTGTTGGTGTTGGTGTTGGTGTTGGTGTTGGTGTTGGTGTTGGTGTTGGTGTTGGTGTTGGTGTTGGTGTTGGTGTTGGTGTTGGTGTTGGTGTTGGTGTTGGTGTTGGTGTTGGTGTTAGTGTTGGTGTTGGTGTTTCTCTTGGTCTTGGTCTTGCTCTTGGTCTTGCTAAATGTGGAAAACCAAGGCAAGGCAAAACAAAACTGCAAGACCATATCAAAATCTTGGATTTGCTACATGAGGGTAGGGTCGTAACAATCACATACTACCTTCTACCTAGATTGACCTTCAGGAAGGAATTCGCCTTCGAAACACTCTCAAAAATGGAGTGACGAAACGGATTTGTACTGGAGAAGTTATCTACGAATATTCATCGACTCCACAAAAATATCAGAGGGCGTCGGGCAGGGGTTTATCTGGAGACCAAATACTATTCACTGTCCTGCAAGGGGTCAATTCTGGTTTGGTGTGGTGAAAACGTGTAAACAGTTTACCCGTTTGTACCGTTGTTTGCGATTCTTACATCATGCAAACATGGTTATAACTCTCAAAAACTTTACACGTCTAAAAAATGCGTACAAAAGTGCAAAGTAGTCGTGAAAACTTTTATCAAAATATATTAGATTTAATTTGATAAACTGACACTTGACAGTTTAAAAATCAATTCAGCCTTGATTCAGCATTAAGTTTTCACGAATGCAACCAGAATCGCTTTTTCAGGTTCAGTGCAGTGAAAAAGTGAAAAAGGTCTGTAAAACGTCAAGTGTAAACTTTTATTTTCACGTTTTCACTACACCGAACCAGAATTGACCCCCTTGGTACTTTCCGGCGCGCACTAGCGGAGGTACTGCCAAACAATGAACCTTGAACCTACCCAAGAATGTATCTTTGCAATCTTCATATATAGCCAAGCCTCAGAAATACAAGTCGAAGGTACAGAGAAATGTAAAGAAATAGCGCAGCGCAGGAGAGAAAGTAGCTAGATTGCTGATCTCGAAGGCCGATCATGTACGGAAAAGGAAAGGTAAGGAGGGGGCCATTTTCCGGCCCGGTTAGAGTCCCACAGGAGCTTCTGGGTCGTATGCTGTCTACCCCTTCGAGGGACTCGTTTAAGGGTCACATTGACTATGGCAGGCCAAAGTGCCGGTTTGGACTTAACGCCAGTGAAAAGTGTTGGTGAGTTTAGTGAGTAGGAATCTGCTACTACCATCTAACTGTGGATCTACGGCGCGGCGGTGTCCCATGTTTGGCGTGGGCCTTACAGGCGGTCGAATGAACACACTCTTTTTTTTTATGTGATAGTCTAAGCTCAGGTGTCTCCCATGTACTACCAGTACGTCACGTCATGTCGTACACCTCATGGTGCAATGTCTAGTAGTAAGCTTAACTCGAAGGATAGAGAGAAAGATAGGATAGATTAGGGGGAGTCGGGGCGGGGGGGGTGTTGGAGGCGGTGGCGGTGAACCTTGCGTTTGACATCTTGGGTGTTGTATGAGTTTGAGAATGCATTTGCTGCTCGACTTATGACTCCCTTTACCCGCACTCAAAGCCCGGTCGTAATGCACCTAAGCTAGTAGAGGAATGCCGGGCTGAGCTAGATGGACTCTGTAGAAAGCATAACGTGATCTCGTCTGGGTTCCCGGAGATAGGTACACAGATGGGAACGAGAGAGCCTATAACTTAACCAAGCATGGAGTCCCTCTCTCTCAAACAGAAACGCTATATTTGACTACCACCTGCTGATAGCCTGCCCAAGTTTGAGCACATTAGAGACCTACTTACAACAAAGGTCTAACAATGTTCCTCCTAAACAGACCCAAGAAGATATATTGTCAGAATTACGGCTCCTGGCTCATAGGACCAAGCTGGATATCCTACAAAACGACTGTGACCGTAACTGCGAGGAGGCGAACACTTCCTAAGTAAAAGCCCAGCTCTAGCCAAATCCAGGCAGCGAACATTATGCAGGTCTGTCCTGGAAGACTTAAAAGAGATCTCCAGGCTAGAAGCCGGGACATTTATGTGCTTCTTAAGCTCCTCAGGATAGTTTAAAATATCCATTACAGTCGGTCAACAACCAAAGCTGAGGTACCTGAGTTTGTGGCATCAAAACAGAGCGTCAAAGGCGCTAATTGGGATTACGGTCGCACTGGAGGCACCCCGGCACCTGACCTAACACATCGTATTGTGTGTTTAGAATTAGCAAGCTTAGAAATTACTCCACCTCGTTCCATCCCATGATCGGAACTACTATATCAGCTGTGAACCAGGTGGCAGTAGGTCTTTCAAGAAGACGTACTATTAACAATTGGGTTGCATTCAGGCTCTGCAAGTAGTGTAGAAATCTTTTTTGCTAATGTTTGCGTTTTTCCAAGTGATTAAAGAGAGATTTCCGTTTTTTTTAGTGAACGCAAACTCTACTTCTAATGCTTCTATTACAAATGACAAATAAGTGATATATGATACTTAAAGACCATAAAGTCGGCCTTTCAAAGCGATAAACTATTTAATCAAATACGACCTTTCCAGTTCACCACAACTACACTTTTGTGAAATTTGCTACTTGGCAAAAAAAATTCCAATCTATGGTCAAATTACCAAGCATTGGTTGCCGCATAGGTCTGCCCCTCTGTATGTTGTCTAGTCACTCAACAATTTATTGGAACGCTATCGATCTGGCAGTGTCATCTCATATAGTATATGTATATAGATATTTGGAAAAAATAAAATTAACTTATATATGACATCTTCCGCCGGGAACCCCATAAGGAAATCCATCTTTCTTCTCTGAAAACACAGAAACCAAACAGGAACCAAATCAAATACAAATAAAAGAAATAAAACTTTCGCAATTTACGCATATATCTATATATTTATACATACAAACATATCCCCGAAAAAAAAAACGATAAGGATATTTTTTTCTTCCTTCCTATCCAATTTGCTACCCCATGCTGATAAAGAAGAGGTCCTTGGAAGGATATATGCCACGGGACAGGCGTTGGGAGCGCGATGAATGAAATTGCAGGAACTACTCTCTCTCTGCTCTGCTCTGCTCCAGTATCTTTCAAGATGAAGGATTATTTCGCGGCGGTAACAGAAGTGACTCAGTGGTACAAAATTTCAAGAAGCCAGCAGGATACCACCACAGGATCCCGGGATCGAACCGACAAAGGGAAATAAAACACATCGCGGTATATTGTGCGTAGGGATCACAATTGAAGTATGCCAGGAGTTTTTATTAGTAAGACTTCACAGGGAGGACCGCTCTCTCCTTGGCCGCGTCCTTCTCGCACATTCATATATGCTCGTTGCGGATCTGGGAATTGCCCTAAAAAATTCAGAACAAAAAAAAAGTTGCCAAAAGGATTTATTTATCCTCCGCTCCTTCAATCATACAAAAACTTTTCTAATTTTAACTTTTTTTCGTTCGCGTAAGTATTTGGCTTCTTCCGTTTTTTTTCTCACTTTTATTCCTTTTGCTCTGGCTGTGTGTGTCCTTTTCAGGGATAAAGCCAGGGGAAGTTCAAAAAGGAAGCCCACCTACTGCTGACTGTTCGCTATTACTTATACTTCAACCCTCTGGATTTTTGAGCCTTTTATGCCTTTATGGCATGTAAAAAAGGAACATTTTAAGCGCTTTTTCAAAAAAAAAAAAAAAATAAAAAAATAAAAAAAAAATACTTTAAACGAGTGAAAAAAAAAAGACAGAAATCGTTGGGGAAAAAATTAAGGAAACAAAAATGAAAAAAGTTGCAGCTTTTTTTTCCCTCTGTCGTCTTTCGTTGAGGATTTACAACGGTTGCCGGTGGGCCGTCTGTGGGGGTGGCAGCGCGCGGTGGGATAGGTGTTTGGCCTTTGAATGGAATTCCCTTCGGGCCTACCTAATTGGATTCATTTTCGCGGTGTCAAAGCGGGAGTTTCAGATGTCTGCAAAGTGATTTCGGAACATAAATAACAGCCTGTAAGCTACCTTTTTGGGGGCCATTTTTGTGTATGGGGGATGGTGGTTATTTTTGGCCGATGCCTTCAGGGGTGGAAAAGCTCCCTTTGAGAAATGACAACATTAGGTCAAATTATTGTTCGTTGATTACTGTAATATAAATTTAATGTGCGGTTAACATTAGATATAACAAGTTTCGTTGTGATATTGTATACATACATATATATTTTTTTCGCTTCTCTCCTTAAAAAGCGGTTTTATTTGATTATTTTCGTCTTTTTCTTGGCGCTCCTTTATGTCCTTTTTAAGATATCTGTAATTTTTTATATGTGCAACCTTTTTTGGGATTTTATTATTAATTTTCTTTTGTGGAATGCTTCTCTTGAGAATTTTGAGGTTAAATGTAAATTGCTTTATTATAAGATATTTTTTATGTTAGTGTGCATAAATTCCCTTTTGTATCACTAAAACCCCCTTTCAGTTGATCATTGTTAACTTTGTTGCTATATTTTTTGCTGTTCATTTATTTGTACGTGTGGTACGAAACTAATCGCACCCTCAATCTTCTATAACTTTCACATGGTGACGCTATTAACTCCAAATGGTGGCTGGATAGTCAAGCTCAAGTGAAAGGAGAAAAAAGATTATATTAGTTTAAACACGCGGAACACTCCCTTCAAAGCCTACCAAGCTAAGAATGTCATTTCCTTACGTGTGGACCATTAAGGCGGTGGCCCAATCACGACTTTATTCGCGTTTACGGGCGTCAAAGCGTTGACGCGCTTTGACGTCGATATTTGATTGTGTGTAATTCAAATCGAGCTGTCCCATTCACAACTTTGCGGCGTCAGCGGCGTCAAGCGACGGCAAAAACCGACCAACTTTCAACTTTTCGCGCGTTGGCAGGCGTTGAAAATTGCCAAACTGTCAAACTGTCGAAATTAAAACTTTATAAAGACAAAAATCCATACATGAGTTTAAATCAAAGCAACCTTTTTGACGTCCTAATGCTATGAATGAACCTTCAACGGACGTCAACGCGCATGAAGCCCCTGCCGCGTATAACGTGCCGTCGGCATTGGGCCATCGCCTTTAGGGTGGTCCAAAAATGGGAAAAAAATTTCGAAAAAAACGTGAACCCTCCTATCTTAAAGTTCATTTCAAATAATGAATTTTGGCGGCAACCGGAGCATTTTTGGTTGAAACTAACACATCGCGCACCGCAGATGAAGTTTTTGAGATTCACGATCGTGCGTTGTTCGTGCGTTGTTATAGGTACTATCGACCATTTAAGAACAAGCCAAAATTATACAGAAGAGAGTGTGTAGTTGTTGTGAGTCTGATTTAATTAGCACCAACTTAGAGCTGGAGAGGAATCTCTTCTGAGCGACTTTCTTCAGCACAGAAGTCTCGGATTAGCACCCATACATTGGCCCAGAAAACATTCGGAAATGGTGACAATGTTCTTACCAATGTTGCTGCTTTGGCCATGCAACCTACCAAGCTAAGCATTGAGAAAAGGAGGAGGGTCAGGACAAGAAAGACCGAAAGGGGATCCCAGAGCCAGACGGGACATAGCCGAACTCCACTTTTACCAACTTCTGACGGGCAAAAGGCGAGCCTGTAGGATTTGCCTGCTGCTTCCACAGAAAAAACGCTTTTGGTGCGCTGCTAAAACGTTATCTGTCAGAGGACTCTCCAGAGGAACAGCGATCTCAGAACAATAAAAAGTTGGAGGTTCAAAATCCATTCTAACAGAACAGGTAGTTTGGTAGTACCATGCCAGTGGTGTTGTCCATTATCTCTGAGAGGAAAGTATTGGAGAAGCAATCGACCTTAGTTTGTGATTCCATTTTGGCTAAGGTGGTTAACAGCCTCGAAGGCGACTGTTCACCTCATTTTGTTGGGGGTAAAGGTGGCAGGTGGGGTCCTAAAGCACACCTGTACAAATGAACATACTAGCTAATGGCTGGAAGACAGTGGCGTAGCGTAGTAGGGGCGGCCAATTTCACAATAAATAATAATAATAGATATCTTGTAAATATTATTTTTGTCGAACCTACGCACAGTGGGACAGAATCCCAAAAAGCTGGCCAAAACCCCTAAAATGAAGATTCTATTTCGGGACTTTCTCTTTGCGGAATTTTAAGTAGGGGCCCCGAGGGTCACAGAACATCTGCCCTCGGGGTACAGGTACGTTTTCTCCCTTTGTAGGATCAGTTCGAAAGTGGCCAAAGTCATCCGCGAATAAGCATTTTTTCATGTGGTTGTCCGCCATATTGGATCCGCCATCTTGTTTTTTGAAAAAATAATGTCAAATTCGTAATCAGCGACCTCGAAAACTCCCGGGTACAGAATTTCATCCGCGAATATGCATTTTTTCATGTGGTCGTCCGCCATATTGGATCCGCCATCTTGTTTTTTGAAAAATAATGTCAAATTCGTAATCAGCGACTTCGAAAACCCGCAAGTAAGAAATTTCAAAGCGATTATTGCACGTTTTGAGGTTTTTGGCCAGCTTTTTGGGATTCTGTCTCGCTGTTCCACGATTCGGACCGATCGAAATGAGCACGGAATTTTTTATAACTTATTCTGTGACGAAATCGGGGAATCCCCTTTCTTTGAATGAATGTATAATAATGATGTCTTGCTCATTGTAGCGACTGGCAACACCGAATGACTTCTACCATATAAAGAATAGTGTTCAATATTGTACGAGGGTCGTCTCAAAAGTAAGTTTCACTATACTTTTAAACCCGTGTCGTTGGCGGGAAAAGTCTGGGAGTCTCAGGGAATTCGCGTGTAGTGGCAGCACTGTAAAATGTCTATGCCCGTGCGTCGATCGATCCGACAGTCAGGCTTCAGCCACTATTTAGACTCCACTCGCTCCTACCGCCAAAACAGCAAATAAAGCGAAAGTTGTGGAATCCGCGGGGAACTGGCAAACTTTCTTTTGAGATTCCAAAGGGGTGTTGTTGATCAATTACCTTTTGTGGGGTGTTGCAACAACTCAGAAGGGCGATCCAAAACAAAAGAAGAAAAAGTTGGCAAAAAACCGTCCTATCGCTCTGCTGAATCCAGAAAAAATTCTTCATTTGGAACGAGTTTTATTCTAACGAGTTTATTAGATATTAGAAAAACTAATCAATTTAAGGTGCTTGTGATCCTTAGCCCAAGTCTTTCCATTTAATCAAAAACAAAGGCTTGACCGAATGCTATGAAATTTTATTTTATGCACCGATCGGCACCTCAACAAAGTCGTTATCATATTTGATACGCGCGATATTGGGCAGGTACAAAAATCACGAACTTCGTTCAAACAAAAAAATGCTCGACGGATTTTTATGAAAATATTTTCAGATTATAACTTCGGTAATACGCGTTGATCGGCAGCTCAATGAAGTCAATATCATTTTTGGGTCGCGCGAAATCGTGCAGGTATAAAAATCACTTACGTCGTTTAAACAAAAGAACGACTCGACCGAATTTTATGAAAATTTTTTCAGAACATATTTCAGTTAATACGCTTCGATCGACACCTCAACGAAGTCGGTATCTTTTTTGGTTCGAGCGAGATCGTACAGGAGAACATAACCACATACGTACGCACACAAACACACACGAATACTTCTTCTCAAATTTTTGCTTAAAATGCTATTGGGACCTTGAAAAATGAAAATACGTTGAAAATTACGATTTCGATTTTCGGACCGATTACCACAACTTATAAACTGGGAAGTTAATAAGAGGGCGGCAAAATTTTCTTTCGCCCCGGGCGGCTGACACCCACGCTACGCCACTGCTGGAAGACTGTAGCTAAACTGCGCACTCGTGAGAGCTTTAGTCGTAAAGTACTTGGAACAGAGTGTTTTCCAAAATTAAAAACTACAACGATGTTAGGAAAACAGAGCGGATTTTTTACGGCTGGCCACCCCGGACGAGAGAGTAGACATTGGTATATAATTGCGAGAGAAGTTGTCCAGAATAGTCAAACTTTTACCCTGAACATTGAGAGAAGATCGTTGATGTAATTGAAGGAGCATTGCATGCCCCCGCTCTACATGAGTCATGGATAAATAAAGGTACAATACAGGCATTTCAGGTGGCCTATAGTGCTATAGGTGGTGATCGTCAAACATGTATCGTTAATAGAAAAAATACTAACTGATTTCCTTAGTATACTACAACATACTTCCCATATGCCTCCAGAGACCCTTCTTCGAACTCAAAGAGGTATGGAGTCACATCAACAAGTTCGGTCTACAAACCAGGTGATGGTCTGAAGTGAACAAAGTAGGTAAGTTTTGATTATCTGTTAATTACTAACCTAGATGCAATAAACCGTGGCATAACTCCAACCTTCGACAACGGAGAAAAAGGTGGACAAAACTCCACAACCCCCCAAACATTCCAAAAAACCCAAAAAAACTCCACAAAACTCCAAAAAAGCACCAAATTCCAAAAATCTGCACAAAACTCCAAAAAACCCAAAAAAAACTCCACAAAACTCCAAAAACTCCACCAAACTAAAAAAAAACTCCACAAAACTCCGCAAAACTCCACAAAACTCCACCAAACTCCAAAAATCTTTACAAAACTCCAAAAAGCGAAGAAGAATAATTTTTTTGTGGTCACGCATGAAACTATTGGGGCGGCGATTAAGTTGTGCAGCAGAACTGCCACCCAAGTTATATCAAAGGAAGCACCTATCTTCTGTGCTAATAGTTCAATTCGGCCAACCAGACTACTAGGAGGGGAAGTCTGCTGAGACGGCTTTTCACAATCTAGTTCTCAACCTAGAAAGTGCAGTGTTAAACAAAGTAGGAACTCTAGGGAGAGCTCGCCCACAGATCATTTAACGCTATAGCGAATACAAGGTCTGAGTAGCACTTTTTATTACTAGATCGACTTTATGTTGAGAAATACTAATTACCGGACACTCATTTAGAGGAGGCTCTGAAGGGGGCTCTAGCAAAAGAACATCCGTAAAGAGGGCTGATATCTCTTGAGTTTTTGTAGATGAACACCGGTGATGGACAATTTTACGTTTAAAGTTGCGCAGACAATATTGTCAACGCGGTATCCGGTAAGAAAGTGGTGTCACGTGAAACTTGATATTATCTAGCTAAGGTCTAAGTGCAATCTCGACAAAACGGTTCTACTACCATTTACCAGAAAACGAATGAGAATGCCGGGAATAATGGAATTAGTCTTTTCAGGTAAAACTTTAGGTTTCCTACAGCAAATCAGCAATGGTTGCCCTAATAACGCATCGTGCAAGTTTAACTGGTTAATAATAGTGTACTAAAACATGCCTTAGTTCGAGACAGTACCTAGTGGACAGTACACCCCCTTGTTCAGTTTGATAAGGAGGGACCATCCAGGCGATGGGTTTAAGTGTAGATACTCTGCAATTGTCTGTATTTTGGAAGAGATGCTGAATATAAAGATAAGCTATCCTAAGTTCTTCCTAAGGCTGTGCAGAGCAGACCCTTTTGGTAAATGAGGGCCTCCAAGATAAGAAGCAGATCACATGTGCGTGAAAGGCTCAGATTTAGCAGAACCTTCAGCTGCAATGCTCAGGTTAAACTTTTTCAAGTTCCTGCGACAACGTGAGATGATCCCACGCTAATAAGAGGGTTTTTATACATTCGGAACTAGTTTCGGAGTGCCAACGCGTCTTTGAGTAACTTAAGCTGGTCAAGCTTATATGGATATCGGGTTAGAAAAGACGAATTGGCCAGGCAGATTGGGGTGCCAACTTGTTTTGTCAAGAGCGTGCCAGATATTCGGAGTGTGATGGAAAATGCCGAATACGGGAGGTCCACACCTGGCTTGATTAGCTTCGGGCAATTTCTTCCTGTATCCTGGTGAGTAATGCGGCTAGAGAACTGTTGGGCGAAGTAGAAAGGACATCAGGACACTAGCTAGATGGATTTCCGGTCAGTGCGCCCCAAATTGTCATGTGTGAAAGATCAGAATGGAGGAGGACCCAATCTAATAGGCTATACTTCGAAGAGGAGGAGTCTGCCCTTCACGTTCTATGACACAGGGGTCATTTCTTGACAGGTCTTTTTTAAGCGAAAAATCATTAGACCAGCTGCTAAGCCTTTTTGTTTGGTTTGGGCTACATACATATCCATATTTCCACACCATAGAGTACAATAGATCCAAGTGACGTTTGCCTTGCTAGTGGACTCCTCAGTAAAAGAAAAAAAATTAAGATTGATAATTTAAAAGAAAAAAGCCGACATTCCTAATTTTAAACATTGTCCAAACATTTAGTTTCCTATTTTGAAGTAGTTGCCCGAACACCCCCCTTTAGTAGAGTTCAAAATGGTTTGCACCCCCCATAACACTCTTCAATTATCTACAATTCGTCCATGAAGTGTTAAAAACTTTTTAGGTGAACTTTCATAACAGCAACGAGTCCTTTCTACTATACTATAACTTCCACCAACAAGGAGATAAATTGCAAAGGGCCGGGGCAAGCTTGAGTTAAGCTGTAAAAAGGCTGCAACTGATAATAAATACATCGAGTGCAATTTGCTGTTGACAGTTTTGCTCGCCATTCACCCCAAGTGCAAGCTGGCCAAGTGCACCGCCAACAACAACAACAAAAACAGCATATAGACTGGTAATTACAGCGGCTGCCATCAGACATCGCGGTTGTATCTGTTTCCATAATATCTCAGGTCCGGCATCCCTCGTTCGTTCGTTGTTGGGCATTTTTCAAGTGTGTGCATTTCCATATCCCGAATACAGCGACAGGATCAGGAATTCAAACTCCTATGTCCTGCAAAAACATGTTAAATGACTGATGGTAATGTCGCCATTTCCACTTTTAGGGTCCTTTTTTTATGGGCAAACACACATGCATCTCATCTCACATTGGAGGAGTTGAAGTGCACCAGGGTAGACACTATGTATTTTTTTCGTTGTTGTTGTTGTTGTTGTTTTTGCTGAATCGGTTCCTGTTGGAACATTTCGGAGTGAAGTTTTGTTCAGGTCAACAGTTGCAGCTGACATTATATGCACCGACATCTGAGTTTTGTTCCTGCTGACGTCAAAAGGATAATAATTTATATCCTTGATGGTAACATATTACATCGGGTGTAGAGTTATGTGCATTACACTGATATGCTGGCAGGTTTGATATGTCATAAAAATTTTTGATATTGAAGGAAAAATATTGCACACAGTTTGTGTCCTTTTTGTAAGCTCCTGGGGCAATTGAGAAGTTTGTGAATGCATTATATGAAAACTGATTTCGTATTCGTTCAATCAATGTGCACGGGTGTGAATGTGAACAATAGTGACATAGAGACAGGATCGAGTATATTTTTATTTTATTAGGGAATGATTTGGTAAATCGAAATAGGAGAAATGCTATGACGTAATTTAGAGGGGGGTTGAAAATAAAATGAATCGAAGCAAATAAAATTTATTGGTAAAGGAAACAAAAATGCTCCTTATAAAACACCATAAAAGGCGCTAATCCTTCTTATGTACCACAATGAAATTCCCTTCCACATGGTCCTTTATACCCACAGCAAATTACTTCTTGAAAACTTTAAAAATATGTTTTTTTTTTGCTTCAAGTTTTCCTTTCTTCCGTCCCTTGATTATTAAGGAGCAAAAATATTTCATTTTGACTGGCATGTTTTTTCCACTTCATGTCCTTCCGCCCTTTACAATAACTTTTCCACTTTGGGACTCTATGAATATCCCTCAACAAACCCAAACCAGACATATTCCACCCATGTATTTCTGACCAAGGAACGGTTCCCATTCTACAGCCATCTAACAGCTCTAGATATAAACGTAGATATATATATAATAAGGATAGAGAGAAAAAGGGTCGGGGAAAAGTGATGATGGTGGCCTTCGAAGATATTCCACTCACAGGCAGCCCGAAAGAAGAAGCGTCCCATAATAACAATCGTGACCGGATGTGTTTGAAAATATTTCACAAAACTGGAACTGCCATATCCTTCACAGGAAAATGACTTGGTGTTGATATAGAGAAGGGTTTTTTTCCACGTTTTTCACGTTCCTTATCATTGGCTGTGATCCAGGCAGGTTGTGCTGACACATTTTATAGTTCCCTCATTCGATAGAAACCTCCATCTACGGCAACCCAACAATCTCTCTCTCGCTCTGTCTCACCCCTCCGGTAACATTGGCCCATGTCGAAGCTATTTTAAATCATTTTGCCGTCAGGAGAGAAAAAAAAACTCCTTTATCACACAAAACCTTGATAGCCTACAAGGATATGGCAGGCAAGAAAATTGACAGAAAAATATTCATTTTATCGGTCCCGATATGCCAAATACCACCGATACAGCCCCAGCATTGACATCACCTCTCGTGTCCTTCCCGCATAGATTCCCCGATCCTGAAAGGTTGGTAATGAAAACAGAATTCAACGCTCCAATCCGTGACAGGGTTGTAGGTTTTGATAAGGACTTTGACAGTTTTAGACTGTCTCTTAAGAAATATCAAAAAAAAAAAAAAATAAAAAAATTAAAAGAAACAAGAGAAGAAGCACCTGCGGACAGGGCTTTATTAAAATTTTAATAAAATTTCTATTTGACAGGTGTGGAACATTTACATAGATAAGAGAAGATCGGGAACAAGTTCAGTAGTTGGGTGAAAATTATTCAAGAAACAAAAAAAAATACAAGTTATTAAAAATGAAAAAAAAAAAATTGAAAGTAAAAAAAATGGAGAAAACACTCACCTCTATGCCGATTTGTTTGCTTGTCGAACATCAGCATTGCGTCTTCTATCTGTAAAGAGAAAGAGAAATACTTGAGAAATTTTGTCTTTTGATTAAAAAATTCTTTATATAAGTTATTTTGAGCAGCAGGTATAATTTCGACACTATTTACAATATTTTTAGGCAAAACAATGAAAATAATTTTCATATCCGTTGTTTTTATTTTTAAACAAATCCAGATATTTTGCAAAACAAAACAATCAAAAACTTAACTAAAAGTGTTCATTGAAACTCCAACAAAAAAACAAACAAAAACTTCCAATCAGATTTTACATTAATAGTTGCGTTGTCATTTCTGTAAATGTTATGTAACGTTCGCGAATTGAGAAGTATTTAAACAGAGTTATCCATTGTATTTGGCAATATTATGTTGAAAACTTTTGAGTTATGGTACATCACTGTACAACAAAACGACTTATTTAATTCAAAAGCCTAAAATTGAAAAACCGCATATTTGCGTCATTCTGAAGATGCAAAACGAGTCCCAACTAATCCATTAAAGACGTAGCATCTCTGTGGACCAGTTATAGGCATACTTTTAGGAGTAGATTTAAAAATGCCTTGTTTATATTTAATTTTGCAGACTTTTAGGGGCAATAATATTTTTATTGAAATATTTCTAAAGATTCGGAAATTGTTGGAGGAACTTTTAATCTTAGACCATCTGCAGAATACGCAGGTGCGCTTTTTGTTAGTAAGCCTAAAAAAATCGTCATTGAGTTATTAATTGAGGAGTAATTAGGAGTATCAATTCATCAACATCAATTAACTCTGTTAAATAGGGCTAATAATTTTGTGTAATTTGATTTGCAAAATTATCAGAACTTCTTCTACTTTGATGGCTCTACAACACAGCAGAGCATGGACTGCTTCAATTCAAATAGTTTGGACATGACATTGTTTGAATGCCTTGCATTGATAGTTTATACCCTTTGTTAAGGTAATACAATTCGTTAGTATAGCAAGGATAACACGCATTGTTTTCGTTAATTGGGGCGTATGTCGTTCGGAGAATATGTTCAGGCTATTTGCAGATTTTTGGGAGATATTCGTTTGGGAGACTTAACATTTATACGTGGCTAGTGTGCAATCTTATAGATTCCTTTTTGGATCTTTAGATGAATGTTTCTAGATTTTATTACCCACAACTATAAGTATGTTCTATTTACAGAGGTCAATTTTCTTTGCACGTCTATTGTTTCATCATTATCTTTTGTCGCTGTGGATCTCAGGTACATAGTGGCACTACTTTGTCCGTGGATCGATTCATATCAAACATGTAGCCTCTTGCCCTCAGACTGAGGGAATCCGCGGCCTCAAGCTCAAAACCCTACGGACATAGTAATATTTTGAATCTGCTACCAGAGGGTATGGTCGCTACAACCACAGCCTACCTTCTCCCTAGATTGACCTTTAGGAGGGATTTCTCCGTCGAACACCCTCAAGAAGAGAGTGGAGAAACCGAAACGTCCTGCAAAAGTTCGATGTACGAATATTCAGCGACGACTCCAAGACGTCAGAGGGCGTTTATCTAGAGACCACTAACAGTTCATTGTCCTACCACCTGCCGGTGTACCCTAGTGTCTTTCAAGCTGAAGTGCTGGCGATCCTGAAGGCGTGCCAGACAATGAACTCAGAACCTACGCAAGGATGTAGTATTGGGATTTTCATAGACAGCCAAGACTCAATAAAAGCCACCTGTTGCTAGCCAGCCAAAAGTGGAGAGCAGTGGAGACCTGCACTTGGTTGACTTATAACAAAGGAAAAACAATAGGCCTCAACGAGATATTGCCAGAATCACGGCAATCACCACACATTGGCCCATAGGAGTCCATGCTGCCAAGTTGGGCATCCCGTTCAACGTCTGTTGCCGTAGCTGCGGCGAGACGAACGAGAGAGAAACACTTCGGAATGGCTTCCTCACTTCTTTCGCTTATAGGCGATTGAAGAAGAGAAGGTAGGTAATTTCTGTAAATTAGGGATATTAACTGGGTGGGATAACCGGAAAGACGACGTACCATTCGACAGCGTGGAATCGACCCAGAGACCTCTCGAATAGTATCCGGCCGCCTTAATCAAAGGGAAAGGAAGAACCCATTCCAGAGGAATTGATTCAGAATGCTTTCCGAAGGAACCTATTGATTCCTTTTCTGATTCTGGAGAATTCAGAAGGGAATCGAACGTGTTCCCAGTTCGTTGCTAAGCGTAAAAAAATTTCCAATAAATTCGAAGGAATCAATTCCTAACCGATTCTAGGGAATGCAAAGAGGAATGTATTGGTTCCGTCCTATGATATCCCAATACAAAAAGAATCGGTTCTCTACAGGTCTTTGAATCAGAAGTGGAACCACTTCAAATGTACTGGAATCAATTCTGAATCCATTCTGAATGCATTTTGTACCCAACTGAGAAATTGTCTTTTCTTTTTCCTGCATATGTATTTTGGGAGTTTATTTGATTGTGTGTGTTTATATTTGCTGGTGATGGCAAATGGGAAAATGTCTAGAGTTTAAAAACTTAATTCTATACTTTTTTATAATCAGCGCAGAATTCTACAAAGCTATAAGAAAAGTCGGCATACCACAAACTGACACGATTATGTAGATTATGAACGATGCGACATGCCCAGTAAAGATATACAGTATACTGTCTAGACCAATCAACTTATTTAATGGACTCGGACAAAGGAATAGTCAAGCTTGTTTTCTCTTTAGACTAAGCTCCAGCTTCCCAGGAGGAAGCATTATAGGAGTTTACAGACATTTTATAGAACAAAGAAAACGGGCGATTACCTTGGTTTTATGGTCCCATTAGTCTACTCAATCCTCTTCATAGACTTTAAAGCCGCCTATGATAGCATAGCCAGAGTAGAACTCTACAAAGCCATGAGAGAATTCGGCATTCCCAACAAGCTGACAAGACTATGTAGGTTGACCATGACCAATGTGACAAGCCAAGTAAAGGTATCCGGAACACTTTCCAGACCAATCCGACAAGGGGACGGTCTGGCCTGCCTCCTTTTTAACCTGGCGTTGGAGAAAGCGATCCGAGATTCGGGCGTGACATCAAGGGCACAATCCTCCACAAGTCCACCCAATTACTGGCTTACGCAGACGACATTGACATCATTGGAAGAACATTAACAGCTGTACAAGAAGCTTTCATCCAGATTGAGCGGGCGGCAGGAAATCTGGGACTGTGCATCAACGAAAGCAAAACAAAACACACGGTGGCCTCGTCTGCAAGAACACTTAACATTGGTCCCACAATCAAGGTAGAGGAACACGAGTTTGATGTGATAAAATCCCAAGGTAGGTAGGGTCAATAGTAGCAGCCGACAATAGCATGGAACCTGAAATACGCACACGACTGCTAAAAGCCAAAAAAGCCTACTATAGTCTGTCAAGGCTCTTCAAATCCAAGCATCTAACCATAACGTTTAAACTTTTACTATATAAGACGATGGTCTTGCCGGTCCTCACATATGCATCCGAAACGTGGGTGCTTAGCAAAAAGCACTCTAACCTCTTGGCGGTGTTCGAGAGGAAAATACTTCGGAGGATTGTTGGCCCCGTATGTGAGGAAGGACGATTCCGGAGACTCTACACTGACGAGATCTACGAGCGCTATCGCGACATAGATGGTGTGAGGAAAATAAAGCTCGGTAGACTCCGGTGGGCAGGGCATCTAGCTCGTATGAGTGAAGATGAGCCTGCTCGGAAAGTTCTCTGCGGTAAGACTTATGGGGTGCGACAGCGAGGGACGTAGACCACGACGCTCAGAGAATAGGGATGCCAAACTGGATGACATCGGCTCAGAATCGGGAACGGTGGAGAGAACAGTTTCGAGAGGCCAGGACCGGATCCCGGTTGTAGAGCCGTTAAAGAAGAAGAAGTATACTCAATAGACTGGCTCTCGTTCGATACGGAGGACTAGCAGCATTTGACTATGGTATACTTAGTTGGGGGACCGCTCTTCAAACCCAATCATCTAACCATAATATCCATTCTGTTGCTGTATAAAATGTGCGCTAAAAGAGTACTCCCAAACAATTTGAAGATAGATTGCTCAACATAAGGCACTAAGAAAGTTTTTTGAGGGGAAAGTTTTTAGGAGAAATATTAGTTCATTATGCGAGGGATGACGATTCCGACATATCCATTACAGAAACCAGAACAACCACACATATGTAGATGTTGCGAATAAATCAAGCTCAATATACTCCAATGGCCACGACATTCAACTTTTATGAGTCACGATGAACCTGATTGGAATATCTTTTGCGGTAAGGCTTATGAGATGGTCTAAACAGCGAGACAGATCTAACCTGTTTTTGTTTTTTATTTTGTGGCATCATCAAGCTCAGGAATCACCTTTCCCATGTTGCACTTGGGTTGTAATCCAGTTTTTTTAAACAAATTTAGTCACATATGGTTAATTTATTGTTTTGAATTAGCAATTTGCAACAATTCATCCGGTTCAGTTTGCACTACAGTTTTATTTTTGTTACGGAAAAACGAACTTGTTGTAAAAATGTTCCATAAAAGTTGCAATAAAAGATGTCATATTTAAATTAAATTAACGTTATTAAAACATTGCGTTTTGTAGCTCATCTCAAAAATGTTATTGTATTGTAACTTTCACAAATAGAGTAACAAGTTGTGTAACTTAGTGGAAGTGAAAAGTGATTTTTGGAAACTTTGACCTTGAATAACTTCGAAAGGGTTAAGTTTTCGAAAAAATTAGGCATTTGTTAATTTTTGTAGGCAATATCTGACTGACGTATTGACTGATCAAAATTTTTTTTTCGAAAAAACCAGTTTTTGAGTGATGTTTTGGCCAAAAAGTGATTTTTGGAAACTTTGACCTCGAATAACTTTGAAAGGGTTAATCGGGTCAACATCTTTGTAAGAACTAAAGTTGTAGAGAATTTCATTGTCAACATTTAGGGCCCTCGTACAAGGTCGTACGGCCTATAGACGCCGAAATACAAGGAAAACAATGGAAAACCGCTATATATCCGGCGGCAATGTTTGTTTTTTTGTGATTCCGAAATTGTTTTCTTAAAATGTCCCAAGGAAGCTGTGGACCAATTTTCAGCCATTTCTCAATTTTGTCTCCTTTCGTGCGTTTTTTTTTGCTAATTTCCCCGGATTTCATATCTTGCGACTCTTTTAGTGGTTACATTAACTCCATTGCTACTAATTTGTGCTGGCTGGGTTTGTACCATTAGTACGCCATGTCGTTCAAGTCATGGTGCAATGTGTAGTAGTAAGCTTGATCTGAAGGAAAAATAGAAAAAGGATAGGATAGGTTACCCTTCATGTTCTCTGTCTTTCCCCGCGGTAGCGAGGAGCAGTTTATCGTTGTCTATCGCAAAACTTGTTTCAACAGGGAAGTCTGGGCAACAAAATACTACGTGAAATGTTGAACTTGCCCAACCAGGCTCGTCTATAAATCTATTTATCTATAGGAATACTGCCTGTTAAAGATGATCTAACAGTCGAGTTATGCTATTAAGGGACGAATTGCTTGTCTGCAGCGTGTGTAAAAGGGAAGGAAAGAGCGAGCTAATCTGATTGAGGATGATGTTGGAAATGGCGTCGTTTATGAGTTTGAATGCCATTTTTGCACATTATCTAGCAATACTAGAGTAGTTCTTGGAGCCCTGTCCAAAATTAAGTAGTTCTATTCGAAGAGAGGACGAATGATTACAGCTAGATCGGGGGACTGTAGGAGGAATTTGCATCTCTCAAGAAATCACAGGCTTTGGCGATTTGGAATATGTGGTTATTCTACCGCAGCTCCTTAACCTAGGATGTTAAAGAATGGGTCAGTAGTTTGGTGGCTTTGTTTAGAAATAAGACAGTTCGTTTTAGAAGCATTGAATTTAGCACGATTGTAGCGGCCCCAAGCATGAATGAGTTAAATGGTTCTGTTCATTGAGTCAGGAGTAAGCTAGATTAGAATAGAATTGATCCTTGAGGGACTTATGCAGAGATGGAATTGGGTTTGGATTTAATGCCATTTGTACTATCTTGATTGAACGGCCGAACCAAAAACTCTCAGTCCAGTTCTTTAGAACCGTGTCTAGAGTTTAGCTAACCGAGCTGAGTGCTTTACTCTATCAAATGGCTTGGAGCTATCTATGGCAACGAAACCAGACTCACCAAATCGATTCAAACTTTGATTGAAGTGTTTTGTAGGGCACATTAAAAGATCATCAGTCAAAGATCAGGCGCTTAAGCTTTTTGTTTGTCGTGGTCTTCATGGATTTGGAGAGAATAGAAACAACTGCTATTGGGCGGTAGTTGGGGGTTGTTGGAGTACCTCTTTTCGGTATAGGGTTAACATACAGAAGTTTGCAAATTTCGGGATAAACTCCGGAGAAGCTTAATATTACAACTATGCCTTTCGTCTTATGGGGAGTGATGTGTAACCTGATGGCGGGTCCGCGGATATCACGTCTCCTACCTCTCACCCCAATGTTCTACTTTGACCTGCAAGTGTTGACGCTGTGCAACAAATCACAACGGAAAAGTGGAGAACGAGAACTGTCGTTATAACCATCTATCGGTCGCACCCAGTTGTGTAATGCCTTATCCAGATATGGAGGCGCCGTCAGGATGGACCCTTGTGGAACTTTTATGGACCAATTAAAAGGCGGATTCCCTGGCTAGATAGGCCATTGATACATTGTATCCATCGGTCCAGAACCCGCTATCGGGACACACACTAGTTTAATGAAGAGGACACTTGTGGTTCGGACTTTCGTAAAACACACCGAACGATGGATGTTCGCGCCTAATAACTCTAAGCGGTTCCTTCCTGTGTTGTGTCTTAACACGGCCAAGGAATTGTTGGAGCGCGATAGAAAGAATGTTAATGTCAGGACATTTGCTGGCTTGATTTTCGAATATTGTGCACTGAGTTACCATTTATGGAGGATAGCAAGAGCAAAAAATAGGCTTTGCCTAGTGGAGGATGAGTCTGCTCTTCATATTCTCCGAGAGTGTAGCGCGATAGCGAGGAGCAGGTGATCTTTGATTAACGAAACCCTGCTCGAACAGCCAAAACTAAGCGACAAGTCACTAGGAAGACTGCTGAATCTTTTGTCTTTGCAGTCTAGGCTACAAGTATGAGCTATGGGGGTGTATTACAATAGGCCAAGCAGTGGCCGCAATACTTATAGACGTTATACTTCACCAGAAGAAGAAGAACAACAACAACAACTTTGACTTCTATAGGATCGCAATCCTAATCATGCTCTTTTTATACGCTTTATATTAGCTTCACCTGTATGTATGTGTGTATGTATGTATGTATGTATGTATGTTCTATGTAAAAAAATCTTGCAACTTATGCAAATTTTGCACATATGCATAGTTCGCGTGACAATGCAATCTAACAATTTTGTAAGAAAATCAAGATGGCGGTTCCAAGATGGCGGTCGATTTTTGCTATTGTGTTCCCCGACCCCCCGACATGGGTATCAAATGAAACGGCATGACAGGTAGAATACAATTAGCTGTATGGCGTCATTCCAAATTAAAAATGGCGGCAAACAAAATGGCGGCTACCTTTTTCTTTACAACCCACTCGATATGGGTATCAAATGAAAGGGTGTGACAATTAGAATACTATTATCTGTGTGGCGTTATTCCAAATTCAAAATGGCGGCCAACACAAAATGGCGGATTATCTTTTTCTTTACAACCCACTCGGTATGAGTATCAAATAAAAGGATGTGATAATAGAATACTTTTAGCTGTGGGGCGCCTTTCCAAATTCAAAATGGCGGCCACCGCAAAATGGCGGTTTACCGTTTTCTTTACAACCCACTCGGTATGGGTATCAAATGAAAGTGTATGACGAGCATAGTATAGTAAGCTTTGTGATGTCGTATTAAATCTAATATGGCGGTCACTACAAAATGGCCGAACACATACATATAATAGACTAAAAAATAGAAAATAAAAAATATAGTTTAAAAAACTAAAAAATACGCTTTTATTTTAAAATGAACTAAAAAGTAAAAAATAATTTTGAATGTAAAGTTTTTATTGCTCCAGCCAGTATAAGAAAACAACCTACTGTAATAACTTTGCACTTTCCTGGAGCAGCCCTAAGGCATTAACTCCTATGGAGCAGCTATACTAGCGTTTACTCCGCATTATAATGGAGCAGCTCTAAAGCTTAACTCCTGGGGTATTCTAAGGAAGTCTTGGCTTCCCACTCAAACGTCTGTTTATCAACGACTGACTTTTAATTAATCAATTTACTCTATTTATACAAAATTATCTTATACATCTAAGTATAATTATCATTATTCCCACTTTAGGTAAATTGCCATGGGTCAGCAATTTGTACGCACCGGGCCTCAAGAATTTGATGCACCCGTCTGACCTATTTTCATTTTTACTCGATCGGGGAAAAATTGCAACGTTCGGTCTGCATGAATTTGTTAAAATAAAAGCTCGCGCGTGTGACCCATTAAAGAATTTACCTAAGGTGGAAAAATGTGATTTTGGAAATATGAAAATGTATTATGGGAAAGAGTGTATCACACTACCTTTCGAAATCTAAAAAAGCGTGGGGCGCTAGCTAAAAGTTCCGGTGTTAATAAAATAAGAATATAGAGACCCCACGCTTTTTTACATTTTGAAAGGTAGGTTGTTTTCTTATACTGGCTGGAGCAATAAAAACTTTACATTCAAAATTATTTTTTACTTTTTAGTTCATTTTAAAATAAAAGCGTATTTTTTAGTTTTTTTAAACTATATTTTTTTCATTCCATTTTCGATCTGCGATCATTATGAGTCCTAATCATTTCAAACATCAAATAAGTCTCGCAGATATCATAATGATAAATGATTTCCAAAATTGTCCAGTCCACAAATTCACACCTCATCGATATTAATCAACCGATGACAAATACCATTCAATTTATTAAAAATAAAAGACAAAAAAGTCAGAGTATTATACTTTCTCTGCCTTTTTGGTCATATAGCCATTAAAACAGGATTAAGGCGAGCACACGTCAAAGCTCACAACTTCAAATTACTAATAACAAGCAGAAGCTTTTTGGACTCCTTAAAAGTTTCCCGTACGATCATTTTTCCATGGAATCCCTTATAAAGGTTTTCGTGTGCAGGTCCTTTTCAAATAAGAAAAGAAGTAACCCCCTGCCCCCTCCCTCTCCGCCGCCTTACGAAAAAAAAACAACAAAAAAAGTCGTCATTTCAAAGTGTCGTTAAAGTGTATTAGGGACGACCAGTAATACTTGCCCTAATTTCTTTCTCTATTTTCACTCTGAAAACTTTATCCATTATCACTAATAGTTTTCTCCTCAAATCTACTTTAAGTGGCCCAAAAACACCATAGTACTCCCGCCCGCCATAATTATACCCTTTTCAATTTTCGACAACGACAACCAACGATGATGATCCTTGCGAATGCATTCGCAGTGTTTTTACCAGTTCGTAACACGAACATTAATACACAGAGCCCTTAACACACAAGGCATCAGGCAGAGGCGTCTCTAAAATTAGTAGAATATGCATATATGTATGTGTGTGTGTGTGTGCGGATATTATTATATATATATATCCCAACTGATGTCCTTTATTATAAGCGAGAGACTCGAGAAAATAATGAGCAAGTGATGACGAGTCTTAAATTCAAGATGGAAAGGATATAACGATAAATACCTACTGGCAGGACCACTAAAAGTGTAAGAGTGTATATGAATATTTGCGCGCTCTGCGACTCTCATGGATATACTTATATGTATATATTTAGATGTTGGATGTAGAGATGTGTTTGTGCGGACAGGATACGAAGAAATGATTTCGGACAAACAAAGTGGGGCGTGAAGGCTGAAGGCTGGTAAAAGGACTTTATGATAAGTTAATAGCAAAGTTTCATCCTTTTCGGATATGAACTTTTTCTTTTACTTTCTGTCATGCCGAGTAATGCGAATCTCTCTGTTACAGCTGTGTGTGTACTTGGATGTATATTAAAAAGGACTTGTGGAAATGCCATGCCATCTGGTGTCCTTCTTTTGACTTTATTGTTTTTTTTTTGTTCTTTCTGTTTTTTTTTCTTTTTCTTATTCTTCATTTTGCAGTTTGTTCATTTCGATTTCCTCATCCGATAGAGACGATGTCCTTCTTCTGCTGGAAAATACCCAACCTCAGCGGGGCACTACTGGTGCTGCCGGGAGCTGGTTTTAATACACCCAGAGGAGTCCATGTGTATTTGTCTACTTTCGACAAGCAACTCTAAGCCCTTCATTAAAATATCTAAGGAGAGACGATTAAGAAGGCTCCTTTCCAGAGGACGCCCCCGTTCCCCACCACCCCCCCCCCCCCGGAAGCGGCCCAGCTCTGCTCTGTGCTTGGTTATGGCTCTGTTTGTTGGGCGGCATCAAAATGTCTTATGCACATTGGGGACAGGAAAAGTTTTTCTTCAAATTGAAAATAAGGCCAAGAACGGGAGTCCTTTGTGTGTCAGTGTGTTACATCCTTGGTGAATTGTAAGAATTTGTGTATCTCGAATTTCAATATCTTAAGATTGTATCTGTCTCCAGAGGGAGAGCAAACACATTAAATGCTGGCAGATAATCGTCCCTTAGGGTAGGTCGAAGATGGATACTACCTAAACGTTATCCAATCTGTAATTGTATACACAAATATGAAGTGGGGCAACTCTCTGCTACATAAATAACTATGTGTGTGTGTGTTCATGTATATGCAGGATAAGGCGAAAAAAATATACACATAAATGCTAGAAAATCTGTTTTCTGCGTTTCTTATTTTCTTTTACTGAAAATGCTTTTAATATCTTAAGCCAGATGGCGATAAGCGTGATGAGGACGAGACCTTCACCAGGACGACTCTAGCTACAGAGCTACACAGCTCCAGCAGCTGGACCAAACCAACAGACATATACTAGAGATGAATAAACTCTATGTGGAAAGGGCGCGTAAAGTGGATTATGCTTAATGTGTTTGATGTCCTATGAAATTATTATGAGAAAGTAACACTTTGATCCTTTATAGTCCTCTTTATATTCTACTTGTCCTTTTTTATTGCTCCTCTAACTTTCTTTTCATTTATTCCGTCATCGTCGTAGTCATCGTTTCCCCCCCCCCCCCCCCCCGATCCATGCTTTACTGTTTGCCATCCTCTTTCCTTTTGTTTTTATCCTTTTTTTTATATTAAGCGGGTATATATATATTTGTATGTGTGTGTATGCCTTCTGCTGTATCGTATATATCCCTGCAGTGGAATTTAGCTAGAATTTTGTCCTGATTAAGGGATGGGCTTGTTATCAATTTTTTTTTTGCCCCGTCTTACCATCATAATTGGATTTGCTGCAGGCTAACACAAGTAGCTGAGAAAACTTAAGATAAATCTTTGTTAAGGTGGTATGAGGATAATGTAATGACAAGTTGAGTCGTGTTGGTGTTATTAGCGAGGAATTGTCTTCATATTTTTTTTCTCTCCATTTTTTTTTCTTTCTCTCTCGTCTCGTATAATTCTCTAGATTTTAATATTGTAATTGCTTAAGTGAAGAAGGGAACTTGTTTTATTAATTAAAGGGAAGATTGTTCTTGCAATTTCTTCGTGCCGCATGTCATGTTAATGAAGGATGAAAACGAAAGGGAAGTAGAGATTTTTGTGTGTATATTTACAAATTGCAGCTGATATATATAAAAAAAGGAAAAAGGATACTCGAAAGCTAAAAGTAATGACAGCTCATTCTGACATGTATTATATTCCCATATACTCATGTCGAATAGGATGAGGATGAGGGCTCCAAGTGGTGGAAAATACCATATATGTATGAGAGCTTTGGAAATTAGTTCTCAGAAATGGAGCTTCATTAGCGTGATGTAGTATTGAAAAAGTATAACATGTAATAAAAACTTTGAAGGCTCTGCGAAAATATATCACGGGAGTATGTGGGATTATGTTTGTATGAACAGTTAAACGGAATCCTTCCCAGTCAAGCAAGGCCTAAAGCAGGGCGATGGGTTGGCACCCATGCTATTTAATCTCTGCCTAGAAGGAGTAATTCGCAAAGTACACATTGATGCGAACGCAACCCTGCTTAACAAATCAAAACAGCTGGCAGGATATGCCGATGACATAAACTGCCTTGCCAGATCACTGTCATACCTTAGAGAAATCTTCACAGAATTAGAAGATGAAGCTAAACATATAGGGCTGCAAATAAATGCAGACAAGAGCAAGATACTAATTCAGTCGAGGGTGGAAAGAAGAAGAAGAAACCACAATACCACCTGGGGAGAATATAACTTCGAACGAGTAAACCAATTTAACTACCTGGGGTCCACAGTCAGCGAAGACAACGATGAGACGATAGACGTGCAAAGAAGAATAAACGCCGCAAATAGAACATACTTCTCACTACTGCCAGTAATGAAATCCAGAGACATCCACAGAAAAACGAAAATAAGAATCTATAAAACGATCATACGCACAGTAGCTACGTATGGGTGTGAAGCATGGAGTTTCTCCCAAAAGTCCGCAGATAAGATGGATATATTTGAGAGGAAGGTTCTCCGAAGGATATACGGCCCAACCAATGAAGATAACGCATGGAGAATACGCTACAATCACGAATTGTACGATCTATACAAAGAGTGTAAACTTTCAACACATGCCAAGCTACTGCGCTTACGTTGGGCCGGCCATGTACAAAGAATGGATGACTCAAGGATACCAAAGAAAGCCCTATATTTACTACCAGATGGCAAAAGACCAGTTGGCAAACCACGGTCAAGGTGGGAAGACAGTGTTAAGGCTGATGCAGCAAAACTCCTAAACATCAGAAACTGGAGGCAAGCTGCGCAACAGAGAGAGGTCTGGAGGAAGAAGCTGATGGAGGCCAAGGCTCGAATTGGGCTGTAGAGCCATCGAAGAAGAAGAACAGTTAAACAATTGGTATAGAGTAACACTTGTCCAATATTTGATTTTAATAACATTAATTTACTGATGAAATTCCCTGTTAGGCTATAAATGCATGGATTAGGCCCTTTAGTTTTGGTCTCGAACTTAGGGTCGACCATTCGATTTTCGAATAGTTTACAAAAGTATTCTGAATAACAAACAGTATACGGCTTCAGACAAAAAAGGTCACCTGTCGATCTTTTAATGCGCCTCACAGAACATTTCAATCAATTTAGTAAGTCTGGTTTGGTTGACCTAGATAATATCTACAATTGCTTGTATGAACAGGGTCGTAGTTTGCACCAACCGAAAAAGAAAAAAAAATGCAACAAACCAAACAACGTAACATTAGATGGCATCATATCAAAACCCTACTCCATATTTTCCCGGTGTCCCTCAAGGTTCAATGCTGTCACCTGCTCTATTTCTAATTTTTGTAAATGACCTAGCTTCAGTCCCGTGCAACTTGCTTTAAATCATCTCTGATAAAGTACTCCGGTAATGCAAAACAAGCACGTGGCAGGTACTGTCACAATGATCGCGAACTTATTTAAGATTCGTTCAACAGGGTCGACGGGCACCGAAAAGTACTCTAGGTAAAAAGGCCTTTCAAACTCTACAGTAATAATGCCAGTACCTCCACCATCGACTCTTTGGGTCATCGTATCATAACGACTGTTGGACGAAAATGGGCGCTCCCTTGCAAGATAATGGCCACAAAATCAGGTTAGCGTGTTCGCTCTGACTTGTCCCACCTTTTCGCGCTCGCTACGGCAAGCGCAAACTTTCGACACATACAGAGAGAAAAAAATTTTAAAAATACTTGATTTTGCTTTAATACCATATAGGCTTAGAAAATGACAATTATTTTGACAGAATCTCCAATTATATTTATATAGATGAAAGCATATGCAGAACTTTTGTTATAACTTCTCCGTTTGCATTGCTCCAAAATCAACAAAAAACAACCCTAATTCAATAAATGACCACATCAAATTATTCGCAAGAAAATGCTCTACAAAAACGATCTAAGGCATTTTTTATGTAGAATCAATAATAAAAAAGTTAAACCATTGTTCACACTGAAAACAAGATGGCGGCCGAAGGTCACGCCTCCGGATCCCGAAAACTCGGTTTTATACTCCCAACCAACCCCCTACACATTAAAAAAAATTGCTGTTTACATAAAATGTTCAGATGGCCCTTTTTTTGCACCATTTTACTGGACTACTCCTGATCTGTGCTCTCCCTCCAACTAAGCTTATGGCTACACCTTGCACCATTATGTGTCTAACAATATGGCGGACTAATAGTACAAGGGTGATTCAGCACAACTACATAAAAAAAAACTTGGACATCCCCATGAAATGAATTACAAGAGGATGTGGCAAAACTTTGTCTAGAAGCAAGGAAACATAGACTAGCTGCAATCCTCCTCGAAAGACTCGATGATGGGATGATAAAGCTGCTTTGTTTCATCAGAAAACCAATGGATGCCGAATTTCGTTTTCATTTGTAAGTTGTGGCGGTGGTGTAGTATTTTCAGCGTTTTCGTGTATATTTATTGGAAAAAACTATCCGAGTCGTTACAGACTGTCATTGTATCATGTCTACGAGAAATAAAGTGGAAATGATCCCAAGTATCGCGAGGTGATAGCTGCGGAGGATTTTCGCCTGGGTAACAAAGCACCGCATGATCACACACTCAGTCATAAGCCAGTAAAACAGCCAGAATCGACGGAATCGGAGCAAGCTGAAACAGGGGTTTTGAAAGTCGGTGGGCGATTGGCTAGCAGCTATAAAAATTCAAGGCAAAAATATTACCAAGATCATTACCGGATGTCCCCTGAAAGGAAATTTATACAACAAAAGAGCTTTTGTACAGTAAGAAGTATAGCGATAACGTTAGATTTGACGATCATTGGGAAAGATGTTCTATACTGTACTGTAATTTTTCCTGGATATAATATGGATCTTGTTGTCTGTTACGTTTTTTTACCAGCAGTTGCCAATTAGAATACTGCCTAATCCGGTTCTTGTTTGATCACCGAAGTAAAAGAAACATAGTTACGAGTCAAAGATGGGAGACCGCTGCGGCTTGGGGAGGAATAAAAAGGGATACAAAAATAGTTGTCTCATTCAATATCCTTCGGAGCAAACTATAAATACATATATTTAGAGACCAAAAAAACAGTTTTTTCGATCTGTAACATTCAAAAAACTTGAGATAGTACGACCAGTTTGAATTAATACGAAAAAACTACTAAGATTTTCCTTTTAATTTTAACACTGCCTGAGCTCAACAATATAAAAATATATGATCAGATCATATACTGTTGCAAAACATCTCAGTTCATTCCATATGATCAATTCGACAAAGAGTTTGGTCTAATGTATGGTTGAGGCAATTATCAAAGTTTATTACGAAAGATTACAATTGAGATTTAACAATTGAAGTTGGTGTTTGATAATAGTTAACGCTTTTCTATAGAAAGCAGAATTAATCTCCCTCTTTTGAGAGCATCGAGGCCTAAATAATATCAATTGAAATTTTGAAAGTATGCCTCTATGTCATTTTATCTTGTGAGACGATTGTCCAGTTCTATTATTCCTAACTTATTGATGGATTCCATGACCAACCCCTATTGGCTGATTCTCGGTCTTCTACCACATAAATTCGCCTCAACAGCACGCATTAGTATTCACCAATAATGCGTTGGCACATAGCTGGTGGGCTTCGGTAGTGCGCACGACCGCCATCCCAGAGGTTTGCGGTTCGATTCCTCGCAACGGTATTATCCTTCGTCTTAACACTTCTACCACCTAGATACCATTGCTGATTTTTTTTCTCCATTGTACTCTCACCTGTCTTCCCCGTAAGCACAATAAAGGAGGAAGCCAACCCTGTTCAAGCGCCGAAATCAGCGTACATTAATGTATCTCTCGTTCTAGTACATTTCTTGCTATTGCACTGAGAACAATCGTCAGTACAGAAGGCATCCGTTCCTAACCTTTAGTGTTTCCTATTAAAAAATAGAGACAGAGAAGACGAGTTTATTGAAGAGCTTCTTTGCTTTTACTTTGTATAAGTCCGACACTTCTCACCGCGAATGAGGAATTTTTCGTCAGTAATATAAAACTTGGTTTTGCTGCCCAAAAATTTCTAAAGGTGCGTTTAAACTACACGAGTTTTCACTGGCAGTTGCAACCAGTGCACTGGCACACTGTTTACATTACCAGAGAATACTGGCAAATTTTTCTCTGACAGAGCGATTGTCAGTGCGTCACTGACACTTTTCTTCCAGAGCACTGGTAATAGAAATTGATGGTGTTTACATTGCGACACCAGTGCACTGGAAAATATATCTCGTGCGGAATAGCGATAAAAAAACAATTTCAAACTGAAAAAATCACAATGTACAAAATATTTTATTTCAATATGATCCCAATGTCGTCCCATCTTAAATTTTGGCATACATACATATATCTTAAGAGGGTATGCACAAAATGTAATTTTTTTAAAAAAAATAGAAAATCTGTTTTTGAGTTTTTTGTTAAAAAAAATTTTTTAAAATACCGGAAAATGTTTTATACTAATAAATGTTGTGTCTAAAATTAAAGCAGAACAAATTGGTGCAACTTTCTGCTTTCTATGTAAAATATTTTTTGAACTAGGGTAATTTAATGATTTCAAAATTTGTCAAAACTATGCGATTTTCGATTTTTTGAAAATTAATAACTAAAAAAATAGAAGTCAAAGAAATCTGAAAATTCATATTTTCCATAGTTTTTACCAGAAGAACAAATATAAAAAAAATTATAACTCTCTGAGATGGGGAAGTCCAGAGCCCTGGTAGATTTGATGTGGAATGACCCTATAGTGACTATTTACAAGTAAATTTTCGGTTAAATGGTGACAAAAATTGCTGCAACAATTATTGTTGCATAATTGTTATTTCATTATGAAGAAAAAAGAAAAGAAACCAAAAAGAAGGCGATTATGATCTTATATTTTGCCATTTATTGACAACAACTGTTTTATGTTACGAGATGCATATATACCGAAGAGATTAAAATTTTATTATATTTGTACGAGAATTGTCCAGAACTGTGGATGCTTCAATAGGGACATATCAAAGTAGAGATTTGAAAACAAATTCTCGTATAAAGATATTAAAATTTTAATCTTTTTTTGTCCAAGAACCGCCTTTTTTTAATGGTTTCCTTTTGTTCGGTAATTTTCCAATTTAAAACCGTTTTTCGTCACAATTCTTTAAGAAAAATGACGTTTCTGAATAAAAAACTCGTACAACTTTACTAACAAGTTTGTAAAGTTGCCAGTGCTCACGAGAAAGTCGTCAGGGCAAGTTTTTGCGTGTTTAGACTGCACGAGAAAAATCGTGTCAGTGTTTATGCCAGTGCTTTGCCAGTGCCCCAACCAGTGCACTGGCATGATGTTTACATTGCACTGACTGCATCACTGGCAATAGCCAGTGCAATAACTGGCAAAAAACTCGTATAGTTTAAACGCACCTTAACTGTACAGAATTTATCGTATACATTACCAATTTCTATTAACGGTATTGTAGCTATGCTATTTTATGGTCAGATAAATTTAAGGAGATTTTTTATACATGATTGCATCTATTGACCAAAACATCAAAGATATTCTCTTAAATCAATCAAAACTTTACTCATTGATGGCTACTTTAAATTACGAAATTATTTAACCAGTGAAGAGGATTAAGGATTAATCTGATACATGATTGCTTAAAAGGTAAAGTTAATGTTGTAGTTTGTTGAAGGTTAAGGCAAATTTTCGGTCTATTAACATGATTTGATTTTGCTTTCAGTAATACGAATTTGTTAAAGTGTCTCTTCTTAGAAAATTATGGTGTATGTGGACATAAACAGAATAGCTAGTTGCCTTGAATATGTTTCATGTCAGTTGTTAAAGGACATACTGTGGATCACATTTGATTATATGTACCCTGTCCTAGATAATTGTTATTTTTCTTCATCTGTTATCTAAGTTAAAATGAGAAGTATAAAACTCCATCAAAGTCAATCAACCACAATAACTCCCTTAATTCCTCAGCTAATAATTCATTGACTTTAAAAAAACAAAACAAAATTCCATTCACAACAACAAAAAAGAAGCATATAAAAGTCACCAAAAAGAAAAACTTCACAAACAAATCTCTTGATAGAGCTGCAAAATATCTTCATAACATGAAAGGGATGCCCTTATCCCTTCTACCTCGAAAAAGTAATCTACTATAACTATTTTGACATAAAAGTTTCTAAATAAAAACGGGAGCAGGAGAAAATACTCTTGTGTAATATTTCATTTCTATTTGCAGTTTACAACCCTTTTCTCTGTGGCATTACCCCATGTCTCGAATGTCTCTGGCACTATCATCATTCACCAACATTTCATGGTAGAAACATTTTTTTTCCACTGGGCCCCCTTCGCCCGTGCCTCCTGTGTTTCACCACCGCCTTGACTTGGTATAGTTACAGTTGTAATTCCAAGGACAATATCAAGGAATCCTTGAAGTGTAATAGTATATGTTGTTGTTGTTTTGTGAAGAGTCAAAGTTGTGTGTGCTAGAATTATGTAGTGTTTGTGTTTGTTTAGTAGCTAAAAAGATAAAATTGCCACATAAATGTTTTACGACTTCAAAATTGTACATCAGGCAACACGTTTGTAATTTCTACATTCACTAAAAGTTGTTTATTATTCGGTTGAAGAGACCAAGGATCCTGAGCTGTGAATTTCCTAGAAGAGGGGATAGTTTTCAGGATAAAGTTAAATTCCATTCGGGACAGATTTTGTTATTTTGGACTGCTAAGTTTTTTGTAAGGAGGTGGATTTAGTTTTAATATACCGTGGAGGATCTGGATTAAGTTTCATGGAAATTGATTAGGCGAGAAACGAACGATCAAGGAGTTTTCTCGACTGTACCTTGAGTTATAGAGCCGGTTTAGACGGTGCGCTCCAGCGCATGTGCCTCACGAACTTTGTGGATAAAGGGAGAAGTGGGGTGATGCCTCTCATCATCCCCACTTCTCCCTTCATCTCCAAAGGTTCGTGAGGCATATGCGCTGGAGCGCACCGTCTAAACCGGCTCAGAGATCATCAATCGTTTTTCTGAAAACTTAATACAAAATAAAGTTTCCTTTTACACGAAATGAAACGAAAGAAAGACTGGCGCTCAAAGAAAGATCAACTGTTGAAGCCCCCACGATCATGAGAGATCAGGCAACCAATGCCTGTACTAGATCTTTTGCGCATGCCCTTCAAATGATGTTTCTCCTAGAGACTTGGGCTACTGATCAACCTTAAGATTGCTCTTGGATTAGTGTCCACACTTCTTTAGGCATTAATTGCGCTTTTACTGTGTAGGAAAACCTGTGTCTCTCAAGGTCAACAAAAGTGCAGAGGACATGTTATGAGGTGTCTGTTTCTACCTGACAGTATCTGCACATGTCAGTATTAATTTTACGAATGCTTTTCAGGTAATATCTGACAGGAAAATGTCATGTGAGGAGGTCTGTCAAGATTCTGAGTCCAGGGGTGGTAGCACGTAAGTTGTTTCAATCCATCTGAATTTTTGTATGAAGAGGTCGATTGAAACAACTTACGTGCTACCACCCCAGGTCTAGTAACAGCAAGCTCTAGTCGGAAATATGGTAGAAAAAAGATTGAAAGAACTGACAACGCCAACAACCGGTTTTATTTCAACAACTCCCATTCAATACTAACTAAAGAGAAAGGGTAGGAAATTTGTTTGTAAAGAGGGAAGACAAGAAATAACAAAAACTGTCTTGATAACTATTTAGGTCGGAAAAGGCAAAGGACAATGCCGCGGAGTCGATTGGAACCACGGACGAAGTAGTCGGGCGCCTTGATCCTAACGCTGCCCAAGCTCGAATTTAATTTAAACATACCAATACTGTTCTTTATTAATTCATACTTCCATAATAAAGACTATTTTACAATTTTGTTCAGTTCCTTTTTTGCCCAATAAATAACTACGCTCCAATTCAAAGTGTCACCAGACCCAATACTAGATGTTCTTTAACTTTAGATAACAAACCCACATCTCACTATAGGATATTTCATATACCATCCGTTTACGTTAGTGAAACGTTTAGGACGCGATGCGTTTGTTTACACAAAAAACTCGTAAATTTAGAAACAAAAAAACTGGGTTTAAAAAAATCTCACAATCGCTAAAGGTGAACATAATTCCATCCACAGCGCACCTATACACAGCACAACACGAAAAGGTAGTTTTTACATATTCTATACAAACAAACAAAAAAAATCTATGACAGCAAACAAGAATTTTTCACAGTTTTCGCCGTTAACAGGATTTTTCTCTGTCTCGAAATTTCCTTTTACGTTTACATTTACAGCGGGAAATTCGCCATGAATTTTTATGAACACACAAATACAATTTTGTTGTTTTTCAATTTCAATTCACTTCAAAATAAAACAAATTTTTTTCTTCTTCTTCGTGATATTCAATGTTTTTTTTTTTATAAATATGAAAAATAAAAATTCAGACAGATTCGGGAGTAAATCAAAAGGAACAAAATCAACACTCAGTCAATTTGAACGATACTTCGAATGTGTGTGAAGATATATATAGATAGGGTGGTAACGAAGTCTTTTGTGATTTCGTTGGATTATTATTTTTTTGTGCAACGCATCGACAGGTTTCTGAAGTTGTATTATCATCATAGCTTTGACTATGTTATACCTAATCTCAGTATCTTATTAGTGGTGAATTGGTTTGTTAGTCTCATTCTATATATTCATTGCTTAGTAATATTTGGTATTTTTCAAGGATAATTTTTAAACCTAGAGCGTTTTAAGCTTTCTAAGTAGTAGTTATGATAAATCAAACGCAGTCTAAAAGCCCATTTACATCACAAACGCAAAGTGGAAAACTTCGTGCAACACAGAGAAAAGCATAAAAGTTTCTGTGCGACAAAAGAGCTCCACAGTTGCGTTTCCACTTTGCCTTTGTGAATTTTATTGTTTAAGTTTCATGCTAAAATATGCCTTAAACATTAACTTATACTTTGGAATACACTCTATCTTCATAAAAAACATTCGTAGTGAATATTACCAATCTTCCACCAGCTCTCACAAAAAAAACATCATATATCATTGTTATGTGAAAAATCAAGCTTAGGAGTCACCCTATACACTACCAGTCCGCCATGTCGTTTACGCCATGGTGCAATGTCTAGTAGCAAGATTGGCTCGAATGATCGAAAAATAATTGCATAGGTTCAGGGAGTAGAGGGGATGCATAACAAGGAGGCGATGAAGCTTGCGTTTGAACTTTCGGATGTTGTAGGACTTCGGGAATACTGACTGTGAAAGGTTGTTCCACAGTGGAGTTGTTTTACTTATAAACGAATTTCTAGAGCGGAGTGTGCACATAAATAAAGGCAAGGGAGCCAATGGGGCGCTACTGTTGGGTTTTGGGTGGTAGGTAGAGGAGTTGTTGGAGCCACCCTTTTACGGTATAGGGTGATCATGAGCTAGTTTGCAAAAGTCTCGCTAGATGAGCTTCGGATTAGAACTATAAGTCAAAGTTTTTGGGTAGAGTTTCAGCCGACGATGAGGCACATACCTTAAGGATTATAACTGTAAATTTTCTCAGCCAGTGGATATATTAAAGTCAAACTATTTGAGGGACTTATAAATTTCGCGGCTTCTCAAGAAAACTCTGTGCATTAAGAGGAAAGAACACATGACGGCGGAGATAGAATCGATATAATCATGTAAGGAAGAGTTCGAGGCGAATAGAGAAGCAAGAAATTTACTTTGAATTTGCTTTCTGTAAGAAGCGAAATTTTTTTTGAGGTTGCTTAAAACCAAGAGTTTAGCTGTCAGCAAAGGCATTAATTATTTATTATGCACTTACACGAGTTGCTGGACTTACAAGACTGCATGAAGGATACATCAATTTGGGACTTAATAATAGATAAAAATATTGAATAGAAGAGGTAACCATAAGTTACTCCCTTAAAATATGATTTGTACCATTCTGAGGCAGAATGATAATAGTTTGGAGATTAAAAGGTGGTGGTATACTCCTATTAAATGACAAGAAAAAATCAGTATAAACAACATCAATTTGACTGCCATTTTCTATAGAGCACTAGTTGGGACCCGGCGCACCTATGCTGCTCCCATAAGCCAATGGTAGTAATCAGGTGATATGAATTTTAATATACAGTAGGAGAGTTTGAAAAAGGCAAATTTTTGGTATTTTTGATTCCAAATAACAAAATGTGAAACTATTAGGGATCTGACATTTTGATCGAAACAATAAAAACCATCCATAGGTATGGCATTTTTCGAGATATGAATGAACCGCTTATTTTCTGTATTTTGGATAGCTGAGACCCGGTGCGCCTCGCTGTACCCAACGTTTAAACATTTAAATTCAATCCAAACCTTCAAAATTCAACTCTTCTTAACCATTAACGAAAAACCAACTATTTCTATAAAAGTTGGAGTCATTAGATTCAAAATATATTTATTTGCACTATGACCAAAATTGCCTGTGTATTCTGTTAAAACCATGAACGTTAAAAGATTTAAAATTAATGCAAATAGCAGCATCCAGCACTCAAAATTCGAGGGCCATTTTCTATAGCTTTTTTAAATTTAAATCTTGAAGTCTTCAATAACGAAATTTTTCGAGAACAATAAAACAAAATCAAAAAATGAAACAAATATTTTATAATTGGAAAAAGCAATGCTAAAAAACCAACTTTTATTTTCTCTTATATTGCGAAATTGTGTTCGTCAAAACATGTGAAATTAATGCAAATATTGAAAATCACACTATTCGCAATATCTAAGGAAAGAACCAATACTTATTTCTGTAAAATTTGGAGAAATTAGATTCAATATGCTTTCATATTAAGTGTGACCAAAATTACCTATGTACCTTTCCGACTCGCTGCAGCCTACCTTAAGACATTTAAAATTAATCCAAATCTTCAAAATTCATATCTTCAACAAATATATATATAACCATTAACGAAAAACCAATTATTCCTATAAAAGTTCGAGAGTTTGGATATTGGTTTGTTTGTCTAATTCTGCGAAGTATGTCTTCAGTCATGCCGGTCTTGTAATTTTCCCACAAAACCGATGGTTCTGTTGGGTATCATGTCGTCAATATAAGTGCGAACAGTTGACGAATGTTATTCTGCGTGGATGCAAATGCTGCATCAGTAAGTGTCAGATCCCAATGATTGTCGTCTTCCAGCAATTGCAACTCGCGACATGCATCTTGAAATGTATTGAATATTTGACCATTGACTGTTCGTAAAAATTCGAAAGACGTTGGCCTGGAACATTCAGCAACAACAAACGGATGTACTGCGTAAAGTCTTCCCAATGTCTTTGCTTTCAATACGCGTGCGATAGTTGGATGTGGCTCGCCTTGTCTACGTGGCTTCCATTTTTTACCTGATTTGTTCCATGTATAATAGCGAGGGAAGTCGGTATATAACAATTTTGTTGCGAATTGTCCGAAAATATCAGGTTTTTCAGTAAGTGTAGTTTTTGGTGGCTGGAAAGCTCGTTGGAGAGCATTTTCTTCAGTGAAATATACACGTTGACCGTTTTCAAGATGTACGCATTTTTCGGTGGAAGTATATAAAGAAAAATGGATGCCAATATTTTACAGGTTTCCCAATGTTCACAAATATTTTTATTTTGTATACATATAAATTATATGTTTCTTAACTGGTGTGTTTTTGCGGGCTCCGGTAGTTATAGTATACAGTCCATAGTATATAGTATATAGTACACAGTACACTTTACACACTTTAACATACTGTATACTCAGTTCACTCAATACACTAATTCATACGTTGTCACTCATAAAAATCGAAGTGCTTTTTTAAAGCTTTTTATTTGTACATGACAATTAAAATTAAATATTTTTTCGCCGCGCCAACTTAAATATAATCAGTGAAACCATTGGTCCGTTGTCATCTTGGTCACGTTGTCCGTTGGTCGTAGTCATCTTGGTCCGTTGTTATTCATTATGTTTATTAATGATGTGAACATTATGATTATTACATTATGACATTTTTTCGCGTGCTAGTAGATACTTTATTGTTCGCAGATGATTTGAAGATCTTTACATCAATTTTTTCATTATCCGACTGTATTACTCTTCAGAAGGAACTTAACATCCTTTGTTCGTGGTGCAAGGCTAACAGACTAGAGTTAAATCCCCTTAAATGCAAAAAATATTCGTTTTATCGTCTTATTGTTCCTTTTTCTTACTCATATAACATTAACGGTGTGATTCTTGACTCTCCGGATACTATATGTGATCTTGGGGTTACCTTTGATCATACCTTCAACTCATCTTGCCAGGTTTATACTGCATGCTCTAAAGCTTTTACAATGCTTGGTTTCATAAAGCGAAATTCTACTGACTTTCGGGATCCATTTACATTAAAACTCCTTTATATGGCTCTTGTACGATCTCGCTTAGAGTACGCATCTGTTGTGTGGAATCCTTATACCTCTCTCCACTGTTCTCGTATTGAATCCGTTCAGAAATCCTTTACTCGTTTTTCTCTTCGGAAGATCAATTGGCAAAATTGTATCCCTTCTTACAATTCCAGATGTTTGCTTCTAGGACTTCAGAAATTAGAGACTAGAAGAAATATTGCCAGTATTATGTTTGTCAGAGATGTGTTATGTTTTCGAATTAAATCTGCTTCATTACTTACTCTCTTTAACATTTATGCGCCTGGCGTATCCTTGAGATCTAGACCTCTATTGTTTGTTTCTCCGCATAGGACCGTTTATGGCCAGCATGAACCAATAACCTATTGCTCTCGCCTATTTAATGAAATTTATGCCTTGATTGATTTATCTGCTGAGAGAATAGCATTCAAGTCAGACTTATGCCATCTTATTAGATAATGAGCCGGTTTAGACGGTGCGCTCCAGCGCATGTGCCTCACGAACTTTGTGGATAAAGGGAGAAGTGGGGTGGTACCTCTCTTCATTCGCACTTCTCCCTTCATCACCAAACCTTCGTGAGGCGCATGCGCTGGAGCGCACCGTCTAAAACAGCTCAATGATATTGTCTTGTCGTCTACTTTAATTTAATTTGTTTTTTATTTAATTTGTTTTTATAAAAAAAATTTTTTTATGTTATATTTATTATGTATTGTAATTTTAATTATTAATTTTTTGCATTCTGTCTGTTGGAGATTTACTCTGTAGACCAGTAAATAAAAAAACTTTAATTCTCTTTATTTCGACAACACCTTCACTTATCTGGACCAATATTATCCTATGTTTCAATCTGGAACCAACCCTACACATTCCAAAATTTTCATTTAAATCTGTTGGGCGGTTTCGGAGATTAGCGTGTACAAACATTGTGACACGTAGTTTTTATATATTAAGAAGATTAAGATTAAGGTCATATGGTTTGATGTTGTAAAAGCCTTTTTTGGAATCCATGTTGCTGTTCTTTTCTTCGTTAAGGTACCATGGGCCCTATAGCAGAACGATGGTCAGGGACAGTATCTAACTATGAATGGAACTATGTCCACACAGCATGCAACTTGATTTTAAGCTACTTCCACACAACCGATCAAGTTCAAATTTGGTAAATGGTCGCGTGTCAATGCAATCTGATAATTTTTAATAAAAATCGGTTGGAAAATATTGGTCGAATTTGCCAAATGAGTTGCGCTTGCACTGAAACTCGGTATCTCGGGATTTTATGGTTGCTTATAACGTATTTTTGGTCCAGTATGGGACGAATTTTGCTATTGTGGTTCGAGTGCAGGGCTTTTAGGGCCACAAATAACCTATTTGTGAACAAAATTTACAATAATTCAAAATGAAGGACCAATTTATAATTTCAATTCTGTAGTCCCAGTCAGCAATGGGTAATTCGAAGGCAGTTTGCATTCTTAAAGTCATAGATAAAATTATTGTGCGACGAGAGATGATTAGAAATGGTCACTTTAAGGTCAAGGACCTCTGAATAGAATTAGTGAATAGGAGTTGCGGTCTCGCATCGAAATAATTTGTTTGTGTTTTTTTGAGTAAGAGAATTGAGCTAACGAATAAATCTTTCCTACTAGAAGTTCGTAATGCACTAGGCGTGGCGTATGTTTAGTAGTAAGCTTAGTTCGAAGGAAGAAATAGAGGACATAATAAGTTAATAGGAGTCCAGGCGTGCTGAAACTTGTTTTGAGACTTTGTTATCCCCATATCTTTTCGTGGAAAAATCTCATCCGCAATAAAGTATAAATTCCTATTAAGTTGGACTTTGCTAATAGGTGGACAAAAATTCATGGATGGTGGCTGTGAAGTACACATTAAAAATTATCTTTTGTAAATGAAAAGTAATAAAGAAAGCCCCAAAAATAGGTTAATAGTCGTGATAGGTTTTTCAACTTTTTTAATTACTGTTAGTCACGTCAACAGAATATTCTGACCTTAACAAATTTTCGATTCTTTCCCAATGACAAAGACATTTTATATGCTTTTAATAGCACGCATCGCGCGTCACAAAGCATAGATAGTCCATATACAGATATAAGAGTGGCCTTCAAGCCACTTGGTTGGTTATCATCAGGAAGGAATGGATCGAGCCCTAAAGGGCGAAGCACTAGTCCTATCGAAAAATCGTTAATCAAACACAACTCTCCGAGGATTCACTTAGTCGCTGACCACCTCTTTCTTGTATCCTTCAGCTACAAATTTTCTTCCCTTCACATATTTTTTTCTTTCTTGCTACTCTTGAAGCGGCTCTGGTTGCTGTTATATCCCTGTCAGATCCCTTGTAGCGTGCTAAAGAACCAAGAATTGTAAGGCTGTAGATGGTTGGTGGGTGGATGGTGGTTGGGGGGAGGGAAATCCATTAAATCACTAATGATCACATTTTCAGTGGCACGACCCAACTTTTAGGGCACGACGATGTGTGTGGAGACGCACTAGCATGAAAGGCCTGTACTTTTGTACCGGCTCTGATATCTTATGTATCTATCCATCCAGCAAGCAGCACAAGTGGTTATCTAAACACTCACGCACATGTTTACATGGTTGACGTAGACTAAATTGGACTGGAAGGACGAAAACAATACTGTATAACCCCCCAAACCCACCGCACCCTGCCCAAAAAATGTTAGAGGCAAATGGTGGACTATGCTATATAGCTAGTGTGCTTCTGGGCAAGAGACCATAGATGACAACTGAATCGAGAACAAAAACGCCTCCGCCATTTATCAAATTTGTGGCTTGCAATCACTCAAATGATATTAAATATCGGACCAAGTCCTTTTAGGGCAAATATTTCGATCCTGGTATACCCCTCAAGGACAAGGGTGCCAGTATGGTGGAGACAGTGACGTGGTTTCTGTGCGGTGCCCGAGGTGGAAGTAATAGGCACTTAGCTAAGATAAAGTGGGTCTTATTTCTTTACTTCTCAATTTTAATGACACACACAAAATGAAATATTGCCATTTGAGGAGTTAATTTTTATCTAGGATGGGAGTAACTTTATTTGTAGGATTAGTCGTTTGAAATTGCTTTAATATCGCTTTTTTTTTAAAAGTAGGTTTAAATGCTTGAAAATTGACATCTCTCTTTCCAGTTGAACTCCGCTTTTGATTATGGGAATCCCCTTAGAGGCCTGTGTGAAATCGTGCTTGCAATCGAATTTTTGTTGGATAAATTGCAATCGATAAATATTTTTAGTTTATATTACGGCAAAAATCAACATTGAGGACAGTTTAAAGAATTGGGATTCAACTGGAGAATTTTGTGGAGGTGTCTGCCAAGAAAATTAAACAAAAAATCGAAATCTAAATAGGAATATCTGCAGCGGATTGAGAAAAACAAAACAAATCAAGGCGCAGATGCAAATTTTAACAATGGTACGAGACTTGAGCTTATGGGCATTACTCTGGTCCCGCAATACATTCCGTGTTACGTGAAGGATTGCTCGGTCTCAGAGAACTGGTCGGAACTACCTGTAGGTGATAGCTTCCTGCACTCACGAAAATCCTATAGTGTTATATCAAAGTTCAAAGAATGGCCTGCCTTTCGTTCAGCGAAGCTATTTGCACTTTGTTGACTGCAGCGCTAGAGACTCTACTCAACTTGGTATCGCTTTATATTAAACTAGAGAAGTCAACTATAAACCCTGTGCTAAGGCTAAGATTGGATGGCCATCCGAACGACAGTCTTCAGTGGCGACGTTCAACAATTATTGTCAGTATCTTGGAAGGGATTTCAGAATAAATTACGTGTTCACTAAGATATTAAAGTTTAGGTCCATTTTCGGCAACATACAAGATTCGAGGCAATCTTGAGTTCTCTCTCAGATATCGCAACGTAGACTAGTATGGTATATTGAGAGCCCCAAGAACAAGGCAGGTCAGGGCGTCGGTCTGTTCAGCAATGTATTCAGCTTATGCCTGCACTACACATCGAAAGATACATCCGGGAGATGATCCACAGATGCATCCGGGAATAAATCCGCGAGCCGTCCACACGTCCGCGTATCAATCAGTCTGTGTTGATCATCGGAAGACGCAAGACATCAAAAAATGGATGTTGAGACAGTAGCGGCCGCTGCTATTTATTTATTTAGCACTTATCGCTATTACTTAAGTGTGAATCATTTTCAAAACAATACCCTTCAAAACAATACACTTCAAAACAATACACCGACGCGTCCACCTGCATTCAAAATGCGCACAACACTGATGCGTCGGCAGATGTGTGGACACAAGCCTTGCGTTCGCTCTGACGTCTGGCTCAAAATCCGTCAAGAATGGATTCAGGACAGACGTATCTCCGGATGTTAAATATTGTCCGGAGACGAGCAAAAACCCCCTCTACACATCGGCGGATGTATCCAGGGCTGAGGCATCTTCCGATGTGTAGTGCAGGCATTAGGCACCCAAGCAACTGTTTTTCAACCAGAGCTGAATGCTTTAGCATGTATCTACGAGACTATAAAAAACTCTACGCTTTCATCCTTTTCGATAACCAAGCGATAGTTGTCCTTAAAATCCCTTAGACCCAAATCCAAATTATTTTAGACCTTGTAACGCTCTTGATGGGATTCTCATTGTCACCATTTCACATTGAGTCAGCATTGCTTTATGCTTCGGGTCACCGAGTCTTTAAAGGCAATGGAAGGACCAACGGCCAGATTATATAGGGCCGTGGCACTTTATACATCAGTCCAGGACCGGCTTTTAGGGCACCCGTCTGTTTGGTAAAGAGCACGCTCGACGATCACAATTGACTATGATGAACTACGCCGAACGCTGGGAGCCAAAATTTGACATAGTCAACAAGCGGTTTCTCTCTGTGTCGTTTAGTAACGCGGTTACAAAACAGTTCAGGAGGACCGAAACTTAATATATAGGTAGTGGCTCGAGGACGATCTCTCTACCATTCATGTTTTCTTGAACTATCTCGCGGTACCTTGACGCAGGCCACGTTGTTCGGTTCAAAAAAATCTAAATATCTGTAGTACAGTACAGATGTAATATTGATGCGCCAAACATTCTTGGAAGGATGATTTTTCATAAATCCTTAATGGAGCATAAAAGAAGCTTAACTCTAAATTTGAGTGAAATTTCTAGTAGACGTTTTTTGGAAAACTCAAAAAGTTTTTGAAAAGCGTTTTTCTCTGAATCTACGCATTTTAGAGAAAAAAATTTTAAATAGAAATTTTGCGGAGGACATTGTTACCTACAATTTGTGTCATAGAGGTCATGCTGTACAACTTGAAATACAGCAGCTAGGTGGCGCCAAAGTTTCCAAAAAAGTGGTTTTTCGTTTTTTGTCCCAGAAAAAATGGTTTTTTTTACAAAAGTGTAAATCAGTAAATTGTTCCTCTTAAAAATGTCTACAACATTTACTTAAACTTTTTTTCCCTCCGACTTACCGTTCCAAAGTTATAGGCAGTAAATGCTACGCTTCGTAGTTAACGGTGCTATTGTTGCTAAGAAGCGTCCATTTTTCAGCAGTTGCTATGCGAGTTTTCGAGAGTGTAAGCGTCAAAACTTTGCTCTTGTAAAATGAGTGTGTGTTTTGTTTGTAAAAAGATTGTACTCAAATTAACCTGTGTGCCGTCTTCAGAGCACAATTCTCATACTTCAGCACGCTATAACTATAAAACAAAGGTGACGCTACAGTGCATAGGTGGAAGATTCAGAATGGAAAGAAATCAACTAACAATCGACGAGCACCACTTAGAAGCAGTCGATAAAATAGTCTACCTCGGAGGAAGAGATAACTAGACGAATACTACGGGGTAATAGAGCCTTTTATACCAAAAAAAAATACTGCACTCAAGATTTGTTCACAGAAAAACGAAACCCTCACTGTATAAAACTGTAATAGGACCAGTACTGTGCTATGGTAGCGTGACTATGACCCAGGATATAGAGAAACGAGTCAACAGGGTAGAGAAAAAGTTCTCATTGTGATTAATAGGCCCAAAGAGGAAAGATGGAATATGGCGAAAGAAATACAAGGGCGAGTTGTGTGAAATTTTTGACGACCCAGAGCTTTATAAAAATTAACAGAGCACGACTAGCCACAGCCACGTAATCCGGATGGAGAGCAACCGAATTCCAAAACGGCTTACGATAGCAGAAATTTCGCGAAATAGGGCCCTAGGCAGAAGTAGGAGGACCTTATAGTCCAATAAATGGCTCGAAAAAAAGGCCTTCGTAATGCGAAAAATACCGCACGCGATTTTTTTTACCAAATGATTTTATGTATTGTTATAAGCTTCAATTCAAAATGGCGTCATCCCCACCCTCTTGCTAAGGTTACAGTAAAGGAAAACGTGTTTAATTTTGTATCTCGAAAACTATGCATTTATGTCACTAACTACGTATTTTTTAGAGAAAAAGGTGGTTTTAGTTGAAATTTTAGTTAAAATAACGAAATTTTGTTTTTGATGACTCATTGCTTTGGAAGATAATAGGGTAGAACCTTGCCTTTTACAGTTTTAGATAGGTGGGAGTATTCTGCGTACACTGAAACCTTATTCATGAAAATCGGTCTTAGGGTTACAAAAATACAGTGTTATATGTAAACCTCTACCAAAAAAATTCAAAACGCCCTAGCTGCTAAACCGTTAGGATTTACCGGCCCCCGTCCGTACGGTTTTTTGTTCGTCTATACAAAACCTATCCACAGCCCTAAACTTTGCGGTATACACCCTGTATATTGGGGGAAAAAAAAACTACTTTTGAATCTACGTTTTTCGACACTAAAAGCGCCATAACTGGTGTATTATTAGCCCTACGTAAAAAATGATAATAACAAAAATTATAGATAATTGTGTGTTCTATAAGTCTTACGCAAGATTTTTTCATGTAGAATTAACCATTAAAGAAATATAGTGCAAAGAAAGTGATATATGAAGTTTGAAGCACTATTTCTCCGCAGATATTGACTTTACACAAAAAAGTTCTAAACAAGAAATTTAAATCACTTATTTATCTACAAAAAAGATTACATACGTTTTTGTCGTAAAATGCATAGTTCTTGAGATACAGAATTAAACGCGTTTTCCTTCACTGTAAGCTTAGCAAGAGGGTGGGGATGACACCATTTTGAATTTAAGCTTATAAAAATATATAAAATCATTTGGTAAAAAAAAATCGGGTGCGGTATTTTTCGCAAAGAAAAAGTACCTATTTATTGGACTATTATGACAGATGCAATGTTCAACGTTCAAAACTGGAGACATGCTGCAAGGGACCGTCAAATTCATAGGAATGTCCTGCAGAAGGCCAACGTTCGATTTGGGCGGTAGCGCAATTGAATGGATTGAACAATAGACACTTTTATTAATCCTGGCTTCTCGAAAAATTGATGTAAAATTTTTTTTAAATTCAAATGTATGAAGCGTTAGGACTCAGAAGATGTGCGCTTGAGTGGGTGTGTACATGTTCATCCAACATTTTCTTACTGCAGTATTAACGTTTTGTCGCTTCTTATTGTATCATATTTCTGTAAAAAGGATTAGTTTGACCCCCATTCAGTTATACAAACAAATTGCTTTGCTCCATCTTTTTTTTTAAATTCAAGCTAAAAGCAGGAATTTTAGGCAATTTAAGAGAAATGTTACAAAAACACCCCGAAAAAAATTCTGCATATTTATGCAAAATACCAGCGGAAAAAGCTTCGCATTTTTTTCAACTTCAAGTATATTAAAAGAGGCAAGTTAAAATTCGTTTTGAAGCCCTCGTGATTTGCTCATCTTTTAATATTTTCGTATATAATAACAAAAAAAAACATTTTTTTTCTCCCCAATCTTTTTAGACAAAGAGTTTCCCACGTGTGTAATTCAAGCAGTCACCTGGGAGCCTCCACATTACACCGGCTGGCAGTTTTTGTAATAAGTTTATACATTAAACATTTTAATTAAATTTTTATTTGACGTTGAAGTCAACTTTGTAAAATTTTCCTGGAAAACTTTACCCTTCCAGGAAAATGTCTATGTATGTACTTTTGAAACCAGCAGCAGCAGCGGCCCCAGCCTCCGCCGCCGCCCCCCTGGGAGGTGTCATGGCCTTGGGGCTGAATATTATTGCATCCTTCACTCTACGTTAAGCAACTTTCTCAATTAATTACTCCCAAAATTTATGACATGCTCGTACAACACAAAGTGAAACACGGAACTTATACAGCTAGAGCGGTTGACTGGTTTAGGGCGGGGGCTAGGGGTGCAGAGTGGGTCGTTCGGCTGGGGTTAGCACAGAGGGTGACAAGTTTACAAAATTTTATGAAAATGGAAGGAAGCACATTCGTACCATCTCATCCTTAGCCCGGCCGACTATTCACGTAAGGATATAAGGGATAATCATAGGATGTACACGACGAATATAGACCTACGTGAGTGCATCTGTTATGCGATGTATACCTGAGAGCTGAGGTGTGACCCACGTACCACGTAATCGAATCTCACTGACTCGTGAAATTTGTTTCGTGAGAAGCTGCCGGACTATATACTCACACCCGAAATTGGGGAGAAAATTTCCAATGAGCCGTGAAGGAGTAATAGCTCCTTGCAAGGACTTCGTTATAGTATAGCAGCGATGATTTAGTTCGCCGGGGCAAAACGATGAAGTCCCGTCTATGTGATCCTAAATGGCCTTGGAGCGGCAAATCGATCTGAAAATTGATAAAGTTAAGTTATCCTCTCTGCACAATTTCACCAGAAAAAGAAAACTCTGTTATACTTGATCGATTGGAAGTTTTGATTAAGGATTCACCCCCACCAATTTCGTCAAGTGCATCCCCAACTCCCGAACGCAGCGCGCCCCGCCCCCCCGTATCAGGACACTGCACTATGGACCGAGCGATATAAAGCTCCCATTCATCTCCAATCCTTGTCGGAGGAAACTTTTATCGCCATGAGAGCAATAAGTGCAGTTAGCAGGACGAGAATGTCCTGATCGTAAAAAAAATTTGTTAACTTGCTCGTAAAATGAGATTTGGACCGTTTTAGTGTTTTATTATAAGCAAACACTTCTCCTGCCGCCGGCCATCACCAGTCACTTTATGCCCCGGCAAATCCGACAACTTATTGATTTGTGAATTTTCAATTTTTATGGCAGTCATCAATAAACGAGTCTCGTTCGGTTTGGGCCAAACTTTTATTTCGCTGCTTTTATATCTTTATGGTTTCATCCTTTTTATCGCTTTTAAACGGTCCGCTTTAACTATCGGTGGGGAAATAGTTGAAATTATTATTAATACGTGATGGGGGGGATATTGGCATTAAAGAAGTTCTCTCCGCTTTATGATAGGCACTTGGAGTTTTCTCGCTGTTGTGAAAAGTTTATGGCGAATTTTATTTATGCTTTATTTACCATAAATTTAAAGTTTTTCGCTGTAATAAAATAAAAAAAAAAAGCAAACACACAAAAAATTTTAACCACTTATCACTGAAGGACTTTTTTGTAGTGCACTCGTAAATGTTTTTTAGCCAAAATCTTTACTAGCTTAATCGGTATTGAAACGGCACGTTTCGGAAGATGAAAGACAACGGGATTTACCAGGAAATATACGGCAAGATTCTTTCTAAGGTATTTTACGTCAGGTGGATGAACGATACATTGGCAGACTGCGTTGGATCTTCTGTTGAATCCCACTTCCCGTGTTAGAATGGAGTGCGCCCATCAGATGGCAGAAGGTTGCAGGAGACGTTAGCAGTATTATGGTAGGAAGTTTGCCAAACCGTCACAACTAAAAAGGTGCGTTTGAGAAGTTAACAAGCCTATATAAGTCATTAGTCATGGATAACCCCGTGCAAATCATACTCCAGAAGGCACATAACCTTGTCGGTCCATGCCCTATGCCAAACTGCTTAAGACTTTTTTACTTGAGTGTTTAAGATAAGCCTTAAGGCTTCTACTACCAGCCCGTAATATACCATCGATTAATGTATAGCAGTAAGTTTAAGGAGAATGAATGATACTATAGTTATGCACCCCAGACTTGATCCAGGTGGTCCAAGCGGGCGAAGGGCGAAGCCCTATCGGCGCGTTGTGGCTTAGGTAGCTAGGTACAGGCAGTGCCGGCGGATCGTGTTGGGCCCGAATGGGTAGACAGAGAAGATATGCCGAAGATGGGCCGAACGTGTACAGAATAATATGTGGAGTTCCGCAGGGCCCTCTCCTGTAGATCACAATAGACGAAAAACAGCAGAAATTGATGGGGGCAAAATGCTAAAAAACCAAGAATATTGGGATTTTGCTCACACTTTAGTAATTGAGGTTTAAGTAAATTTTAAAAACATTAAAATTTTTTTTTCGTAAAGACCCTGCATTTTAGTGGATAGTGGGGATAGCCATCCTTTCTAGAACAATTTTTTTCTCCAAACACATCCAGGAATCACCCCTGAAAATATTAGCAGCGTAGGCCAACAAAGGATTTATTAAAAGTCTGAGGACCTTTGCAAGTCGCGAATGAGTGCATATGAGTTTTTAAATCTTTAAAACGGCGATATCTCAAGAATGGCAATTTGTACGGGAAAATGTATAATATATTTTTTTGTAGATAATCGCTTAATCTACAAACTTTGTGAACACAGTTTTATGATAAGACTTACCGTTTAAGAGAGATTTGCAAAAAAACTGACATTTTGACCTTTTGACCTTGAATAAAAAAATGTCCTCCTGACCGATCGCGTGTCAGTCTCGAAATCTTATGTATAATGATGTTTTTAAGGTGTGTACAAATTTTCAGCAACTTACCAGTTATCTATCAGTCAAATGTCTATTTTGACTGGACTAAATGTATAATTCTGATGAGGCTACTTCTCCCGATCAGGTTCGCGGATAACAATATCACTACCCCAAGGTAGTAGGACGACGCCTGGATGAGATCGGATTGTGCGTGAACGAAGTGATTTGCGAGATTAAAAAGTGGCCTAAAGGCGGTGAGAGCACAATGGTGAACGGCTTGCTGAGCACAAAACTAGAAGCTTTGCTGATCAACAAACGGAGAAAGCCAATGTCCATAAGGTTCAAGGTATGGGAACAGAAGATTCACTCGCAGCCCTCCCCCTAAGCTTCGAGGTAGTGATGATCGGCCGGACAGTAAATTATAAAGGAGATCATTACGGATAAAGCGCCCGTTACTTGTACAGCACTCCAAAGAATACTGCCCAACGTGGGGCCCTAGACCGAGCCGTAACCTCCTGATGGCGATGGTGGTTAGTTCAGTCTTGCTTTATGCAGCGCTAGTGTTGGCCAGCAACATTAAACAGGACTGCTAACAGCAGAAAATGTAGGCCCGTATATAGACCAACCGCCTTCCGCAATTATGACCATAGGCGTACTAGCGGGAAAAGGCATGCGTCTCGATGATTCATAATATTTTAGAGGTTAGCCAAATAGAGTGTGACGGCAGATGATGCACTACAAGTCCGATGCACGGTGGACCCACAGACTTATCCCCAACCTGGAGAGATGGGTTATGAGGGAGCGTGGTGAAGTGAATTACGACCTCACGCAGTTCTTGATTGGACATAGAAGATATAGGAAATACCTCTATCGTTTCGAGCACGATGACTCATCGCTGTGCTTTGCATGCCCAGGCATCCAGGATAACGCTTAGCACGTGTTCTTTTAATGTGCGAGATTCAGCAAATATAGGGCGTAACTAGGAGCAATGGCCGAAACGACACTAATATCGAAAAATATCCTATGACCCAAGGATAATTGGAGGAAAGTAAAAGCGACGCTGAAAGCCATATTTACAGGTAGTAGAGGCTGGAAGAAGCCTCTGGAAGAAGGAAAGAGAGAAAGGCTAAGAAACGCCAGGAGTATTATCAGCTAGATAAAAGCCGATCCATCCCCGCGACGCTAAGCTAAAAACGAAAAGTCAAACGAGGAGAGTGGTAGCCGAATTTTCCGGCTGGGTACTTCTACCCACGATACCCACATTATCCGCCGGCTGTGGGTACAGGACTAACTCTAATGGGGCCGGATACCCAATTAGGACTTTGGCGCGCCTTTTGATACCACCGCTCGTATACCTAAGGTTTGATTGTTGTTTGACCGACTGTGATGGATGTTTACAGCAATCCTGTAGTGTTGATGAAGCGTACCAGTGCAGCGATACTTACCCCCTCCCCACCCTTACTAAATTATGACCAGTCATAAATCACAAGGTTTTGACACTCGTGCTTGTCATTGAGATTTTGAGAGTATTCTTGTGGCTATCAGCTGTTTTAGTAGTCACAAGAAAAATCTTAAGTAATTCACCTCTAATGGTGAGTTTGTATTCGTGTAATAAGATAAAACAAAGTAAGAACGACAACGTACGTACGCCCAAAAAATATTGATGCAGTAAGTCACATCTTATGTGAACGTCCGAGCAACTCTCATCGAAGCTGGTTGGGTGTCGAGTCTGTGAGAAATTATGAAAAATATGCTGCATAACTGCTCTTTATACTCTTGTGACTTGTCACAATTATCGTAGCTGTTATAACTATTTGCGGATTGTCAAAATTGTGACTGCAAAATTAGAATACCAAATTGTCTCAATTTGAGACTCCTCACACACTTGTGATTGCGTTGTGACTTGTAACTGCTTTAAGAATATCGGTATTATTCTAAAGATCTCTTTTAAGTCCTTCAAAATGTAACTTCAAAGCGTGGGCTACCTGCCATTGGCTACAGCAAGGTACATAAATATAAAATGAACGAGTGCACCTGTTTTGTTTGTCTCATGCAACCTGGCATCGTGATGTTCGCTATGTGACAAGACACCGTGACGATTAACTTAATTCTTGCAATAACCCATCGGGGTATGCTCATGAGGGCCATTATCCTTTGTTGGGAACCCAGACCAGACTCGGGTAATGCCTTCTACAGAGCTTATCTAGCTCAGCTATGCATATCTCCACTAGCTTGAGGTGCATTATCACGAAGCTTAGAGTTCTGATATAGGTTTGGCTATCTATGAAAATTCCAATTATAGACAGATCGTTATTTCGAGGTTCATTGTCACCTCAGTCTAAGGACAGTGCTCCCAACGTTGGAATTGTTTCCGTTCCCAGGATCCTTCCTAACTTTATGACATTATGGGTTGTGATTACTGGTGACCACTAAACAGCGAGCCGTACGTGAGGATTGCGCTGCCACGGCTGTGTACATCTACAGGAAAATTTTTGGCTTGAGACCCTTTCTCTTGACAAAGTTTTTTTTTACAGCCGTAGAAAGCTATGCAGGGCGTCTTTACCCTTTTCTCGTTGTTCGACTTCTAGTGAGGGTACGTCCACCCAACCGGAAAAGGTTCAAGGCGGCGATGGGGCTGGATCGCGATAGACGGCGTCCATTGCAAATACGTCATGAGTTACAGATCGCAGCGAGAAGAGCTAGATAGAAAAACCAGCTCGATGTATAGGTTCCTCATGAAGAGCGCGAAAAACATTATATACAGAATTAACATCTGTGCCGCTGAACGCTATGAAATCGACTAATAATTGAAACGTTTCATGACTTGTGTTGGAAATGGATCACGTACAGTAATCGGAAACCTCAGAAATCATGTAATCCATCACAAGCGCTCGCGAAGCCGAAGCGTGGGTGCGGTAAGACAGGAAGGGAACTGTCCACTCACTGTGAGCTAGTTCCAGTCGGTCAGACGATTAAGTCTCATCTTTTCTATGAACACTAGTAGTGTGAAAGTCCAAGTTTAGGGGTCACCCTTTCTACTACCAGTCCGCCATGTCGTACTCGTCATTGTGCAATGTCTTGTAGTAAGCTTCGTTCGAAGGAAGGAATAGAGGACAGGATAGATTAATAAGAGTCTTGAGGCTGCTAAAGGAAGAGGCAATGAACCTTGCGTTTGAGCTCTTAGATGTTGTAGGAGCGAACTCTTAGATGTTGTAGAGAAGAAATTTGGACGAAGCCCACTTTAACAAAAATCAAAACCAAACATTTTTGTAACAGGGCTTTTATTTCGCAAAGTCGATATACTCGAAAGACGCTGGCTGAGCCAAACACGCACCCGTCGGGATTAGTAGAAGACAACCTCGTCGGAGTGCTATGCATCTTGCGACACCGCGAAATTTTTCTCACGCCTTATATTTAAAAAAAAATATTTAGTTGTCAATTTTGAAAGATCGTTTTTAAAGACATCAAGTGGAAGATTATCGATATCACCAGAAACATAACTACATTCCTTCTGGTACGACAACAACACTATCCCATAACTAAATCTTTTCATAGAAAACTTTTATCCTTCATAATATTGTTCAATATTCGGAAACTTTAATATAAATAAATCGAAAAATACTAGAGAAAAAAAAATACCAAAATGTTTTCTTCTACACCAAAAACATGCATTACCCAACAAACGACCAGATCGTATCTTTCAGGTTGATTTATTATAAAAAATTTGAATAAATGCCCTTATTCGCATCATTTGTTTTGACAAAGTGGAGATATATCTCAGATCGCCTCCCCCGCTACCATTCTGAAAATATGAGTGTGTCGAAATCTCTTCTCTTCTACTACATTACCGTCAAAACCGCGCACTTTACACTTGTCATATCATCAACAAATACAGTCTAAAAAAAAAGGAGGAAAAAAGAAACATCCCCTCTCTATATTCCAAATACCATTCGTCCTTTCTGCCTCCTCGCTCATTGGCATACACATACATACATATATACGTACAGAAAAGAATCCTGTGTAACATATTACTTTGCGTTAGAGGCAGGAGCAGGGAAAAAAGGAGGAAGGAAAAAATCTAAAAACAGAAGAAAGATGTCCGATTTTAAATTGGGGCTCGACGCCATCTGACAGAGAGTATATCAACACTGAAACCTCCGGAATCCTCAGAAGATACATACAAGTACCCGACGCTCGGTAATATCTTTCTGGGGTCCTGCTATACGCCCCCGCCGGCACGGCATATGCTGCCATGACCATGCTTATTCCGAGCTCCTCTGGTTTCCTTTTCCAGGAAGATAAACTGCTATCGATATCCTTCAATATCGGCAAGTGGAGACCGAAGTGTGGCAAAAAACAGGACTAAGTCCCTGGAGAGTCATCGTTTTACACGCAAACCGTAGGCGATTTTTCTTGCATTCTCCCTAGCTAAGTGCTTTTCCTACTTTTAAACAACACTCTGGAGCTTTTTCCTTATATCTTTCCTCTTTCTCTGTGTGTATGTTTTTTTTTTTTTTATCTTATCCTCCTGATCCCAAACTGTTTTTATCCATTCATTGGCCTCGTACTACATAACAGTCGTGTCCCTTCTGCCAGAGGATCATTTGTGTCGTTGATGGTGTAATACTTGTACTTGGCCCCGGAATTTTGCTCCTTGCTTGGTCCTGAAATCCTGAATCCTCCGGGAGCCTGGCAGCCATCAAAACATTAAAGACATATCGATCTGGCGATTTCATTCAAACTAAGTGCAAAGCCAGTTAGGTACACATATGAAAGTTAAGCTTTTCCGGTCTACAAATGCGAACCAGCCATTCACCAGCATCTCTCCTCAGCAGAGGATATTTCTGCCCAGGTAAGAAGAAAAAAATAATTTCAGCCCATTAAACCAGGAGATTCCAGGTAATTTCGATCAGAGCAGAACGAAATAAATTTACCGTGAATGATAAAATTCTGGGGTTTTTTTTCTCTCCATCTCAAATTGTTTTCTGGTAACCTTGAATTATATCCAGGACCAGAGTGAAACATTAACAAACACAACGAAACACACACAAAAAAAAACAATAAATAAATGTTGACAATCGGGCAAATCAGTCATTGTAATCCATACATGAGCGCAGCGGACGGGAAAATTCATCCGGGACTTAATGCCAGAAAAAAAATGGAGCAGGCAGCGTCACAATTTACGCAATTGGCGGTAATTAATTGTTAATCAAATCGCGTTAAATTGAAATTTGTTAAGCGTTCAGGACAGGACAATGCCATTTAATTGAACAATACATATGCTGTACTAGCTGGGAAGTCCTGTTTTCCTGTTTTTTTTTCAAAAAAAACCCTGGATAATGTGAGAACTGATACGCGGCCCATGGGTGGCGAACCTCAACCCTTCTGGTCGTTGTTTATCGCAGGATATTTTTTAGGCTGATGGCAGCAATTTTTTAATTGTCTCATTTTCTGGTTGACTTGGTGCAAAATTTTTAATTATTAACTAGGTTGTTTTAAAAAGGGGTTTTTGATTAAGCCGGATTGCAACCATGTGTTTTTTTGGGGGTTCCCCGTATAACATTATAAAGGGATGATCTGGCTGATTGTAATAAAACGAAAAAAAGTATTGAATTTTAGCTCATTTATAGTTCCTCGTAGAAGGATTATTAAGGATTTAAAAAAAAACATTTCAATTGTTGAACATATTATTGAACATATTATATTATACACATACACAAAAAATTAATTAAAAATTTATCTTCATAAAATTAGCAGCCGATTTAAACTGAATTTTCCAAGGAAATATTAAATTAATTTTGGGCATACATAATTATTTTATCGAATGATTAACCTCCATTGTTATCGACAATGTTTCACCATTTTTTGGGTAGATTCATATTGCTATCGATGAAGAACTTTTGTGGTTTCTGGCTGAAAAACTGAATCAAGTAGTTTTCATAGGTTTCTTTGGAAGCCAGCTTAATTCCATTAAGGGACTTCTGCAGTGATCGGAACAAGTGATAACCAGAGGGTATTATATATGGACAATACAACGAATGCACACAACCTTGCCAACAACCACAACAACCTGCCAACCAAACTCTCCTAATTTTTGACGGGTCATCAAAGAAGCGCGTGATGGAAGACAACACCTTTCCAATTTTTTAATTCGGACCGTTTTCGTTCAATTTTCTGGCGTAATCTTTCTAGTTAACGGTTGACAATAGACCGTCTGGCTAACTGGAAGTACCTCACAGGCGTCCATTACACACTTCTGCAAAAGTCAATCAATTCCATCAGTTATGAATTACGTTTGAATGATATCACTATACCTAAACCAACAAGACAAACTGTTTGCGAAGAGTAATAACTCCCGAAGAAAAACTAGGAGCAACTTCATTTTCAACACATGTCGAACGAAATCACTTTTTTCGCTTCAGTGAAAAATAGCGAAAGTTATTGCTCTTCCGAAATGCAAATCCCCAAATAGTCTTGCGGACTTTCGTCCTATAAGCATCCTATGTTTCATAGGCAAGGTGCTTGAAAAACTAATCACTTGGCAAATTGAGGGACACTGTGAAATGCAGTCTTTATTGTCCTGTACACAGTCAGGCTTTCGCAAAAATAGCAGTTGTGAAACCGCATTACTGAAAGTGACCACTGAGCGGCTCTTGATTTGGGCGATATCGTCTTTCAAGTGCTTCTTGACTTTAGTAAGGCTTTTGACAGTGTTTGTCATAAGCTTCTAGAAACAAAATTAATAACCCAGATGCGTGCTTCCTTAATTCGAGATTACCTACACAATCGATCCCAAAAAGTGTGGTTACAAAACTCAATTTCCGATTCTTTGCCAATTACGTGTGGTGTTCCCCAAGGCTCCATACTAGGGCCATTGCTTTTTAGCATTTACATAATTTATCTCCCTAGTAGCGTAACCAATTGCAAACTGCACATGTATGCAGATGATGTCCAGATTTATTTAAACAGTTTTATTGGGCTTGTTAAGAATTGTGTGTAGATATAACATAAACGCAGATCTTGAGCGTATTCATAAATGGTATCTTTCAAACAATTTACTCCTGAATGCTTCCAAATCCTGCCGCATTTCAATGTACCGGACCGAATTGGTTACCTCTTTTCTTCCAACAATCTCTCTCATGAACACCTGCTTACTTTACCAAACGTGAGTTAAAAATCTCGGCGTCTATCTAAATACTCAATTAACTTGCTGTGATCATAGGGCTACTACTCTATCTAAAATCTACAGTAACTTGCACCACCTCTGGTTGTATGCCTCTATTCTGCCTCTAGACACTCGTTCAAAGTTAATTAAAACGCTAATTTTACCGCATTTCACTTATGGTTTTTCTGTCTCTTGATGCCTCTTGTCGCGATAAACTTCACGTAGCTTTCAATGACTGCACTAGGTTTGTCTATAATCTTCTCTCGTTTTGATCATATCAGCCCATATCGCTCTGCCGTTTTGGGATGCACGCTGGATATATATCTATCCCTCAAAGCCATGATGTTTATATATAAACTCCTTCAATCTAAGCGTCCATCATACCTTTACGAGTGTCTTCAATTTGGTCGTACGCCTAGAAGAACACTATTTATACTCCCTAGATTCTACCACTTGGTTCGGCAGAGATCTTTTTTTGTTCATTCGCTGCAATTGTGGAACAGCTTACCCTCAGATATAAAGAGGTCGGGGTCATTGAATGTATTCAGGAAACGTGTTCTTAACTATCTTACTAACCAATAATATTCCTTCAACATACAGTCGAGTTCACCACGAAAACTGATAACACGAAATATTGCTTAACAAGAAACAAAAGTCTAGTCCCGGTCCGATAATACGCTTTTCATGCTAATTTGTTCTGTTATCGCGAAACGCTCATCGCTTAACACGAAAAAACTTGAAATTCCTTAGAATTTTTTAGTACTTTTTCTCCTAAGCTTATGCTTTATTTTAACCTCAAAATTGCATTATTCATATGAAATACTTCAAGCTTTCTAATTTTGGAAAAAAGTATAGTTTAACTACGTATGTTCTGGAGAAAAAACCGTCACTTTAGATAGGTGAAATTAGATAAGTGGGAGTATTCTGCGTACACCGATACCTTATTCATGAAATTAGGTTCTAGGGTACCAGCAATACAGGGTGATATGTAAAACTCTAACAAAAAGAACGCAAAACACCCTGGCGGCTAAACCGTTTCGAAAAAACTTTGTGGTATCTTGTAATCTGACCTGACCTGACTGACGGGTGAATGACAAAATGTCATTTTACCTTCACACAAAACTCGTGATTGATGGCTGCATGGCGAAAAATAAATATATCCAGACAATTGTCAATCAATTTCATGCAATCAATTTCATCACTTTAGACAGTAGGTTATCCGTCAGTCATAGCAGTGACTGTGGCAAAACTGACCCTTTCAGTCCCACCATACACACAGCCACAACTTTTTCCACGTAAATCCTGGCTTGCCGAACGCTTGTGAACGTTTACCATGGTTTGTCCACGATCTCTTTACTTCCGTCTGTCGTATCCCATTTTTCATCAGCGGTTATGAGACGTTTCAGAAATGGGTCGATTTCATTTGTTTCAGCAGCACATCACAGATGTTAATACAGTCATGTTTTTTGCGCTCAGCTTATGAGGAAGATTTTTCAATTTTTTTTTTTTTTTTATGTGGAAGACTAGAGCTCAGGGAAAGCCCTTTCTACTGTCGACAATCTATTTTCTTGGTATAGAGTGCATTGTCGAACAGCAAGCTCTAGTCTAGATAGTGAAGGGGAAGAGAATAGTAGGAAGTAACTGCCACAACCAGCTTTGTTGGCATGCTTGTCTTGCTGGACCTTTTCAGGGAGTTCATCAGCTTTTTCAGGGAGTGGGTGACCAAAGTGTGGCTTATCTTTCAGATCAAAATGACCAGAACGAAAGCTGGCATAACATTTCCGCGATCAGTAGTCCGTGTCTTATTTACAATGCTACTAACTTTTTCCAAGACGTAATAATATTGTAGAAAAAAAGGAAACCAAAGTTAGTGAGAAAGTTTTTTGGCAAAGTACAAACTTCTAATACAACGAAACAAAAAAGGCTATTACTAGATTTTTATATTTAACTCTGGGATCTGCTGATTTAATTTTGCAGATAGTAAGCAATAAAAGGACAAACATCCAAATCATTAAATGTAGTTCATATGTACTAAAAACGGATTTTATCATTTTAAAGACGTACGAAAAAGGTATTTCCCTGTAAGCTGGCAACTCTGAACCGAATCATCACGCAGAATTTAAGCCATATCTGTCAGTTAGTGTGTTTGGAGCAGTTGTTTACAATCATACTTTTAAATGCTCCGTGATTTTTAAAATAAAAAGAAAATTGTTCAAAAAAGAGTTTACTTTAAACTTTGCTTTTAAAGAGAACTTAGGGACTCCACCTTAATAAAACACGGAATAACTGGCGAAGGGACATGAGTTTACTAGAACGACATGCAACCAAGCCAATAGTCCTCGGAATGCCAACTCGAAAACAAGCTAAAGCACAAAAAACTATGTCAAATTGGCTCCAAAAGCACGGCCATGCTGACAGTTTTCTTTGATAACTTCTCCATGGTGGAGGTGCACTACGAAACCTTTTCAAAGAAACAAACACTGAATTAAAAACACTATTTTGGAAACTCAAGGGATTTCATAGACCCAGCACCATACTAGCCCTATATGACTCCATGTATCTTTTCCCTGTTGCGTCACACGTGGGCATATGTGTATTGCAATCGATTGCCTTATGTAGCCATTTAAAGATGGCAAAACGAGTTGTCGAATGAATTGTTGAATTGAACTGGTAACTGGTAACTGTTCGAAATGGGAAGATGTACAGTAAAGACTTTACAGCCCGCTCTCTCGGAGAGGTCTGAAAAGTGCCACTTACCGTCCTAAAAATAGGTACGGTAAGATGCACTTACGGCGCACGTGTGACAAAAAAAGTCTTGCAGTCTTGTTCTTGCAGGCTTAGCTCATTTAGCAAAACCAAGACAAGAGAAGACTTTTTGCTCATCACTGCAAGACTTTTGGCACTTAGTGATGAGCAAAAAGTCTTGCTATCTTGTATTGTCCTGTCTTTTCTTGGTTTGCTTTAGTCTTGCTAAATGTGCAAGACCAGGCAAGACTGCAAGACCAGTCTTGCTCATCACTATCCGTCACTGATCGACTAACTAAACTACTAACTAATTGCTCCTTTAATCCCTCATGGGACATAGGGCGGAAACAGTTGCCCTCCAGCGGACTCTGTTTTGCGCTGTTTTACTGATCGACACCTCCACAAATCCACGACTGCAATATTTTGCTGCTGGCGATACGCTCTGGCACTGGTACGTATGCGGAAAGAACATATCCGGCGGTGCATGTTTTTGTATGGATTTCAAATAGCATACGTCGTATACGCAAACATACGGGTATACGCAAACATACTGCGGTCAGTCAGGCGAAACTGAGAACATGTGGCTTCGGTGAGCTGTCAAAGATGTCGTACCTGAAGAGGTAATAAAATTAATTTACTAAGGCTAAAATTTATTATACAACTTGTACATTGTATATAAATAAAAGTTGTGATGGTCAGTAAGCTGAATATGGGGACGGAGCTGGTCAGTCGGCCGCAATATATGTGCAAAAAAAAATGAACCTATAAAAAAACTAGGCTTAGTAAATTCAAACAGGTTTTTTGTCGCTGGCTCTCCGTCTATTCGTACTCTGGCCGGGTTGCATTTTCTATATAAAAAATTGGAAAAATGCCACATTGTCTTTTATGTACTAACGCTACGCCGCTAATACATTTTACTTACTTGCCGGAACTCATTTAAATTAAACGTAAAACTTTTCATCTGTTTTTCAAACAAAAAACATTTCCTCATTTTCTTTTTTCCAAATCAACAACACCAAATCGTAAAGTAACAAAACCAAACAAAACGCAATAAGGTTAAACACTCGACCCAAATAAATACGAAATTACCACAATTTAAAAAGGGGATTTTAAACTGAAAATTATTACTTGCCTGTAACCCTATCAAAAATATGAACACCTTAAATTTCTGCAGAAAAAAGGGAAAACATTGTTACCAGAAAAAAAAACGAGGAAAAAAAGATAGAAAAAATGCGATAACAACCGCACAAGCCATAACACACGCATCTATTTAGGCAACAAAATGTGATCCCCGTTTTCATAAGGAGCCCACAATTCAACAGTAAGCAGCAACATTTCTCACATAATCCTTATTATTCCTTGAGAAATGAACGACACACACCAAAAACCGAGTATATATGGTTTGGGGGTAGTGAAGGGAATCCCCCGGGACTGTGCACGCGGTAATATCCTCAATTTGATACTCTGGCCCTGCCCCCGATACCCTGAGGAAAGCAGTATTTTCCCTTCGCATATCTGGGTCTCCCCCGCACACTGACATACCCAGATGACGGTAGTTTAAACCTCGTAATTTAGAGATAAGAAACGGAACATTAGATAAAGCAGCCAGCCGCCTCCCAGCAGCGCCACCACCCATCGACCCACCCCCCATCAGCCAGCGCCCGTTCATTCGTAATGTCCTTATTCCACAAAGAAGCTTGCGTGTTTCAACAAGGACTCACGCAGCCCTCCAGCCTTCGTGAATTTGGGACACGCCGATGGGAGGGGGAAACGAAAATTATTGCTTCAAAATGAAAGGAACAAACGAACGGCACAAATTACTTCGGAAGAGAATCGAAAGGACGTTTTTTTTTTCTCTCCAGGACTTGTCAGGACATTGTTCCCTGCTGTAGGCTTAATTTCTTGCCTGGCTGACGTGAAGAGGTGGTGGCCAGTCCTAGGGACAATCTTCGGCCCGAGCTTCTATAAATAAACGCGCTATTCGACTTAATTAAAACCAATAGACTATCTGCGTGTCCCTTCCGTAACAGTAGAGTCCTCTTGTGGCAATTTGTGCTACGTAAATTCTATTGTGCGGGCGGGCGGGCGGCCGGTCCCCTAAGCGGGGGTGTGAGCGGCCATGGTCCTCGATTGAACTTCCTGCTGGTTGGGGACTTTTATTCGCAGATGGGGTTTTCTTTCATTAGGAGGACTTAAGTCCCTTTCGAATATCTCGGCCAAATGGGTCATTAATGACACTCTGGGCGGATATCATAGAGACGTAGTGGTGCGCTGGTCCTTAAAAGAAGGAAGTTCGATTCCTTTTTTTTCATTTTCATTTTGAGGGTATATTTTTTTTTATACTTTGATTTTGTAATGACCGTGATGGGACCCGCGCTGGCAACGGTCACTATTAAGCTTAATTAACGGTTTTATTGCGTTATTCGCAAATATTTGTTTACAACAAAATTAGTCTTATTTAAGTGCGTGTTTATAACACGAAATTCACAAAATAAAGCATTTTTCATTTGGGTCCTTCATGTCGAAAAACTGCTTATTAATTTGTCATTTCAATTTAGGCAAGAATATTAATTACTAAAAATAACATAATCTTTACAATATGTTAATCGTATCGCGTTTTGAAAAGGAATCGACCGATCTGGCAATGCCTTATCCAAGTAACAGGTGACATTTCAGTGTTATCTGCGGAAGTAGCACAATCCAAATAACAAAAGCCACCTTCAAAGTTACTTCATCAACTCTAAACTCGACTCTAAGTTCTAATCTGTAAGGCTAATTATAGAATAGACGTGGACGTATGCATCCAGGCGCAAAAGCTCTTTTGAACAAGGGAGTTTTTTGGAGGTGGAAAAAGTGGAGAATTTTGTGGAATTGTTTAGGCCTGTCTTCATCCTAGGTGCGTACTTGCGAAAATAAGAAATGAATGCTTTGCGTGCGCATTGGAAGAAAAATCGTTACAAAATCGTTAAGCTTATTCGTTCTCATGTAGAACTTTCCCTTCTTGTGACTGAATGCATACGTTTTCGTCTAGATGAAAAACCATAAAAGAAGACAACTTTCCATTAACTCTGGTTGTTTGAGTGTAAAAGCAGTGCTTTCAAACAATCAGAGCGAATGGGACACTCGTTGTCTTCTTTTATGGTTTTTACTCTAGAATGGTCTATAATGGTTAACCTTGAAATTGTTTTCTGTTATATTTTCTAAGTATCTTTAAAAAATATCGTTCATGAGCGTCTCCTAGGGTGTCTCAGAAGCCCAACATATTTTCAAAACCTTTTAATTTGTAAAATAGGTCAATTAAAAATCTCAGTATATAAAGTTAGGCAAGTGCATGGGTCTTATTTAAAGCCCAAAGCTGAATTGGAGGCTTAACATTGAAGAGAGGCCAAAGGAGGCCACTAAAGTTTCTAGATGAGATGGGGCTTGTGGCCAGTCATTTTACGCTGGCTTCCTCTGTAAAAATAATTTAGTTGATTAATTTTTTTAAAAGCATATATGCGCCCACAACTAGCACGCATAGACAACAAGTGCGTCTGCTCCCGCTAGAGGCAGCAAAATCTAAAAATGCTTCCGCTGTAAAGGTATGCACGCAGATATGAATTTATTCGTAATCGATCATTCCAAGCGCGAGTGTCGTGTTACCAACCGGTCCCCCAACTTAGTACTAACAACGTCCAAAGCTGCTTGACCTTCGCAATCGAACGAGAACCGATGGCATCCTTTATGGTCACCAAGGAACTTGCCCGTTTACTTTGTCCTATAAAATTTTTTAAAGCTCAAATTTCGCTGCCTTTAGTCTAAATATGATTATTGGCTGGTTTGGTATATGGCTCTGAAGAATGGTGGCCCGTTTTGCAAAAGAATAGGTGAAAACAAGGCTAGGCCCAGTTCAAAGAATGAACTCCCGAAGTAAAGGAAGATTTATGTATGATCCTCACTAAACCCATGATCGCAATTAGCGATGTGCTGACATCTGATATTCTGATCTACATATAGAGGTAACATGTAAGGCTCTGAGGCTATGCTAAGTGGATTTTTTTTATGTAAAAAAACCAAGCTTAGGAGTCACCCTTTGTACTACTAGTCCGTCATGTCATTCACGTCATGGTGCAATGTCTAGTAGTAGCTTGGTTTGAAGGATAGAAAAAAGGATAGGAAAGGTTAGAGGGGGTCTGGGGGATGCTCGAGGAAATGTCGATGAACCTTACGTTTGAACTCTAAGATGTTGTACGAGTTCGGAAATACTGACTGCGGGAGATTATTCCACAGTCGAGTTGTTCTATTCATAAACGAACTTCTAGACCGAATTGTGCACGAAAGGGGGGCTGCGGGGTATGGGGGTGGGCCGAGCGGGCTAGTCTTGTGTTTCGGGAAAAATATTGTGATTGCTAGAAGAAAAAGATGTATCGACACAGCAATGCATTGCGTTCTCTACCATTGGGAATTGTGTATTCTTTGTATCAGGGAAACTAAATTGCAACCGAGGTTTCAGGGTCCAGATCCACAACACAAACGGATGCCAAAACTTTCAATCTGATAAGAACTATTCGCATATAGGTAGCTCTAAGCCAGAGTTTGGTGCAGGCATAGGATTTTCAACCGCGGATTTTCTACCGCCTGCGTAGTTCTGTCAATGTCTTCCAGAAGGGAGTGCTGGCAATCTTCAAGGTGCGCTTAGCAATAGAGAGGAAGCTAATGCCAGAAGTGAGGTAAGGTTTTTTTCGAATAGCTAAGCGACTATGAAGGGAATAGGCGCATTCTAAATAACATGCAACCTGGTCGAAATGCGCCGGATGGAGCTCTCTTCGTTGGCGTGTTTCATGGATACCAGATTACAGGAACATCGAGAAAGTAGTTAAGTATTTGAACAGACTAGGAGGAAATATCGTAAAGAGTGCAGTGGAGAGTGTCAAACCCCGTTGCGAGTGCCTAAGAGAGATACCACCATGTACTTATTTCCAATACCAGGCTCAAGGCCCGACTACAGAAGCAGAGATCACACGAACCCCTGATGATATTGCAGAAGGACGTCTCCAGAATCAGACACATGCAGTCACATTTATAATTGCAAACAACATTCTCTGCCGCAGCTGTGTGGAGGAATAAGCCAGAGAGACAACTGAACATTTTCTTTACAATTGCCCGGCTTTGGCTACGATCAGGTACCATGCTTTTGGAATCCCTTACAGATTTCGAAGCTAATAGGAGATATGAGGTAGGGTAGACCGGGGTCAGTTGAAACAGGGTACGGTTGAAACAACGCTTATAATTAAAAAACAGGGATAGCAGGCGGCATGCAATGGTTGAATGATACGGTTTTTGTATGGGAACGGGTCCGTTAAGGTACGATTCCGAACAAGGCGGCAGACTGCAGACCGCAGACTACCGACTGCAAAAATTATTGTTAGACCGCAGGCGACACTACTGGTTTGTATGATTTTATATGGATGGAATTCGGAACACAGCGCCACTGTCGCCTGCAGTCGCGACATGTCTCGACGCAGACCGCATCACTGGTCGAGAACCAGTAGTGTCGCCGGGGCACACTTTAATTAAAATCCAAATCTAGCAGAACTTAATTAAGATTTGTAGTATTTGACTTATTCTGAGTTTTAATTACTTAGAATTAACAAGTATATAAAAAAATATGAAATATCTGTTGCCCGCGACTTCGCCTACGTGGACTACAGTTTATAGCTATCCTCCAGGAGCCGTGTAAGGAGTAAAAGGGTAAAAAAGTAAGGCATTGCATCTTGTCTTTTCTTTTTCGTATATAAAAACAATAAGATATCATCGTCCGCTTCTTCTTTCAACAGAAGATGCGGTTGAATCCGTTGAATTAAATGCATGCGACATGTTGTCTTTGTTAACCCTTTGAAGCAACTGCAGGCTTTTTGTCGCCGCGTTCAACATTGGTCCGACCACAGGCGGCAGCTGCACTGTCGTCTGCAGTCTGTGGTCTGCAGTCTGCCGCCTTGTTCGGAATCGTACCTTTAACGTTCTATGTCACTTCAAGTGCATCATACGCCAAAAATTGTCATTGTGTTTTTGCGTCCAAAAGTAAGTTATTGTTTAAAGCCAATACTATACCAGTAAAAGTTATTATAGTTTTTCAGGTAATAATTTTGGCTATTAGCTTAAAATAGGTGGAATTCTTTTTTTTTCTATAGGGTACATTTTGGAAGTTATGACGACCAATTTTCTAAAAGAAGTACCGGGTACGGTTGTAACAACCTTTTCGTAGTGGGATGAAACGTTTCAACTGACCCCGTTACAACCGACCCCATGATTTCATTCATTATTATTTGAGTTATTTTTTTGCAGAGAATTTTTTTTCCCTCATAATTATTAATATCGATGGCCATTCATCGAAGATTTTGAATTATTAAATACCTAAGAAACGCCATAATTCTCTTTAATTTTCTAGTGTTACAACTGACCCAAATCACTGTTACAACAGCCCCGGGAAAGGGGTCGGTTGAAACATTTTCCCTGATTTTTTAAAATACCTCCAGATGGATTTGTAATGGAGATAATGCCGTTATAAGCTCATCCATTTGTAGTCTGATAACTAAGGTTTAATTACGATGTACTGTCAAATATGCAGAAGTAAAAATGTTGTTACAGAAAGGGATTTTGCCGAAAATGGTTCAACCGTCCCCGGTCTACCCTACTCGAATTCGACATTTTGAATCTAATGTCCCATCAATTAGTATTGGCTTACGTAAGGTTCCTTCACGAGTGCGGTATGAAAATGATGCTCTTGTAGCGTTAATTGTGTCCTTGCCCTCGGTTCTTTGACCTACCTGCCGAGAACAGACGGTTTGGGAAAAATCCTAACCGTTTAAAGATGTCGCTGTGTTAGATTGACAGCCCGTATGGCTCAGATTTGTAGGCAAAACCATTTGAACAAGCTCAGCTCATCACCTGTCTTGTGTGTTCGACGAAGGTCGCGTTAGGCAAGTAATTCCCGCAGGTTGTCGCGGGAAAATGACAGAGAACGTCAGACCGAGGGTCAGCCTACTCGAAGCAAAGTACCATGGATCCTCTGCCTTTGAAATCATCCATATATGGTCACCAGAGACAAGTGCGATTCTCAGGAGCTCTATTCGAACCTCAATTACGTGTTGAGGGCTGCTGAATACAGTGCCAGATACACTAGGGAGCACTTGATTACCCTCACATGAAATTTCGATGTGAAACATGCTGCAGTAAGCCAATTCCTGCGAAATTTTTTTTAAATATTTCAGGTCCGTTATTTCAAAATTCCTAGTAATCAAAATAATTCAAAGAAAAGAAACTAACCGGAAATTCCAATTTTTGTATTTTATGTGTTTTGAAAGAGGAGCACTTGATTACCCTCAGTCTTTAAAAAATCAATAAAACGAACGTATTTTAATTTTTTATTATTTTTTTTATTATTAATATTTTGTTGGTCCTCCATTGTTTTGAGCAGCTTCAAACAATCTATTTCCAAGTGATTTGTACAAATTTTGTACGTAGTGGACAGGTATCTCCTCGAAAGCATTATAAATGGCAGTTATTAGGGCTTGCCTGTGATCAAATTGCCTTCCTTCTCCGTATACTTTTCTTGAAAGCCATCCCCAAAGATTCTCAATGATGTTAAAGTCGGGAGACAAGGCTGGCCAATCTAGAACTTCTATATTGTTTTCTGCAAACCATGCTTTCACACGTCTTGCTGTGTGAATGGGCGCATTATCTTGTTGCAGTATCCACCTCTGCCCCTCAAACATTTCATCGAAATTAATTTTTTGAATTTGCAAAAGTTCGATGTAGTCGGACGAGCTCTGTCGACCTTCTAAAACGACCAAATCGATGACACCGAAATACGAAATGGCCGCCCACACCATCACCGAACCAACAGCGGAGTGACGACGATATAGGAACACCTCCAATTTCCGCATATCATGGAAATAGTGTTGAAACCCGTCAGGACCATCCAGATTAAATTTTTTTTCGTCCGAAAAAACACGCGTTCCCACTCACTCCTCCAACTTAGATGATCTCTACAAAACCTTAGTCTGGCATCCCTATGACGTTCAAGCAAAAGTGGTTTTTTCTGTAGTTTTTTGCGGCGAATATTTGGGGATTGCTTAATTACCCTCCGAACTGTCCAAACACTCGCTGAAACTCCGGCTTTTTCCTTTATCTTTCGAGCGGTTGACGTGGAGTTGGACGCTTCTCGTAAAATTGACCTCCGATCCCGCTCTGTTGTCGCCCTTGCTGTGCGTCCCTTTCTATTTTGCCCATAATTTTCGGGATCTTTTAAAAAGTTATTAATAGTCCAAGAATTTCGTCCGATTCTCCTCGCGATTTCCCTATTTGAATAATTGTCTTGCTTGAATGCAATTATTTTGCCGATTTCTTCTTTGGATAGAGTTTTCCCACGACCCATATTTTAAAATTTGCACGCAAACAACTTAAAAACACTATTTGAAAGAAGTAATAATTTAATTTAATAAAAATTCCTTAGTTTCACTGCACTTTTATGTTAATAATAACAGACAGAAACTGATGAGGGTAATCAAGTGCTCCTCTTTCAAAACACATAAAATGCAAAAATTGGAATTTTTCGTTAGTTTCATTTCTTAGAATTATTTTGATTACTAGGAATTTTGAAATAACGGACCAGAAATATTTAAAAAAAATTTCGCAGGAATTGGCTTACTGCAGCATGTTTCACATCGAAATTTTATGTGAGGGTAATCAAGTGCTCCCTAGTGTATGTGGTGATAGTCAGGCGTGCTTTAAGACCTGGACGACTCGGTAACCTTCTTTATGTTCTCATAGGTGCATACCAGTATAGCGAACAGCGTACAGCTGGAAAGCTTGCAACTCAAGTGTACAAGCTAATCCTGAGGATTTCACCGCAAATTCCGCCACACCTCAGGCCACATATCTTCGTGTGCATACAATCTAATAGCATTCAAGCTCCTGGAGTCTTCCCTCAAAACCAATAATAAAGAATGTGAAGATCATGGCCCAGGTGTCAATCCGGTCTTATATGACGTGTGCTACAAGTGTGCTAAAACTTTTCTGTTCAACAAAATTTTTCGTAAGAAGACTTGGATGGAAACCAATGTTTCTTTAAAATTATGATACTGAGAAGACAGTCCCTTAGTCGTCACTCCATTTTGACTATTATTAGAAATCTTTCAGTATTGAAAGTCAAAATGTTGTTATGAAAGAGAACAGTTTCTTAGAATTAGAGAGAATTAGCAAAACGTAGAGACAGACGAATGAAAGAAGGTATTTTAAGAATGCCCGAGTACTGAGGAATTGTAGCGTTATTTAAGACGAAGAAGAACGCTCTCTCCCTCTCTGCTTTTTGTAGGTGTAACTATAGCATAATTTTTATTAAAATATTACCATAAGTATGAATTTTACACCATTTGATTTGAAAAATGTAAATGAGTAAGAGTTGAAAAATGCAAATCCCGCCAATCGCAGCAAATTGATTACCTGTCATCACCGAAAAACACGTTTAGCTTTTTCGTAAATCTTAAAAAAAAGGAAAATCCTCCAAACATCCCTAATCGAACGGAACTGCATTATGCGAAAAAAAAATATCCTTAAACACATCCTGAAGACAACATAAGCCCCAATCCCATCCGTTCACGTCGGCTGGAGCCATCCATTTGAAATTCAATTACCTTGAAACAGTGCTACTTAACAAATCAATCAGATCGAGCCTTAAAATTCAAATGTGTTCGAGTTGCAGGGCGCCCCCCACTGGAAAATCAACAAAACTTTTAACCCAATCCAGTCCCCGGAAACCCATCAGCATTCATGATACTAAACCACCCCCATCCGTCATCCAAGGATCCGCCGTAATACAGAGCGGCGGGCGGGAGGGCGCGGGGGTGGGTGGATGGAGTTGGGCGAGCGCGGCAGGGTATGGGGCTGTGTAGGCATCCGATGTGCTCGGAGTGTGTTGGTTTAATGTCTGGCTCAGTTCATGCCTGAAAGTTACCCAAATTACCATATTAAGTGCTTACAAACTTACTCTAAGCAGATCGATGCCAAGTCGGCATACCATACACAAACACACCTTGGAGATCCCCAGCGTAATATATGTTGCCTTCGGATAGGCGTTAGGAAACATCCTGGAAGCATGGTGGAGGGGGGAGGAGGGTGCAGAATCAGGACTTGATCCTGTTTTAATGAACACGTTCATGTGTAAAATCGTGCGAAGGTTGCAATCAAAATGGCACAATCTCCCCGACGACTGGAAATCGAAATCGGTATCGAATAACAGTGACTACGCTGCGGCGGTATGCGGTCCGGATTTAAGTGAAATTGAGCACTCGGTTGCATAATTAAACTGGTTAAAGTGTAAGAATATGAAATCCTGATAGCCGTCAAGGATATGGCCCGGCTCCCGGGGGGGGGAAAAGCGGTGTAATAAAACGAAAACTAAATTCTCATCGGGCAATACCCAATCGGGTTAAATGCATCCTAAACAGTCTCTACACGTTTAGTGGTTTCTGTTTATCTTCACAAATGGCATTTCCATGTAGCAGGGCTTATTCCCGAAGAAAGGATACGCTGCACCGGTATCGCTCCGTAGGGCTGGGCCCTATAAAAAAAGGATCGAGAGCTGGATTGGTAGCACAAAAGAAGGGTAAAATCCAGCGCCGCATAAACTTCTCAGAGACTGGTAATCAACCTTCAAAACCAATTGCCCCAATCCTTATATAGTCCCTTAGTCCTTACGTCAGGAATATGCAGACTAAGGGCCAGAGAATATTGGCCCATGAGATGGACTTTATTGCAGTGAAATCTCTGGGAAAATGGAATTGAATGGAAGATTATGGTCTAATCCAGGTTCAACGGAATTAAATGTTTCGTAATTGGTCCAAGTCCAACGGGGCCAGGACACGCGGGGACTGGGGTCGATTCCGTAAAGCTGTTCCTTTTAGTAGTACCCGTTCATAGTGTGTCGGTAACGGTGAGAGATATTCAGCATTTTCAGCAATAGTTACGATAGTGGGGGGAATATGGGTTATTCTGGGTTTAAACCGCGCAGAACGGGGGTGGGGGCGGCAGGGAAGTTCCAACTTGAAGTAGGACATGTGTGACGAGGGTCTACGGGATAGGACATTCTTGTGAGAGGATTAAATTATATTTAGGCGCCTTTAGAAGATTTAGGTATGGCACAAATGTGACTACCCAAATCGACTTAGAGGCAAGTGGAATGTTGGGGATTAGTTTTAATCATCTGGAGATCTCCTTGTAAGGATCTGTTTTAAGCTCATTTTAATTTCTGCATGTAATTAAATTTTGAGTTTTGTGAGAGAAAGTTTAGGATAAGCGGAAAATGCTATAGAATACGTGACATTGGATAATTTATCTTAAATTTTATAAGACGACATTTCTGATTGGATTTTATACATCCAGGTAAGTTCTTTGATAATTTAAACATGTGTGTGTGTGGGAGAGTATGGGTATCTATGGCGTGGTATATACAGTAGCTTGAGAAGATTTTGTCAACTTGATGAAAGTTCTTGGAAAGGATTCGATATTATATAAGATGAAAATAAAACTATTTCTATGGCAGAAAGTTAATTTGTTTATTAACTAAAGGTTATACAATGGATTTACATAAATAAATTAGGGAGAATTAAGTTGGATTGAGTACAAATCCCCGGGAGGAGATGGAGTGTTCCCTGTACTACTTCGAAAGTGCTTCGAACTGATTCTCGACAAACTCTGGTCTGTGTGTTTAGATCAAGCTTTATTTGAGGATATATTCCAACCATCTGGAGGAGAGTCGTGGTAATTTTTATCCCTAAACAAGTCAACAGGCCTCTGGAGATGCCCTAATCGTATAGATCTATCAGTTTAACCTCTTTTCTTTTAAAAACGATGGAAAGACTGCTGGACCTTCACACCAACCGCAAGCTGGAGCTCTTTCTTACTCTACATAGCTCTCAGGTCCCTTACTCAAAGAGTGAATCAACAGATTTTACCTTACACCACCTAGTTAACAAAATCGGGAAGCTCTCCTCGCTAAAGAAACTGCCTTATGTGCGTTCCTTCACATCGCTGACTTTCTTGTTTGTATGTGGTGACATTTCTTCTATTGTCCGCACCATAAAAGAAGGAAATCTCAAAGTCGCTGTTTCCATGTGCAATGAGAGTCTCAAGTCCCTACAAGCGAGCAACGTCACTCCGTTTGTTAAAAAATGAAAATTACCGGCTCATTTATATTATCAACATGCGCGCGCTCATTTCCCTTCTTTTATGGCGCGGACTCTACCCTGGATGACTCCACCACTAATGTCAAAGCTATCAAGGGTTGCCCTCAAGGTGGACCTCTGTTCCGTTATTGTTGATGAACTTTCGACCAAACTATACGAATCTAGTTTCGATGTCATCAGCTATGCAGATGATCTTGGGGAAGTTTGACTTGACCATCATAAAGGTCATGAGAACAAAGATCACCTGCCCTGTACTGCGGCAAGGCATCGAGCACACCATGTTCCTGACAATATGGTGACTAGCCTAACAAGGGCCGCAATGGATATGAATAAGAATTGGGCAATGATAGCCCTTGAGGTGAAAAATGCTGTCAACACCGCAAAGTGGAGCAAGGTCGTTGAGCATACACCGAAGTATCTAATGCGCATTATGATAAAATTCTTTGTAAGGGTGACACTGCACAGCTGCTCAGACGAGAGGATACGTACAGGACAACTCTTGCGGGGCCCGCAAGCCTCTATTTTAGGGCTACTCCTGTAGATCATCATGTAATGTTCGGGTTCGCCGATGACATCGGGGTAGCGGTAGTTAGGAAGGCGACTCGACGAAATCGAGGTATTCGTAAACGAAGCTGATTGAACCATCCCAACTAACAAACTCTCCAGAGCAAAACTCTTGCAAATTGTAAAATTATCTCATAGGACTCTCTTAACACCCTTCGATAGTCTTAGAACATAACTCTTGTAAAAAGATTTAAATTAATTTTCGCTAAAAATCTAAGCCTATAATCATACATAATAAATATTAAATTCTAGTCCATTTTGAAAGTGTTATATTTATAGAATTTAGAGCAAATAATTCTCATAACAAATTATTTTTATCTTCGAACTCTTTTTTATATATTGTTCCCTTCCTAAAAGTTCTGTTAATAGCTCTTATAGCAAGATAATGTCAGTTATTATGATAGCCTTACGAAAGTACTTCAATACTCTCGTAAAAATTCAAAAAGTTTTCTTATGAGAGCTTCGTACCCTTACAAAGAGAGTTTTTATAAGACAAAAATAACTCTCATAATTGTGCCATTTAATTCTGACAACGAATTCATAATGCAATTGTAGTGTTCTACAAGTGTAAATTTTGAGAGTGATACTCTCTTAAAAAAAGTCGAATTTCCTCTCATAAGACATTAGTAGAGTCTTATGAGACGAAATTTGTTACTTGGGATAGACTCATACCAAATGCCCGGTGGTAACATGGGGAAGTGAGTCACTACCTCATGGCATGGAAGTTATAGGGCATACCTTTACCGCTTCAGTTGAAACGATTCATCGTTCGCCCAAAATGTCCGGCCGAGAAAGAGGAGTATTTTCTCTTTAAATGCCCGAGGTTTGCAGAGCACAAGACTGTACTGGAAATAGCCGCCGAAATGTAACTAAAACCAGAGAACATCCTAGGCTAGATAATGAGGTCGGAGGATGTGTGGAGAATGGTGAAACAGGCGCTGAAGGTCATGTACCCGAAGCTAAAGCACTATGAAGCCCAAAGAAACAAACCAAGGCAAAGAAATCCCAGGAGATATAGCAGGTAGATAGTTGAGCCAGCCTCGTGGCGCTATGGCGTAACCCGGTCCAGTGCGGAGAGTGAGAGTTAAGAAGTAGGTGTTTTTTTAGGCTGGACTAGAGACCCACAGAATCGAGTAGCAGGAGCTTGTTGCTTCTAGTTGTCCACTTTCCAACGCACAATAGGGTAGCGAGCTCCTTTGTAGTCACCTTTCCAACAAAGAAAGCAGATATGGTAGATCGCTGATCTATAAGCCGTACTGTTCCGGTTCTGGTGAGCTAATGTCAGGCAAAAAGGTTGGTGAGGTTAGTCAGTAGAAATCTGACAATATTGTCTGGGTGCGGATCCCTCGTGGTATCTCCTGCCGTAGGCATGAGTCAAAGGTTACAAATTCGACCTAGGTCCTATTTGGATCTAGGGTATCGTATGTCAAACATCTGAGAGTTATGCTGGAGACTGAACTGGAAGGATTAGCTTTAGTACGCCATAAGTAAAGCCGCTAGGGCTATATGGGCCTGTAACACGCTTTTGGATATGACACGGGGTCTTTCACCAAAAATGATGTAATGGATTTACAACACGATCGTTAACCCTGTTGTCAGTTATGCCGCTATGGTTTGGTGGCCCAAGACCACACAGGGCACGACGATGCACAAGTGCAGCAGACTGCAATGGCTTACTGGACCTGTACGAACCTGTCCCACAGTGATTGAAGCAGTAATTGGATTGGCTCCATTTCACATCTCCCTTTAAAAATCCGGCCCCATAGGCCTCTTAAGATTTCAGTTCTCATTGAACTGACCCTAAGCAGTCAAAGGATATATGGATATCCTTAACGGTAACCTAAACATATCAATTTGCCGCGTATTTGACCATATGGTCGGTGAACTGCGGTTCCAAAGAAATTCAGGACGATTATTTGGAATCGGTCCGAGTGGAAGGAACGCATCCATTCTTGAGGTCCAAAAAATCTCTTCTGGTATTCCGATGGGCCAAAGATGGAACATCGTATAGGGAGTGTTGTCGCGGTACCCAAACTCCAAAGTCTCGATGGCAATGGGTAGGTGGCCCTTTGTTTTCTAGACGGAAATACATTATATTGAGACCATCACTAGGATCAAGCTTGAGAAAAATTTGGAAGGTGCCAACATTAGACTTTTTTAGGACCATCAACCTGCCTGCCGGGTCTGAAGCGCTAGTACAGGGCTCAGACTTTTCCATGGCATCTCATGGTGAACCTCCAAGCTGTTAATATAGGAATAGGAAACTAACTTATAGAAAATCAGTCCCAGGCCTTAGGCAGGCTAAAAAATTTATTAGACCCTTTGACTTAAGGGGCGTCATCAATCTAAACAGGGCGGGCAACAGGCTGTTGGCTCGATATCTGGATGAGTCATGTGGGGCTGCGGTACGACCTGCAAAACCTAGGACTGTCTCAGGAGACAGTATGCCGAGTCTGCATGAAAGACGGCGATACTTCCACACGTATTCTCTGTGAATGTCTTGCTCTGATTTGGCTTAGATAAAGAGCTTCTAAGCCCCGCTCAAGTCCGGTCTCCTTCAACTAAGGACCTTCTTTTCTTCGTCCGAAGGGCCGACGGTCTTTTCGCCGCATTTACACAATAGACCTAACTTGGCCGCGTTGTTCACCATATGAATTGTTGCCATACCAATAAAATAAAGTCCAAGAGGGTTTACTAATCAAAATTCAACTACTAAAATATCTCTACCAAATAAAGAAACACAAAAACGAAAATATCACCTAGCCATTCACTCTCTCTGCAGGAAAACGATTTACCTCATCATGCAAAGCAATATGCATTTTAATTTATATTTTTTTTCACACGTTTTTATTTTCCCTTCAATATAGTATGTATAATATTCTCCACCCTCTGTGATAAGCACCATAGTCAGCAGAAAATATAAAATTGATATACAACCACCCCCGTGCCGCCACTACCAACGTCATCTCACTCTCCCTCCGTCGTCGTCCGCCTGTGCACCCTCACCATGCATGCATTTTAAGCCCCGCGAGGGTGAAATATTGCTACTGGCATAACCAACCCCCCAAGTAGCAAGTTTGAATTTCCTGATGACAAGGATTTTTCTCCTTTTTTTTCGGTTATGCATTTTCATTTTTTTTTCGCCCATTTCACTTATGGCAGTATTTTGGGGATGGAAGTCAATGTACGTTGAAGTTGTGGCCTTGTGGCCTGTGGTTTGATGAATGCATTTTTATGCATTCGACAACGACGAGAGAGTTCTGGGTTTTTTTTTTATTTATCGGCGAAAAGGTAATTTTTATGGAAATTGTTTCTTTTTCAATAAATACGGGTTTTTTTTCATAGCGTCATTTTTGTGATTTTTATATAATTTGATTGAAAATGTGAAAATTTGATAAAAAAATATTATTTATGTAAATTTAAGCTTTGAAAATATATTGGTGGTTGTATCCAAAGTGGCATACTAGTAGTCGTGATGCAGAAATTGCCTGACTTAGTTATACCATGGCTGGTGGTGATGTTCAAAAGCCACATGTGGCTCAGTTGCGAATGGAAAGAAGAGGTCACGAGTTTGATTAGCCTAATATCGTTCGTGGTCAAGACACTGGAAAGGGTCACCGACCTTCACATCCACTGTAGATGTGACTTTACTGTCCCTTGTTTAGCATTCCTATTTCTAAGGTAGATCTCGCGCCTTTAATGTACGCATTGAATCGACTGGAGAAACTCTCGCAGCCCTAAATGTACAAGCAAGCCTTATGCAATGACTGGCGGCTATCTTGAGCTCGAGAATAATCCAAGAGGGAACCAAGATGAGAACCACATACACCAGCACAAGCAGACAACCTACTGAGAATCCTCACGTATGGTTCGCTTGTGTGGGGGCCAAGGCTGTATAGAACCTGTCATAAAGTTAGAAAGGGTCCAGAGGACGGTATCTTGTACCTACTCCCTTCCGACCTTCACATCAAACAACTGGCCTATGCAGTGCTTTTAAATTGACGGAATCTGGGGCCTAAAACCAAAACCTCAAAACCAATCATTGCAGCCTCTTGGATTTGTAACCCGAGGGTACGGTTGCCGCAAATACAGACTACCTTCTCTCTATATTGACCTTCAGAAAGGGCTTCGACGTCGAAATACCCCTACAAAAGCATGTAGCACTGGGATTCAGTAATGATACGATCCAAGCTAGCGATCAATGTTGAGCAGAGCTGAGGTAGATAGGCTCAGTAAAGACCATAATCTGAACCTTGCCTGGGTTCTCGGACATAAAATGGGAACGAGGTCTTTCAAATGCGATGCTTGAGGCAGATTCTCGGTGCTTCACTCCGCGATCGCCTTCGAAACGAGACAGTTAGACAAAGATGCGATCAACAGACACTGATCGAAGAAGAAATACAAAAACGTCGTCGTCGTTTTGGATATGTTTGCCGAATGGATGATAACCGCTAGCCACGTAAACTTCTCTGGCGAGACCGTCCGGCAGACTGGAGAATTCAGCGATCGGCACAGAAGAAAATCTGGCTAAAGAATATCGAGGGCGACTTAAAGAATCAACGATTATCAGTTATCGAGGCTCGAGACGTCGCCAAAAATCGTTAAGAATGGAAACGAATAGTGAATGGAGTTCGAGACTTGGCGGCATCAACAGCAGTGTATCCGTTGCGGGGACGTCCCGCTCGAACCAGCTAACGGATCAAAGAAGAAGAAGATACGAACGAGAAAGCCGACTACCTAGCCAATCGTGGGTCACTCTCCAGGGCTCGGAATAGACTTTGTTAGCAGCTCAAAAAGTGGTGTCAAAAACGCTATTTTTTACTACCACCTGATTCTAGTCAGCAAAAGGTGGAGCCCACTGGAAATCTGCTTTATCTCTAGGATAACTTGGCCCACTTACAACAACGGAAGAACAATAGGCTTCCAAAACAGACCAGACAGACATCCGCCACAGTAGATTAAACAAACGCCCAATCTTATTTATTGTAGTGTGTGGCATCAAAATGGCTAGCCAAAGCGGGGTTGGGTCTACGGTCGCACTCGAGGCAGCACCATAGTTTCATTTTTAGCTTTAAGACCAAATTTAGTTCATTGCCTTTAGCTCATAATGCCGAATTTAATGTCAACACTGACAATCAACCTGAATATATTTATTCCAAGAATTGACAAAAAGGATGCGAAGTGGGTCTATCGCTAAACTTACGTCAAACGAGTATGATAAGACCTTCAGATACCTTACGAGCTAGATGACATAGTTTCGTACATATCTATATATAATGTTATAGTGTAGGCTCCCATGACAAAAAAGGTACCCTATCGAACACCTCAAAATTATAAAGTGAGAATGGCTGAAAAACATTTAAAAAACATGTTTCGCCCGCCAGACTAGTAAAAATTTTGTTAATTGTTATTTTTTATGAATTTTTGAATTTAGCTAAAAAAATGATTTTTTTTCCAAAACACCTCCTTGAAATTTATACAATTTGTAGTAAATAATGAACTATTTTTGAAAAAATTTGTCTGGCTGACAATTTTTGTTAATTAACTTCTGACAGACCTTTTGTTATAAATTATTTTTTTTATAAAAATGCACTACATAACACCTCCTTGACTTTTTTTTAAAATAAAGTTTAAGATCTCTTCTATCTATTACAACTTGTCTGGCTGACAATTTTTGTTAATAAACTTGTCAGACTGAGTTTTGAATGCGCAGAATCAATGCATCAAGATCAATCACTGGCATTTCAGAAGACCCTGTTCAAAAAAAAGCAACTGAAGTTTAAGATGTCTTCTATGCATAAAATATGCCTGTCATTGAAAAAAAATGTTTTTTACCATGTCAGACTTCATTTTTAAGCGCTGCGACAACTTTGTTTTTAAAAAGATAAGTTTTTTACAACGGACGCGGCAAAACATCATCTTAATTTTTTCTGGAAGAAAGTTTGTCATCTATTTTATGAATAAAAATTGGTCTGTCTGCAAAAAAAAGTTTTTTACTATGACAGACTTAATTTTTTAAGTACTGCTTGGACTTTTGAATAGCTTCGATAGACTATATCAGGATTTGTTGGCTTTTATAAACCGTGCGCATATTTTTGGTGGCATGTTGTTGTTGGCTACTTCTATTGAGTAGATGGCGGATTGTACTGCACTGCATACTTCAAAATCGTTTTCTACCACCTTAATTTTTGGACTAGTATAAAATCGACTCACAAGAGGAGCGTCGGAGCAAAAACCGATATATCACATTTAAGTTTTTTTTGGGAAATTGAAAAAATCTGTGCAAGTCTATGGCTTTATAATTTAGAGGTGAACGAAGTTTACCAATTTATTGGTGTTGATAACACAGTGTGGAAACCTAAATGCCACATTCCTCTGTGCGGCACCTGTTGAGGTATTATTAAAAACAAAATGGATTTATCGGTTTTTAATCAGACTAATTTGATATATCATTGGATATAATTGGATACCCTTTGCCCAATCTACACTAGTATTCCTTCAGCAGCAGCAGAAACGGTTTTTTATGAGAGAGGTATAGAAAGAACATAAGAGGTTAGTGTAGTAACATGTTCACCAGAAAAATTCGGCGTAAAAACTTAACCCATACACAATGTGCTTCTGCTTACTCTTATTACTCGTGGATAGCAAATATAATTATAGAAACGCACGTAGATATCTCCGCGTAAAGACAACAACGTTACTCGCGATGAAAGAATACCAGTATAGACCTAGATTAAGTTGTAAAACCGATTCTGCTGCTGCTGAAGGAATACTAATGTTGACACCGTCAATAGATTTATCGGTTTATGTTCAGGTCTGTGATTTTGGGAAGGTTTTTGAAGCAGATTTAGCCGTTTCTGAACAGGTTCGATGAACGATGGTTATATGTACGAAACCAACCAATTGCCATCATAAACAAAAATAATGTCAAAATGGGATTTATCGGTTTTTGTTCTGGCGATCCTCAAATGGACTCTATATAATTTGTTCTGTTTTCGTTGATGTGCAGCTCAAGTTTTCGTGCAACGGAGACAACGAATTTCAAGCCTAGTGAGTGCTAATCGATTTAGTTAACCAACGGATCTGTATTGATCCGAGCGTTATTCAAGCCTACAACACGTAATAATGCGGTTTTGGAGCGCCATACAAACAAGACAGTGGTCCGAGTCGAGGTTGGCTCTTTGGAACATTCGTACAGATATCAGGGTCCAAGAAGTGGCGGCGGTCTATGAACACGTAGTCTATTTGTCTGGCCTCGGTTACAGAGGAGTTAAGGGTTTCCGACTACCATCCCAGAGATTCATGTCACCTTTTCCATCCATAAAATATTCTATCTTTCTGGTCTACCTTATCTAAAGTAATACCTTGTCCTTATTGATACTGTTTCTGACCATAAAACCACACACCACACCGTGTATATGATGCCTTGATCCATTGTCTTAACATACTCAATTCGACTCCAATTCGAAGTATTGAAAAATGGAAATAGTTTTTCTTTTAGAAAATCAAAAGTCCTATATCTAACAAATCTCCATTTAAAAAATTCATATACTAAAAAATCTCACAATATTCTTCAAGCCTTTCCATGAATGGTCACCGACTTTTTTCAACAGTATCAGCCAACGCGATTGGTATTTATCATATTAATTCAATATTAACCGACAAAAATGCCACACTAAATAACAACAAAATTCTATTTCAAATTATTAACTTTACTTCTAATTAAGTGTAAAGTGTAAATCTCATGGAGGCACAAAGCACGTCCTCTCACAGAAACAAAACGAAAGCGATTTAATTTACTGACAAAAGCCCTAATCGAGAATTAGGTCTTATTGACAATTAATTACTAATCACAATTTTATCTTTCTCATGTAACCAATTTAATTGATTGAAACAATGATAGGTATTCCCCGGCCCTGGCCCCCCCTTCACCCTCCCACAAACCGCCCGAGCCGCACAAACACAGTACTGATGATAAATAAACTCGCTTGAAATTCCACGATCTCATACTTAATTACGGCAATAACTCACCCCCAACCCCATTTGCACAATGGATTAAAGTAATTTCTGTCACAAATTATGAAATTAGGCATAAATCTTGTAAATTAGTTTTGAAACAAAAGCCAATCAAGCAGCCTTCCCCCTCCAAAAAACAACTAAATTGAGCCAAGTCGATTTATAATCACCTAATTTCGTCGATCAAAATCCACCACCGACACCGACACACACATCCTCCGCCACCGACAAAAATTAAAATGGTGCGTTAGTGTGCGAGGGGTGTTGGTGTTCGCCTGTCACATTGGCAATATACTATAAATGCAACATATTCAGAGCGAATTACTCACCCTTAGACTGATGTAGTAGAACAAAGGCCGGTCAGCCGGGACTGGCCACAGTGTCCAGCTTATCCAGTTCAGTCCCGGTGTGTGCAGTATCTACCCGGATGGACCGGCGGTGAACACACCCCATTAACGATGAATACCCACTTGCTGTGAATTTGGGGCCCCCGAGTTTTCCATTGATATCAGATAATTAAATTCGCCGTTATCAAACCGTAATAATTGGCCGACCCTCTTGCATGTGTCCTGGAACCTATTCAATTCGTAAATGTCCCGGTGCGTCCTGGTCCTTCCAAAATTTTGATCCGATCCTACTCCTTCCAGGAGGCCCCATTTTTGGATTGTGGATGAACGATGTTTGGTTTTCTGCCCAAAATGGAATTTTAGGGGATGATGAGGGGTGAGTGGTGGTCGTGTATAGAGATAGGGCAGTCCACATTTATGCTTCACTGTTGTCATGCTTATTGTTAGCAAATTTTGGTCTAGTTTAGGGCGCACGAAGGGGGCGGCAGGGACGATGTCAGCCCATATCCGGGTAACCAGAGTGATATATGCTGGGCCCCGGTTGTTGTGTTTTTCAATTTTCAAATAGTACACGAGATTATGATATTGGTTGACATTCCCATGATATATTTCGCCCTATCGCTTCTCGGTGACTGCAGAGGTGAGGAATAAATTAGCTTTTCCCGGCGAAAAACTGGAAGCGGAGGCTTTGATTGTATTATTTTGTTTTTTTTTTTTTGTTGTTTTTCCTTGATTAAATGTCGCGGATTTATTCTTTGTTTATTTGTCAGATGCTGGTGGATTTTGGGGTAGGAAATGTCAAAATGTGTTGAACATCAACACATGAAGAAATATGTTCGATAGGAACTTGCTGGTTATACTTTTCTAGAGGCAAAGCTGAAGATAAATGTGCGGGTGTTGGACTATAGAATTTTAGATAAAACGATTTATGGCTTGGTTTGTTTTGGGTTGTATTTTTAAAAAAATCTCGATCAATCTGCACTGCAGTCTTCAAATAAAAAATTTTGGGGTACAAGTCATATTACTTTTATTTACCTTTGGAAGAAAACCCGTGTTAACCATTTTAAGGAATGAAGCGGCCTCCCAAAATGTGGACAAAAGTGCAGCTCTTGATTTTATTAATCATCTCTGAAAAGAACATTACCTTTTAAATCATGTCATATTCTTCTGTTTTTTATACAGATTTCACCTCTTCGACTTTAGTATTCCATGATATTTCCGAACGGATCTCCGCAAACTTTGAAAAGCCTACTGGAGGAGACTTACACCGGCTCCACACGTTGGTCCCAATGCGGGTACCAGCGAACGTTCGAACGCTCGCACCAATTTCTCGTTCAGCACGTTAGACAAGTAGCATTGGGGCCAGCCTTGGTGCCAACGTGTGGAGCCGGCCTTACTAGTTTCTTCAAATCCATTGACTTGGAGTTGTGTTTACGAAGTCTTGTCCATTATCAAGAATATTAAATCTTCATTGGGAAACATGTTGAAAAACTAGATTTTCAGTGATACCCCTGGCAGTAAAAACTTCTGGTTCTTGGTAAGCTTTAAACAAGAGGACTTTCACTTCATCTGCGTCCTCGTCTTGAATTTACTAAGGAGATGTGATAAAAGAAAGCGTATCCAAGGCCGATTTATAAGCATCTCTTCAAATCCTCTTTATCCGACACTACTGTCTCATACTCCTCCTCGACAGTGCTTTAAACATATTGGCCTATTTAACAAATTCCTCTGCGATCTTTAAAAAATGTGTCAATGTGTCTCAAATTGGACTTAACATTCGCGCAAGCTCTTTCCCATGTCACACTTCTGCGAAGATCTTCCAAACTCATAGAAATCATCTATCCTTTCTATTCTTGCCAAAATCATGGGAGACAGTAATCGCTGTATATCCTGAATTTTACACCACAAGCAGTGCCGATTTAAAACAAAAAGATCGACTGACACCCTTCTTACGCGATTAAACTCCCATCGACTCAGTTTTTAAAGGCTAGAACGAAAATTTCGCTAGTCGCTTCAATCAATGTAGCATTGTTTGTCTTCGAATCGAAACACCACACCATACCTGACGGTGTATTCTTGTGATAAAAGTAATAACTCCTGCAATTCTGAAATGGATACTGGTCTATGAAGCAAGAAAGGGTCAACGCAACGAGGTAGAGGACTGATTAGGCAAAAAATAGTGCAAACTCAGTATTTATTAGGTTAGTATCAATTTGCCAGTTAATATCAGCCTGGTTGTCTTATTAAGTATCTGCTGCATTTATTTTCACTTATCAATGATACCTACAAGTTGCCACTTATGACAAATAACTTGTACTCTTAAAAACTCCTCCAAATCTCCCCTTCAACTCACTTCACAGCTTCGAGCTGATGACGGTTTGGAAATATAAGACAATCATATTCTAGATCTTGTCAGTTTTTGACTTATGTTAAACTCTATCAACAGAATCATGATCATGTGAACGTGATCGCAAGAATTGTGTCGAGTTCAACGCCTCCGAATCAAAGCACTGTCTCATATTTGATAAAACCGATCTTCATTCTGTCTCAGTAGACGGCGTGAACCTAACCGCTAATCCATCTCTCAACATCTTAGGTTTAACTTTATCTGAGGATCTGGGCAGGTAGCACCCCAGAAAAAAAGTCTCGACTGATCTTCTGAAATTAACGCCGTCGTGACTGCACGGAAATATTTTCGCCACAACACAAGACCAGCCTGAACTACTCGCTCTCGTACCATGTAACTTTTTCGCATGGTAGTTTTATCAATAGAATACTTCAACTGTAGAACTCTCTTGCACAGTCAGTATTTCTGAATTCGTACAACATGGTTGAATTCCAACGTGAAGTTAATTGCCATCGGCTTCGTCTCTCACAGCCACCCTAACCTATCCTATGAACGGAACGACATGACGAACTGGTAGTAAAAAAAGTGATTCCTAAGCTTAGTTTCTCCACATAAAAAACTGTGTAGTTGCGAGGTGAACGCGAAATCAAGAATTTAAAACCTGGGATTAAAACCAAAAGGGATATCTAGGTACTGTGTTTCCATGCAGAGTTTATCCTGAGTTTACTCAGATCAGCGCCCATGGAAACTGGGATTGAATAAAGTGTCGTTAAATCCAAGTAAACTTAACGAAGCCAGTCCGATTAAGCCGGGTTTTGTATATGTGTGTGTTTCAGTATCCTTTATTGCACATATACCAACGGCGACGCAATGTAAAATTAATTATCTGTCACTTTAACCCAGAACGGTCATGGAAACAGCATCGAGTGATCTTGAGAGAAAAAGCTTTCTGTTTACTTAACGAAAACTCTACCCTGGCTCATGAAAACACTAGTCCAGGAGCTGGAGCGTTTCCAGTGGTTTTGGCGTGATGTAACGGACTTTTTTGGTGGAATTGGTCAGGAATGGCATCCCCAACAAAATCTAGGGGGTGCGCAAACATGAAAACGCCTGGAAAATTTATGGGAACTCAAACTCTGAAAAATTCACGAAAAATTCCCTGTTTTTTGACTTTTCTTGATAAATATTTCTTAACGAAGCCTTCTAGGCGAAAAGTTTGTTAGATATGTTTTGTTCGTTATTGGGTTTGCTAAAACTTAGCGTAAGTTTGATTTTTGAAATTTGAATTTTTGCATTGCAAAATAGCCGAAAACTGCGAAAAACTGTCCCCTCAGTTTAAAGTTATACCAACAAAAGAAAACACCATTATTTTTCAATGTAATTCTGGAATTAGGTAGTTTAAGGTATGCTTAACCTATATCTAAAATCCTATTACTGTCGGTCAAATGGTTTTTGCATAATGGATTTTGCAATTAAGTGATTTTAAAAAATTAAATTTGTTGCAGTGCCAAAGAAAAAGGTCCCATGTTGGTCCTGATTTTTTTACGTATGCTTTAAGACTCACTTTACAATATCCAATCATAAAATTGCTGTTTTTTTTAATTTTTTTTAGTTTTTATTTTTTTTAAAAAATTGCAAAATATCATTATCTCGGATATGCTCGGCGCGTTTCAAATTCGTTCGAAAAAGGATTCAGTTTCTATTGCACCAGTTTAGCTGTTTTTTGAGCGAATTTGAAACGCGCCGAGAATTTCTGGCGCTATTTTGCAGCTAAGGGGTTTTTTTTTTCTAAGGGGTTTTTATTTACATTTAAAAAATTTAAAAAAAACAGCAGTTTTATGATTGGATATTCTAAAGTGAGTCTTAAAGCATACGTAAAAAAATCAGGACCAACATGGGAGCTTTTTCTTTGGCGCTGCAACAAATTTAATTTTTTAAAATTACTTAATTGCAAAATCCATTACCCAAAAACTGTTTGACAGAGAGTGATCATGTTTTGGATATAAGTTAAACATACCTTAAACTACCTAATTCCAGAATAACATTGAAAAATAATGGTATTTTCTTTTGTTGGTATAACTTTAAAGTGAGTGTACCATTTTTCGCAGTTTTCGGTATTTTGCAATGCAAAAATTCAAATTTCAAAAATCAGCCCTGCGCTAAGTTTTAGCAAATCCAATAACGAACAAAACATGTCCAAGAAACTTTTCGCGTAGAAGCCTTCGTTAAGAAATATTTATCAAGAAAGGTCAAAAAACAGGGAATTTTCCGTGAATTTTTCAGAGTTTGAGTTCCCATAAATTTTCCAGGCGTTTTCATGTTTGCGCACCCCTAGATTTTGTTGGGGATGCCATTCCTGACCAATTCCACCAAAAAAGTCCGTTACATCACGCCAAAACCAAAATTTATATGTCTCACTGCTCTAGCGCCTGAACTACACAGTAATGGAGTACATATATGGCAGTTTTTCTTATAGGCTATGACAAAGGCTTAATGGGATGGGACCAGATAATAGATTGGGACATACAATAAACCTTTTAGGTTGCAGCGTTAACGGACCTCTCCGTCTTATTTTTCGGGTAAAAAAGAATATACTATAGAACCCGACGAACAGTGCGTCATTTATCTAGTTAGCATTTTGCATTCTAATATCTTGTTGAAAGTCCCAGTGGATTTGTAGTCTATCCTTTCAAAACCCACTAATTTAATTGTTAACTTTTACATAGTTTTCATTATTTTATTAGGTCCAGAGTAAGACTATTTGTAAGACCATCAAAAGTTGTAGCTATTTTTCTTGTAAAACATATGTTTAGTTCATTACTTTCACCTAAAAAATTTTACGGTCTAGCTAAGAACAATGCAATGGAGTAAACGCACAGTTGGTGGTACGTGCTCCATAAAAATGTTTCATTAAATAAACGTGCTTGCGGCGAAAGTACAGAAAAAAAATTGTTTGATATTATTTGGAACGTTTTAAAATGTAGGTACTAGTTTTCATTTGTTGGAGTTTATACACATAGAGATAGACAGAGAGTAGTTCAGATACGGTCTTCTGGTAGCAAATAACTATATAGATTTAAAGGATATAAAAATTCATGATCTACATTCAAATAAACTGTGAAAATAAAAATGCAAAAAAAGTAGAGTAAACCACTTAAGAACATAAAACAATTCCCACTTCATCACCATAAGACAATAATGCATTGCAATAACTCAGAAATTTCACTTTCTTCCACCCCAAAAATGCCGGCGGTACAGCAACTACCGCAGAACTCTCACGAATACAACTCATTCGCCACGGAATAGCCTGAAAATTTGTTAACATTTTGAAAATCACATTTTTATGCATGCAATTCGTGGCACATGCAACCTGTGCTAAGAAAATCGAGTTCCCTTAAGGGAGCACCCACCCCTAAACAAGCAAGAAACAAAAAAAAATTGTGGAACAACGAAATCGCTGCAACCACCCCTCTCTAAAAGCAGGAAGGAGCAAGTTTAGAAGCAAGAACGAAACCGTTTTCATCCCTCTATTTTCACGACGTCACTATCATTTTGCCCGGCTTTAAGGAGGGTGGAATCCAGAACAGAATGAGGGATGGTCTGTTGTTGGTGAATGCAAAAATAAAACCCGAGGGGTGAAGGAAGAAGGTTGAAAATTGTATCATTGCTGCTTACTAAATTTACACATTGAAGGGCGCATAGACAGTCGTAGAGGAGCCGAGCATGCATTTTGCAGGAACCGATGAGCACGCGGGGGAATAAGCCCAGGATGCAGGACTCATCCACATCGTCTCGAGATTTACCAGAGCTATGAAGATGTCGGAATCCAGGAAATGCACTATCCTAGTAACTATCGCATACGTGGAATGTAGTAAATCTCCTGAAGGTGCAGTACAAGAGTAGCTCAGCTTCAAAGACTCACGGGTTGTACTTTTCGCAGAGACCAGAAGCTGGAGTGCCGAAAATGTTTTGGATCTTCGTTAGTTCTAAAACTCTCAAAGGATACCCTGACTTGGTGCATTCGCGTGTTTTCTCTATGATGCAGACGATGCCCTCTCCACCCCCCTCGGGTTCCACATGGGGTCCGGGATGCACTTCTTAATCCAGACCGGAATTGTATATGGTACATCCATTTACAAATATAAAACGGGGTGGGATCTTTTCAATTCCGCAGGACCAACTGGGGATATATGTATATATATATATGGAGCTCTTGAGCTCATCTCTCTTCGTTTCAATCGAGAACAGCATGGAGATGAAAATTGATGTTGAACAAATATCGCTCTTATATTGGACACTTGAATGGTTTCCATTCTGTTGGTGTGGTTTGGGGTATTTTTTGAGTGTTGTTCCATGATTTTTGAGAAATTCACTGGATTCATGGATGCATCCTTGGCCCTTTGCTTAGTGTACTTGGAGACTTGCAAGTAAGATTTTCAACAAAATTTAGATTGACAGTGGAAACAATTTAAAGGAAATTGAAAATGGAAAAAGGTTTAATAGAAATTTAGTATAATTTAGAAATTTTGAGAGAATTCAATTCAATTTTTATTTTTTTTATTCACATATGTGAAATATAAATACTATTCAAAAATTCAGACCAGACAGAATAAATTTTGAAAAATAAAATCAAGGTTTTCTGGCAGAATTTTGAGAATGGGAAAATTTTTGAAGAAAATTTTTATACAAAAGTCAGACCAAACGTTTTTTAGTCCATAAACTAAACGAAGAACAAAAATTTCGTTAGTCATCGCGCTTTTTGTTATCAGAACTTCCTAAAGCCTGGGGTACTTGTGAAGAATTGATTTCATTTTTTCGATATTTTAAAGATGAATTCAAAGTGAATATGAATAAGTGCTTTTAGGGTTCACTTGTATCCGATCTGGTAATAAATTAAAATTTGGAAACCCTTAGGTAGAATTATTGGACGTTATGGAACACCGAACTTAAATTGCACATTATGCTTCTGTAGATGGGTGCCCTTGGCTTTAAGGATAGATTAGTATCAAATGGAAAAAATTAAGTAGCAGTAGTTAGTACCAGTAAGGCCATGGTCTGCTAAATTGAGTTTAGATTGGCATCAAGCACCTTCTTGCATGCCGTAACGAAAGCCAAACCTCCAGAATGTTTTTATTATTTTTTATGGGAAAGACTAGGGCTCAGGAGTAATGCCCCATTGCACTGTCGACGGTTCTATTATTAAGTGCAATAGTGGAGAGAAAAGTGAAAGAACAAACAACGTTTTTATTCCAGCCGCTTCAATACTACCGTGACAGAACGCTGACTTCGGTGACCGAACCGAAGATGGCTTTCTCGTTTATTATACTTAGAACCGATTGCAAAATAAAGGGCAGGGGATTTTTTGTAAGGAGGGAAAGGGCATGCCGAGGAGTGGGTTCGAACCACGGCCCTCTGCTGGAATGATATTCGGGTGCATTAGGGTACCGAGGAATAAACCTGTATCAAACGTATTGCAAACACCTTTCGCACGGCTTACATTTATGAAAATAGTAATTATTTATAATATTAATAAGTCTCAAGCATATTGCTTCTTTTTTAAGTGCAAGACTTGAACTTCGACCAAGATCACCTGTGGCAAGAAATGTCAGTAGATAAGCGATGCCGGTTCTAGTACAAAATCCCATAAGGTTTATACAAGGGGTCTAAATTAACCCTCTCCGCCATCTTGGATTTTCTTTGCTGTACCAATTGGTTATATAGGGTGGTCTAAATTCTCATTTTTCTTCTTTCTTGATGACATCACCAAAACAGCTGGAAAGGGTGGTGGGTGAGTGTGGATGTTGTCTTGGGTGTAAGTGAGCGCCTCCTTCCATGTGCTTCGGCTAAGCTTCAACGCTGGATGAGATTTGAACTTGCTGTGCGTTGGCTGAGCTTGGGTTGAACTTCTCTCTTTTTCTGGGTTTCATGTACCTTGTGTCTTCGGTGGGCTTCCATGCTGGGGAGTCTTGGGTGTGATTTTGCGGAGTCGCGAAAAGTTTTCAATAACAATACTAAGAATTATATTTCATTTATGTGGGATCCGATACGGAGATTAGGTCTGGGTTCAAATTCTTAATGAAGTTTGCATATTAGTTTTGGTCGAAGCCTACTTTTAGGGAGGTTGATTTTTTCGTTGATTTTCCGCAACGGTAGTGCTACGTAAAGAAGAACTTGTGATGATTATGACTTCCCAAGGTTTTTGGCTTGATCTCTAGTTGATATCCCACGCACTTTAATGTTTCAAGGTTAACTTTAATTCAAATGAAAGACACTATGTTTCCGATTCAAAAAAAGCACAATTATATTCAAATTTCAAACTAAGTTGTACGGCACATTGATATTCAATATTTAATTACAATTCCCAAATTATTTAGCACTAATAAACTTTGCAATATGGGGTGAGTTCAAAAATTAATCATGATCGTGCAGTGTTGCGATATTGTTAATGCAGTGTTGCTGCCTTATTTGATTTTGTTATGTTGTGATGCTTTGACATTCCGGAATACTGATTAATTTTATGACGATTTGATTGTTGCGTTGCTTTCTGGGTTGAACCGCGATGGATGCTGTATTAAAAGATGTTTTAATACATTTTTTAATTGAAAATGCGGAAGTTAGAGGAAACAATTTGGTAATATCTTGTCAAAAAAATGCAATTATGAAAAAAACGTATAAATAAATAATTATTTTAAAATAATAGATAAATATCATCACCACGTTGAACAATATAAAAAAATTTTACAACCAGAAACTAAAGATAAACGAAAGCAACATCAAATTCCATGTTGCAAACTTGACTTAATGTTGCATAAGTGTTGCTAACATAATGCAAAAATGAACACATGACTTATGTCATGATTATTTTTTGAACTCTTGACTTATGTTGCTCCTGCAGTGTTTTTGCAGTGTTGAATTGTTGAACTCACTCATGATTTTATTCAGGAAACATTACTATGTATACAATTTTATAATTCTGAAATTTACCACAATCAACTTTCGCGGTCTAATTTGGTCTATTTGATTTCTACAATCACTTTTAACGTTGTAGTTTGATCACTTTTAGGGTTCTACTTTGATTGATTTGCTTTCTACGATTCTACTTTGCTTTCTACGTTCTACTTTGATTTCTAATTGACTTTTTCCAATAAGAATCCGTCCAGTCTCATGTGAAAATTTCGACTACCGTTTAACCTTTAGTTTCTAGTAAGTTAAGAATTTCAGTTAGAAATTTATCCTATTTCCTTCGCCTTATATGAGTATATTTGTCTCACCGAGCTTTTGGTTGACTAACTTTGTCCCAAACTGGTTTGGATCTTTGCCACTATGTTTTTAACGACGGAATTGAATTATCAGGAAGCTTTAATGAAGGAATTGCCGAATTGAATCATAAACGTCAAAGTCGGCCGGAAAGTGATGGTGGTAAATAAGAATTACTGCCAAATAATAATTAGTATAAATGATAATGACGTGAAGCGTTTTAAGGTAAGAAATAGACTATTTTGATTATTTCTAAATATTAATTAACTTAAATCTAATTGTCATAGGGCACTGGAATACAAATTAACTTGTTGGGACTGCGCATTCGGAGGTCTTCAGTGGCTGTCAGATAAGTATCTCTCATGGAGTCTTGGGATACTTTGTGAATAATTTTGTTTCATTTTAGCTTGACTGGTCATCCCGGAACAGAACTATTATGCCTTTTGATGGCGAAAATTGCGATCTTTAATTCTGACTATTATCACTTGCCTCGGTTTCCCTGATAATCCCGAAAACCCGCGGAAAACTCCCAAAATTTTAATCAAAGTAGCGCCAAAACTACACGTCCTACGAAAAAAAGTATTATCACCTTTTTGATAGAGAATATCATGAGCTTTAATTTTGATACTGGGTAGGTATGTGGCTCAAGAACCAACGGTTTCGAAGATAATCGCAAAAAAAATGAAATTGCCTGAATAAAAGAGTATTTGATCTATAAGTGGATGTTGTCTTGGGTGTCTTAGGCGCTAGTGAGATAACTTCGATGTGCCCCGTATGAACTTTAGTGCAGGACGAGCTTTTGAACTTCGCTATGTCTTGGCTGTGCTTGGGTTGAACTTCGTGGTGCCTCAGATGAGATGAGCTTTCGAGTGGTGGGGGGGGGGATTCGAATCTGCAGTTTTGAACTTCGCTGTCCTTTGAGCGGGAACTTGCTAATCCAGGTTCCGGTGCATTAGCTTCGACAGGGTGATTTTTGGTTTGGCAATATAATTAAGTTAACAATTGAGGACTCGTGAAAAGTTTTCAATAACAATAATTCTATTCCACTTATGTCGCGAGTCTTAAGCAAAATACTCATCAACTTTAAAATTACCGAGCCGAAAATCAATACAACTTTTTGACAGTAGCTACCCTGCCCAAGCTGTACTTTTCACAATCGTTAGGACTTTCGCCCCAGACCTTGGCATATCCACACTTGCTTCTGTCTTGAATATATCCGTGCACCTCACGAGTCCACCCTGCGGTACCTTAGGGAAATCCAGGATAGCCCAACTAGTATGTTCACATTTAAATTTGGAGATTACCACAGGCAGGCAGTTCGATAGTATCCCCTATATTGAAATCACATGGAGACATGAATTCCCCTCGCAGATGTCCTTCGATCTCCAGCAATCACCCAAAAATAGTAATGGTTACCTTGCGAACGGGTTCTCAATATAGATTGCACCCTATCACAAAAAAGTTGCTTAGACTTAGTTTTCCTCGAATTTTAAATATATGTAGTATTGAAGGATGTCGTGTTGAAGGTTCTTTCATTATCGAAGATGGCAGCAATAGCAATTTCTATATTGAATAATTTCCAACATGAGCAGCAAATGGTAAAAGGCCGTCTTATTGGATTTATACACTTGGTACCAGGCCCGCTGGGAGCGGGCGTGCAGAGTGTGCACCGCACGCGGGCGGCACTTTCAGGGGGCGGCAAACACAACAATCTCGTCATCGAACTTATTTTCATCTTTTGCACCTAGGTTCTTTTATATTGCCATAACAATTCCATGTATTGATCTCCTTAAAAAATAAACCGATAAACCCAAAACGTGTGCAAGTTCAAACCACTTAAGAAGGATCGATCTTTGGAAATAGTATAGTATAAGGGAAGGGCAGAAAATGTAAAATTAAATTCCCAAGATAGAAGTCAAATTTATTCTGTAAATAAAAATTGACATTCTAATCTGATCATTTACAAAATTTTAAAGCATTATGACGTTTAGTTATATCTATACATTTTTATGTGCAATAAACTCCCACGTTTAATATCATTGTTACTCAACCTTTACTTGAATTTTTAATATTAACTACTCAAATGCAAGACGGCCAATGTTTTTTATAATACCAATAAATAACGTATTCAAATTTCAGATTTTTATTTGGAATATGCTCGATCGATCTTCCTTAAGATAATCTTAAAGAGAATTAGAACAAGGGAGAAGAGAGAATTGTTTGATTATACCTACAATAAAAGTTGTTTTTTTATACATTCCTATAAGTAACCAAACTAAAACACCTTTCAGCAAGCTCAGTCAGAAAAAACATGATTACGGGGGGGGCGGCATTATCTGTTTTGCACGCGGGCGCTGAAGCGGCTAGCGGCGGGCCTGCTTGGTACTCGTGCTTAGAAGAGCACAGGGTTAGGCTGGAAATTCAGTGTTCTTTTCTCTATGTCTACAAATTCTTCTATTGTCATCACAAAGTCAAATTCAGACTTAAAATCTTTTCACGACAAAATAGATCATGGTTCCAGGAATAGATTTTTGATTGGTATAAAGTAATTAGCCAAAAAAATAATGGTGCAAAACAGATATTCACAAAATTCACAAAAACTCAAATAAACTCGAATTCAACGAAACCCTTTTACGGACTAAAATTCAGATTAGAAGATAATATACGTAGTAATAGCGAATGTTTTGTTCCAGACCCATCAGCACTTTCTTTTATGACCATTGTTGATACTTTGTGGAATTCTTAATACCTAAGTAAATTTTATCTTTGATCCAAACTGTCGCTTTCTACACCTCCACAAGGTAATTCCAAACTTTTATATGTTGAAAAAAAATTCTCGTAATACTAAATAAGAGTGTAGTACATTATCCTTGTACTAAATTCAATGACAAATAAAGGGCAGACTCGTTTTGTATTCAAAATTGATGAGGCATACATATGGGTAAAACCTTCACCATATTTTGGTTAGCTTAATACTTTAATCCGTGACTTTACAAAGTTTACATTTTACTCTCTACTTTCAAAATGGTAATCTACTATTGACCTAACTTCCAGAGAATGAAAGACACCCCCAGAAAAGCAAATGTAAACGAATAGCATAACTATTTAATATCTCAAACAGAGAAAGCCACAGACCCAACACCAAAAACTCTGTCCAATAAATTTTGTGTTAATCCTAGATCAGAGCTATCCCTAGCTACTCTACACAGCCCCCATTCGCTATCCGTGATCATCATCATCATCATAATCAAAGCCCGAGAGTCCAGTGAGCCTTAATTCCTATATATATACCAAGTTGTCGGGGATTATCGTGGTACACAAACAACTCGACGGAAATGAATTTTTTAAGCACTTAAAGTTAATATCCTTTGGATAAACAAGTAACCGCCGGCCAATGTGATCCTTCCTGCAGGATAACCGAACTGCCATATATCGATGTAGCAAGTGTACAGCACTCGTCATCACTTACTGCGGTGCTGTGCAAATAGAGGGCGGGGGGTGCGAGACTGAGCACCACTTTTTCAACCCCACGGACTGTATTTTTTTTTTGTTTTAAGGGGTTGTTTTTTTCCCCGATTTTTTTTTCGAAAGATTTAAAACGAAAGACCCAAACCCCCAGGAACAGCCACAAAAGCATTTCGGGTATGAACTAACCGCACACTAGAGTGGAAATCGTTGAAAGTTTGAAGTTTTCCGGGATGAGGAGGCACATGGAAAATGGCTGCAAGATGGAGGAATAAATAAAACAATAGAGGGCAAAAAAGGAGCCTTTTGGTACACAAGAGATTCTACACAACAAATGTTCGGAGGCACCATGAAATTCATAAACCAGAGGCGAGGAGGGCGACCGTCGCTTTTTTTCTGGTGTTATGTTTCCAATGCTGATGATGGTATTGTGCCATTCCATTGGCAGTTTGGGGGCTTGTATTTAATGCTGGCCGTGGTTTTTGTTTAGGCAAAACAGTGAAAAAATTATTTTCCAATGCTTTTGGGCGGTTTGTTTTTATTTTTTTTTTGTTTAGTCTATGTGGAAATGAAAGTTTTCTGACCATGCAAAATTTTAAGCCTTCTTTTAGAATGTTCGTTTTAACGAGCCTTTTGTACATTGAAGCTAGATCGGATCGTGTTGACTATTGATAGATTTTTTTTTTTTGGAATTGGACAATGGTTTCCAATAAATAAATCGAAGCCACTTTAATTCGACAGGAATCTTTAACAGTAAAAGCAACAAACGTCGCGTCGATTATAACCGAAATCTTAGGTCGGTTTGCAAAATATAGCTTTATATAAAATGTCCTTTAAAATGTTTGTCGAATGAGCAATTTGTGTTCCAGGCATATCTATATTCGTACAAACAAAATTTGTCTGAGATCAAATTTGTTTCAATGATTCCGTTTTAGATAACTACTCTTTTTCAATACAAATTCCATACGGTGCTGAACTATAAATGAAAGTTGTGGCACTAATGAAGTTGACCAAAAAAAAAAACTCAGTTTTTAGATAGGTAGGTTTCAGATAGAGCAGGTTTAAATGGATCATAAAAAATACCAGCAAAATGGTGCAATGAAAAAATAATAAAAACTAATAGACGACACAGAACGAAAACATATGAGCAGTGTGAAAGAACAGTCCAGATCCAGGTTTCGTCATCTGGAGGCACAATTGCATGCCAGTGAAATAAGCTAGACGTCACACCATACTACACACTTGCAGGCAACTTGGATGCAAACATCTTAATTGAAGTAAAAGATGTAATCACCAGCCAACCAGCTTCCTTTAGAAGAGCGGCTATTTTAGGAATCAAAGCAGCTGAAGTTAAAAATCTACTCAGTAGCATCACAGCAGATTGAAAGATACCATCTCAAGTGCTCAACTATATGAACAAACTCGCTACTAGCAGAATTTCTCCTTTGGGAGTTTCTATTCCTACCATCTCTCATGCTGTGCTTGCTAAGCAGCCCAATCATAGATAGCAAACCATTTTATGAGAGTCTCATTTCCACTTTAGAAATATAAAAAATATCAAGATTATCGGCTACAGCCGTAACTAGCAGTTCTTCAGAAATGAGTGGAACAGCTGAAACTACATAGACGAAACTCGTCACGCCACTGAAACTTTTCATGCAATTTCAGCTTATTAAGGGAGTCTGAAATTCACATTCAATCACAAATTTTCTGCTATCACTGGAATTTGAGGTAAGGCAGTTAAACATTGTCGAAATAACTGCAATTTTGAAAAAAAAACTACTAGGCATTGGATCTGTATAGTATACAATTTGTCGTCTCAACTTTGATCAAAAAATCTAGTAACAAAAGATTAACAAAATTTACATTGAACCAAAATTTTATTTGTCCCACCAATTTGCAAGCGGAAGCACAGACAACGGCTCAGCACACATTTCTCTGCAGACAATGAAACTAAGATACTACCCTGCAAACATTTCGATTCGGAAACGATTCGAGAACGATTGGCCAAAAGCGAAAGCTTGCTTCGATCTCAGACTCGTTAACGACTCGTAAACGAATACGAAGGCAATAAAGGCGGAGAAAGAGATCGAATCGCTTTCTCGTGCTGATAACGAATCGCATACTCGTATCGATAGCAAATCGCTTCTGCGCCGAAAATCACTCCGCCGAGCAAAACAAGTCAAAAGCTCAAACTTTCCAAACAAATCGTTGAAGAGAAACCAAAGGCTCTCAAAAGTTCCTCTCAATAGGACTTCAAATCGGTGAAATGACGTTATGTTGTTTAGTGTAATTTGGAGATTTGAAGTCCCATTCAGGGGAAATCGGCTCTCAATATTTTTCTACAGCATGAAGGCTTTGGGAGAAACAAATCAACCAGGAAAGCTTTCATTTTGGGTTTTGAATCGTTTTCTCGTACCCTTCGCAAGCATTTTTCGAATCGAGAATGATCCGAGAAAGCGAGCCTCCGAGAAATTGTTTGCAGGGTATATTTTTGACAGAGATCTCTGCAATTCAATTTGGATCTACCCAGAAAATTCCAATGGGCTTTAGCATCTCTCTTGTCAAATAGCCCATTATACATAGATTCAAACTTCCTAGACCTGTTGAACCTTTTAGTCGGTACGACAAATAATAGCACAGGGTCACTCGAATCAACGAGATAAAGAGAATAACTAACCTCAGGTTCTTCAGCTAAAGTTCAAGCATCAGCCCAATACTATAAGCCAAATTCGAAGACCTTCCGCAAACCTATCACCCTAAGCTTAATTGTTTCCATAAAATATAAAAATTGGACCAGATTACCCCAAATTAATGAGATTTTATTACCGGTTTAAGAAAGAAAACATTCGCCACACTTTCGTGCACTTTTTAACTTGGGTTAACCATACGCATGGTAGCCGGCAAAACAGTAGGACCACATCAAGTCACATATAGTACATACTTGGTTTGGTCTCTACCTGGTGAACGACAACAGTCACCTCAGTATCAATACTGAAGATATCGTTCTGGTCGAAACGAGCATTGCCGGAATTTATAAGACTCGTTCTTACTTCATTGGTACAACTATATATGGTTAATATGATGACGCAGGATGCACAGAATTCGCGGATCCATATGGCCATTCATACACGAGGGAGCATGGTTCCGGAGCAAAAGCTTTTTTCTGGCAAGGGAGGTGTGCGGAGATGCAATAAGTGGAGAGTTTCGAGCTCCGGTGGAGACTTTCGTGTTCCTGCCCTTGGCCTGCGAAAACGGAAAGCATGCACTCACACCAATAAGAAATCAATGCTTTGGCGATGAAAAAAACTTTCAAACAGTAAAATTTTGTCAAAATTTGTACATAATAAGAAAAAACTTTTAATTATTGAGAATTCAAAGTAAGTGAGTGAATTTTTTTAAATAAATTATTTCATAACAGCGAAAAAACCTCACTTTTTTTTTGAAAAAAAAATTTGACATTTCACTAATACGAACAAATATCACGTAGCAAAACAAAAGCTGCTTCCATCGCTGTTGCTCCGTTTATTTTCAGAAAACTTGCAGCAAAGCTTTTGGTTGCAGAACCATGGTCCCTCGTGTATGGATGGCCTATGAGGTTCACAACCGAAAATCATCTGTTTGATATACCCCGCCATCATAAGGCCTGTAGTTCTTACAAAGGACCTTGGTGCAATGGCATAGGAACCTGTTTAATAGTTTCAAAGTTAGATTAAGCAAGATATAATATAGTATGCCTATTCCTCACAGGGACTACTCGCCCCTCTCCAACTACATAGCTGGAGACTCTACACAATATGATATTGCCTCTTTTTGGGGTAAAGTAAACAGCTATAAGGACAGCGCTGCAACTGAGACCGAATGTCAACCTGGACGATGGTCTTCAGTCAAGACAACTGGAGGCGAGCAGTTAAGTTGGGTACTGCCTTTCAAACATTGGTGTAAGCAATATTGGCATGCACCTTGCCAGCTTTAAAGAAGGGCGTATGTTAACCAGCGGACTATTATCTCTTAGAGCTAAACGACAATTACATTGATAGATGATGTATCGGGGCTTTGAAGGCATTATAAAGGTGGATGCCCTGGATTTTCAGACAATCACACCTGATCTGGGCAGCCATCAGCTTGATGAAGATACTCGAACACAGGAGATCCACGACTGGTTTTGGTAAACTCCAAGTGGTTTCTTCTTGTGCCGTCTCAAAACGTGATCTGTAAAGTTTGGGAACAGAGAAGAAATATGAAACAGCAAGGACCCCACCTGCAGGATCTGTTGTTTAAGTGACTGTGGGACAAATGTAATGTTCACGTGGTTCAAATCTGAGGTATACTGCTAGGGATGGGCAAGCTTAATACTGGTATGATCGACATTAATTTTTCTTATTTATGCCCGATCGACTTTGAAAAATGGATTAAATTAAAAAGAAATAAAAATTTAATTAAGATTGCTTGTTGTCAAAAATCAGCTTTTCTGATAATTGTTGTAAGACCAACTCTTCTTCAGTCGCCAAAGTATGAGTAATCATGAATTTGACAGTTCCGTGATTTTGCAGCATGAACTTACAGCACGACTTTTGCAGCAAGACTGTGTAAGGTCGGGCGCCCACTAAAGTGGGTGGCAGTGACGTGGTTTTGGCCTGCCATGTGGAAAGAAAGTGGTGCGGCAGTTGAATGGTGGCGGAGTGATATTGAACTTATTAAGCGGGCATGGAAATGGCAAGCAGCGTATCGCGCAAATTATTCAACATCATCTTATTACTAACGAGAAATGGCATCCACTGCCACTTACCACTCAAAAATTAAACTTGTCGGAGAATAGTGGCAATGAAGTTACGCCACCCCACTTGACAGATGCCACACCATCGCGACTCCACTTAAATGTGCGCTATTTCATTTGATTTTACGGGAATACATTTTTCCACTTGCCATTAGACCGCCACGCCACTGCCACACCACTTCAGTGGGCGCCCGGCCTAAGAGAGAAAGCACGTTTCGAGGCAAATGACCAGTCAGAGCAGCTCATGGGACTGCGCCGTAAGCCGTATGCACTCTGAGTAGCGACCACTGACATGTAAGAATGGACTGCTCATCAGAAGATGTTCATGGTACCAATTCGTTCCATAGGTGGCAAACATTTTTTCATTGACATGTACACTTTTTTAAATAAATTTTTTTTAAATTCGTGTTTGGAGGATTGAAGTTACATAAATTTTTGTTAAAAGAAATAAGAAATGAAATTTCGAGGATTTTTCCCTTTAAAATGCTTTTTTCAACAATTACATATGTTTATGTTAAAAAGTGCAAGGTTTTCTACACCTGTTTCAAAAATTTCGGGGCTTATGGGGGAAAGAAATAAAAAGTTACTATACCCATCTATTTTTTGTAAATATTCTGACGTTATTTCAAAGGAAAAAACGAAATCAGGTATGGCAATTTTAATACCGTGCAACCGTTGTGGCGATTTTTGTTTTAAATTTCGCTTAAAATAATTCCAGAATTTTATTTAACTTTCTTCTTTCACTGCAAAAATAAAAAAAAATTGTCGTATTATTTAGTTTATTGAAAGTGAAGAGTAAAAATATTTAAGAAAATGGAAAAATGTGCAGTTTTTGAGTGTCAAATTTCTTTTTTTCATTTTGGCCCTATCTGATTTTATTTCTGAAAGTGAATGCACTGGACTCATAACACGAAACTGAACAAAATTTGAGTTCGTTGACAAAAGGGGCTTATGGATGAGCGAGGGGACTATACTTATTGGGTCCGTGAATTTGTATGTAAATATTTCAGATGAGCAGTCCATTACATGTCAGTGGTAGCGACAGCTAGTTGCATCTCACCGCAAGCGCAGTATTAAGACAAGGTCTATAGCGGAGAGTAAAAATACAAAGTGCGTACGCGGTACGGTACGCATACAGTAGAATGAGTAGAAGGGTGTAGAAACACTGCTTGGGAATTAGTCATGTCAGTTGTAGAATAGATACGTGTTTAATTTTAAATTCATGTTTCATTGTCTGCTGAATTTTTAGTACACATTTTAAACTAAAAGATTTGAAATTAACTTAGTAAATTATTTAAAATGTCGGGGATCGACTGTCGAACAGTTTGCGATCGACCGGTCGATCGCGATCGACCTTTTGCCCACCCCTGTCTAGAGGCTAGATGATGGCCTGCGGGACTTTGTATTCTGATGAAAACTCATTCAAAATGGAAGAAGTAGAAGAGCAGCATCTTCATTTCAAACTAAACCGATTTTCAGCATCCAATATTTATTAGAAATTTTTTTATTCGGAAGCATCCAAATTTTCTAGAATTGAACCTTTTTGTAGTCATACTAAAGTTAATTTGACAGTCATTCATTAACTTGTTCAATATATACCAAAGATGATGCTTGTTTTGGAGACTGATCTAGAAGTTTTCCTATAGATGGATAATAACCGATTTTTGATTAAAATGACTTGAGGTGATATATCCACAAAAATACGAATTTTATATAATTAAATTTGGATGAAGACTACTTTACCGAGTTGCTGGCTCAATACTCATTGTCATCTAATTCTCTCACAATGTCACATTGAAAACATCAAAATGTTTCAGAACCACACTCTATGTCCATTTAAGTATTTGATTTTAGCTTACCTGAAAAAAAAAGATAAAAAATGATGTTATAAATATATTTAACACTAAAAACTTTTAAAATATTAAAAATTAATTGAAATACATTATAAACTACTCAATAACTACCAACAACCATTATCACCAACTTTATTCGCTTTCATTCATTTCAACCCTTATGCAAAGCTCAGCCTAATCGCTCATGTTCCGATTAACCATAAAGGTTATACCAATATTTGTGTTTAGAACTGATTGATGCAATTCAATCCGGAAAACCCCCAAATATGTACCCAAAACCTTTTTGAATTTGCACAAAATCAAATTATTATAAAAGCCAAACAAAATGGAGGACGTGTGCGCTAGCGCTAGCAAACACCCCTAGAGGAGCATATTGCAATTTTCAACACTTTTAATTAGAAACCGTCGATTTTTTATGGTCCAGACGAGAATGCTTATGGCCTAAGGGTAGGTACTAGAGCAGAGCATTTGCAAGAATGGGGGTGAAAAGTGAAAAACACGTAATTGGGGTTGATAGATAGACAATAGAAAAGTTTTTTTTTTGGGGAGAGAGGGAGTGCGAGAGAGAGAGAGAAAAAAAGGTAAAAGGTAAATGCATCGTTGTGGATACAAATTCGCTGAATTGTTGATTGCGGTTCAGAGGGTAGAGAAGATGGGAAGGGTTGGATTCTGTATAAAGCTTGTTGCACAATATGTTTGAGGTATTTTTGGTTGGGTAATATAAAATGTTAAACTCTTTTTCAAATGAAAACTATAAAGGAAAACTTCTCTTTCGCTTTTTGTATGTGGTAGTACTAAGCTCAGGAATCTCCCTTTGTAGTCTTTCATGTCATTGATGAGGTCATGCAGTAATGTCTAATAGTAAGCTTAGGTCAAAGAAAAGACGAAGGTTTTAGATTATAAGTAGTCAAGAGGATGTTGAAAAGGCTGGCCAGGAACCTCGCGTTTGAGCTCTAAGTTCGGAAATATTAATTGTAGAAGCTTATTCCACATTCGAGGTGTTGGGTGTTTTCAATAATGCAGGTTGCGTGCGCAATTGACTTATTCAGCAACACACTTCCATTGCTGAAGAAGTCAATTGCGCACGCAACTTGCATCATTGAAAACATCCGTTCTATTTAGTATTCTGCAGCATTTGCGAAGAGGGTAGATGTAGGCAGTGGCCATAAGCCTAATGAGTCAAACTAGTATTTTTGGTATAACAATGCAAGTTGAGTTCAAAGAGATGCTCAATGTTAGAATTATATATTATAGCCCGCGGTCGGAGCCCATTTAATACGGATCATCATTGATTGTCTGGTGTGCACTGAGAATCAGAAGAAGGGCGGACGTTTTGCAGACAACCTGCGTTGTTCCACAGGCATATACTCTGGGTATCCTCCTGTGGATAATAATGCAAGAGTGAGTACTTAGCTATGTTTTCCAGTGGATTACAAGCTAGTGGTTTTGCTGGCGAGTAACGGAGTGGCAATCATCGCAAGATACCTCGACTAATTTGGAATATGTGTACCTAATCGAAGCCGTCTTTGAAATAAAGGAGTGCTTAGAAAACACCAGAGAAACAAAAAACAGAGGTAGTATTAACAAAGTGAAAGATGGAAAGAAACATCCGTTAGAATACGAGTGCGAAAGCAAAAGAGTATGTTCTCAAGCAGTGATGGAGTAACGGGGGTGACGATTGACAAAAAAATCTATTTTAAGCACAGAAAAGAAAGCGTATGTGCATCGATTGTGAGAATACTACTATTTGTAGTATAGTACAGGATCCGTAGAACAACGGCCTTCACCGATCGAGTAACCGAAGGAAATTTTTTTTCATGATAGATAATAGGCTAACAAAAGTAACGGTGATGGGTTGCATAAGGAAATATGTTCAAGGCTATATTTAATAGGCGTTTTTTCGCCATTCTTCTCTATTTTGAGGAGAAACTATGCATTTGGTGAAAACATCAAAAGAGCCAAGTTGTAGAGCATAAAATTTCCTACAAATTTTGCCTTAACTGTTTTTTCGAATTCCGCATAGTTTCGCCGCTAGCGGCCGTTTTGTGCCTTTTTTCAGATTCTGTTGATAAATCAAAGCGTCCAAAGAAAAGCCGTTGAATAACTGCAACTATAGGCTAGTGCCGATAGTTTTTTGGAAAAAAAAAATTAATAGCAGGGAGGGACCGGCAATGAAATGTCGTTAAGGTTATAACTAAACGAAAAAAAAAATTTAAACTCGAAAAAAGGGGAAATGGTAAAATGGGGATGCTATTTAGGGGTTAAAAACGATTTTTTACGATTTGCGGTGAAACATGACCTCCTAGTGGAAAATGTTTAATACAAAAGTTGTAGATAATAAAAAGATCTAAAACTTTTGTATTTAACATATTTTGACATAACCTCAAATTTTCGAAGAAAATGGCGGAAAATCGATTTTTCAGTTTTTAATTTTTTTTCTCCCGTAAAAATAATTCATTTTACATGAAAATTTGTAAGAGTATACCTTGTATTGCGTTAAATAAGCATGATTTTTTTTTGCTTGGAAAACGGATAGTTTCCCAGAAATTAACATTTTTCGAAAAAAATACCCTTATCTTGCACGGACAACTTTATTGATGTTTTTTTCGAATTTTGATATTCAATAAGTGCTCGTTTAACCATTGAAATGTCTAGTTTGAAATAGTCTATACATTTTGAAACTTTATTTTCATTAAACCTCTTAAAATTAAGAAAAACCGAACACCGAAACCGAATGCATAGTTTCTCCTCAAAATAGAGAAAAAGGCGGAAAATGGCGAAAAAACGTCTATTAAATATAGCCTTGAACATATTTCGTTAGGCAACCCATCACCGTTACTTTTGTTAGCCTATTATCTATCATGAAAAAAAATTTCATTCGGTTACTCGATCGGTGAAGGTCGCTCTTCTACGTATCTTAGACTAGTAAGACCAAGCAATAGTCGGTTTTCCCTCGAGTAAAGAGCGATCGCCTCAGTCCTTCTAGCTAACGGATCTGAAAGTAATTACAATTAAGAGGAAAATTTATGCGTACTTCAGATTTGATAGCCCTAGCTTGTGTGGTAGCTTAGATGTAACCTATTATCATCCTGGCAAACGGAGGCCACCCTCCAAGTTCCATTCTAATCGAACAATCTATCGAAGAACGTTAGAAAAAGTGATATAGTTGACAGAGAAGCCAGTGGACACACAAACTCATTTCAAATGTGGACTAAGATGGACCGACAGGATTTATCTCTACTACGTTTTCTTCATTAGAGATTGTATTGGGATTACAAAGCAGACTTCCGTCGATTCGGTCATGAAGAGTCGCCGTATTGCTTGCAATGTACGGACGAAACGGAGAATATCGTGTCCTTATCCGATGTTCGAATTTCGGCTGAAGTCGAAGTTGCAGTTACAGTGCAGATAGCTACAGAGCACCAGATAGGTGCAGATAGAAGGAATGTAAAAGATGACTGAAAATGCTCAAAGTAGGAGCGAAAAAGAGAGAAGGCCAACCAGCAGTAGCAGCCAAGTCTTGATCCAGCTCAACGACGCCTCCCACTAGACGCTTATTGAAATGTCGGCCCATCTAAAGAAATCATCAATCCGAAGGATCATAGGATGAATGAGCAACATGCATCGTTTAAGAAATCTACTTGGCTATTCGCAAGATGTGGTCATTCTATCACAGATCCCCTGTTGGTGTTACGCCAAAGATTTTAAGAGATGAATTAGTCGTTAGGTCCAGGCCTCCACTGAAACGATGGGTACACGAGTTACAATAGGGCAGGCATTATTAGAGATTAGACAGTACCTTTGTTTGACCATTGAATTCAATTCTGAGATGAAGTGCGCTTTAATTTGAACAAAGTCCAATACTAAGTCACCAGCGAGAAAGGTGGAGCAACATGTAGTGTATTTAAATATTTAAATTCGCACGTGCCTTAACTATTTTGGACTGGTGGAAGTGCGATCATAACCTCCTTGTGGTGGCCACTGGAAGCTGTCCTAAAAGGGATGGACTAATATGATCGGGCCTACCAAGCCAAGATGTAAAGTTACCGTGTCGAGTCATAATGCCTTATTCTGATATGGAGGCTCTGTCAGGATGGACCTTACTTTTCCTACCATGCTCATGGGACTTTTGTGGACCAATTTATTTGGAGAGGGCCAAGGGAAGGAGGGTCGAAGTGGAATTGGGGAGCCCCACGGAGCACACCCGAGCCCCGCTTTCGTGGACTCCTTCCCTACAGACCAAAGACAGGACGGTGGCCTGGAACCCGGGCAGCCAAGAAGCAGACCTAGACAGCCGCCGCTCTGCCCAAAGTTTTTGGACCCACCAGAAAATTGGCAGCACCAGCTCCCATATAATCTAGGGGGAACACTCCCATCATCATAAATTAATAAATTACAAAATAAGCGTGGAATCGCAATTAGCCTCCTACTGGGACAATAAGCAGACCCAGACCGCCTTCGTTCTGCCCTAAGGTTCTGGTCTCACTCAAAGGGACAAGGAGGGCCGGAGTAGAATTGGGGAGCCCACGGAACATACCCGAGCCCGCTTTCGTGAACTCCTTCCGAGAATAGACCGAAACCAGGACTGCGGACGGGAACCCGGGAAGCTTGAACAGTCAAGTGGAAACGACAAGTCGGTCTGGCCAATAAATATGAGATATAGGGGTGTAGTACAATAGGTTAACCGAATGGCCGCGGTACTTTTGGAGTCAATATCTCAAAAAAAAAAAACAAAAAAAAGTCACCACCAGCTAAGACGTAAAGTCAATGGAATATTTTAGCGAGATGTTGAACTCAAATGAAAGCATCGAACACCAAACGAGATATCTACAACGTAATTATGGTACTATAGAGATCAGCACCATCGATAGTGCTTACCTCTCATACAAGAAAATAGCAATTAATAATGCCAAGGACAGCTCCTAAATCTTTGCTGGAACGTAGGATTATAGCGTCCCGCACTCGTTCCTATGTTCATTAGGTGAAAGCTCGATTTTATACACTTAATTTTAAAAAAACTTAAACGTCAAACTCTATTGATTTTCATCACACCTCAGCTTCAACTCTGGTGTCATTTTCTTCAAGTTAACTTTCTTCGACCGATGCCTCCTTTCAAACACGATGTGTTGGAGGCATTAATACGAAAAAGAAATAACATGACACAAGTATCCTTGTATATTGGCCCCCTGAGCCTTGACCCAGCACATAGAAACTGTTCGAAAAAAGAGAGAAGAAGAAAAACAATGTGTTAATTTTTAATCAGTTTTCCTCCCTTTTCGTGTAAACGGCTTCAGGGATGGCAACTACCAAGTAGGATTTAGTAATTTATGTTATCAATTAAATTTTGAGCACACACGCAATATTTCTGCCCTTAAATAACTATCACTGATCCGTGAACGGTAGCAGAGGCTTTGATATGGATTGTTGAAGGTTGTGGATTGTCTGTAGAAAGAGTTTTGTAGGGGCGCAGTTAGGGTAGTGTGGATACTATTTGTTACACAGTGCAAGTCGAACCATCATACCTCGTGATTAATCATTATCCATTATCACGCTTGTAATCGGCCATTTTAGACAAACAAGACAACAACTCCACATCATCCTTGGTCCTGAAATAGGAAATTAATTTCCTTAAATTTTCTCGTTCTCATTGGTGTCGGTGTATATTTTTCATCTTCATGTTTTATTTATTGGAGGCGACGATGCATCTTCAGAGCCTTCGGGGGGTTGGTCGGTGAAACAGCTCCGGGGGGCGTTGAAACCGGCAGGGTGTATATATTCTCGTTCCGGGTGGGTATACCCGGGGAAAATTGCAAAATCGCAAATGGAACAACTATTAGAGGTGAAGGTTGCCAAACATGAACCAACCTGATTGTCCGGATCGGTAAAATTTAATTAAATTGCGGGAATATTTGATGTGCAATCTGTGAAATTGTGAAAAGGTTTTCAGAAATGGCGCCTATGGGCTGGTTTTAATAGTGACGTGTGATGGCTCGAGCGAGAGATATTCGGGGCAAAACCATTAAAGCAACGCGCAACCATTGAAAATGGTTATTGAAAAGTTAAATATTAATATAGGAGTTAAACTGGAAAATAATGTTATGATACAATTTAAAATTCGAGTATTTCACTATATTAGGACTAGGGCAATTATGCAGCTCTATATGTATGCCCAAAACTATTTGCGGTTTACTGTGCTGCGTTTATATTAAAATTTTACTAAGTAGTGGAAAATATTCCCATCCTAGAGATGAAAATCTCTCCTTTAGGAGAAATTTTTCCAGTTAAAAATTTACAACAAGTTGCTTCAAGTTTTTGAATTAAGCTTATGTTTACCCCCGAGTTATCAGAGAGGGCTTTAGTTCTAATTTTGCAGGTATCTGCCAGTTAGTTTTTGGAGTTTTAATTATAATTATATTTTTGGGGACGATGATGGTGAAAAAGGGATGATAGTGTTCCCAGTTTGACCTACTAGAAACATCGAGACGGAAAGGACATTATTTCACGTTCATAATTAATGATTTAATCACCAAATATTCCTGAAGGAATTTTTCATACAAATCCTGCTTAAGTATTTAAAAACAAAATCACAAAAACCACCCAAGGACCACACACAGGGGCAATCCATTAAAACAGCTTTTCCTTAAATAAAATCCCAAATCATGCCTGTAGGCGGGAAAAAAAATTCTTCACGTTTACCACACACGTGAAAAACTAGTTCAAGTGAGGTCGATGAAGGAGAATAAACCCAGCCAAAAAGAGACAGAGAAAAAAAATATCCGCCTTATCCTGCTGGTTATCCTGATGGCTGATTTTTTTTGTTTTTTTTTTTGAAGAAGATTGCCTTTTCCTTGTGCTTTCAGTTATCCACTTGAAAAGCCAACCCCCAATACTTGTGCAATGTTATCATATTTACTTACGTCTTCTCAAGTATCTTACAACCATTCCGATCCACTACTATAGTATATCCTAGCCAAAAGCATTTTCTCATCCTTTTCTCCCTCCTTCTCGCTGTATCTCTCACTCTCTCACCTCTTGTCCTTACGATATCCTTTCCTTTTGTATTCCAGGAATATACGAACGAACGAAACGAAAATTTTGTAGTAAAAGGAACTTTGCCAAACGTTTAAGAATCCTTCAGAATACTACGCATAAGAACGTTAATGCAAGGATAATGGCGGTTTTTAGTTTCGCCCTTTCGGGATAGTGACGTTATCCAGACGAGGGTTGAGCGATTTCACTACTATTATTCAAGTGGTAGCTTCGTTAACTTTGTTTCGAATCAATTTATTTATTCTGGGATTTTTTTTCCTTTTTTGGTTTTGTGTTTTATTTATTTTTTTTTTTGGGGTAGGGCGGTGACAGGAGCCACAAAGTCTAACTAAACAAAGTCCTTGTGAATTTAAGGAAATTGCATTGTACACTTTTATGATCTTCCCTTATTTTTAAGGAAAAATAGAACGTGTTTTTCTTATGACTGGGATTATCTGAAGGGCTGTCGCCATCGGGATATTATTTGGATTTCCTTTGTTCTTGAGAGTCCATTACTGCTAATAATTTCCTTTTAATTGTCGATGTCTTTAATGCTTTTTTAATTCGCTTGGTTATGTGTGAGGGAAAAAGTTGCTCAAATTCAAATTATTGACCTAAGACAATGCAGAAAATGGAACGAACATAACAATAAACAAATTCAAATTGCAGTGCCTTACGTAAACTTATCGGTTAAGCTATAGGTACACGGCCACTACAAGGTATTTTATGACTAGCAAAAAACCCGCGTGCGTTGCAACGCCCTAAAATAAAAAAAGTTTAAATGTGTGCACTGTCCGCGGTAGGAAAAAAATGAAAGAAACAACATATCTGGAAAATATGATTTTGGATACCTTGAAAACCTAAGGATACCAAATTTCACCTTGAACCGATGGAAATCAAGTGTCCAACGCTTGGTTGAACCTAAAACAATGAAACCCGTGTTAAATCCTATTTAAAATTCAACCTGCTTGGGGGACGGTTTATAATTTTGTTATTCTCTTTTCGGTTAGCCGTTACACTGCCCCCTTCTTCTTAGTGTTCGTTCCGAACACAGCTACCGTCCCGTTCTTACCGATCGAACTTTTTGGATGCGATAGATGGCATCGTTTAACCTCTTGATGGCAGTGGAGGGTCCTTCCCTTTTCTTTGTAATTTTGGCGATTTACCTTTAATTAGTCGAGAGGAAATGACACTTATTTGATAAAATTTGTCCGCCATATTGGCCCCGAAATTTTAAATTTATTAGTTTTGATCATAAATTCGTTATTTCCTATCTTAAAAACCCCCCGATACTGATTTTCATTGGAATCGGAATACAATTGGCAAACTCATCGGTCATATTGGTGCGGCCATTTTGAATTTATAAGTTGTGATCATAAATTCGTTATTTGAAACCTTAAATTCCTAGATACCCACTTTCATTGGAATCGGAATACAATTGGAAACTTTCGTCCGCGGCCATTTTGAATTTATAAGTTCGGATCATAAATACATTATTTGCTACCTTAAATCCCCCCAGATCCCGATTTTCATGGAAATCGGAACACAATTAGCAAATTTGGATGGCCTATTTGAATTTCAGTCATACATCGGCGGCCATTTTGAATTAATAAGTTCTGATCAAACATTCGTTATTTACTACCTCAAAAAACCCCAGATACCGATTTTCATTGGAATCGGCACACGATTGACAAATTCGTCGGCCATATTGGCGCGGCCAATTTGAATTTCTAAATTTTGACCACAAATTCGTTATCAGCGACCTTAGAAACCCCTAGATACCCAATTTCATTGAAATCGGAACACAATTTGCGAATTCACATTTCATTGGCCATTTTGAATTTCGACCATTTTTTAGCGGCCATTTTGAATTTCTAAATTTTGACCACAAATTCGTTATTAGCGACCTTAAAAACCCCTAGATACCCAATTTCATTGAAATCGGAACACAATTTGCGAATTCATATTTGAGTGGCCATTTTGAATTTCGGCCATTTTTCAACGGCCATTTTAAATTTCGAAAATCGGGCTTCGAGGTGTTTCATGGGAGACCGCCCCGGACCTTCGTGCAAAATTTCGAAGCTCTGCGATGACTGGTAGGCCCGCTATAGCGCACACATACATACATACATACATACATACGTACATACATACATACAGAAACTTTTTTTTATTAATATAGATTTTTTCAGTAACTGGAACACAACTATCGATAGATTTTGAAATACATATTTCCAATGGTATTTCGTGACAAATTTTCAAGCTGTATTGATTTATTCTTCTTCTTCTTTTGGTACTCTAAAAATACAGCGGCCACTTGGCCTATCGTATTACAACCGTAACTTAATCTTTTTAGGCCAAATCCCTTGAACAGGTTCAGCAATCTGTCTTATGGCTCGTCGCTTAGACTTGATTGCTCAAGCAGAGTCACATCGAACCGAAAGACCATGCTCCTCGCTATCGCGGGGCAATCACAGAGAACATGAAGAACCGATTTATTCTCCTGAAGGCAAAACCCCTAAGGCGGGGTCCTTCGGTCCTCCAGAAGTCGTAATTCAGGGAGCAGTTTCCGGTAATCAAGCCAAAAGGTGTCCTTCACTTTTCTACTTCGCCCAACAATTCCTTAGCCGCGTTAAGGAACGGGCCCAGGGGCGATCGCTAAACTACAGCGCAAAAACTACCCACCTCCATGCAGTCCTCGAAACGATAACTTTATATTTTGGCTTCACAGCTTTTCATGGGTGTCCTGCCTCTTACCTAATGCATTAGTCCTCTGTCTTTCCATCGGTGTTAACACCGTCACCACTTTAAGGTCGTAGTAGGAGATTGGAAGTGAGAGGTGGAAAGCGTCATATTCGAGGATGCGCCATCAGGTTGCGCATCACTCCCCATACGACGCCCATTTGGTATTGACTCAGTTCCTCCTCTTCTTCGATGGCTCTACGGCCCAGTTCGAGCCTTGGACTCCTTCAGTATCTTCTTTCAGCCGTCCCTTTACTTCGCTGCTAGCCTCCAGTTTCTTGGGTTGAGGGGGTTTGCTGCATTAGCCTGACCGTGGTTTACCAACTAGTCTTTCCCATCGGGTAGTAGATTCAGGGATTTTTTCGGCAACCTCATCATCTTTAAATGTCACCGGACGAACCCGACTAGAATTTAGCTGAGGAAAACCCTTAACATATATCGGGTCCTGACCAGGCAGTGGTAAGGCATGCCAAACCAGGTTAGTCAGGACCTCGTCGGGTCCAGATCAGGATTTCCTTATCTTATGAAAAATAAAATCTAGTCAAGTATTGAAAGTTTTTGGAGATGGAACTTTTGTAAACCAAGAAAGAAGAAGACGTAAATTCCATTTGTTTGTTTTAAAAATGACAAGTGACAATTGCTTGTTTTCAGAGCAAGAACAGAAGTGAAAAGTGTTTGTGGAAAAATTGGATTTTGTGTTTTTTTCATAAGTTTTGTGAAAAAATGTTGTTTCACTTTTTTAATTTTTTTGAAAACATTAGATTTTGTGTTTCTTCATAAGTTGTGTGATAAAATTTTGTTTTGTTTGTTTTGTTTAAATTAGCGAAAAATTAGGAAAATTAGGAAATTTCAGTTTTTTGCGCTTATTTCCGAAACCTTGAGTTTTTCGAGGCAGGTGGTTAGGACGAAAATTAAAGCTCGCGAAATTCTCCATGAAAATGGTCATAATACTTTTTCTCATAGGACTTGTAGTTTTAGCGTTATTTCGGTTAAAAGGGAGAAAATGTCAATTTTTCACGGTTTTTCGCGATTATCTCGGAAACTGTTGGGATTTCGAGGTAAGCGGTAATAACCAAAATTAAAGCTCGCGATATTCTCCATCAAAGAGGTTATAATACTTTTTCCCATAGGACTTGTAGTTTTGGCGCTATTTTGGTTAAAAGGGGGAAATATCAGTTTTTCGCGGTTTTTCGGTTTTTTTCGGAAACCGTTGGTTTTTCGAGGCAAGTCAAAATTAAAGATCGCAATTTCCCATTAAATGGCTTTTTCACGTAACGCTATAATTGCGGAAAATCAACAAAAAAATCAGCATATCAGTAATCCTGGTCAGTTCCTGGTCAGGACCTGGTCATGTAAACCTGGTCAGGTCCTCATAAGGCATTCCTGATCAGGTCCTGGTCAGGCATTCCTGATCAGGTCCTTATGCATCATCTGCATTACATGCCTTACACGGTCCAGATCAGGCATGCCTGATCGAGTCCTGATCATGTTCAGCAAAAAATTTCTAGTCGGGAACGTGAACGCAGTCGCTTGTCATGTGCTAGCGCTCTTTTCATAAGTCATACAAATCGTGATTATAGCGTATTCTACGTCTCTTTTACAGATTTTACATAATATCACATAGATTCTAATTTCTTGACTTCCTTCCATGTAATTTTGTTCATACTCATGCTGCTTCACAGGTCTGGGTCAATTCATAAATCATTGCAGAACTCTGTGCTGACTCGGTTATTCCATGTTTGCGCTGGTGGCGTTAGCTGATTCATTCCATATGTTTATGTTGGGTGCCTTCATACTTAATTTGCGTCTTTCATTGTTTAGATCGCACATCTGCTATCGATAATAATTCAAGTCTCATGTTGCTTGTGTTTTAAGGCGGGTTTCTATATTGTCAAGTCCAGTGGATTTGGTGACATTAGCCTCTTTAAGCCTGCTCGTGAGTTCTTTAGAAGATCCTGTCGATTGATTGTAAGGCTCGTTGGCCGACTAGAATTTAATTTTGTGCTTCATGTAGCATGCGGGCTCATGTGGCAAATAAGGGCATGCCGAAATAGAAACACCTCACGCCTTATCAGTTTCTCATAACGGTCTTATGAGGCGAACCTCATTACAAATGAAATGGGGCAATCTCAACATCTGCCTTACGTATTCTCGGGAAGTTTTTACACCCTTAAGCTTTAGTTTTACTCATAAGCTTTAGTTTTTGTGGTTTCGTTACTGCATATTTCAGGTGACCGTGAAGGGTGTTATTTGGCAAACTCAATAGAACGGTTCTCGTTCGATTATGGAGGTCAAGAAGCATTGGATGTGATTAGGGCAGGTTACACTATCCATCATTACGTTTATTGCCCCATACACAAACCGGTTTTATAGTCAAGAGACGTGCGTATTTTTTCCACACTTTTGAAAATTTGTCAGGCTCACCCGTCTATCACGCTTACCCAAACATAACGTCGTTATGTGGAAACTATGAGAATTTCTCCTTCTCATTCGCTTTTATTGTACAACTGCATAGGCATCGCAATCGCTACCCGGAAAAAATGCAGAAAAATGGGTATACATCGTGTATATTTTCATCTTACACAAAACCGGTTTGATGTGAGGACCATTAGTACTCAGTTGGGCAAGACGGTTTGGCAAAAGGACTCTAGCGATTGGAAGGACAAAAAGGCAATTGCAAAGGGGAAACAAAAAATAAAGCTTTCGACACCGCCGCAGTTATTACTCGCTTTTTCGGTCTCTTTTCCACACGAGATCGCGTAGCAATCATTTTTCCTCACGGGGCCACATGAGGTATTCATAATGATGCACGAATGAGGCAAGACGTTAAATTCCATTTGTCGGCCTTATAGGGAAATCCACATGGGACAGTTGGGGTAGCTTCATAGGGGTCTATCTGCACCCCCCAAAATTCTAGTCGGGTTGGGGCAGGAGGTGCCATAGTAATGTCAGGCAAAGAAAAATGTTTCGGTATTGTATTCCATATGTAACCGCAATTGTTTACTGAAGAGTTCAAAATAAAAATGTTTAAAGTTTGCAAGTAACTAATGTGTTTTATCCAAAAAGTAAATTGGGACACCATTTGCATGTGTTTTCTCACTGTTTACATATGAGTTTCTTGTTTTAGTTAATCTTGAAAATTCCAACACTTACCTTTACCAGTTTACGATAAATTAAATGGATCTCCCTCACAACGTTACATAAACACACTAAATTAAAGCAAGAACACAATTCTCTTAAAATGATAAAGCGTCTACAAAGGTCAAATCTGCTGAATTGCCGCAATTAAAATTCGCCAACTTCATACTGTTTTCATGATATTAAAAAGCGTCTCTCTACCAAAAATGCATTTCATAATGCGATTTTCTTCTCATGGCTCTCGAGCCGAACAACAACACATATAAGTACTAAAATGTTACCTAACCCAGCAGCACACCTGCCCAGAAAGGATGTCCAACAAGGATACCACAGACTGGCTGAAAACATAGAAACAGGATATTATCAAGAAAACAAAAGAACGGTTATAGTAAAAAGGACTGGCGATAGTATGGCCACCCAATCTCTGGACCTGGGACGACATGTTAGCAGTTGGTGTAATGTTAATGTTTTTCGGTATCAGCACAAATGGATCCTGTGCTAACTTAAAGTGGACATAAGCTTTGGCTCAAATATACAAGCATGCTGCATACATCATCCGCCGGAAAAGGATTTTGTTTGCACAACAGCCTCAAGGGCGGCAAGAAGGAGTGACCTGCTCATAACCTCCAAGTGTCCAGCTATGGGGTATGTAAAGTGTTTGTGCAACATGTTTGCGGTATCCATGTATTGTGGCACGGTGTAACACAAGAGAGTGGAGCATTGTCATGTTAGTCCTTTTACATCACTATGCAATGGTGGTGACTGCACAGTGCCCCATGTACAATCTACTGGACCTGAACAAGAACATACTGAAAGGTGGCATGGCACAAAAAAAATATACACACATACGGGGAAAAAAACCAGAGGAGAATGTCCTGGCAAAAAGGGTTGTGAAATGCAAAATGGGAGGAATTAGATCAACTACTCCTTTTTTTTTTGAACATGAATGCAATTTTTGGGTTTTTGCGATAAAAACTTTTGAACAAGAAAAATTAATTACTTTGGGGAAATTTTCGGATTAGGTTCTTCAGTTTTGAACAAATTTTAATTTAGTTGCTGAACAGCTTGCATTTAAGTTTGCGTAGCTGGGAAAATGCATATTTTAAAAGTTTTATGCTACAATGGATGATTTATTTTAATCTTTCTCTGGGCAACATATATCTCCTGTAAACATACACTTTATTGTTCAGAATATTTTTTAAAAAAAAAAGAGTGGATTATGAGCAATGAGAATAATGTTGATAAACGTGCAAAAAAAATCACCTTAGTTAGATACGTATTACCTATGCAATCTCTTTTTCTGCAGATACGCAGATACGTTTTCAATTATGAAATAAATATTCTACTTTCTTGGAGTTGCAGCCTTTGCCTCCTTCAAGACTCTCCTACAGCTGGCTCGGTTTGTATTTATATCATCTTCAATCGCATCCTCCTCCCGCCCCTAAACATACTTCTAGTTTTTTCTGGATGGTTGTTCTAAGCAATTTTTCAATATGAATGTCACCTACATGTTTAGGTCCGAGGTTTCCGATACAACTTTAAAGGCTATCTTGACAGATTTTACTATCTGGCTGTATTTTCTGTATTACTCGTGATTTAAATTTATCCACCGGATATGAGGGATGTCGAATCGGACCAGTTTTTCTCGCTACGTCTTCGTCCTTCTGGCAAAGTTTCGGTAGATTGCCCCATTCCTCCCCTACTTTAAATAAGCTATTATCTCTCGTGCTAACTAGTAATCTCCGAACTAGGAATGGGCAATGAACCACACGGCCGTCTCTAATTTCTCCAGTCACAGCCGACCGATGTTATCTTCAAGAATTTTAAATCTTACCATGCATGTTCAGGATCTCTCTTATGGCGGCGACACTCGGCAACCTAAGCATAACCTTAGCTTGTCTACACGTGTTCACAGCATTCCATCGTTTCTGGGTTTCCTGGGAGACCCATTTCTGGATGAGGTTTCGAACTAGCCCTCGATAAGTGGCGCAGTGTGGTCTCGGATCACACAACTCTAAAGTTGACTCCTGCTTTGCGAAGCAGTCAACTTAGGGTCGATCGATACTTGGGCATCCTGTAACCCTGGATAGCACAGTGATGCATTAATATCTATCCGTTTCATACCTCTACTCACTGCTTGATTATTCAATGTTACTAGAATATAGTTTCTTTGTATTTGGCCTTCATTTAGGTGGTCTAGCGGGTGCAGTAGAGCCAGCATTTCTATTTGATAAACTGAGGTGTAGTTCTTTAGATTGAGCGAGCCATAGGACCCATCCATGAAAATATATCTTCCGCTCTCCTTCCAGGGCGTGATCCATTGCCTATGACGGTTTTTCATGATACCTTTTCACCCTAATTTTTAAGATTTCTTCCAAAGTCCGGTGATTTTAAAATGATGCCCCCATCCACCTATCACAAAATCAGCAGGAAAAGCACTGGGTGCCATGCAAAAAGCACCGACGCAAAAGACAATACCTACGGATGTTCTTCTCTGCACCCTGTTCAGATCATGCTTTCTACGTGACTTAGTTCACTAGATAAGCAAGGCATAGGTTATTATGTGCCTCACCACTCAGTATATCCGGGATTTAAGGTCCATACCCAGATATTAAGACTTCATCTTCATGTGAAAACGCCTCGGTACCAAGGGGTTCGGTACTCTGAAGACATATCAAACTCGGGAGATCCAGAACTAGTATGGTCAACTCTAAATGTTTCTTAAACCATCATCTAATAATGGGGCCAGACAAGAATTGGGGTACCATAGGCATGATTTGAGGACCCTGGTGGGCTTGATTACTGGACATTGCGCCCTGTATTACCATCGATGGAGAATTGGAAGGGCGGAGAATAAATCTGTAGGCTGATCCCCATGCAGGATGGGTATGCTATTTACGTTGTATGTCACTGATTCGCAATAGCGAGGAGCAGAGTCTCGTTGATCGGCGTAACTTTGCTTGACAAAATAAGCCTGAGCAAAAAATCTTTAGACAGACTGCTGAATCTGTTCAAGCAGTTTGGCCTACAAATTTGAAGTGAAGGGCTGCTTAGAACGTAATAGGCCTAATTAGCGGCCGCAGCACTCCTTGGACTTGATACTGTATTACAAGCAAGAAAGAAGAGAAGAAAGCCATGACCATTTAGAGATATTGAGGCATAGGTCAGAAAAAAAAATCAGTGAGTGAATAGGATTTCATTTTTACACAGAACTATAGTACCGGTCTGTATCGTGGAATCTATATACTTAATAGGCAAAGCCAAAATTTGTGATCCGTTTTTAACCTATTTACGGTGCCCGTATCTTAATGAAACATATATCAAACGAAAGGTATTTTTTCATAGATGGTCAGAATATATATTTTATTTAGGTACATGCCAAGGGAAAGGTGTAAAATCCAGGTATGATTTTACCCATACTGAAATTTTTTTTCCCCATATGCACTAGTATACTGCACGCGCTATTATATTTGAAGAGAATACATTTGGTTTCGATTTTCTCTTCTCACATTTCCGCACACAAGAAACATAGTGTGGGGAAATGAAAGTGCAGAGAGAATATGTATATGAACTCTGAACTCACATTTCCCCATACTCTACTAAACAGATTAATTTCTTCTGCTTTTGTTATTTAGGCTGTTACGTGCTTTTCGAATTTTCTTTTTTGGTTGGACGCTTTTCCAATTTTCTTTTGGATAAATTTAACAAGTGCCCAATTTTTATAAGAGTGTGCTTTCTGCGGTATATCTTTTTAAGCCGTTTGTGTTTTTAGTGGACGCTGACGCTGGACGCTTTTCGATTTTTTCTTTTTTGGTTGGACGTTGATACTGGACGCTTTCTGAATTTTCTTTTCGAGTTTTTGTTTTGACAATGCCTCTGCTATTTTTCGTCTATTTTGACTGGACTAAAATGATAAGTGGGCACAATACGTAAGAGTATTATGTGAACAAAAAAAGTGATAACGTGGAATTATACGAAAAGATGGTGTAGTCGAGTATACTGTTCAAATTTGGATGATGGGCCCAGAAAAAGTAAGAAAATTGTGTCCAAGCCTCAAAATGTTTTGAACCCTTACCAGGATTTGAAAAATTAAACACGATAATCATTCAGATTCAATTATTTTAAGGTAATACACTTCCGGCTTGCTACTACCACTTCCTCCCTCTTTACGGCCATCAATACTCTACTCACAGAAGTCCTTTCTCATAAAAATTTCCCAGGTCGATTTAGCAATTTAAAAGGACAATTTTTACCTAATTTGAGCCCCAAAAAAACCGGCCTAATATTAGAACTGATATCTGTGGACTACACATAGCCATCAGGATAACAACGAAAAATTACACAGACCAAAAAAAAACGATGGCGTTTCAGGTGTTCAAGTTGACCGGTTGAATTTTAATTAAAAAGGGACCAAAAAAAGTATGAAATCCCCAAGTGGACCATACCCACAATATCCTTCCTTCCATGCTATATATGTGCGGCATGTCCTGGAGAACAGCCCGACATACACACCATGTCCGAGCACATTCATCCCCTCTCATGCTCCACCCCCGAAAGCATAGTTTGATGAATTTATCTCTTCCAGCAACTTTGTTCGCGCAGCCGAAAAACAAAAAAAAAACAAAAAAAATTCCAGGATACTTTTCAGGATTTTTATTTGTATTTAAAAAAATCCTTTTAACCATTTTTTTTGTGTGTGTTTTATTTTTGTTTCTGGCTTTTTTTTTCAATTTAATTTTTATTTGAGATATAAATTATAGTCATTCAGTTTCTCCCATGTATGAATGAAAAGTGCATTAAAATTGGATTGATTAGCTGGCAATCACACATTTTTACGATTGGCTGGAATTTTTCAATTAATGTCACTTCAACTGGATCAGGTGAAATTAAATTAAAATAAAAAAAAATTGTGCATGCATGCAGGTGTGTGTTTATACATATATGTATGTATGTCTATATAGTTAATGCTCTGTTCTACCTTCCGGACATTAAATTAATTTTGAATGAATGCTCAAAATTTACCATTTAGTTTCGATTTTGGTGGTTTTACAGTTTGTGGATTGTTTATAAATTTCGATAATAAATAGTGGATGACGTTTCAATTTGAAATTTTAATTGATTTTAAATTTTTTAGAGGATTTAAAAATTGAAATAAATTCAATTCGGGCATAAAACTGTCAAAAGTTATAATAATTTGTGAAAATTTCGAGATTTATTAATATTATTTTGTTATTTTACATTGAATATGCAAGAGATAATTTTATATGTTAAAGATTAGGTCCCAGAGATAATGTCCTTTCGTACTGTCGACGGTTCTATTATTGGCCAGATTTCTACGATAATTCGTTACCTGCGGTAAAACCGACTTTTTAGTAAAAGGCAAGAGGAGAGTGATGTCACTTTTTTAACAAAAATGTTCGGCGTGAAAACTAACGCACATGCACAATATGATTCCTTACTTTTAATCTTCTTCTTTCTTGGCTCTGAAATTTACGTACACTTTCCTATCTCCTTGTAAATACAAGAAAGTTACGCATTTTGAACTCCCTGCTGTGTAGACCGAGAGTAAGGTGGAAAACTGGTTTCACCACATGTAACAAGAATACTCGTGGAGATGTACGGATAGAGTGGAATTGCAGACAGCAAGCTCTAGCCGGAAAGATAATTGAGAGAAACAATAGGGAACTGTGCACGCCAACGTAGTTTCAATTTGTCCCCTCCACATTCTATACTACCGCGACAGAAAGCTGACTTCGTTGATCGAACAGGAAATGCTTTCTTTGCTTATAACAACTACAGGCGATTAGGCTAAAAAGTTTTTGTAAAAAAGGAAAGACAAGAAATGAGGAAAGCTGCCTGGGTCGGAAAAATTTAAATTTGATCTCGTGGAGGGGAGTCGAACCAAGGACCTCTGGGACGGTAGTCGGGTGCTCTAACTGGAATGTCGGGGTGCAATCTAATCTTCCTATTATAAATAAATATCGCCCGTCCACACGACAGAAAAAATGTTGGGCAAAACTTGTTCCCATATGAGTTTTATGTAATTTTTCAGGGGCTTAAGCATAACGACGTCACCAAAAATGGTCGCAAAATTGATTTGCCATAAAAAAGCAAGTTTTACGCAAAAATGTTGTGTCGTGGGCCATTAGTACCCAGAGTCTTTTATAGCAGTTCTAGATGTTATTGGCATATATCAAAAAGACGCGAAATCTTTTTTTACTTTGATATGTCTCAATATCTCAAAATTTTAAAATGATATGTTTCAATATCTCAAAATGGCCATGGCTTTCTTCTATCTAGCTTGTAATATGGTATCGATTCCAAGGAGTCGCCGCCGCTATTTGGACCTATTGCGTTCTTAGCACTTTTTTGCCTTTTTTTTCATAGTTGGCAAAAAATTTAAAATTGAAATTTTTTACTTTTTTAAAATTCCTAAAATGGACATTTTAAATAAAGTAAGGAAGTATTGCATATGTTCACAAAAATATACATAAAACCCCTACAATTTAAAAAAAATTGTTTACCCTACGATGATTTGGCCTAAAATGACGGCAATTTTAATGTTTTTCAAAAAGTGTCACTTGTTACCGTAAAAATCCATTTTTTTTTTGAAATTTCAACCACGTATTTATAGAATCAAAATACACATTTTCTCCAATTTTTATGAAAATCTGACTATTTTCCCGTTATTTATTGCATACATACGGATTTCGGATTTTTGAGGTTAGGATTCATTTTTAAAGTATTTATACCGAATCAGTTCGATAGTCTATTCATTCACGAGTATTATTCAATTTTTTTTTATTTTCCTACGACCAACAGAACTGGAGAAATTAAAAAAATAGTGTAGCAACGCACTCAAAATGCAACAAAAATCCAGATTTATGCAATTTTCTCATGCAGCACAGGCCCGATTTTGCAGACATTAGCCGTGTTCCTTTTCTACTTTTAAGTACTCCGGAGTAAAAAATTAAAGGAACGCAAAATTTGTCGATTTGAGTAAAACCTATGAATTCTCTGTGAGAGCAAGAATAGTTCCAAGTAAATACGAGTAAAAAAAGAGCAGAAAAGGAACACGGCTATTTTTTTTTCGGTTTATATTAGCATATGTAAAGAAAAAAAAGAAAAAGTCCAACTTCGCAACTTTGCTTTTTTTTTGTTTAATTTCCCTCTAATAAAATTATTCTACACACCAAAAAGCGTGTTGCATTTTCATAGCTCAAAAGTGTGTTGTTACTCCAAAAGTGTGTTAATAAATGTTAAGTGCGTTTTTTCCACACACTTAACTGTGTTGTTTAGATTTCCGGTCATAATTCATGAATTATTTTTAACACACCCAAAAGTGTGTTATTATTTTAACACGAAAGAGTCTGTCAATTGCAAAATAAAGTGTGTTAAACAACACACTTTTTCTTGACAACTCAATTAGGTGTGTTGAATAACACACTTTGGGGCGTTAAACAACACATTTTGGTGTGTTAAAAAACATAGTTCCGTGTATTACACCTTTTCCAGTGCACGCTAGCCTTCTCAAAGTATAGATAACGTTGTTCGTATAGACGACTGCTTATATCCTGTCTTTCTCATATGTTTTAGATCACGAGTCTAGTTAAGAATTAAGCCAATTACTGAATATTCGTCAACTTTTACTTCTCTTCGTAACCCTTAAGACACGTTTTTTCCAGTCTTCAAAGCAGTTGTTGAATGGCCTTCAAAAAATTTTTGGACTGGGTTGAAGACCAGTAAAAAGAATGTCGTCAGAGGGTTTTGGGAATTGCCAGAAGTCAGAAGAAAGCTAATTGACAGTTATTAATTATTATTTCACAGATATTAACACGACGGTATTTTTCAAAGGATTTGATTTTTTTTGGATCAAAACGATATCCATTGCATGGGAGCCTAAATGGGACATCAAGAGCGATTGTTTAGATCCAAGCAATATTTGCGTAATGCCAACAAGGTCAAGGCACCAAATACTTGACGTGGTGTTCACCGGTAGATACCGAACGACGACAAGGGTTCATCCCATTCTTTGAACAACTTATACCAATCAAAAACCACAACGAGCAGCGAGCAACGGCAGCCCCCCAAACACGTAAAAAAAAGAATGGTTTCAGTGATTTCATTCCGGCTGAAAATTGATCAGATGAGAGTTCACATATTCCTTTGAATAAAAACAATCGTCAGCCGGCTGTACGTCGAGGGAAATCTTGTCAGCTGACACAGCGAAAGTTCTAGGATTGAAATTAGGTATAAGCACAATATGTACTAATGAAATACATCAGCTGACGAATTTTCCCCCGGACTATACTTTTTGGTGCCATGAGTTTGTATGGAAATAATCGACGGGTTATTGATGTCTCAAAATTATTTGCAGCTTTAAGGAGTATCCACACATATCAGGTCCGCGCCCGGGAAGTTAGATTTTTACTCCGGCTCGGACACGGACATGTGTGAACGAGTTCATATAAAATGAAACCACCAATATTTGTTTTACCACCTTACGGAACACGGACCTGTGACGTCCCGGGCACGGCCCTGATATGTGTGGATACTCCTTTAGGCAGTAATGTAAGCGCGGCACTACAAGCTTTTCATGCACTGAGCTCAGAGGTAAAAAGCGCCCGTTTGAAATAATGAGTCAATCTGAATATTTTACGGCAGCCTTTATTCATATGTCAACACAATCGAACGAAGAATTAATATTTACCAAGGTAGAGGAGTTTGTACATGTACGGCCAGAAGAAATTGAAAAGTGTCAATGAGGCAAGAGTAGCAATTTTTCAACGGACGTACAATATTAATGATTTAAACAACAACTTTTCCAGGCATAAAACTTTTAAATACTGCTAGGAAGGTATTCGTTGTCATTTCTGCGTCAAACAAACTGCGTCGCTTTGGCAAAACTCCTTTACATATTGCCGAAATGACTCAAACTTTCAACGAAATATTAAAAAGCCCAACAATACCCAAAACAATGGCTCGATTCATGCTGAAAACAATGCAAATACGAAAAAAAGAGCCGAACACATCCTGTTGTTCATACATTTTCAATGAGCATCGTTAATCCTCTGCGGACAGATTAAAATATTATCCACACAAGAGCAACAGCATCGTCGCTCTAGATGCCCATCGACCCGACAACATGATTAGTCGCCCGGTGAACAAAAAGCAACGACTACTAATTAACTATATATCCCAATACACTCCAATTAATTCAATGCAAAATGATTACATTATGTCCATTGACTGTCCCCTATTAGTTAACAACAACTTCATGAAACTTTGCAGACGTGGGGACGGGCGGGCACCCGTGTATCAGTCGTCCTGAAAGGTCAAAAGTACGAAAAGGTTGAATATAAATTTTGCACCAACTATTTTCCCTCCTTTTAGAGCTCGGAATCCGCCCATCCTCCGTCAGGACTTGGTGCTCGCCGCTGGAGCAGCAGGGCGGCGGGTGGGTCGGGCAGGTGCCGGTGCAATCCTTTCTAATATCCTAGCTCCAAACCAACTGGCAATGACGTGTAATCATATCGCTAATTATCCATTTGATAAAATTTTCAGAACGTATTCGTGTTGTCAGAGTGTAGTGCAAAATAGTGCAGGGGTGGAGGAGGAACGGGGCTGCAAATGTGACAACTTTATGCATACAAGGGGAATTGTAGCATGTGCCCGAGCACCATGTATGCGTCCCGGAATTGTCCTGGAAGAACTGCAAGGAGCAAGCTATATGTGCGGGGCGGAAGCTGCCAAATGGCTGGGTATGGGTTAAAATGTAGACGCCTCTGCCGAGAGAGCAGGACTCTGCTAAATGGGGGGTAAGCTGCAGGGGTGGCATGATTAATTGTTTTGGGTCTGTGGCTCGTCTAGTGGTTAAGGGCACGAGTGTATCGAATTGTTTGTCCTTTTGCACGACGACGACGACGGCAGAGGGTGGAAACTGGGGACAAAAGGAATTACAGCCACAAAGGATTCAGAGCTCTCCTCTCCCGGAACTAGATTCAGTATTGGAACTCTGCGGTGAAAGTTAAATTATGTGCTCAGCCATTACATTTGAGATAAATCGCTAAAATACTTCGGCCGACTGAGATGAAATTAATTAGTGCAGATCGAGCAGAAGAGAGAGAGAGGAAGAGATTCGAATTAGGGACGAAATTCCTGCCACGATATCTCTCTACCGGACCGACCGACCGACTGGCGGGCTAGATGCGCGCCGGGGGAAATGGCCACGTTCTTAGCTGAATGAATTCCAATAAAAGAAACATTTGATTAATATTTTGAATTATTTTCGTGATCGTAGGCCTTGATAGTAACAAAAGTCATAAATTATATTAAACAATGCTTTTGTTGCTAAGCAGGAAAAGGGAAATGGCCTTATTGTAAACAGAATGAATTAATGGAGTCTTACTTACGGACGCTGCTTTATGTTCAATAAAGTTTCATTTCAACTTATCACTTACCTGTAAGAAAGAAAAAGAAAGTTTTGGTTAGAAATGTTATTTTGGTGTAATGGGTTTATAAATTTGTAGATTTATTAGTTTAGTTCAAGAATTTGCTGATGTAAACAACTTTTTGGTATTTCGTATCCTCCTAACATGACCATGACTGGTGAAAGGAGTAACAAGAACGTGTAAATTAGGAGAATAATTGATCTAAGTGGATTGTCATATTATAGTACTCCAAACTTCGTGACTGCTCATTTGGGTAGACGTAAGTGGGTCGAGGCCACACGTAAAAATTATAAATTGGAAACAATAGACCTTTACTACTAAAAAAACTCCAAAAGGCAGGTACGAACGCTCCCTCGTATATGTCGTGCATTGTACTTGTTGCTACTCACTATATTCTCTACGTCTAAGCATAGATGCAACCTGCTTAGACGTAGAGAATATCCGACGTAACCAATACTAGATTTCTAAGAAATTGCAAGTTGCCCTAAAAGGACAGTGTCTACCAGTTCGTACCATTAATGGAGGCCTCGGTAACCTTAGAGAATAAGGTGCCGTATTACCATAACAAAATTGAAGAACGCAGACGAAGCATTGGTGCGAAGATTCGAAAATGAAATCCTTCGTTCGATTAAGTTGAATTGTCGTACGAGGAGACCAGGCCGCCCTTAGAAAAGACATATAGTCGAGAGCGAGGAAGATATAAGGCAATTAGGAATAAGAACCTGAAAAAGACGGGCCAAAGATCGACAATCATGGAGGCGAACGTTGGAGGAAACCAGGGTCAATAATAGGCTGTGGAGCTCCTGATGCTGATGACTATCTTATCAAAGGCCCTTGGTTCGATTCCACGCATCGCTATGGTCCATCGTATTTACACTTCCACACCTAAACAATATTCCTAATTTGTTATCTTCCGTCGTTGCAAGAATTGATGTCCACTTTCCGTCCATCGCCTGTAAGCACAATAATACATGGTCTTGCCTGGAATTGAACCACATGCCTCTGGGATAGGTGGTCGTGTGCCTTTCCCTCTTGCCATGTCCCCTCCTTTTGTTCAGCAATGCATTTTTTAGAAGCTCGCCAAGAAGGCAGAGTCTGCAGCAGCTAGGATATTCTGCATGAAACTGGAACCTTTCTGGTTTGAAAAAACTTAGCTTAGGATTCTCCCTTTATGACTATCAGTTTTCCATGTCGTTCAGATCATGGTGCAATGTCTAGTAGTAAGCTTGGTCGTTGTACGAATTTGGAAGTTCTGACTGTGTAAGATTGCTCCACGGTATATTTGTTATATTTATAAATGAACATCTACACCGTCATATGCGGGAAAAGGTGGGATGCAAGGTATGCCCGAGTAAAAATGAAACTAGCCCGCAGCTAGTCTGCATCAGGTACGCACTATTACGCACGGCGCCACAGCTAGCGCGCATAGCCTACAAATGCGGACGGGAAATTTTTACTCGGGTGGGAGTGCGATCTGGGCGGGCTGGTTTTGAATTTTGTACAAAATTTTCATTTTAGTAGCAAACTGGATATTAGCAGTTACCGAAGAGCAAATAGGGACACCGATCACTACTGTTGTGAAAATGAGGACAAAAAAATGGTGACAAGACAAAGAAGAAACGAGAACAGTCAAATACAGTTTTGTTAAGGCTACTACACTCCTACGATGGCTCAATTCGTCTATAGCGGCGTGCCTACTGCTCAACGCCTGTGCAGATAAAGAAGTCATATAGAAGCCCAGACTGTTGAATTGTATATCTGGAAGCAAGAGCTTGTATATCTAATGAAACCTTCGACGGTTCTATTATGGGGTGCAATGTAGTAGTGTTGAGCCGGACTTAGACGAGGCAGTACATTTGTCCCTTACACGATGTAAATTGTACTGAGGCCTCAGTTTTTTTTAATGTCCCGGTTCAAAAATAATGTCCTACTGGTATATGAGCGTGTATCCAGATAAATGAAGCGACGTGTGATTGTAAATTACTTAGTGGAGAGATATTTCTTCCTTCTTTTGCGGTAGTAAAATATCCAATTTGAACTGAGCCGTGGTGAGATTGTAAATACGAACTGGATGGAGAGACAATTCTTACATTTTTCGAGGGAGTGAGGTTTTGTCCTGAAGAGATAATTCTTATATTTTTTGAGGGAGTGAAATTTTTCGCTGGAGACACATTTCTTTCTTCCAGCAGAATTTTCAACTTGAAATTAGGCGAGGTGGGATTGCAAAATATAAATATATGGCCACGGTCAACTAATTAGAAACAGTTTCATAAAAATTGCATTTATACGGTTTTTATTTAGGAATCAAATTAAAGAATTCCCATCACCTCCATTTAATTTTTTTTAAATATATAATGAAAGAAGGAAATCAGTAACAATATCATAATGAAATAACAGGATTGCTACATAAAAACAAAAAAAATGTATAAATACAATTTTTGTGAAAACGGTGTCTAATTAGTTGTCCGTGGCGGTGCATTGTGGAAGCATAGATTTCTTATTTACTCTAAGGCAGTTTAATGAATATTAGAATTAAACTTGTAAAAATGCACTTCATTGGTATTTATTTTTTTTATTTTTTTTGAATCTGCTTGTTTTTGTAATTTGGCATTACAATGGCACCTCGCCTCATTTGAAGTATGACATTGTACTGGCTCAAAAGAAAAAAGAGGCACCTCTTACAAACTCATTTTATAATCGTGTCCTACCCAACACTACAATGTAGGGCAGCAAGGTTTAGCCGAAAAGACAGCAGAGAGAAGAGTGAAATAAAGTGAAAACGGGCGGTTTTATTCCACCGGATCCCATCCAATACTGCGGAACTACAGAGCTACAGAACTCTAACGTCGGGTATCGAATAGAAGAATGCTTCTTCGTTTACTTGGAGTTTATGGCAAGAGAATAAGCAAGGAATTTTTGCAAAGCGGGGAGACTTGAAAGAATGAAAATTATCTAGGTGGGAGAAATGGAAAGGCGAATGACAATGCCGTGGCGTGGATTCGAACTTCGAACCTTTGAGATGGTAGTCGGGCAACTTAAGCCCAGGGTACTAACGGTACAGAATGAAAGGTCCTACCAATCGATAGCGAATAATTTAAACCCTAAATTTCTTCTAATGCCCCGGCTTCAGTTCAATAATGTTCAGTCCAATCCACATAAGTGGCTTCACCGGCTAAAGTCCAGTTCATGTTCAGTTCGTGCTTGAAATTGTTGTTGCTTTTTCGCCAGAAGTTAGAAATGCAAAAGCTCACTGGTTTTCAAGTTGATTACTCTCTTTTGAGCGAGGTTTTACGTTAACTTCAGTTTTAGTCCAGTTGGGCGAACTGAGGTCTGTTTTATCCACAGTTGAATATATGGGAATTGTATGCGAACTGAAGTTATTTTAAAGGTCAGTTCACCAATTTGCCCGAACTTGCGCAGTTCGGCCGGTGAAGCCGGCGTATTAGACCTATTCTTCAAAATCAACTGATCGAGTTCATTTGGTAGTTGTCGAATTCCCTTTGTCTGAAATTCACGGTGCACTGCTGTAAATAGTCGCAATTGCAGTATTTTAAATTGATTGAGGCGTGGGTAGATCCATTTGCCTTTTATACCCAAAAAGCAAAGTACTTTGGGGCAATACCTCTTCCAAATTGGAGATTCTTCGAATTAGGGACCCAAACGCGAAACTAAACTTGAGCGGAATATGAAAATAATGTCAGCAAAATTTCTTTGCGATCATGAATTAATTCGTGGATTCAGATTCGCCAGTACTTATCAATGTGACCAGATATCATATTAGGTCTGGGAATAGTTCGCGGAGTTTTCCCGATAGGTGGCTTCAAATACAGTGGACGATTGGTGAACGTCACAAGCCCTTGCGAAGCCTGGATTGACGCCGAAACAGGTGTAAAGATTGTTGTATGGTAGGACTTGATTATCTTTTTTTAAGGAGTAGCGGTGTTAGGTACCATTGTTATTTTTTAATAAATAATGCTATCAACAGCTTACAAATATGAAAGGGTTACTTTAAATACACAAAACTTCTTTTAAAGAGCACTTAACCCACCTTCGACACCCCATTTCCCTAAGCAACCATTCAAAACTAAGAAGGTGAAGTAAAATAATTTAAAAAAAAAGAATAAAAAATTAAATTTAATTACGCAAACGTTTTTAAGCAAACCACTTTCAATTAAATTCAATTCAATTTCCACATGACACATTCAATTTTAGAAAGCTTTTGTGATAGATAAACATGAAAATCCCACAAGTCCTTGGGTTAGTTTTCAATGAATCCTGCCCACATTATTATCTATCAGGTTAGCTATAAATCTTCCCCAGAATATAGTGCGATCGTGCCCCACGTCCCCCACGTTATCCCCCCAGCAGTCGTCACACAGGAAGTTTACTTTGCCAACTAATAAAAGTTAAATTTACCATTAAGAAATTAATGTTATAAGCCCGACTGTGTCCTCTCCCGCCCGGCCGGCCCCCACCCCCACTACTCCGGGTTAGGCAAACAAAGAGCTCGTCGCCCGCCACCCACTTACCGCACACATTTGTGCCACTTTGTGGGTATTTCGTTTTCTTTCCACAAGCCACATATTAACGTCTCGAGGCGTCACTCCAGCATCCCCCCAAATACATTCCCCTCCGTGTGCAGGGATGTTTGTTTTTGGAGCTCTTGTCCTCTCTCTCTCTCTCTGTGGAGTATCTTCTCCTGTTCGAGTGTTTGTGGTACGTGAAGGGTGAAAACTTTTCCCAGGAAAGAAAATGCCTTCAGAACTAATTGTGTATTCTAGTCCTGATCCGTTAACACTTTTTTTGCTCCATGCTCACCCCCACACCACGCTTATTCGTGCGGCCCCAACCAGCACACCTTCCTTGGGCGTCCTTTGGAACCTATGTGCTAGTACGCCATTGGGCCCAGGAGGCAGAGTCGAGGAAATTAGCTTTTCATGCCGAGTCCTGTGCTTTTAGTACTTCTGGCATCCTGATTTTATTTTAAATTGTCTCAGATCACAATGTTTTTCGGGACTCAAGTGTCAAGGTGGGTGGGCACCGCACACCGCCTCGCCGGCATCCTTGAATCCTTGCTAGAGATGTAATTTCGTAATTAAAGAAAACACGCAATCTGAGACCTGAGCTGGCATCGTGTATAGGTGTGTGGACGGGGATGGGGGTGTGAGCGGGAACGGGGCCCCGGGGCGGATGGGAAAAGGATTTTTCTCGTAATTTTTTGGAAGTTGAGTTTAATTAGTGGCCCGCACCCTGCAACATATGTAAGTGGTTCTTGGCAATTCGTTACAGACGAACATTTTCTTAATTAGAACACTCTTCTGATTGTGATTCTGTATGGGTTGAAAATTGGATTTTTGTGGTAATTATTTGATAAAAAAATATATATTATGAAATTTTTTTGAAAATGCCTGAATGTTTGACTAATTATGAACATCGCACGTACATGCAATTGGGGGTGGTTTTAATAGGTGAGTGTTTGCACAAAATTGCTTACGTTTTCAGTTTATGCGTAGGTACTTTCACACCTCAAGTGATATTTTTATGACTTACCTAGAAAAGCAATTCACAATTAGGATATTAGCACCATTAGCTTCCATGCCCAGCTGTTTCCGTTCAATAATTTAATTATATAAAAATCCAATGTATACTTAGAACCTGATTTAAGAGTTAAACGTCTAGAATGACGGGCACCAGTCATAGTCCATCAATTTTTTTTAATTTTCATAAGCAATGTAGCAATTTTGTTTATAGGACGGAGAAGTATCCCAACAAGAAGTATGTCAAATGAAACTATTCCAGCTGGATTTACACTATACCAGACCAAAACGTCATCTGTACGATTCTTCTCATTTATGAGTCACGAATATTCTAAGGTCAGAGATCCAAAATCTTAACCGACTTAAGCTGGCTCTACATGATGCGATGAACGTTTGATTCGAATGTTGGCTTCCAACGTTGGAGTGATTCCCATCACAGCCCGAACTTGTCCAAATACGAACGTTGGACGCTTGACATTGGACCCGCGTAGTTGGAGCATCTGCCATACGATGTGCCCTACCATCAAGCGTCCAACGATGGAGGGTGTTCATAGCATCGTGTAGAGTTCGCTTTATCCGATAGCTTCAACACTCTTCTAAACGATCTTTATGAGAATGGCAGAGTGCGAACCTTTGCGCAGGAGAAAAGTTCAGTCTTCCTGACGCCATTAAGCACACAATATCTAACAAACGAACTTGTGGTTTCTATAATAGGTTAGCCTAGTTGTCGTACGGCTCACTAGATGAGAATCTGTGGTTGAAAAGACACAGGACTAATAGATGGTAGCGATGGCAATTCACATAACACAAGCATGATGCAGCACAATCGTGGACCACAGAAGAGACTTTCGGCTTGAATTTGTGGTCTGAGCTAATCAGCCTATTGGAAGCAGATAAACTGAACCAAATGCCAAATAGCAAAGGAATAGTTCTGCAGACAGCGATTTAGGAACATAAGCCTCATTAAAGTTCACGCGTCTACAGAAGAGTCGCCGTACGAAGTAGTGAAAAGGGAACTTAATCCCTGCGATAGTTTTGATTGTAAAAATCATTCCAGGGAGGAGCAATCGACGTATTCACACTTTCGGTCTCGTTCAATCTCCATGCCAGTCACACTCCGATATCGATCAATCCAAAAGAATATTCTATCGGTCTAGTCGCATGCCACTCTTGGTCTAGTCAAATATTATATAGGGAAAGCAATCGGCTTATTCACATCCACTCACGTGCCAATCACACTCCGATATCAATCAACCCAGCACAGTCCAGTACTGAGACTGGCAGTGGCATGTGACTGGACCGGGAACGGCACGATAGTGTGGATGAGGCCTTAAGCGCTGCAAGAGATCTGGAGCTTGTATATAGCATCATAAGAACACTAATAACTCGGTTATCTCGGAACGAAATATAGTCCAGGCGCTGTAGCGAAAATTTTACTAAAACCAGACACTAAAACCAATAGAAATGATTTTTGGCACACGAGCAGTTTTTGAAGAGTACTTTAAGAAAAAAAATTGTTCTGCACGCGAACACTCATGGAAACTGTGGAAACTTCCCGGGAAAACTCGGAAAATTGATATTCCATCAATAACGTGAAAGCGGTTGAAAATTTCGATATAATGTATAAAACAAACTTGTAGAGCGTGAAAATCTTCACAAAAAAGGTCTTTACATGTTTTTCCGAAAATTGCTTCCTATGAGAGATAATGAGCTATAATTGATATTTTCAGATTTCCGCCCGAATAAAGCCCGGGCCACACATATCCGCACCGCATGACGGCGTTGTTTTGGACAACACACGGAGAAAAAGTAAAGGGAAGATCTGGCCAGACTCTTGTTCAACCTGACTCGTCGTTCCAAAATTCCGCTATGATAGCAAAAGGTACAGTACTCTACAAATAAGCCTAAATACTCACATATGCAAACGAAAACTACATCATTAAAAGAACATTAAGAGCTATACAAGGCACTTTCACCTAAATTGAGTTGAAGGTATTAGCTCTGTATTGAAGTAATACGGTCTTTCACCTACATTTGCTTAACATTAGCGGTCAAAAATAAAATTGGACCAAAAATACGGGCGCGGTTGCTAAAACCCAACATAGTCTATTATAGTCTGTAGTACTGCACACGAGACGAGACTTGTCTCGAAATCGTTTCGTCTTGATTTTCGAGACGAGGTCGAGACGAGACCTCCAGATTAAAAATCGATACGAGACCGACACTACCATTCAAGATCTCGCGAGACATCTCGAGGTCTCGAAATCAAATCGTTATTTTAAAATCGTATCTTCACGCTGCGCTCTTTTACGAGCACGGCATTCGGCACCAATACATGACTTGAGCAGGCTGCGGAGACAAGGCGAAGAGTACGCATTCCATAAGCATTTAAATGCAGAGTCCATTCCAAAACGGAAGAGGTATTTTACTGTCATTTCATTTCATTTCAACGCATTTCATTTTAAATTAAATGAAATGACTGTAAAATATCTTTTCTCTTTTGGAACTGATTCTACGTAAATGTAACTCTACACAAATTAGAAATTAACTATCGATTCATTGATCCCATCTACCGCGCCCTGGTGCCACTGCAAAAGCAGATTTACGTGTCTACGTCGGGGAAGTGACTAGCATGAAAATATAAGGAATATTTGTATACAATTTCATTAATATGGCACATATTGATATTTCTCGAAATACAGAAGACTGAGCAATTTGTATTATTGACAGTAAAATTCGAGATTTTTCGAGACGAGACGAGACTTTTCGAGATGAGACGAGACGAGATCGAGGCTAGACCTGCAAATACCCATTTTTTCGAGACCGAGACGAGACTGGGCCATTTCTCGTCTCGTCTCGTCTCATGTGCAGCACTAATAGTCTGTCAAGGGTCTTCAAATCCAAGCATCTTACTATTCAGTTGTCATGGAATCGGATGTCATCTGCTGCAGTATAAGACGATGGCCTTACCAGTAGCCACGGACTTGGGTTCGTACGAAAAAGCCTCTACCCTCTTATACCCTGGACACACGGCTGTCGTTACGACGAAAATTCTTCGATACGACGAATATTCACCATCGTAACGACGAAAGTTCAAATAGGGGGTATCTGTCGATCTATAGATTATTGCAAAAAGATCGCTTTTAAGGCCCTTTCAGGCCAGGCCGGCAGGCACGCCCGATGAAGGCCACACACTACCCAGTTTGACTGAAGGGTGAGGACTTGAGGCAACCGCCTGACAGGCCGCGCACTGCAGGTCACCTCATTTTGCCCCACACATACAGGCGAAGACGACAGTTTAGCGTAGCAGAGTGTTGATTCAAGTATAAAAATGTTCCCGGCCTCAACGAAAACTTTAGACTGAATAGAAGTTCAGATCTTCAGGCCCGGACTGACGATAAATGCAAACACGCACAAAGATTTTTGTCAGTTTTCCTGGACTGCAGGCTTCGTCCGGCCTGTGGTGTGGTGACACTTGGCCTCAAGCCGAGACACCTTCAGGCCACTCACTTCGGCATAAACTATTCATTTGACGTACCCCCACAAAAGGTAGTCCAATGGTATCAAATCGCACGATCTAGGCGGCCAACGCACTGGTCCAAAACGAGATATGAATTGCTTGACGGCTACTGCAACTTTTCTTCTGTACGCGCTCTACGCACACAGGTGGGTAGCTTGATGGCCAATAACGTGAAATTGGTACGAAATTTGGTCGCTATGGCTTGAATAGCCTGTTCAGTAGGGCGATTATGACGACCATAAAATGGTCGAAGTGCGCGAAACACATTTTTCACACAGTACGAATTCGAAATCTTAGTGATGGCAAAGTGGATGGCATTACGGAACAGCTGGGAGAGGCCAATGCCGAATAAGATCCAAGTAGGAATGGCACATAAACCAAAAAAGAGACTCCACATTTTTTTTTGGGAGAATAATAATATCCTTTAGCTACAGTCATACAAGCTGATCGCCACTTGATTGATATCTTAAAAAAACTCTTAGTTGGATCGGTTCATAACTACCAAAAAATACATTTAAATACTTATGGACGTCTGAGGAGATTGTTAAGCAAATGTAAAAATTTGTTAATTTCATCCAAAAAAAAACACCAATACCAATTAAAAAATATGAAGAAAAAAAACTGCCAGTGTGACTCCATATGGTAAATTATTAAAATATTTCCGACGAACCTCAGGTGGACATTTCCTTATAAAAAAATAATAACAGTCATCTCTGCAAAATACCACAGGATAACAAGGACACAAGTTCATTTTCCTTGGATTGTGTTCATGAAGTTAATTTCCCGTGATTATCCTTCGTAGTTTTTTTTTTGTTTTTTTTTTTTTGCAGTTTTAAAAATGTCCTTCGTTATCATAAGTTCTTAAATTTGTGTAAGTACAACTTCCTTTGTTCCTCACTTTATTTTGTTTCTCCTCTGTCTCTTCATCCTCATCAACCATTCCACAAAAAAAAAAACATAAAAAATAAAAAAAAATAAAAAAGAAAAGGAAAACTTCATCTTATTAAATGTGTGAATTCCTACGTCCTGGGCTAACTAAAACTACCAAAATACTACTACAACCGCAAGTTTATTTATGCTCTCTCCGTTTTGTATTTGTTTTTTTTTGTTTTGTGCACAACTTGGAAACAAGTCGACTTTCAGAAATTTCTACATAGAACCAAAAAAAAAAAAACAGGACGAAAAAAAAAACACAGGAAAAAAGGGAAAAATCTCAACACAGGCAAATGGAGCCCAGCAGTAACGAATTCCATTTTTGGGGGTATTTTAACCGCAAGGATTAAATCCTCCCATTTCGAGGGAAACTTTTCATTCGTGAATATAACGCTTAACCAGCAAATGAAACGGAAGGCTTGAACGGTGGAAATTTAAATCTGCGTTCACAGGAGCAGAAAACAAGAACAAACCGAAATTTTTTTTTCTTCTCCTCTTTTTTTTTCATAAAAGTCAAAGACGCCTACTACAAGTCCTGTACTTCGTCAGGTCTCTCTCTCTTCATTTACCTGGGCAGATGTTTTTGGTCTTAGTTTAAGTTGCTTAGTAGAAGGATTTTTCAGGTTTATTTATATCCGTTTTTCCTTCGCTTGTTGTTAAATAGTATTTTAATAAACCCAAAAGCTGACTTCTTTGCGTTTTTTTTTAACTTAAAGACAAATGAAGTTGATTACATTTAAAAATTCTGAATGGGATTTTGCAAGTCAGTTACAAGTGGTAAATGAAAGATTAATAGAAACTAAGTTAGGTACTTGCTTTGAAGGGTTATACACAAAACTCAACGTTGGATATTTGAAAAGCGACGTTTAATCACGGTAGATGAAGGGGCTTCCATCAGCCATGGAAATTAATTAAGTAACCTTTCGTAATAGTGTTTTTAAGAAGAGTAAATGCGGTCAGCCTGGTCAATACTTGGTGGTAGAGTACGACGCCAATGCTAGAAATACGTTTTGAGGAAGGACGACAATAAAGAGCGGGGAGAGTCACTATTCGGTTTTACCATAAATTCAACGATACCTGCAGTGGTTGATCTGGGCAACACCCCAAAACCTTCGTATTTTCAAGCACGGAAAATTAAGGCCGATTCACACACATCAGTCACGTCACGTCTCAGTTACGTCAGTTCCGAGAAGCACAGTCACAAAAAATATGCTTTCATTGAAAGTTAATGGCACTGTCTGCACTGAGCCGCCGCCGTTCCGAATCAGTCAAGTCAAGCTCATCGCCGTCACCGAACCGTCAATTTCAGATTTATCGGAACTGATGCAACTGAGACGTGACGTGACTGATGTGTGTGAATCGACCTTTAAGAGGAAGTCTTGGACTCACGCTATCTACATACACTGAAACATTCTAAGAAGAAAACTGGAGAGTATCAGATCAAGTGTCCTTCTCCGATCACCTTTAGGATAAGCCTGTAGGTTTAACCTCCTCAATCGTACAAAAACCCAAGAAGGATTGACTGGAAAAGGTTCGGTAAGGTCCTGAGAGACTCTCTATAAGGTGCCCAAAGAAATGGATAGACCTAATAGAGACAATCGAAGATAGGGTCAACACTTTCGAAAACTTTATGCACACGACGGTATTCTGCTCAGTACGGCAGAGCAGAAAGCCTCTGCCCCGTGGTGCAATAAATATCTTTCGAAACTCAGGAAGTTAACAAGACGGACGTTTAATAGCTGCTAAAAAACAAGCCCTACAAAGACGGCTTAGGTTACGGTTACTATGCATGCGAATTCTGACGAAAATGTGTTCGGACGAGTACGTCCGAAATGCTCGTCAGAACAAGTCAGTTACATTGTGCGCGTTTTCTGATATTTTGATAGTCAGTACGTTTCTGCCCCCCCCCCCCCCGAAATTCGACGCACGAAAAAGTCAAACTTTTTTGAACGCTCAAATTGTTCTGACGACCTCGTGGATGTTCTGACGCCTTGGTCGCGTCATTGTAAACACTATCATTGAAAAGCAGGCGTTTGTTTTTTCGGACGAATACGTCAGAACACGTCCGAACACATTTTTGTCAGAATTCGCATGCATAGTAACCGTAGCCTAAGCAATGCATTGCCTCAGACACGAGAGATTCATTCATTCATTTTTCTTTAGGGGCGCCTTAGCGGGCATTGCGACCTAATTTATTTAGTCTATTGTGCAAACCGCCTCGTTAGAAACCGGCTTTTGATATACCGTAAAATGGAAGCAGGGTAGTCGCAATCGGGGAGACTCAATCTCCTCCTAGCTGTAGAGTCACAGCCACACACACTATTTCTGGGGTGGTTGTACGAAAATGAACTGGAATACTAAGGAAATGGGTAGAGGCACTCCCGGAAGAAGATTTTTGGTAATATTAAAGAGAAAGAGGAAAAGGGCTTCAGGGCAAGGGCGGGGGAGCATAATCATTGTGAGTGGGGAGCACGTGATCGGTCAATTTATTTACCAGCTGTCTGTTGAGTTATATAGCTTTTAATGCTTTGGTTACAGGGTTATGCCCAAACTAGAATTTTGGAGGGTGCAGCTAGGGCCCCTATGAAGTTATCCCCACTGCTTCACGTGGACCCCATGTGGATTGCTCTATAAGGCCCACACAGGGCATCTAACGCCTTGCCTCATTCGCGCCTCGTCAAAAGGAATACCCCATTTGGCCACCTTGAGCAAAAATCATTGCTACCCCATCCCGTGTGGAAAAAATTGAGAATCGCAGTGGATATGTGAGTAATAACTGCGCCGGGGGCGAAAGCTTTATATTTTTAAACGCGAGTGTCGTTTTACCAATGAAGTCTTCCAACTGCGTACCAATCACGTCGAATACTGCTTGTCCTGGAACCAGAACCGTTATATTGAGTATGCTAAATGACACCCTTCAATACAACAACAAAAACTAAAGCTTGGTATGAGTGAAACTAAAGCTTAAGGGTATTACTTTAAAGCTTTTTAAAAAGCTTTCCGAATGCGTAAGGCAGATGGGATAGCCCCATTTTATTTGTAATAAAGTTTGCCTCATAGGGCCCTTATGAAGAAAGTGATAACGCAGTGCACTTGAGTATCGCTGATTGTTTTTGAATGGTGTTCATGAGGAAACTAAGGGGGAAAGCTCTATTTCACATGGGGTCCTCATGAGGAACCTACGGCGAAATCTTCCTTTTGGGCATGCGTCTGAGGCAATCCCCTTTATAAATGCGGGGTTTAAAAAGCTTATACAGCTATAAATTCTTAATAGCTTTCGTATAAAAAGCCTTGTTTTTGTGCGACCCTTCCATCACATTGCTTCGTCGAAGCGACCGTGACGGCTGGGTTCCAACGTTCTGGGTTATTAGGTGTTCATGAAATATTTGGGGTGTAGATTTCCCCACCCAAAGCAAAAGTGTGTGTGCACTTTGCCTTCCATCCCCATGCGCTCCGCCGCCCCTGCTTCTGGGCGATTACTAGCTTCTCCTTCTTTAAAGAATCCGACCTTGATGGAATACTACCAGTCATTCTGCAGAAATCACCTGAGTTAGTAATAGCATGGTTAGTCGTCATGAATCATTTGGCGCAGTTTCGTCCCCATGAATTAGAAACGGGCAAGAGCCGCCTATATCCCAAAGGCAGGAAGTGGGCCACGAATCCGCGACGGGCTATAGGTCGATTAGCCTAACCAATATCCTTGGTACACACTCACACTGGAAAGGGTCATCGAATCTCACGTCCGCCAATATGTAGACGTGACTTAACTGTCCCCAGCTCAACATGCCTATCTCAGAGGTAGACCCACTGAAGCAGCTTTGCACGAAGTGATGGGAACTATCAAAAGAACAATATTTTACAAACAATATATCCCGGCAGCCATTCTCGATATAGAAGGAGCGATGTGTTTAACATGTGCTGTACTGAGAATCTCTCATAGCTCTAAACGTAGAAGAAAGCCTTAGGCTAGGCGAACGCTGGTCCCAGTACAGCACAACACAGCACAGCAGAGAAAAATGTTTCGTTATATTTAAGCTACCATCGCATATTTGTGACAGCACAGCTTACACATAATGAAACACAGTTTTCTCTCCTGTGCTGTGATATGCTGTGCTATGCCATCGTTCGCCTAGCTTTAGGCAAGGCCTGGCGGCTCTATTGAGTTCAAGAATAATTCAAGTGCATTTGGCAACTAAGATGGTAAGCAAAAACGCAAAGAGAGGTGTTATCTCCACAAGGAGGAGTTATCTCCCCTTTACAGGTTTTTGGTAACGATAAAAGGCAGCTTTAAAAATTTGTATAGGACGAAGAAAACGGGAAACTATCTTGGTGACCATAAAATGTGCCATTAGTACACTCAGGAGATCGGTTCTCGTTCGATTACGTAGGTCAAGCAGCGCTGGACGGGGTTAGTATTTAGTTGGGGGACCGCTTGGTAAAACGACACTAGCGTTTGGAATGGTTGATCACAAATAGATTGTTATCTGTAACATAGGCGTGCATACATCTTGTGGGTCCATTTTTAGATTTTCATGCCTGTAGCGGGAGATATCCTTGTAGCAGGCCCATTTGTTCGTTATGCGTGCTAGTTGCTGGCGCGTACATGTATGCTTTTAAAAAAAATAGCGAAAGAAATTATTTTTACTTGGGTTGGTACACCTTCACTTTGTAGCAACGTGTCACGATTTGAAATTAAACTGGTTACTAGATAATTAATTCTTGTATTCGTAGACAATATAATTCACATGTAAAACTTGTAGTGCGTATATATATAACGCAATTAAAGAGTTATAATAAATCAGTCCAGTAACAAGTCAGCTGTTAGTTTCACTTAGTAGGGCCTTACAGGAAGACGAGCCAAAGTAGACGAGCCAAAGTAGACGAGCCAAAGCAGGAAGACGAGCCCGAAGAAAGACGAGCCAAAGTAGACGAGCCAAGGTAGGAAGACGAGCCAAAACTTCATCCTTCAGGAACAAAAGCTCAAATGGAAGTCGAACATCGGAGAAACAGTAAAGCCTCGGCCACGATACGAGCGGCAAGAGGTGAGCGGCGAGCGGCACCAGAAAAATTTAATGTCTCGAATTAGCGGCGAGTGGCAGTAGAGCGGCACTTTAGTATTGCCGCTCTACCTCTCAAAACTCATAATCGCTGCTCTGCCGCTCACCGCTAGCCGCACGCCGCTCGCCGCTCGTATCGTGGCCGAGGCTTAAAGATGGTATGCATAGCCTTCCACTCCTGTAAAAAGATCTTCGGCAAGATATGGGGTCTCAAGCCAAAGAGGATGGCAACAAAAGGGCGACAGGTGCCATTCGAGGACGCCTCACGACCGCCCTTGATATTATCTTGGACATGCTCCCTTCGTCCTTCACACCAAACATCTGGTCTCGGCCAGACTGGGGAATCCGGGGCAAGACCTAAAAACTCTACAGTCATAGCAACATCTTAAAATTGTTACCCGAAGTATGTTCGCTATAATCGGAGACATAGATTGACCTTCAGGACTTTCCGTCGAAATATCCTTAAAAAGATAGTTGGGGCACGAAGACATCCTGAGGAAGTTCGATATACGGATATGAAACGAGGGCTCCAAGACGTCAGAAGACATCGGTGAAGGGGTTTATCTAGGGATCATTAACACTAGGCCACTAACAAATAGCCAAGTCTCTATAAAAGCTATGGATTCAGGAACGATGTGCTCCAAGCTAGTGAATGGATGTAAAGCTGAGTTAGATAGGCTCGGTAGAAAGCACAACGTCACTCTTGTCTGCGTTCCAGAATACAGGAATATAGATGGTTACAAGAAAGTCGACAACCAACTCAAGCGGGGAGGGTCTCTCCTGGAAGCGGAGATCAAGATGGTTAGTAGCTTAATAGTTGACCCACCCTATTAGGCTACTGACCATCTTCACGCTTTTTTTTGACTACCACGTACTGCTAGCCAATCGAAGGTGGAGAGCACTGGAGACCTGCACTATCTCTAGGACGAGAGATAGAGAACAATGAGCCTCCTAAACAGACCCGGCCGAGGTAGTTCCAGAATTATGGCAATCATCAAGGCACGTTGGCCCACGCTTTAGCAAAAGCCAGGTCAGATCACGGATAAGTTTCCTAAATTCCACAGGATGGCTTTAAGCATGGCAAACAATATTGAATATTTTCCAATGAGAAGACAACCGGACTTTACTTTAACTTATGGTATTGAGGCATTAAAATGGCTGCTAAATTGCGACTCCGGTTACACTGAAGGCAGCCCTGTACCAAACCTAACCTAAATACGGTCAATCTGAAAATGAGAACCTCTGACCCCTAGAAGGACAACAACTAACCTCTGATACTTAACTTACCATTAGACTCCCCGACAAAATTGGTCAATTTTCACCGAAACCCACCCAGATTTAAAGGTCCATTTGGTCTTCTACCCTCCCGATTCCTTCATTTATAAAATGATTTATCTAAAACATAAATCACGAAATGTTTCTTTCTTCTGAATCAATTTACTCTAAAAAAAAAATAATAATACTACTACTCTTCGTATCTTTGTCCACATTCCGATTTTCCACTGGAATGAGCTACTTTAATAAGCAACAGAATTCGCTCATAATATTTCACAATCAGGAACAAAAAACGTCTTCTTTCATACTGTATCAATTCTTCATGAATTACCCTTACAGTTCTCTACCCCTGCCCACACAATTTTATGACAGGAGATTTGTAGAGGGTAAGAAAGAAACTGCAGACAATTTTTCAAGCAACTTTTCAATGCGAAAGTCACACTCGATTAGGCACATCGTCTGACAAAAGTCGGTGAACCTCCTTGGAGACATTAACACGACAAAATGGCAACTGACAAAGAAGACACACAGAAAGAAAGGATATTGGCTGACATGAACAGTCTCTAAAAGGACGAGAGGGGAGATTACAACTAAAAATCGGACTTTTACCACCAACACGCCGACCACGAACGACGGCGACTCTCGACTCGACCCCTTGTGCTCATACCTATACCTGCAAGGGATGCGAACGAACCGAACTGAACATCCCTTAATCGGGGAGACATATAGAACAAAAAAAAAATGTTCTACGGGTCCATCCAGCTGGACATTATCGTCATCAGCGAGACCATACATCATTTCCTCCCATTAACCACCCCAACCTCGGCCATGCTTCGTTGAAAACTTACTCTGGTGGACAATTCGTGTATCCGGATATTAACAACAAGATAATTTACACTTTTTACATTGTGGCAAGCTTCAAGGATCAGGGCGAGTCCTTCGAACTGGGGAATTATAGCCCTCGGTCTGTACTATATGAACCGCAAAATGTTCGTGACAAGATTTAAACCTTTTTACGCCTTAACCTTGAAATGTTCCCATTTTTGTGGCTTCTGCCGAGACCGTTAATCACTCACACTCAGCCATTTTGTGTTGCTTTAGGTTAATTTTGTTGTGAATTATTGTTTACATGTGTCCGTTGTATACACTATGGAAAGGAAGTTTCAAAGGATCGGCGCTCCTTTAATGAATTTACGGATTCTGTTTTTCCTGCTCATAATTATTGTATGATTTATGAAAAATTCGTATAAAAACGTAATACGGCAAGTTATCGTCATAACGAAGCTACAATATCAAGGATGTTCGGTTTGAGAATGGTTAATGATTTTCGTGACCTACCTCGAATCTAGGTAGATAGTGTGAGTTGGAACTTAATGAATAGTAACTTAACAGTATAATGTCGACTTGTTGGAGCCACTTCGTGACATGTATATCGACCTACCGAAGAATTTGTTTTCAAGCGTCTTTCAAGATGGTCTGAATCTAACGGCTGATCCAACTCATAACACCCTAGGTGCATACCAAAGTAGTTGCGTTGGAATTACCACATATTCCAAATCGCCAAATAGCTTATCTGGGCTAGCCCCTTAAGAATCGCCTCGGAATATCTCAACGAGGTGGAAAGATGCGCCATTTAGGCCGGCAATATAAATATATATAGTGGAGGCATAGGTTTCTTACTCTCTTACTCTTACTTTGAGGCAGTTAAATGCATATTAGAATCAAACTCGTGAAAAAAGCTCTTCATTGGTGTTTATTTTCTTTTTTCTTCAATTTGGTTATTTTTGTCATTTTGGTATTACAATGGCACCTGGCCTCATTTGAGGTCCCTTTTACAAACTCATTTTGTAATCGGGTCCTACCCAACTATATGTTCATCTCCTTTCTTTAAGTCCGCTTTGATGTCTTTCGCAGCCATTCCGGAAGATTTTCTGTATTCCTCTTTGTCACAACCTTCTATTGATCTCCTCCCCGGACACTGATAAGTCATTTGCAATTAATTTTAATGAATCAGTACGCTTTATTTTATTTTTATAGTCGCTATGTTTTCCATTTCATTTGGATTAAATCCAAACATTTTTAAAAATCCAAAAACTCCAAGCCTTGCGTCCACACCTAACAAACACTATTCAAATGTTTGTCAAACGTTTGTCAAATGTTTGTCAAATGTTTGTCAAATATTTTCGTGAGCGAAAAAACTAACATTTTACAGGTTAATTAATTTACCTACTAGTTTTTGCCCCACGGCTTTGCCCACGTGGAACTATACACCGTACAAAATCTTGGTCAGGGCGTCATATATTTTGTAAACATATCCTTTGTAGAAATGAACTATATCGATCATGAGCGAGTTCATACTCCGACTCGCACTTGGCCGATTTTCGGGTGGCTGTGACCACAACCTTTTTTGAGGGCTGGATCCGCGCATGTCATAAACTGCACCCAATAAACCTTTAGAAAGTTCTCCATAACTTTCCTCCTTCTACTTGCCCAAGCCGTCAACTGGATCAGACGGATCCATTGAATCTAATATTATATTTTACATACATTAATAATTAACATTTTACAATATATGAATTTTAGTTGTGATCTTTTCATTTAATAAAAACACAACAAGCTACGAAAATTTGGGATTTGAAGCCCAAAATGACCTTCTGGCCAGTACACTGCAGTATAATCATCAAATCCATTAAGCCTCGTTCACATTGGCGAGTACAAAGGGTTAGTACGTGTTGGCTACTGGTTGTTGCCAGTGACTGGTATGCCAGTACACGCCTCGTTGGAACACTTGTGCTAGTGTACTGTTTTGGTTAGTACACTAACCTGGTGAGTAGTGGCCTTGCTAGTAGATAGCCCAGGGGGCTATTTACTAGCCCACTATCCTCCACTTCTCTAAACTAACCACTTAACTCGCCTCGTGCGAACAATGACACGTGGGTTAGTAAACGATTATTTGACAAGTAATTTACGATTTTCTGTGAAGTGATTTCTGATTTTTTGAAAATTGTTTTTTTTTATTTTTACTTGAAAATGAAGTAGGCAGAAAGTGAAACAATTAAGTTTTTAGAATTATATAAGGACTTTGAGTGTTTGTGGGACAATGATTCTTTAGATTACAGAAATACTCAAAAGCGGCAGGCAGAATTGGAAACGTTGGTTAAGGAAATTTTGTTTTGATTGATACCCACAACCAGTACACTAACCTGTCTAAACTGAACTGCGTCTGAACATCTACTCACTTATAACTAACCTCAGCCTTGCCAGTACCTACTAACCAGGCACTAACCACTAGCCCACTGGCACACGCCAATGTGAACGCTGCTTTATAGTCCAGTCCCCAACCGTAAAAATGGGGTAATTACCTCTACTTTTTTTCGGCGACCACCGATTTTGATGAAATTTTGGATTTAGGCTCTACTTACCACCCTTCTCAAAGTCTACCCTTTTTGAGACACACAATTTTAGTTATAAGTTCAGAAAGTATTTTAGTAAATTTTTTAGTGTGGGTGTATATGTGCCTGTATAGCAGTATATATATACTGGCGTGCTACCGACCCCCGAACACTCAATTCACCTATGCTCTGAAAAAAATTGCAAACCGTCAATATCTTCTTTTTTTGAGGTACTGTTGTAAAATGTAGATTCAACCTGTATACCAAATGTAGCATGTATGTATACGTGAAATACCGTAATGTGCTCACAAGAGCACCGAAAATCATTTGCTCCGAAAATTAAAAAAAAGTCGTTCGGTTTTTTTACTCTAGCGAGGTCAATTTTCAAGCTACAGTGCCCATTCAAAAACCATTTTGTAGGCAATTTCACTGGCCCGTTAATTGTATTATGTTACAACACTTAATTTTCAAAACGTGAAGGGTCAAAGGGCTAAGCAAAGGTGCTACTTACACTATAAAGCAAACTTCAATCCGCTATATCTCCGTCAGTTTTTAAGCTACATCAATACATAAAGAACCAAAATTGTTGTTGAAGAAAAATCTAAATTTTGTAACTCAAAAGTTTTTTACGTATCTTCAATAGTTTTTGAGATTTTTTGAAATAAACGCAGAAATCTGTAAAATTCGTAAAATCCCCTTTTCATTTTGATCGTACCCATTTCGAAAAATACACCCTGAAAATCGCTCAAACTATATAGATCCGATAGATATCTCTAAAATAAAGTGAATCCTACGTGGAACATGATAAATGTGAATTTGGGTGGAAGTGGTATTAGTTTTAATTATCATTTTTTTAAAAAAAAATTTGAACGGTACACCTTCTCTTTGTCATAACTCATTCATTTTACATGCAAATGACTTTTATCAGTGTTCATTTTAAAGGTCTTTTCAAGCACTTTAAAAAATGTAATATAAGTTATCCTCGAAAAACGCATCGATTTTCCGTTATTCGACGTTAAATACGTTAAAAATATTGCCACCCCCGAGTTTGGGTGGGAACCATCCCCAAAGAAAAAGCGCACATTGGCATTTGGTAGACTTTGAGTTTTGAGTCATTCCCTATCTACTGTTAAAATTTCAAGTAAATCGGTCGCCTCCGAAAAAAAGTAGAGCTGATATCGGTTGGGGACTGTACTATTACTGCTTACACTGCTTTTTTCTGGTGGCTAAAGATCTAAAAGAAGGAGATCCAGAGAATACTCGAAAAAGTAACTCGAATATTCTTCCAGGATCGATCTGGTTTCATACCCGAGTAAAAATTAAAGTCGAGCGCAGCTAGCATGCATCAGGTACACACTTAGTATGCACGGCGGTACCCACAGGTAGCACGCATAGCGTACAAATGCGCATGGCACATTTTTACTAGGGTGGATTTTCGATTGTCAATTCAATCAAGGACAGTCAAAAGTAACCATTGAGGTATTGAGCAAATAGTGGTAGATAGATCCAAAATTAAAGAAGAGGAAATAGAGCGACTTCTGCACCCCGATGTCGACTAACAGTAGTTTTAGGCAAATGCCCTTCAATTTTCCAAGCAGGGGTATACGCCAAAGGGACGTGCGTCCGTCAGTGTCTGAAGCCAAAGACAAACACAAACGGTACAGCTTTCTATACAAGGTTAGATTGTCATGCAGCCCTAAAATCCATTCTTAACCTAATTCAGATATGCCACAACGAATGATGCATTCCTTCATGACACCAATCATCTCAAAATTACGTATGTCCAAAAGATACTCACTATCAGTTTTCTAACCCTTCAAACAGGTTTCAGGTTGTTATCAAAAAATATTGCAAATTTCATATTGATAAAAGGGTGTGGCTTTTTACTATATGTAAAAGCTGCAAAGCAGTTTTAGTGTTGACCCGTTGTTAAAATTGAGATAAGGTTTGGAGTTCTAGTTTCAAAGTTATCAAAAAACTTGAGTTTAAGATCAATTTGGAGATTTGTTACCTGAACAAGGTCTATCCGAGATTATCTTTAATAATCGAGTTAATCTTCTAGCTCAGAAGTACACTTCTCAGCTGGGCTGAGAAACGGGCCACGCTTATGTGCAGGGGCCGAATCCGGCCGAAAGCACCAAAAAAGGTATAAGAAGAAAAGAACAACGCAAAACGAGCATGCAACCGAAAATGCGGGTTCCTTCTCAACCCTCCCCGGCACTCCTGTACCGAGCCGGTCCGGTCCCTGCACACAAGCGCGGTCACATTTACCACTGCACAGTGGCTCGGCTAAGACATGCAAACACAAAACAAAAAACAATGCAACAATTAAGAGCACAAAACATCAAACAGAGAAGCGTGCAAAGACAATGAAAACGTGGGACACACAAGGAGTCACGCCACATTAAAAAGAGTCCTTTTAAGGACATCTTCGCTAGTTTGCATGCTAAAAACACTCGCATTTTTGTTAACATTTATAAGCATGCGGTTAACTGGTTCGTACATCCCATAATTGGTGTTAGAGGAATTAATGTACAAGAGAGGTGGACCTCTCAGGTTGTAGTTGTTCACTCTAAATGACGTACGGGTTCGTAGGAAGCCTGAGTCAACTTTGTCATTCAACAAACGATGAACGAATATAACGTCAGCGACCTCGCGACGCTTATGGAGAGAGCTCAAGTTGAGCAATTTAAGTCTGTTCACATAAGGCGGAAGAATAAGTGGGTCATCCCACGGGAGGTGACTGAGTGCAAAACGGACGAACTTCCTTTGAACCGATTCGATTTTATCGACATGGGAGGAGTAGTAAGGAGACCATACCTGGGAGGCGTATTCAAGTAAAGGCCTAACTAAAGATATGTACAAGTGCTTTGTGATAAGGGGGTTGTTGAATTCCTTGGACCATCTTTTTATAAATCCCAGGACTGAATTGCCCTTGGAAGAGATATAATTGATGTGGGTGGAGAAATCCAACTTACTTTCTAACCTAACCCCAAGATCGATAACAGAGTTAGTGCGGGAGATCTTGTTATCGAGAAAAGTATAGTCGTAAGTTATAACGCCACGTTTTCTACAAAAAGTCATGACCTCACATTTACTAATGTTAAGGACCAGGTTGTTGTTGGAACACCAAGAATAGAAGGTGTTTAGGTCTGCTTGCAGAAGTTTGCAATCCTCGATACTCCTTATGTGGCGGTACAGTTTGATGTCATCGGCATAAATAAGGATTTTACAGTGCCTCAGCAGGGTAACAATGTCATCGATTGATAAAATAAAAAGAAGAGGACCAAGATGACTTCCTTGCGGGACACCAGAGGACGCCTCGATGTTTTTAGATTTGGCTCCGCGGAATAGAACCTGGTAGGTTCTGTCGGCTAAGTACGACTGGAACCACATAACCAGGGCATGCGGAAAGCCTAATTTTTTTAGTTTTAGAACTATAATAGAGTGAGAGAGCATGTCGAAAGCTTTACTGAAGTCTGTATAAACACAGTCAGTTTGACAGCCAGTGACAAAGCCTCGAACAGTGTGAGAAGAGAACTCTAGTAAATTAGTAGTAGTGGAACGAGCTGCAAGAAAGCCATGTTGGTTAGTTGAGATAAGTCTCTTGCAGATAGGGGCAATAGCAGAATAAATAATGGATTCGAAAAGTTTTGGTATACATGATAACTTCGCAATCGGTCTATAATTAGATATTTCGTTCTTACAACCCTTTTTATGAACAGGGATTATAAAAGAGTTCTTCCATAAGGTTGGGAAGCGCCCTGTATTGAGGGATTTCTGAAATAAACATAGGATAGGAGACAGTAGGGCCTCTGCACAGGATTTTAGAACAGCAGGAGGGACACCATCAGGGCCGGACGAAAAATCTTGTGGAAGATCATTTATATGTTTCGAGATATCTTCCCTGGTTATAGACAGAGATAAATTTTGAGCCGTTTGTATTGCGTTGATATGTCGAAAATTGTCTTCATGAGGTTGGAAGACAGGAGACGAGAAAGATTTGAGGAAGAACGATGCGAACTTGTCGCAAATCTCGGATGAATTAGAACTAACAGAGTTCTCGTATTGCATGGTGTTAGGATAATTATCAACTTTTTTCTTAGAGTTGATAAATTGAAAGAATGCTCTGGGATCCCCATACAGTTTACCTTCCATGTTGCTAAGGTACTCCTTATAGAGAGCCTCGGACAGAGCATGGAATTGGTCATAGCAATTGAGAAAAGCACAGAAGCTCGCAGTGTCTTTTCTCTTCAGGTAGGTTTTCCAGAGTTTATTCTTCTGGTTTTTGGTGTGTCTCAACTCATTATTGTACCAGGGCGGGGATGATCTGGTCAACTCAAGAGGCTCAATAGGTACACAGGATGCGAAGGTTTCATACAGGACGGAGTAAAATCTTGTTACGTCGTCATCCAACTCATTAGAGGAAAGCAAGCTATTGAAATCGATCGAAGTGAGCTTGGATGACAGTACTTCAAGATTAGCCTTTTTAAAGTTAAAAGTAAAGGTTGACTCCTCCGGGATTAGCTTATAGTTAAAGGCAAAACAATAGCTGAGTAGGAGAGGAGGGTGATAATTATCAACAGGCGACAAGACAATTGAGCTAGGCTCAACATACATGTTGTCTGAGTCGGAAAAGAATATAAGATCTAACCACCTACCTAAAATATTATTCACACCGCTCATTTGGTTCAAACCGCATGAGAATAAGGAATTCAGAAAGTCGGATTCCCTATCATTAAGGTTGTTTTCAGGTAGGTAGTTATCGTCCTCATCGGAAGATACCCATTGAACATTGGGTAAGTTAAAATCACCTAAAAGTAGGAGTTCGTCTTTGGAGTCCATCATATCCTGGATATGATTAATACAAGATATTAGAATATCATAGAGGTTTTGACCTCTATCGTCAATAGTGCTGAACATACCTGGTGGGATGTAACAGCAAATTAAAAATAGGTTCTTATGGACAAGGGAGACTTTAAGAGCGAGGAGCTCAATGTCCAAAGAATTGGAAAAACTAGGAGGCGTTATTAAGCAACAGTTGAGAAGGTTACTACAGGCAAGTAGTACACCACCTCCACGAGCCTCCGAGTCAGTATATCTGTCCTTCCGAAAAACTTGGAAGGAGGTATCGAAAAGTTCGGCATTAAGAACTCCACTGTGTAACCATGTTTCTGTAAAAGCGATTATATCGAAATCACTGGCCGAAGTTGACAGAAACACATCGTGGGTTTTGGATCTGATACCCCTCACGTTTTGATAATAGAGGGAAAGCGTCTTAAGTTTTTTGAAGATTGTGGAGTGTCTGGAGTACGACGAATACGCGTGCGAGGAACAAAACACTTTGAGAAAGCACCGGGAGGCCAGAACGTGGGGTCCAAAAGCTTTTCAGCTGTATTGAGCGGTGCAGTCAGAACAAAAGATGCGACCGGTTTGGAGGCATTGCTGATCTTCCGACAGGATACTGTCTCGGGATCAATTGCTTTTCCCTTTAAGTATTCTTTAATCTCCTCGGACGTAGTTACAGGGGAGAAACGCGAAATAAAAATATTTTGTGGCCTGGGAACCGTTACCAAGTTGGTGTGGGTTACCGAAAACCCAGTATCCCCGATGCCCGAGGGTCCATCGATATTACTGGTGCTGGTTGATGCCACATCCGGCTCAGGGATAGAATTAGAGCCCATTGGTAGTGAGGGGGCGGGGACGGACGAAATATTAGAGGAGTTCGTAGTGAACCCATCGATCAAGATAGCAGTGGTTTAAATAAGTTTAAGACTAAAGGCGTGAGTTACAGAGTTTTCACAAGAAATTGAATTGTAAACAAAATAAAATTTAAAAAAAAAATCAGTATTTTCAATACAAAACTTTTCGCAAAAGATAAAATCAAAACAAGAAGCTCAATCACCCTCCCCCTAAAAACAAAATTCGTTATTAGTTTCACGTAAAACAAAATCATCTCGAAATAATTCAATCTTTAAGAATCCATAAAGTTAAACCACAGCATAATTCAAGAAAACACACACAGCATAAAAAAGCAACTAAAAATAATTAAATCTCAGCCAAAATCATAACAGCATTTCTCCGTTCTTGTATTTTTTTTTATCTTTTTCCCCCGGTAAATACCTGGCTCATTGGCGATAGGACTTGGCAGGATCATAAATTGCTTAATATCTCTCAACAACGGTAAGAAGATATCAGCGGCGTATGAGTATCTGTCATATATGCGAAGGGAAGTATCCCGGGCTGGAATTTTATTAAAAAATCAATGAGACCGCACATATCCTGTGCGTCGTAAAATCCCTTCAATTCTTCAAGACGAAGAAAGTTGAGTACACCGAGAAGGACCCGAAAAATATAAAAAAAGGGCAAGCAGCTCTAGAGAGATAGAGTAGAGGGAGTGAAAAGGGAGGAGAAAAAAGAACCCAAAAAGTAAAGATGAAAAGCTTTAAGGTTGGAGCAACAATAAACGATTTATTACCGCGATAGGATGGCGCAGAAAGCATCGAGGACGAAGGGTTGCCCTACAAAATAGGAATCAGGTTATGGGCATTCCAGTCACATACAGCGAGTCAAATTTTTGGAGGGATCCTCAGTCCTGTATATGCCCTCCGACCAACCAACGAGTTTTGCTGTTGCTCCTTGAAACGACCGGGATTTCTGCAGGGGTGGAGGGAGGGTGGTAACTACTCGAAAATAACATAAAACTACACAACGATGAAGCAAGGACACTATTCGGGCTGCGTACAGCTTCATCTGGAAGGACATATAGAGTTGTTGAACTCCAGGTGTACCCAGCTATGGACGCAAAAGGGGGGTTTCCTTAGCTCCTGAACCTGAAACTTATAACAACAATAATCCCCCTCCCCCACCCCCTAACCACCTGAATAGAGTGCAATTGAGAATATGAATTCTGCGGTAGAGCACTTCTGGGCACAGCTCCGGACTTAATCTGGGGACTCCGTGTTATGAAGGCTCTGGGTAGTGTTTATGCTCTTTCTTGGTTTCAGGTTACTTTGGTTTAATTATCCTTGTCCACCTGTTTTCCGGTATGGTAACTTCCAGTTTCATTTCTTAGGTTAAATACATTAATGTGCTTTTCCCTTATTTTAACTGCACCCCTGCACTTGTGGCTAACAAAAGGCGAAGCTGCTCATCTGATGGAATTTATTTTATTTGCACTTGTTCTGTTGTCTACACGCGCTTAATCTGCAGATTATAGTGGAGTGAATCTGTGCAATTATGTTGCTTAAGGGAATATGCTTTTCACGGAAAAAAATCTGAGGTAAAATTGCGGTTAACCCTTGATATTAAACTTAAAAACTTTTTCAAAGAAATTAACTAAACAGCAGGAATTTCAACAGAATTATTACTATTGCAGTAAGTGTTCAAGGAAATGACAAGCGTGTTTCCTCTGCTTGTTTACGAATTTATTTAACAACTCAACGGAAAATATCAGACAAACCATTTATTACCTACTTCAGAAGAATTCGAAAAAGCATGCTAAGTACTTTGAGTATCGTACCTTCCGAATAAAAGCATCGTACTCTACAAAACCACTCGACATATCACCACTGCAAGATACTATCACACATATGCAGAATAGCCAAATCTGCATGCTCAGCAGACTACAATCCAAGCTATTGGTATCGACTTAGTTCTAAAGAAGTGGATTTGACAGTTTCCTTTCTGGTCGTTCAATCAATGTTGCATTGGACGGCTTTGAATCTAGGCCCTACAACATATCAGTGTTCCCTAGGGGTCACTTCTATCACCCAAACTTTTGTTAGTAATATTGTTAACCATACCCTGAGTTACTCTTACTCCTTTTATCCTCTACCTCCTCCTAGTTTTTATGATGGTGAATGGATGTCCAATTCAATGACTGGGCCCACAAGAATCGTATCAAATGGTATTCCTCCAAATCACAGTACTGTCTCATATCTAACAACATCTAACAAAACCTCCACCGACCTTATTTCTGTCTCAGACGCGACGCTGAATCTAACACCTGAGCTTTCTCCTAATATTCTAGACATAACTAAAACCGACGATCTACCATGGAATAATCAAATATTGCAAATCGCCAAACAAGCTTCCAAGTGGCTGGGGCCTTTTAAAGGATACTCGTTGCTACTTCTATCAGCAGGCAGGATTGCAATCTACAGGCCTTATAATTCGCAACACCTCGATTACAATACAAATCATTTATCTGGTCCGGCTGCTTAAAAATCGTGGCTTGATAGAGCAAAAAACCGCGCCGTAAAACTCATTGGTTGATGGCACCTTTTGCGTCATCATTGACTCATTGAGCCATCATTGGAATTTAGCAGACTTAACAAAATTTTATCGCTATTTATATAGAAACTGTTTCACTGAAATTTGCACCTTCCTGCCTGCACGGCAATAATTTTCCCACTCGACTCATTCCCACACTGTGCAATCCTTCTTTTTCGCGCACGCTATAGAAGTTCGTTTATAAATAGAACAACTCGATTGTGGAATAGTCTGCAGCAGTGAATTGTTCCGAGCTCGTACGACATCTTAGAGGTTGACAGCTACTACATCTTAGTATTTATGCTATGAGGGTACTGGACCAAGTTTAGGTTTGTGTCTTGACTAAAGCTTTTTGGGATGTGGTGGTGGGCTCGCGTGTGAGCCTTTTTCGTAATAAGAACCTGGGTTGTAAGCTTTTTTGTATTGAGCTTTGGGTGTGAACGCTACCCCAAATAGACCAGGTGGACCAGATTGATCTGATATACGAGACAGACCACCACACCACAAAAACGCTTTAGCCAAGACGCAAACCTAAACTTGGTCCAGAGCCCTCATAGCATAACTACTCATCTTCTCTTCTGTCCATCAAACTAAGCTTTCTATTAGGCATTAAAGGGTGATTCCTAGTCCTACCCTTGATTTTCCACTTTAAAAAATATATCAAGCCAATTAAGGATATCTTGTTAGCTATGCAGACCAAATAGCATCTTTTATAGACTCCGCTGTCTGGTCTAACTCCTTTTACTCAATTGGCTTCATTTCACGGTATATATCTGGTGATCATCCTTGCTTTCGCGCACGTCACTTCTTCGGGCGAGCTGTTATACCACAAAAAGTGCTTAGCCCTCATTTTCCTCTGCTTGGCCGTTATACTTAAGGTAGTTCTATTGGTAAAATAATTTCTAAAAGTTTAAGATTTAGAAAGTTGGCCCACAGTGGGTCCTTTTACCGTCGTTCCTTTTGTTGAGCGTTAGAATATAGTAGTCCCAAACTCGGCCAGAGATAAGTTGCAGTCGCACAGTGTTGTCACACTTCTTTCGCTCCTCCCCTCTCACTGTTTCGTTTCGCTCGAGTTGTGCCGTTGCTGTTGATGCCGGCACAGGAGGGATCAGTTTAGAGTTGGATAATCCAGGAGCGGAAGCCCCGATGACTCTATACCTAAGCAAGGGAAACTTGATTGAGAACGCCCAGTTCACCAAGGGCACATTGTGAGTCCCAAACTCTGATTGCTGCTTGGTTATCTGACAAGATAAAAATCCGCTTGTTTATGCAGGCCCTACTTAAGTTCCCAAGAGTGCATGCCAGTATACCGAGGACCCGGGCTTGAATGACAGTCGCTAGGGTGCTTGACTTAAGCGAGAAACACAATTAGAGCTTTTCTGCCAGCTTTTCGGCTGGCTTGTAAATAAAATAAAATTTTGCAGACAAAACGCGACGACATTTTCCCCCGTTTATAGCCTTATGACACTGGCTTTTTCGTAGGCTGAAAATGCTGCCTTGGCTAGGCTGAAAATGACGAAATCTGTTATACTGTGTGACAGAGATAGCATGTGAGAGTAAGAACGATTGTCTGATTATTATAACAGATAGCTGTGAGTGAATACAGAAGGAATCCCCCAATTCGCAACCCCCTCACGTTCTAAGAAGAAAAATATGTCTTCCCCGCCTTGAAATTACTATTGGGACATTCAAAAATCACCGTAAACACCTCAAAAAAATTTTTTGGAGCGATTTTACTCCTGAGCCCCAATTCTAAACATTTACCCCTTCACTTCAAATATATCTATTGTCACTTCAATTATAATTATTTCCACTTCTTATATATTTATAATCACTTCAATTTATTGTTATTCACTCACTGTTATAAAAAGTCGAGAGATGCAGCAAACTGTTATAAAAAGCATAGAAAAAAGAACATGAATCTCATTCTTTTCCTATGCTTTTTATAACAGTTTTCTAGACTTTTTATAACACTTAAAATCCAGCCAAGAGAAGTTTTAATATACTCCTCTCACTCTTACATATGGGAAAATCTCCTTTGAATTTTTTCTTTCAGTTTTCAGCCTAGCCAAGGCAGCATTTTCAGCCTACGAAAAAGCCAGTGTCATAAGGCTATTAGCGAAGCACAGATCAAGAAAATTTAATGACGCAGCCAGCTGAAAATTTAAAATTTTTTAAAGCTCGAGCTGACCGAAAATCGGTATTTCGGCTGACCGAAAATCTGAAGCTGTTATTGTAACCAGATGCGTGGTTTTCCATATGCAAAAAGCTCAAGCTGGCAGAAAAGCTCCAATTGTGTTTCTTGCCTTATCGCTCTACTGATATTGGGGCTTTCACACCAGATTCCGGCTCCCACACCTGGGCTTGTTCGGATTTTTGAAGAGCTTTCTAGCTTTTAAGTAGAGCTTTTGGTATCTTCGTCGATTTCAACATTCCAGAAATTTTGACGGAGGTGTATGAGTACCGCCGCACACAGCCACTTTCCTTCTCCAGACCTAACGTCTTGCAGGATTACTTCCTCATACACCACTCGCTGAGTTTTTTCATAGCCCATCCTTTGGTCTTATCATACCGGAAAAGATTAGCTCTGTGTCTTATTATACCGAAATTGTCGTTGCAGGTCCTTAGCCATTGGTCCACACCTCATTGGAAGCTATTTATTATTCCGGTATTTTTTAACATAATTTTCAATTCTGAATGGCGGGAAGTATTCACGTCCTTTTGCATTCATTGCCCAAACAATGCGGTGTCGTTATTATGGCGACTCGTATCGGTGGCTAACCTCTCCATTATCGATTAGTGTGTGGCTTGGGAATCTTTTGTTCTTTCATATACATAGTTTGTCCACAGCAGGTGTACATTGCCTTTATTATCTGCTAGTATGGTATATGAAATCCGACAGAAAAGTTCCGCAATCAGAATGACGCAGACGAATTCAAATGGATCGATCACTTCTTCGGGACCTTGTCAGATCTATTGTCTGTTTCAGTGTGTTCTAAGTAATAAATTGTGCCTTATTCTATTGGTTCATAATTTCTAGAAACTTAAAGAGTGTTGTTAAGATACTCAATATACTAATTCTCGTTGGAAGTCAAGCAGCAGTTTACACCGTTAGTACTTAGATGGGGGACCGCTGTCGGCACGCTGGCGCTGGCTTAGATAGACTAAAATAGACCACAAAAAGTGCTGTTCGCTTTAGTCTCTCGAAACAGTCTATTGATATTATATAAAGTTAAACTATACGAGGAATGCTGGACAAGTATTAATTCTGAATTGGAGGAGACGATGCAGCTCAAATTACACAATCTAGAACAGAATCTTTACACAACGTACTTCTTATGATGATCCACTAGAAAGATTGTCTATGAATATATTTTTTCTTGAGGAAAAATCTATATGTTTTAACAGTATCAACTGCACAACATAATCCCAAATTTTATTACAAGCAAAATCATAAAATTTAAAGCAAAAAAACATTCACCCTCGGAGTCCCTAAATATTTTTAACATTTTCATAAAATTACCCCTTATCATTCACAACAAAATTACGATTATATGCCGACAGAAACCCTACGACCGAGCAGATATCACAAGATATGTGATTCTGTTGTGAGATATATACACGTGGAGCCAGAGCCGATACATATAAATCGAATCCTCACCTTAAGAAGGCCAGAAGATTCTATGAAAACGTGGAGAACAGCAGAGGAATAAAGTCGACCCCAACGGCCATCATCTTTAGCCGCCCAGCCCCGCGCTCCCCGCCGTATCCACCTTTAACTGAAAACGTCTATAGCCCCATTACATTTCGAACGCACATCATCATCGACTCACCTTCATAAAACGATTCAAAGTTGGTAAAAAAAAGAGTGAATTTGCGAGAGTAAAGGTAAGAACGAGTACACCTTTTTTTTCCTAACTCAGGTAAGCCCTGACAGACCTGGGTTTGGTGTCTAGGTGTGCGTCTGCCTGTCGGGGGATGCCAGCAGGACGAGCTCTCCGTGTATCTAGTTGTGTTCCTAGGCAAAATTGGTAGGAAAATTGTGAAATTGAAAGATGGTTATTGCCCCATGCCGAGTACCTGACACTATGATATCCTACGGCTTGATCGTGCCCATAAAGGAGACTCTCAGGGTGTTGATGTGATACCTTCTGATATCAGCACAACTGATTTTTTCGCAATTTTCCCCATTGACTCGTCGTCGTCGTCTGGCATCCTTTGCGAGGATACTCTCCTTTTGAAATCGTTACAGGATTCCTTCAAGGCTGAATAAAGGAGGCTTCGTTATGACGTTCAACTTTAATGTTTTAATGTTCCTGCAAAGTGCTCAAGTATGGCGCAGAAAAAAAAAATAATGTAGAAATGGAAAACGTTGGACCGTTACTGGCTACGGCATCTCTCTCTCTCGCTGAAAGATAAAGGAATAAATTGAGTCCTTCAACTTGATTGCACGGATATGACTTCATTTAACTTAACTGAATTCCGAGATGAATAAAACATTGGACGTCCATATTATGGGGCCAACATAAACTCGTGGCTCTCTGTCATCATCATTTTTTCGCCACCCCCTCCGGCCCCCCACTATATATATATAGCACCAAACTCATCAGCCCGACCGAACTGCTGAGTATATCACGTAAATCTCTCTTTCTCTCTGCTCGTCTGTAATTTGATGCAATCCATTTTATCCAAAGCCCGGGTTCATATACGTATACAAGGATAAAACGCCCATTTACAACCGCAACGTAATGGCGAGTAATGCCATCTGCATATTCCTTTGGTCATTAATCAATCAATGTTTAGGGACGTTCTTTGGTTACTTTAGTCTGGCTGGCGGATTGCGGTGCGGGGCGAGTATTCCTTTGGACCAAGGTAAATATAGCTCTCTCCGGTGCTGCTTTTAGACAGCCGCAAATTTGAATGGTGGTGGTACATAGTTGACAAGGACAAAGGGGCAGGAAAAAGTTTAAGTGATGATATGAGCTTTGCAGAAGATCCAGATCAGTATCCCGTCAGTTTAGTTAGTACAAGCTTGATGCTAGAAAATCGCTCGGATTCTTTTTAAAGCAATTTTTTTTTGATGGATTTTACTTTAGAATATTCTTGGTGGAAAGGTATGAATTATGGATGGCCATAAAGAGTTTTACTGTATTTGAAAGTAAAGTTTGGACGCACTTTACGACAGTTTTATGTGCAGTTTAAGAGGACGTTTGCGATATGGAAAGGTGCATATAAAAATGACTAAGGGTAACGAATTTTATAGTTCTAGTTACATATGAGTGGGAGGATGGTTTCATCGCAAGTAGTATCGAAGTCATACCTGGGTTATGGGATAAGTACTTTCGAGACTTCTTCAAACATAGCCCTAATACAGGAAGAAACAGGCAACCAAAGTAGGAATTACCCAGAAAACAGGGCGTCAGAGCCTACAATAAAATAAGTTGCAAACAGCCATGGCAAAACTCGACAATCGTAGCATTCCAGATACAGATATTTTTTGTTTTGTTTTGGGGTATAAAGCAACCAGTGCTCTTTCAACTTTTCGTCCTGTAATAGATCTTTCGTGTATTCCCTTCAAACATTGTTTATGCAAGACCTGGACTAAGACTGATCATCCTTGCATTAGTGTTCCACACTTCTTTAGGGGCTTTTTTTACCCTTGTCCAGTGCGTTTATCAAGCGTAGCACAATTGTGCAGGATATGCTCTGCCGTTTCTGTTTCTACCTAACAGTATGTCGGTAGAACCCGCGACATAAAAGAAGGGAATTTCGAAATCGCTATTTTCATGAGCAGTGAGAATCACAAGTCGCCACAACCGCACAACAAGCAACTCTGTTTGCTTAAGAATGCAAATTATCGGCTCTTTTATATTGTCAGCATGCGCGCCCATTTCCCTTCTTTTATGGTGCGGGCTTTATCGATTTTACCCATGTTCTTCATGGGATGTCTGACAGCAACATATCCTGTGAGATGGTCTGTTAAAACTCTGAATACGGGTTTAGCTTAGCTTTGACCCGATACTTGAGTCCAGTAGTGAGACAAGTATTTTTCGGCCCGTATTTGAAAAATCTCTTTCGCTTTGCCAATGGACATTCCACAGAAAGACTCTTGATAGATAGACGGGGTGCAATCGCCAATTTTGGACAGACGATTTGCCTACACATGATCCAAGCTTGTCGATCTTCAAAAAGATCACTCTTCAATGAGCAGCAAGTCATATCTTTTGGACACGTTGATGGATAATGTACAGAAGATGCTGTGTGTGCAGAAGAGAGATACCACCAAGCAATTTCTTTCAATAGAGTTGGCTCCAGATGGAGAAGTTTAAAGTCCTGACCACTTTTCTTTCTTCTTAAATGGCGTTACAGTCCATGAAGGACTCGGGCTTCTTGCAGCCTCTTCTTCCAGTCGTCTCTACGTCTTGCTAGCTCTCTGCAATTTGTTATATGAAGTTTGCGTATTATCCACATTAGGGTTTTTCAAAACTATTTAACAGTAACAGTAAAACAGCTGTTTTTTGGCTAACATCGAAAAACAGCAAACAGCTGTTTTTTTCTTAACTGTTTTTACTGTTTTCTAAATTTAGTTTCAAAATTTTGGCGTAATATAAAAATAAAAGAAATATGTAACCAACACTAATATAAACTGTTTTGGTTTTTTACAAAGTGCTCTTTTACACGGCCGGGCACCGACCGAATAGACAAATCGAACGAATGAATTTGGTAAAGGGTGAAGAGGGTGAGTGAGGACGATGGCGAGGGCGGACGAATTTAATGGACACTCTCAGCGAACTTTTGAAAGAACATTTTGACAGTTCCTGAGTTGTTGTTGTTGCTAGGACAAGAAATCAAAAGAGAACTTCATAAAGCACCAACAGAAAGCCATTAAGTTTTGATATAGTTCGTTCGTTGCAGTTCGCCCGTTTAAAACCCATGCGACATTTCATCGGACTTTCTTACAGTTAAGTTTAATCTGTTCGGTGTCCGCTCATGTAAAAGTAGCCAAAGTAATATGAGGACAACATTACCGTATGAAAACGTACCGAGTAATGATCTTTTAATATATAAGGGGTATTCATGATCTGTCTTAAACGTCGAGAAATCGTAAAATGTTATCTTCGAAATAGACAACATCGTGAGCGACCCCTTTAAATTTCAATGTTAAAGTGTATTTTTAATATTAATTTGCACCTTTTAAATACAGCTATGAATTAAAATAAATTCTAAACAGGTGTTAAGAGTAAAAGAAAAAAAAATGACGTGCGATTTTCGATCTCGATCTTGAGTTGTTGAAATAACACGCTTTTCAGATGTTATTTGTTAAAATCGAAACAAATGTCATTTACTAAAGCCCCTTTTTCCTAGGACAATTTTCGTTGCGAAAAAAAAATCGTTGCGAAAAAAATCGAAAATTTCGCACCTTCAGTGCGAGAAATCATTCTTTTTCGTTGCGAAAAAAAGAATGGATTCAACCATTCTTTTTCGCAACGAGATATTTTTCGTTGCGAAATATTGTAAAGTTGGCTGTAAAATTTCTATATATGTGTTTTACTTTTTATTGTTTGAGTTTTCGTCATGGTTACGTTTTGTTTACTTGACTAAATCTCGTTGCGAGAATTGAATTCGTAGGAACATAACTCAAAAAAATCGCACAACAAACTGCGAAATTTTTTTCGCAACGATTTTTTTTTCGCAACGAAAATTGTCCTAGGAAAAAGGGGCTTAAGGAAAGTTTCTCGATTTGTTAAACTTTTTTCTCGATTTAACACAAATAACACGAATAACACAAATAACACAGATCATGAATACCCCTATTGAGTTTTTTCTGTCCAGAGTAGCTCTTCTTCAAGGTGGGGCAAAAGTAATGTCGTAATACGAAGGTACTATAATTTTTGCAAATGGCGTCAAATGTCATTGTGCTCCATTCCATCACCACTGGCCAAGCCGGAAACAGCAATTCGCGAGATATTAAAAGGCGTGGAATATGACATTGGAATTTTCTGCTCTAAATATACTTGTCAAGGCAATGGAGTCCGTAAAATTAGCTGTCGCGAATCTTAGTCGTGAGGACGCAAGGTTGGTGAGCGCAGAAATCTTTTTACAATTCATGTTCAAGAAGCTTTCTGACAAAAGCAGAGATATTAGTAAAAAGCACATGCAAAATTTAAAAATTCGTGTGGATGGCCTAATGAACGAGAATGTCATGAAATTATTGCGAAGCCTCAAGGATCGCACAGTCACTCCATCAAAAACTACCCTAACTTTTGCAGGCAATCTAGCCTGTCACTCTTTGGTGTGATCGATGTAAGGATAGACGATGTAGTTCAAGAGTGGCCGCATACTGATCAGAACGAAACATTTTCGTTACAAGATGAATTGGACATGGTGCTTCAAAAAGATGAATCGTCAGTACAATTCAGAGGATCAGATTTCAAGAGGTTCAAATAGCAATTTACACTTTTGCAATATACTGGTCAACGCACAGAAAATCGAATAATGTAATACAATTCTTTGTATCAAACCAACATTGACCAATGTTTAACGGTGTATTTTCGGTATGCACTAATTTTTGCACCAGAATAACATCGCGTCTTTCAGACAAATCACTCCAGGCGCTTGTGTTTTTGAAATGCTATTACAAGAGGTGAAAATGAATAATAAAATGATATTATATGAAAAAAAACTATTTATTACTTGTAAAATTAGAGAAAACTCGAAAAACATTAAAAACAGCTCTTATCAGCTGTTTTTTTGAAAATTGAAAACAGTAACAGCTGTTTTCTGAAAACCACTGTTTTTGAAAACCCCTAATCCACATGTACAACATGTCCGAGCAATCGTAGTCTATTCAATTTTGTGTATGCAACTACATTTACATCTCTTCAAGCTCTTTTTTTATTCTAATGCGCCATTCTTTTTTGTTAACCCTTACACGACCAAATATTCTTCTTAGGATTTTCTTTTCGAAGATTTTGAGCTGATTTCCTGTTTGTTTGATCAATGTCCAAGCCTCACTAATAGCATAGGCCTGGCCAGATTAACATTGGGCTGACCACAGCAAACAGAAAGCACGAGACTTCTTAATGATTCAGCAGAAGAACATCGCCATTATATAATCGATCAATTCAGGACACTGGCCTATTGAGGAACGTCCAGATTTTTTTTTCCGTATAACATCCACTGCCACAGTATTGACGAGGAACAACCCAGAGAGGCAAATTAACATTTTTTCTCTAGTTGCTTTCGCTGGGATCAGACACACAACAATTGAAAATACTTAAATAAAAGATATGACCCAGTACCTGAATATGACAGGTTGGATTTAGAGACACTGTAAGTATACTTTCCTCTAAAAAAGATTTTTTCACGGGTTCGGCTACAAAATGCAACCCTACAGTGTCTTTTCTGAATCCAAGCTGTTGTTCATTAAGGTGTGGGGATTGATGATAGGATGGCAATACCTCTGTAAGCTGGCTACCAAACAAACCTGTGATAACTTCTTGATTCAATTTTCTTCACCGATGGCATCGTGACTTTACGCAAAAGTGGCGAAACAGTGTCGATAATAATGCTCCATTTGGTTTAAATAACACACTATAAAGACATGGGTTGTATTTTACTAAACAAACGCCACGAAATTTTTCCCTAAATTTGGGTGTACTTTATACCACGGGTGGGCAACCTTTTTGTAACCTGGGTCAGAATCAATTTTACGTTTTTTCCGCGGGCTGTAGTAGTGAATTGACACCTTTTTGTGAGCTGTAATTTTTATAGGGTTGAGCCGGACTTACACGAGGCAGTACATTTGTCCCTTACAATAAAATCAATTTTACTGAGGCCTCAATTTTTAAACATGTCCCGTTCAAAAATAAATTCCTACTAGTGTATCGAGATAAATGAGCCGAAGATTTCTGCTTTCTTACTTCTTTTGCGGCATTCAAATATCTTACTTCATTCAATATTTCTTACTTCTTTTGGGGCGCAAAATTTCCAACTTGGAATTAGGTGACGTGAGATTGTAATAAATATACATTATGGAGGTATAGGTTTCTTACCTACTCTGAGGCAGTTTAATGCATATTAGAGTCAAACTCGTAAAAAGAGCTCTTCATTGGTATTTATTTTCTTCTTTCTTTAACTTGCTTGTAATTTTGGCATTATAGTACATTGGCACCTCGCCCCATTTGAAGTATGATATTGTACAGGCTCAAAAGCAAATAGGCACATCTTACAAACTCATTTTATAATCGTGTTCTACCCAACACTAAATTTTTGGTCTGCATTTGTGAAAGATGCTTTAAACGGTGTAAATCACACTATTCATCACTCGGCCCTCAACTCAAATAGGTTTGTGTATAATGTATGTATTACACTAAATATTCATTTTTCTGTCTCTTTTTCGTGTAACGATTGTGATGCCCATGTAGTTGTTTAATAAACGCGAATGCGAAGGGAAATTCTTCTAAAGATCTCGCGGGCCGGATAGAAACTTTTCGTGGGCCGTAGTTGGCCCGCGGGCCGTAGGTTGCCCAGCGTTGCTCCATACTCTGCTTATTTGGTCTCATTTTTCCTGGGTATGATTCTTGGCATTGATTTATAAAAATGCAGTAAAACAATGACAATGAATTAAACATTTTTTTAACGTTGCCTAAAAAAGTTATTTCTATTTCATGTTTTGTAACAAAGTAAAATTTTCTAATTTAATTCAAATAAAGCATCCTAATTCTCAATACATATATCCCAATACCTTTCGATAAATCACAACTATAAAATCGATTTTTTCTCTTCTGTTATTTAATTTTCAATTCCAATTTACGACATTAACATACAAAAGTCGTCAATCTTGTAACAAACGAACAAAAAAAATCACATATTTCACTCATACTATAAATCAACAAAAATATGTTAATCGGCCAATAAAAAAGAAGCGAAACAAAAATGAGACATAAACAAATTGTCTCCAATAAATAAGCTATGTTTTTTCTTTCTTTCTTTAAAAAACAAAAAAAAAATTGAAACTCTTTGGAATCCTTATGCGAAAATTTTGAAAAACCCTCACGTATCACACAAAAAACAGAAGGAGGACGACTCTCAAAGATCCAGAACAGAAATGTCAATAAATCTTAACCTAATCGTTTTACAACCCTTGTAAATTTTTACGTATTCCCCATGTTTAAAAATGACTTGATCCTTAACCAGAGTAGAGAGCAAGACTCTTGCTCTTGCTCTCTACTCTGGTTAAGGATCAAGTCATCGCATAGTATATATATATTTCAGTCAATTATCCTTTAACTATAATTAAACCGTAAACTTAAATGAGGAAGGTTCTTGAATCATTCTCGAAAGCCACGAAGAGCATTTTAACTCACTTTTAACAAACACCCACAAAAATGTAAACACTGTGTAACAACAAAAACTTTTTGAAGAATTTTATACCCTTAAAACCTCTTGGCTGTTCGAGGAGAAGCCACCACCACCATCACTCCACCCCCGCTGCCGCCCCCGCCACCAATTCACCCGTCTCCCCAGTTGCGCCGAGCAAGTGTTGTCTCGTCTTACCGCTCCTCCAGGACCTCATTCCCAACTCCTTTAAGTTGCCGCCATCGTCATGGATCTCTTTTTCCTGCTCCTAGCGAAAAGTTAAAGGCTCCTCCACTTAAGTGTTTAATCTATATTCCAGTTAAACCAGATTATGGCTAATTAAGTGGTGCGAATTATTTTCCCCCCGAGGGCATCAATACACTGTCAGCGTCTCTCAGTTCCGGCGCCAAGCATCTCTAGGCGGCGTTCTTTATCCTTAAAGTGACTAGCCCGGGTATCGGGGTTGGAGGGTGGTGCCTAGTATAATATAATTAACTTAAAATATGTACCATCAATCACAAGCCCACGTACATACAAAATTCTGTACTTTGTCAACTCAATCTCACTTTAGGCCCTTAAGTTCAGATATTTACAGGAAATTCTCAGATGTTTGAATGATGATGACGAATCCCCCTCTGGGGATGCTATAAATGTTATTAGTTTTTCCACTAGCATGTTTACAAGAGCAACTTCCTACGGGGGTGATCAGGGAGCAGAAGGGGTTCAAGAAGCTGCGAAAAAGGATTTCTCACTTCGAAAAAAATACTTGACAACATCAAGGAAATCCAAAATTTGATAATAATTCTGAAAATGAAAATATTTCAATTTTTTATTTGCTAGTCGAAGCTCGTTTATAACCGGACATCGCGATCTCGCCGTTTTCTTAATTCACTCAACTATCCATCCACAAAAAAGCAAGACAGATTTAAAAATGACCAAAATATTTAATTTTCCCGACCCTATTTAAAAATTGCGAAAAAATTTCACGAAACAAACCAAAAACTTCCTCATTATGCTACCGAAGTATGAAAAGAGACACATTGGGCAGCCTGAAACCCAATCGTTATCGCTCGGTTACTATGGATTTTTGGGAAAGTTTCTTCACTAAATTAGGGGCTGTGATTGTGAAAGGACTCTAGGGGAGGTTAGTGTGATAGTGTCTATGGTGATTGGGTGATAGGTTAAAGGTGTTAGAGATGGTGATGATGATGGTAATAGAGAAGTGGATCGCAAGTGGATTGCAAAAATAAATAGTTTAAAAAATCTAAAAAATACGCTTTTATTTTAAAATGAACCACACTTTTTTACATTTAAGTCAGTTATATTTATAATTTTTACCAATAACTTCATTAATTTTATTCTGAGCTTAATTTCTAAAGGTAGGCTGTTCCCATATACTGGCTGAAGCAATAAAGAATTTACATTCAAAATTATCTTTTACTTTTCAGTTCATTTTAAAATAAAAGCGTATTTTTTAGATTTTTTAAACTATTTATTTTTAATTTCTACTTTTTATTCTATTATATGTCTATTGTGTGGCGGCCGCCCTATTAGATTTAAAATGACGTCACATAGGCTACTGTATTCTACTCGTCATACCCTTTCATTTGATACCCATAACGAGGGGGTTGTAAAGAAAAAGGTAATCCGCCATTTCGTGTTGGCCGCCATTTTGAATTTGGAATGGAGTCACACAGCTAATTGTATTCTACTTGTCATACCCTTTCATTTGATACCCATAACGAGGGGGTTGTAAAGAAAAAGGTAATCCGCCATTTCGTGTTGGCCGCCATTTTGAATTTGGAATGGAGTCACACAGCTAATTGTATTCTACTTGTCATACCCTTTCATTTGATACCCATGTCGCGGGGTCGGGGAACACAATTGCAAAATTCTTCCGCCATCTTGGAACCGCCATCTTGATTTTTTTATAAAAAAGTCAGATTGCATTGTCACGCGAACTATGCACATGTGCAAAATTTTAAGTAGATTATATATTCTAATTTTTAGTCTATTATATGTCTTCCGCCATTATGTGTGGCGCCATTTTGAATTTGGATTGACGACACACAGCTAATTGTATTTTACCTGTCATACCCTTTCACTTGATACCATCCAAACTAAAAGTGTATGCAAAATTTCAGCCCAATCGGAAACCAGGAACTGGGTAAAATTTAACTTCCAAGATTTTTTTACATAGTTACAAGTGAAGCTAATATAAAGCGTATAAAATATGAGATATGGAATAGGATTACTATATAGGAAGTGGGATCGCCATCTAAATCAGAAAAAGGATAATAATGACAATCAAGATCGTGGTTAATTTTAAAGATCACCATGTGGAGAGTAATTATAGACATAAAATAGATGAATTTGGAAATAACTTCTCAATCTCTAAAGCAACAAAAATCTGAGTTCCAAAGAATAAGTGCAAGACTGTGTTCCCCATTTCAAGAGTCATGACCCTCTCACGAGGAAAAGTTGTATTAACTCTAATAGTTGAGAACACTGCTCTGCCCACAAAATCTCCAAACAAAATTGTGGCAATTGAACTTGAGCAGCTGAAGTCCCGTTATAAAAATTTTTGTTTACAATTTGGTAACTTTCGTGGACTTCAACGAATTTTTCTTTTGTAGAAGGTCATGTATTCCAATTTAAAGCTCCATCCTTAAACCGCACTAAGTGACATTCAAATATCACCTGATGCTACTGGTCAATATCACCCTTTCCGCCCATGAGGGTGTTGCCATCTCATTTTAGGGATGGTGTGGCTTAACATAAAATATGTAACACCAACATAAAAAAAGTAAAATCATCACCGAAAACACAATTCTTCTGTATCCTATATAGAAGTCCTAATATAAGTAACGAAACCTCACCGTCAGCATTTGATGTGACTTTCGAAGAGATCTCGAGATTTGTATGCTCTAATTCGGAGCGGGATGACTGCTCCCGGTTATTTCAATATTCACAATTCAAATTGGCAGAGCTACTCAAATGGAGTAAGTGCATCTGTTAACGACTTCGAGCTTTTATGCCATCTCTCATCAACAATCTTCATCAAATTGTGGATCAACCAACAAGCGACCCTGTGGTTGCAGGCCAAAGAGCCTATCTGATTAATTTTTCCTTACCTCTTATTTAACACACGTCGAAGTAGATTCACCTTTTGGTAATTTGTACCATTGCCTAATTCCCCCAACTTCGCATATCAATTTCCCATCTCAACTAAATCAACTAAGAGAACTATTACTCACAATGGAAAGGCCAATTGGCTGCGGCTTACATTTTCCCGAATCGGCTGACTGGGACTTGTGCTTTCAAGACAGCAACTTCAACAGTCGCTATCTGTATCACCAGGAGCATACAGGTAGGATGGAGTGATTTTGATCAATTCCCGAATCTGTGAAGCCTACGGAGGACAGATCATTTAATCGGGAGTGCATGAACGCAATTAAACCCTTTAAAATATATGAGAGTTCTCCAAGTGAATCGCATCATCGTGAGAACATCAAACCAAGAAATTCCTCCAAATCCATCAAATCACATAATCATTTGATAATGGCCTGAGAAATCAATTCTTTAATGCAACAGCTGGCAGCAAATATTTCTGGTCTTTGGTAACCTATATCAAGAAGAAGTTTCCTACGTCCGCGAAACCTTCCTTCATCGCAAGGCGAATGTGATAACAGATAGTAACTCTCTGGCTGACATAATAGCGTCTCTGTTCTTCTCGAAGACTACTTTGGTCGCGACTGCTATGACACCCCTTAGCTCTAAATGGTGATCTTACTCAATGGACAGGTTTTCCTTCAGGACTCGTGAGGTGTATAGGTCCATCCAAGAGATTGACGTTAAGAAATTCGCTGGCCCTGACATTGTACCACGTATCGTCCTAAAGACATGTGCCTCTCCTAAGTTAAACCTCTGTGCAAAATCCTTGCCTTATCCTACTTCTACGAAGTTTATCCAGGCTCAAACCATATAGAAAAAAGACGACTCCAACAATCCCTCTAACTACCGTCTAATAGCAATTATTTCTAATCTCTCCAAAACAATGGAGACGATTATCAGCAAAATGTCTACTGAATATCTAGAATCCAATTAAATTCTAAATGACAAAAAGTGCGGTTTCAGAATGGCCCACTGGCGCACTTTTAGTGTGGCTTACAGAACACTTCAACCAAAGTACACACAATTTTAGTAAGTCCAGCTTGGTCACTCTAGATATGTGCAAAGCTGGTACCCTGTGAGCTGTGTGAGCAAAATACCAAGTTATAGGTATGAGCTCTGTTCTAAATAACTGAATTAAGAGATTTCTTTTTTTCCGTTCAATCAATGGCGTCAAATCCAAGCCCAACTTATCTCTGCCGGTGTCCCGCAGGGCTCAATTTTGTTACCAGCTCTTTTTCTAAACTTGATAAATTGGTTCTCTCAGTCCTCCCAACCCACTTGACGGCTTCCTGAAGACAGTACTCTGCGTTACTCATACCCTTCGATAATTGAAGACAGAGTGAAAGTTCCTCCTGCAGCCATTGAGTCGCCGAAGGAATGTAGCAGCTCTGACAAAATTCTATTGCTAGTATAGTAGAGATTGCTTTATGGAAATAAACACTCTCCTGCTTGACTCTTGTCATCTGCACTGCAACAACCACTTTTTTCGCGATGTCTACGGGTTAGAAATTCATTTTTAAATCGAACAACTCGACTATGGAACAATCTTAAGCAGTTTGTATTTCCGAACTCATATAATATCCAAAGTTTAAACGGAAGTTTCATCGCCATATCCGTCAACACCATCCAGACTCATCACAGCCTGAAACCTATTCTTTTTTCGAACTGAGCTTGCACCATGACATGACCAACGGAGCACAAATGCTGACAGTGGATTATCCCAAAACCCCAAAGCAAATTTGATCCGTTTTTGTGGTTTAGGTCCTAAAATGTTTAGCCCTTGTCGTTCTTCGGAAGTCAGCATCCTAGCTATACGCCATGAGTCCCATATGCGTTGGTTATGTGACGGTCTAAGGCCACGAAGAAAGCAGTAAAAAATTACTTGGGCAGTATGTACAGAATGACAATCGTTACTTGTGCACTACACCTACTGCAGCGATGAAAGTGCTGCTTAGCTAGCCGCATGCCGTTGGATCTTCAAATAGTGCTTCGACGCAGAGCATGATGTATGGAACCCATCGGCAATCTTTATGCCCACATTTAAGTGATCGAGGAGGTCATTATGACTACGGAAGGGATGCAGGAGAAAGATTGGCCGCCACCAAAGGGTCTCATAGGTAATGCTATCTGAAGGCAGACCAACATTTATACATAGTCTTTTCAGAGGATTTAAACCTTTCCTACCTACTGAGTCCAAGTAATTAAACCGTGAGGTTTTATGTGAGTTAAAAGACATACATGTTATGCAACAAGAATATTGAAAACCTAACAAGGCACGGGTCGAATTCCCCCGGGAAAAGGAAAAAATTTTCAGCGCTGTCAATAGACTAATAAGGAAGCAAAATTAGGGCTATAAGAAATTGTATAGGACGAAGTAAACAGGCAATTATCTTGGTGACCAAAAGGGTGCCAGAAGCATATTCAATAGGCCGTTTCTCGTTCGATATGCGGAAGTCAAGCAGCACTTGTTTTGGGTAGTACTTAGTCGGGGGACCGGTGGGTAAAATGACACCCGTATTTGGAAGAACGAAAAGGCAATTACAAAAGATGAACAAAATAAACTGTAGCGCCATTCAAGAAAAGAGGAAGAAGAAGAACAAAATAAAAGCTTTTCGAAAGCGAACCCCAAACAAAGCCACATATCCAAATTCGCAGGCCATTCTTTATTAAAAATCTTTTTTCCACTGCTTAAAAAACGCTTCTAAAGAAGCATTAAAAGGAGTGCTCCCCTTTGCGGATATACAATGTTAAAAAATATGTAGAGCTGGTATGGGAAGGGAAGCGCTACAAGGTTTTTAAGGAGTGTTTTAAGATTGCTATTGCAGAACTTCATTTCCCGCTGTGGTTGACAAGGAACCGCATCTAGAAATGAATTGCCGAGGAATAACAAAAACGGATGTGATGCTGTAACAAGAAGAAAGATCCTGAACATGCAGTGGGGATCATTGAGATGAGTACACAGGTCACGAAATTTCCAGGTATCAGCTTTATCAGAATTATTGAAGCCGATACCTTTCGAGTCCAGTTGGAGAAATTTGCTTGCTTTCACATGATTTGGAAAAACGATTTTTTATTATCACACCAGAAATAGTTTGATTTTCGTAGTACATAAATGAAAAGTTCTTAGTAAAATTGACTTCGTCAATGGACAGATTTTACTTAGGCATAAAATTAACAGAATTTATTACCAAATCCTTAAAGAAAATTGCAAATATAATGAAATAGCTTTAAACCTGCACCTTCCATGTTTACATTTCCGGGTAAAATGAAACAGCTTTAATGTCAACAACTCTATAAGCCAACCAACTCAAAACCTTAACAATAATTTATTCATACGAAATTGCTATAGGAACATTATCATATAATTATCTAGTTTATAACCAGTTACTGTTTATTCCCTTTTTAGGTTCTCCAAACTATACAAAATCAATAAAATCCGAACAAATGAGTGCCAGAACGAGAAATTGGTACGACCAATTTCATTAATCAATTCCGCCATTGACAATAAATTATTTCATACTAGATTACAAGGCACAAAGGAAAAAAGAAAGTTTTTTATTAGTTATTTACGTTGAAATCCATATTTAATTAATTCCCCATTTCATTGTGTTAAAGTCTTATCCATTTTTTACGGATAAATAATATATACAATATGAAGAAAAAAAAATCTCTTTAACCCATTAAAGAATCCAAAACACATTATTCAGGATTCCAGCGAAGAACATCCATCAAGGAAATATGATTTTTTTTTCGTCGAGCAAAAAAAAAAAAATAATCAAATTTTCAGAAATTTCGATAACCTTCAAATCACTGCAAGATTGATGAGGGAAATTACCTCGTGAAAAGCTTTGAGTTTGCAAAAATATACAAATGGCGACAAAACTCGGCGTGGAAAAAATCGAGTTGGAAGAAAAATTCGCTTTACTCGCGTTTTATGATGATGTTTACTCAATTCTTGATAAATTACCTCCAGAAAGTAGAGACACATTCCCCATACTACTATACTGTTGGCATATTTGCAGCAGAAGCAGCAGCAGCGGCAGCCTCCGTCAACGTCACCGACACCATCACCATCACCACCGACACATACCCAAAGGTTCTGGGTAGATTTTCAGAATATTTCCTAGGTGTGAGCAGCTCTATGATCACTTACCCCCAGCATCACACAACAGGAACAACAACAACAAAATATACATATAGATCCTTGAGTCCTGAATCTTGACTAACACGCACACCCCCAAGGTGCTACCGTAAAACGACATGAGCGCCCCCATATGGCTGTGCATAATATTTTCATCTGAGAATATCGTAAAATTGATGAGGCATCATAAAGTGAATTTATCACAAGGAGCTCCGCCACCACCGAATATCGAACTCGAAAACCAGAATAATAGCACGCGGACGGGTTTCTTGGTTAAGGGTAGTAGCACAGAGGGATCCATCTATGGTCCTGTAGTTGAGCTTCTCGCAATATATACACCATTCATATATCTATATAAACACACCCTCCTCCACATACTATATGTTCATATATTGAACTTTATTCGAAGGCTCTATAGGATGGCTTCTTCTGGGTTAATATATGAGTGTGTGTGTATGTGCAGGAACTTTTCATCTATTGAGACGAGCAGGCAATGGGGCGATGCCATTCAAGTGATAACGTCTGAGGAAAATGAAGAAAACAAAAAGATAAAAAGCCACCCCACACACACACAGGGGGAGAATGTGCAGATTCGAGCAAATCAGAACATTGCAGGGGGTTGTAATGTTTACTCAAGTGTTTATTCTGATTTTTATGACAGAAATTATGGCAAATTTAAAGTTCAACCTACCCCCAACACCCCACACACAACCGTCGATGAAAACGAGGTATATGACATTTTACGATATGATACATATGACAAAACTTTGAAAGGAATCCTGTAATGGTACAAGGTTAACGGCATGTCGTAATAAATTACAAATTGTACCCCCAGCACCACAGCAAAAAAAAAACTTTCTTGTAGTTTTGATTACACATCGATAAGACAGCATACTGTGATGCTCTGTAGAGATAGGGTACGCTTTTTTGGCTTTTTGTTGGAGACAACCACCCCCTCATACGCGTTCAATATTCCGTGACAAGCAGAGGCGAAAATAAAGTTTACGACAAAAACAAATTCTCATCCTCTTTGCTTAACGCTATGAAAATCTTGGGCACGGAAGAAATTGCGATTTTAGGAATTTAAGTTAAGGGTGAAATTTGCAACAAAAAATATTTTTGTTAAACAAACTTATCACCTAGGCAAAAGAGGTATTGATAGTAGTCTTAACGACGATAGAAAAATAGTAGAAATAGTAGTAGAAAACTAAAGTTCAGCCATCAAATGTTAAATGTACTGAACACTCATTTTCATCCAACAAAATTCTACAATGAGTAAAATAAATTTCATCATCAATTGACAGCCTCACTTAGCTAAGGATTACGGCTCCCGATTACCATCTGAAAGGTCCGAGGTTTATTTCCAGTAGGCGGTATGATCCTTCGTCTTACCAATTGTTCAAACCTACATAACACTCGTTTTTTCTCCATTCCTTCTTCCCTTCTTATAGCAATTCTTTCCTTTTCTCCTGCCGTCGCCTATTTTTTTCTGTGATAAAATGGAGCTTAGGAGTAGTGTTGGGTAGGACACGATTATAAAATGAGTTTGTAAGAGGTGCCTCTTTTTTCTTTTGAGCCAGTACAATGTCATACTTCAAATGAGGCGAGGTTCTATTGTAATGCCAAAATGACAAAAACAAGCAGATTAAAAAAAAGAAAGAAAATAAATACCAATGAAGTGCACTTTTACAAGCTTAATTCTAATATTCATTAGAGTAAGTAAGAAATCTATGCCTCCACAATGTACAGCCACGGACAACTAATTAGAAACAGTTTCATAAAAATTGCATTTATACATTTTTTATTTTTTATGTAGCAATCCTGTTAGGAATTCATTATGATATTGTTATTGATTTCCTTCAATCATTATATATTTCAAAAAAATTAAGAGGAGGTGGTGGGAATTCTTTAATTTGATTCCAACATAAAAACTGTATAAATGCAATTTTTAGGAAACTGTTTCTAATTAGGTGTCCGTGGCCATATATTTATATTTTGCAATCCTACCTCGCCTAATTTCAAGTTGGAAATTCTGCTACTGCAAAAAAAGTAAGAAATATCTCTCCAGCACAAAATTTCCCTCCCTCAAAATATGTAAGAATTGTCTCTTCAGGACAAAACCTCACTCCCTCGAAAAATGTAAGAAATGTCTCTTCATGACAAAACCTCACTCCCTCGAAAAAATGTAAGAATTGTCTCTTCATGACAAAACCTCATTCCCTCGAAAAATGTAAGAAATGTCTCTTCATGACAAAACCTCACTCCCTCGAAAAATGTAAGATTTGTCTCTTCATGACAAAACCTCATTCCCTCGAAAAATGTAAGAAATGTCTCTTCATGACAAAACCTCACTCCCTTGAAAAATGTAAGAAATGTCTCTCCATCCAATTCGTATTTACAATCTCACCACGGCTCAGCTTAAAGTGGATATTTTACTGCCGCAAAAGAAGTGAGAAATGTCTCTCCAGTTCGTGTTTACAATCTCACCTCGACGCAATTCACATTGGAAATTTTACTATGGCAAAAGAAGGAAGAAATGTCTTTCCACTAAGTAAGTAATTTGCAATCACACCTCGCTTCATTTATCTTGATACCCGCTCATATACCAGTAGGACATTATTTTTGAACCGGGACATTTAAAAAAACTGAGGCCTCAGTACAATTTACATCATGTAAGAGACAAATGTTCTGCCTCGTGTAAGTCCGGCTCAACACTACTTAGGAGTCACCCTTTGTACTACATATAAGCATAGGAAGCGAGGAAACCTTCGTAGAGAGAGGTCGAATGATCAAATAGGAGACGGGTTTCTCGCTTATTATACTTGCAGACGTCAGCACGAGAAGCAGCAGAGAAAGAGAGGAAACAAGAAGGAAGGAATATTATTTACTTGGGACAACAAAAACGGACCATGCCGCGGAGCGTAATCAAACCGCAGATCTTTCGATTTGGATTGCTTAAGGCCGGCGATACCTTTACAATAGAGGAAAATCATCATCAATAGAGGTATTTTTTTGGGTAGAAAGAATAAAGCTCGAGTTTTCAAACTTTAGGGTTTATGAATATATTTATTTAACATTACGAAAAAATAAAATTTTTTTTTGATAAAAACAAGATGGCGTTGACTGCTACGACTTCCGCCAAAGACCGTATTTTCGACTTTGCGGGAAATCTAACTCAAAAACTACTTAACCGATCTTTATGAAATTTGGAATATATTTTCTTAACAATATTTTTTTCTATTTGAATGAGAGGGATTTTTGAAATCAACCCTGAAAATCGTTATATTAAAAAAAAAAATAAAAAAAACTTTTTCTTGTTATTCTTATAAATTTTAAAATAAATAAATTGTTTTAAAATTCTGCTTTATTCATATCGAAGATAATTGTCTAAAGAAATTGAATTTTTCAATGTAGTATTTTTCACACCAACCTAGCAGGTGCTATCTTTCCCCCAACGCAAAAGGAGGCCTTTGACGGAAATCGTTGCAGTCAGCGCCATTTTGTTTTTATCAAAAAAAATTTTTTTTCCTAATGTTAAATAAATATATTCATAAACCCCCAAGTTTAAAAAGTCTAGCTTTATTCTTTCTACCCAAAAAAAATACCTCAATATCATTCTATTTTCCTCTATTGTAAAGGTATCGCCGGCCTTAAGTAATGCGGTGTCTAGGCTCTAGTTGAACTCCCAAATCGATTAATGAAATTTTCTTTATACCACGCACAGATCCTGAGGGCAGGGCCGGCGCGTGGTTTTTTTGCGCCCGGTGCAGTATGCCATATTGCGCCCCATCATATAAAAAAAAGCTTTTTTCGTTTGGATCGCAAGGACGAAGAAGCGGGAAATACACAAGGCCCTTCTAACTTGGTAACAATTTGCTTTGCTCTTCAATAAATTCCTGAAATTTTGCTTCTGATCTATTAAAAGCCGTTTGTGGAGCCACGAGCTGTTGCAGACAGTTTGGCTTCCACCTCAAGCCACGTTTCCGGACCAATAAGTCCCACTCAGAAGCCCTCTCGTCCATCAAAGGTACTTGTAAGTTCTCTAACCACCTCGCTCAGTAGCGTTTCTGAGCCCGGCTGCGATCCTGATCCTGTGAAAACCTGGAAAAAAGTCAAAAATCCATTGGATTTACAGGAATATTTGTAAATAAGGGTTTTTGATGTCTCTGAATTCGAATTTGATAATAAAATTTGAAAATTCATAATGGCGGATCCAAAATGGCGGACTGATTATGAAAAAGTTGATGGATTGGCATGAATATTTGTATACAGGGGTTTTCGGGTTCACGTAATTCGAATTTGATATCAAATTCTGAAAATTCAAAATGGCGAATGGAAAATGGCGGACTACTTTTGAAAAAACTGGATGAAGTTGCATGTCATAAAAATTACAGGGGCAAGCCGGGGCAGTAGTTCTTCATATGTACCGTTACAGGACCTTATAATGTACAATTTAAGATCAACAATTAGGCGGATGAAGACGGATGAAAAAATATATGCATCGCCAAATTTAAATATATTGAACAAATAATCACATATACAGGTGCCGTTTAGACTGAATTTATATGGACTATTAACAAATATTTGATCACATATACGTTGTAAAAATATTTCATACAAATCACTTAAGCCGAACGTTCACTATCACGTACAATGCATTCACTGTAACCTACGTTTACACAATGAAGCGATCGCTCGAATTCAAACACGTGGTAAACGAAAGGTACAAAAGACACGCACCCGTTTCGGATTCAACAGTAGTAAAAACGAAATAAGGACTTTGATTTTTCGACTTTTGTCCTGGTTTTCATGCCTTCTGAACCACTCTGCGCCGGTGTATTTGCTGCAGCAGGCTTTTTATGGGAGGGGACCCTGAAAAAGTTGGGCTTGTTTGGCTTCTCGCTCGATCTTGGCTTTAGGAGAAGATCAATGTCTTTTCAGTTCCTCCAGCGAATCGGGAGGGTTGGCTTGATTTTGTGCCAGCCGTTCCTTGTATTCCTCAACAATCTACAGGAACTTTATTCTGTCTGTCCGGTATAACTCATGCACAGTACTGGCCTTCTCATTCCTGGCAAGGCAATCTCGTCCAGAATGACAAAGGCTCTCCGGTTTTGGCGCATACCATCTGACTTCCGCTTTCCTGGATTCGATTGGCCTGACGATCGAAAACAGGTGTACTATGACTGACATTCGCCGAATAAGTGGTTGTGTCAATTACTGTCTCCTGACTTGAGGCGAGTGGCTCTGACGAGGTTGAAGGTAATGTTTGTGCTATGGTTGGTACTCGCTGCACGGCTGGAGATTGCCCACATGCTGGAGGCAAGCAATTTTTTTTATCGATATAAATCCCACGAGAGATCAAAGGTGAGTCTATCCTGGCAGAGCCGCTTACAAGGATAATATCCCGGCTTCACCGGCCGAACTGCGCAACTTCGAGCAAATTAGTCTACTGAGCTTCAATGTTTGCCTAATTTCCCATACATTTTCACATTTTGAAGTCAGGAAAAGCAAAGTCTGATTTCGCCCAACAGAACATGAAATCAAGCTTGAAAGTAAAAGCTCGCTCAAAAGAGAGTAATCAACTGGTAAATGGAATGCCTTTCCAGGGAGCTTTTGAATTTCTGACTTCTGGCGAAAAAGCAAGGCATTTCAAGCGCTGAACTCGACTTTAGCCGGTGAAGCCACTTATGCGGATCGAATTGAATTTGATTAAACTTGCCCGGGAATCGAAGGAACCGTTTACGACCAGCACTCTTTAACCACTAGCTGTCCATGCAGCCACCGACACGGTAAACACCTTGGCTTGGGAAAGGGAGAAGTAGGAAAAAGCGGGAGAGAGTGGAAGCACCTAGCTTCGTCTGGCTTCTTCGCATTGGTCTGTTCGTCATGTGGGATGTAGTCATTTGGTCCGGTGTGGTAGGCATTTTTTTTGTGTGAGGTATGGTATCCATCGCTCATTCTACTGCTTAATTCAGTATTTACATCTCTTGTTCAAATTAGAGAACAACTAAACAACAACTAAATCGTGGTAATAAAAATGAAATCCTTTAATATATGATATATATAATATATGATAGATAATATATGTTTTCAATATTTTTTTCAAATTTTTAATTTTTTTTAAATCTCTTTTTAATATCTGAAATTGCGAACCGTCCAACGGCGCCCGGTGCGAGTGCACCATTCGCACACCTATGAAAGCGCCCCCTCACGGACAGGTGAAATCAAAGACGATATCAACAATATCGGTAATAGCACCATCGTTCTAGAAGAACAGTCTAGATATGCATCAGTTGTAGCCCCAGCTTAACACCAGCGCATGGAAAGAAACCAGTTGAAACCTTCAACCATATAAAGGAACTGGCTGGAACTAGCATCTCTAATGCGGTGTTGAAGATCCAAGCCACATACACTAATGAAAATGTAATTGTCTTTAGAAACACTGTGTTGGTTTGTTAAAATGTAAACTACTCTAAATGGAGTTTGAATAAGTGTGTAAAGATATCACGGTGGCGGTCTACTTCAATGTAGAGAAAAGCATACTGAATAAGGGTAGTAAATCATTTTTCTAGTTAAATGTGATACTTTTATATTAATTTGAAGTAATAAAATTTTTATTTGTCAATTGCACATAAAAAAATCATCTTTGTTTACACCCTTACATCGTCACATCCACAAAAAAATGAATACAACCAACCCCTCAATTGCGACATCAACCCTCCGACATAAATTAAAATTTTCCATGTTAAGCACTCCAAAGTGTCATTCTAAACTAACTCGAAAGCCATACCTTTAAAACAAATCGCTTCTAAGGAAAAAAAATACACCGAAAAATTTTCATTAAAAAAAACCAACAATTTTCCCCCACCAATTACGAATCTCATTAAAGCAAATTGCTTAAATTTTCTTCGTTACTTATTCTTTTTTTTTTTTTTAACAGAAATAATTCATTACATACGCCACCGTATGAATATTTTTAAAGCACAAATAACTACACAGAGAGAGGCAACAAACCAACCCCCGGCGGAGCAAAATCCTCGACTAGAACCGAAAAAAAAATTTGTCCCTGTCTCTATCTTAAGTGTGCAGCCACCCCCGGGCCCCCGGCTCCACTTGTATTTCCATATATAATCTACAAAAGGAATAATTTTCTCTTTTCCAGAAGTAACGAAAATGTTTTTTCTCCTTTTTCCTGCACCAAAAAAATAAAAAAAAAACGAAATCTATTTGAATTGCAAATAGCGAAGTAAAGTGTGCTCTCACGCACACGCAAGTATGCATACATGAATGAAAATGAAAAATATAAGTGACAACATTTCGGTATAAAGTCGAAATATTCCAGGATATGGAGCCGGAGGTATCCTTGAATGTCCTCCGCTTGTTGGAGTTTCTGTGTCTTTAAAGCTTTCTTGAATTAAGATATTTTTTAGATAAACAAGTCGCAAGGATGTGTAGGGGAAGTTGTTTAAGGCGCTCAGCTCTCAGCTAGGGGATGATTTGTTGGCATAAACTGAAAGGATGAAATTTTCGGCTTTTTTTATTTATTTATATTTATTTTTTGATTAAATTTTTCCGATTTTCATTCATACGAATTAGGAACAAAAGTGAGAGGTTTGTTTGTCTGATAGGAGCTGGTTTGTCGACCAATGGTATACGTACGTTGGTTGCTCTTAGTTAAGAAACAGCGTCCAGCTGTGTAGTTAAGACGATCTGATTACACCTAGGCTTAATTCGTCAGGCCAAAAGTTGTATAGCAAATATATATTACCATCTTAGGGGGTACATGATAGTGTGGTGGCATAGAACCAAGCTTAATACCTTCGCTACAAAATTACACAAAATTAAAAACTATGGTCTAAAGCTGAGATCGAATGACCATCTGGACCTTCAGCGGGGATACTCAAATGGATGGCTCCAAAGCAGAAAGAGTAGTGTGTGCCGGGATTTGGTAGAGCGTTCAGCCTGTCTTTGAAGCAGACGTCTACGCTATATTGACATAGGGTTTCTCAAAACCCGGTCTTCTTTGGATTTGCCGAATCCGAATCCTTAAAACTGAGAACCGCCGATTCCGATTCCAAGTAAAAACTCACAATTTTAGTTTACAAAAAATATATATTGTATTAATAGTCCTTTAAATAGGTCGAAAAAGGGCCTTCGCGAAAAATACCGCACGCGATTTTTTTTTTACCAAATGATTTTACATATTTTTATGAGCTTAAATTCAAAATGCTAAACTTATAATGAAACTAACTCTATATCTCAGAAACTATGCATTTTAAGACAAAAAATGATATCAGTGATGATTTTGTAGATAAATAAGTGATTTAACTTTCTTGTTTAGAATTTTTTTTGTAAAGTCTATATGTACGGAGATATAGTGCTTCAAACTTCATATATCACTCTCTTTCCCCTATATTTCGTTAATAGTTAATTCTACATGAAAAAATCCTGGCTAATACTTATAGAACACTCGATTATCTATAATTTTTGTTATTAGCATTTTTTATGTAGTCCTAATATTTCACGAATTACAGCGCTTTAAGTGTCGAAAAACGTAAATTCAAAGGAGTATTTTGCCAATATCTTTTTAATTACACGTTTTCTTACAAAACTGATTATAACGATTTTCATGCGCAATTTCATTGCCCTCATTTTTTGTTCCAGGAGGGCTGTGGAAAAGAGTTTGTGCTTATAACTTCAAAAGTAAAGGCCGTAGCATAAAAATTGTTCAGACCTTATCATAGGAAATTGTCCAAGCTTTCCAATTTTGGGAAAAAAAAATTAGTTAACTACGTATTTTTTGGAGAAAAAGGTGTTTTTTTTCTACCGAAACTTCCGATATAATTGGGTGGCACAGGTGATTTGGAACACCCTGTATAGTTCTTCTTTTGCCAATAAAAATATAAAAAAAACATAACAAAAATGTACTAATTACTTTTGCTTGTTTTGAATTGCTAGTTGCTGGTTCCACGGTAAAATAATTCCAAACTTTAGATCTTTTAGTTGCCACAGCTACGGTCATGTTAATTTAAGAATATGTACTTTAATTTAAAAGGGGTTATTATAAACCAATTTTTGAATTTGAAAAATTAAACTGAAACTAAAACAATCGAGAATCCTAAAATGTCAATACAATTTTCTTCAACATGACATAAAATCCAAACACCCAGAACCTACCAAGATTTATTTTTTTTTCAAATTTTGAAATTTTCTCATGTAATAGGACTATGTACTTATATTATATTTTATGTTATTTCACTATAAAAATAATTACCTATAGGTATATTTTTATCGCAATTTTTTTATTGAAAATTGCGAAGAAACATAAATAATAATTTTTGACCATTTTTCGAATATCACAAAATGTCTTGTATTTCTCCAAAAATCATGGTCTCGTGGTGTGCGCAAGACTTTAGACTTTGATTTAGGGCATTTTGACAATTTTTTGGCGCGTAGTTTTTGAGTCAGAAAATCGATTGGTGACATGAAAGTAAAATTTAAAAATTCCTGTTTTTTTCAAATTTTGGCCAAAAAAGGCCAAAAAATTGGCCAAAAATGCGTCCAATTCTTTTTGCGTAATTTCATCTGAAAAGACGGAAAATTTCCTACAAAAATCTATCCCATCCCGAAACTCAGAGTTTGTCGAGAGCTACAAATAAATGAGAAATACGTGATTTTTGAAAAATCGCGTTTTTTTCAATAACAGTTGTAGCTCCGAAACGGCGCACCCAATTGCGCTCAAAAAATTTTTGGTATATCACATCGAGTTCACGAACATACTCCCAAAGCTTGAGAGATATTTATTTTTTTGCTATCCCGTTTGAAAAAAATCCACCATATATTATACATCGTTATTCGGAATATTTTTTTAATTGTTTAATAAGTCGATATATTTATTAATTATAATTTTTCCTATTATTATTGGAATCATGGGGGGGGGGGGTTTAACCCGCAGTAACCCCCCCCCCTGCGTACGCGCCTGTATCGAGCAATCGGGGAATCGGGATTCGGCGAATTTAAGAAACGGATCCCGATTCCTAATCCCAGGGGAAAGATTAGCCGAATCCGATTTGGAGTTATTCGGTATGAGAAACCCTATATTGACATGCACCAGAGTAGGTTTATCCTATCTGACAGCTAAGCAGCAATCAGAGCAATGAAGCCCCGTAGGACTAGGTTCAAATTAGTTTACACTGACAAGGCGCCTTTGATGGGCTACGTACTATCAATCGGATTATCCTTAAGTGGGTCTTGGGCTTCGAGGGCAATAAAAAGGCGAACGACTAGGCCAGACTGGCCGTTGGTACTGTTTTCATCCGTAAAGAAGCGGCAGGATCCTAGGGAACCCACCAGTCTGATGATACGGTCTCTAGACCATAGGATTCTGATGAAATACACCGAACACTGGAAGATCACATCTGGTGTAGTGTACTCCAAGCGCTTTAACTAGGTAATACGTTACTTGGGCCTGTAAACCACGCCAGTAGGTGTTGCAGTTTTGTCATTATCACGTCTTTATAACCTATTAATTACATGTCATTACCACCTATAACTGCGCCCACTGCCCTGGTTCTTAGGGCCCCGAATTACCTACTGCTTTGTTCTTGGTACGGTACCCTACACTACCACAGAATTACTCAGCTTCAGCAAGGGGGCCTCGGTAGTCTAGGGATCAAGGCGCCTGGCTACCATCCCAGAGGTCCCGGGTTCAAATCCCGGCAGAGCCCCACGGTCCTTCGCCTTTCCCATCAATTCTTCTTCCCTCTATACATTCCTCCTGTCATAGCCTTCCGTTAGCACAGCCCGCTCCACCAAGCGCATGTCATCGGTTGGTTGATGGGATTCAACTCGTTTCAGGAGGCATAACATTCCAGCGAGTTGTTTCTCGTTGCCCCGATGCCAGAGCCGCGATAGAAATGGTTGGGGTTAGTTGGTTGTGGCAGTTCCTTCCTACTTCTCTCTTCCCCTTCACTATCTATCGACTAGAGCTTGCTGTTTGACATTGCACTCTATACGAAGAAAATAGATTGTCGACAGTACAAAGGGCTTTCCCTGAGCTCTAGTCTTCCACATAAAAAAAAAGTCAGAATATTAGTTGGCTTGGTCATCGGGCACCCTGGGCCCGAAATTAATTCCAAGGATTGAAAGCAGAGGAACACTGTCTAGCGAAGCGATTGGTCGTGCTCTCTTCAATTACAGCTATTCCATCAAGCTATTGGGAAAAATGGGCGTGACTGGGTCATTAATGGAGGGGTTGTCTTCAACTTTGGCAACGCCAGGATGAACACATATAATTTCTCAGGTATATGAGAAGGCTGATCTACATCTGTCCGAAGGAGTTGTCTTTCTGGGGCAAGAGGTACAGGATCAGTTTTCAGTGGTTACTGGATCACAGGACAACGAAAACACAGACTACTTGGGAAGTCTATATATTTTACATTTGTAGACACCCCGATGAAACATTATGTGCTAAGATTACACAAATTTGGTCTAATTATTGCAACCATAGAACACGGAACTCATCTGTATTGTTAGGAAGGCTTTGGAGACTGCCAACAGCTCGACAGGAAAGACACTGGCTGAGTTAGATAGGCGGTAGTGCTTGAGGCATTATAGCCGAGAAAAAGGAACTTCAGCTCCTAAACTAGGCTTTTATAGCATAGTTCTAGCGAGGCTGCAAGTCTTTTCAGTCGTCTCTGGTTGTGATCTGGGACATCGAACCTTCAGTTCAAATTGGGATTTGGTATTATGTAGTCAGATTGCTCTTCTACAATTCCCCGATGCAGTGTATAACGTCTTCTCTCCCATGGCCGTATGATCTGTATATCAAATGTCAGCAGAACGAGTATTTCATTCAGTGCTTCAGGGGTACAGAATGCTCCGCATATCACTTCACCTTCACTTGAAAAAATGGGTATAAGTGATTCAGTGTCTTGGGAATGCTTCATCTGCGACCATAAACCCCTTGCCCAACTCCAAAATCTGGTGTTGCACTGTTTCTACACCAGACAATCAATCCTGAAGCTGGGGATATATCAGACTTATTCTTCATCCATTGCATATGGTTTGTCAAGATCTTGACCTTTGGTATGTCCAAGCCAATAGCCATTGATTCAAAGATCGCAAGCTTTATAATACATACATGGCCAACTACATCGTCTGGCTATGATATCTTACTGTTTTGAAGTCGAAATGCATCGGAGAAAGCCTTCTTTATAACCCTGATCTGTAAAGGAATTCTCCTCTAGCCCTGAGATAGCCTGTATGGTCAAATATAGCAAATGCCTGGTTTTAGGTTTGATTCCCCAGCCTTTGATGAGATATTCACAACAGTTGATGTGAGACATGGTAAATTCTTCCTTCAACCAGCGGATTGTGCATATTCACAACCAACAAATTCAACATTTGGCCTCTGCTTCGGCGTTGCTTCAAATATTACATGATCATTGTTAGAACGTACAAGAACGCGCTCTCAAACTAATCGAAAATGACGGTATTTGCTAGTAAATAACTTCTTCAAGCTTTTATCAAAATGACAACCCAATACTTTGCTACCAAAAAAAATCAAAATTTAATTTTTTGAAAAATTTACAGCATTTCCTGACATTTTGTGTTACAAACTTCCTGGTTGTAGATCCCACAATTCCTTAAATAAACTAAAATCTCCAAAGGTTTTATTTTAAGTGCTTGAAGCTCGTTGAAAGATGTTTCATCAACTTACCTGAAATAGAAAAGAAAAAATATTAGTAACGTTATTAATAAATTTATTAGTAAAAAAGAGTTTGTAACGTCCGAAATTGTGTCTTATTTTTTGTGATTCATAAAATATAATAAATTTGAGCTTTTTTCAAAGTCAGAAAAGTGTAAAGTAACATTGAAAATGAAAATGATTGATATAAAGTGAAAATGACTAAATCCTTCAGTATAATCCCGGCTTATATTCTATATTCATTTCATTCCATTCCATTTCATGATGGGCAAAAAATCTTCTTGTTATATTCTACAAGACTCCATTTTCATCTAAGAAAGAAAAAGTGGAAATGATTCTCTAATATTCCCTATTCCGATTACAATCTTGCAGAAGAAAAAAAAAATAAAAGAATAAAATAAAATAAAAACGAATAAAAATAAAAGTTTTTCCTTTCACACTTTCATCCCTATCATTTCTCTTAGTTGAAAACGGACATGGACGTATCAGACCCACCTACTGACGATCCACTCTCGTTTTGCATAGAAACAAATACACGCACGAAAAACACAGGAAAAACTTTTTCATCAGTTTTACCCAAATTCCCCGGCCCCAAAGCACCGCGCCTTTGCCGCTTCTTCCTTACTTTATTTCCTCTTTTTTTTTATACATACGTCTATATATACACATACATTGTATATAAATACATACAGAGCAACTCCCACAAGGATTCGCTGATCCTGAAGCAGGGCAATCATCATCATCCCCCAGTTGGATTATTTTTTAATTTTATAATTCACTTTTCGAAAATTCCAGCATTTTTGAAAAAAAAAATAAAAAAAAAGACGGAAAAAAACTGCTGAAGAAAGGAAAATCCACCCAAAGATGGTGGCAGCGGTGGGATGGTTGGTGGCAGCGGTGGGATAAGGAAATATCCTTTTTTTCAATCTTCAATCTTTCTCAATCTGTCTCCTTTTATTTTGTTGTCTTCTCAAACTTTAACTCAATTCTTTTCTTTTCTTTATTCGAAGAACTCTTTCGCAGCCAAATAGATTGATAGGTAGTGATCATAGGGTGGAATTAAAATGGCATTTTTCCGATTTTCCATCACCGCCTCATTCCACATCCCTCATCGTGGCGCCCCCATCCCCTGCGGGCGTACCTCTATTGTGCTATATATATATACAGCACTCCCCCGGGTCTTTGCGTCCTTGGAAGAGAACAATTGGATTAGGAAAAATGAAAATTAAGACAGAATGAACCCAACTCATTTGAAAGGGTGCAAAACAGATTTTTAAGTCAATTAATTCTAATTGTTCGTAATTGGATGTTGTGATAAAATGAACGAAAAAAAGGCCCGAGATAAGGAAATTTTAGGAAAATGTGAAACTTTGGGTTTTCTTAGAAACAAAAATTCTTCCTGAATGGATTATAAATGGAAGAAAATGGGGTAAACTTTTTTTTCCCTGCCTATTGGAATTGAATTTTTGCGGGGTGAATTTATATAGCTATATACAATATACTATACATCCATACATATACACGTATATTAAACACAAAAAAAAATTAAACAAAAGGGTCATAGAAAGGGTAAAGGGATTTGTTGGGGATTTATGTTGGGGAGGGCCCGCTTTATATTTCGAATCAGTTGTTTTCAATATTTAAATAAATTTTGTAAAGATGTGAACTGAATATTTAAATAGATCTCTAAAACTCTGTTAATTAAATATTTGTTTTATAAAAGAAGAGAAATTTCTTATTAATTGCCAAACAATTTTAACTTTAACAAAAACCAAATGAAATTTCATTTTAGGTTGAGGAGATGGATGATAACGAAACAAGTAAGTAAATATGAATTTTTGAGATCATTAAAAATACAAAACATACCACATAAAAGTGTAGGGGTGTGTATTAATGAAAATTTTTGTTTAAAATTAATTATTTATTTTGGGTTTGGTGTATGTCAGTTATATTTTTTAAAAAGTCACAATAAAAGGGGCACTGGAAGTTTATTTTAGTCATTTTTTTACGTTGAATTTTGAGAAAGATTATGATATGCCAATAGACCCCAAAATCCTTTGCCTCCTCTAGTCATCTCGATCTCTGGGTGAGGTGACTTCTCATCTCATGCAACCAGTGGCGAATCGACATTATTTTCTGTTGCTCAAAACTTTCTCTAATTGCCATCGCAATGGAATGTGTTTTTACACGGATTTCTACTTCCTTCTAGTTCACAATCTAAAATAGTCTCAAAAAATTGAAGATTTCTCTACGATTTGTTGCCTCCGACCTACGACAGTATCCTACATCGCACATCTCAATAAAAAGACCTATTTAATTTTTCTTGGCTGCTAACTAATGAAAGAGTTGAATTTTACCACGTAGGCATGTTCTGATCACGACTGCTAATGGTAAAATTCCCAGATATCGTTTGAGCCTTCATAAACCAAAGCCTATAGACGCATCATGTGCAGTCTATATCGTACAAAAAGTAGTAACAAAGGTTCGAATCCTCCCTAAATCCTTTAATTGGAGCTTTCCCGATACACGATTTCTGATATTGGGTAGAATCGGACAGCTACAGGGAAAGGGTTTGGTTGTCTCGCTGGCCTGTGCTTCTCCGCATCTAAGGCAGTGGGTGTTATACGGAATTCTTAATCTGGATACATAATGCATAATTGGCCGTTTCCCGTATTTATTGACACGATTCTGGCCATATCCTTTCCTGACATCCCCAAGAGGTCTTGTGATCCCTTTGAATCCGCCTGTTTACAGAACAACATCATGGTCCATTTCCAGCGGTAGAGAGCGTGATATTGCTGTGCTCGTAGTTCTTCTTGCCCCAGAAACCCGCTTTAGAGAGCGGTGCATGCCACTTGCTATATGATGTATACATAAATCTGGTGGCAGCGGTTCAAGAATCATGTTAAGCGTTTCCGTCGGGGCTCTATACAAGGCGCTCGTTATTCAGAGGCAAACTATTCTTTGGAGTTGAGTAATTCCGGATCTGTTATATTATTTGGCAAGAGCGAGCCACCATAGGGTTGAGCCATATGTCACCACTGGTACAAGGTGTATAGCTTCAAACCCATCTTCTTCCGAAAGTCTGCTTACAGGCATAGAAAGCTATACTAGCCTTCCTAGCCCTTTCTTCGATATTCAGCCTCCAATTCAGCTTTGGGTTCAGATATGACCCAAGTACTTAGCTGACTAAGATAGGCTCAGTACTCGACCGTTTCTTGGAGTTAGACTAAATGTGGGTATTTTAGTCCTGTTTGTGAAAACCATAAGTTCTGTCTTTTTCGGGTTGACGGATAGCCCGCAGCGGTTGGATCATGCGTTAACTTTTCCAAGAAGGAATTTTCCGGATACACATAGCCAACCGCATAGACAATTGTCGTCCGCATAGGCAAGTGCCATTACGCTGTGGTTCTTTCCTGTCTTTAGGTTCTTTTCCATCGCCATGAGCCACAGCAGAGGTGTGTTGCGGCATGTCCACTATATCACCTTGCTATTGCCCACGTTTCTGTGGTTCGATGTAGCCTCAAAATCGCAAAGCAGGTGCTCCACTATTTCGGTAGCTGTTCTGCAAGACTGACAGCTACAATCAACTACCAGCCCTGCTAAGATAGGATGTATTCTGCTAAGATAATAATTGAGCGAACAGGGGCTCGTCAGGAGCTTTGTTATTCTTTTTAGCTCCCACCTCTTAAAATTTCAAAGTTCGCTCGCTTTAGCCTTGTCGATTTGAATGAATCTTTAGCTGCACTTTGTCCAACTATGACGAAATAGCCGGTCGTTCCAATTCTTGAAGGCCGGTCTTTCGTGGTAGCTGACTAGCTGCAGATAGGTTCCTGACCAGGAAGTAGACGCAACGCCTCCGCCAAAGTCTACTTATTTTCTACTAGGTGGAGTTATAATTTTTCGGGTCCAGGGTCTTCCAGACTGCAAATGCAAAGGCTCTGACATTGTCTCCATCACTCCCGCACCGGCTATTGAACAACCACCAGTTTGATGAAGAGGGCCCTTTTCGATCAGATTATCATGAAACCTACCGAACGCTGAAAATCCGTCCCTGTACTGCGCAACTCTAAGCGATCCCTTCTTCGATCGCCTCTTAACGCGACCAAGAAGGCGGATTTTGATAGGATGTCAGAACACTTAATGGCGTGATTACCGGACACTGCGCCCTGAATTACCTCTTACGGAAGATAGGAAGAGTGGAAGACCCACCTGCAGACTTTGCCTTTAGAAGGATGAGTCTGCTCTTCATATTTTCTGTGAATGCCCGCGATAGCGAAGAGCATGGTCTCGTCGAACAGTCAAATCTCAGCGACAAGCCATTAGGCAGACAGCTGGACCTTTTGAAGTGGTCTGGCCTACGAATATGAGGTATAAGGGGTGTAGTACAATTGGCCAAGCGTGTGCCCACAGTTTTTTGGACCAGCTAACCCCCCAAAAGAAAGACGAAAGAAAGAAAGAAGGTGGAGCGGAGGTAGGTTCAGTAGGACTTCCATAAGCGCGGTCAGGCAGATAGTTTTAACTCCCGTGACACCGAGACATGCTAGCCTTTGCACCTTGGCCAGCTTAATCACGGCAGCCTTTTGTTTGGTCTTGACGCACCATACAATAGACGAATACGTGATCATGGGCACGTAAATGGTAATCTATGTAAATCTGCCCAGCCGATGGGAAAATTGCAAGTAGTGGAGTTTTGAGGAGAAAGGAGAAGACGCTGATGGGTCCATTCCAATTCCAGGCTTAATTTTCTTCCTTTATTAAAGCTAATTTTCGATGATTGCATAGCATTATGAAAAGCTCAATTATAAAACGAACATCACATCATACAATGATTCCTTTCTAAGCCATCAAACATTAAACTGAAATATAAACTGATGCAACAGAAAACGAGAAAAAAAACGAGAAAATAAGTAAACACTTGCACATACATACAGACATATACACATCCAGGAGGAAAAAGAGCGAGAGATAATCCCTCCCATTCCCAGAGAGAAGTAATTTCAAAAAAGGATTTTACAAGATTATCAAGTTTTTGCACGAATGAATTCGACTACAAAATTGCATTTTGTACATGACCAGTTGTTCGTTTCTGGGACATATTTCCACAGGAATAATCCAGTCCAAAAAACATGAATGTATACACGACGAATATAACAAGGATACAAAATACATTTGTGTATTATCATCTACTTATATCCTCCAGTTGAAAACGGACATCCGATTTTCGGTGGAAAACATTGTTCCCCAAAACATTCAGGAAGTTGAGGCACACAGGACGACACACAGTCAATCAAATGAGCCGTAATGAGAGATAATTATGTTTTCCAGCTTAAAATTGACAATTTTCAGGATATCCGTTAAGAGGATTTTCATCTCGATGAAATATTGCGCAATCATGTGCAAGAGGGTGTTTAACTGATGTACTATAAAGGCAGGTTACGAAGATATAGTTTTTAATTGTTTGTACAAAAACTGCATTTGTCAGTCAATATATTAGAGTGCAAAAGAGGGTTTACTGATCCTTTTTGATAGATTACTCGAGCGGATAAATGGGGATTATGATAACGTAGCCAGAAATTAAAGGAAATGAAAGGTGAACATTTAGAAGTTTAATTACATATTTAATAAAAATCGCTATTGTTTTACTGCCAAATTATTAATTCACATTAAAGGACAAACATCGCTCCTAAATCCTTTTGCTGTATTATAAATATATAATCTGTAGCTCCACTTTTAAGGACTGTTCTGAATACCGTCGCACTTCCTGTATTAAAAAATTTATGTACTTTAATGATTTTTATTATTTAATAAAAAAAGAGTTAAATAAAGTTTCATGAAATTACAAAGCCGAATCCGAAAATATCAGACACAAAAAAAAAAAATAAATAATAAATGCTCAACAGATTCCGAAGTGGTTAGTGTTGTCCTGTCGACCTTATATGTTTTATCTGTATTATTCATAGCTTGGCTTAGCCATTCAATTTTTGTTTCATTGAAAATCGATCTTTTAGGAGCATAGACAATTTGAAAAATTCTTTCCATGGTATTACAAAACGATTAGGGTTTCCATTTTGAAGAATTTTTATGTAGAATGTTTCTTCGCGTAAAGTATTGCCAAATGAAGTCTCTCACCGAAGTCATTGAATCTTTTTTATTTCTCCTTTTGTGGTTTTTTAAGGGTATGTAAAGCCAAGCTTAGGATTCACCTTCTGCATAACCAGTTCAGGTCATGGTAGAGTAGTAAGCTTAATTTGAAAAATAGACGAGAACCAGATAGGCTGGATTGTCTGGTGGTTGTCTTCTTTAGTTCCTTCAGTGCCTTACACCACCAGAGAGTGGGATCTAGGCATGTCGATTTAAAATCGATTAATCGAAAAATCGATCTTTTCGAGTGAAATAATCGATTTTTTAGATCGATCTCAAACACTGAATCGATTTAGTGAATCGATTCACAAACCCCTCGGATCGGGCTCAATTCACTTGGGGGCTTCCACACGCTGAAAACATCGTTTTGTATAGAAGAGGGCGAGAGAAGATTTTTCCAACCAACTTTTTCAATGGATTTTTCAGCCAACTTTTTGACAGCTGTGTGGTTGTTGTTGTTTTATTTGAAATTCCCTTTTGCTAGGAGCATAAAAGAAAGGGAAATCACAGTAGGCAAAAGAGAATTTAGACAAAAAACAACAACATTGTGGAGTACAGTTGGTTATTAAACTTCGCTTGCGAGAAAGCCCATCCGATTTACCGAAAAAATGACAGGAGGGCTTTTTTTGTAGGGAATAACATTTCGTTTTGGTTGAACAAAAATTTTTTTTTCAAAAAAACCAGTTTTTGAGTCATTTTTTTGCCAAAAAGTAATATCTCCGGCCGCCATGTTTTTTTTGTGACTCCGAAATTATTTCTTAAAAAGTCCCAAGGAAGCTGTGGACCAATTTTCAGCCATTTTGGAATTTTGTCTCCTTAAAATGGTACTTTCCCCGGACTAATAGCAATATCATAATGAATTCCTAACAGGATTGCTACATAAAAATATAAAAAATGTATAAATGCGATTTTTATGAAACTGTTTGTAATTAGTTGTCCGTGGCTCAACAAAAATTGACTTACCATTCGATTAATCGAGAATCGATCCTTTAATGCTCGATTTAATGGAGAATCAATTTTAGTGCGACCGATTCGAATCGAATCGAAGATCGATTTTTTTGGAATGAATCGACATGCCTAGTGGGATCATGGTCGTATTGCAGGCTCAACATCGAAGAAAGGGCAAACAACGCCTGTATAACTTTCTATGCTAGTAAGTAGACCTTCGGAGAGAGATGAGACTTGCAGCCGCACATGGGTCGCTCGCTCTACATGGCAGTAATTAGACCAGTGCTAACATACAACTCTCTTGTTCTGCTCATGCAAAAGAATATTACAATTCCAGACTGGGCCCACTCTAAAGAGTGTCATATCGCGGAGTTATTTGTGTACAACCACCTAATGTTGTCACGTAATCTATATATCAGGCAGCAGCAAGCCTGCAAGGACCTGAGGCTACGGGGGCCAGCGGTCTGAAGACATATGGACAAAGCAATATATTGGGAATGGTAGAAGGGTCTTCTGAATACATGACATCGAAAATCAATTTCAACTCAGGTTTCAATGTCCACCAGTAAAGCATGGAAAATCTTCCAGCCAAACAAGAGCTATGACGTGGTTCTATACATAGATGGCTCTAAATCAGAGACTTCTGTATGAACTGTTGTTTTCTCCCCCTTGATAAACCTCCAAAAATACTTCCAGAAGGACAAACGAAGATTTTCTTTGCAGTGGTCTGCCTCTTGCTAGGATCAAGCACCGTGCATTTGGAAACCTTTTGAGTTGGAAGAGATTTCGAAGCTTAAAGTTAGAGATAGGATCTGATATCTGAATATGACAAGCTGGATTTAAAGTCACTCCAAGCACACTGACATGTGCTTATGTAAAGGCTTTTTACGAGTACGGTTACAACATTTTGCTGGTTCAGCGCTAATTATGTATACGTCCCTGTAACTCTTCTTTTATCGTGTTCTTCATCTGATTCAAATCAGTTTCCAATTCTTGGTCCCTTGGTCCCATGTGCCACTTCATCTGATTTTTGTTGTTCGTTCTATGTCTTCTGTCACTTTGGATATAAAAAAAAATGATTTTAATTTATCGGGAATCGTGTCGTGGGCACATAATAAATCGCTTACGGGCATTTTCGGCCGCGAGCGCGGTGTTGGCCACCCCTGCGGCAACTAAATACACCTTTCACGACACGTTTTCAATTGAATAACAAACCCAAACTGCTTGGTGAACATTTCTAATAATAGAAGTATTTTTATTTCCGATTCTTGTTTTTAGTTTTTAGTTTAAGCATTATTCTTAGAAAATTTTAAATAAATTTTACAAAACATTGTTATTACCAGAAGTAATAAAATTTTAATGACCACAGGTAATAAAATGGTAATAAAACAAAACATGCCCACTTAACAGGCACATCGAGGAGTTAATTTTAAGTTTAGAATTTTCAAAATTAGTTCAGATCAAGGTGTGTGTCGTGCAAGATTCGCCGGTATCCATTACAAAATGTAGATACATAATACCTCAAACCATAAAGAAACAACACTTTACGAATTTATATTCCCATTCAGTGACACTGTTATTGTCACGGTTAGATGCTTTGGGAGTATGTGGTTACGCAACCTCAGATTTAGAGAGGGGAATTTTAGCTTACTTATCCAAGTTTTTCATAAACGGAATTATTTTTTTTTTGCGATTAATAATCCATGTCTAATCGGAACTTTGGGTCTTTAGTTTCGTGACTAAGACATATAATTTGCGATATAACAGCGCCTTTGACTACATCAGTTCTGAAGAGTATGTCGTTGATGGACGGAGCATACGTATTTACTTTCTTTCAGTGCAAAAGCAAAATTATAGGAATTTCTGTAACAAAGGAATTGTTGGCTATTCTCAAAGCGTTAAAAGGAAGATCCCAAAGGTGAAGCTTCTTTTCGTGAAAATAAAGGTTAAAGCCTTTCCTGGGCTGAGATACTGCAGGCAGGACCCGTATGGTATATAGATGGCTCTAATGCCTGCACTACACATCGAAAGATACATCCGGGAGATGATCCACAGATGCATCCGGGAATAAATCCGCGAGCCGTCCACACGTCCGCGTATCAATCAGTCTGTGTTGATCATCGGAAGACGCAAGACATCAAAAAATGGATGTTGAGACAGTAGCGGCCGCTGCTATTTATTTATTTAGCACTTATCGCTATTACTTAAGTGTGAATCATTTTCAAAACAATACACTTCAAAACAATACACTTCAAAACAATACACCGACGCGTCCACCCCCTGCAAACATTTCGATTCGGAAACGATTCGAGAACGATTTGCCAAAAGCGAAAGCTTGCTTCGATCTCGGACTCGTTAACGACTCGTAAACGAATTCGAAGGCAATAAAAGCGGAGCAAGAGATCGAATCGCTTTCTCGTGCTGATAACGAATCGCATGCTCGTATCGATAGCAATTCGCTTCTGCGCCGAAAATCACCCCGCCGAGCAAAACAAGTCAAAAGCTCAAACTTTCCAAACAAAAGATTGAAGATAAACCAAAGGCTCTCAAAATTTCCTCTCAATAGGACTTCAAATCGGTGAAATGACGTTATGTTGTTAGTGTTTAGAAGAACGCAAAACTCTATTGATCATATACTTATAGAAGCGCGTCACTGTTCAGAAGTACTAGATGTCAGATCATATCGTGGTGCAAACATCGACTCCGACCATTATATGATTGGGACGAGAATCAGAAGCAGAATATCGACACTAAACGAAAGAAGAAACCGCAGGGAAAGAAAATTTAACGTGAAATTATTAAAAGAAGAAGCAAAACAAGAAGAATATGTGGAAGAAATAAATAGAAGAGTGATAAATGCAAATAACCACAACGCCGAAGACATAGAAGTTAAATGGAATAACTTGAAGACCCTAATCAAAGAATCAGCATCAAATACTCTAGGATACGAACCCCGTGAAAGCAGAAATGAATGGTTCGACATTGAGTGTACTCGTGTAACACAGGAAAAGAATATAGCATATCAAGTAATGATACAGAAACACAGAACGAGAAATGCAGTTGAGACATACAAAGAAAAAAGGAGACAGGAGAAAAGAGTGCACAAAGCGAAGAAAAAGGAGTACTGGGAAAATGAAATGTTGAAAATAGAAGAAGCGAACAACCGAAACGATATCAGGAAACTATATAAAAAAGTAAAGGAGCAACGAGTCGGTTTCAAGCCCAGAATAACCATGTGCAAAAATAAGGATGGAGAGATCTTAAGTACCAAAGAATCAGTTCTAATTAGATGGCGTGAACACTTTCAAGAACTGCTAGCTCGAGATGAGGAGCAACCCCTTACAGAAAACATGGAACTAGCAGAAGAACTAGCGGGAGACATGCCTACATTAGAAGACGTACAAGACGCAGTGAAAAAGCTAAAAAACAACAAATCTCCGGGCAAAGATAACATCGTAGCAGAGCTATTGAAACAAGGAGGTGAAAACGTAATATTAAGCCTGCATGAAATCGTAACACTAATATGGACCCAGAAACGAATACCATCGGAATGGAGCGAGGGCATTGTGTGCCCTATACACAAAAAAGGAGATCAGCTAAACTGCCGTAATTATAGAGGTATCACGCTATTGAACGTAGCATATAAAGTATTATCAAATATTTTATACGTTAAACTGCAGCCTTACGCAGAAGCAGCTCTGGGAAACTATCAAAGCGGTTTCCGCCCCGGAAGATCCACCACAGACCATATTTTCACCCTTAGGCAGGTCCTGGAAAAGGCAAATGAATTTAATATTACCATACATTCGCTATTCATAGACTTCAGAAACGCGTATGATAAAATAAAACGTGAAGAATTATATAAAGCTATGGAGTATTTAAGATTTCCCAAACACCTCGTAGATTTGACCAAAATGACAATGAAAGAGGTCATATGCAGAATAAGAATTGAAGGAGAGCTGTCAGAACCATTCAACGCCACAGTAGGACTAAGACAAGGAGATGCCCTGTCGTGCTTACTATTTAACGTAGCTATGGAAAAAGTGATAAGAGACGCAGGAATTAACACCGCGGGCAGTATTTTCAACAAGTCGGTACAACTATTGGCATACGCTGACGACATCGTAATACTAGCCAGATCCAGCATAGCAATGAAAGAAGCCTTCATATTGCTAGAAAGAGCAGCAAAGAAATTCGGACTAGCAATTAATGAAGAGAAAACGAAATATATGTGCATCTCTAAAAGACGGAATGATCGCCAGAATATGACCATTGATACATATAACATCGAAAGTGTAAAAGAATTTATATACTTAGGGACGCTAATCTCAAAAGATAACGACACGACGGCAGAAGTCATAAGGAGATTGGCGCTGGGAAATAGATGCTATTTTGGGCTACGTAAACACTTCTTAACAAGGAACATATCAAGGAGGACTAAAATTAAACTATACAGAACCCTTATAAGGCCAATACTACTGTATGGATCCGAAACCTGGACACTAAGAAGTAATGAAGAACACCTCCTGGGGTGCTTTGAAAGAAAAATCCTGCGCACAATATATGGAGGAGTAAACGAAAATGGTGTTTGGAGGAGAAGATACCATCACGAATTGTACCAGTTGTATAAAGATCCGAACATCATAAAAACTATAAAAATTAGCAGAATTCGATGGGCAGGACATGTTGAACGTAGCAGTGATGACAGCATAACAAAAATTATTATGAACAAGAGACCAGACGGACACAGAGGCACAGGACGTCCAAAAAAGAGATACACAGATAGCGTAGAGGAGGATCTACGAACCCTAGGTATAAGAAATTGGAGACCCCAAGCCAGGGACAGACAGTTCTGGAGGAGGATGTTGCAGGAAGCCAAGGCCAATAACAGGCTGTGGAGCTATTTATGATGATGATGTAATTTGGAGTTTTGAAGTCCCATTCAGGGGAAATCGGCTCTCAATATTTTTCTACAGCATGAAGGCTTTTGGGAGAAACAAATCAACCAGGAAAGCTTTCATGTTGCGTTTTGGATCTATTTCTCGTACCCTTCGCAAGCAGTTTTCGAATCGAGAATGGTCCGAGAAAGCGAGCCTCTGAGAAATTGTTTGCAGGGCCTGCATTCAAAATGCGCACAACACTGATGCATCGGCAGATGTGTGGACACAAGCCTTGCGTTCGCTCTGACGTCAGGCTCAAAATCCGTCAAGAATGGATTCAGGACAGACGTATCTCCGGATGTTAAATATTGTCCGGAGACGAGCAAAAACCCCTCTACACATCGGCGGATGTATCCAGGGCTGAGGCATCTTCCGATGTGTAGTGCAGGCATAAGGCAAATGCAGATGTCTGTGCCGAGATCTGGTGTGAAAGCCACAGATTTAATAGAACGATAAGGAAGAGCCCTTTTCAGTCAGAGGTGTGTGCTATATTGTCATACGCTTATGAACACTTTGGAAGGGCATATGGATACGGATCTTCCTCGTCCCCGACAACCAAGCGGCAATTGGTTTGTCCTTGTAAGGAGGCCAGATTGTCGGCCTTTGCAGGTCTTGGACACGGTATTCGTCGGCCTGGAATCACGTTTTTGGACCTTCAAGCTTGCTGAGGGGCCCTTGGTGGTCAGACTTTGATGAAAGATACCAAAGGTTGAAGATTTGCCCTTGGTGTAACTTCTACTAGTTTCCGGTTTCCTTTCAAGCAAATGTTTTTCCCGAGTGTGGCTACAAAACAGCGCACCTCAGCGCCAATTTTTTGCCAGTCTCCGGCTTGGATAGAACTGCTGTTCCTTACAACTTACCCAGAAGGAGGTGGGGATTGGGTATCCTCCATCGTGGCTTCCCTGTTCCCAAGAAGATTTGGGATATGCATCCTAAATCAATTTTAGACTAAATCAAACCTCAAAGGGTTTTAATGACGTTTGCACAATATACCAAATTGGTGGCAGTGCCTGCAAAGATGCCCCTCAAAGAATGTAATGTAAAGATTACAGAAATGAAATTGTAAATTAATAGCGAAAGATGAGCAGAGCAAAAAGCAATTCCCTTCGATAATAACTGAAGTATATTTCAAAAATAAATTCTTAATAAACCTGTCCTGGATTACAATCCGTGATGCAGCCTCGAAATAATAATAATAATAATAAAAAAAAAATGAAATAAACACGTCCCACAAAATTGAAGCCCATGAGAAATCTCTTCCCAATCAACTGTCAATATTTTGACATCAGAAGCTGAAAATCACTTATACGGTAGAGCTTTTTCGTTCTCCCGTTCCTTCTCAAAGGGCCTAAGCTTGACTGCCGAGGGGGTTTTTGTGTATATAAAATATTGTAGGGTGAGTCGGTGTAGTTTGGGGATTGGCGGCATACGCCGTAGTGTGAGCGTACAACAGTGAGCACATCCCTTAAATGTCAAATCAAACAAATCAAATCTCTCGAGACACTCCGCTTCGGCATTGGGTTTCTCTTCAGGACTAATCAAATATACCACTTAATGTCCTATCAAACAAAAAGCCCATCCCGACCTACCCATAGAGCACAAGGCACAATAGGGCTGCCTCTGGATGCCCATGTTAACTTTTTTATCATTTTTATTGTATGTATTTGTGTGTGGGTATGTTTGTATATATGTGTGTGTATGTACTATGTGCGGCTTGCAGTTCAGTGTTGCTTTGAAAATTTTCGGCTGATAAGAAAGACATGCCCCGAGTGAGGGGTAAGTGCGAGGAATAAACTTCAGGATCCATCAGAGATGGATATCGAATAACCAAAGAGGATCGCAAAATACCAATAACTGTCAAAATTTATCATCCATTAGAGCATCCAAATCAATATCCCTTTCAATTTGACAGATAACCAACACAAAGTGGTCTTGTCCTTAGTCGGGGGTTGTTTTTTTCGTCCCATTCCCCCCACAGACGAATGTCCTGGCCCTGGCTGTTCCTTATCGCTGCTCTATCTTATGATACCCTCGAGTTCTCTAGATATTACGCTCCTATTATACACTATGGCCATTACATTCTCAGGATACCCCAGCAAGGATCTGTGCTGCAATGACACTGAAAAATGTTTGTATTTCAAGCGGTGGTTGTGCGGATGCACAACTTATTGCAATTCGAGAGTGCACTGGCAAGGATTTTAATGCCCCACAGGATTCCATTGTGTGTTTTCTTTTTTGGCCAAAGTCCATGTTGAGGACTTGACTTATGACTTCGTAATCAGTTTAATTGGAATTTTTACTTTTCATTTCTTTTGATCAAAGTCTTTTTTTAGATTTCTTTAAAAAAAAATCTCATCTTAAGAAAACGAACAAAATAAAAAAAAAACTTTGATAAAACCGAAAAATATTTTCTTGCGATTTTCAATCTTCAATTTTTCCTTCAATTTTTGTTTTTGTTGTGATTGAAAAATATACACACAAAGCTAAATCTAAGTAAATTTTTGCTTATTTATTGCAACAACCAACAACAAAAAAAAAACGATGAATTTTATTTAAATTAAATTTTCTGAGAATATTTTCATGATTTTTATTATATTTCGATGTTCATTGATGTGTGTGTGTGTTCATTCGTTTAGCTATAGATCGACTATAAATGGAAATTTCAATTTAGCTCCTTAAGCCCAATTTAATTTGTTTGGGAAATTTTTGCTCCTTCTTCTTCTTCTTCTTCTTAACTTTAACAGAGACTTTTAATGTTTATTAATATCCTTTTGTGTTACAATGAAATGAAAATCTCTTATTAATTTGATCATATTGATTTATTTGTACCAATTAGAGGGAGAAAGATAGAATTGGGGATGTTTGATTGACGTGGTAGAAATGTCAGTAAATTCGAGTTGGTTGTGATAGCATCAGTAGAAGAACGTTACAATTTTCACTCTGATTTTAGGGAATGAATCTTTAGTATAGTACAATGACGGCTTTATGCCTGTAAAATAAGACTTGCTCTGTCGGCAATAAGTTAGATTCGTAAGGCAAATATTTAGCCCTTAAATTTAAATATTTCAAACCAAAACATTTCAACCTGATTTGCACAGTCACACACCGCCTTGACCACCTCTAAAGAATTCATCCAGTTTTCATCGTATTTCTAGCGCCTTGTTTTGAAGTTTAACAACCGAGCCGGTTCCGCCGTTGTGTGTAGAGACACCAAGATGTTAATCCACCCCAGGGTGGGCACAGAGGATCAGACTATAGAACAGACCTTCGGTCAGCCTAACATTTTATTTATGTAGAAGGTGGTGCTTGATAATCTGGAAAGCTGGAGATATCCTTTAACAAGGATCGTCCATATAAGGCTGGCTGGTCAACAGAAACTGCCCTACACCCACTACTGGAGAATAGCCCAGGAGGAACTGTATACCAAAGGCATAGCGACGGACATTAAAGTTGTGGACGTTGAAGATGCGTTCGTTGAAATACAATTCAGTAAACTAAGGAATGTTCTAATCAGTCGAAAGAAGACTCAGCAAAAAATGCATACAAGGCGAGATTCTATCACCTTATTTGTCGAGCTCAGATTAATGTTCGAGCCTTTGTTCGGAAGTTTAGACGAACTAGGACACGCGAAAAGTTTGCTCAGATATCATGAGGAATGGCCTCCGATTGGTGAAACAGGGAAACGCTTTCGATGAATCAGGATAAAGCATAATGGAGAGGGTGATGGGTGTACTGCATGCGCTAGATAACTTAGAGGGTGAGATGAAGGGAAGAAATACCAGAGTGATTTGGCGCATGAATCAGATACGCAGAAACGTTTTGTATCCGCGAATCAGTCTCGAATCAACACAGCTATACAACGAAATGGCCAAAAACGAAGAGTAAGTTGAATATTGACGAGAGTTTAACATGCCCTAAAAATACTGTAAGTGTTAGTGCTGGCAAAAGCCGTAGAGATCAAGCTCAAAACTGGTCCGATGATGGATGCAAATTGCCGACTGATACCTACATACGAAGAAATACAGCAATCCTGTAGAACACAGGCAGTCGAAGGAAAATATAAAGAAAAGAGAAAAACAAGAGGAACAACTACAATAACTTCACCAACAGCAACAGTATGCCTTCATCTAGATTAAGTTGTCAAAACCTAAACTGGGTTTGTACATTCATGGAAGCAAATAACTAGAGGTTACCCTGCATACTAGACGATCTAACAAGGCCTTTAGAATCAAGGCAGATGAACATGATTTTGAAGTAGACCAATCAGTAATAGAAGTCGCCCAGAAAAACATGGACGGTTTGGTAAGGCCAACAAATATAGTAGGTTTGCTTCAAACCAAAGCACCTAATCATGATACCCAACTCGCTAATGTATAAGATGTACCAGAATTCACTAATGCATCCCAGATTTGAGTGCTTATCAGAAATCATTCTGAACACTTAGTCATATTCGGATGGTAGGTATCCCGATACGTGAGGGAAGATAGAATTTAATCTTGATTGGGGCCGTAAAAACCGTGCTGAATTCAAAGCATCAAAAAAGTAATGTCTACTTTCTAATAAAAGCGGCACCACCCTTCCTCCCGTTTCAGTGAAAGGTCTAGATCTAATGGACGAACATTATATTAATATCATAGGCATAACATTAACTGAAGATTTACGTTGGAATAATCACATATTCCAAATTGCAAAACAAGCATCCTAGTGCTTAGCATATCTTAGAAGATGCAAATTTCTCCTTCAGCTGTTGGCGTGGCCATAATCTGCAACTTCTAGGTTCGTTCTCACCTTAAATTGAATTCGTTTATCTGAATTGGCGACTCGAAAATCGTTTTAGCGGGTATGCCAAAGTACACAGCAACGCTCTTTAACTTATCGGTGATTGCACCATTTTGCTCGTCAATTGACTCATTGACAGGAAAGTAGCAGCGCTGGTAAAATGTTAACATTTTTACCTGCCACAATGACCAATGCTCCACTGAAATAAATAACCTTCTGCCTCCACGGCTACACTGATAAAAAAATTGTCTTGATTCCAGCAATTCGATAGTCTTCGTTTCGTTGTCTTGAGTAGAAAAATTGTTCAGTCTTAACATGAGAACGCTGTTTTAGAGTAAGACACTGGAAATTCTTGAGCCAAGCAATCGTATTTCTTCGCTCAATACTTATATTTTTCGACCAAGATATATTTTCCTCGAAATAAGATTGTTTAATTTTTTACTCAAGAAACTAAATTCTTAATTCATCGGACTTTTTTCGGTTACCTGACTTTCAAGCTCTAGAAATGTATCACAACCATTAAGACCGATTTTAGAACTTGAATTTTTTTAACTTGTAATATCATCGGTTTCGTATTTTTTTTTACTTCAAGTCAACTTTTGTCTTCATCCGAGACAATAAAACCAAGGCTATGAGTATTGCTTATCCCGAGACAATTTTGTTTTCGTTATATCCAAAACATGAGTTGCTTGGATCAAGAAAAAGTGCTTTAAGCCAAGAAATTTTTTTATCAGTGTATGTTTTCCCGCAACACAAAACAAGCCTACTAGTCTCACTCAGCGCCGGCCCTAGGGTAGAGCGAGTGGAGCGGCGCTAGGTGGCAAGGGGCGCCAAAATGAAGGTGAAACACAATTTCAAGCGAAAAATTAAATTTTAATGTCGCCTTTTGCATTAAAAGTTGATTTTTTGAAAAATTTGGTTATTATTTTTATTTAACACTAGCTTTCGCTCGCAATCTCGTTCGCGTTGATTTTGCAGTGCCGGGAAAATTTGGCGCCTATGCAGAACTTCGCCCATAACATTTTCCCATTTTTCCCAAAAAAAGCGCAAAAAAGGTCATTAATTTTGCAAAATTTGGCGCCCACCTCAAAACTTTACACTTTGGGGCCCCTAAAAAAATACTTCCGGCTTGAGACGAACATCGGCTACATTAAAAATATCTGTGTTATGTTTTTCTCGTGACGTCATTACTAAAGGCCGATTCACACACATCAGTCACGTAACGTCTCAGTTACGTCAGTTCCGAGAAGCATCAGTCACAAAAAATATGCTTTCTTTGAAAGGTAATGGAGCTCTCTACACTGAGCCGCCGCCGTTCCGAATTAGTCAAGTCAAACTCATCGCCGTCACCGAACCGTCAATTTTAGATTTCTTCTGGACGATTTTTTCTGTTTTTGACTAACGAGCAAATACCCCTCGTCTGTTATAGCTCCTCAATTTCTGTGTTAAAATCCCAAAGGTGTTCTCCACAACTCTCCTTATACGAGACAAGCGGTAATTAAAAATTCGTTTTGAAGTATCCAAATTTTGCCCTGGGTATGGTCTCATTAAATAACTTCTTAATGGAAACGCTTCATCACGCACAATTACGTATGGAACCTCAGCTAATGTGTTTCTCTTGGTATTGACATTGTGCAAATTGTGAAATTGTAATTTGGGTCAACAAGTGCCATCACAAAAATAGGTAGTGTAGGTAAGACACACTTGACAGAAAAGAAATGACTGAATGGAGTAAAAAAACTGACGGACATATGTGAATACAGTCATCATTTTGACTAAGCCTGGACGGCGACATTTTTAATTCGAAAAAGTGACTGAACTGTGACGTGACTGATGTGTGTGAATCGATCTTAACTCTGATATGATCCTCAAAAAGGCCGCTGTTGTTTATGGTTTTCGTATTTTGTCGTATCGTACTGAGGCCCTGTGCACCTTGGACAGATACCGCCCGCACGGTACTGGAAATTCAAAAATATGGATAATATACAGGGTGTTTAAAACTTAAATGTTAATCGGTTAAGGAGTGATTCCCGGGGGTATTTGGAGAAAAAAATTATTCTAGTTACTGGCACTATCCACACATACAGGGTGTTTACCAAAACGTAGCCGATAGCCGGATCCGATAGTCGAATAAGTAGCATAAGGGCGCCGAAAGTCAATCTCGCTCTACCCTGATCAAGGGCTAGGGCCGGCGCTGGTCTCACTTGTACAATCTGCAGCTACTATTTAGTACTATAACAACTCGACTACGAAACAACCTTCCACATTCAGTATTCCCGAACCCATACAAGATCCAAGAGTTCAAACTTAGGAGTCATGGCCTCTTCCTCAGGCTGACCTTTACCTATCTTATTCTTTTTCTATCCTTCGAGCTAAATTTTATACTATATATTGCACCATGTCCAGAAAAGAATGACGGACTGGTAGTATAGAAGGTGACCCCTGAAATAAGCTTGAAAAAAATTATAACCAGCAAAGAATTGATTTCAGCAGTTCAGTAGACACTAATGAGAAAATTAAAACTAATCCTTAAATTAATGTGTTCTACTACCAAATTTTTTAGATATTGTTGTAATCAATTTGGTTCCATAGCATGAGATTGTCATTGTTTGACTCAACAACCACAAAAATTTTCAATCCTTAATTTAATTCTGTACATTTCTTTAAAACATCATCAAGATTCTCCTCTCGTCTACAAAGTTTCCAGCAACTCTTCTTCTACTTCTTAAAAAACATTTCAGCAGTTCTCAATCTGAAGATTTTCTCAAGTCTTCTCTCAAATTGGGTGCATCCAAGGACAGAATCCTTTCCTCTTCATTTTTCTTTATTCATTCAATGGTCCTAGCGAAAATATCTGGTCCCGCAACCAAGGCAGGAAAATAAAATTTATCCTGATAGAGCCGCCCACATATCAGGATAAGGTTTTCTACAACTAGGTGCAACCATTACCTAGAGTATAGTATATAGTAGCCTTCGGCAACAATGACATTTCCACCTCGGCTTAAGGTGTTTTGTGGGGTGCTTCCTGCCGATAACGATGGAAACGAAAAAGGATACTTAAAGTTCAATATCGATAAGTACAAAGGATGGAAAATGTTGGCAAGTTAAGTATTACTCTGCACCTAGAGGTGTATATACACCAAAATGACTCTCTTTCTCACAATTTATTTTTTCTTTACCATCAATAATTTTCAGTGAATACCACCCCCGAACACAACACTTTAAAGTCATGTGTGAAGTTATGTAACCCATCGCATGTTTTATATAGGTATGTTCTCACATACATTATTTTTTCGCGGAAGGTAAATTCGATTTAGCATTTGCCCAGATAGAAGCAATGGCCTGACACCCTCGCAAACGTTGGCTAACAAGAGCGCCTTCACATTTCGTTCGTGCAAAGTCACTGCACTTTTTAGCTTTCAGGAAGGCAATAATTTTCCTGTCTTGTCCAGTTGAAAGCCAGTAATTGGACAGTACACACTCCGGTGCGTGACAAGATATTGCCTTTGTTATAGTTTTCGTTTTTCTCAGACCCCGCCTCCCCCACCCGTCACCCGCTGTAGCACCTTTCATTCACCTTGTTACGTTACACCTGAAAGTGATAACATCTACCCAATAAAGGCGGAGGGATAAAACCTGGATAAAAAGGCTCCCGAGGAAGTTTAATCCTGTGACAATGGCAAAAGCAGGAACTGAAAGTTTTCAATTCCACCCCCAAACCCCCAACCGTCGTCTCACCTTCGTACAGCCCTAATTCTTATCCTTTTTTTGTACTTTTGAAGTCCCTTAAGAAGCTTTCTGTTATGCAAGTGACTCAAGTGATAAGTAGAATTGCATCCTGGATGGCGAGGATGTGCCATGATACAGAAAATTTCTTATTTGTTGTTGCCACATGCAGAACATTTCGAAAATCTCCAAGTCAATCTCAAAGAAAGTCGTGTGTGTGTATGCTAGCGACAAAGCTTAGGAAGGTGGATTTTTTTGCCATTGACGACGGTGGCTTGACTGCATAATCATCATGCAGTCAGTTCCTGTGTCAGCATCTAGCCCGTCTAGCAATGGTTTAGACACTTACCCATTACAAGTTTGAACAGGTTAAAAAGTTTGCGGTTAAGTTAGTTTTTCCACTATAGAAAACCACTCCAGGTCTAAGTAACCATCTGGGAAAAACTAATTGAAAAACTTAACTTCTTCAGGAGCAGACCCCATAATTTGTTGACATTTTTAATAATCGGTATTTCATTAAATTGTACCTCCATAAAAAAAAATAACTCTTTGTATCCCAAAGAGCGCATTTCCTATGCAACGAATTTATTGGAGCATTTTCTGCCCAATCTAGTTTTGCAAGCTGCAGAAAAAAAAAGACGGATTTAAATGCAGATTATGGAGTGGATGGAGCACTAATCCTTTCGTGCACAGTTTTAGGTCAGATATAACTTATATTCACAGATAAAAAACTTTTTTAAGCTCTTTTGTAAACTTTCTGTAAAACTTATAAAAACCACAATTTTTTTCCGCATGGATTTTGGATTGTCGGACGTGCTCTAGCCAGAAATTCAAGGGCTTTGTATTGGTCATATACACTTAAGGAGACTTGAGTAATGGGCTGTCTTTGGTCAGATTCTGGATGGTTGAGCCACTTAGCATACATTAACATTTTTCGAATATTAAAAATTCCGCTTAAAAGTTTCGGAATTTTATATTGGCAAATTTATGTTAAGCAGATTACATAGTTGTAATTATGGTGGAGATGGGGTGGGCAACACCTTTCTGCGCTCATAAAAATGTATACAGGAATTTAATACTTGTTTGGAAACGTACGATCAGGAGGTCCTACAGTCTTCCAGGCAAAGTGCAAGTTCTTGGATTTAAACTTACTTGAAACTCAAGTTGCATTTTCAGTCACATGTAATTTGACTTATTTGACTTGAAAACGGTTTTAAATTTACTTGAACTGACATTTGTTGCACCCTAGGGGATAATCGAAAAGGTTCTTTTTGCTATTACAAATTATTAACTTCCCAGTAGGAAGTTATTGTAATCGGTCCGAAAATCGGATTCGAAATTTTCAATGTATTTACACGTTTCAAGGTCCCACCCTGCAAACAATTTCTCGGCTTTTCTCGGAGGCTCGCTTTCTCGAACCATTCTCGATTCGAAAACTGCTTGCGAAAGGTACGAGAAAAGCTTCAAAACCCACCATAAAAGCTTTCCTAGTACATTGGTTTCGATATCTTGCTCCGCTTTTATTGCCTTCGAATTCGTTTACGAGTCGTTTACGAGCCCGAGTTCGAAGCAAGCTCTCGCTTTTGCGTGTCGTTCTCGAATCGTTTCCGAATGGAAATGTTTGCAGGGCAATAGCATTTTAAGCAAAAATTTGAGAAGAAATATGTGTGTGTGTGTGCGTACGTATGTGGTCATTTTTTCCTGCATGATTTCGCCCGAACCGAAAAAGATATCGACTTAGCGTATTAAAGGACATATGAATTGAAAAGATTTTCATAAAAATCGGTCGAGCCGTTTTTTTGTTTGAACGTCTTAAGTGATTTTTGTACCGGCATGATTTCGCGAGAAACAAAAAAGATTTCGACTTCGTTAAGGTGCCGTTCGAAGCATGTTAAAGGACATATGATCTGAAAAGATTTTCATAAAAATCGGTCGAACCGTTTTTTTGTTTGAACGACGTAAGTGATTTTTGTACCAGCACGATTTCGCGCGAACCAAAAAAGATACCGACTTCGTTAAGATGCCGTTCAAAGAGTGTTAAAGGAAGTATGATCTGAAAAGATTTTCATAAAAATCGTTCGAGTCGTTTTTTTGTTTGAACGAATACTGGGAAGTTAATCTTGTGGACAGAAAGGGTCAAAAGCCACATCCCAACTAGTTTAAAGAAATATTGGACCGCCAGTCAAACGCATAACAAATACTGAATTTATTTTCTTCTTGTTTAAAGCGAAAAAACATTTTTCAATTCAAGTACCCAAGAAGCGTTTACATGACATTTTTCAAGTCAACCACAAATTTTTTTGTGCCTGACTTAGCTCAAGCCTACTTGAAGTCAAAATAAGCTTACGTCTGTACATAAGTACTTGGAATCTACTTCAAGTATGCTTCAAGTAAGCATGTATTGTAGTCAGGCTATATGTTGAGCTGGAGAATAAATCCAAGCAGATTTGGAAAGGAGTGGTGTCACCTTACCTCACGCTTATCAACCTACCTAGATATTGGACTTGTATGCTCGAGCAAAATTGCGCCAAACAACGATACTCTGCTTCATGCTATCTCGAAACAGTGGTAGAGATGGCGCCTATAGATTGGGTCCTTCGCACATCCAATCTTCCATAAATAATAAGCACAATGGCCGGCAATCAAGCCAGTCAGTGTCCTAACATCCTTTCTGCTGCGACCTAAGTATTTTCTAGCCACTAAGCGTTAGCGTACATGCAAAAACCAGTTATTCACCAAGCGAGATGTGGACTACCACTTGGATCGTCTAGCGCCCTTTTGATCAAACTGGTGGGTGTCTTAACCGATAAGTCCCAGAGTCCTCTATAGCCAAGTCTTTTTTGCCTTTTGATTGTTTTTGAAGCCTTGATTATACATGACCCGAATAAGGTCGGCTGGATTGAGAATACATAGCTCATCAGACTAGACTTGGTACAACGAAACCTGATCGCTTTGATTACCACTTAGCCTGTCAGAGAAGACTTAATTATCATAGTCAGTTTAAAGTTTCTGTAGGTACACGATAACATAGTTTACTGATTGGTCATCGCAGATACCTACACGAAACTCTGTTCTAGAGTCAAATTGCATACTTACTAACAAGAAATGAAAATAATTGTTCTAGATTTCATTTACTCCTTTCTACTAACGCCCCTATTCTAAAATTGTGACCAGTCATATGTTACAAGCTTTGGCGACTTGCGCTTACTTCTTATGAATTTCTTATTTTGGTTTCTTCGGCTACTTCACTTTTACTTCACTTCTACGTTACTTTTCATTCAGTGTAGGCCTTCAAGTTGAGACTCACCACACACTTGTGATTGCGTTGTGACTTGTGACTGCTTTCAGAATACGGGGGTAAATTCAAAACTAGTTACTAGGTCTGGGTTAGGTTAAGTTAGGCGCAGAATTAATTCGAGTGGTATCGGAGGCCCAATTGGCTCTTTGCCGCGCTACTTGAATGCCCTAAGTTCTTGTGGTTGTTTGACCGGCTATGGTGGATGTTGAAAACAATTCCCTATTACGTGATGATTGTCGTAATTGTAGCAAGACCTCTTCGGGTCTGTTTAGGAGGCTCATTGTTCTTGCTTTTGTGTATCCTAGAGATGATGCACGTCTCCAGTGCTCTACCCCTTTGGCTGCCTAGCAGGACCTGGTAGTAATAAATAGCGTTTTTGACTTCGCCTATTAGGCTGTGAACCATCTCTATCTCCAATCCGTTTACTTGGGTAGGTGGTCAGTTTTTTTGTTCCCATCTATGTTCCTATGTTCGGGAACCCAGACTAGACTTTCGTTATGCTTTCTACGGTAGTTTATGGTTTTGATAGCAATATCCTACCAGGTCTACGATGCTGCTATGCTGATATGAACGTGGGGTTCTGAGGTGCAGGCTCCGGAGTTCCTCTGTATAAGTGCTCTTCGCGAGGCCAAGTGTATGAGGTGATGGTCAGGAAGGAGCAGGTGCAAGAGCACACTAAGATTATTGGTGGGGTGTATACTCATGTCCCCTGTTGCCCCTATTGTTGTCACCTCGGTACTCTTTGTAACAATAAAGGTCCTGTTCAATGTTGTCCTTCCCGCGGTGCTGTACAAGCCTTCTTTGCCTTGAGACCACACACCTTGTCGAATGCCATTTTACAGTCGCAGAAATCTATGCAGACTTTCTTTATCCTTTTCACGATGTTGGACTTCAAGTCGCAATTGGTTCTTAGATGGGAGACCACTTGGTAGTTAGTGATGAGCAAGACTTGTCTTTCAGTGGTCTTGCATTTTTCCCTATTTTTGCACATTTAGAAAGACCAAAGCAAAACCAAGACAAGACAATTAAGCGATCCAATAACAGCCATAACTGGAATGAATAAAGGTTGCCCTCTTTCACCATTACTATTTATTTCTGTACTAAATAAAATAATGAAAAAAAAACCAGTGGAGGAACAAGAAGAATCATGTGGAGAAGTGTACAATAGTTAGAAGAAATAGAACTCGTAGATGATTTCGCACCACTACAAGAATAGTTTAATACAGAGTCCGATCGAGAAGCTTTCCGGAAGTCTTATCCTAGCAATGGTTGAAGAAGGATAATAATAATACCGTATTTTGAAGAATTATGCTTTCTTCATAAGTATTTCACCAGAATTGATTTACAAAGGGCAAAATTTCTATGAAATGTTCGCATTCCTGTCTACAGTACATCGCTGCTGTTTATTTATTTAATATAAATCCCCAATTACTTAAAAAGAATTCCCTCATTCGGAATAAAGTCTCCGGCCAACAATTCAAATTTATCTATGAAAATACCAAGGCAAAAGTAAAAAAAAAAGTTTAAAATTGCTCAAGTAGAAACATGCATTTATGCTCATCACATGGGGATTTGCAGATTTTCAACCCTTAAACCTTGTACAATTCTCATAATCGATGATTTTCTTCTTTGGTTCACCCGCCAACTTCCTCTGCAAATAGAAGAATAATAAAAAAAAACAGAAAAAATTGTCTTGCACGGCACAAGGACATGTCGGTACACACCGTTGAAGTATTCTTCCGCCCTCTAAGCCACCCCGCCCCCGTCGCCGCGTTCTTTTAGCTAAATTCAAGGAAAAAACTCAGACTGCTTGTACTGTACATACACATACATATAGCTCAAAAATGGGTGGAATGCAGGGGGGAATAGGGAAAAAAAGGAAAATAGGGATTTTTTTCTTCTTCTGCAAAGTGATTCAAAACTGCCCCCAGCGAGAACGTTGTTGAATTTTCGACTTATAAAAATGAGCCTTAAACAAAAGACGATGATGAAGGGAAAACGAGTTCATAACGCATTCTATCCACAGGAACAGGAAGGATATGGCTGAATGGTTCACCTAAGTGGCGCTGGTGTAGTGGTGGAGAGCCTGATGAAGCTCTTTCTCCTATATACAATATACTTATATCCATATTATACATGCTTATTATATATAGGGGACACAGAGGGCTTCCTATTACTCCCTGTCTACTATAGGCTGGCTAACAGCGAATCCTTATTTTCGCTTCTGCCTGGGTAAGGACTTGATGAACTTGTCACCAGGCTCAATGTACAACAGTCAATCCTTTTACTAGACACAACACATGTTTACATACACACTCGAAGATAATGAGCGGACTGAAAGGTTTTTCGGGAGGGGGGTTGGGGCGGCAGCTCGATGGATGAATGAACTTATTCAGACTTTCATGGCGGAGTGTACTTGCCATTCAGGAAAAAGTCTATTCATGCGTTTTCATTTATGCTGTTTTTATTTTCAGTATATATTTTTTTTTGTTATTTTCCTCCTCATATTTTTTCGCTTCTTTAGGGGCTCATTTCGTCAAATTGCAATTGAAGTGTTTTAGGTTGACTTGCATAACATAACCAGGATAATGGCTTTTCGCTTGCTCCTTCAAAAGCAAACATATCTTTTCAAAATATTTTTTTTGTGTTTTTTTTTGTTGTTTTTTTTTCAATTTTTAAGGGCTTTCATAAGATTTTTTTTTGTTCATGATGTCCATTAAGATTAGGTTTGCAGTTAGCTTTAATCATCCTTATTGCACGAGAGCTAATTGCACGGACAAGAAATTAGTTATAAGATACGTGGAATTCTTTTCTTTTTTTGCAAGTCAGCTTATAAAATTATTTTTAAGTAAAAAAGTAAATAAACATTGAAATAAAGCTACCAAAAGAAGCACACAAATGCTGCTACATATACTCAAGAAAATATTCACCAAAATTCTAGGACCTAAAAAAGTTGAGAGCACATAAACCGTGTTACAAACTCTTTTCTTAGTCCTTGGAGACCTCTGGCTTTCACTTTTGTGACGATTATTTCTCAATGCTGTATCATAGGCTAAAATTATTTGGTGGGCAATTGGTCTGACCTTACAATAAAGTGACGTAATGACGAAAGATTGTTTTAAAACAAGAAGGGATTTTGTCACTTTATATTTTAGGGAGCACTGCTTATTTAGATCGGGAGGAACAACAGTAGTAAGTTAGTACCCAAAGCTTGTATGAGAGCACTAAAACAATAGACAACTAGTTATAGAAATGACAGCAAGTAACAATTTGGTCATTGGGTCCACATATTGATTGTCCAGCACCACCTCTCGAGTCCGTTGATGGTCCACCAACTTAGATTTTATTTACTATATTGTTGGAATGTTGCGCCGAAAGCACTCTACAAAGCAGAAATTATTAGTCTTCCCGAATCAGGCTTGAATTAACGGAGGTGCCCTACCCAGCGAATCAGCCAGCAACAGCTACAACCATGCCTCAGAGCTCAACCTGAGGGAAAAGTAAATTTGTTTTAAATGAAAATCCGAAGGTTGGAAAGAGTAGGATATACCTTAAAAATACTGTTACTAGTTATGATTAGCCTAGTATTCTGGGTATTCTCGATCAAATTGTCCTTGTTTAGATCTTGTGGTCAATGAAAAGGCGGAAACCCTAGCTTCGCAGGAATTCGACCCTAGAATGCATCGATCCGGAAGAATTATAGTATTTAGCACATTGTATCTCCCACAAATTCCCAAACGCAGATATGGTTGATCATTCGATGGATCAACGGTTAGTTCCATGCCATTAATTGAAATAGAAATAATGGTAGAGCGTGCGTTCTTACGACGCCTCGTCTTTCACACATAACCAGAAAATCTGTGACGAGTGTATGTGTTTATTGTGCTTACTTGTATTTGGAAATTTGAGGCCATCACGTTTTCAGCAATACGAAAAAAGTTGAAAATAGACCAATTTTTGCGTTGCGTGCGTTCGGTTCCTGCAAAAATATGACAGGTCGCAATTGAATGGACCCACTTATATAATATTTGTCACCGCACGCAATGCTCGCACGCAATTCACAATCCAGTTCTTTTGAACAGAGTCATTTAATCAACTGAGCAAGGCCCCCTACCAAAAGCCGAACTAGAACGACCAGCCAAGAGTCACATAGTCATATTTTGTTGAAGGTGCTCTGTTATACCGTTATTTAGCATTGTAACAAAGAAAACCAAAGGCCCGAATTTTACGTCGGTACGACGAAAAGCCAAGTAGAGATGGCCTATAGGTCGATAGATTATTGCACAAAGCTCGCTTTTAGGCGTTTAGGTAATTTTGAATTGAATTTTATTTTAAAATTAATAAAAAATCTTGCAGATTAGTCGATTGGCGGGCAACAACGTAACATGGAACTAATTTTTTTTTAGATTTCATTCTCTGACATTCTTTACTACACATCTACTTACCCATGTAGATTTTGCCAGATCTCACAACGGAGCCAATGATTGGCCAAAGAATGCTTGTCATCGGTCGGCCAAGACTCGGTAATTTTTATTGGACCACGCTTGGTACAACGCTGGCAACCGTTAATGTCATATATTTTAAAATATTGATTGAGTCTACAGTTAATGCGTATTTCCCATGTAGGGTTTAACAATTGGCCCAGTAATGGACCAGTACTGGGTGCCAGTTAGCCAGTAATGGCGTAATAACACCACCCATGACTGGCCCATCACAGTAAAACTGCTGAATGATAACTTCGGCCCAATACTGGCCACTTGTAATGTCTATATGAGACATTGTGACATTCAAACTGCTGCTGTACCTATAAGACGATGGTATTGCATCTGGATCTGACATATGGGCCCCTTACAAAAAAATATTCCAAGGACTCTACAACGGCGAGATCTACGAGGGCAATCGCAGCAGAGATGTTGTGGAAAAATTAAAGCTCGGTAAACGACGCAGGATCTCTCGGGGAAAGTTGTTTATGGTAGAAATATTAAGGGATGCGACCTTGAGGAGGCTAAACCGTCAAACAAGCATCTCGCTGGCTGGGATTTGTAATTTTCTCCTTCAACACTTTAACAGATCGGACAAGCTATACATTCGACACCGTCTTGAATAACGCTGATTTATGTGTCCCGAAGCCTCGAAAAACATTTTGGCTGGCTGAAAAAGGTGAAAACAAAAAACTTGTCTTAAGACTAATCGGAGGTCATTTGATACACCATAGACACTTTGGACCACTGAAAAAATAGTACCACGGCAACTGTTCCACCGAAATTGTCAGTTGTTCAGTTTTTCGTGTCTATCTTTCCGACTAGAGCTTGCTGTTTAACAAAGCACCCTAGATATTACCGTTAAGAGTAAAAATCGATTTAGCTTTGAGCCATATAGTCTGTTACATATTCTGGATATATCCATAATGGGTTCATCATCAAAGTCAGACAATTATCAAAGTTAGTATTTTTGATAGAGGATTACTTATAGCCAATAACACGCTATGCATAATTCCTCAAATGGGCCTTAAACTAGAAGTTTTACTATGTAATGAGAAAGACAGTGAAAAGAGTATCATACAAGCAGCAACTATTAAGAAATCGAAGCCCCGTTACAAAAAATTTTTGTTTTGATTTTTGTAACATCCTTGGGCTTCGTGCAAATTTCTGGTCTTTGGTGTGCTACACACGAGTGCAAACTCAAGGTCCATTTTTTTTGTTTTTATGTAATACCGTCAAGCTCAGGAATCAGCCTTTGTACTACTAGTCCGTCATGTCGTTCCAGTCATGATGCAATGTAAAGTAGTAAGCTTGATTTGAAGGATAGAGGAGAAAGGATAAGTTAGGGGTCTAGAGGGTGCGTGAGTAGATGTCGATGAACGTTGCGTTTGAACCCTGAGATGTTATATGAGTTCGGAAACACCGACTGCGGAAGACAGTTTCACAATCGAGTTGTTCTATTTATAAACGAGCTTCTTAACCGTAGTGGGCGCGAAGAGTAGGGCTGTAGTGTGTGGGGGTGAGCCGAGTTGGCTAGTCTTGTTTTGTCGGAAAAGTTGCCATGGGGTTTCTAATTTCAGTGGAGGAGTCGCTATGTTAGTAGCTGTCAAACTTACTGAGGGCTGCTACATTCCTAGGGTGGCTTAAAGAGTCGATGGAGGAGCAAAGTGTGCTATCGCCAATGAGTTTGATGGCGCGGTTGTGCACCTTGTACAGGCAAGCCAAGGTGGTTTTTGGGGCGCCCGCCCAAATGTACGAGTAGTATTCAAGGCGGGGCCGAATGTAGGACTTGTAGATTGTAGCCAGGGCAGTTGGCTGAAGGAAGAACTTGCATCTCTTGAGGAATCCCTGGCATTGGTAAGCTTATTTGGCGATTTAGAATATGTGAGTACTCCATCGCAGATCCAAAGATAGGGTTACGCCTAGGATGTTAAGAGGTGGGTCAGCCATTACATTGCCTCCTTCCTTAGTATTGTCCACAGTCTTATTACCCTATCCTGTCCTCTATTCCTTCCTTCGAACCAAACTTACTATTAGTAAATGCACTATACGATTACGACATGACAAACTGGTAGTATAAAAGTGACTCCTAAGGGTTTCACATAAAAAAAACTCACCATTTCTTATTAATAACACATAATTTGTTTTATCTGAGACAATATCCTTTTAGATAAACTAAATACCTTACTGAATAGTAAACTGTAATTAAATACCATCATTTCCATTTCAAATCGTCATTTCATCGGCCAATTTTGTTTCCAATACATTTAAACAAAACCAATTTCGTCGAAATGAATTTTCTATGGCTACGAAAAAAAAAAATTAGAAAACGAAAAAAAGCAGCAAAACAAATCCCCAATTACTCGTCTTCAAATATATAAAACCACTGAAATCCATTGATCCGTCATTAATTATCCGGGACATAATTGTATCGAATTCTCATTCATTGACAACTATAAAACGAAAAGGAGAAAATTCAAAACATAAAAAAAGGACGAACAAGTAAGACGACGAAAAAAAAAACTTGAAGAAAATGATGAGGTCTGATGACAACAATGATGACTTGAATACACATAACGACAGAAAGGATGATGCGACAGTAAAGTTTTCCTTTCAATTTACAATTTTCTACCATACACCCATCCCCCAGGACTCTCTCTCTCCCGTTCTCTCTGTGTCTATCATGGCATCGAACCAGCAAACTCGCAGGATCTTCTACAGCCTCTTGAATTTCAATCTCCCTCAGCTTTTCCGTTACTGGAAATTTTTCAGTTCCCCTTTTTCCTGGTACAAGTACATTTCTACACTCCTACAACGGGGATATGCTATAGGAGTCGTTTGCTGGAAAAGTCCTTTTTTTTCTTCGTAGTTGTTGTTGTTGTATTGTTGTTACTTCATTGAATATAGCACAGGATTTGAGTTTGGTATCGTATTGTAATAGCATTTGCTTGAAGACGTTCAGTTACTGTAGGATTGCGATCCTTCCTTGTAGACAATACAATATCGTTCAGCTACTAGTCGCGTCCTGAAGGACAGCGGAAACCTTAGTGCTGCATCTAAAGGAAAGCCCTTTCAGTTCAGCTAAAATTAGCTCCTTTTGTGTTGATTTTGTTGTTTTTATTTCCACGGGATGGTTTTTTTCACTTCTTTTATGAAATAATAAAAAATGTTTAATACCTTGGGATCCTTGCATCCTGAAAAACTGCATTCGAGGATGAATTCCTTTTGATCATCGACAGTCAATAAAAAAAAATTAATTTTTTTTGTTGTAATTCAATGATTTTTTCCTGTATCCGTTTCCTCTCTCTTATCGCCTATTGAAGGACATATACACACCACTACACACACACATAAGCCGTGATATTGTCCTTTCTCGAGAATAATTAACGTTATGAGTGCTGAATAACAAAAGGAAAAAGGAGAATATGTGTGGCTCTGCAAGGATTGTCGAAGCTGGCTCAATTCCCTTTGATGTCGAGCACACCAGACAAGGGTATACAAGAATAACAACGACGCGTATCCTGCCCTAGGATCCCTTTTCACATATTCCCATGTATTAATGTTGTATCATTAAATTAAGGGATGCTGATTCATCTTGACGATGTTGAAAAATATCCCTTGAGTTTTTTTTTGTTACTCCAACCTCTTTTCGTTGTGCAAGTGTTGGTATTGACGTGACGTGGTTGCACTGATAATTTATCATTTTCTGAATCAAATAGACATTATCGATCGCGCATCCAGCAGAGGGGTGAAATGCACTTTAAAATTTTTGGTTTAAAGTATTAGGGGTTGTGCGCTTCACACGCACACACACACACATATCCTTTAGCACTAGCAATTTCTCTTTCTTGGTGAAACCTCTTTTAACAGGGGGTGTCATGGCCTCGCTTAGGAAAGACGTTTTGCTAAGTATTTGTTCAGTGTTTCGTGGGTGAGTGCATTTGACTCCTGAGCACTGATGCGGTGTAACAAATTGTTCTTGGAATTTTCTGTTCCGATTTGGATGAAATTTAGTTTTAGAAAAGCGGAGTTTTCTCAAAGGAGTTGAGCAATTCACAAAGGTTAAGCAAGTAATGGAGTGCATATGATAGGTTACTTAATAACATCCAATTGTCAGATGGTAGACGAACTGACACTTTTCAGAAAGTTTTACAAGTCTTAAACTAAGAATTTTTTTAATCATATTCAATTTCATAGTTTTTCATTGTATATTTTTTTTTAAAAATAATTGACGGAATTGAATTGTTAGGATCATAGCTCCTTGATATTCTATATCCATCAGCCAGTCGAACGAATTTGTCTTTTGACAATGACTTGGTCAATGGGTCAACCATCTGATGGCCAATCTTCGTATATAATACCCCCCTTCTCGTTGTAACGCTGTAAACTCCAAACGGAGGCAGGATAGTCAAGCCAAGTGGAAAGAGGAAGATCGAATGTAGTATGTAAGACAACCAAGGAGCACACCCTTAAAAGCCTACAAAGCCCAGAACTAAATGTCATCGTCTCAAAGGCTGCATAAAAGTAGGTAGTTTGGGACTGTGGCGAAGAAACTCCTTTATCTACCACGCTCAACTGCCCCAATACCCACAAATTTTTATATGGAAACTATTTTAAAATCAAAGACTTGGGTCGTGTTCCGTAATATCAACCATTATACTACCCAGTGAGAAAGGGTTTACGCTATGATTAACAGCAGCATACTTGACAGTGTTACAATTGAAACTGTTTCAGCCTAAAATTTCTTATATTTTTGTGATTTCCAATACGTCACACAGGTTCACACAAGCAGGCCCGGCTTAACCGATGAAGCAGATGGTGCGCCACACGAAGAAAGGGCGGAAAATCCATTTTAAACTTTTTTTATATTTAAATTTTTCTCAAATTTTAGTTTTTCTTTTTAAATTAGAGATGAAAAGTAGGCGATTTTCGAATTCAGGCCCAAAAGACATTCAGCGATGCATACCTGACGCCGCAAGCTTCACAGCTTCAAATTAACGAGAATTTATTAATGCTGCCGAATTGACCGCTTCTTACTTCACGCTGCAATGAAGTATGAAGCCAGATTCAAGAAATTTTCAAAATTTGTAGTATGGAGCGAAGTCCTGTCAACTTTAGAAAAAGGAATTGTAAAAACTTGCATTTACTGTTTCCCGAGTAAAAATAAAAAACGGCCTTATAAAGGGCGAACACAGGCCGCTTGGCTTTTTAAGGGGCATATGATGGCCGTAGAGTTTTTAACCATTTTTAATGGGAGCACATACGGCCTTACGACGGCCAAATTTGACCAAAAGATTTAAAACGCCAAGTACTGAGCTGTAGAAACGGGCATTTGGTTATGTACAATGGTTCTTTCGATTTATCCTACTTAAAGATATCGATGCACAAGAGAAACGAGCTCGCCAGTCGTCGGTTTGTTGTACGTGAAGTGTGTGGTGCGTGTTGATTTATATTTTAGTGGGAAATTTTGTTATTTAACGGCTTGAAAAAAAACACAACCGAACAAAAATCAAACATTTAATTGCAGTGAAATATATTTTCTTATAGGAGGGCGAATATCCACGTTGCTGCCACTGTACCACCGTCGTATACCTGTAATAGCAACCATACGGCCGCCGTACCACCGTCGTATGGCCGTTATTGGAACTGTAAGGCCGTTGTTTCACCGTCAATCGCCCCCTGTACGGCCGTACTGTCCTGCAACGAGCCTTCTGTTAACCGCAAGATGGCCGAGGACTATGTTTCAATCACAGTCGGCATTTGCCCGTTCTAAGGCCATCATCATTTACTCGGGTTACGTGAAAAAAAGTGAAACAGCAGAAATTTAAAATGGAAGAAAAAATAATAAACTTTGTGAGGGAAAATCCGAAATCCGCAAAGGTGACAAAAAGTCCCTAAAATCGATCTTTGATTTGGGAGCTTTTTGGGTCTAGTTATGTAGGTTGGAGCCTAAGATATTAGAAACAGCATTTTATAACTGTCAAACTTGCATGGGGGCTCTCGGGAGCCATTGTTACGTGAGTGCCTGCCACAGGGCGCGGTACATAGTGAAACGGGTTTTTGTGGTAACAGTGATCGTTTGAAATGGCTTCTGCCCTTTTAAACGGTATTTTATATTGACAATAAATTTTCTTAATTATTTTAGTAATGTACCATTCAAAACAAGTTTTTTTTATAACTTCCCGTTGTAAACGTCAATGTTTAAAATTACATTACTCAAAAGTCCCAAGACATCCCACTCTCTAACAAGTTTTGCCGCATTCTTGAGATCTTTCTCTATAAATTAGAAGTTTCAAAAGTTGCCCCAGTTTGCACCGATTTGTTTAATTTAAATAAAATTTCATTAAATTCTGGCCACTTTATAAGAACTTTGTCCGCCATATTGGATCCGCCATTTTGTTTTTAAAATTTTGTGTATCAATTCGTAATCAGCAGAATCGAAATACTTTTCATACGAAATTTCATAAAAATCGGTCCACTTTATAAAAATGCTGTCCGCCATATTGGATCCGCCATTTTTTTTTTATTTTGAGTAAAGATTCGTAATCAGCGACCTCAAAATACTATTTGTACCTACGTAAGTTCATACAATTTAAATAACGCCTACATATTTTGGCCACTTTTTCGGCATTTGGAACCACTGTGCGGCGTGAAGTATGCAGCACCGAATGTGTTTTGGGCCTAAGTTTTCTAAAAAAAGCTTTTGGTGGATAAAAAGACATTTTCTTTAATTAAAAGTTCTTGTTTTCAGTTTTTTATGTGTTCCAATCATGTTAAGATTTTTATTTTTTATTGAAGAAAAAAATTTCTGACATAATTTCCTATAAAGGGCACTTAACAGAAAGTTTCATCAGGGCGCCAGCACCGCTAGAGCCGGGCCTGCACACAAGTAAAATATTGCATCAATTAATGACGTCATTATCTATTCCCTGTATACTAGGTTATATTTCGGAACACAGACTTGGTAAAACAAATATAATTTTTCAATCCAACGAGAACTTGAAATCAACTTTACTAAACTAGTATGTGCTGGAATCCGATGTCCTTTAATCAAGCAATGAAGAGTACTGGGAAATTTCATAGCTTTCCGAAATAGTAGACGATCCATTCATCAAAAACGTTAAAGTAAATCGACAGAAGTGCAGAATTCTGAATAGAAGAAAACTTATCTTAATCAACAAAATGATATTAAATCACTTTAAAGGAATTAAATTTTTCATAAAACCTCACTGCAGAATTACTAAAGCACTAAATAATTTTATTTTGAAAATGTAACAGAAATCTTTAAAAGAAAACGAACAGCAAAAAGAATATAAAAAAGCAAAAAAAAAAAAATTCTATAAAAGATGTAAACTGAATTAAAGAAATCCACCTCAAAAAGTAAATGGAACCAAAAGTCCTACGTTTAAGGCATAAGAAATAAAATTAAGTCCCTAGACTCCCTTTAAAAGTGGAAACACTTTCCTGAATCGACGGGGAGTCCTAGAATATCGCCCAGTTTCTTTAGTCCTCTTCATCTCATCTAATCCCGTACAATCTAGTCGAAGCCCGGTCCCAGCTGGTGGTGCCGCCCCAACTACAAGATTGCCTTAAACAGTGCATTTGTATTCAAAGTGGCATTCAGCTTCTATCAATATCATTCAATTTGTTATCAATACAAAAGTTTCAACTATAAAATTTATTACAAGACCTGTAGACGTTTGGTCACAGGTAAGCTCGAGACGATACCGTGAGCAGTGGTGTTTGGGTAGGAGAAAGAAGGACAAGGACAAGCAGGTAGATCGGGGGTGTGTAGAGGAAACGGAAAGGGGAGACTTGTCGCATGATATCACCTCCTTTTATATCGGGCACTATATAGGTGGGTGTGTGTAGCACACAGCCCGGTTGAAAGGTGTGTTCCATGTAAATTCTTTTCTCAAGGTAACACCTTCTTATCGTTGAAGTAGATATTCAGGACATCTTCGAACCCAGGGCGAAGCTACACAATGGGGCAGTTCTCAACAAAGTATTGTTATAGTGTCCTCCATTGGTATAGTGAGAATGCTTTCAGTGGAAACATAGTTACACAACCCAAGGGTTAGGCCAGGGACTGATGGAGTGTGGATAGTATAGTATAGAGTACACAGTTCGGGCATAGCAAATTCATAACAATAACATACTTGGGAACCTCACAACAAATTCAATTTCATAGCTTTTAAGATCTGTCTTTTCCTCTTGCATGTTACACCCACACCCTCTTTATCACCCCCATTCCCCTTATCGGCGGGTTGGATCCATCCGCAGAAAAGATTGTTCTCGATGTCACACTCCTTGATATCCAGGCACCAGGACTGACAGTACACGCTCAAGGACAGGTGACTTTCGAACTTTCGCATGCAATCGGAATTGTTCAACTGAAGGTGCTTCCTTTTCTTTCGGAAGCTGCTACCCCGAGTTTTTAAGAATGGGGAAAAGCTCAATACGTGCACAATATAAAACCCCTAAGTATTCAAAACCGACCCCTCCAACCTCCCCGGTAGCACCGCCACCCCGTCATCCTCTCGGGGGCCATTCCGTGGAACGATTTTCGCATACAAATCGACTTTAAATGCGAAAGAAAACACCTCAATAGATTTTTATTTGGTCTAATCCTTGCGAGGTGAATAACTGCTATGAAAGCTGAAGTGAACGCGATTTTATTTACACATTTCGTCCTTGCTTTCAGGATTCATACCTTTAACCTGCTTTAACACTTTTATTTCCACCCCCACTCCCTCCCCCGCACACATTTTAAAACTGCTCCCTTTTCTCTTATACATCTGTTCACTGTCGGATTTTATTAGGACTTGGTTCTGTGTTTTTTATGCCAAATCAGGACGAAATTAATTCCTTTTTTGGTCTTTTATCTAAACCGTTTCCCAGGACGTATACATCCCCGTGGTAGTAACATCCTACAATGAAGCTGGGGCCACCATCATCCCGGCAGGTTATAGTTATATTTGTTTCATTAATGTAATTTTCCTCGATTTTCTTCATCAAACGATTTTCTGGGTAATGTCACTCGTGACTTTTTATGTTCTTTTCGCATCTTGAATGTTATTTCCTTTTTCAATCTTCCGATTTCTTCAAATTCTGTTTAATGATTTGAAAATTAAAATTCCCAGAGAAGTGAACAAGTTAAGGTGAAAAAGATTATTTAACATTCCACGATAAATTTTCGATACGTTTTAACTTTTTTTTTTACGTTTTCCTGTCATTTACGTAAATTGTTCATTTTTCTTTTGATGCTCGTCTAGTTGTTTGCTTTTAAGGTCTTTTATACAGGTAAAAAAAATTTTGGGGGTGGGAATGTAGCTGGGAGCGTGCTTGGACTGTTACGCTGATTCAGATTTAAATTCTTTAAATAAATATAAGTAAAATAGAAATATTTAAAAGGCCAAGTTTGTGTTAGAAAAAGAAGAGATTTGAAAGTCGAAATAGGAGGAGATGTACAGCCTCTAATGCCCAATCTTCGTATATGATACATCATTCCCAATAACCTCCTACAATATTCTCGTTGTGACGCTGTAAGCTCAAAACGGAGGCTGGAGGCAAGCAAAAGGAACGAAACTGAATGGAATTGAAGGTTGACAAAAGGGAGCAAACCCACAAAAGCTCACCAGGCCAAGATCTAAATATAGTCGCATGCATGGAAATGTGTAGTTTTGGACTCTGGAAAAGGATCTCTCTAGATAACAGGCTCAATAGCACCAATACCCACCAATTTTTATATGGAAGTTTAGAGCTCAGAGATAAAGCCATTTTGCACTATCAACGGTTCTATAATTGACTGCAATGTCGGACTGCAAGATCTAGGTAGAAATATAGTAGAGAATATAGTGAAAGACACTAACACGCAGTTTTATTCCACCGCCTCCATTCTATAATATCACGACAGAATGCTGTCTTCACCGATCGAATCATAGGAGATCGTGTATTATGTTTATAGGCGATGGCGGAAGAATTTTGTCTGTAAATAGGGAACACAAGAAAGAAGTAATATCAAGTGGAAATGCTAGGCTGAAATCGAACCACGGACCTCAGATGGTAGTTGGACATCTGAGGCTGGTATGAGCTTATCCTGAAATGGAAGCTTTGGATGAATATTGACTTTTGGAAACAGACGAATGTGAGAGTTATAGATATTAACTGGAGAGGAAGCTTCTTAGAGGTAATGTGTTCACCTCAGAGGCTACAGTTTCAGAACCTGCAGAATTTTTCCACGAATTTGACGAAGATGTTAAAGATTTTCTTACGAAGGGTGTCGGAATGATCGGAAAATTAACCAGACCACCTTCTTTCTTCTTACCTCCTCACATTCCTCAATCACCCTGTCATAGCCTTCTGCTAGCACTGCCCCGCTCCACCAGCGCATGTCATCGGTTGGTTGATGGGATTCCACTCGTTTCAGGAGGCATAACACTCCAGCGAGTTGTTTCTCGTTGCCCCGATGCCAGAGTCGCGATAATAAATGGTTGGGAGTATGTGGTTGTGGCAGTTCCTTCCTACTTCTCTTTTTCCCTTCACTATCTATCGACTAGAGCTTGCTGTTCGACATTGCACTCTATACGAAGAAAATAGATTGTCGACAGTACAAAGGGCTTTCCCTGAGCTCTTGTCTTCCACATAAAAAAAAAGACAGAAGATTCTGTAATTTGTCTGCTATTTCAAAAAGGAGGAGGCACACGCAAGGAATGCCGAAGGGGAATCAGGAAAGCACGCGACGCATAGACAAGCTACACTTTCGCCAAATCTTGCCCAACCAATCAAAGGTAGGTTAGTAGAAAGAAATTCGAGAAGCTTCACCCAACTGCCTATCTACCCTGGATCTATGAAGGTAGTGACAATACTAGCTTCCATATTCTTCAGAGAGGAGTATACGTCTGTGCCGAGCACTTCTAGTAGGCTTCTAAGTCGATTGTCAGAGGAGCACGGATTTGTAGAAAAGATTATGTAGAAAAACCAAAATTAAGAATGATCCTTTGTACTATTAGTTTGTAATATCGTACATATCATGGAGCAAAGTCTAGTAGTAAGCTTAGTTTGAAGGATAGAAGAGGTTGGATGGGGTCCGGGGACTGCTCGAGCAGATGTCGCTCGAAGTGAGCAAAGTGATGAGCAAAAAGCCTTGTAAGCTTGGTCTTGCAGTCTTGCCTGGTCTTGCACACTTAGCAAGACCAAGACTTCAAGACTTTTTGCTCATCACTACGTTAAACTCTAAGATGATTCTGACTGCGGGAGATGGCAGAGAAGATAGAGAAGCAGCCCATACTACTATGACAAGTTGGCTGGAATTGCCTTTTAGTGGTATCGGCCAACTTCACTGAGCGTAAGTTGACAGAAAAGCACTCCTCTTTAGCTTTGGGCTCCCTCTCTCTGGAGATTGACAAAACTCTTAAAGACGACTGCTCACTTGAATTTTTCGGAGTATGATGGGGTTATACATCTTAAGTGTGCCAATCAACTTACTATACAATATCTGGTGGATACTATTGCCTAGCTAACATGTTTGATTTGGTCTAGTCTCCAAGTTGTTGAGCAGAACGATCTCCCAAAATTTAAAACGGCTCAGCCTCTAGATTCCTAATGATGTCGTCCGTCGACTAATACTGGAAGATTGTGGCGACTTTTTACTATGTCACGGGTTGACCAAAATGGTTCAATTCTTACCCGATAAGAGGTCGTCGATGCAACTGTTGTAGCGAAATACTCAAGGATGAAGGTGGCATTATCTGGTCAGCATACTTCAAGAGTATCGAGAACATGATCCGCTGGCAGATCATCACAGGATGTTATGCGACTATAAGGAATGCGGCAAGAGTGGAGTATGAACAAAAGTCTGGTGGTATGAAACTATGTAGACTCAGGCCCGCCACATCACCTTGGGGGGCCCGGGGCTAAAATATGTTTGGGGGCCCTTTAAGGATTTTGAAATTCCAAAAAATTTTTGACTAAAAAAAAATTGTGGTAACTTAAGAATAAGTTCATTCAGGCATTAAATATAGATACCGAACTGTCGGTTTTTAAAGCGGGGTTTCCGCTTAGCTGGCTACCAGCGCTGGTTGTATCTTCCGCTGGCTCCCAGAACATTTCCAGCTAATGGCTCAACCAGCTTGAGAATAATCAGAAATTTCCATATTCCGGATGGCTGGACAACCAGTAAAACGTTACATAGTTACATAGTTTAACCTAGAGTAGAACAGGTTTATGTAGACACGCCCTTGTGCTTAGCTCTGGGGCTCAGCATTCATCTTTCTTTTGGCTGAATCAATCCAAGCTAGAGGGAAAAATTCGAAGCACTACTAAGGGAAGCGAATTCGGAGCACTGTTAATATGCTCCGATTGGATGTTTAAGGAATTGTATGGAACGAAGAAAACGGCAGACAGAGACCCGTTCTCGTTCGATGCGTTGGTCAAGCAGCATATTGGACGCGGTTGGTACTTAGTTGGGGACCGCTTGGTCCGAGTAAAAATAAATGATGGCCTTAGAACGGGCAAATGCCGACTGTGATTGAAACATAGTCCTCGGCCATCTGGCGGTTAACAGAAGGCTCGTTGCAGGACAGCACGGCCATACAGGGGGCGATTGACGGTGAAACAACGGCCTTACACTTCCAATAATACGGCGGCCGTATGGTTGCTATTACGGGTATACGACGGTGGTACAGTGGCAGCAACGTGGATATTCGCCCCCCTATAAGAAAATATATTTCACTTCAATTAAATGTTTGATTCTTTTTCGGTTGTGTTTTTTTTTTTCAAGCCGTTAAATAACAAAATTTCCCACTAAAATATAAATCAACACGCACCACACACTTCACGTACAACAAACCGACGACTGGCGAGCTCGTTTCTCTTGTGCATCGATATCTTTAAGTAGGATAAATCGAAAGAACCATTGTACATAACGAAAATGATGAAGTTCCCATAAAACGCATTCAACAATACATTTGGTGCAGTTTTTTTTTGGCTCAAATTTCCCGTCGAATGCCCGTTTCTACAGTTCAGTACTTGGCCTTTTAAATCTTTTGGTCAAATTTGGCCGTCATAAGGCCGTATGTGCTCGCATTAAAAATGGTTAAAATCTCTACGGCCATCATATGCCCCTTAAAAAGCCAAGCGGCCGGTGTTCGCCCTTTATAAGGCCGTTTTTTATTTTTACTCGGGTAAAGCCGCTGTCGAGACTCGCATTTGGAATGACGAAAAGGCAATTACACAAGGTGAACAAGAATATAAAGGTTTTCGACACTGCTACAACTACAACATAAATTGGAGGGTTAGAAAATTTTTTCAACTTTTGTAACTGCTTCAAAAATGCTTCTAAAAAAAGCAGCAGTAAAATGAGTGCTCCCACGGCGATCATGCAATATTAAAAAAGATATAGAGCTGGGATGGGAAGGGGAACGCCCCAAGCTTTTTAAGAGTGCTCTAGCTTCAATTCCCGCTGGGTAAGTTGTCGCTTCTCTAGTGTTTACTATTAAGTATGATGAGTAGAAAAATCCATATCCATACAAGCATAACATATATTTTAGAGTGCTGCATGCTTGGGTTTCAGGCTCTAGATTTGTGCTTGCTTGACAAGTAGAACGCATGGACAGGGCGGTCTTGACCTTTTGGGTTTCAAGATAGTTTCGGGGCCCCTAGGCGATTAGTATGCAGGGATATGGGGTTTAAACTTTTTGGGTTTCAATCTATTTTCGGGGCCCCCTTTAGCCGGGGGCCCGGGGCAATTCGTCCCAGTTGCCCCCCCTATGTGGCGGGCCTGTGCAGACTTAATTACTTTACTATCAAATTAGCCAAGATTCAAAGAAAGATATAACACAGGAACTATTTGCACCTCGCCGACTTTCCTCAACTTGGCACCACTACATCTTGAACTAGATAAATCCGCTATAAACATTACGATCATGCTGAGAGCGAAATACGATCTGAACGATGGTCTTCAGCGAGGATTTTGTATAATTTTAATATCCAGGGGTGTGAATACTATCAAATTGGATGCTCGTGAAGGACTCAAAGCCTGCTAGCCCCTTCTTACATAAAAAATAGGCTATCATAGGCCCTAAGAGCAATAAGATCCGATAAGACTAATTCCAAGTTGCTTTAAGACTGCCAACGCGTTTGGGCCCAGAAACAACTCATTTGGGCATATACTAGCTTTGCGATGAAGGGTCCATGGTTAAATAAACCAGCTTCCAAGTTCATTGTATGGCAGGGCTTCAAGATTATCAGTACCTCCACTTGAAAGATACGAGGGTGCGCCCAGGGGCGGCGGAGCGTGTGGGGATGGAAGGAAAAGTGCACACGCACTTCTTCTTTGGGTGGGGACATCCACACCTAAAATATTTCATGTACCTATACCAAATAACTCAGAACGTTGGTAGGCTGTATCGGTTTCTGGGGACGAAGGAATATGGTCGAAGCGCCGCATGCAAGCAAGGCTTTTCATACTAAAGTTAAATATATCATATTAGAGCTATTAAGAACTTATAATAGCCTAAGGTTTTTAAACCCTGCCCGACCAGCATTTTAAAAGGGGATTGCCTCAGGGGCATGCCGAAAGAGGAATTTGCCCATGAGGACCCCATGGGGTAAATGAGGGACATGCCCCTTAGTTTCCGCATGAACACCATACAAAAAAAACAGCGATACTGAAGTGAGGTATGCCTTAGTGGGCCTTATGAGGCAAACCTCATTCCAAATGAAATGGGGTAATCCCAACATCTGCCTTGCGCATTTTTAAAAAGCTTTAGTTTTTGCTGTTGCATTACTTTATATTTCACGAAATTATGTTGGTGACAGTGAAGGGTGTCATTTAGCTTACTCAATAGACTGATTCCGGTTCAATTACAGAGGTCAAGCAGCATTAGACGGAACCAGTACACAGTTAGGGGACCGCATTAGTAAAACGACACTCGCGTTTAAAAATATAAAGTTTTCGCAACCGTCGCTGTTATTACTTACATATTTACGTCGAAATTCTCCAATTTCTCGGCCTCTTTTTTCCACTCGGGATCGGGGGGTAGTAATGATTTTTCCTCAAGGGGACTAAATGGGTGGGGCATTCCTTATGACGAAGCGCGAATGAGGCTAGGCATTAGATGCCCTGCGTAGGCCGTATTGGGCAAGCCGCGCGGAGTCCAAATGAGGCAGTGGCGCTAGACTCATAGGGGCCCTATATACACCCCCCAAAATGCTAGTCGGACATAACCGCTAACTAAAGAATTTAAAACCATATAACTCAAGAGCCCACTGGTATATAAATTGACCTATTAACTTGTTACGGTCACCTGTTTACGTGCTCTCCACCCACAATGATTATCCTCCGCCGCCCCTGGGTGCGTCGAATGATGCAAGGACAATGAGCCTCTGTGGTGATTTCCAGTTAGAGTCCAATGCTCTCTGATGATTTCGAGCGTAGATCGTACTCGTCAAGACGTCTCTCCACTGAAGTTTTAAGGGAAGGAATTTAAGACTAAACTAGGGGGAAGGTGGTCTATAGTTGTGGAAACCACACCCTCGGGTAACAAGCCCAAGATGTTGCTATGACCGTAGAGTTTTGACCGAGCGGCTTTCCTCGGTCCAATAGAAGATTCCTGTAGGAGACCAGGCGTTTGGTGTGATGGTAGGGAGGGAGCAGGTGCAAGCACACATCAAAGGCATTTGCCGGAGACGCTCACATGGCACCTGTTTTTTCTATTGTTGCCGTCCTCTGAATACGGTTTAACTTCACAACATTACAATATGTCCACAACACTAGCGAACCATACATGAACTTGGGCGTACCACCACCATTTGGCATGAGACTCCATCTTTTGCCGAAGATATGAAAATCCGAAGTAGAAAGTCATGCAGGCTTACTTTACCTTTTCTTCGATGCTCCATTTCCAGTTGAGTTTTGGGTCCAGGATTATACTCAAAAATTGGAGTGAGGGTATGTCCATTTAAGCTGAAATGGCCACAGGCAATGATTTTCTTTTTCTAAGTGAATAGTCTGTTTACCAGCTGCTAACTCTGCGTATGCTACTACCTTAGCTCTACTTCTATCTGGATTTTGTAGTATGCTGTTATCGTTATTAACCACAACTCAAGAAGGCGCACACTACAACTCCGTTGGTGTATTTAGAACTCAATATAGCGATCTGCTTTGGGTTTGCTTCTTCGTTTAAGGCCATGAGAGCTTCTTCAATCTATTCGATACGTTCGTTGTTAAAGGCCACTTATATGCCTAAAACACTGGCAGGGCATATGGTTTGTAATGTAGGATCCTTTCGATAGGTCTGTCGTGAACGAGTTCAAACTTAATTAACAAGTTTTACGCAAAGCCACAGGCCACAGGCCACAGGATCAAAACGATCAGAACGATCAGTAACGATCAATCGGACCCTCCATCGGACCCTCAGTGGTCTAGCCTTTTTCGGAATCTACAAAAAGCTCTCTCTTACGACTACGATTTGTACCGAATGTAGGAGTCAATGATCCTCCCCAGTGTCTTGAGCATGATCGCCCTATAGTCCTTTGTGGGTTCGTGGACTCTGATGTCTGATTATACTTTTGCTTTATTTTATTTGCATCAATATCAGGAACGAAGACAAAACTGTTAAAAATATCTTCATTTCGTTCATAAGTCCTCAACACTATCATGGCGTGATTTTCTTAGGTTTTAATTAAACTGCGAAAACTATAGTAAACAAGGTTGAGATTGTGCATTAAATATCTAAGGAAGATTGGCTAATTTCGGAGTTCACATTCATCCAATGACTTTCCCTTCTTACTATCACGCACATTTCGTTTCTTCATTCTTTCAAACTTTCTCTTATGTATTATTGTTTCGTTGCTCACAAAACTCTAAATAATTCGCGGCATCAATTTAAAGTAAAAAATCCCATAGACCCGAAATTTTAATTCACTCGACTATTTTCCCTTTTTGAATAAAATTTTTAATACACAACAGTCAAAATGCCGGAGTTTTTCTTTTTCATTATTATTATTATTTTTTTTTTCAATTTTGTGTAAAGAACGAAGAATGAGTCTTTGTGCATATTTCATCAATATTTGATGCCCTTAAAAAATGTTAAGTGCTTAACAAAACAGAATTAAATAACCCATCAAACTGCTTCCAGCATCCCTTACAGTTTCGTAATAGAATCTGCTGGTATTTTGCTTCCCTTTGCTTGATGGTTAGGGGGATTGTAGGGTATGGTGGTGTCGGTAGAGGGGGAGCAAACAGCACCAGGGCAATTGCCAAAATCGGCTTCTTTTGGCTGTTTTCCCTGTGGAGGATTCCCTTATTCAGCGATATTTGTATTTATTGTATTACAGAGCATTTTTCCTTTTTCTCTGGTCTTACGGTCTTACCATAAAGGTATCCTTCCTACACATGCCAAACGTTAGATATACTCTCTAGATACACACGGATGTGTGCTGCTGGTGGTCCCATATAGGCCCTCTCCTTCAGCGACTCTGCACGCTCCTTCCACATCCAAACTTTGATTGTCGAAATTATTCAGAGTATTGCCTGTTTTCTTATTTGTCTATGTTTTTTTTTCGTCGTCTTCTTCTTCATCTTTCCACGTTTCTTTTTTTTTTGTTCCTGTTTTGTTCCTCTTTATTTGCCTTCTTATTGGTAACAGGGTAAATGCCCCAAAAAGTCTGTTATCGTTTTTCGTTTGCTGCTGAGGAGGGAAAACAAGGAAAAATTATCGTCGTCCTTGCCAGGTTCTTTGCATCGTCCTTTTCCCGTTTTTATTGATACTTTTGTGCCTTATGTGCCAAGACTGCTTCTTTGTCAATAATAAGATTTCGAATTTCGGGGAAAAGAACCCCCCAGCCCCATTCCTCCGCACTCCTCCCCTCAAGCCAGCTATTGTGCTCATATTCTAGGGGTATGGATGACGTACCCGCTCCATTATTCAAGGGTGGTAATATTGGCAGGCCTTTCTTCCATTTCGGTTATATATTTCATACTGAACAAAATACCGGGGTGCTGGTATTGCTACTTACCAACACCCCATGAAAAATTTGCTGAATTCCGAGTGTGGCACCTCTTTTGCGGCAACCAAACAGTCCTGGGCTGCCATCGTAGCTAGGATTCAGATGGAAAGTTCACTTTCTCTTCTGTGAACCAAAGATTTTCGCTTATATTGCAAATAGAAATCATCCCCAAAAGGTAAAAAGACGAAATATCAATATTCTTGAGAAAACTGAATTGGATTGATGGCTGGGTTCATTTTTAAAGCATCGCCCACCCCCCACCCCACAACCGATACAACCCTGCCCCTACCCGAGCCCCATATCCATGGGCATCCATGACTAGTGATTGGGGAGCGGTATCAGCGTCAAAATGGGATTCTTTCAAATTAAATATGCAAAAGGCAATATTGAAGGTATGTTGAGAAGCAGTTTACTTGGATTATCCTCTCATCCATACCCTAACCAGGTCCTTATTCTTCTTCTTGTTGTTGTTCTTCTTCTTTTGCTGTAATTTTTCTTTCTTCCTTTTTCAAACAATCTTAATTTCTTGTTCGCTGGAATTCAATTTTATATCCCTTATACTGTGTTACGGGGCGGCCCTACCTTGCGAGCATCGATTTATTTTAATGGAAAATTTGTGAATATTAAAATTTAGGACAGGAACATTTTTAACAGGATCAAATTTGATTTCTTGATTAAAGAGTAGCCTAATAAAAATTGTTGCCGGATCCTTATAGGCCCTGTATCGAGAGTTTCAGATTACTCTGGGTTATTCGAGGGTATGATGAAGCGTGTATCTTCGGATTTATTTTTTTTTGTTAGGCATTTTTTTTGGGGAGTGCATGGGGAAAATTTAACATGAATTGAATTTTTTATTAACTTTGGAAATTACAATAAAAAAAATACAGAAAAAAACCGAAAATTTATAAAAAAAAAATTTATTGCTGAAAATAGATGAAAAATTAAAAATATTTTTATGCATCCATAAAAAACCTTTTATCTGTTGATGTAATTATGAATTTAAATTTTTTTGGAATAAAAAATCATAATTTTTAAGGTATTTTGTGGATATTATAATGAGTGGTAGGAGGAAATGTTAATGATTTGAAAGAGAAGCAACAACTCTGGTAAATATACAAGTATAATGAAATATTTTCACTCAAAATTCCTTTAAATATTAATTTTAAATGTATTTGCAATTATTTAGTATAGATAACTATCCTATAACACAGTAGAGATTAGGGATGTTACGAATGTTCGCATTCGCTTATGCGAATGATTCGAATCATTTTAAACATTCGCATCGACATTCACATTGGCATCAAATAAGGTGAATGTTTTGCGAATGCTAATGTGGTCGTATCGTGTCTCATGGAAAACAAAATTAAAATACGACGAATTAACAGATCTGGCTCGAAAATATCTGAGCGCTCCACCAGGCAGCGTTCCGAATGAGCAATCGATCAGTGCAGTCGGCCTTATATATGAGCCCCTTAAGGCCCTCATTCACAACAGGCCGCTGGCAGGCCGTAGCCTTTTAAGCCAGGTCAGCAGATACCGCCCGATGAAGGCCTTACATTACTCAGTCTGACTGAGGGATGAAGACTGGAGGCATATGTCTGGCAAGCCGTGGACTGCAGATGACCTCATGACTTCCTACATACGCACAGGCGAAGACGACAGTTTTACCCTGTCAATTCAAGTGCAAAAATGCTCATGGCCTCAATGAAAATTTTAGACTGAATAGAAGAAGTTCAGATCTTCAGACACGGACTGACGATAAATACCCATACACATAAAGATTTTTGTCAGTTTTCTTGGACTGCAGGCCCAGCAGGCCCCATCCAGTTTACGGTATGGGTGAGTGAGTGTGTGGTAATACTTGGCCTCAAGGCGAGAAACCTTCAGGCCATGGCCTGCCGGCGACGGCTTGTATCGGAATGGGGACTTTTAGAAATCGCCTCACGGAAATATAATATTCCTCTCTTGAGCTTTGACTATTAAATACGAGAAGAAAGAATACCATAACTGTATATAACGCCGGTCTATTGTTCTAATATTTTTTCATATCCTTTTTTCATATGCTATTCCTAAACATTCGTATTCGCATTCGCATTCGCAAATTCGCATTCTGAACATTCGTAACATCCCTAGTAGAGATAGGTTCCTAGATAATGTCGTGCTGTTTAAACCCGTGTTATATGAGATTAGAAGCCAATGAAAATTTTGTATTTTTTACAACCCTATTTATGTTCAAAATCAATTTTATTCACAATTTAGGATGCTATTAGTGAGAATATCATTCATTTTATCAACTTCGTCTTCGACTGATAAGACTTTACCGTCCGCAACACCTATATCCACAAAAACCACGTTTCCCATCGATCTAGCAAGTCCATATTTTTTGAATCCTGTTCTAGCAGTTTTACTGGCGATTAGATATGGGGTTGTTGATCTAGATGTTCTTAACCATCACTTGTAATAGCACCTTTTGTAGTCTAGAAGTTACGATGCTCGACTACCATCCCAGAGGTCTGTGGCTCGAATCCAGTTCGAGGCATAGTCCTTCGTTTTGCCATTTCTCCTACTTAAATAACTTTCCCTTTTTCTTGTCTTCCTTCTTTACAAAATCACCAGCCCCTTTTTTCCTGTCACCGCTTGTACGCCTAAAAAGCGAGGAAGCCATCTATTGCTCGATACCGTAGTCAACGTTCTATTGCGTTAGGATTGAAGGTCAACCGGTAGAATAAAACCACGAGTTAAAGTCGGCAGTCCTTTTCCTCTTCTGTATACCATTTTTCCTACCTTTCCTAGTTGATTGGTCCCCAGTACCAAGGTGTTTCAAATCTGAGCGGTAGTCTTTCACACTAAAAAGCTTATGACTTTTACGTACTGCCCCTAGGAAATTCAGGTATCGAATAATAATATCTCCTATTACCTTTGAAACTTGTCCAAAAATGCTTCTAAATGTACAGTTTCTGATCCAAGTCAGAGCTGTAAAGAAAAAATTAGGCTATTTTTCTGGCTTGATGCCCCAAAACTACGGCAGTGGATGTTGTACGGAATTGTTAATCCCAGATTCCCTAAAATATCAGTGTGGTCTGATGATCGACCAGATCCTGTTGATATTCATTCGAAGAATCATTAACAGATCGTATGATGATAACTGCTTGCTGTAATTAGTTCGTCTTTTAAGTTTTCGGGAATGATATGAAACTCCTCCATCGGGAATCGGTTATAGCCTCGACACGCGGCAATCAAAATATGACGAAAATTCCTAATTTATGACGAACGCCCTTACGGGGTGACACACGTTAAAATACCTCATTATATTATGACAGTTGTGGTGTAGTGAAAAATGTCAGAGAACGAAAAATAAAAAAAAATTATATTTTTGTTACGTTGTTGTTGTAATATTTAATTTTTTAATATGGAGAAAAGTAATTTTTTTTATTAATTTTCAAGGAAAATTAAAATAAAAATCAGCTGACTCTGGAAAAACGCCTAAAAGCGGGCCTTTTAACATGATCTATCGTTCGACAGATGGCTCTCTTTTGCGATTTCGTACTAGATTAACCAAAATTTGCCTAATCGGTTTTCCTAATTGATGAGGTTAATATTCCTAATTAATGATGAATTTTCGTCATAAATGCGTGCGTTTTTCGAGGCTATTATTGAAAGGAAGGAAATGCATTAGAATATCCCTTTTCAACATATACAACGGCTTGTAGTACATTCTCCACCGGTGTGTCCCAGAGATTTACTCCTAGTCTGGTCCGCTAATCTGCCTTCTCCTTGCCTCAATGTTCCCAATGACCGGTAAACCTACTAAAGAGTGATCCTATACCTCCTTCTGAGCGAAGAGAGTTCATTTTAATAGACATCAACCAATTTTGAGTTTATATGAATCGAACAAATGCATTTTTAGCCAGTTGGCTATCCTATAACGGGACCTTGGCTTCGATTCCGATAAATGCCGAATGTCCCCAGAAAAATGCCCCTCAGTACTATCGACAGTTCTATCATTCTGGTATAGAGTATTCCATGTAAAAATAGTTAGTTGCTATATTCATGCACAAACCAACCTACTTATATTTTTAGAAACATATATGGGCTCGTAACTAGCACGCATGGCCAACAAATGCGCCCGGTACTATTATGACACGCTCCCGATACACGCACAAAAATCTAAAAATGCTTCGGCTCTAGAGGTATGCACACCTCTGTTACAGATACGAATGGATTCGTAATCGAGCGTTACAAATGTGTCGTTTTACCAAGCGGTCCCCCAACTAAGTACTAACCCCGTTCAATACTGCTTGACATTCGCAATCGAACGAGAACCGATCTATCGGCATCGGTACCGTGCCTCAATACGTGCCATACAGGCGTTATGACTCCGTAGGTGACTGTTTCAGACTAAGAACGGGCGGGTCTTATTTTTACTCTGGATTATATCGAACAGTAAGTTGAAGACGGCATAAAAGATAAGGCGATAATTTCTATTAAGAACGAAGAGAGTAAAAACAAGTATTATTTAGACATCAGAAGCGTGAATAACCATGTCACGTACTCCGAGGTAGTATGGAAGCAGGAAAAGGTTTGTACCCATCTCAAAGCCAAACACTTCTTTATCCGACCGGACCGAATGGTATTATCTATAATAGATTGACTGGTTCTCATCATGGAGAGGGAAGGAAGCCTGTCACAAAAATAGTTCGATTTTCGAAAAGTAAAATGAACAGTCAAGGCTATCAATATGATCTTGACTACCGCCCACACTCTTTCCAGCACCACTTCATGACATTTCAAGACGAACTTTTTCCTTTTCGGTATCCTTACGTGAACCGCATCGAGGTTTTCAGATCGTGAGCTTACTGAATTTTTCTCTTCCAGATAAAAATAGCAATACATAACGGGCATATAAAAGCGGCGAAGAAAAGTGGGTATGGGTGCGGTTGGGCCTGGCCTAACATTGACACATTGAGGGAAATGAGTCGCTGACACCCTCTGATATTGTTTGTGGTCACGTGTAGCTCGACTAAAGTGATGAATGAGTAAGTTGCCAAGAGCTGCAGCAAGAAAAGAGATCTTGCACATGCAGTGGATAGAAAATGACTGTGACACTAACAACAGGACACGGAAGTTCCAGGTATAACCTACAAAGAATGAAATGACACCTGCCGACTGCACCTGGAAGTAGTCCGATACAGCCACGCACATTGTGCTTTAGTGTTCGACACTGGCGAGAAGGGGGACTATACTCAATGGACTCTATTGTAGAACTAGGCGAATCGAAGCAAGAGAGAAGTGGATACTTCCATTTCGAAATTTTAGTTTATACTCCTTTAGAGTTGTCGTAACAATCAACAGTTGACTATCCGAAGAATATAGTGACAAGAAGACGAAGAAATTTAAACTAGACACTAATGTACAGGTAAATAAATGTCTTGCAACATTTACAAGTGGAGACATTAAGTTTTTTTCAAAATATAGTGTGTTTGTGTGTGTAATACTTTTTCATAGCTGCTCAGCTCTATGATCATGAAAATGATAGACAGAAAAGATGATTTGCAAAAAATATGGAATGTGAATTTCATGTATTTCTACAAATCTATTAATCAATACTGATTTCACTCTATAATTTGTAAGTGATTCAAGTTTTCACCATAACATATCTCTCCCACATGATTTTTCCATTCCTGAATTGACCACACAAATTACAAAGTAGCACTAGCTACTAAACAACCCACTTTGATTTTTTTTATGACTCAGCTTAACAGAAATGCAGAATTATTCCACTCGCGCTCGTCTTTTTTGTTGCTTTGTAGTAAAAGAGAAATCCCTCTTGCTATACATACATATATGCAAAAGGATACTCTCATGCAGTGTAGGCACTGGACAAGCTTCCAAATATGTAAAACACTCCTTCCACATTAGCATTTTGCCTTCTGCTTTTCTATAGTAAAAAGTTTCATCATAATAGATAAAACACACCAAAGTCAAAGATAGAAATTTATCATCATACTCCGTCCGTTGGGTAATGTACGATATCGAGTTTGTAATAAAAATGGTAAGGTCATTCCGTTTCAAGTTCCACCATCCACAAATATGATTTGATTTCAAGTTCTAAGGTTTTTTTTTGTGAGTGTGTGTGACAAAGATAAGAAGTTTCTTTTTTGTAAAGATAAATGAAATATATCCAAATCCAAATATCTTGTCAAATTACTTTCAAAACAAACACTTAAATTAGTCGGTCGAGCAAGGAGCAGAAAACCGAGACGAAATTATGGTGAAAAAGTTGTTCAATACGCTATGAACGAACTGTGGATAAATCCGGTTCGGATTTTCAAACTACATCCAACCATACATAAGAAATGGAAATCGCTTTGGGTCATAAGAAATGCAGTTGGTATCCTGGCTGGGATATATGCGAGAAATCAAGTAAAATTCATGAAACAAGAAAAATTCTAGTTGAATATCATGAAATTGTATAGAAGAAGAAGAAGAAGGAAGAAAAAAAAATAATAGTAAAGGATACTCGCGTTTGTCTGCGTATTATTGCGATGTAATGTGCAGCCTTCAAAGGATCCTGCATCAGACGTCATCCGGAAAGGAGCACAAGAAGAAGTTCATAAACTTAAGAGCTCTATCAGAAGTAACATGTGGGGCTTCCCAAAGGATAGCAAGCACCAGATAGGATATACACAGTGCACATCCGTCCGGGTGGTATGGGGGATGTAGGGGGGGGGGGGGGTAGTGAAGGTCGTATGGGTTGGGAATTGATATCACTGCGAAATCAAAACCGAAGCTCATCCGTCTTCCAAGATGCATGCAGATATCTCAGAGTCCTGCCCTTGGATGTATTCAGTGTGGTTTGAATAGGACCTATGTGCCGGGGGGTGAAAGGGAGGAATAAAACGAGTGCAGCCAAACAATTTAAAATATTGCATTCCATTTTTCCATATTGCATTACCCTGCCATGTCCCGTATTCCCCAAAGCGGAAACCAGGTCCACCTTCTCTCTCGACACAGTTCCAGACACCTCCCAGCGACCTGGAGGTGTTCAGAAGTCGTCAGCCATTCTCGATGACAGAAGGACGAAATTCACAAAACTGAATTCGTGCAGTCATGCGGAAATGTGTAAAAATGGGCCAGGCCCAACCGCACCCATACCCAGTTTTTACCCACCACCCCTTAATATGCCCGCTATGCTGTAATGCTATTTTTGTCTGGAAGAACAAGATCCAGAAAGCACACGATCTGAAAACCTCGATGCGGTTTCTCGTAAGGATACCGAAAAGGAAAAGGTTCGTCTTGAAATGTCTTGAAGTGGTGTGGGTAAAGGGGGTGAGCGGCTGGCAATTCTGGCGAAACACACGCGAGGGGTGTGCATATTTAAAATATTAACAACAAAAGGGAAAAAGCAAAATTGCAACCCCTTTTGGGATGGGGAGAAAGTTATTTTCAACTCGGCTTTGAAGGCTCAACTTTTTTTCTGATTTTTTTTTTATTATTATCCATGTTTGCGTCCCGTGCATTTCAGGGCTGGGGATTGTGGTAGTGGTGTGAAGGATGAGGGATGGTAAAAAAAAAAAAAAATATGATGACATGAGAAAATTCCGTTTTTTTTTCTGTTGGTGTTCATTGTTATGCCTGCTTTTGATTCGATGTGTTGTGTTGGTCTTTGCCTTTGAGTTGAAATTTCTCCCTGTTGTCTGCATGCCATGGATGCTTCCCTTTATCCTTAGACCCGGCTGGATCACCCTCTTGCTTTTCTTCCTACAGGTTTCTTTTTGCTGCCTATACAATTGCAAATAGAAATCTCCAAATGGATTATCATTGCAAATATGCTGTTCAACATCTCATTTTCTTCTGCCGCCTTTGCTATACTATATTCTATACATATATACACTTCACCACCCACACACCATCTCACACTTAGCTTTCAAGGATCTATGTATATGTCCCTAGTTTTTATTCTATGCTCAAAGTACTACTTTGACTTTGTCGGAGCCATCATCAAGTTATCTCTAGCGGAAGATTCTTTGAGTTAAGAATGATAAAAAAAACACGAAAAAAAAATTTTTTTTCTGTTTTTTCTTCCTTGACTTTGCAATGTTACTTTCTTGTCCTTGTGTATCCTGAGAAATGATTTCGGTAGGTGGACGCTCTATATCTACGTATTTTGGACGGGATTTTATCTTTTGCTAGATGTATCACTTGAGGATTTCTGGCCTCGCCCCCCCACCCCCACCACCCTCCTTCCATCGACTTTTCTATCTTTTATTGGATTATGTTAATGCCGTGAGGATATTCTTGCACTGCGACGGCAACAGTAAGGAAATGTTAATCCTTGAAAATTTAGTCAAATTTTTTCGGGCGTAAGAAAAAGAATGGAAATTTTTCCTGTTTTTTTTTTCTTCTTTCCTTTTTGCCGTGTCTGTCTATTATTTCGGTTGGTACAAATTTTTGTGTAAATCTTTGTTACAAAAAAATAAGAAAAGTTTTATTTTTTCTTCTTTCTTCCTTTTGTAGAGATTAAGGGTCATGTAGGAATTGTATACATATTTTATTTGAACAAAAATTCTTTGTGTATTTTATTATATTGAAGAGTCTATAATAGGAATAAAGACTCTATAGGGATACCTTTTATAAGGATTTTTACATAAAAGTCGAACAATAAGTTAAGTGAAAAATACTGATCAGACACAAATTTTGTATAGTAAGACCTTAGATATTAGCATGTGAGTACTTATAAACAATTTCTTCAAGAATTTACTTCATTTCATGGTAGAGCTCGTACCAAACGAATATTTCCTATTAATTTCACAATATCGAAAACTAAGCTTGAGAATCACCCAGTCCGTCATGTTGTTAAGATCATGGCTCGTAGTAAGATAAGAACAGAAGAGGATAGAATAATGGAGTCTGGGTCTTGTTCGAGCATAATGCGAAGTATTTGAACTGTAGCAGAGGCGGCGGAGCAAAATCATGGTTGGGGAGCACGTGAGCAGATAACAGTGAAAATTTAAAAAGTTAATCGGTCAATTTACTTACCAGTTATCTGTTGAGTTATATGGTTTTATTTCTTTTATTGCTCGACTAGCATTTGGGAGTAGATGTATGTACATCATAACGCCTCTATGAGGCTAGCTCCACCCCGTTTGGATTGCCCTATAAGGCCCGCACTTAGCATCTAACCCCTTGCCTCAATCGCTCATCGTCATAAGGAATGCCCTATTTGGCCCCATTGAGGAAAAATCATTGCTACCCGAGTGAAAAATTTGAGAATTTCGGCATAGATATGTGAGTAATAACTGCGCCGATGGCGAAGGCTTTATATTTTTAAACGCGACTGTCGTTTTGCCCATACAGTTCCCCAACTGAGTACTAACCACGTCCAATGTTGCTTGACCTCTGCAATAGAACCAGAACCGGTCTATTTAGTATGCTAAATGACACCCTTCACGGTCCCCAACATAATCGCCTGAAATATGAAGCAAGGCAACAACAAAAACTAAAGCTTTGTATGAGTAAAACTAAAGTTTAAGGGTATTACTGTAAAGAATTTTAAAACGTAAGGCAGATGTTGGGATTGTCCCATTTCATTTATAATGAGATTGGCTCATATTGCCCTTATGAGAAACTGATAAGGCATACCTCACTTCAGTAACACTGATTTACTTGTCCTCATGGGCCTCATGGGGAGCATACGGGGAAATCCTTTTTCGGAATGCCCCTCATTTGCCACATGAAGCCCTCACGCTGCATGAGGCAATCCCTTTTTTAAATGATAGCCGGGTGGGGTGTAAAAAGCTTAGGCTATATATAGTATAGAAGTTCCTAATACCTCTAAAATACGTATAATTAGTTTTGTTATAAAAACCTTTGCTTGGGTGCGGCCCTTCAGCCACTTTCCTTCATCACCAGCAACCTAGACGGCCCTCCAACGTTCTGGGTTATTAGGTGTTGCTGTTCATGAAATATTGTGGGTGTGGAGTGAATTTCCACTAAAAACTTCATAGCTCATACCATAGCTCATGATAATGCATTTCTAGATGAGCTAGTTGTGTGCTCATATTTTTTTAATACATAGTTTTTTTGAAAAAGGTTTGTCTGGCATAAGTCAGGTTACATGACTTTAGGGTTTTCCGGTACTCATTGAAGTCCAGGACAAGTCGCAACATAATGTGTGAACTAGAACAATGAACACCATTTGCAGGATAACTAGCAAAGAGTCCGTGGAAGAACACAATTGGCACCACATTGCACATCCTGCAGTCAACGAATTGCCCGGGCCCCAGGTTAGTGGAAGCCCCGAAAATAGATCGAAAACCAAAAAAGTTAAAACCCCCTGCTTCCTGAAAGTCAAGCCCTTTGTACTGTCGACAATCAATTTTTTTGTATAGAGTGAAATTTCGAACAGCAAGCTCTAGTCGGAAGATAGTGAAGAGAGCGAAAGAAGTGAAGAAAGGAACTGCCGCAACCTAGCCGCGATATTTTTTATTCCACCAACTCCCAACAATTACTTGCGACTTTTGGCATCGGGGCATCGAGAAACAACTCGCTGGAGTGTTAAGCCCTCCTGAAACGAGTTGAATTCCATCAACCAACGGATGAAATGCGCTGGTGGAGCGGGGAAGGGCTAGCGGAAGGCTATAACAGGAAGAAGTAGGAATGTAAAGAGGGAAGGAGAAAGAAGGAAAGTTATGTAGGTGCGAAAGTGGGAAAGGCGAAGGACCGTGGTGCTGCCGGGATTCGAACCCGGACCTCTGGGATGGTAGCCAGGCGCCTAACTTCCTAGACTACCGAGGCCCCACCTGTGGCGGTAATGTGATCGCCTCTCTGAAATGCATCTTGGAGCGTTTGAAAGAGCACTTTTTGATGAATTGCGAAATTGCGAGCTGAGTGAGGAATTGGAGGATCAACTAATATCTAGTTTTAATTCTTTGCTGAGAACTCTAAGATCATGCCATTGAAGGTTCAGGGTCGTTATATTTAGCATTACTAGGTGGGGTGAAAAGTAACCTCCTTGACCGCCAGAATGTGCTGCTACTGTCTTTAGTTTTGTTTTGACAGCTGATTGTTGTTGACGTGTTTGGCATCATGTTGAGTATGGACAAAAACGACATTATTTTTTGAGAGGCAAAACGGCGAAGGAAACAAAAGAAAAGTTGGATAAATATTATGTGGATAATGTTCCGTCAGATGACACCGTCAAATATTGGTTTTGAGAGTTTCGTGGCGGCCGCAACTCCCACTACCAATCAGCGACAGGCCCTCCGATGCGATTACAGAGGATTGTCATGGCATACTCTGCGTAGACTACCTCGGAAAAGGAAAAAACAACAACAGCGAGTATTACTGTGCCTTATTGGAGCGATTGAAGGCCGAAATCGCTGCAAAACGGCCTCGAATGAAGCGAAAAAAATTTTGTTTTTGCAAGACAATGCGCCGGCGCACAAGAGCATCGCAACCACGGCTAAAATCAACGACTTACGGCTCCAATTGCTATCGCATCCACCGTATTCGCATGATTTGGCTCCCTCGGACTATTATCTCTTCCCAAACCTCAAAAGATGGCTCATCAATAAAAAAATTCAGCTCACGCGAGGGAATCATCAACGCCGCGGAGGAGTATTTTGCAGACCTTCCGGAAAATTACTTTTCGGACGGGATCAAGAAGTTGGAAAATCGCTGGAAAAAGTGTATCGAGCTAAAAGGGGAATAAAGGGGAATAAAATAAAAAAACTAATGCTAATGCACCAATTGTGGCTCATACTGAGGGTAATTTGAATTAAGCCAGGTATGCTTTGATAGCATAATCAGTACTACTGGCAAAGGAAACTACTCTTGGAGTTTATCAGTCATAATCGACCATACGACGCGACCTATTTTGGTGGGCAGCATTTTACGTCCATGACTGTGACAGAACTTGAGCCCAAGCTAGCACTTAAGTTACTTGACTTTAGCATAGATCGGATCGGACTTAGGGTTGGCCTGAACTCCTACCTTTTCAATACCAGTATATGAGGTGTTATCAAAGGCACAAAGACCGATTTCTTTTGTGTGGAGGCTATTTTTAAGATGACAAGGTAAATTGCTCCGCGTAAAATCGTGCTCTAATAGATATTTCGCTTTGTATTTGGAAGACAATTGTTTGGCCCATCGATTTGAGCAAGAAGCACACTGGACTGATTGGAGTTAAGTGTTTGGGCTTAGGTACTCGATAAGCCGTGGACACTATCCTAACAATTTTTCATCATAGGGGGATATATCTTCACATAAAGCTATTTTTTAAAGTGACTATGGTCAGGGAAAGTGCATTTCCTAGGTATGTTAAAGCGAAGCTGAAAGGATACCATCGCCTCCACCAGAGTTCGGATGCGTGCACCTTTTACTAGTCTGAAAGCTCGCCCCTAGAAGCTTCTATTGCTATTTATTTCCCGTGATCCGAAATTCTTTTGCTCTGGGCCATTTAAATATTGTGGGAAGTAAAAACCTATAAAAGGGAGTTCCAGTTACTAGCCTCTTCCTGCCTTTGAGTGTAAGTCCCTTCAATTTTCTCCAAAAAACCTAAAGCGATGAGTGATTTTTTGCTAGAATGTATCTTGTGCAGCCTCCGTTCCGGGGAAAGATTGTCCATTCCATAGCAGCAAGTCCTTTTAAATTCAGAGGGAAATTGCATTTACCAACTGCCGGTGTTTTCGTCCAATTTATCCAATTTTTTTGTTACCAAAAATGTGTTTATCAGTACCGTAAAAAAACTGCCCAGAATCAGAAGTAATACTATGGAGATCACATTTAAGGGGAAGCATATGTATACCAGCAAGATGCACGAGATACACTCTACTCAAAACTTGATATTCCTTCACCTTCGGATAATCTCTTACAAGTTTCCTTTTTTCTTCGGCAGAGTCACTCATACTAAGCTCTAACGTTCCTCTATAAAACCGCTCTTGAAAAAGTCTTACTTTTGAGCAGATCAAAGTCCTGAAGCGTCCTTTTGTTAGGGTTATTGATCTTGTCAATAACATTGTCATCCATAAAAGTTTTTAAGATGTACAGAAGGAGACTATGACAGTGTATGACAGAAGGAGACTATGATATACAACAGTGATCGTTGCCTAGTTAAAACTTTTCTGTTTGAACATGCAGATATTTTCACTGTACATATTTGATGAATTACAGTAGGTACTGCGGTACTTTGGCGTGGGGAAAACCCCGTTTGACCGGTTTGCGACCAAGGTGATTAAGGCAATTAAAAGGTGTGTTAATTGGCTACTTAATGACTTTTATTATCTGTTAATGGGTAATTAATCACTGATTACAATGGATTGCAGTACTCAACATTTATATGTGCCGAGAAGATTTAAGGCAGAACGAAGTTGTATGGCATCAACCAGTTTTTGCTAAGATCAAAGTTATTGATTTCAATAGTGAGCCTACCATCTACCGCGAACCGATGCTATCATATCCAATTTGAGTTTCCTTCAAACTTGGTTGTGGATATTTCTTGGTGCAAGCAATGTCCATCAAACATAGTGAGCTGCTATTGTGAGTACCATATGTGCCTCGTATCATAGGTGCCCTAACAATATCATCAATTGACTGTGGGATTTTATTATTTTCTCTACCCATAGGAGAGTATAAAAGTTGGCGAGCCTTTGACTTTTCCGTTCCATTGAGAATATGTGGCAATCCTTGATCATAGGCTTCGCCTTGACCTGAAATACCGTTCGTACTAAGTAATAGTGAAATTTTGTTCTTGGGTCAAGAACTGTATGATATCTATCACTGCATATTAATATAGCAAACATATCTGTATCTCTGCCATTGGCCATGTGGCAGTTCTAAGGTCAGGCATCACCTTTTGCATCCTGGTGACGTCTTCTGGGGCAATGTTGAGTAAAAACATTTTGCGAGGGCTAAAACAGGGATTTAAGAAAATGTTGGGGGAAATGGCGATGGACCCTTCAAATTCTGGATACAGTAGTTCGGAAATACTGATTAAGAAAGATCACTTCACAGTCTAGAAGCTAATTGCTACCCAGTAGCGTGAATGTAAGCTGTAGACAAAGGGAAAGAGCCGAGCGGCCTAATCTTGTTTAGCGATTATAAGATTTTTGTCAGCTAACCACTAAATTTCAAAATTTATAGACTTTATAGTTCCGTAGATTTTCTGATTTCTCTTTTATACATTTACACAAAAACCAAAAACCTTCGCTTAAACTCCACCAACAAAACAAATCTCTTATCACCTTTTATTTTATGATTATAACAATCCACAAGTTGTTTGGAACAGAGTAAGGAAGCACTCAAATAGTTTTAACGCTGGCTATGAAATATTATTTTCTTTTCTAAAAAAAACACAACTAACAAACGATCCATAAAAAAAAATACCCCAGGAAACACTTGTAACGCAAGAAAAAAAAATATTTCAAAACTAAACAACACGAAACTATTTTTATTACATATCATAGCTGTGACAAAAACACTATCAGGAAATTCACGACTTGTAAGAAAGGATATAGGTAGATATAGAAGAGATACTCATACTTAAAGGGTTATAAAATTCTAGTTTCATAGCGATCTTTTTGAAAGTTGTCCTGAAAACGCGTATCCTCTTTTTTTATAACTACATACATATAAAAAAAAATAAAATAGAATCTATCATTTTATTTATAGTGTCGTGTATCCGTACTTGAAACGACCTGATAAAGGACTTTTCTTTAAGATCACACTATAAAAACTGGAAAGAATCTCAAGGATATAGCTACAGAATAACAACAGTATAGTAGTAGCAACAGCAACAACAACAACAACAACGACCGAAAAAAGTATATTATATAGTACATAAATAACCCTTTAAAAACGTTTATTATTCAGAATGTAGTCCCTTAATAGCAATATGCAAACACAACACCCAAGAACATTTTTGGCTAAACTAGAAGATATTCGTGTGTCTACATTATGAAAGCAATCATTTTTTACTATAAGAGACTTTCCCTGTTTTCCCTTGTGATGTAATTTTTGGGCCTGGGACAGCTCGCATATCTTTAAAAAAAAAAGCTAGACTATTGTGAAGAGTCCCCCGCACATATATATATATATATATATATATATATATACATAACATATTATAATGCAAAAATCTTACTCAGACTTGTTCACCCCGGGATAGAGTCCCTTAACCCTTAAATATACTACTCATTCGTGACCTCAGGGCTTTAAAAATGAGGATTTTATTAGTACCTCTATAACCCATTCAGAGAAAACATTCTCCTATACTCGTGTCCCTATAAACACTCCCCGCTCGTCCTTCCACACTATGTGTATATGGTGAATGTAGAGGAATCTGTCTCTCTAGAACGTAGAGAGCGCAACAAAAAATAAAAAATAAAAAAAAAAACGGAAAAAATCCATCAAATTTTCTTTTCATATGACGTCGTACTTAAGTCGAAAAAAATGAAATAAAAAAAAAGGAAAATATAAAAAAAAATAAGTTGAAATTTTCTGTATATAACCCACATATAGCGGACCCATTACCTTAGAAGAAATTTCATCACGTTCCTGTTTTGTGCTCCAACAATGCATGCACGAATGCCAAACAATAAATGGGATTTTGAGTCTTAGGAAAGGATTTCTTAAGAAGTCCGCCTTTTATTTTGATTTTACTTTGAGAGAGCAAAACATTTCTTTCTTCTGTGTGTACTTGTTCGCTTCTTTCTTTCATCTTGAAGCGGCGCATACATCCCCCACCCCCGCGCCCACCCAGCACCCAACCCCCCGGCCCCGTCATCCATCCTCCTAAGCACCCCTGGCTACATTCCGATCCCCTATACAAAACCCTTATTCTGTTAGTGGTCTTATAACATTTCTGAAAAACATCCCTTAGCCCTTCATCTTTTTGGTTTCGTTCGTATTTTTATTTTTCATTTTTTTTTGTCTTCCTTTTCTGTCAAGTCTTTTCCTTACAAAATTCTGCTTTCCTTTCGGCAGCCCCCACACCCCCTACCCACCCTCCACCCGCGCAACCGAATTTAACTTTGAAGTTTTGTAAGATGGTGAAAGCTTTTTATAGACTTGAATCGATTTGTAAATGCGGACGTTTCATAGTTTCATTCGTTTTTCTCCTCAATCGCATCCTTTTTCCTTTGAACGTCTTTTTCACCGAAAAAATGAAAAAAAAGGAAAAAAATTACATAAAACAAAATTACACACAAAATCATACAGAGGAGCAGGTAGGGCCTGTGTAGGGTGCCCCTTTTCGCTGCCTTGTGTGCAAAAATCTATGGCTTCTATGCACCGAAAACGAAAAGAGGTGTATATACTTTAAAGTAAAGTGCGGTAGCATAAACTCCTCATGCCGAGAAGACTAAAGGAGCACCGAACCCCGGGGTATGGGTTCGAATACGGCAGGGCATGGAAACGAGTCGGCGGCGGGGGGGTAGGGGCCAGAGGGGAAATCTCCGTTGGCAGAATACAATTTGGACGTGAATGTAATTTTTATTGAAATTCTTGCAGTAAAATACGTGGAAATTTCTTTTATTGTTGTTAAGGATCTGCTCTTGGTACCTGTTGGCAGTGCTTCTATATATTGAAAGGAGGATGTGGGAATTTCGAATGTACTTTCGTCTCTTTGCTTTACTTTGAGTTTTAAATTTTCTTTTCTTTTTTCATCCCCCCCCCCCCATCTCCTACCCTCTCTGAACAGATTGTATTTTTCCTTGTTTGTGTGCCAGTGAAGAAGAAAAAAACTTAACAAAAATAAAAGGAATTTTAATACAAAGTAAATGCTTTATATTGGAATTACTTTTACGAGTGTGATGTTAAGAGAGAGGGGATATGTAACACTTTTCATGCACATAATTTGTAAGCTTTTAATAATGTTGCATTTTTCGTTTGAATTGATATTTTAGTAAAGAAAAGTTATTTTGTAATATGTATAAAACAAGTCCTTTAAGACAGGCAACATCTTCCAAATCCAGTCTACTCAAAAATATCATAAATTCTCCAAATGAACAAAATTTTGTATAAGGACATGATCTGATTAGATCATACAATAGACGACATTGGAAAAAATATACAAGAAAATATAAGAGATAAAAATAAGGAGTATAAGAACAGTGGTATAAGAACAGGTGGAGCTAAACACATCTGAATGGCGGTCATTATATTTAAAGGAGATCGGAATGGCTAGTGAGAGTCAGAATGCTGGAAATCGAAACTGATCATACACCGATCGTTGATCTTGGGTGGATGGCGTTTTCGATCGTGGGAGTTTCTTTACAGTAGCATCGTTTACATCGATTACGTTATACGCGGTCGCCAAACTCCCATGTTCCAGTTCGTATCGGTATAAACAAAATCTTATAATATCTGTTTACTGTCATGCACTTAAGGTATATTTATTACGACAAGAATATTATGCGTTTAACTTAGATACAAGTCCCATAGAGCAAACAGAATATATCACATATTGCTGTGGAATGGTTGCGACCCAAGCACTTCAGCATTCTGTAAAACATTCAGGGCTTCCTTGGCACAAGATTATATCCCATCTCTTTGTAGGAACCACTTTGGACTAACCAAAATATATCTTCCGACAGGGTAGCCTTTTTTATCGAGACATTTGACATTTTCGTGTTACTTCTTTTGGCAGTTTTTCAGCACAATCAAAGTATATGCCGCAGCACAACTGTAGTTTGTCGGCTAAAATTTGGTCACCCCAGAACAAATTTGGGAGATTGCTCCTAAAATGTGTTGCCGTTTATGCGGGTGCTAACATGAAAGGCAACAAGGAAGTCAGTGCGATCTAATTACACCCTGGTTAAACTGTTTATCCGGATAAGCCTCTCAAGTCAAATCTTTGCCTTGAACGGAGATGATTATAGAAAAGGAAATAAAAGGTAGTTATCCCACCCGATCTGCTCGTCTCCGCAAACAAAGTAGGTCTCTTGAGACGGACCTACACAATCTGATTCGCGAGCTGGGAAGAACAGTATCAAATAAAGGCATTGCGCAAGCGGGCTTCTGCGATATTGAGAGTGCCTTCTATAACATGTCATTTGACATTAAAGCAAGAGCTCTAAGGAGATGATGTCTAAGCAATATTCTTTTTGACTAGATCATCTCTTTCTTGAGAAAAATTTAACGATTAGAGGAGTCTCTCTAGGGTACTATAGAAAAAGGATTTCCATAGGCAGGAGTTGTAGTAAGGTATGTATAACGTTCCTGTAGTATAAAGACATTTTTTAAACACCGAACTACGTAGAATCGATATAATATCAAATAAAATTAAATTAAACAAAAACACACCTTAATGATTCTACTCGCAATTTATTGGAATATAAAAAAATATTTCATATTCTCAATAATAAAAACTCGAATGCATTTCGATTTGATTTACAAATCATCATCAGCAATCACGACTGAAGTAACTAAAATTTGCGTTGATCCATAGTAGGCATTAAACGATTTGAAACGGTCCGGTGTTATAGGAGAGAGAACAACACCGACTCGATGTTGCCATTGTCCAAATTAACGGTGTTATTGGTTTTGTGGATATAGGCACTTTCATAGGCATCGAGTCTTCTCTCGTCACGCACGCTTCTTATCAACTTTACGTTGTCAATAGAAATATTCAAATGCATTTTCTCTATGGCGTGAGCTGCAAATGCCGATTTTGTTACTTGCCTCTGTGTTACACACTTCTCATGTTCGCTGAATCTTTTCCTAATTGAGTTCCTGTAGTACTTTAATAAAGATGAGACGAAAATGTAGCCGATTTTATCCACCAATGGCGAAATAAAGGGTACCAGAAGGGATTAGGTGTCCAGCTAGCGCGCTGCGGAGTAGCACTAAATGTTAACACCGACAAAGGTAGGGTTCTGGTACCATTCTCCTGGCAATAACCACACTGCAAATCTCAGATTTTTGAAGTGTGTTATTTTAACTCGCTTTAAGTGTTTATTGTGACGTCAACGTGTAAAAAGTTACGAGAATGTAGTGCTGCACACGAGACGAGACTTGTCTCGAAATCATCTCGTCTCGTCTCGATTTTCGAGACGAGATCGAGACGAGACCTCCAGATTAAAAATCGATACGATACCGAGGCTACCATTCGAGATCTCGCGAGACAGCTCGAGGTCTCGAAATCAAATCGTTATATATGTATTGAAAGTGCCGTCAATAAAATAGATTACAGTAAACTGAAGAATACTCTAACAATTTATTATATAAGCTTTTTTGTTGTAAATTGAATAATTAAGAAGTTATAAGCCTTAGAACACAAAACTTAGTCACAATATTTTCTTTTAAGGGCTATAACTTTTTTCCTTCAATTTTAACAAAAAAAAATAACAAGTTTTTTTTAGAGGATTTCATAACGAATAATTTTCATTCATTTTTTTTTAATTTCATTAACTACCAAGGGTTTTACAGCGCCCCGAAGGTATCAAAGTGTCAGATTTTCTGAATAATTTTTTTACGATTTTACCTCCTCCTCATCCTAGAAATTCTCAATAACAGGTAGCAAGTAAAAATAATGAATGAATGACTTTACGTTCTAAGCAATCCCGATGTTTGAGTAATGTTATAAAATTGTTTAGAAATTTATTGGGGTTTTCCATTATTGTTATGGTTTGTTTTATAAGGTACGAGATGGTCAAAGTTAAAACAGTATTTTTAAATGAATTGTTAGGTACATTACAGACACGTCGTTGTCGATTTAGAGACACTTCTGATTGATTTAATTGTAAACAAAAAACCCCTTTACAAATTTTCTGTAAGATGTACTGTTACGGAGATATAGTGGAAAAACCATTTGCACACCTTTTCTAAGATGGCGGCCAAATGGGGGGGCCCGAGCCCGAAAACTCAAATTTAAACTTACACCGACCCCCCTACACAACCCAAAAAAAAACTTGTCCTGCATTTTTGCAATGTTAAAGTACCATATCCATGGACTAGTGTACATTTGGGCTGTTGGATCTTAAAAAACTGAAGACTGCGCCAGCCTTGGCGATACGAATGACATGGAATCCCAAAATGTACACATAAAAACCCTGGATTCCGTCAAAAGGACCAAGGAGCTCATGATATTTATAGAAGGGATTTTGAAAATAACGGTGACTGAGGGATTTCATAGAACTCTATCACTTATTGCATGTTCCTGCCATGAGAGACCGGAAGGTATGTATATAAATTTGCACGGACGGGCCCATATTTGACGGCAGAGCTGGCGCTGGAGTGTTTTCTGAAAATTCACTCTGTTCGCGACTGGATAAAGCAATGATAACGCGAATGAATCAGAGAGGGATTAATAATTGACCACTATGTAGTCTTCAAGTATGTCCAAAAACTAAAGAGGTGTCGGAAGCCAAATAGAATGGGACTAACTTGAGCTAAAGGACACATAGCCATAGAAAGGAATGAGAAGGCTGACAAATTGGCAAAGCAAGGGTCGAGTTTGGAGAACCGAAGACTACTATTAGTAGAAGGATGGCACGGAATCGCATCTGGAAAAAGGTCGCCAGGAAAACCTTAAGCAGTGGGATGATGTGATACCCAATTCCTGCCCGAAGCGAGATCCCAAATATACTATACATAGGAGTCTTGGGACCCTAACCATCGGACCTCGAAGTTTTAGGTATAAGCTGAGAAGAATTAGAGTTCTGTAGACGAGACTTGTCGACTGTGCTTGGAAGAATCCACAAACATTATGTGACACTGTCCGGAGTTGGAGAGGAGAATGGCTAATATCACTGGGCTCTATTGTATAAATAGGGGAATCGTAGAAAAAGGGATCCAATTGGACAGTCTATGCATCCTCACTTAGATTACCCGCAAAAGATGATCCGATTCGGCATCCCTCGAGTTTGTATATGTCGCAGCAGTTTGGGTGATATGCTTAGGCGCTCGGAATTATGAAAATCTTTGAGGTACGAGTACTATGAACTATGACAGGGTTTGGTAGAATTTACCAAGTGTGTGTTGCCAGATGGTATTATTAATTCAAGGTAGGAATCACTTTAAATACTAACGTACCACGGTTGTGTACATCCACAGAACCATCTTTGGCTTAAGACCCCAATTTCTTTGGTCGAAGGTGTTTTTACAGGTCCGAAACCTATGAAGCTTTTCTTTAACCTTTCCTGGATGATGTACGACTTGCAGTTGAGCTATGGGACCAGGGTTAGACGCTAGAGAGTAAGGAGACCAGATTTAGCCAAGTTATGGATGCTTCGATTAAAGTGCTCTGTTAAGAATACATGGAGGAGTAGATGTTTTTGAAGTCGTTAATAGGATTGAGTTTGGCAGAGTTTGTCAAAAGAAGAGTAACTCATGACTTTTATAATCACACAGAAACACTTATCGACATGACGGAGTAGTAGTACAAAGGATGATTCTTAAGCTTGACTGTACCACAAAAAAAGGATTTGCTTAAAAAGGTGAGAGAAAACAAACTACGCCTTACTAACTTCGTATCTCCAGAACGTACACAAAATCCTACAACTGATTAATTTCTCATCGAGGTGTACACATAAAAGGATCAGGCAAGTTCCTTATAATTCCGAAACATACTCTTCGCCTCGGGAGTAAATAGAAAAATAATTTCATGCACTGGCCATAAATTTGGCCCCAATTTACATAGGGGCCAACGGTTATATCCGTACAAAGTTACATTTGAGAGGCAATTCGAATGATGAAAACAAGAAAATCAACTGCCAAAGTGTTCGGCAGAACGATCCTTCACGGGCGAGCACGTTTATATTTACTGCAACCCGATACGTATAGGAAAAAAAGGATTCTAACTGACTCCGGCTCCTGCCGATTTATTTCTCACGTTCTCCTGTTGAATATCCTCGTGTTGCGATTGATTCGCATAAAATCGGGTGAACTTTGTTATGGTACACTCGGGCCGACCCCACCCACACCCCCACCTAAAAACGTGAATTCCACTCTGGCTCACTACTATTTTCGCCAGCACCTTCAAAGAAGGATCACGTGCAAATATATAGAAGAAAATTCACCTTCTGGCAGGACGAAGGGGGCGAAAAAAAAGGGAAAAACAAATTTTACACATTGCCCCGGGATAGAATTCAATTGATCCGATCGGATTGGACGCACTTTGCTGTAATAAATTTTATATTTGATCCGAAATGACCCGTTAAGGACATCCATCCCATCGAGCCCCCACCCACACCGCTAGCTGCTTCTAGGGCGGTAATCTAATGCTGTAGATGCGAAACCAGTAAAAGGATTTGCCATCCACAGGTTGATGGTGTATTGGCAAGGATAATATGGTCGGTGGTGCTTCCTGGCGGCGGTAGTGATGGCGGGCAGCGGTGCGGGGGTGTGGGCCAAGAGTTAAGATAAGGGTGTTTGCCTATGTTTCAAAGTTGTATTTGCCTTTTGAAAGTCTTCAAGAAAAAGGACTCGTAAAACTTCAGGATTTTCGAACAAAAGGGAAATTTTTCCGTTTGCCTCCCGGTTTTTTTTCGTCCTTGTTGTTGTTGTATTTTGATTGCTTATTTGTTTGTTTGTTTCCATTTTGTTTGCTATGCCATAAAGTAAACAGACGAAATGACAGATTTATGACCAAAGTTATTAACATGTTGTTTGCCAGGACTCTTAACTGACGGCAAGACGTGAGGTTACGACTGTGTATATATACACATAAAATTGTCTGCAGTTGTATGCGTACGAGAATGTGTGTCTGTGTGTATATCAACGAAAAAGATTTAGAGATTGATGCCATTTCATCTACGTTCCTGTTGTAAAAATGTGTCAGAACGGAAAGTGTTTGCAATAAAATTTTCAGGTAAACAAAGTTTTGTAATTTCGGGGCGAAACAGTAAAAAGGGAACAGAACAAAAAAATATATATAAGGGAGAGAATGAATGAATTGAATAGAAAACAAAATTAAAGACAGTCATCACACGTACATGATTTATTAGCATTAAAATTGTTTCGCTTAAGGCATAAAGTAAACGAAAGGGATATAATTTTTTTGGTGGAGGGGAGGACGATATTACTGGACGTTTACTGAATTGGTTGAGTGCTTCTAAATAAAATATAAAATTAAATACTCTCAATTATGGTTTTTAGTGGTTGTTAGGTAGTTTGTTTTCCTTCTGGGGGTTGATGGGTTTTGTTAAGTGCAGAGTTATTTCAAAACACTTCTGTTGGTCGTCATTGAGGCTAATAGTTTTCTGTTTCAATCATAAAACCTTTACTACCTAGTAAAGAATTTAAGCCTTCAAGAATGCATTGTGGAAGCATTTTTGAGAAGCTATGGAAGTTTTACGTTTGGATCATACTTCCTTTCTATTTTTACATTGATATTCTTTGACGGTAACCACTATGCGACAAAAGTTTGACATAAGGTCGACAAATGGAAAGCAGGAAATAACACACTAATCTTCTTTCAAATTAATTTCATCCCCTTGAAAGTAATAAATTATTTAAATAAATCGGTACCTATCAATATAGACAGTGCAAAGCTTCTATTACGTCAAATAGAGCCAGAGACACCCCTGAAAGGAGAACGATACTTAATGGCGACTTGGGGTATGTATCGAAGCCGGTGTCATCAGTAACTTGCTTAAAACCATCGAGAATTAAGAAAGGTAACTGATACCAGTGCGACCAAGGACTACAACAGTTACAAAAAGGAGTAAGATTCTGCGAACAGCGCCCTACGCTGTTCAGAGAACCTAATGATCTGGGAAATTAACCCTTAAGGAACAAATTGCAGGATTACGTACTGTGCAGATGATTTTAAAGCGTCCATCGTTACTTTTACCAGGCACAAAGAAAAACGCCTTGAATATGCTAGACCTCACATGGAAGGAAGAATGGAACCCAGCCATCTTGTGTCATCCAAGTCATCAAGTCAGACGAAAAACGATTCTGTCTTGATAGACCGAACAAATTCATCCAAGGAACCCAGAAGTGCAAAGCAGAGGGAACCCAGAAGGAACCTAGAACGACATACAAACAAGCCAAAAATGTCGGAGTTGGCTCCTTAAAAACGAGCCGATACCCAAAAAATCGGTGTCAAATTAGTTTCAAAAGCAAGACTACACTAGCAATTTTTAACTTCCCAGTAGGAAGTTATTGTAATCGGTCCGAAAATCGGATTCGAAATTTTCAATGTATTTACAAGTTTCAAGGTCCCAATAGCATTTTAAGCAAAAATTTGAGAAGAAATATGTGTGTGTGTGTGTGTGTGTGTGCGTACGTATGTGGTCATTTTTTCCTGCACGATATATCACGAGATATCGACTTCGTTAAGGTGCCGTTCGAAGCGTGTTCAAGGAAATATGATCTGAAAAGATTTTCATAAAAATTGGTCGAGCCGTTTTTTTTGTTTGAACGACTTAAGTGATTTTTGTACCAGCACGATTTCGCGCGAACCAAAAAAGATACCGACTTCGTTAAGGTGCCGTTCGAAGCTTATTAACGGACATATGAATTGAAAAGATTTTCATAAAAATCGGTCGAGCCGTTTCTTTGTTTGAACGACTTAAGTGATTTTTGTACCGGCACGATTTCGCGAGAACCAAAAAAGATTTCGACTTCGTTAAGATGCCGTTCAAAACGTGTTAAAGGAAGTACGATCTGAAAAGATTTTCATAAAAATCGTTCGAGTCGTTTTTTTGTTTGAACGAATACTGGGAAGTTAATCTTATGGACCGAAAGGGGCAAAAGCCACATCCCAACTAGTTTTTTGATTAGGTCGGGGTTGGTTCGACCTTCTTCCAAAGGGACAAACAGTGAATAGAAATACTATTTGTACGTCATAACGCGTTTTCCTGAGAATAACTGCTGAAAGAGGCCAGGAACGAAAATTTATGTATTTTGCATAACACTAAAGCGTCATCGGACAAAGCCAACTTTGACGAATATCATCGATCAAGCACTATACTTGTATCTGTTACGGCCTCGATTGAAACGAAACTTTAATGTTCCCCGAAGGTACTACCCCAACATCGAGTAGGGCGCTCCGAGTCAATTGAGGTCATAAAAGTAAATCCAACGAAGGAACGGAAGGCCTTACCTCAATCATTCTACGGAACCGTTCTTTAAGCCAACGAAATTACGAAATTTTTTCTTTTCAATTAGTACGTACCGCGGACGCGACGACGGCCTATTGTACAAAAAGCAGACCTACTATCTGAGCTTGTCGGAAAGACAATTCGGCTCAAGAAGGCTATAACGATAACAGATGCTGGTTATGTGGTCACTAGCCAGCAAGGGCCGCAATGGATGTGAATAAAAGCTGCGAAATGATAACCATTGACGTGAACAATGGTTTCAACACTGCTAAATGGAGCAGGATCGTCGTGGCGTTGATAAAGCTACATATACCGAAATATCTATTGCGAGTTATAGTAAAATACATTGTAGGTAGGACAGTGCACAAGTGAGTCAAACGAGGGAGTAATGGAGTACAGGAGAATTTGCCGGTGGATCACAATGTACAATGAAGTATTGACGCTACATCTCCTTCGAGAAGCAGTCGCTATCGGGTTCGCCGATGACAGAATTCGCGGTATTAGGATATGGGAGACAAAGACGTGGCCCGAGAACGCTGGTCTAATGCTAGCTGAGCACAAAACGGAAGTAGTGCTAATAAGCAAGTGGAAGACGGTAAGTGACCAGGGGTGGAAGCACGTAAGTCGTTTCAATCGACCTCTTCATACAAAAATTCAGAATTTTTGTATGAAGAGGTCGATTGAAACGACTTACGTGCTTCCACCCCAGGTAGTCCGCTCCAAGCCCGAGGTGCTAATATAAGACACGTCTCCTTATCACGACGGTGGTTAGTTCGGTCCTGTTGTATGTAGCGTAACCATGACAGCACGTCTCTTGGCAAAACTAGGCTAAGTGCCCTTCGAGCATGGTGATCATAAGGAACTAAGTCCGATGAGCAGCATGCGTCATTACAAGAATGATCCCACTGATATTCTGGCAGTGGAGAGTAGGAGCGCGTCTGTACGACCCCGAATATGTAAGGCTGCAGCTCAAGGTGGTACGAGAGGTGGAGCGAGTTCCTGAGTGGATATGGAAGCTCTAGGGCATACCTTTATCGCTTCAAGTAAAAAGATTCATCGCTTGCAATGTTCGGACGATAAAAAGGACGTGGAGAATGTTCTTTTTAAATACCCGAGGTTTTCGGAGCTCAAAGCTGCCCAGCTGCAGCTTAAACCTGATAACAACCTGAGATGGCCAGATGATGAGGTCGGACGATGTTTTCAAAAAGGTGGAAGTGACGCTAAAGGCCAACCACAAAAACATTAACCAATGCGAGGCTCACAAGCAATGCGAAGCACAAAGCGGCATTGTCTTGGCGCTCTACTGTCTTAGGCATATGCCTTATAGGCGGTCAAGCACACTTCACTCTGCTGCTCCGCTGTTGATCGATTCCCTATACTCATTCGTGAAAATAACTATTTCAGATTTTACCATTTGAACAGATACAGCAGTCTACCTGAATATTTGGTCCCCGATCTCCAATAAGTGGTAACTCAGGAATATTCTGTCATCTTTTCTGCTGCACTACAAGAATTCCCTGGCAGCGGTGTGAGAAGGCGTAAAAATTAAGATCTTGCCACACTATATATGGACCTACAGCTTTAGGTGTATTGCATCAGAGTCCCATCGTGTAGGGCTTTTTTAGAGGAATAGAGGAGAGTAGCCTATGAGGAGCCTGGAGGGTGATGAAGGAGGAGGCGATGGACCTTGCTTTTGAACTCCTGGATGGTTTAGAAGTTCAAACCAAATAGAAGAAGCGCGAAGGCTACTATAACAAAAATCAAAACAAAAAATATTCATAGTAGAGCTTCGATTTCGAAAAGCCGATATCTTCAATAGCACCCGGCTGAGCTACGCAAACAACCGTCGGGGTTAGCGGGAGATAGCCTTTCCACGAAAGAGCCTGTTCCGAAGCAAAGAAAACAATCCTTGAGCTCAGTGCCAGGGCGACCGCGTTTTGATTGCCCTTGGAGCCCTAATGGACCGTGATCTACATAGAAGTGACCCGATTTGGTATTACCAAACTTATGTAGAAGTGGTCCTACGGGACTTCATCGCCATGATTGCGTCTTGGCTGTCAACTATGATAAGGATGCGCTAGTTAGCGCTATCATTGTTAAATTTTCATAGGTGCATGCCAATATAGCGAAGACCTTTGCTTGAAAGATTGTACGAAGAAGGTCTTCGAGATCCTCACAGGCACACAGTCCGATAGCATTCCCGCTTTTGACATATCGTGCTTGCAGCATTTCTTCATTAATGACGCTCAGGTGTTCTTTCAGTTTCACCCTTAGTGCAGCATTTTTAATGGATTTCTCTACTTGTAGATGTAGCGGTCCAAATTGAGAAGAGTCTCAGGTGCTATCTTTGACAATGTGAGAATAGCTCCGGTGAGCTTTAGCTTGGTTCTATACCACCACACTAATGCTCCACATGTTATCAAAAAACTTATGATGGTAGAGTATATTTAGTATATAGGTTTTTGTTGTACACCACCTTACGATCCACAAGCTCTGCGGTAGTACGACAGGTTCTGCGGACCTACTCATCTGGTTGTCTATATGCGGTACCAATGGTGTTTGATATCTATTGTCACCCCTAGTATTTGGCTTGTGTTGATAACTGATATCACTACAGGACAGGACGGAGGATGACCAAAATATTATGGACTGGTAGTACAAACGTTATGAACTCCCAAATAAACACCTAACGGCCTCCAATAAAACTACGGCAACAGACGCTGATTTTCTCCAATAGGAGATGGATTCGTCGCTTATTTTCTTAATTTCTGTATAGAAGAAAAAGGAGAAAGACGGAATATCATTAAGGTGGAAGAACCAAAAATACGAATGCCATGCCGCGGAATAGAACCACGGACCTATGGAATGGTAGTCGAACGTCTTAACTCCTAGAATGCCAAGACCCCAAGGGACGCTTAAATCGTTTAGAGTGTGAGATTAGCTTTCAAAATACCCGACTGCATTCCCCAAACTAATTTCTCCTGTGGAACAGCAGTATTAACCACCATTGAAACCCAATACCCATTTGCAATGCATTTCCTATCACAGTATCGAACACATTTAACTCAATATTTTCAATTAAAGAATAATATTCGAATATTTTTGGTATTCATCGTGCAGCGTCCATAATTCTATAATCATTCATACGGTATCATTATGTCCAATTACTGTCACAATTACGCATGAAATTTATGCGGGCTACGATAATAGAACAGCAATCAGGGATCCAAACAACGTGCCTGAGACCAAAATGTCACCAGCAGCATAAATCCGAAGTGGAAAGTTCCCAGTTGCAATTATGTTGTTCTGGTCTCTTGGTTTGGGGTCTAGCTTACTGGTGCGATGCCGGCTTTTGCACATAGGTGGAGAGAGACAGAGCCTGGTGAAAGTGTACAGACAGACGTTTTGCGGCTACGATAAAAACATACCGAGATTACCGCCCCCAGTTTTCAAGTCGCTCACACATTAGGCACTTGGCTACGACTTCACTCCGTATACCACTTTCACCTGTCATTATAGACTCGGTTCTTTTTTTTCCCTTGTTGCCGGTGAATTCCGGGAGTACCTAGTCGGAAGCTGGAGCAGGAGCGGCCCTCAAGGCAAGGGAATAAATTTAAACATTTCCCCGAAATCCATGGAAAGTGGAATTCATATCACATCGCAGGTGTAAATCAAATAGAAACATACAAGGAGCAGCCACCAGGGCGCCACGAGTAGCAATAACATCATTAGAGGCGGCAACAGCAACAATGGCAGACAGTAAATACAACTTGAACGGGATAAGTGAACAATAAGATCCTGGAAATGGGTCTTCTTTCCCTATTACCTTTGCCCTGTTTTATTATTATGTAGGAGGCATCTTAAGGTGAAACCTGAACATTTCCTACCGGCGTAGGACAGAGATGCCGAAGATACCTGAGTGGTCTCGTTATGGCCCGCCTCCCCGGAGCCCTGCAATGTTAGGCTTCAGTGGATAACTTTTGTATTATTTATCCTAATGGCGCACTAATTATCACATTCTAGTTTTATGTCTTTAGGGCACTCCACTCACCCCGTCCACCCAGGGGGGGGGGGGGGGGGGTTGGTGGTCCGACCAGCCCAGCCCAGCCCAGCTGCTGCTGCAGGGGTGATGGCTTAAGGAGCGCCAAAAGGGGATGCGCACATAATTACGGGATGTGTACGAGTGAGGGTGTACGGTTCGAATTCATTCTGCGGCACGTACAGCTCCTTTTGAACCAAATGAATACAGATATGCGCTCCCCTGCTTTTCCCGGCCGGGGAACAATACATTTTGGTGCTAATGGTGGTGCGGCTGTGGGGTGGCTCGGGGTAGTCGCTATTATTCGAGCAGATTACGTTGCCGATCGGAATATTGAAATACTTAAACTCTTGTAACTATAGTTGTTATGTTCGAGAGATGAATATTAGCTCAGACGTTTTGTTTTCAGTCCAATTCAAGCTAATAATCGTTCATGTTAATGGAGGTTATGAACAACAAATCGGTTTCTAGTGAAGTTATTCTGCTTCCTGCTAGTCTAGGCATAGATTTTGGTGTGTTTTTTAAAAGGATTCAAATTGGAGACCATATCCTTGTAGAGCGGATTTTTGTGGTTTCGTATTTTTTTTTGTAAGGTTTTAGGGCGTTGTTCTAGTACTAATTAAAAATTTCCATAGCGCACATCCAATGAGAGAATTTAATAGTTATCTAGAAAAAGCATTACTAAAGCTAAGTTTAAAGCACATAGATACAAGTAGATGATCCAAAAAGATCGAAAAACAGATGAACTTTTAACAAAGATCCAAGGTCAAGCAGCATCTGGCCCAGTTCTTACTTAGATATGGAACTGATTGGGAACCCTATTTAAAAGGAACGAAAATAAACCTACAAAAAGTGGTCCAATTCAGTATTCGTCAAAACAATCTATTATTATTATAGACTGAAGGAAAATTGAATACAACCCCTTGACCCACACTCAAAAAGTAGCAATTGGTAAAGAGAAAAATATTACATCAGATGGTAATCTGTAGATCTCGAAAAAAAACCTCTGTGAAGGCTGATCTTACGGATTCTAAAAAGGCTAAACTATTTCTTTCAAATAAGTTAGCCCAAAAAAGAAACTAAGCTTAACACCTTCAATCGGAAACTTCAACCTTGAAACTGTAAGTTCCTGTGGTGCCTAGTTGCAGACACTCGATTAAATTTTTTCAATTTCGCTAAAATTTCTTCGTCCTGGACTAAGAAGAGGATGCAGAGCGCACTAATAGGCCAGCGTACAAGTTAGTCTCAATATCGAAAGAAACAGTTCGGAACGTGACCCGAACACGGCACAATCGATAGTCCTCGCTCCAAGACCCACCGTCCGTGACTCTCAGGCCACATTATGCTTGAGGCTCAAGTTAATAATGACCTTGATGCTTTTATGTAGTCTAAATTTAGTAATACTGACACGGTGGTGGCTTGCTTGGACAGCAGAAAGGGCGGCAGGGCTATGTGGATTGGATCTGCCTACCTACAATATAAGGGAAATATAGACAGCTCCAGTCTCTTTGATGCGGCAAAGGAAGCGGCTAAACTCGGAGCCAGCCTCATTATTGGATGTGATGCAAATGCTCACAACTCCATTTGGGGCAGCTCAGATACTAATGTAAGAGGTGAGTTGCTTTTTGACCTTTTACTCCAACATAATCTCTTGCTGTGTATCAGGGGAAATGAACCTACATTCGTTACAAGAGTAAGACAAGAGTCTTGGACATCACTCTTGTTTCCTCAGACCTGCTCAGTGAACACTCCTTTTCTGACCACAGAGTCATTCTTTTCAATGTCAATACGTGCTCAACTGTGAAGAAGGCCCCTGGTTACAGGAATATCCGAAGCACAGATTGGGCCGTATATAGACAAGTGGTGGAAAGATCAGATCAAGAGGATGTTCCCACCCATTTTTGGAACGCTGAAGATCTCGAAGATCAGGTGAAGAATCTCAGCAGCCTCTTAAATAATGCATTGGAAGCAGCCTGTCCCATTAAGAAATACAGGGGTAAAACCAAACCTGCTTGGTGGAACAGTAAGCTTCTCAAACTAAGGTCTGAAAGTAGAAAGGCCTTCAACAAAGCCAAACGGCCTAACTTGGCCTCAGACTGGGACAACTATAAAAGACGTCTTAGGGAGTTCAAGTACGAACTGCGTAAGTCAAAGAGGGAATCCTGGAAGACCTTTTGTGAGACAATATAAGGTTTTTCGGACACTGCAAGACTTAGAAAGGTTCTCTCTAAAAGCCCGATGTGCCAAGAACTGCTGCAACAAGCGGATGGTACATGGACTACAAGCAGTCAGGAGTCATTGAAACTTCTGCTCGATACCCACTTTCCGAGCTCGACATCTCTCGCGGTATCCGCAGAATCAGGTTTTGGGAGCCCAATTAGTGAATATAATTTAGGTACTATTGACAGACTGATAAACAGGGATTTACTCCTATGGGCCATAGAAGGCTTTAAGCCTTATAAAACACCTGGACCGGGCGGAATTTATCCTATTGAAATTCAGAAAGTCAGTGACCTAATTCTGGACTCGCTTGCAACCATCTATAGGAGTTCCCTTCGCCCAAGCTACATTCAAACATCCTGGAGGGTAGCAAAGGTGGCTTTCATTCCGAAGGCGGGTAAAATCTCCTACCACAATCCAAAGAATTAGAGACCTATATGTCTCACATCCTTTCTCCTCAAGATCCTCGAAAGACTGGTGGAGATTCATATTAAGCAAAGCATTGATAGAGAACTGCTTTCTCCCTCGCAGCATGCCTACACCAAAGGTAAACCGGTAGACACTGCTCTCCATTCCTTGGTAGCGGTCATTGAAAAATCCCTTGAATTCAAGGAGTTCACTTTGGCTGCTTTCTTAGATATCGAAGGCAGTGGCGTAGCGTGGGTGTCAGCCGCCCGGGGCGGAAGAAAATTTTGCCGCCCTCTTATTAACTTCCCAGTTTATAGGGAAGTTATTGTAATCGGCCAGAAAATCGAAATCGTATTTTTCAACTTATTTTCATTTTTAAAGGTCCCAATATCATTTTAAGTAAAAATTTGAGAAGTATGCGTGTGTGTGTGCGTACGTATGTGGTCAGTTTTTCCTGCGCGTTGGAAGTGCCGATCGAAGCGTATTAACTGAAATATATATGATCTCAAAAGATTTTCATAAAATTCGGTCGAGTCGTTTTTTGGTTTAAACGACGTAAGTGATTTTTGTACCAGAACGATTTCGCCCAAACCAACAACGATACCGACTTCGTTGAGGTGCGGGTCGTAGCGTATTACCGAAGTTACAATCTGAAAAGATTTTCATAAAATTCGATCTAGCGGTTTCTTTGTTTAGACGACGTAAGTGATTTTTGTACCTGCACGATATCACGCGAACCAAAAATGATATTGGCTTCATTGAGCTGACGATCGACGCGTATTACCGAAGTTATAATCTGAACAGATTTTCATAAAAATCGGTCGAGCCGTTTTTTTGTTTGAACGAAGTTCGCGATTTTTGTACCGCCCAATATCTCGAGTACCAAATATGATACTGACTTTGTTGAGGTGCCAATCGGCGCGTATTAACGAAAACATGCTCTTTTGTTATGAAATTTTTTATCTGGATTCAGCCGAGCGATAGGACGGTTTTTTGCCAATTTCCTCTCCTTTTGTTTTGGATCGCCATTCTGAGTTGTTGCAACACCCCACAAAAGCGTGCTGCTGTGATCGTGGTCCCATGGGGCGAGTAATTGATCAACAACACCCCTTTGAAATCTCAAAAGAACGTTTGCCATTTTCCGAATTCTCAACTTTCGCTTTATTTGGTGTTTTGGCGGTAAGAGCGAGTGGAGTCTCCATAGTAGCTAAAGCCTGACTGTCGGATCGATCGACGCACGCGCATAGAAATTTTACAGTACTGCCACTACACCCAGACGTAAATTCCCTGAGACACCCCGACTTTTCCTGCCAACGAGACGGTTTTAAAAAAATAGTGGAACTTAATTTTGAGACGACCCTCGTACAATATTGGACACTATTCTTTATATGATAGAAGTCATTCTCGTTGAATCTTAGTCATAAATAATCCAAACACAAAATAAAATTCGGGGAATCCCTACAAGTCAGTACAGATGGTGTTGCCAGTGGCTACTATGAGCAAGATGTCATTATTATACATTCAATTAAAGAAAGGGGATTCCCCGCTTTCGTCACAGTATAAGTAATAAAAAATTCCGATCGGTCCGAATCGTAGGTGCGACAAAAATAATATTTTCAAGATTGTATTTATTGTGAAATTTTGCCGCCCCCTAAAAGTGCCGCCCGGGGCGGGCCGCCCCTGCCGCCCCTACTACGCTACGCCACTGATCGAAGGTGCTTTCAACAATGTTGAATCTTCTGCGGTTACGGGGGCACTCCAGCGTCTGGGTGTCGACGGGTGCTCCAGGTCCTTTATTAATCAGCTGCTGAAGTGCAGGGTTATAAAGTCTAGTCGGGGGCTCTTGGAAGAAGTCAGACTGGTTGGAAGAGGCACACCGCAGGGTGGGGTCCTATCGCCGCTCCTTTGGAATATAACAGTCAACGAAGTTCTGCTAACCCTAAGGGAGTCTGGCTGCACTACTGTGGCCTATGCTGATGATATTGTGCTGGTGGTGACTGGCAAGGACATCTCAACAATAAGAGATATAATGCAACGAGCATTGGACACTCTTGTTCAATGGGCTACTACAAAGGGTCTAGGCGTTAACCCAGCTAAGACTGAAGTGACTGAAGAAATGAAAGACTGCAACTTAAGGAGGATGCGAAATTTCTGGGTCTCATACTGCATAGAAAACTAACGTGGAGACCGAATCTTTTAGAGAGAGCCAATAAGGCCAAAACAGCTCTCTTCTTATGCCAATGAACGATCGGAGTTAATTGGGGCCTTAAACCCCGTATCGTCCACTGGTTCTATACAGCCGTAATTAGACCTATACTTATGCATGGCATATCGGTATGGTGGACTGCATTACAGAAAATTACGTATCGGAAGATACTGGAAAGAGTCCAAAGAACAGCTGAGCTGTGTATTAGTGGTGCAATGAGAAGCACCCCAACAGCTGCGCTGGATGTCTTATTGCATCTTATCCCCTTGGACATATATGCCCAGCAAATGGCAGCCTGGACTGCTGCCAGGACAAAGGCTTCTCTTGGATGGACTCCATACTTATATGGTCACTCATCCATCCTTAGGAAGTTCGCCACCGCTGCTGACAACCTAGATTACACTACACCTACGTGGACCTTGGAGAAAGGTTTCAATACCACCATTCCGGCCAGAGATGACTGGACAGATGGTGTTATCCCGACTGGGTCATTATGTATTTATACAGATGGCTCAAAAATTGGGAACAGCGTAGGTTGTGGTATCTTTTCCGAGGCATGAAATATAGATACCTCTCTTCGCTTACCCGACCATTGCAGCGTCTTCCAGGCGGAAGTCACTGCTATCTGGGAGGCTCTCGAATGGTTGAAGATAAATAATATATCTCATAAGAATATATGTATTCTATCGGATATCCAGGCGGCCCTTAAGGCTCTTAATTCTGTCGTCACAACATCCACGACTGTTCTGAACTGCCACAGGCCTCTGTGTGAGACTGCCACTCAGTTTTATATAACTCTGTGTTGGGTTCCTGGACACAGAGGGATTAGGGGAAACTGCAGGGCAGATGAGCTTGCTAGACAGGGAACCGAAGTGGAAAGGAAACTTAACCCAGATGGGAATGCCCTTAGCCACCTATCAACTGGCTGTGAGAAAAATCAGTTTAGCTCGAGCCGGGCTGAGATGGACCACAGCAACAGTGTGCCGCACTCTCCACACAATATGGCCGACCTTGGACGCAACGCGTTGAAAATCTCAGTTCAGTTGAACAAAAAAGAGATAAGCTATGTAGTGAAGGTGCTGACAGGTTACTGTCCCTTTGGGACTTCCCTACAACGACTTATGCAGAAGTTGTGGCAATGAGGATGAGGAAGAAACTGTCTCCCATCTTCTCTGCACATGCCGGCCCTCTCGAGCAAAAGAGGGACCTTCCTTGGCTCACCTTTCCTTGATGGATTGAGTGAGCTGCAAAACACTGCTGTTTTTGACCTCTGTCGCTTTATTAAAATGGCTTTATCCAAATGGCTTTAAATGGCCTAAATTTTGTCCCAACACTAGAATGGCATCACAATGGGCCCAATGGTGCGCCTAAGTGGGCTCCCTAGTGGGGGAGCAGCCATTTCAACCTAACCTAACCTAAGCTCGAGGTGCTCCTGCACTGCTCTGTGGACACGTGAGAGCTCATTAAGCGGCCCTGCCTGGGCATGGAATAGACTGAATACGGTATATCTAGAGAGGACATACTCGATAAAGCCCACAGTCCCAAGATGGAAACAACCGTGCTAAAGAGATGAATGGTATTGCGTGAATGTACTACCAACTATAGACTCCGGATACCAAGTGACCGTCGATTTAACTTAGCCTACCAAGGGTATGAATGACCGTCCTTTTTCGCACCACTACTAATGGGATCAACATTGATACATATTCTAAGGTTGTGTAGAGAGGCTAGCATGGCACATATTTCAAAAGCGACGAGAAGATCCTACAACGAAGTAAAATCAGGGTAGATATACAAAGACTGCTGGATTTAAGCAGAAGAGGGCTGGTAGTTGATAGTAGTTGTCGGTTCTGCGAAGCAGCTCCTGAAATAGCGGGTCACTTGCTGTTCAGTTCTAAGCCTACAGCGAGGGAGATATTGAGTCTCCTTCATTCTGGGTTCGAGGTTGGCACAATAGACCAAATATATCGCAGTGCGTGCAAGGGCGCCCCCTCAAAGAAAAGAGAAGAAGAACAGCTCTGATACCATTTACTACGAAACGAACATTTTCGGAATTGATATTGAATGACAGGGGATGTCTTCATTGCTCATTATGCTTACACGGGATAACAGGAAAATGGGCAGGCAATCGCTATAAAAACCGCAGACAAATTAGAAGGGATGTTGTTTAAGTAGGAAAGGTGAAGGACCATGCCACTGGATCGAGCTGAACAACAGATCTCTGGAGTCGTAGTCCCTAGGCTACCCACGCCTACGCTAAGTGCAATCAAAGCGATAATGAGCAGTATGGCCAAATCTAAACAAATCTGGTATACTTTCAAAGTGGCTTTAGTTAGTTGGGTATTTCCAATAAAATTTCCGTTGTTCCTCGAAGGTAATAAAAAGGCGTCCGCTCTGGCCAGATAGGGCTCTGGCACTTTATTGGGTCTAAACCCGGCAAGGTGACAATTGGACTCTGAATGATTAAACTTTCGATAAGAAGATTTGCCCTGGTTAGAGCAGTTATTTCCTCCTCCGTTTCGCAAAGTGACCAGAGAATTGTTGAAGGGCAGCGGTAGAAAGAATGCCAAGACTCAGATTAGCTTGATTACCAGATACTGCACCCTAAATTTTCATCTATGGGCGGTGGGAACAGTGGGGTCCCCGTATAGGCTTTGTTTCGAGGAGGATAAGTCTGCTATTCATGTTCTCCGTGTTGTTGTTAAGCATGACCTGTCTCGAACAGTGAAGTGTGAGCCGCAGACCACTATGCAAACTGGCTACTACAATGGCTCTGACAATTTACACGAACTTCAAAAGACAGAACGCTAGCTCGGGTTTTCAATGATAGACCAACAGAGAAGCCAAACGTAGAAATATGGATAAATAGGTGTAAGGTTAAAGCTCTAGAAGAAATACGAAAACAAAGTATAATAAACTGGAGAAAATTGCCCCCACAAATAGACGACTGGCAGAAGAGTACAGGCCCGAATCCTAGAAGAACTATTGCTTTAAAGAGCTCCATACACGAGTTTTCCAATAGTTCAAATGACCCTGAGTCAAGCCAAAACATCATCGTGTGTGAGGAAACGCGGATGGATTCCTGGTGTAAAGCCACCGAATTGAATTGTCAATGGCTCCAAAATCCACGAGGCCAAGCCATCGAGCCATTAATTGGCTTGCTCGGGTCCGGGTGTGGTAAAAAACCCCGGGGACGGGCCATCCCCTGAACTCGTCGTATGTGCGCAATCCTCTACCCAAACTGCTGGCCTGAAGCATGAAAGTTTCAATGAAAGCTTCAGAAGAAAAACTTCAAGCTGCAAGCTTCCAAAATTATGACTATAGGACTTATGTACAATCATTCACATTGAAGGATGCAAGCTCTGCAGCAGAAGATCGTCAGTAACACAGATCGACTGGAATAGACTGATTGGCTCAAGGCTAGAGTGTGAGTAGCCTTTAATTTTGGACTCGCGGCAATGGACTCGAGACAAATGGACTTAGGGCGTCTAAGATCTAAGCTTTCTTTTATATGTAGTATGCTTTATTTATTAAAGCGTAGAAACATTATCCATGATTATTGAAAACCATACTGAATCTGTTGACGGGTCCATGACTTTAACGGTGCGATGTGGGCATCCCTTAAGAATTTTCGTATGTCTTGTGTGTCGAATTCCATCATTTTAAGCCCAGGATTAAAAGGCGAGAATTTTCATTTTTCCTAATAAAAATGAAATGTGTTGCGATTAGTGCCAGTATAATTTAGAACGGAGGGATTTTGTATAAGAATAGCTATTATTCATGACAGAATTAATTGTAAGATGAAATGCAGTTTTAGGACAATTTTTTATAAAGAAAATAATGCAAGAAAAATACTCATAATATTAAAAGAATATGAAACATTACAAACTTGTCTCACTAGTAAGAACACTCTTCCATATTTACTTAAAAGAAACAAATCCAAATAAAAATTTGTTCCATTTCAACTCCTCACACAAAAACAAAAGACAAGAAAAAAAGAATGCTTTCCAATCCGTTTTTTTTTTGTTCTTCTATATATATTTTATCCTTCATAACCAGAGTAAATGTCTAGACTCAACATTCTCCCATATCTCATAGCAGCGCCTCCTTAGAAGAGGCGCATTTATCCTTCTGCATAAACATACTTAAATCTTACTCCAAAGTAACAGCAATCTCCAACATTTATGCTTTCGCTCAAGGATTCAAGGAAACGAGAAACAATGAACATTCATATAAGAGTAGCAGGAAAAAAAGGCATGCAGTCATGAGAGAGGGAAAAGTAATTTTTCATCTTCCATTTGCCAGTCCTGCCGCAGTAACAACAAATGCATGAAAAATGACCAAACAAAAGAAAATTACTGCGTACTCAGGAAAAATAAATGAGAAGGAAAAAAAAATTGGGCACAGAAGCCCAGAGGATAGTTTTTCCAGTTTTCTCCTTCTTCATTTATTTTTTTTTCGCTCTTGCTCCCTCGGCCATCTTTGAGCCATTTCCATTACCTCGGCTCGTCTCATCTAGGTTCAACCCTAACCCGAAAATCCCTAACCCAAACCTAGACCCCACTACCAAAAAAAAAAACTGACGGAAGGGAGAATGGTTATAATCTATAGAAAATCGCGACATACACCAGAGCAGAAAATTTCACATAAATCCTGGCTTTTTTCCTTTTTTTTAAATATAATTTAATTAAAGGACCTCCTTTGAGTCCAGCTTCTCCGTCCTGGAATATTCGATGATCCGTGAAATATTTCCTGCTTGCTAGATGGTTTTACTGGAATAAAAATTTAAGATCGGTAAAGGTTAAGAGGACCATAACCGGCTCCTGTATAACAACAGGACCAATTCAGAGGATTCAGCCTTCAGTTCAATTCGTCCTTTTCCTCTTTGTGTGTTCTACAGCGAAAAAAAAACGTTGAGGAAATTTCCAAGGAAAAATACACCTGAACTGGCCAAAAACAACCCCGTTTCCTGCAGTCTCTCCCTAGAATTTTCTTCAAATATTTTTTTTTACCTTTATAGGATTTTATCTTTTTTTTATATGTATAGATATGTACAGGAGTATATATGGTATTTTTTTACTTGTGCTTTAGTCAACAATTGAAGGGTAGAAAATTCAATTAGTCGACTGACGTATTCACTTTGGCTTTGTCCAATGCCACTTTCCTGACTTGTGTATGCTCAGTAGACTTGAAAATTGTTGACCCAAAAGACTTACCTGCAATGAAATAGAAAAAAAATGAACGTGATTAAAAAGTTTTCTTTAAAAGAAGAGAAATATTAAGAAAAAATTAAAAGTAAAATGGAATTTTACAGGGATTAACTAATTTTATACTTTATATACTGAATACTTTGAAAGAAGAGAAAGAAGTGCTCTTAGTATATTAAAAAGTTAAACTGACGACTCAACTAGTCACTAATCTTCTAGTTATCTAAAAACAGAAGCAAATCCGGAAATAGTACAGTAGATGACGCCCAGTATTATTGGGACAGATTTTACCGAATTTGGAAGTACATACTACATATAAAACCTCAATATTTTCTTTTATAGCGAAGTATGATATAAGATTAGATTAAATAGAGGCACAAGACCGAGGAGTACCACGAACACTACAATCTCTAAGGTTAAGGCCCTTTGAGAGAGTTAAAGCCATTTTTTGTAAAGAGGGAAGACAAGAACGAAGGCAACTTATCTAGTGCGAAGAAATGAAAAGACGAAGGATTATGCAGCGGAGTGGATTGGAGCCTCAGAACTCTTGGATGGTAGTCGGGCGCCTTAACCTCTAGGCTACTCAGCCTGATACAAAATTTATGTAGGCCTTAATTTACAAAGATAGAATTAGTTTTTGAAATGCAGGCCTAAATATTTGTTGAGGACGCCCTGAATGGGGCTTTACAGGAATCTCCCGAGTAAAAATAATTAAGTTGGTTAATTTTCTTACTAGAACGCATGCGACCGCATTACAACAAATAGGGACGCCACAAAAGTATGGACGCACCCTCTACAGGGATGCACGCTCCCGCCACCAGCACGAAAATCTAAAAATTTGTTCGCTAGAGGCACCCACCCTCCCGCCACAGGTAAAAATTCAGGCATGAACATTTATAAATACATCCGCATCGGCATAAACCATTCCAAACGCGAGTATTGTTTTACCAAGCAGGGCCCCCAGCTAAACACTAACCACTTCCAATGCTGCTTGACCTACGCAATCGAACGAGAACCTTTTTACTGAGTATGCTATTGGCACCCTTTATGGTCACCAAGATAGTTGCCCCTTTTCTTCGACCTCTAAAATTTTTTAAAGCAATGCAGGCGATTTCGTGCATCCCTGTGGCGGCAGCGTGGATCCCTGTGGCGGGAGTGTGCGTCCTAGTTTTGTCCCCGAGTAAAAATAAAACCGTACCTGATGCAGGCTAGCTGCGGGCTAGTTTTTATTTTTATTCGGGTTGACACTCTGCGTGCATACCAGCTGCATGCTAGGTGCGCCCTAGTAAAAATGTGCAGTGCTAGCTGTGGCGTCGTGCTTACTTGCTGCAGGCTAGCTGCGGGCGAGTTTTATGTTTACTCGGGCTGATTTCATCGTACAATTCATATCGTCATATCGTACTCGTCTATCAGTAGTAAGCTTGGTTGGTAGCTTGGTTAGGATGGAAGGAATACAATAGAGGACAATATAGGTTAATAGCAGTCTGGAGGGTGATGAATAAGAAGCCGATGGACCTTGCGTTTGAACACCTGGATGGTGTAGGACCTCCTATCGATTTGGCAAACTCGATATCCTCAATAAAAGCCGGCTGAGCCAGATAGGAAAACTTCGGGGTTAGCGTGAGATAGCCTCTTCGGAGTGTTATGCCTCCTGAAACAAGTGAATCCCAATACCCAGCCGACAAAGGCTATGACGCTGGCAGTAACACACTGAACAACGCATTGTACTGCCCGCTAGGTGAAGACCGACCTTTGGTACGCTATTATTAACCGAGCTTTGAATCGCGCCCATTATATTCAGTTATGGAATAATCTCTCCAATTTTCAGCTTTGTTATACTCTGTACAAAAAGGCTACTAAATGCTCGATGCAGCCAAAGCTGAAGAAATGGAAAACATATGTTCGGTTGTCTCTCTGGATTGTCTTTCCCCACAGTAATGGCAGTGGCCCACAGTGGGTAGGGATGGTCAATATTCATCGATGTTATCGAAACATCGATGTTGAGCGTGGAAACAACGATAATTTAACATCGATATTAAGTCCTCTAAAACATCGATCCATCGATGATGGGAACAAGAACATCGAAAATCGATGTTTCCACATTTGTTTGTTGTAAAAATCAAATTGAGCTTATGCAAGCCTTCATTAAAGTAAAATTTCCAAACGACTTTTAAAATGTTAAAGCTTAGTACAGTGATTAGGCAAAATTTTGCGATCCCTTTAAAATGCATGTAAAAAACCTTGGCAAAATTTTGCCTCAAGCACGGCAAAATTTTGACAGCGCAGCAGTACGCCGTTCGGGCAAAAATTTTGCCACAATAAGCATACTTTCAAGATTTTCTAGTAGATGGATTTTCTAATTGTGGAGACTTTTACTTGTCAAATTTTTGCCTCCAGAAATTATCTGGTCATTTTTTGTTGGCTTTTGGGTTTCGACGGCAATAAAAAGGCACATTGCGTCTAAGCATTGCACTGGCGAAAACCTTGCCTATCAATAATCGCCAATTGGAGCACCCGTGCGTTTGTTGAAGAAAGCCCTAAATTATAGAACTCTAATGGGAAAAACAGTTTGGTGAAATCAAGCGTTTTCTTTATATTCCCGAATCGGCTGATTCTCTTTCGATCACCTAAGTCAAGCAAAATTGGGCTTGGTTAATACTTAGATGGAGGATGCCTAGGGAAACTGCATTTTCTCGACAATCTTGTTTAGTGGCTTGTGTCAGTATTCCTGGAATCGATCTATAGTTATCAAATCACCCAAACAACGGTTGGGACAAAGTAGAAAGGATATCAAGACTTTGGTTCTCTGTGTCACGTGCCCTATATTAAACAGTCAAATCTGAGTGACAAATCATTACGTAAATTGCTGAACCTGTAAAACAGACGCGAATTACATATAACCAAACTAATTCAGAACTTCACATACCAAAAGTTGATAAAGATTTGTACACGTTTGAGTAGGTTTGATAAAGCAACGCGCTTTATCAGATCAAGAATTTATTTATTCCTTCACGAAAGAAAGTTTGAATAATGTTGATGGATGGTTGGGCAAAATCCCATGCTAAAACGCTTCCAAACTTATATGCATGCCTATTTCTGCTCCTTTAATTCCATCACTAGATGCTTAAAGCGAAACGCGAGCACAAAACCTTCACACTTTTGTTGTCTAACCAAAAATGTTTTCGGTTGAAAAAATTTCTGAAACTTTTTGGAAGCCCTTTTTACCCTGCTCCACCCGCGCCCCCGCAAAAAAAATATTCTTCGTCAAAACTGCTCTTAAGGCAATTAATCTCGAACTGAAAAGCCTTAAAGAAATTTTCAACACGCATAAAGAACCGCCGTTTTCCCGCTGTATGGTATGAATGTTTCTAAAGCGAACTCCCGATCTCCAACCCAAATATTGTATACAACCCAAGGCCAAGCTTACAGTTGGCGGAGCGCAATTCTAGGCGAAAGTGGAAAAATTCACACCCTAATGCACCACCAATTTTTCCAGAAATGATTTAGAGGAGCCATAAATGATGCTGAACAGCAAATAAAGCGGAGCCGGAGCCTCGTATCCTGCTGTTCAAGGCACTCCAGCGTAAGCCCTCGACATTAAGGCTGGATGCTTGACAAGGACTTACCACTCGCTTCAAGTGAACATGCATCACCTCCAGGACCCGGGATCCTTCGGAGCCTCGCAAATCCAACGGTGCCCTAGTCAGGCCGGGGTGGTGGTGGCAGTTAACTGGGATTTTGTGAAGTTCTTTTAACGTGTCCTGCGGATAATCAATACTGTGCCACCGCCAGAGGCCCCCTCCCGATACAGGTGAGATACAGGTGCGCAGCCAGTGTACGGTGCACACAGCAATAGCGCGCCCCTTTCGTATCTGTTTAGTTCGTGTAATTAAAATGCGGGCTGGGGAAAAAAGAATAAAACCACCCTGAAAACAGTCCCATGGGTGTAATGGATTGAAACCTGATCAGTTATGACGTGCACACTGAAGAATGGTGAACCAGGATGCTTGAATAGAGAAGGAGCCCCGGGGGCCTCTGCCTGCTGGTCCTGTCGATAGTGCTGCAATGGTTTCTCTGTGAAATCCTTCCTGTCCTTAGCTTCCACCTTAGCTCGATAGGTATGTGCTGCTGCTTGTGCTGCTCTGTAGTGGCTGTGGTGGTGCAGTTATGAATGTGTCATGATATAAATGAGTTGCAGGAAGGAATATGTTATCCTGTAATCGTATCCTACAGATTGCATTTGGTTGCTCGTTAGTGCACGTTTCATATCGGTTTTCTCCAGTAATGACGATGGTGAAAGGAATGAATCGAAGTGAAAATTTTACGTTATCCTGACGGGGGTTGGAGCCGTTTATAGCTCTCTTTTTGCCTCCTTTGTATTTATATGCAGCTTAATGTGGTAGTGGAATGCACTGTGTTGAAATTTGGTGCCAAGGTGACCTTTGTGTAGAATGAGGGATTTTGTTAATTACTGTTTGAGTGTAGAACGAAAATAAGGAGCAAGAAAGTGAGTTTGATCGGGATAATTGCGAGGATTTTGCTCTTTCGTTCATTTTTTATTTATTTTTTTATATACATATTACAAGGCACCAACATCTGTTGATGGACTCATTCCTTATATTTTCCGTGAGGTTTGGGTGTTCCTTAAGTAGTACTTCGTATACCTAACTTGTATGTCGAAATTCATCATTAAATATGATCATAGGTTAGGTTAGGTGTAGGGCTGCTTTTAGTACCACCAGAGCTATTGCAACAGACGTTCTACGGGATACCCATTTTGGTAACATAGCCGATAATGGGCCAATGCCTCGTGAAGATTGCCATAATTCTTGTAATATCTCGTCGGGGTGTGTTTAGAAGGCGCATTGTACGTTTTTTCTTGTAAGCAGACCCAGTCGTTCTAGAGATGGTACATGTCACCAATGCTGTTGGCTGTATACCAGTAGGTTAGAGTCTAAAATAGCGTTTTTCAATCCATCTATTAGGCTTCCGACCATCTCGGCCTCCGAGCCCCAGAGAGGCACCACTTGCTTTGCTATGTAGTCGGCTTTCTATTTCAGACCTATGTCCGGGAACGTAGACGAGACTCATCATTCTACTGAGCCTGTCTGTCAGCTCTGCCTCACTCCACTGGCTGGAGCGCATCGTCATGGCTATGAAAATTGCAATGCTACATTCGCGGCTAGCATTTAAAAGGGGTGCAGATAGGGCCCCTACGAGGCAAGCCCCACTGCCGCATGTGGTGGGTTTTCCTATGAGGCCTACAAGGGGTGTTGAAAGATTTTTATTTTCAAGCACGAGTGTCGTTTTCCAAGCGGTCCCCCACTGAATACTAACCACGTCCAATGCTACTTAACTCCGCAATCGAACAAGAACCGGTCTATTGAGTATGCTAAAGACAGCTTTCACGTCCATGAACATAATTGTCTGAAATATGAACAACAAAAACTAAAGCTTTATGAGTAAAATTAAAGCTTAATCTTAAAGCTTTTTTAAAAAGTTTTCGAATACATAAGGTAGACTTTGGGATTGCCCCATTTCATTTATAATGAGGTTATGAGAAACTGATAGATCATACCTCACTTCAATATAGCAGATTTGAAGCTATAAGTGCAAAAGTGGTGTAACCCCAGATGATGTAAAAAACCGGTGTAGTCAGCTTACACCCTTTTTTCTCTATTATTTCGCTATATCTGTTCTGTCCAACAGTTATGTTATGTACAGTTATGTTTTTGGAAGGCAAAAAGTAGCTTACTCCACTATTGTATTGAAAGTTCATAATGTAAGGAATGTATATTACACCAAAACCGCAACAAGATTAAATTGTGGGTTACACCATTTTTGCGCTGGTAGCCTCATTTATTCTTTGTGTTGTGCTCATGAGGTATCTAAGGGGAAAGTCCTCTTTCGGCATGCCCCTCATTTGCCACATGGGACCCACACACTGCAAGAGGCATGCCCCTTTAAATGCTAGCCGGGTTCTTATGTAGGTTCGTGGGTTATTGTCTGGCAGACCTTCAGAATCGCCAGCACTTCAGCTTGGAAGATACTACCGTGCACCAGCAGGTGTCGCCTAGGACATTGCACTGTTAGTGGTCTCTAGTTGAACCGCTGCCCTTTGACGTCTTGGAACCGTGTCGGTGAATATCCGTCGAACTTCCTCAGAACGTCTCCGTTTCTATACTCCCTTCTGAGGGTGTTTCAACTGCGAAGTTCTTTATGAATGTGGATCCAGGGGAAGGTAGTCTGTGGTTGTAGCGAGTAGCGAGTTCAAGATGTTGCTACGGTCGTATAGTCAGTCCTCGGATTGATTTGAAGGGATGGAGCAGGTGCAAGAGAATATCAAGGGCGTATATGGGGCATGTTGCCGTCTTCTGGGCCATACCAGCAAACAGTACGTGAGAATTTGACGAATAACGATTGTGTACATGCACAGACCCATCTTTGGGTTTAGACGTAATCTCTCGTAAATCCAAGGGTTTCTTACAGACGTAGAAGGTTATGCAGCCTTTCATCACGCTTTCCTCGGTGTTCGACTTCCAGTTGAGTTTTGGGTCCAAGATGACAAGAACAGGCTGCCCAAAATAGACAGCTATATGGTCTAGAACAGCGGTCGGCAACCTATGGCAGGCGTGCCACTAGGTGGCACGCGAGAAAATCTTTGATGGTACCCCACGAAAGTGACAATTTATTAAAATTTATGTTAAGAAAGTAGATGCTAACATGAAAAGGTATGCCGACAATCGTGTCGGCATGCCCTTCATATTCATGCGCGACTGTTATGCCGGGTTTCATTAGTAGAATTCGTGGTAGAGTATACTGGGCGAGTACTAACTATCCTGTGAACTGGGCTGAAGAAAAAGTAAGTGGTAAAGTAGAGTACTTGGTTATAGTAGAGCAGGTTGGGATGGAATAGCACCGTGGTAAACTTACTTTTCCACTTGTTGTCGGATTAAAAGTACGCCAGTTACTCTACCACTAGCTTTACTAATGAAAATCTGGCTTTATAGACGCATGCGCAATTTCTACTCTGTTACATATGAATACTCCATTTACAAAACTGCTTCCTTCCATTTTTAAAAATCAGTAAAGCAATGGCGGTTTCAACCTCTAAACCAACTTCTTTAACCAATCTGGTCAACTTTTTTCAGTTTTACTGCTTGGTGAACATAGATTTAGCAAATTTAGCCATGAAATGGGTAACAGATTCGTTAAAGGAGCCTATTCAGAGACCATAACCGCCACTACCTCACAGGTTTTTAAAAATGGAAGGAAGCAGTTTTGGAATTGGAGTATTCATAGGTATTAGAGTACACAGCCGCACATACTACGTAAGGAATATACGTTACCGCAGCCGCCGAGGACACAGTTCACTTGAATGTTGATATAAATGCCCAGAAACGGCAGGCCAAGAAAATTGACCTATATATGACTGTGGGTATTTATCGTCAGTCCGGGCCTGAAGATCTGAAGTTCTATTCAATCTGAAACTTTCGTCCAGGTCATGAAGATTTTTTCACTTGAACTAACAACCTGCTACGCTAAACTGTCGTCTTCGCCTGAGTGTATGTAGCGAATCATGAGGTCACCTGCCGCCCTCGGCCTGTCAGGCGGATCCCTTAAGTCCTCATCCCTAGGTCAGATTGAGTAGTGTGTGGGGTTCATCGCGTCATACCTGCCGACCTGGCCTGAAAGGCCACGGCCTGCCGGCGGTCTTTATGTGAATGCGGCCTTAAAGTTGCTTTGTGAAGAGTTTTTACTACACAAATAAAATTATCTTCGAACATAATGGTTTTTTTTGGTGGCACGCTAAATGTGCAGTAGTTTTAATTATCTGTTTTGTGGCACGCCGACCGCTCTAGAAGATTTAGCTCCAGCACAAATAAGCTTACTGCACCCCACAGGATGGCTTTGAAAACTCGTTTGTGGGATCAAAATGGTACGCCTAAGCCCCATTCGAGTCTAGCGTCGTACTAGAGACAGTCCCATACGTCTATTCAAAGTTAAGGCACATTCTTTAAGAAGCATAGAGTTAGGAAAGTAGTTTATTGTAAGGGATAGTGGATTTATTGGCATCAAGCTATCATGCAAGCTTAGAGACCTTTCCCGAAACAGGAACAGAAACATTATGATGTACACTTTCTGGAAGGTCATTTGTTTCACCAGTGTCCCCAGATACATGATAACGATCCAAGACGTCATTCGATAAAATTTGAGTTTCACTTAATGCGAATTATGAGGTGAATATTTATAAAGAGAGCATACCACGGAAACGAAACTCACCGTTGTTCGAATTCGAAGTTCAGGCATCCTGTCTTTTTGTATAGTGGCCCGAGGGAAAGACGTCTAAAAGACGTTAATTCGTATGTTCTAGTATAGAAAAAAGGACACAGCAAATTTACGAGTCCTGAAGGATATCCATATTTTTTATTACTTTATGTGTTGAGGATACCCCAAAAATATCATATCGTTACCTGAACCTATCCTATTGTCAGGGAGTGTATACATTATCGTTCAAGGCTAATACTTAAGCTTTAAATGAAATAAATGAATTGAAATCGTCACAAATGGCCACAAATTTAAATTTTCCGCCCTTATTGGAACGAACACCCTTTTTTATTGGCAAAATGTCCCCGCAGAAATATCCTTGTATAAATTAGTATAAAAATTGCCGGTGTGACTTCGTTTCCACACTGCAAAGTCTGGTGACATTTAGAGTGTTTTGGTCCACACCGGGCATTTGCATTTTAAAGTGGCTGTGTGTCCTTTTTCCAAGGATGTACCTAAACACAATAAGGAAAGAACACTCTCCACAAAAGCCAAATTGATAGGATCAGAAATGCCACTGAAACTTTCGATTGCAGGACTTTTCAGGTTCACAAGAAGGGGGCCTTGTTCAGCATGACCAATAAGCTACCAACCATCTTCTTCTACTAGAAGTAAAATCGACACAAAACCTGACAATTTATGTGCCATAATATTTTTTTAAATAAATATTTTATGGCAAAATCAGTGCTGCAGTTTATTAATAATGAAATGAAAATTGTAACATAACCAGACCTTCTTATAGCACACTTCGGAAATCTTGGTTATTTATTGGTAGATGAGAAAGTTGGAGTTTTTACTTTTAACATCATATGAGTGGGAAGGAAGTGTACGTTTTTCGTAGAAACGTGATAAACGAAACGAACGAGGAAATATTGGGATGTCGAAGTCAAGCCAAGGGACGAAATAACAAAAATCAATCACCAGTATTTTTTGGGATTTTTAAATGAGTTTCAAAACTTCTTGTTCAATGAAGAAACGGTGTTTATGGGTGACTTACAGCGTCATCAGAATGGAACAGTATATTATTTAAGAATTTTTAAAGATCACAAGACAAGTGAAAGTCTGACCGAGTATGGTCAGGCAGGTATGGTAGGACTAGATACTATCCAAACACTTACAATATTTGACGAATGGATCCGAGAACTTTCCCCATAAAATCCTAAGGAAATGTACCTCATCTTTGGCTAGAACTATACTTAAACTCTTCACCCTATCGCAATTTTTCTCAATTTATCCAGCAACCCCCTTTAACTGCAGTCCAGTAACAATTACTTCTATTCTCTCTAAAACCATACAGATCACATTCAACCAAAAGTTTATGAAACATTCAGAATTCAATTTAATCCCAAACAAACCGTATCTCTTTAGATAAATAAGGTCCACTGGTGTCTTAAGGACCTCTCAATATATACGTATATGATAGATATGGTATGCACAACTTTGCTGGTTCTGGTCTGTTTAGTACGGGTGTCCCCAAGGCTTTTAATAGAGCATGGGTCCACAGAGCACGGCACCTAAACCCCAACCTGTTGGAATAGACTCACTTCAAAAGAACAAATGAAAATTCACTTTCCGGCCGTTTAGTCAAGTTGGGTAGTTCAGGAGTTCCTTTTTGGCCGTACTATATGAGGCTTAATCTATACCTCTATCTATTTCAACCGGTGTCAAAGTTAATTTCGGTCACCTGCTCCATTTCTAAGTTTTAAAAAAGACCTTCTCTCAGTCTCCTTCAACTGATTTCCCAGCTTCGTCTTCTATCGCCTTTGTTATTTTGCGCATTAAATTAAGTTTCTATGACTGCGAACTTACATCCGACTCAATCAAAACAGATATTGAAGCTGGTGTCGGTTGAATCCGAAAGAATCGTGTCAAATTCAGTGCTTCTAAAATAAGTACTGTCAAAATAAGCCTGCAAGACCTTTCTATACCTTTCAATAGACGCTCCTCTATCAACTATTTAAACTACAGCTGGGGAGTATAACAGCTCTTACAAAAATTTGATCTGTACTGTTTAGCAACCGCTCCACGGCAATGTTATACCCCCAAAACCAGATTTGACCTTCCGACTTATCTCCACAGCTCACCTTTATGATTTCATTCCGAAATAGATCAACTTGACTTTGGAACAATCTTAACCTGTCAGTATTTCCGAACTCCTCAAGTATCTAAGAGCTCAACCAAGTCATGGCCATCTCTTTCAGTATCCCCTCCAAAATCCTCATGACTTAAAACATATTCTCTCGTTCGATCTGAATTTGCTACAAGACTTTAAGCTATGACGTGATAGGATAGAAACAAGAGTTGATCCTGGAGATTAGCACACATATCAGTAGGTACTGGGACACTTGAGCCAGAGAACTAGCGGGCGGAGCGGAATTGTAGATGCTATGTGGGTCTTGCTGATCTTATTATAACATGCAAAGGCTAAAAGTTTGGCATCTATCATTGTATCTTAGCCTTGGTCCTATATTTGGTCTGTTGTGAGAAGCCTAAATACTTGCATGGAGAGAGGTTCGGGCAATGTTCGTTTCATGGTAAATAGTATTGGAACAGTTTTGTCGATCCAATGTGATATCCCATTAGAAGGACACCTAATCACGTGCATGCTGTATACCGCTCAACATGCTACCGCCTGATTCACCTATTACCACTATACAGCAATAGTGTAACCCAGGACCAAACGCTAGTAAAGATCGAATGTTATACATTCTTGTATCACTATCGGTATCACTTTAGTCTTCAAATGTAAAAATTGAAAAATAATTTAACCCAAATCAAAAATTTAACAAAAACTCGCAACTCTTAACCAACCAATTGACAGTACTCCAAATAAAATCATGCATAAATATTATGCCTCTATGTTCTTCAAAACTGATTTCCATTAATTGTCGCTGTTTTAGATTTCAACACAAAAAGTAAAAATCCTGAATCAAAAAAAAAAAATAAACTCACCCAAATAAATTTGTGCATTTTGAATCAACGTTTAATATCCGAAAGTGGTCAACCTACCACCACCCTCTCTACCAGAGGGATAATTTTAAAATTTGATTTTTCCCCCAAAACATCCCCTATTACTATAAAAACATATAGCTTTAAAGCGCCAGCCAGCAACCGCACAACCAGTGGAAATTGCAACCCTCAAAGTTGTTTGCTACCCGCATGGAATCCATTTTCCAGTCTAACCGACGCTCCACGGGGTCCGTTTCAATTAATTTTAATTCGACCTGTTATTTGATTGTCTAATCAGTTGTGATTTACATTTTGATCATTATTCTGCCGCCGAATGAAAAAATCGTGTTCAACCGCTTCGACCCCAGCCCCTGATGGTAGAGAGAACTTGAAAAAGGGTGATTTTGGATTAATTAAAGGATGTGACAAATGTTAATTTTAGAGCTAGATTTTTGACAGGGCTGATGGGTGTTTTTAGGGTATTTTGGTTGATTATGCAATGGACATTGATTTTAGTAACTGATATTCTTTTGTTCAACAGGAAATCGCCGAAGGATGCCTACAATGCGAATTTCTATCCTTAAAAAGCCCGACGCGTGCAGACTCAATCGATCTTATCTAGGTCATTCCACTATTTACCACCCCTGCACCAGAATTAACAAGCTGTATGTAAATGCGGAACAAGGAGAATGACACAGTATATTGAGAAAAATTTGCGCTACAAGGGAATTTCTTTTCTGCTGTGTGCCGTCTTATCCAAGCTCGTCCCAGCTTCCATTATTTTTGCACTGATTGAAACTTAATTCTTACCTGATCCTAATTAATATCGATTTCAGGGTATATCGTTAGGAATAACGTGGTCTTCCACAAGGTGAACAATAGTACATCATCTGACTTTAATCATCTTTGCAATAAAATAGTCAAAAGTCATATTCTTCTGTTTTCTATACAGGAGTCCAAATGAAAAGCTTCCACTGTAGATTGCGGGTAATTTCAGCGTTCACAATGTAAATTTAGCTTAATTACTCCAATGGTACCAAGGTCGAAATCTTTGCAGGGAGTAATAGTCTGCGAACTCTGTCGTTTCAGGCCACGGGCCTTGTTCATACAAACTTCCTATTTTCTTAAAAAATCTTTTTTCTCGAACCGTTCAAGAAACCGTTTGCGAGAGGCCATGGGCGTAGCAAGGGGAGGGGCCAGGTGGGCCAGGCCCACCCCAAAATTCTTCTGGCCCACCCCAGAATAAAAGTGAATCACTTATTAAAAACCCGTGATGTTACATAAGGCTTAAAACAATTTTACCAACAATAGTATGGTACACGGATGGCTCCAAAGCAGAGACAGGTGTGGGCGCCGGAATCTGGAGCGAAAGCACCAGATCGATAAGCTTAGGCCCCCTAGCAACTGTCTTCCAAGCAGAGGTGTACGCTATACTAGCATATACTCATGGAAACATAAGGAGGGTCTACCAAAAGAACGGATTTTTATCTGCTCTGATAGCCAAGCGGCAATTAGGGCCGTAGAACCAAGTCAAAATTAGTTTGGGACTGCCAACGTGCTCTTGATGAGCTGGGCATTCTCAATCAAGCAACCCTTGTTTGGGTCCCGGGTTATCGGGGCTCCAAAGGCAATTAATGGTGGGACCACACTACGCGGTCTTGGGTCGTACGCGCTTTTGCCGTTTTTTTCATATAGAGTTTTATGACTTTTTTACGACTTTTTTACGACTCAGAAAATTAAAAGATCACGCGCGCTTTTGTCTGGTCGTACGACCAAAAGCGCGTGGATTCTAAGTCCGCGTAGTGAGGACGGGCCTTAAAAAGCGGATGCCCTAGTTAAGCAGGGGTCCGACATTGCACTCATCGGCCCAGAGCCGGCTATCGGAGCACCTACCAGCTTGCTGCGAAGAGTCCTAGCCGATTGGATTTTGATGGAACATTCTGAACGCTGGAGGTCCACGCCTGGACTGGTCAACTCTCCTAAAACGGCCAACAATTTTTTGGGGCGCAGTAGAAATGATTCAGAACACTTGTTGACTTGATAGGCCATACATACGTAACATATAACGCATAGATAAATTATATGGGCCTATCATCTTCAGTATGATACCGTGTAGTTCATGACAGGCCCGATAGATGAGAAAAGTAAAAAAACACAAAAACGTTCCATGAAATGAATTAGACGATCACAACTAATTGAGCGATTGGATGTGTTAGTGAGAAATATTTGAATGCTGAGAAGAATTTAACAAAATTGTTATGAAATATTTTAATATCTGTTTCCTGCAAAATTGGGTCACTTAACGAGAAAAGCAATAAAATCACGACAGGCTCTTTTTAGAATAGCGCGACCAAACTGCGCGATTTAAGGCTGTATCAGATTCAAAGCAGCAAAGCAGAACCGTTGGCAGAGAATTGTTTCTATTGGCTTATTGGCGAGTTCTGCCGCTGCCTTTTCATCTCAAATCCTAATTTTGTTGCTTTGCGAAGCAGAATTTTTTGACATTTCAAATCTTTGTCCCTTGGCAAGCTGTGTTTAAATCATAAATGGACGCGGAAAATTGCGAATTTATTGTTGTGCGATTTTTTACAAAGAATTTATTGTTGTGTGATTAAAAATATCAACAATTTAATTTGACATTAGCTCTCAAATAAAAACTCTGCCGCTGCTGCTGTTTACTTGAATCTGATTCAGCAGGCTGAATTCTACTTCTGCCGCTGCTCAACAAGTTGGATCTGATCAGAAGTTGGTTCTGATTATGTTGGAGCTGCGATAAACGAGTAGAGCGGCGATGCTAGCGGAGCGGAGATAATACAAGGTTTTCGATAGAGCTGTTTCTATTGGAGCAACGCGGTGACTCACGCTTCGGTCGCGAACAACGACAAGAGCTGCGATAAAGCTTGGGTTACTTTTGTCCGCTAGTATCGTTAGTATCAAGATGGATGTTGATTCCTCAGTCATATTGTCAACGTTCTGTTTGCACTTCTGTCAGAAACTGGTAAGACTGCTTTATTAGCGCTACTCGCAGCTTTTGTCACAGCTCTCTTACCATTTATCACAGCTCCAACATAATCAGACCCTTAGTTGATTTTCCTCAAAATTTGTGTTAACACACGATGTAAGTATGGTTTTAGTGGTAACATCAGGCAGCATAAGGCAGCATACTGGTCCATCCAGGCCAATTTTAGATTTGCCGAGAAAAAAATCGGCGACAGATAGAGACGCTCTTCTTCAAAATATTATGAAGAATGTCCTTGGATTGAGTATAGTGTCAATGAAGACACAGTTTACTGTTTTGTTTGCAGAAACTTCTGTACAAAGAACTTAGGTGTTCAAAATGAAAAGTTTGTTACAAGCGGCTATTATAATTGGAATAAAATAGGAGAAGCATTACAAAAGCATCGAAAATCCTTGATACATAAGCAGTCCACCGAAATGCACGTTTCTTTCAGACACTCGATGGTTTCAGGAAGCGTTCAGGATAGAAATGTGAGGCTACATGACACAGAAATAGTTGTAAAAAGAAAATATTTGAACAAGCTTATCATCTTTCTGTGGTAAAAGAGCAGTTTACACCACATGATTTTGTCACAAGATTTGACACAAGACGAGTCCTGGGTTCGATATTCAGCAATTCACACCACATGATTTTTATTGCGAGTTCGCTTATGACAAACTCACATGATATTTTGGAAGATAGAACAGTTTCTATTTTCTTATGATCAATCATAGGGTTTTCGTGTCTGACAACAGAAGGCCTTGATTTTTTCGAGAAATTTTGTGTTTTTTTTTTAACTTTTTATTGAGGATTTGCTGTGTGACAACAGAAGGCCTTGGGTTTTTCTACAATGAGCAAAATTCCACTGTATTTCAAATTGGACAGCAACTTCTTTCCATTATTCCTTACAACTGGGCATCTATGAATGAGAATAACTATTTTGCTCGAAGTTGTTCCAATATGTCACGAAGCTACCTTTAAGTAATCATCTTTCAAAGATGTGTAAATTGCGTTCCATGTTTCAGGTATAATTATAGAGATCGATGGAATTGAAATTCTGAAGTTGAATGATAAATTACTATATGAGTCTTCCGTCGCAAAAAACCTCATAGTGAGAAGCAATCTATGGAATATTGAGTAATTAAAAAAAGTTATGTAAAAGAATAACAATGTTGTTCTTAGGAGCCTTGTTGAAGCAGGTATGGATTCACGTAATAGAGTATCTTCTTTTTCAATTATAGGTGTTACTAGATTCAATAATGTTTTGAAAGTATCTGCCTTCATTCTCGTATAATTTTGAAATGAACGAACATCTTCAATACGAATTTCGTTCATAACAAGTTGGGAAACGTCCCGAACAGTTCCTCTTTTCAAGAGCCAATTGCCACATGTTTCTCAGTTTTTTCGCTCTTTTTTCTTTTTGAGTTTTAAAACTGATTAAATATTCATAATGGGTAATAAAATCATAATATTATTCCTAGATTCGATGTCCATTTTAATTTTAAATAATTTATGTCTCTTCTGACTCTGTAGTTAAGTCACTGACAAAATCACAACAATATAAACAAGAATCGGAGCTGTCATATGACAAATTTTGTCAGTGACAAAATCTCGGCCAAAATCATGGGCGAAAGGTTGTGACAAAATCATGTAGTGTAAAAAGCTCTTAAGTCGGTAACCATGGTTTAAAATCTGGCCCACCCCAGCAAAAATTCATTGCTACGCCCATGGCGAGAGCCTTTTGTAGTACTATGTTTCAATCTTATTTTTAGCAAGAAAAAAACTCAATTTAACGAATTATGTTTATTAAAAAACTTCTTTATGATAAATGCTGTAAACATAATTGGAACCACGATCACGGCGGCGGCGACGGCAACAGCGATTTCCCGGCTGAAATTCGTTGTGTGAACATAATTGGAGCCACGGCGACTTAATTTTTGTTTTTTACTGTTATCTGTGAAGAAATATTTTTTCATATAATCATGAAAAATATGAAAAAAATAAGCAATATTAAAAATATTGCATCAATTATATAACAATAGGTTTGTTTAATCAAACCTCAAAATAAAAAATACACACAAGTTATGAAAATATAACCTCAGTAAATAAACATTTTTGACAGGCGATAGCTACAAAATAGAAATTAGATTGATTGAGCCGCCGTGGTCAGCGACGTGGCCGTCGCCGTGGTCGAACTTATGTGCACCCTAATATACGGACGTATATTCTATTGGTTTTTGACACTTCTGGCGAAAGTAGTTACGTCGGTCGCCCCAATTATGTTTACAGCAAAAGGCTTAATCTTATAATAATTATCAAATTTCAAACTCTAAATTTCCTTAAATCAAATTTAAATCAAACTTCCAAAATCAAAAAAACTCGTGAAAAAATCGAACTCGTGTCTAGACTCTAACGAAAAAGTGAGAGAGCTATCCATACATTTTTCTAATTTATATATTAAATGCCTTCGTGATTTTTGTAAGCTAGCTGTTACATCGAAAAATTCCCCTTATATTTTTCTCATTTGCTCCATCCACCATTTGCTCTTCGCTGGAGATTTTAAGAGATCTTACGATCGCGAGCTTTATCAAAGTGATAAAGCTTACGATCGTCGGCTGTCAAATTCAGCTTTTGTTTCTTAATTTGTGTTGTGTTGTGGTGATGGAGCAATAGTTGTTTTATACGGGTAAGTACAAATAATATTATTAATTTATTTTAATCTACAATTAGGAAAATCACTAACAATTTTATATTAATCTAATTGTTATGTGTTAAGCCAATGAATTTCTGTTTACGTTACTGTTTATGTTCAAATGGTTGTTTATATCTAATGTGAGGTTATGTGTTTGTTTACATATATGTATGTTAATGTTTAAATTTATTTGTCTACTTTTACGTTTAATTATTATTTTCTAATTTTAAATATGGAATTTTAGGTGGCCTCTGCGTTCCTCAGGTCAGGATGTCCAGACTTCGATGGTCTAATTTGGGACAACTGTCCAACAGGTGAGTGTAATTATTCTGATGAATTTTTATTGATGTGTTATTATTTTGTATTTTAGGTGAAACCTGAACAGGCCTCATCTCCCTGGCCTAATTCTTACTTCCAACACTAAACGATACTCCGTTGATTTTGAGGCATATTTGGCAACTCAACCACACCCTAGTCAACGCTAATTAATCATATCCATCTTCTGCTCCAACCAAGACCATTTCTAAAAATAACTGTCTACACCATTTCGAATTCACTAACTGGGACTTGTGTTTCCTTAGTACTAACGCCATATCTGTCCTTCTTGGCGTCACAAAATTTATACGCGCAGGAATGCGTTTATCCATTTCTCACTCAACCAAATCTACGAAGTAAAGGCCCATAACCATAGAGGATTGAAAGGGGAAGGTCTGAATGCGATTTAAAAAAAAAGCTGTGCGTACAAAGCGTACAGACGTAACCCCAATGAGTCATCTCGTTGTGAATATATTAAGTAGGACAATTCGTACAAAAAATATTTTAAGGAAGTCCCAAATTTAATTTAATTAGAAGAAACTTACACTAAAATGCGAATTTGATAAAATACAAACAAAAATAAATTTTCCTTTTATCAGTAATTTTGGTCCTTTTGATGTGGTTGCGCCAAAAAGGACGTTGCTAAAATACATCCAATAACTTATCCCCAATACTGAGGACAACATCTGCGGTTACAACTAAAACCAGCAGAGAAATACAAGAAGACAGTGAAATTCTGTTTTCACAAGCTTTCGCTAACCACCAATGTGCTACTACTAATACTACTACTACTTTTAAATCTCCAACCCCCCAAAAATACACCGCAGTTTATCGCATAAGGGGTTAAAGATATCTTTTGTTTCCGCTGTATCCTCCGACTGTTACCTTTACTATCAGCCGCTGTCGCTGTACTTTTTATCCCGCTCGTGTCCTTTGCAGGCAAATTACTTACACAACCATGGCTAAGGCTCCTGTGAATAAATATGTACTCCGCTCTACAATTCACTGGCAACCCCTAATCCAGGAGAAGGATTTCCAGATTTATGATTTTCCCTTTTAGTATCGTTCGTTTGTTCTGTGCCTAGTGCCTAGGTACCGCATTCGGAGCGGAGTTGGAATAAAAAAAAAATGGAAAAATAACAGAAAAAAAGGAGCACAGCGATTGTGGAAATGTTTGTTAACTTTTTATGATAGATTCCCATCTGAACTGGTTTTCATGATGTTGCTGCTGTCGTTGTGCGGTAGATGAACATTGGACCAGATAAAGCTAGCCAGGTACCAACGAACATGCATGCACCACGCAATGCACGATTTTAAGGTATGTGGCATTGGTTTTGGATTTTCATACACTATTCAGTGGTCACATAGACAGAGTTTTAGTGAAATCTGAAATAAAAACAAACATTCACAAAGGACTTCATTGAAAGTCCCCCCCCCCACGTAAAAACCCGATTTGAAACCAAAGCAAAAAACTTTTCATCCAAAAGTGCTTAAAACAATTTAGCAAGAATCTTAATCTTATGGAAATTTTTTACCGTCCATACTTGTAATTTGTAATCAACTCGGTTCAACTTCGCCCAAAAACGAAAAATCTTTAAAATCTTACGAATTAATTAGTCCAGAAACCGAACTTCTATCCAAACTCACTTAGAATTGTGAAAGTAGATATGAAAACTTTAGGTAACTGTGAAATTTGTAGACTAAAATCCCTACAACCAAAAATTTTCCAGTAACTCATTAAGTAGGCGAAGATGCCTCCATCCCTTAGGTTGTGGCCCTTCGTTACTTATATATACTCTAGGGGTATAAGGGAAACATGCTCCCTCCACCCCCAAACCCCTTTCCGGTATTCTGTACTTCCCCTCCGCCCTTCTGTGCCCACCGATAAAAAGTACGAGCTTCGTTCGAGTTCAATTTTTGCCTATGATGCGAACTTTCGTAGCACAAAGTTGAGCGCTTGTAATTGAATAATTAAATCATGAAATTATTATTAAATTAGTTAAAGATTTTCGAAATCATGCAATTAATTCAATTTTCCGCTTGAGTATTCGATATTTTCGGATATTTTTGAGTGATTGATCTATTTTCCTTGGATAAATAATAATAATTGGTTGCGAGGGTGTTAAATTTAAGTAAAAGTTATGATAATGATGTTATTTTATTAAATCTGTGAAGCAGAACGTACGATTTAATTGGGAATGCGCAAATCCAATTAAAGAAGCTGCATTGAGAGCGTACCAGAGTTCTACGAATGAATCGATCCGCCGAGAGAAGATAAAACTAAGAAATTCCTACAAATCCACCATCCACCAATCCACCAAGTCAAACCATCATTTGATAACAAGTCAGTCAATGAACAGAGTCCTCTTCAAGACTCGCAAGGTTTATCGGTGCTTCAAAGTGTCAACAAACCAACTGGACCCCATAATATACTCTTTATTGTACTAACGAAATGCCCCTCAACTTTGTCTAAACCTTTGCGAAAACTTTTTATCTTATCATACTTCTTCGGAGTTTATCCGGACTCTTGGGAACTTATGTTTTTCCCATACTTCAATTCTCTCTAAAACCATGCGATACCCAACAAAAAGCTAATGGAATATGTAGAAACCAACCTAATTCTAAACGACAAACAGTACGGCTTCAGACAAAAAAGGTCCTCTGGCTTCTCACTGGATCTTTTAGTGTGTCTCACAGAGCTTCTCAACCATTGTTTGCATCGATTTGGTAAGTCTAGCTTGGTTGCTTTAGATATCTCCAAGCCTTTTGATAGGGTGTGGCACTCAGATCTGTTAGCTAAACTCCAAGCTATTGGTATTGAATCAGTTCTAGAGAACTGGATGAGAGTTTTCTTTTCAGAGGATCTGCCAAGGTAATACTGGATAACGTCAATTGTAAACCCCATTATATCTCTGCCGGAGACCCCGAGGGTTCAATTCTGTTACCTGTTCTATTTCTAATCTTTATAAATTAAGCTTGACTAGAGCAATGCCTTGGTTCTTCATACAGATGGCTCCAAACCAGAGGCTAGTGTGCGCGCTGGAGTTTTCGCCCATTCGTTAAGCCTCCAAAAGATATAGTATTTTTACCACCTGCCTAAAGCATTAACATCCGTCTTCCAGGCGGAACTTCTGCCAATATACAAAGCGTGCCAAGCAATACAGAGTAACCCAAAGGCTGGGGATCAGGATACTGCTGTTATCGGATAACCAAGCGGCTACCAAAACACTAGGCACAGTCTTTATAACGTTCAATCTATTAGAAATATGTCACAAGGAGCTCTGTTCCTTCACTACGATGTACAGGATTATTCTTCAGTGGGTACCGGGGTAACGAACAAGAAGATCAATTGGCCAGATCTTGTAGACACACTAGGGCAGAAAGTTAGTTTTTCCTTATCTGGCCAATTGATCTTCCTTTTCGTTACGCCCAATGTTACAGAACATTACAGGTAATACCAAATCTGTGTGGCAAAAAGGGAAATATTTCAATGCACTTCCTTTCAACGGCAGGCTCCAGGATCCAGAGATTTCGCCAGTCGATCATCACTAGCAGAGAGACAACTGAACATTTTCTTTGCAGCTGGCTGGCACTGGTAAAGACTAGTCGCCGTGCATTTGGAAATGTGTTTTTACAGGACTTGGAGAGGCTTCCAATCTTATAATTACAGATATGACCAATACCTTAATGTGACAGGTTGGATCTAAAGTCACCCCAAGCACGCAGTGATGTTACGTAGTGCTTACGTTTTTTTATGTGGAAGACTATATAGAGCTCAGGGAAAGCCCTTTGTCTTGTCGACAATTTATTTTCTTCGTATAGAGTGCAGTGTCAAACAGCAAGCTCTAGTCGATAGATAGTGAAGGGGAAGAGAGAAGTAGGAAGGAACTGCCACAACCACCTAACCCCAACCATTTCTATCGCGACTCTGGCATCGGGGCAATGAGAAACAACTCGCTGGAGTGTTATGCCTTCTGAAACGAGTTGAATCCTATCAACCAACCGATGACATGCTCTTGGTGGAGCGGGGCAGTGCTAGTGGAAGGCTATGACAGGAGGGAAGAAGAAAGAAAGTTGGAAAGGCGAAGGACCGTGGGGCTCTGCCGGAATTCGAGCCCGGGACCTCTGGGATAGTAGCCAGGCACCTTATTCCCTAGACTACCGAGGGGTTTTTACGTATGCGGTTACAAAATGCGTCCTTTCAAAACCAATTGTGTCCCTGTCCTCGGTTGTTTGCCTCCAAAACAAACTATGTACTTTCATATTTCAAATAGAACCTACCACATCTGCCCATTCTTGTTAGTGGACAGTGTAAGGCTAATAGGTGGCCCATCCATTAAAATTGATTTGGCCCAGTCTCGTCTCGGTCTCGAAAAAATGGGTATTTGCAGGTCTCGTCTCGATCTCGTCTCGTCTCGTCTCGAAAAGTCTTGTCTCGTCTCGAAAAGTCTCGGATTTCACTGTCAATAATACAAATTGCTCAGTCTATCAATATGTGCCATATTAATGAAATTGTATACAAATATTCCTTATATTTCCATGCTAGTCACTTCCCGGACGTAGACACGTAAATCTGCCTTTTGCAGTCGCACCAGGGCGGGGTAGAGGGGATCAATGAATCGAAAGTTAATTTCTAATTTGTGTAGAGTTACATTTACGTAGAGTCCGTTCCAAAAGAGAAGAGGTATTTTACAGTCATTTCATTTCATTTCAACGCATTTCATTTTAAATGCGTTGAAATGAAATGAAATGACAGTAAAATACCTCTTCTGTTTTGGAATGGACTCTGCATTTAAATGCTTATGGAATGCGTACTCTTCGCCTTGTCTCCGCACCCTACTCAAGTCATGTATTGGTGCCGAATGCTGTGCTCGTCAAAGAGCGCAACGTGAAGATTCTGAAATAGTTGGTGTCGATACGATTTTAAAATAACGATTTGATTTCGAGACCTCGAGATGTATCGCGAGATCTTGAATGGTAGTCTCGGTCTCGTATCGATTTTTAATCTGGAGGTCTCGTCTCGACCTCGTCTCGAAAATCGATACGATACGAGACGATTTCAAGACAAGTCTCGTCTCGTGTGTAGCACTAATTAAAATCCTAGTTGTGAAATTAACCAAGGATTAGCTATGGAATGATTATATATTCTAATTAGCCCAACAAGCTTCCCGGTGCCTGGTGTTTTTTAAGAGATGCTAACTCCTTCTGCAGTTATCAGTTCAGCAGAATAAGTTCTATAGTATCTATATGAAAGAATGGAGGTCGGAAGGACTGGTTAGATGACGAATGTAAGCTATCGTAAGAATGGTAAGTACCGAACGTTGTAGGAGTCTCACTGGATGGGAGGAAAATATTAGGAAAAAGACTTTGCAGACAAAAATGCCTGAGAGAGAGCAACTAAGTAACTAAGGGAAGGAGTTGTATCGAATAGTACGTTGTATGGTTCAATTTACATAACATTTCACATACCACAGAGTCAACTGATTGAAGAATACAAATTTATCATGGAGCGATGATGAGGAGAGAGCTTTCATGAATTGTCAAATAGCCAGTGAACTGAAGAATTGGATGATCCACCAATACCTGATTATGATTCTACGCTGCCACGATGAAGATTGGTAGAAGTAAACTAAGTAAACCCAAGGTCTTAAATGCACACGTCATCTCTGAAGCGGAAGCTCAAATATAGAGGATCTAGACCTATACTAAGTGATTCATGAACTGATTGAACAAGAATGGGAGGAGATATGTACTTAAAGACTGGAAAAGAAACATTCTGAACTTTTTACATAGAAAAGTGTGCTGAGTACTGCGTAAGATATTCTCCGCTATCCTGAACACAGGTAATTCTCATAAATTAAAATGTTTAGTATCAAAACTCAATAAAAGATCTTTTTATAGACTTAAAGACCACATACATATGACAGTATTAATATAGATTGCTCTAGGAGGCTTTTTGTGATGTCTGTGTTTCCTTAAGCTCAAACTAGCCCCAACCCTTGGATTTTTAACGCAATGATTATAAATCTCTGTGTGACTCATGCGTCTAAACACTAAACTGTTTATTATATATAATATTCTTACCTTGCACTCGACTTTCATTTTAGTGATCTAGCGCCAGATATAATTGATATAATACCTCTCAAATACCCCCATTTTCGAAAATGCCTTCAATAGGTATCACGAGATCGCTGATACCTTTATCGTAGCCCAACGATCGTAGAAGAGAAGGTTAGCAAAATTGTTTAAAAAGGGAATGTGTCGTGGCGTGACTTTTTTATATGTGGAAGTCTAAGCTCAGGTGTCACTCTTTGAACTACCATACCAGTCCGTCATGTTCACGTCATGGTCAGATGTCTGGTAGTAAACTTATCCCGAAGGATAGAGAACGAATAAGAAAGCTTAAGGCGAGTCTGGGGGGTGCATGAGGAGATAGAGATGAAACTTGCGTTTGAACTCCTGGACGTTGGAATCGAACTACCGACCTCTGGGATGAAAGTCGAGCGCAGTAAAGGTTAAACTATCTAGGCTTCCTTCCAATTCTACATCAGAACCGCAATTTTCAATAATTAACAATATGTGAACTAGTGAGGAGACCCAATTAAAATAAGACACTAAATCAGTCCATGGGATGAAACTACTATTTTAATGATTTCCAAATCCTTTCAAGTCATTATTCTCTTCTGAAAAGCTCTTCTTATCATGTAAACTACTAATTCTCATTTTACTTTCAAATAGAGCATTCACATAAAATTCGTCGAGCGCCACGCAATCACCATTAAATGAACGACTTAAGTTAAAATTCTGAGATCGTTTTAATCGTCCTTAAAAGTTGAAAATTTCATTTGAACAAAGGGCGCGAGTTAGGGGTTATTTTTTTGCGTTTTTGTTTTTGTTTTTTTGTAATTACCAAAATAGACAACGACATCCAATAAAAGCGGGTCGGAGTTCCTTAAATGCTGCTAGCTCCCCGGATGTTCGGTTTATTGCAGCTGCAAATTGAGAAATGCTGTAAATGCCACATGATGAGTCAACTATATCTGAAAATCATCCCCTAGCAAATTTCCAATAGGGATTTTGGCAATGCAAGCATCTCCCCCCGCCCGCACCGCCCGCCCGACAGCATAAATGGAGTAATTAAACACGATGCACAAGCAACTATGCATTAAAGATTTTGCAATGTAATGAACTGCGCAGAAAGGCAATTGAAAATCCAAATGAACAGAGAGCATCATGTTTATATTTACTGTGTACATAATGAGGGGCAGTTGTAGTTGTTGAGTTTAGGTTGGTATTGATGTAAAATACTAGGATTCGCAATTGCCTTAAATTAGATGTGCGAAGCCCTTTTCCCTGCCTCTGCCAGCTTGGCTTGCACCACAGCATCATCGTTCTGCATGGTGTGGTACAAGCTTATTGCAATAAACACTTGATACAGCATCGAGGCAGGCTTATACGTCGAAAGCAATTCTCAATTATAATTTAATCTAAACTCACCTCAACAGGTTGTTCAGGCAACTCGAAACCCGCCCGCCGGTTCACCCGGTTCGGCAACGCACCCTACCTGTGTATAGTGCACCCACCCCCTCGGCATGGGCATGACCTTTTTGAGCCCTGGCGAGTGTGTTTTTAAGCACCTGGATGTAAATAAATTAACTTTGCTCGTTTCAACCGAACAAAATCTCATTTTGTCTCGCTCGAAACTTGCTAACAGCTACAACAAATTTACAAAACATTCAACGAAAGCGACTCTGCACAATTACTGCAAAGCCCCCCACCCCCCAGCCCGACTAAGTTTGTTTATACAATTGGGTGGCAAAGGATAATTTCCCTTGCCATGTATCGAGGCGATATACTACTATACACATTGTGGTCCTTGCCGGAGCTGTCGGGGGTTGTGTGTACAAAATTTTACTTTGACTACTTTCCGCCAGGATTGTGTGTGGACTTTGAAACATCACCGACCCCATTCGGGTACCTTGTGGCACTCCGCTCGGCATGAATCCCTATTCCGTACAGATAAAGGACATTTAGTGATTTCAGTATTGTTTATCTTCCCCGAAATAAATTTGCATGCATATATGGCATTGCAGCGACTATCCGTTAATGCATATCTAAATCTGTACGTAGAGTGCACATGGGCAACGTGTGTGCGGCCCCGGTATATATTGTTGCTGATGCTCCCAAATATTCAGGCTTAGGGCCCTGTTTTGGCTGCATCGGTTGTACGTTATAATTACTTTGGTGTTGAGAAAATTGGATGTTGTTTAGAACTTTTCACATTTGGTCGATTTATGGGCGTTGAGGAGGGATTTTAAAGTGTTTTGGATCACTGCTGAAATTTACGGTACAAAATTAAATTGTTTTTGGTGTAAGTTTTGCAGTTTTGTGCTGTTTACTTTTTGCACATCTAATCGAGAGTATCTTAAAAGGGGTTCCTTCCCCTTCAACCGTCTAGGTAGGTGTTCTTGTTGAGTGCCAAAGGTCCTGCATAGCTTTGGAATTAATTATTGCATGTTCCTTGCTAAAATTAGTATGAGACGCTTTGTTTTATTGAAATTGTTTCGGCCTTGATTAGAATTTAATGGTTTCAACGCAATTCTCTAAGTTTGTCCTATGTAAATGCAACTGCTCTTCTTTAGTTTTAAGTTTATGTTAATGCGCATTGTTTTAAGAAGTTGTGCTACAAAAACAAATGTGAGCCACACCGAAATATATAGTGCAAGCAAGTACGGAAAAATGTTTAGAATCTTTCACTGTAGCCATTTCTATAAGATTTCTTACAAACAATTATGCTGTGATTCGAAGCAGTAGACTTAATTAAAGGTACAATCGATCAGTTACTATGCTTTGCGTTCCAGTTGTTAGTAGTCGATAGTTCAGACTGCAAGAATCTTTTTCAGAGAGAGAGTTGTCAATTAGAAATCATAGACGAACCCTTGAGATTGCGTTTAGCATTCATAGCGCCCCATCTATCTCAGTACAATGAACCCTTATAACCCATTGTTTTTTCACGCAGCGGTGGTGTCGATATGTGCTATCGCAGTGGCGGCTCGTCTTTAGGGGCTAGTGGGGCTTAGCCCCACCAGAAATTATCGAGCAAATCATGTTCACACGTTTTTTAATTAATTTCATTTTTACAAAAAAGCAACGCAAATTTTCTTTGCAATTTTTTACAATTTCTAAAAAAAATTCAAAATAATACCAATAATAATAATAAAGTTCGAAGTAGAACTTCATAGGAAAAGTATAAAAAAAGAGCAAATAAAAAAAATAAGAAAAACTCTCAACTCTCTCATCAAAATAACCTGGCCGAATCATAATTCCATGCCATTTACATGTAATTCTCTCCTCAGGGGCTATCATTGAGTCATCCCCGAAGATGAACCATTTTGTATGCAAAATTTCTTGACTAAGGCGATTGATTCAAGCAACATTTGTTCTACCAAGCGGGGCTAAAATTTATTAGCCCTAGGATTCATTGGGATTCTTTGCACTGACATGGAATACATGTCAGTGGATTCTCTTGCTCTGTTGGGTTTAGGGCAGATTCACAATGAACGCTTCAAGCCTCAAGCTTCAAGCTCCAAAAATATAGGATTATAGGATTTATGTACAATGATTCACATTCAAAGCTTCAAGCTGCAAGCTTCAAATGAACTTGAAACTATTGAAAAAAATTTGATGCTTGAAGCTTGAGGCTTGAAGCGTTCATTGTGAATCGGCCCTTACTCACGCACATCGAATGCTAGTGTTGTCGGTTCGTTCTTTTAGTTCTGTTTATTATATTTCTAAAGTAATTTTGCCTGCATTTGCTACTAATTGGCCGAACATTTTGACACTTTTTTTACACTTATGGAGGGGCTGATTTTATTTAGCCCGTAGCAAATATTTTGGTAGAAATGTAGTAAAAAGTAGTAAAAAGATAAATTTTTATTGGAAAAAGAGCTAATTGGAGATTGAATTTTAACTGACAGTTACAAGTTGACTTTTAAATGAAAAGTGTGTGCTTGCGGAATTGCGGTAGATATAGATTGAATTATTCGCCAATAAATATTATTAAATTATTATTTATTAAATTATTTGCAATAAATATCAATATCCCAATTTGTAATATATAAATTTCTTAAATTATATTTAATTTAATTTTTGTTTTTGGTTAAAATGAATCACGTAGATAATTTATTGAAGAAAAGTTGTTCTTTGTTGTCATTAGAAGAAAAATTAGAAATTAAACGTTTAGGGCCACATCAACCATTTTGATTTTAAATTAATTTGTACTGAAAAATCTCAAAGTAGAAAATTTTCATTGGATTGGTTTCTAAAAAGAAATGGCTTACGGTTAGTATAGCAAAAAATGCATTGTTTTGCTTTTATTGCGTTTTGTTTAGAGGAGAATCGGCTTGGACAGAAATCGGTATCCGGGATTTAAAACATTTATCGGAATGAATTAAAAAAACATGAAACGAGCGCTAAGCATTTATGAAATACTTTAAATTACCAAACCTTCGGGACGGTTAATATTCTCTCACCGGATCGATTCAGGATACGCGAGTTCCATAGCAAAATATAATGAAAATGTTAAAAATAAGCGTCAAGTATTAAGTCGAATTTAGCTCTTCGTGGACACAACGAACGTGAATCAAGTAGTAATCGAGGAATATTTCTTGATATGGTTACATATACCAGATCAATAGTCATCTCATTCGACGACTACTTGAAGAATAATAAAATCGCAAAAAAACACTTCGACAGCCCTACAAATTGAATTACTTGAATGCTGTTTACAGGTTTATCTACATGAAGTGAAATCTGAACTTCAAGCAACAAATTTTGTATCTATTCAAGCTGATGAGACTACGCAAATTTCATGTAAATCGCAAATGGTTTTAATTTTACGTTTCATTAAAAATAATAAGGTTTTTATCATATTTTGACTTTAATGATGGGTCCGCAAAAGGTATAGTTGATGTGATTTAGAATGCGCTGAAATGCTACAATTTAGAAAAAAAATTGATTGCTCAAACATATGATGGTGTCGATGCAATGAGTAGGAGTACACCCGGGGTTCAAACTTTAGTAAAAAAATTGTATCCATTTGCACACTTTGTGCATTGTTATGCCCATCAATTAAATTTAGTCTTAAAGCAGGCTATTAAAGAAACACCAATATTTTTCGTCAATATATCTGCTTTTACGTCATTCTTATCATGCTAGATTTATTAATGGAAGTTTGCAAGAAACGTGGTCTCCCGCGAGCTGTTGAAATTCGGTGGAACTTCAATTTCCGAGCACTGCGATCTATACTCGAAAATAAAGAAAATCTCATTGGTTGTTTTGAATTGATAATTAATATTTTTTTTCAAGCCCCACCAAATTTTAGAGGCAGGAGCCGCCACTGCTATCTCCCAACATCACAAGTTCAGTTTTGTGCTATATTTCGTTATAAAATTAAAGTAATTTAGAATGCTTATGCAAAAATATATGCCGTGAAGTGAATTCTTCGAAAATATCCTTAAGTTTAGCGCTTACGTTGCAGAATAATGTAAATATTAATTATTTTCAAGATTTGTACTTATACGGATATGAACGGAAACTACAACCACACATACACATACAGATCTGTTCATCTGAAATGATTAATCAGAAAGCGCCTCGCATGCTATACTATATATCACCCGAAGTAGTCTCCTTATTAATAGAAGATATAACTCGGATTTAGCTTCTATTATTTCATGGCAATGAAGGACGAAAAAAAAAATACATAATAATAATAATAATAAAACGATGAAATTCTCGAAAATATTAACTGTTGTTGCCATTTCTCTCGTTTCCCCAATCATATACACTGTTATGTGTCCTACCACCCCTCCGCCCCAAACCCCAGAAAAAAAGGAAATAATGGTAAGAAACATCTGAGTTATTTTCTCTCTGTTCCACTTATTAAAAAGAATTTGTCTTTTCTATATTTTATTACCAATAACCAGAATTTGATCATTCGAAATCCTTGAAAGTCTATTTTTCTCTAGAACGAGCCTACAAGCAATAATTTCCTTTTCGTCCTTTACCCTGGCCCCCCACCCCCGGTGTTATTGTGTCTTCCGTGAATTGTTTTCATTCGAAGTCAATAAAAAATTCCATCACTCGTTCTTGGTTATGGTTATTTTCATTCTCATTCCAATTACACCGAGGGGACATTTTGTTAATTTTACGACCCAGTATTTATTATTCCCAGTAAATTTATTCTGCATTCTCAAATACCAGCGCAGAGAGTATCCTTCCTGTGGTACAATGTTGTGGTTGGTGGGTTGATTTTGACAGAGCATTGTTGTTGCTGTTGTTTTTGTTGTTATTGTCGTTCCCTTCCAGCGATTTTTTTTAAGATGTCGCTCGGTATGGGTATGGGGACGGTTGTGCCTGGGTGAGGGTGTTTTTGGGAGGCGAACTGTGCTGGGTTGGCTGATTCGCTGGTGGGGTATAGAGGATTGTGGAGAGGCGCGGGTGGTTTGGTTACGGTAGGGTTGCTGCGTTAGAGAGTAACTTTTTATTGTCTTCAAGCCCTTTTGAATAAATTATGATGTATGATCATTTGAATGTCATTTTAAAAATGAAATTTATGGATAGCAGCCAAAAGCCCCATTCATCCCTTTTTTCACTGTAGCGGCATTACCAAAAAAAAAAAAAAAAATTTGCGCTCCTAAATAAAGGAGCAAGGCTCCAGCTCCATGGCTTCGGCTGTCGTCAGCCACCTTTCTTTTAAGAGCCGGAGCGGTGTTGGCTCAATTCAATGCTCGCTCACAGAACAGAAAACGAACAGCAAACTAAGCTTCTTCTCGCCTTAAGCTTTCTGAATGGGCCAAATGAGACACTTTTGGGGAAATTTATACTTGAAAAAGCCTCATCCCCACCATAACATTTCAGTATTAAGAATGATGTATGTGTGGCACTGTTTTGTATATATGCCTCCCTGTATTTATTTATTTTCATACACATATACTATATATGTATATATATATTTTTTACTTCTTTCCTGCTTTTGTTTTTATTTTATCGGTTTTTGGTCTATTTTAGGGATTTATAGGGTCGAAGTGTTTTATTTATTTTCCTGTTTGCTACCTTACCACCTAAAAACCCACCCGGCCCCGTACATCCCTCCAGAAAAAAACCCCCACCCACCTATCGAATACTGGTGCTCTGCCGCCACATCTACCGCCATTGCAGGTTCGTTTCTGCTCCGTTTACTGGTATTATTCCATTCTTGTAGAGTAATGTGCCGTCTGTTACACATGATGCTTACTTAAGCCAAAAATAAGAAAAATGCGTAAAATGTAACAATGTTCGTGTCAAAATTGTATTAAATGTGGAAATTTATTGCATTTCCTTAGACATGTCAGGTAATGAATGATGTAAGGCCTTTTTATGAGACGTTCAAATCGGGAATTTTACTGATTTGTGATGCAAAATATATATATATAATATGAGAAATGTTCTTGATGGCTGGGAATTACTGGTGATAAAATATGAGTGTTTTTAAGCTTCTTTTCATGTTTCTCCCTTTTGGCCAAAAAAGAAAAGAAAATATCTTAATATTAATGGCAGAAGAATATTTCTTCATAGGTTTATTGTAATTAGTATATGTTTTCGTTGTTTTTTTTTTTGGATGGTTGAAGTGGCATTCATTGCAAAAATAAACTTTTCTCCTTGAGAGTTGACTAAGGGTAGAGATATTGACGTATGTGAAAAATTATGCCAAGGTAAGTCTTAAAGTGAGGGAGAATTTCAGTATTGACATTTTTGTAGACAGTTGAAGTTTTCTGTGGAATTTATCGCACTAATAACAATAGATATACTATACGTTACCTGTTTACTTTATCGATATGCTTACACCATTGGAATGGTATATGTGATCATGTCACCAATTCTTGAACTCTGTAACGTTCGGTTATTTACCAAAAGTTCTCCCTATTAATTATTCCCCCATCTCGGGGAAATTTCCGCAATTATTGCTCAAGTCACTTCCCTTAAAATTTTAATGGGAAAAATTTTGGATGGAAGTAGGCGAGAAAAACAAAAACTTCTTGGAATGAAAAAAAACTAGCAACTTTTGACAGTCTGGAATTGAATCGAGACCAGAAAGGTCTGTTTTTTTTGAGAATTCGGCGAGAAAGGCCGCGTGAAGTTTTGTTAATTCTTTTATTAGTATTGCTGCATCGATTGTGTGTTCCCAATAGTAAGCGGTAGTTAGGTTTCATAGTGTCAATTAAAAGGACGGAAGGACGAATAACTGGGAGTTGCATGTGGAGCCTACGCACCAGTCCAACAACCTGGTACGACTCTTGCTCGGATGACTCTACAATTCAAGATGGTAATTTGAGACCTTGTACACCTCTGGATACAAAGGTGAAGATCGAAATTCTGTCAAGAATCTGGTTCATCCGTGCTTGGTGCTCCGAAGACACGCAAGATATAAGTCCATAGTCGTTCGAAAAAGGAAGCGAGGTTAAGGTATTGTAGCGGATTACTGAAAACGAAAAGTGTGGAGGAAATAGTAGGAAGACAGCTGGAGTGTGTTTTACCTAGTGATTGTGTTTTCCCGTACTTTTTGCATTTTCGGGATTTGGGAATTCCCGAATCTGAAAATAATTCATTTCTCGAGATTCAAGATTCTCTGTCGACAATTCTCGAAAATCTCGAAATCCTAAGCCGCCTCCAGACTCACGCCGTGAATTCACGGCGAGATTTCACGGCGTGAACTCCGCGCGAAGCGAACGACTCTACACTCGCAGTGTTCACACTCGCGTTCACGCACTTGTACGGAATGGACGAAACGACGGTTGCAGTAACTTCAACTCTATGTGCACTGGCTTACTATAACTTTGTGCACAATAAATGTACAAAGGAATCTAAAAAACAATGGAGAAATAGGATATGGATGACGAGTATACATCGCAACAGAACAAGGAACCACACCGGCTTATATACATATGTGGGTCACTTGCAACAGCCCCTGAATGTATGGAATCCCTAACCATCTTTTTATATTTCCTATGGCTAGATAATAATGAATCCCTTTTTTTCTTCAAATCCACTACTGTAACCTCCATCTGTGCACTAATACGAACCCGAGCATCATTAATTTTATATTTAACTTGGATGGATGGATGCTTAGCGTCCCATCTTATTGGCTCTCTTTGGTAATATTCCAGAAATTTTATTTCTAAGTCGTTATTCCACAATGTACTCATTTTTAATAACTTCTATCAATTTACTTTGTTTTTCCACACACGCCTACTGCAAATTTCCGTGAACCTGGTAACATTCGCGTTTCTCGGCCGCGAGACCGCGACTAATCTACTCGAAACGGAGAACAAGGCGCGAACAGGCACGAACCCCGTGAATTGGCGCGAAAACCATTCACACTCGCGTTCACGGGTGCTCGCGGGTGTTCACGCCGTGAGTTTGGAACCGGCATAAAGAAAATTGTCTAGTTAAAAAATAGCTGTTAATAAAAAAAAATTTAATGAGGCAGAAAAATTATGAAAAATGAAAACAGAAAAAATAGGTTTGTTTTATATTATTTAACCTGTTTTTCTTAAAATAGCTTTTTAAACACACAAAGTCTTTTAGTTCGAGAGGCCAGGCCCGCCAGACCTACGTCAATTTCTTAAAGCTAATATTTCGTATATACAAATACATAGTGTGATACGCGGTGAAGGGGTTAGGCCACTCTAGAGGCCGGAAAATAGGATTTTTTGGGTATTTTTTTTCAGAAAAACTACAAAATACCTCAACTACAAATAGCTCAAGTGTTGATCATACATATCAGTGATTGTATACAAAAATTCAGTTCAAAATAGCGGCTGTGCGGTGTTTTTGCGTTGACGTCCCCGTTTTTCCGAGTTCACGGCCGGACTCATACCTCAGGAAATTTTCAACCGATTTGAAATTTTGAATGTATCTTTAGAAATACATTGTCTATAGAAGTACGTAGGATTTTTTCGTTATATTGATTTTTGGCCAAATGGCACACTTCCAAAGTGAAAAATCGAAAATTTGCCTTACAAATCGTCAGAAAATTGGTAATAACAAATGTAAAGGCCATGTATTTCTAAAGATATATTCAAAATTTCAAGTGGATCGGTTGAAAATTGCCTAAGTTATGAGTCCGGCCAACTTGAAAAATACGGTTTTGCGATAAACGCGTTAGAAGTTTTGGTAGTAGAAAATCGTGAAAACTTGGCTGTGCCTAACTGACTGAAACAGACGTTCGACGACTATTTGTGAGACGAAACTAGACAAAATATAAGTCTAGACTTGTCTATACAAGTCAGGTAACAAATGATTTCAATAACATCTGCCGTATACCTGCTCTAGTCCCCTAAAGTACCTTCCCCTAGCTGCCGACCAGGTGGCCTTGTAGGTACTAAAATACGAAAACCCAATACTTAGAGATTTCTCCCGGCCATAATCTTTTGGGAGACCATTTTTGAGGTCCTAAGGGACCATTAAAAAAAATATCGATTTTTCGAAATTTCTAGAGTGGCCTAACCCCTTAAGAACGTATGCGCACTCGCTAGCCCGAAAAATGGGCCTTTTTGTAGATATTAGGCTCTAAAGGTACAAAAAGACCTACCTATGGCTGATTTTTATATTTTGCATAGAATACTATTTGAAACGAATATATATATTACTGCCAGACACCTCCGGTGGGCTCTAACTTCCGCCAGACGCTTTAAAGCTGGCGAAAAAGACAGACTTTAATGATTCGGATATTATACGTTGTATTCTGTTTTCTGCATATTTTCGTGTAAGGATTGTAATGCCTATTTAGTGGTGTACTACAAAGCAATCATTCGCGCGATTTTGTCGCGACTTTACTGTTTTTCTCGATAAAAAAAACTGAATCATCAAAAATTGGTTCACTTAGCGATAAAAGCAATAAAATCGAATCCAAATCGCGTCGAGAACCGCAAGTGTGAGAGGGCCCTTAGTATTATGAACGGCAAGTGATGGACTGGTCTACGAAGGGCCTTGAAGAGCCAAGGAAGGGGAAATAAAAATATAACAGATTTATGATTTTTTTTAAATTTCAAATCTCGAGTTTCCTAATGATTTTCTTCGGGAAATGGGAATCCCGAAATATTAAGAATCGAAATTCTCGAGAATCGGAAATCCAATTTTCTTTGTAAATCTCGAGAAATCTCGAGAGCGGATTCTCGAGCACAATCACTAGTTTTACCCTGCTGATCAACCTCCAAACATAATTTTTAGGTTCGGATTGTTAATTACGGCTGAAACCAACCGGATAGTGGACATTTGATGACGGTGATTTTTGTAAAGAGGAAATAAACAGTTTGATGCGCTATGTGTATTTAGCGAACGGTACAGATCCTTGCTAGGACCAACCAAAATTAGTGCCATAAACCTCTCCGAGTGTTGTTGTCGGGTTGCCTTATCAAATAACGGGGAAACATCGAAATATCTCTAGTATATGAAGCATCAAATTTTTTTCACCTGGGTGCATTGCTTTTGCCCTCTGATTGATTAGGCTTGTTTGTTCGTCGCTACCAGAAGAGCGTCCGTAGATGTCAGAACTGGGCATCCATCTAATATGTGGGAACTAAATCCTATGGAATAAGAAGTAATTTTGAAGTAATTGAAGTAGGGGGCGAACGGCTAACAAAGACCTCGGAAGGTGGTGGCACCCGATTTGTCACTTCTGCCAAAACCCGAGAAGAGTCACTGCAGACGAACACCTAGCAGCTCTGTTAGCAAGTTCTAATCCCACCTCCCCGCGGTGCCCCCTGGGGTACTTCTTCGGAAGGAGCTAACGGGAGACGGTCGAATGGCGAGTTCTCTGCGCCACAAAACAGAGTTCTAAGTCGGTTGGGCTGAGGGTTAGCAACCCGCTCCTATAAAACACATAATTGCTACGAATCGGCAAACAATGCCTCGGAACCGGATGGACAACACGACGACGACCTTTGCTTTTCGAACCAGGACACGAATCGGATCATGGAATGTAAGAACGCTGCTTGCTGATGGACGGCTGGATGAAGTCCTCAACGAGATGAACCGCTATAAAATCAAGGTCATGGGACTCAGCGAGACCAGATCATTGTATTGCGAGCAGAGATCATTGTATTCAATAAACATCAACACTCGGAAAAATACCGAAACAACCAAAAACAGTCGACTCCATAACGCGTGTGTTTGTTAAGAAATCCAATTGAATCCTTCTCGGACTTCATTCACTGAGTTTCTTCGCTTTTGAGTAGTGAGCAAATTTTCGGAAAAAATATTTACTTCTAATGGTGGACTAAGAAACCTGCTTTTCTATCCAATGTCGCCTCCGTAACAGCTATCATTCAATTTACTTGTATTCAGAGCTGGACTGGCCTACCAAGCTACCGGGAGTTTCCCGGGGGGCCGTGATGAATGTTAAATCAAAAATGTTTCCTATAAATAATTTTTTTTTGAAAATGTTTCCTATAAATTATTTTTTTTTGAAAAAAAAAATTTTCCACAAATAATAAAAAAATTTCAAATTTCAAGCGTATCACAATTCCTTTAAAGAACACATATCTCACGGTCTCCTACGAAATTGCCAATTAGTTTGTTGAAGACTGTTATTTAATAAGGATTGTGTGGAATTTAAAAAAAATCTAAAAAATTCAAAATGTCAACTAAACGACGAAGAGGTTGGGGGAAACAAAAAATTAAAAAACAAGAACTTTTAAATGCGTAGTATAAAAATTTTCCGGACATTATTCATCGGAAATGTTCCAAGCTTTCTAATTTTGAAAAAAATGTAGGTATATGTTAACTAGGTAATTTTTGGAGAAAAAAGTAGTGAAAGTTGAAATTGTAGTTAAAAGACCAAAATTTTGACTTTGACGACTCATAACTCTGGAAGTTGGTAGGGTTGGTAGCACCAAAACTGGTGCTTAAGTAATCCTGAGAGAAGCTAGTTCAAATAACGATAAAGGACTCGTAAGACTTGACCGAAAAGGCCAATTTCTTTTTCAGTAAATGGGAAACAATTCCCCGTCCAAAAAGTAGTGATCTAAGGTTTGAAAAAAATAGTGATGTTAGAAAAGGGTAACGTAATTTTTGCACGGGCTTTAAAGAATGCTCGGATTTCGTTGACAAGTGATGTTTTATGGGGAAGCTATCGGAAGCTGAATCCAGAAAAGTTAATTCCATTTAGAACCGGTTTCATTCAATCGAGTTATTAGATGGTGCTTGTGGCTCTTGGCCGAAGTCTTTTCAAAAAAGGGCTTGACCGAATGTTATGAAATTTTTTCCAAAGCATGTTTTCGTTAATGTGCTTCGATCGGCATCCCAACGAAGCGAATATCATTTTTGGTTTGCGCGATATCGTGCGGGTACAAAAATCATGTACGTTGTTTAAACAAAAAAACGGCTCAACCGAATTTTATGAAAATCATTTTAGATCTTGCTTTAGTTAATACGCTTCGATCGGTACCTCAACGAAGACGATATCTTTTTTGGTTCGCCCAATATCGTGCGGGAAAAAATTACTACGGACGTACGCACAAACACACCTACACATACACACATAGTTCTTCTCATAATTATGCTTAAAGAAAAACTTTTGAAAGCAAAAAATAACTTTACTTGGTTGTTAAAACAAAATGTATTGAAATGGGCCGAAATTTTTGAATTTCCCGGTCCTAAATTCATTCTCAGTCCAGCCCTGCATGTACTGGTGATTTTATTGTTATTAAGCATCAATTCGATTTTTTTTTTGTTCTGGTCATTTTGTATTTGGATTAAAGTTTTTTATTAACCTTGCAACACGCGGGTTTTCATTTTTTCGACTTTCAAATCGTATAATGTTCTCTATTCAATTTGATTTCCAGAGTGAAACCGGCTATAAAATGAAGAAAAAAATTCGGATTTTCCTGTCGCCTCCGAAGCTCTGTAATTTTGAAATTTTCAAATAAACATATTACTGGCGACTCCCGGTATAGATTGTGTTAACCATATATTATATAGATGCTTGAATGATATTTAAAACCTGAGAAACATTGCTCTTTAAATAGTTTTTTATCCATTCCTCAATACATTCGAAAAACTACCATTTCGTGACAATCACCCATATATGGGCTGTACTGTTGCGAAGTAGCAGTAGGAACTATTATAAAAGTGCAAAAACTAATAAAACGTTATATTTAAGTTCGTACGAACCTGTTTAAATAATGCCACGAGGAACAACATAATAAATTCGCATTATGTTAAAAACAATACTACAAAAAAGTGTTACCTATACATATAAAAACTCCTACAAAACAACCATAAAAAACAAAGCTTATTTTAAAGTAATCTACTTTAAGCCATAATCTTGTCCTCATTACAAAATATTCTAAAGCCCATTTATAAATTTATCTAAGCCCAACAAAACACTAAATACGAAATTCCTGGAATAAATACAATCAACTCCTATCTAAAATCATAAATTTTAACCCCCCCAGACCCCAAAACCGGGGCATTCGGGTAAGGTAAAGCTGTCTGGAGAATATTTTTTTAACAGGCAATTAAAAATTCCCATAAAGATGGGAATAAGGGTAAATCATCATAAGTCCCTTAGACAAATAATCATAAAAAGGTGATTTACAGGTAAAAAGGATGTAAAAATCATAAAGGAGCTCTGGGATATTCCTGCGGAATGTGGGTGGCGCTCGCAATAAACGTCCATATGATGAAGGATACAATAAAAAAAAAGTTTTTTTTTATTTATTTATTTATAAAAAAAAAGTGTACACTTTTTTTTGTGCATGAGAGAACACTTGAAGGGATGTTGTGTTGAAAAAAGGGGTTTTTTTGAAGCATTAAGATTGGCACATATACATACATACCCCTATTTTATGCGCATAATTTACATAAAACTCAAAAAGGACATTTTTCGGGGGTTTTTGCGTGTGTGTGTGTTTGTTCATACTTAAATCGTACCATATTAATTGCATAGCCGAACGACACGGACGAAAAGTGCAAGTAATGCTGTGTAGGGTTAAGCTCTTTTTAAATATCGTTGGCATTATTGAACAGCATCAATCCAGATAACAATCAAACCAATTTCTGAACACTTCACAACCTATTTAAAAGCAATCGATTTGGACTCTTGTGAAAGGACCGCAAAAACTACCAATCGTCCTTTCAATCTCGTACGTACACTAGTATGGAGTTTCTGTGGATATATGTATGTATGTATATTCGCTTCAGCGGGTTTTTATTAATTTCACCATCTGCTGAAACATCAAAAAATCCATTTTGCCAATTATGAATTTTCTCGTCGTTTTCTCTGAAGATTTTTTTGTTTTTTTTGTATATTTTTTTATTTTATTTTTTTACACACTTTTTTTGAGTTTCTGACCCCATGAAATATAAAAATTAGTTTTAAAAAAATATATTTTCAATTTTGTATAAAATTCGCGATAAACATTCTTTTTGATAAGTGAACCAACGAAATTTCATGAAATGATTTTTGCGGTGGGGAACGGCGGCACTGGGGAACCGCTTGAAAGGCAGTTTTGAGACTGAAGTGGTTGTTTTGAGTGAAAACTAAAACATATTTTGCATTTAATAAAGATTGAACGGTTTTATTTAGCCACTAATTTTTGTGAAAAGGTTCATATTTAAACAATGTTTACAACTTTTTACTCCTACTCCTGTTTCAATCCACCGAAATTCCAAGCTTTATGAAAGTTGTTATTATTATTAACTAATATGAAACAAACACTGCTGGAGTTGAAGAAATTGCTCCTTGAAGGGACAATTGCACGCTTCTCACAAATACAGAAAAATACCAGTACTTAAGGGTGATATTAAAAACCAAGCTTCATTGGAACCAAAACAGGGTCAATCTGATGGCCAGGATGGGAGATATTTCTGTGGACCTGCATTACAGAATTGATCCACATGGGTTCTACAAGCGAAAGCCATATATTGGTTATACAGCATCACTATAGTTTTGCAATTAAATAAGACTCAAGAAATGGTCTATCTTTCTACTCGTACCTCACCAACTAGAGCGCTAGAGGCTCTTCTCAACCAGGTATTGTCCCGTCTAGGAGCGTAAAAGTCCATCAATACTGAGGCAAAGCACGAATTTCAACTTTGGCGATGGTCTGGCCGAGGTCACTAAACAGTAAATACTAACACTGTAGTAAAGGATTCGAGCAGCTGGAATTCCCGAGGAGTGAACATACAAGCTAGCCTAGCCTTGATTCCACCAAGATGTCACACGGTGGATGCTGCAGTGGCATTTAAATCCTGAAGTTTAGTATAGTGTTGAGGTTGAGTACTTTGATACTATTTTTTAAGGTGTGTGCTCTACTGGGATGAACTTCCCGAGTAAAAATAACTTAGTTGGCTATTTTTTTGAAAAGCATATATGCGCCCACAACTAGCACGCAATCGACCATTCCAAACGCGAGTGTCATTTTCACAACCGGTCCCCCAACTAAGTACTGACCACGTCCAATGCTGCTTGACCTACGCAAACGAACGCGGACCGGTCTGCTGAGTACGGTAATGGCACCGTTTATAGTCACCAAGATAATTGCCCCTATTCTTCGTCCTATACAGCTCCCACCTTTGTCTAGAAAATGGGTGAGCGTACCGTTCTTTGTTTGGGTTATTCCGTGTACCTTACATTGATACGTGCCTGTAGCGGGCTGGATTTGGAAAAGTAGACTTTTTACTCATGCGTACCGTGCCTGTTTCATGCTAAGTTCGGGCAAGCCTTATTTTTACTCATTCGTACCGTGCCCGTTCGGGTGCCATACAAGCGTTTTGGCGCTGTGCCCGCCTGTTTCAGACTAAGAACGGGCAAGTTTTATTTTTACTCGTGTTACAAGAAATAAAGAAGGGCGTATGCAAAGAAATGAATTTTCATTTTGTCTCATAGCCAGAGAGTTACCAGAGCTATAAAGTCCTAGTTTGGGATACAAAGCGGGGCTCTCAACCTTATAAACCTCGTTTGGGTTCCGGCTCGAAATTAAAGAAAGGACGGATGCATTTTCCAAATGGACCTCTGGTGCTGTATTCATTGATCTGAGCCGCCTATTAGTTCTTTGGAGAAAACTCTAGACGGTCGGCCTCAGATGAAGTGTACCCATTACTGGAGATCTCACCTGTCATTGCCAACCTCTGTGTCACCTTGTACCGCAGCCCAAGAACTGTTGCAGTGCGTTGGATAGTGTGAGTTTGACTGCCTGCTAATCCTTCCTGAATAACTCTACATAGACGATCAGTTGGTCGGTGCATCTATTCTATAGGCTTTCCACACTTTTTCCATCATTACCCCGCGATAGGGAACAAATGTAGCCATCACCAATAAGTTAAGAGCGCGATTTTTCACCTTACCCCAGCAACTCGAAGGCAGCTTACCAGGCCCCGGACCCATTAGAGCTCGGTTAGATTTTGGGTATACTGACCTAGTTTGGACAAAACCCATCTCGAATAGATTGCCTTAGTGGAGTTATTGGAAGAGGGCGCGATAGAATTCATTACTGTGAACATCAAATCGTTGATACGGAATAAGAGAAGAGCGAACCTACAAGCCTTATTGCGAACCCAAAACCCAGATATTCTTCTGTCTCATCCAGTACTGATTGGACAGAACCCCTTTTTCGGCGATCGAACAGCAGATAGGTTCCTAGCTTATTGTGGTTACAAGTAATGACAGGAGAAAACGCAAGAAAAAAAGAGCTTGCGATATGGTGATACGAATGGTCATAGCTCGCGTAGAGTCGAACCACAGACCTTTCGGATGATAGTCGGGTGCCTTTATCAATAGAGTACAAATTTTTGGCCGGCTCGCTCCAGGCTTCACGTCACGGCACGTTCCCATTCGAAACTCACTCTTTGGCTCATGACCACTCTTCTTCGAATGACTCACTGTCTGTTTGTCTGAATTCTTTGAGGAGGTTGGACTCGTGAAACCCCAGGGAGCAGTCAATGGCCACATTTTTGCTGCCTCCCTTATTAATTTCCAGCTTTACCGCCGCTAAGTCCCTGAACATTTCTTCTATAAGAGGGACTGTTTTAGTAAACGCTTAGGACTGTTTTGGTAAATGCTTCAAATATGTGAGCCGCCACCGGCTATATGCAGCCCCTCTATATTAGGATTACTTATACATGCCTGGTTGGCCAACACCCTGCCAAACTTTTCATATGTTGAATTTAGTATGACTTTTGTCGCCGCCAAAAAGAGTAAGTTCAAGGTCCCTGATTATTGAGTTAGATATGAGTTGACGATCATGACGACAAGGTCTGGTACGTGCATGTGCATGTCTTATATTATCGAAGCCATAGGAATAATGCAGAGTACTGTCATCAGCAAAGTTGTGAAGTGAGTTAGAAGGAATTGAGAGCATGTCATTTAAAAAAACTCGGAAAAGAGCAGGTGATAGAGCTGACCCCTGAGGAACCCCGGCAGAGTTGGTGTTGGGTTTAAACTCAACACCATCCAGTACTACCTTGATTGAACGGCCAGACAGAAAATTCTCAATACAGTTATTAAGAACTAAGCCGATACCAATTGCTTGGATTTAAGTCCACAGAGTAACATACTGTGTCAAAAGCCTTGGAGATATTTAAAACAACCACACTAATCTCACCGAAGCTATGAATATTTTGGACATTCAAGACGTCTGACAAGCTTTGCATTGAATATTATCTCCATGATTTTGGAAGCAATAGAAGTGATTGCGGTTGCTAGACTCACCTTTTTTTTCTGCATGGGTTAAACATGATCCAGTTTCCTAGAATCCAGGTAACCTCCGAGAAAGTATAAAAGGGCAAAGAATTTTGGGAACAGGATAAGCCACATCTATAAATAGGCGATTTAATTGGGTTTTATTACCTTCAAATACTCCCGAAAAAACCATCAGGTCGACACATACATATTCCCGACAGTATTATTTTGGTGATGCAGGGAACGGTTACTACTTCGGAAACACAAATCCCTGTCACTGGAATGGAAGAAGCGAAAAAGCTAATCATTCGCCTAGGCACTGGAATGATTGGAAAATTTGTGTGGGAGATTAGTGAAGACTAGGCGATCATCCGAGTTGCCAATAGGCGAAGCAACTTCGACGGAGGACCGCATTATTTGACAGGTACAGAAGAAATTAAGGTTTACAGTTCCAAGGACCGTACCTATGGGATGATTTACAATTTCGTGTAGATTCAGTTTTTGCAAAGAGCTAACCGGGTCTGTCATTAGAGTAACCAAGCCAATTTAAATTATAAACGTTGAAATCTCCCATGATACATATGTATAGCATCTAAGTTAATTTACATTGTGAACGTTGAAATATTTGGCGTAACGTTGAAATCATGTAGAGTAACCAAGCTAATTTATATTGTGAACGTTGAAATCTCCTGCGATATGTAGAGTAACTAAGCTAATTTACTTTGTGAACGTTAAAATCACCCACGAAACGTGGAGTAACTAAGCTAGTTTGGATTGTGAACGTAGAAATCTCCCGTGATACGTAGAGTAACTAAGCTAATTTAGATTGTGAACGTTGAAATCTCCTGCGATATGTAGAGTAACTAAAGCAATGTACATTGTGAACTTTGAAATTTCTCGCGATACGTAGAGTAACCAAGCTAATTTACATTGTAAACGTTGAAATCTCATGCGATACGTAGAGTAACTAAGCTAATTTACATTGTGAACGTTACAATCACCAGCGAAACGTAAAGTAACTGAGCTAGTTTGGATTGTGAACGTTGAAATCTCCCGCGAAACGTAGAGTAACTATGCTAATGCACATTGAGAAGCTCAAATTACTCGCGATACGTAGAGTAAGTAACATAATTTGCATTGTGGCCGTTCAAATGTACCGCCATACGCAGAGTAACTAAGATAATTCACATTATAAACGTTGAAATCTTCCGCGTTACGTAGAGTAATTAAGCTAATTTACATTGTGAACGTTGAATTCTCAGGCGACACGCAGAGAAACTAAGCTAATTTACATTGTGAACGTTGAAATCTCATGCGATAAGTAGAGTAACTCAGCTAATTTACATTGTGAACGTTTAAATCTCCCACGTATTATTATTAAATATTCTGTAAGGCTACATATTTCAGGGAATGAATCATGATATAGTTATACCCTCGACAGACTTGCACCCTTAATCTAGATTAAGACGTCAGAATGACGTAAACTCCATTTAATTTCCATATCTTTTAGATGGTTCTGCGTCATTCTGACGTCATAATCTAGATTAAGTTTCTAGTCTGTCGCCGGTATAAGTCGTCTTTAAAACGCCGCAACAGGATTGTTTTGGAAATATCTGTAGTCCGCTTGGTACACCCTGCATCCTATAACTTGCCTTGGTATACAAAATTCGAGAAGTTAAGCTTAGCACATACGTGGTTACCTAATAAAACCGATATAAATTTACCTGTAGTACAGAATTAATGTTGTATATCTATGCTGAATGACGCTTTTTCACACTTACCTGGAAAAGAAAAAGAAAAATCAATTTTAAAAACTCGTGTTCCACAAATTGAAATAAATTATCATAAAAAATATTAAAAAGAAGAAGAAAAAAATGTTTTTTTTTTATGTCTGAATCAAATGAAATAATCAGATAAGATCTACATTTTACGACATGACAAATATTTTACAACTACCAAAATAATAAGCCCCTATGCCATCCCATAAAGATAGCAGCGAAAATAAACCGAAGAAAAGGGATGGAATTAAATTCAAAAGCCATCATCATTTCTCCACTCCTTAATAGACTTAACTGGGTCACTATCAGCACATCCAATATATCACGCCTTCAATACGTCGTCGTCCATTTAATAATATTTTCCATTTCCCGTTGTTGGAAAAATATCATAAAACATTCCCCCCCCGCCAAAAACAGCCCCCCGACAGCGTCTAGTCAATTTCACCCCCGTTTAGGCCGCGTCCCTCTTCGCTTTTTATCAGGGATATTCTCCTCTGTTTTATCCTTTTTAGCACGAAGCCAATGAATTTCTATTTTCATGTCCGTGGGGCTCTGTCTGACTATATTCCGCCGATGTCGGTTGCCTGCCCTTTTATAACAAAAAAAAAACAGGAGGAAAAAAACTGATTGGAGATTGGAGCCCTTTTTGGGGGCCATTGTGGAGTATTTTTAGGTTTCTGGGTGTGATTATCAGCGTTGCGAAATTTTCATTTTCATTCACCTTAACAAATAGCCGACGATTAAAGTGTCAGGAGAGATTGCAACATTCGCCGGGCTTGATGGTATCGACAAAACTATGCCATCGGAATCTTTGCTGGGAGTACCTGCAGGAGCCGTAGTCCTTGCTCCTAGCGTCAATCTCCTCGCATTTTTATTTTTCTCGCATTTTACAATATTTATGTATTTACACTTTTTTACGAGAACAAGTTTGATCAATATCCATTTCGCAAGCGTTTTGAGTGCTCTCCTTCGGATGGGGTAAAAGTACACACCCTATGCCCTTCCAGATTGGTACAATTTGCGAAAGGACTAAACTGCCTACATTAGAAGGTGGTGAAGGTACTTCGGTATCGTGGAAAGCTCACCAGCATATTTCCACGGTACACGACGACTATGCTACCTTCATAAAGGGATGAAATATTTGCACATATAAAGTAATGCTCCAGAGGGTGCGGCTGGGTCGAGGGTGTTTCAGCTGGTATAAGCTATATTTTCCCTCAAACTGCATGCATATGACGTGATTGTTGGTTGACGGGCATGCATTCACAAATATAAATCCTTTTTCGTTTTTTTTGTAGTTTTTTTTTTCGTTGTAGAGAATTTCAAATTATTTTAAAAGTCAACAGAGTTTTCGTGTGATGAGGCTTGATTTGAAATATTTCGAGAATTATTCTTGCATGATTTTCGTTATATGATTTCTATTTAGCATGTGGAAACAGAACAGTTGTTTCTGACAGTTGGAGTTGCTTGAGAAAAATTTAAAATATGTGGTTTTGATATTCGATTGGAATTTGTTCAAAATAAAAACAAAATAAGAAATATTATGAAAAAGTCAATTTGAAACGGGCATTGCATGTTAAATATATAAAGAAAGAATCAATTGCGATTTGGATGTGACTCGGGAATGAAAGAAAAATCATTTCCAATTCTTTATTTGAAAGGTTCAGGTTCGATATTCATTGAGTAATGACTATAGCGTGAAGAATAACAAAGATTTCTTCTATTCGTTGCTTTTCTGGCATCAAATCAACGATATATTGTGAGTGTAGAGGATTCAATCATTACTTTTTCTGTTTTTAAATTAGTTCCACAAATCCCTTGAAAATCCACAAAATGTGTTGCTATGACTCTCGAGGACAAAACCAGGACGAATCCACTTTTAATTTCATACTACCAGCTTACGAAAAGTTTATAGAAAATTTTAGTAGTGTAAAAGTTATTTTTATTAGTTTTCAAAAACTTAGAAAATGAGCTCTGTATTATTTTTGATGAAAAGACTTGCTATGGATAACCATATTTCTTCAGTAAAAGTTTATTTTATAGGTCTTTTTTTTGTGCAAAAGAATCTGTTTATGCAAAATGTTATGTCTGTCCAAAACTAGAAGTCAAGAGACTCAAGCTCAGCTCAGCTGCGGATATCCCGAGGAGACTCAGAGCTCGCATCTGGTTGCCTAAGGTAAAGCTGAACACCAGAAAGCTTATCTAGTGCCTCCAGGTTTAAAATCCTGCGCTTCCAATGGATGACTGGGCGATTATCAGAACAGACTCTTTCTCCTTGTCAACGTGGAGCCACTCGAACGAATAAAAATAAAAAAATGGGCTTACAGCGGGCGAACACCGGCCGCTTGGCTTTTTAAGGGGCATATGATGGCCGTAGAGTTTTTAACCATTTTTAATGGGGGCACATACGGCCTTACGACGGCCGAATTTGACCAAAAGATTTAAAAGGCCAAGTACTGAGCTGTAGAAACGGGCATTCGACGGGAAATTGGAGCCAAAAAAAAGAATCTGCACCAAATGTATTGTTGAATGTGTTTTATGGGAACTTCATCATTTTCGTTATGTACAATGGTTCTTTCGATTTATCCTACTTAAAGATATCGATGCACAAGAGAAACGAGCTCGCCAGTCGTCGGTTTGTTGTACGTGAAGTGTGTGGTGCGTGTTGATTTATATTTTAGTGGGAAATTTTGTTATTTAACGGCTTGAAAAAAAAACACATCCGAAAAAAAAATCAAACATTTAATTGCAGTGAAATATATTTTCTTATAGGAGGGTGAATATCCACGTTGCTGCCACTGTACCACCGTTGTATACCCGTAATAGCAACCATACGGCCGCCGTACCATCGTCGTATGGCCGTTATTGGAACTGTAAGGCCGTTGTTTCACCGTCAATCGCCCCCTGTACGGCCGTACTGTCCTGCAACGAGCCTTCTGTTAACCGCCAGATGGCCGAGGACTATGTTTCAATCACAGTCGGCATTTGCCCGTTCTAAGGCCATCATTTATTTTTACTCGGGTGGACGCCGGAAACTTATCCAGTCTCAAAATCCTGCATTTAAAATGGATAAATGCGCGGTCATCAATCGTGAGGAAACGCTGAAAAATAGCATTTCATTCCTTTTTCTTGTCAACGGGGAGTCACTCGAGTTATTGGAGAGGAATGAAAGCCGCCTAAAAATTTCCAAAAAACCCCAGCAGAGAGCAGGAATCTTCCAGCCTATATGAACTGTTGGAGGGATTGGCGCTGGAGGAAGATGCCAAGGATTGCGTCCAGGGTGCATATCCAGATCCTCCAGATCGTGCAAATCAACCTCCAGCACTCCAAGACAGCCACAGATTAGTTTTAGATTTTACTAAAGAAAGAAAATCTGGATGTTTTCTTAATACAAGAGCCGTGGGTACGAGGACAAGGAAAGCCAAGATCTTGGATCCTGGTAGATAGGAACATTAAAGCCTACCTCTGCCTAAATTCCGTTCAACGATCTTAATGGTAGTAAGATTGGAATTCGGAGGCGGGAAGGGCCTTAACTTAGCCGCAGCTTACATAACTCATGACCTGCCTACACTCTTGAAGGAGTTCACGCAGACGGCAACAGCCCTAAAATAGAATAGAGACAACCAGGTCGAAAAGTCGACAATAACGCCAGCGGAAACACCGAGAATAACGCGCGATGAGAGCCACTACTCGATTTTATCATTAATTCAATCCTAACAGGTTACACAGGGCAACACCTCCATTCATATTCCCATTTAATTTTGAGGGTTGGGATGAAGTCTTGGACATCACGCTCTCTATGGATACTGAAAAATGCGAAGCAGAAAACTGGAGAGTATGAGATCAAGTGTCCTTTTCGAATCTCCGATAAATACGCTCATGATAAACCTGCAGGTTGAAGCACCTCACCTCAACTGTACAGAAACCCAAGAAGGGCGATGTTCGGTCAGTTCAGAGGGAAGCAGTTGCTCATTTGCTGTGTAAAGCCCCAGCTCTAACCAGAGCGAGGCAGCGCATACTAGACAGTTACGTTCTGGAAGACTCAAAGGAGGTCGCCAGGGTAGAGATCAGACAGACTTCTAAACTCCTCTGTGAAGCCGTGCAAAACGTGAACCAAAGCGCTACTCGAGCATCCGATCACACTGGAGGCAGCCTGTACCTACCTTATCCAAAACTAGAAATTGTTTTATTGGAGACATACTTTAATGGTGCAACTTATTAGAGAAAGGCAAACATAATCTTCTGTACAAGCAAATCTCTAATAGTTTTATCAGGGCGGAGCATTCGTTAGGTATACACAGAAGCTGCAACCAAAGACGAAGAAGGGGGACAAAATTTTGTTGAAATGGCATTATTTTGTAACCACATTTGTGCAAAACCCTTATCGAAGTAGGTATATGGCGGTGTGCTTTTATGCAGCTCGTCATATTTAACTACGGAACATATCTCGTAGGTAGGTTTTTGTCTCATCCGTGGGCTTCGTCCAAATTTCTTCAGCTTTCTTTAGCTTAAGCTAGAAAATCAGTAAAATCACATTTCAGATGAAACTTAAAGAGGAATCATGCCAAGTTTAATTCGAAAAACAGATAGAAGAAGATAAATCGAGTTAAAAGCTAGGTTATGCGAGGCTGAAGGACCCTGGAAGAAGGTTTGATGAGCCTTGTGGTTCGTTAAACGCTTTGATATTCTGAAGTACTGGCAGCGGAAGATTGTTCCATAGCCGAAGAGTTATTTCCATGACCGGATCTTTTGACTTTGGTCAGTTCCAAGGACGAGTATGTGCAAGGTGACGAGTATGGCAGTGTTAATTTCAACGTTTCCCAGCAAAAAGAACACAGTTTTCGAAGCCTAAACTTAAATAAAAAAGTTTTATTCAAGGCGAGGTCAAGTATAGGACTTGAAGATTGCAGCCAGGGTGTTTAGATGGAAGAGAGATTTTCATCTTATAAGAAAACACGGACACTTGGAGGCTTTTTGGCGAATACGCTGAGGGCTAGGATGGTACGATATGGATAAGAGATGGGTTTTCATAAAGCAATGGAAACAGTAGAAACTTTCAACAGCTTTCAACACGGCGAGATGGAGCAAAATAGTCGAGGCTGATCAAACTGGGTACACCAAAGTACCTGGTGCGAGTAGTAATCTAAGAAGTCCGTCCTGACCCCTTTCTTTGGATCACAATGTATAATAATGTGTTGAAGCACCGCCTCCCAAAAGAATCAGTTATGTTCGGGATCGCAGACGATATCGGGGTCGCGGTCGTTAGACGACGGCTTGATTAGATTTAATTGTGATACATGACTGAGTCATCACCTCCTGGTGGCGAGGGTGGTTAGCTCTGGGCACGATGGCTAACAGTTTGACATGGAAGTTCGTATACAGTCTATGCACGTGCTGTGCCTTCAGGACCCCGTCCGAAGACGCGGCGTGCGTCAAAGCGACGATGATCTCCATAGACATATAAGCGAGAGGAGGCATGCGCCTCTACGATCCAGAGTATGTTGGAGGAGAGCCAAAGATATTACGGTGGCAGATGGAGTGAGGCGAGTCCGTTACGGAATGGCAAAGGAATTGGAACGAGCTTGCTAAGGGTTTTTGGAACTACAGACTTATACCTAACGTTGAGAGGTTGGTTATGAAGTAGAGTTCGAAAGTGAGTTACGACCTCACGTAGTTCTTGAGTGGGCATGAGGGATATAGGCAATACCTGCACCGGTTCGGGCACGATGGCTCACCCCTATGTCCGGGGTGCTCGGGTGTCCAGGAAAATACGGAGCACGTGCTCTTTCATTGTATGAGATTCGCCATATACAGAGCGGAACTAGAAGCGATGGCCGGGGCGTCACTAACAACGTATGGGGTTCAAGTATGTGTGGAGGGAAATTGAAGTGACGCTGAACGCCATACACTCTAAGCTGAGGCTAGAACAATCCGAGATAAGCAGAAAAAGGCCAGATAAAAGCTGATCCATTCCCGCGACGCAAATCTAAAAAACCAGTCCCGAGGTGAGAGTAGAATACCAGTAGGTGTTTTTTGTGGTGTTGGTTTCCACATTGAGTCTGTTGGTAGTTACGGGTAGGTTTTCACCTCCAACGCACGATAATAAAAAAAGCTGCTACACTGCAAATCTCAGATTTTGGAAGTGTGTTATTTTAGCACGCGTAAAGAGTGTTATTATTAGGTCACCAATGTGATTTCCATTGTAGTCACTTATTACATGCTTTAAAGTGTGTAAAAAGTGACTGCAATGTTAATCGAATGGGTGACGTCCCAATAACACGCTTAAACCGTGTTAAAATAACACACTTTCAAAATCTGAGTTTTGTAGTGTAGATCTTGTAGGACCACAGAAAAGAAAGGAATGATGGAGCAGGTTCTGAGAGGTTTTTTTGTTCATAAAACTGGTGACGTTATAACAAAATACTCCCTATAAACACACACTATGAAAAAATAAAATACTAAAGACAGAAAAAAAACAATATTTATAAATAAGTTTCGTTTGTGCCTTGTTAAAATTTAAATGTTCGTTTATATCCGTTCTAAATAAAGCAGTTTTTCCGCATTTAAGGAAATTCATTACTTATTCTGAACGAACAAAACAAGTCTTAGCTTCAAAAGACACAGCGGCGGAAAATTTCTAAATTCGTATTCGGCTATTCACAGGGTATTTTCCGTTTAATTTCTCTTTTTGCCACCCACCTTTAGCTAATTGTGATCCAAATGTAGTCCAATCACCCCCCAGCACGAAGGAAATTCTAAACAGAAGAATGGCGGTGGTTATACGGGGAGGATGAGAGATGATGGCGGTGGTGCTGAGAGGGTATAGCCGTGCGCCATCGGCATGCCGGCAATGGTGGTTACTTAATCAGACAGCCGTCAGCGTTACACGCTGCGTCATAGTCCCAGCGTATAAATTTAGCAAGGATCTGATAAAATTTATTTATGGAATTCATGCTCATAGTTTGAGACACTTTTCAAAAGAGATTCAATACCCCCAAAGGCATACCATGACTTAACCTCATTAATTCAGCCATTTTTTATAGCTTTGCCTTGCAAGAAAATAAAACGGATTCCATCGCATTAAAGTCTTTCCCCTAAATACCAACTCTCTTTAATTTATTGAAATTAATTTATTTTCCCTCGCGTTAATTTACGTTCTGTTACTCAAACCTCAGCACTCCATACCTCATTATCAACAGAAAATTTCCTCTCTACAATCCCACCGCTGCCACCAAACCAACCCCCGGCATTTTGCCACCCTGCCATTCCGGCAAGGCAGAGGGCCACCCCAAACCCCTGGCCCCAATCAAAAATTCTTGTAAAGAAGGAAAAGGATTCCAGCGTAAGCCTATCAGACGGATTACGACCCATAGTCAAAGAAAATTTTCTGGAATAGCCTAATCCGGTAGTAAATGAGTTGTGCAACAGAACCCGAAAATTGTAGCGGGGTTGGCGTCGTCCGCCCGAGCGGAGTAAAGGGGCTGGAACATTATTATGAAGAGTCATACGTCACCCCTTTTTCGGCCGGGTGGCGGGGGGTGAGTGCGGTATAAGATAAAAACAAAAAAGGGGAAAAAAACCTTCCGGGATGCTATCCAAATGGTCACTAAAGGCAGTCCGCTCACCCGTATATCCGGCAGAAGGTGAGCCCTGGGTGGCGATGAAACGGATAAAACCAGACAGGGTAGAAAAAATTAAACAAAATTGGAAACGATGATCCGGCAACTCGCAAGGTAGGATATCGATCGATGGGTTTCGTCATCCGGGGAAACACCCCCCGCCAACACGAGAAACGGAGCCCCACAGCAATCCGCATTTGTGTATGCAGGCTGTGGCATTAAGGCCGGGGATATTAGGGTGAATCCCGGAGATGTACAATTCACATTCACATAATGTTGTGTCCTCTTGTGTAGAGTTGTCAGCTGCCCACCAAGTCTCCGCACTTAAGCCAGTATATAGGTCCGTTTTCCATTGGACTTAAGCAAAAAAGGGATTTCGAATAGCTTAGAATCGATTCCCATTGAATGACGTCTGGTCTAGGGGTAGCCTTAGATTTTGAACAATGACAAGCAGACACTGCGAGACATGTACCCGGGCTGGGTTTACTGTGCGGTCATTCTGTTAGAAATTGCATCTTGACAATGAACAATCGAGCAAAACTAATCCTGCAGTTAGAGCTGCTCCCCGATATCCCAGGCTGTTGTTTGCCCAGCTGTCCACTTAAACTATTGCATCGAACTAGCCCCACTATACAGGTACCGGAATACAGCAATCGGAATTACCCAAGGTCCCAACCGACCATCGAGTGTGAGGTGAAGCAAGGAACGCCTGTCTTTGCTGTTTCTCCAGATGCAAATTTCTGATACCTTATACCAAATATGTTGAGCCAGATAAGGGATGCTGGCTGTAGCCAAAACCGAAAGGGGTTAACATATGTGCATAATTGGAGATTTCCGTAATACTATGGAGATTGTTATTCTATTACAAAAAGGATTAATTAAACTTTGAAATTTTAGCAAATACATTGATTGGAGAATCTACCAAACAACGGAATTGATTTTTTCCTGATGTTATCCAATATATTGCAGTGTATGGTCCGCCCGACAAGGTGTACAACCTCGAAAAGTTTCTGTATTGAGCTGGAAACGTCCTTTTAAACATGAATCTCTTTGGGTGTATGGTGGTAATCGTGGTGTGCACATGCATAAGAGAGAGGGGACTGCCGACAATATGAAAACTCGACTCGACCAAACTTGCAAGTTGATAGGTGTGACGATGAACCGGGGATGAAAAGGTGCTGATGAAAGCGTTTTTACTTCTTTGCATGACTAAGGGAATGTACTCTCGTTTGTGGTATTTTTTAGTATAAATAGCTAACAAGAAGAGACTGTGTTTTCCTTTTTCCAGCACTAATGATTCGAGTAAAGCTAAACGTTGAGCAAAATAAACAAACTCTATGAAGTAAAACGTTGCTTAAAAATATATAGAGGAAAAGCTGGTTAGAGGTGATTCGGTTGGTAAGAGGTGGACCGGATGAAATTTAACAAAGACTTATCTTTTACCTTTTACATCAACATTTACAAATAATTTCTGATTAGGTAAATTGGTCGAAGTTAAGACGTTTAATCACCCTATTATAGTAAAGTAGACCTAAAAGACCTAAAATATCTTAGATCTTCAGACTAAGGATCGGGGAACTGATAAGCTTCTTTAACACCACCAGTTTGCTTTAAATATCCACGACAGTTAGTCAAATAACCATCAAATCTTAGGTACATGAACTGTAGCATCAGAACGTTACGCCAAAGCGCCAATTAACCCTAAAAACCCTAAAATTGTGACCAGTCATAAGTCACAAGCGTTGGTGACTCGCGCTTCCTTCTTATAACTTCTGATTTTGGTTTCTATGTCAATGCTGACAGAAGTTTCATCTACTTCAAGTTGAGACTCACCGCAGAAGTGATGACGTTGTGACCGCATTTAGGATACAAGGGTTAGTCTATGGCCGTACCAGAGGCAGGCATACATAATCTAAGAAAACTTAACCTTACGCGTAATATATCTTTTGGTACCTCTCTCATAATTTTGTCTATCTCTCTAATAAGGTATTGCACCGCAAATGCTTGGACGTATTCTACTCTTCAAAGCCTCAATACGTCAATACCTTAGATTTATAAACCATACTGCTATAGATGTCTATTCGAACAAGGTATTGTGGGGCGTCGCACAGTGGTTCCAAATGCCGAAAAGGTGGCCAAAAGTCGCTAAAATCGATCTTTGATTTTAGGATTTTTTTGGGTCTAGTTATGTAGGTTGGTACCTAAGGTATTAGAAACAGCGTTTTATAACGGTCAAACTTGCATGGGGGGCTCTCGGGAGCCATTGTTACGTGAGCCTCTGGCACACGAGGGTCTCGGCGCGGTACATAGTGAAACAAGTTTTTTGTGTTAACAGTAGTGTTGAGCCGGACTTACACGAGGCAGTACATTTGTCCCTTACACGATGTAAATTGTACTGAGGCCTCAGTTTTTTTAAATGTCCCGGTTCAAAAATAATGTCCTACTGTATCGTGAGCGTGTATCGAGATAAATGAAGGGAGGTGTGAATGTAAATTACTTAGTGGAGAGATATTTCTTCCTTCTTTTGCGGCAGTAAAATATCGAATTTAAACTGCGGCGAGGTGAGATTGTAAACCCCAACTGGGGAAACATTTCTCACTTCTTTTGCGGCAGTATCCACTTTAAACTGAGCCGTGGTGAGATTGTAAATACGAACTGGATGGAGAGACATTTCTTACATTTTTCGAGGGAGTGAGGTTTTGATCTGAAGAGACAATTCTTACATTTTCTGAGGGAGTGAAATTTTGTGCTGGAGAGACATTTTTTACTTCTTTTGCGGTAGCAGAATTTCCAACTTGAAATTAGGCGAGGTGGGATTGCAAAATATAAATATATGGCCACGGACAACTAATTAGAAACAGTTTCATAAAAATTGCATTTATACAGTTTTTATGTAGGAATCTAATTAAAGAATTCCCACCACCTCTCTTAATTTTTTTTAAATATATAATGATTGAAGGAAATCAATAACAATATCATAATGAATTCATAACAGGATTGCTACATAAAAAATGTATAAATGCAATTTTTATGAAACTGTTTCAAATTAGTTTTCCGTGGCTGTACATTGTGGAGGCACAGATTTCTTACTTATTCTAAGGCAGTTTAATGAATATTAGAATTAAACTTGAAAAAATGCACTTCATTGGTATTTATTTTCTTTCTTTTGTCATTTTGGCATTACAATAGCACCTCGCCTCATTTGAAGTATGACATTGTACTGGCTCAAAAGAAAAAAGAGGCACCTCTTACAAACTCATTTTATAATCGTGTCCTACCCAACACTAGTTAACAGTGACCTGGAATCGTTTGAAATGGCTTCTGCTAACAAAAGTAAGTACTTTTAAACGTTATTTCATATTGACAATCAATTTTCTTAATTATAATCTTAATGTACCATTCAAAACAAGTTTTTTATAACTTCCGGCTATAAACGTCAATGTTTAAAATCACATTACTCAAAAGTCCCACGACATGCCACTCTCTAACACGTTTTGTCGCATTCTTGAAATCTTTCTCTTTAATTCGGAAGTTTCAAAAGTTGCCCCAGTTTGCCCCAATTAATTTAATTTAAATAAAATTTCATAAAATGCTGGCCATTTTATAAGAACTTTGTCCGCCATATTGGATCCGCCATTTTGTTTTTTAAATTTTGAGTAGCAATTCGTAATCACCAGACTCGAAATACTCTTCATACCAAATTTCATAAAAATCTGACCACTTTATAAAAATGTTGTCCGCCATATTGGATCCGCCATTTTGTTTTTTTTATTTTGGGTAAAGATTCATAATCAGCGACCTCAAAATACTATTTGTACGTAATTTCATACAATTTGAATAACGTCTACATATTTTGGCCACCTTTTCGGGATTTGGAACCACTGTGGCGTCGGTAGCTTAGCGTTTGATATGACCAAATACCACCTCAGAGGTCCGTGGTTCGATTCCATGCAGCGCCTTGGTCGCAATTGCTTGGGTTCTCTCCAGCCATCGCCGAAATCATAAGAAATGCGGAAGATATCTTCTTTTTGATCGCCAAAGTCAACGGTCTGTTGGTCGGCTATGCACTCTGAATAGAACCGTGCCCAGTATTACCTCTGAGCTCTTTCATAAACAGAATGGGCATTCCAAACAAAGAGGCTATCGCTGTACATTGAAAGAAGTTCTATTAGGGGTATGCCAGTAAAGACTACATCTACTTCGCAAGTCAGAATCCAGGGTGACCAATCTGAAATTTCTGCTAAATCTCAAGCCCCGCCATTCATACCTGCTTCTATCTTGGAGCCATTAGGGTTTCATACAAGTCCATGCAACCCAAGCAAATCTTGAATATCTCACAGGGGGTTTACAATTTCAGATCTTCGCGGGCATGCAGTCCGATATTTTCCTATTTCAAGATTTCATCCCACAATACTGACAATTGAAGAATATCCTCGATCCGACGTATGAGACTATCGCTTAGGTGGCAGCTTGTTCTCAAACTCAGCGCAGCGCTTATAACAGATCATTCTACTTCAAAATATTAGTTAGTTGCGCAGATCCTCAAAGTGCTAGGTCGGCGCTAAGTAGTTCTCTAATCCTCTTCTTTTAAGGGAGGGTTGCCGGGAGCTCTAGGGACCCTAGGCTAGTTTTGAGATCAAACACCTTCATACAAAATAATATTTAGATGTCTTTAGATGGTTCTTAATTTTAGTAATGGTAAATTACTTATCTCTTTGTCTATATACACGGTGCGAGAGAGGTATACAACTTGAAATGGTTTAGGAAGTATGGTCAGAAATGTTGTCGGGTCTGCACCTCCATACGGCTCAGGAAATATTGTCGGATCTACACCTCGATAAGGTTCACTAGGAACGCAAAATGTGACTTCTCCGGAACGAGTCCGGTAAAGAACTGCCCTCAGAATGTTGGGGAAGCTTATTTTATAACCCGACGAGAAAGCTATTTCGTTGAGGAGCTTCTGTCAGGAAGCTTTAAGCTTTCAAAGAGAGAAAAACCTATTTTAAGCCTGGGGCTTTAATATTTGATGGCTGAAGTTTTTTGGAGAAGGGTTCTAGTAACGAATCGTGGTTTGTTACAAGGAGCGATGAAGGAATGACAGGCCATTCTTTGAGAAAGCCTATTAATCCTGGTTTCATGCCATCATCGTATTAATGCGTATTAACGGGCCTTATGATGGTTTCCGGCCAAACCCGATTTCGGGATAAACTAGTTTTACCTGAACCAAACCAGTTCATCCTATATGCGATAGAATAAACCGATACAGACTAGGCCAAACTGATCCGTCCTATAGCCGATAGGAGAAACCAGTTTAACCTAGACTGAACTGGTTGAGCCTAATATGAATAAGTACACTTCAGGATAACCTAGTTTGGCCTAGTATAGGACTAGTTTGGAGAATATCGGCTGTGCTCGTTTCTTAGCACATGCTACCGGAACCAGAACGCTATCGCATTAGCTGGAGACCAGTGCTGCATGTACCTTTCTCCGGTTACTATGACGACAACATCATCTACAACCTTGCAACCTTGAGCGAAAAAGTTTTGTCGACCGAGTAGCTCTAGGAATTCTTCTGCAACATCACTGAAGCAGACATCATAAAGATTGTCTAAGGCTACCTCATGTAGTGCTACACTTTCGGCTTGAGTGCCTTGATTGTGACGAGTAGTCCCGGTGAACTTTATTGCCTGGTACTTGTACTAAAAGGAGCACAAGGGTTGGTGCAGAATACAAGTGCCTCTTAACTCATTGTCGACATTCTTTCTATTCTTCAAAGACAAAGACGCCTGTCAGGCTGATAGATTTAGTAAGGCTATAATTAGAAAATGCTTCTATACAAAACGATGGTGTTACCGGTTTTCACATATGCATCCGAGACGTGGGTGCTTAGCAGAAAGCACTCTAACCTTTTTGCCCTGATCGAGAGAAAAATCGTTCGGAGAATTGTTGGCCCCTTATGTGAGGAAGGCCCATTCCGGAGACTCTACAACAACGAGATCTGCAAGCGCTATGGCGACATAGATGTGAAGCAAATAAAGCTCGGTAGGCTCCGGTGGGCAGGGCATCTAGCTCGTATGAGTGAAGATGAATCTGCTCGGAAAGTTCTTTATGGTAAGATCTACAGGGTGCGACAGCGAGGGAGACCCAACCCTCGCTGGAACGAGGGGCTAGGCTAAGTGACCGTCCGTGAGCTTAGGGATACCAAACTGGATTACATCGGCTCAGAATCGGGACCGGCGGAGAGAACAAACAGTTGCGAGAGGCCAGAAAAAGAAGAAGATAATTAGAATGTTTAGGCTTGAGTAAAAATGTGATGTTGATATTCTTCCAAATAGCCGTTATATAGCCTTGTGCGAAGGAAGCCCTAAATATTTTGCGAGTAAGAGAATGATTAGTTTGCAGTCCTCCTGAACCAAAATGAGACGACTGCGGTCTATTCCAGAAGACTTCTATTGTTTAAATGACCGAATAACTTCAGGCGTGACAAGGGAATTTGATTCTCCTAAAGCATCTTTTGTCGCGGCACGCAGTGGGACCATTATCTGCCCATTAGAAACCCCGCCCTTTTTTGCATAAATAGAAAAGAACCGAAATCGCTCAAAGTGCCTTTTACGAGTTATTTCTAGAGTTTCGCGGAGTCTAAAACATCTTGGATGATTTGACAGAAGAGCCTCCAGTTATTCTTTTCTATCGCCTTTGTTATAGAGGTTATTAGCAAGCTTTGGTAACTCTCCCAGTTTCCACCTCTCTTAGTAGCTCAGTGGATCTCAACTTTCAAAGTTCATTATTTTCTACCATGAAGTTTTCCTATTCCACGTCTTCATCAAATCATGACATCAGTTACTAGAACCAGGAATAAACGCCTCCGTATGAAAGTCAGATAGTGCAGATAATTCCACATCTATCGCAGATTTAATTGAGTACCTAACATCCTATTTTGGCACCTTACAACCAACTGCATAGTTCTGTACTAAACAAAATTGCTCTTTATTTGAACAACTTAAAAAAAAATCGTTTCAAATTTTGTTTGATAACTTCAATCTAGTCTCAAGCCAGGAAGCGCACATATGAACCGAACTAATCCGAACCATTCAATCTGATGATGCAAGATTTTTGGTGATTATAGACGATGTGTGGTAACAAATTCTGTTTCCATCTACAGCCACAATTCTGGCTAGTCTCCAAAAAATGTATGCAGTCTAACATTATCGTGATGAAAGACAACACAATTTGTGATTATCTAACGATTTTGTTGAATGACGTTATTTAGTTGGTTTCAGTTGGCAGCGCAAGATGATAGAAATTACCAGAAGAGGAGTTTTTGGATCGTTTAATATTAATGGAGATTTATTGAAAATGGTTGAAAAATAAAAGAGTTGAAGACGGTAGAGACTAGTGGGTTGTAATATGAAAAATTTCGATTCTATGATGATATAATTCGTCATTTACGTCTTTAGATTTTTATTCCAAACAAATATTATATCTTGTGATATTCGTGTGGCCTCGACCACCCAAGACCATATCAAGGATTTTGCCAATAATTTCAGAAAAAGCCAATTCGTCAAATAGACGTCCCGAGCGATATTCATCATAATGCCCACTTTTCGACTCATTAATAGCCTCGACACACGGCAATCAAAATATGACGAAAATTCCGAATTTATGACGAACGCCCTTACGGGGTGACACACGTTAAAATACCTCATTATATTATGACAGTTGTTGAGGTGTAGTGAAAAATGTCAGGGAACGAAAAATAAAAAAAAGTTATATCTTTGGTACGTTGTTGGCCCAATGGAAGGGAAACAAGTAATAATATTTTTTATTAAATTTCAAGGAAAATTAAAATAAAAAACAGCTGACTCTGGAAAAACGCCTAAAAGCGGGCATTTTAACAGATGGCTCTCTTTTGAGATTTCGTACTAGATTAACCAAAATTTGCCTAATCGGTTTTTCCTAATTGATGAGGTTCATATTCCTAATTACTGATGAATTTTCGTCATAAATGCGTGCGTGTGTCGAGGCTATTACACAATTGTAAAATAGTCGTAAGCACAGGAGTAGATGTGTGATCAATTTATCCAACCAGACTTTGATCTCTTTCGGTGCTAAGCTTTCAAATAAAATTGTTCAATCGCAGACGGTACCGTTTTTATACGCTTTATATTACCTTCACCTGTGTGTATGTATGTATGAGTATGTTTGTATGTATGTATGTATGTATGTAAGTATGTATGTATGTATGTATGTATGTATGTATGTATGTATGTATGTATGTATGTATGTATGTATGTATGTATGTATGTATGTATGTATGTATGTATGTATGTATGTATATATGTATATATGTATGTTATGTACATATGTAGACAAATCTTGCAACTTGATTTTCACCCACTTGCATATAACCGATCAACTTCAAATTTTGCACATATGTATAGTTCGCGTGACAATGCAATCTGAAAATTTTGTGAAATAATCAAGATGGCGGTTCCAAGATGGCGACCGAATTTTGTTATTGTGCTCCCCGACCCCCGACATGGGTATCAAATGAAAGGGTATGACAAGTAGAATACAATTAGCTATGTGGCGTCATTCATACAAAATTCAAAATGGCGGCCAACAAAAAATGGCGGACTACCTTTTTCTTTACAACCCACTCGATATTGGTATCAAATGAAAGGAAATGACAAGTAGAATACTATTAGCTCTGTGGCGTCATTCAAAATTCAAAATGACCGCCAACACAAAATGGCGGACTACCTTTTTCTTTACAACACCCTCGGTATGGGTATCAAATGAAAGGGTGTGACAATTAGAATACAGAACTGTGTGGCGTGATTCCAAATTCAAAATGGCGGTCTACACAAAATGGCGCTTTACCTTTTTCTTTACAACGCCCTCGGTATGGGTATCAAATGAAAGCGTACGACGAGTATAGTACAGTAAACTGTGTGACGTCATTTTAAATCCAATATGGCGGTCTCTACAAAATGGCGATAGACTAAAAAATAGAAAATAAAAAATATATAGTTTAAAAAAACTAAAAAATACGCTTTGATTTTAAAATGAACTAAAAAGTAAAAAATAATTTTGAATGTAAAGTTTTTATTGCTCCAGCCAGAATATGGAAACAACCTACCTTTCGAAATGTAAAAAAGCCTGGGGCTATCGAAAATTTCCGGTTTTAATAAAATAAGAATATAGGAAAAGAGTCCCACGCTGTTTTACATTTCGAAAGGTAGGTTGTTTCCATATTCTGGCTGGAGCAATAAAAACTTTACATTCAAAATTATTTTTTACTTTTTAGTTCATTTTAAAATCAATGCGTATTTTTTAGTTTTTTTAAACTATATATTTTTTTTCTCTCTTTCTCAATAAACAAAAGTTTGATGCTCCAATCGACTATGAAAATGAAACCACATGATGAAATTTTGACAGCAGTTTAATGACCATAATGACGCTTACTTAAAGCAAAACTTTTCTGATACTTCGAGTGTCATTTCTTTGATTTTCTAAGAGCTTATTGAACTACCCTCGTACCACCAATACTAGTCAATTTCTTTCTTTTCAAATCCTTTATCTTTAACACTGCCATGGTTTTCTTTTACATAATATAGAGGCCTTGATTTCTTTTTATCTTCACTATTATACTCTCTTATACCAAATGGCTTTGACCTCCGTTAGCTGCTTCCAGCCCAAATCTTGTCAAGTCCCTGCAGTAAAATGCAATCACAAAAAAAGTAATTTACGAGAAATAGACGTACAAATAATCCAGACACTCTTCCCCTTGTGATATATATGTGTATTTAGAAAATCCTACTACAGAATTCCAGTTCTTTTTATCTATCGAACACTCAATGCTGGTTTTTTTTGTTCTGTTTTAAATCGTTTCATCGAACATTATTCCTCCCTTTTTTGGTACGATAAATACTTGAATGAAAGAGAAAAATATATTATCAGCATTAGAGTATCATTTTGCAACGTACAATCACAATACAGAAAAAAAATATATAAGGGAAAAGAAGTTGTTAGGTATCCTTGAAATAAAATAAACTCCGACCAAGAGCCCCAGATGCAATCAATCAAACGAATATCCCCCCTCTAGCCCATCCAAAACAGCAGATGTCTCCATTAAGCTATCATTAAAAAGCAATAACCATAACACTCTCGCACTTAGCTCATCCTGTTACTCTTGTGATTATCTCCTCCTGGCCATTCAAACATCTCCGACGGCCATAAAATATCCTTCTGACCCAATTTTAAGGAGCTTCGATTTTTCCTTGGCCACCGCACAGCCAATACTCCCTGCAAGATTATAACTTCATTACATCCATTTGATACTTCTTCTCATTACGTCGATTATAAAATTTTGCAGGCCTAGAATGGTAATGGGCTATCCTCTTTTCGGGACAATCCCACACTCCGCCTCCCGCTGCCACCGAGCAAAAAAAAAAATTTGAAGATCCTTTTGAATGACACTCAGTGGTTTTTGTGTTGGTGCGCTCCTCTGGCGGAGAGTCATCATCACGCGCGTGTTATATTCCAGTATCTGGCAGAGATAAAAATGGGAGAATGAACGACAGAAAAAAAATACTAAAGCCCCGGGGGTGAGGCGGAGAAGGGGGCGGGCAGCAAGGGCGCCCATCAACAACCCAACCCTTGCCCCCGATATAAATCATGATAATGGTCCGCTCATTATAATTATAGCCTTTAAAGTACACATAACCATTAGCGCACGTACTGGCCGTTAAACAAAGCCATTTTGTAAGAAGTCGCCTTCATCCTGCTCCTTTGCCTCGGATCCAGGGCCCCTCCCCAACGCCCGCATCCCAGCCCCTGTAGGCTCGTACGTGTGTATCAGCCGCCCGCCATTCCCTTCGACTGTAGAATGATAACAGTCCGGAAGTTGCCCCGTGCAAGTACATGCCTTTACGTCCTCTGTTCGTTTCCTTTTTATTTTTTCCGCAAAAGTGGAACAAAGATGTTTCGGAGGAAGTTAAGAAACAAAAAAAAATGAAGCTGAAAACACTTTTCACGTTCCTGGCGAGTTTAGCTAGTCCTTAACCCCCCGCCATGGAAAAGGGGTGGCGAATGTGTGCAATCTGCCCGCATGAACATTAACCAGTACGTGCACAGAGCGAAACAGTGCTGTACGATACTGCAAGGATATGCAACAAAAAGCATCCTTTTTGGCCCTCATGAAATCCGGGTCCGGGGCGAGATTCCTTCTGGTGATGCTGCTGCTGCTGCTGCTGCCGATTCTCATGGACCAGGCAATGCCACTTCTGTGAATGTTCCTTGTGGCATTGTGCAGTATCAGTTTTGTTTAGTTCCGTGCATGCTCACCGTTTGGTTAACTTAATCGGCCTCCGTCTAGGATAATATCCTTGTTATGTCTTGTTAACCACTTAATTGCACATTACACATTCTGACGATATTGTTAATGGCACAGCTGTGGTGCAGTTATGGCTTGGCATGCTCTCGAATCTCTTGGTACATTTCTCTGAGCATGAGTTTTATAGCTAATATTTTCAGATTGCTTAATAACCGTGCGCTATGTATGCATGGTCTACCAAATATGACGCTCTCAATTGTTTGGATATGGTTTCTGGAAAGTTTTTTTGGGAACTAATCGTTTGTGGGAGGAAATTGAAGAAGAATTGTTGGTTTTGAAACATTGTTTCTTTTATAGGTACGTGGCTCACTAGAAATAATTCCTTCTTCCACGTTATCCTTAAAAAACGAGGTTACGAACTCCTGCGACATTCTAGAGTTCAAATGTATGTCTTATGGCCATCTGTTTAAGCAAAGCATCCACCTACTCCCCTCTTAACCAATATTTTTCAACCCTTTATACTAACCTTTCTAGTAGACATAGCAAGATGACTTGTAGTCCGGTGAAATTAGCAAAAAAAACGCACGAAAGGAGACAAAATTCCAAAATGGCTGAAAATTGGTCCACAGCTTCCTTGGGACTTTTTTAGAAAACAATTTCGGAATCACAAAAAATAAAACATGGCCGCCGGAGTTATCACTTTTTGGCAAAAAATCACTCAAAAACTGGTTTTTTTGAAATTTTTTTTTGATCTGTCAATACAAAACATTATTGCCTACAAAATACCCCTCTTGAATTTTTTTCGAAAACCTTGACCTTTCCGAATTATTCAAAGTATTTTTTGGCCGAAATGTGATTTTTGGAAACTTTGACCTTGAACAACTTCGAAAGGGTTAGGTTTTCGCAAAAATGACAAAAGGGCTTTTTGTAGGCAATAACGTTCGTAACGTATTGACTGATCAAAAAAAAATATCGAAAAAAAACAGTTTTTGAGTGATTTTTTTGCCAAAAAGTGATATCTTCGGCGGCCATGTTTTATTTTTTGTGATTTCGAAATTGTTTTCTTAAAAAGTCCCAAGGAAGCTGTGGGCCAATTTTCAGCCATTTTGCAATTTTGTCTCCTTAAAATGCTAATTTCCCCGGACTATTGAACAAAATGACGAGCCATATTTATGGGGCAAGCATGATCAACCCATTTCTAATTTTTCTTCTTATGTGACTAAGTTGTAGTACTAACAGCTCGTCATGTCAATCAAGTCATGTTGCAATGTTAGAAGAATAGAAGAGTCCAGGCTAGTTAGGAGCTCAACCCATGTTCTTTAACTCCAGGTGTTCTACGAGCTCAGAAATACTCACTGGGGGAGATTGTTAAACAGCACAGTAAACGAACTTTTACATCGTATTTTGCATGAAAATAAGTAATGGCGAGGCGCATGACTGAGCCAAGCAGGCTAGTCTTGTGTCACAGGGAAAGTATTGTCGTGCAGTCAGAAATTTCAGTGGAGCAATCGCTATGGTAGTAGCGATAGCATATTGTTTAGGGCTGCCTACGTTCCAACGGTGGTTCAATGAGAATATGCCGAAGCAGAAAGTGTCACCACCGATGAGTTTGATGGTGCGGCTTTGCACCTTGTCGAGTCAGACTAAGGTGGGTTTCGAACAGCTAGGCTAGATAAAAGAGTTGTGTTCAAGGTGGGGCTGAATTTAAGACTTGAATAAGGCGGGTTTTATTGTAGGTAAGACAGAACTTCGCCTCGAGAATGAGTTGATTGATTTGGATATGGACTCACCATCATCAAGAGAAGACAGTTAGAAATAAGAAACTTTTTTTTATGTGAAAGACTAGAGCTCAGAGAAAGATTGTACTGTCGACAATCTTTTTTTTCGTAAAGAGTGAAATGTCGAACAGCAAGCTCTAGTCGGAAGATAGTGAAGGGAGAGAGAAGTGAAGGAAGGAACTGCCACAACCAAGCCACGATATTTTTTATTCCACCTACTCCCAACCATTACTATCGCGACTCTGGCATCGGGGCATCGAGAAACAACTCGCTGGAGTGTTATGCCTCCTGAAACGAGGTGAAAACCATGAACCAACCGATGACATGCGCTGGTGGAGCGGGGAAGGGCTAGCGGAAGGTTATGACAGGAGGAATCAGGAAGGAAGAAGAAAGAAGGAAAGTTATGTAAGTGGGAAAGTGGGAAAGGCGAAGGACCGTGGTGCTGCCGTGATTCGAACCCGGGACCTCTGGGATGGGAGCCAGGCGCCTTACTCCTTAGACTACCGAGGCCCTAAAGACAGGCCAGAGATCGAGAATCATGGAAGGGAACGCTGGAGGAAGCCAAGGCCAACAATAGGCTGTGGAGCTCCGGATGATGATCATCAAGAGAAGGCCTAACACGTGCTTATCTTATATTTTCGAACCCAAAAGAGTAACTCAGAGTATCGTTATCACGGATTGAAGGGGATTGAGAGTGGTTCTTTTATAAATATTTTGAACAGTGTGGCTAGAATTGACCCTGGACACACTGGCTGAGGTGGGGTGAGGTTTAGATTCGACGCTATCCACTTCTACCTTAAACGGACAGAGAGAAAATGCTCGACCTAGTTTTTTGGAACTAACTCGATACCAATAGCTTAATGCTTTCAAGATAAAAAGACTCGTTCGGTGTACGGCTATACGCTCTGCAGGCGGTTTGTTAAGCACTAATTGTGTCATAGATTTCTCATTAAAACCATCTACTTGATCAATCAATCAAGGCAGTCGAATCCAACTCCCACGCCATTTCGGCTGGTGTTCCCCAGGAGTCAATTCTATCACCGGTGCTTTTCCAAATCTTCATTATTGATCTGCTCTCAATCCCCTCCAACCCACTTAATTGTTTAGCTGAAGACGGTACTTTGTGATACTCTTACGCCTTCGAAAATATAAGACAAGCACATGCCAGACCTTGTCTTTACTATCGTAAACTGATGTCGACTTCGATCAACCGGGATATAAAATCCATTCTTGATTAGGGCCGCATGAATTGTGTTGAATTTAACGCCACCAAAACGAAGTACTGCCTCATCTCCACCAAAACTAATACCGACCCGACATTCCTTCTTTTCCAGTGGGAAGAGAGAATATAACGGCCGACTAAAATCTTAACATAACTTAACTAACTTTAACGGAGGATCTGCGATGGAATAATCACATATTCTAAATAGCCAAATAAGCCTCCCAATGCCTTGGATTTCTCAAGAGACGAAGTTCCTCCTCCAGCCAGTCGCCCTGGCTACAATCTACAAATCCTACATTCGGCCGCGCCTTGAATACAATTCGTATATATAGGCAGGCGCCATAAAAACCACCTATCCAACCAACTATCAAACTCATTGGTGATGGCCCCTTTCGCGCCTCTATAGACCCTTTAAGCCACCGTAAGAATGTAACAGCACTCTCTATACTTTATCGCTATTACCATAGCGACTCTTCCACTGAAATTCAGGACCTCCTAACTGCACGGCAATATTTCTCCCGCAACACAAGATTAGCCCGCTCGGCTCACTCCCATATCCTACAGGGCCCTTTCTCGCACAAGTTTGTTTATGAATAGAACAACACGACTAGGGAATAATCTACTGCAGTCAGTATTCCCGAACTCGTACAACACCTTAAGCTGGCTTCCCACGGTGCGCGATTTTGCGGACAGACGCGGACGGCGCACCGTGGGAAGAGTGTCGTTTTTGAAGGCACAGGCACGTCTGTAGCGGTGCGTAGTATCCGCCGCGAGTCGGAAAATTCAGGTGCGGTGCGAGCTGGTGCGGTGCGGTCCGGGCTCGTCCGTAAATCCACAGACGAGCATGTAAAAACTAAAGTCTATAAATAACAAGTGTTTCGTCTTCATACAAAATCAGAGAACAGTACCACATACTTTTGAACAAAATGGAGTAGTAGAAAGGATGAATCGTACCATTATAGAAAAAGTGCGATACATGCTCATAGACAGCGGTTTGGGTCGAAATTTTTGGGCAGAGGCAGCAATGACAGCGGTGTATTTGTTTAACCGAATCCCATGCTATGGCATGAAGAACATCACACCAGAAGCCGTTGGTGAAATACAAAGCCAAATCTGTCATCTCTACGTGTGTTTGGTTTCAAGGCCATGGCATACATACCGAAAGTGCAACGAAATAAATTGGCTGAAAAATCCAACGTGTGCATATTCATGGGATACAGCGAACAAAGAAAAGGATTTCGACTATACAATCCAAATACCAGAAAGGTGATCGTTAGCAGACCCACACAGACCGATACGCACCGTGCGGTGCGGTCCGGGCAAGTCCGTGGACGTCGGACGTGCCTGATAATCCGCAAAATCGCGCACCGTGGGAAGCCAGATTTTCAGACTTGCGGCGGATTCCTACGGACCGCTACAGACTTGTCTGTGCCTTTACGGACGACTCTCTTCCCATGGTGCGCGGTCCGCGTCTGTCCGCGTCCGTCCGCGTCCGTCCGCAATATCGCGCACCGTTCATCGACATTTCTTTGAACACCCCCCGACCCCTCTAACGCTCCCTATCATTTTTCTATCCTTCAAATCAAGCTTACTAGACATTGCACCATGACGTGAACGACGATGGTAGTACAAAGGGTGACTCCTTAGCATAGTTTTATCACATTAAACAAAAAACAAAAAAATACCCTATAGACTTAATATAATGAGGAATGAATAATCGCATTCCCGCCTGAATTATTTTGGTGACAGCAAAGAGTGACATAGTTGGCGTTCTTACTGCAGAAACACACATCCCACTCAGTAGCTTGAGGCGAATGAGCCCCAGCCGGTTGGTCCATAGTGCCAGACAGTTCTTTTCGGAGCTGTGTTGGTTGGGACTAAACTAGATATGGGAAATTGGCGCTGACTAACTAAGCAATGATCCAAGTTGCCAAGGGTTCAGTCTACCAGGACGGGATATCTTGTGTGGCGTGTGCTCATTGATCTGAGATATCAGAGACACAGTCTATGATTTGGTGGAGATTGTTGCTTTCCGAAAATAGATTGACGTCTTTGGCAGAAACACTAGCGTAAGTGTTATTATATAATACAAAAAATGGTTGAGTTAGAGAGAATCTTGCATGCAAGTTTCACCAGTTTTTGGTAGTTTTTCTGCATTGGCTTTCATGGTGAACGCTTCCACATATCCAATAATATTGTCTGTCTTCTTTGGAGCGTCTTTTATCTCTTGTCAGTGCCTCTATTGTCACTACCTGACTATTACATTGTTGAAGGTGTTCGAAGGTCTGATAACAAAAGACCATTCAATTTTGGTTGTTTTTGACTGACTGGTTCTGAAACTCTGCAAGTCGCATCCTTCTAGTTATGCGCAAGGACGAAAACACGTTTTTTTAAAAAATTCTTATGCAATGAAATAAATATCGTTAGTCAATATTATTACTTCAATTGAATCCAGTTGAATCGAAATTGCGTAATATTTCGCAACATACCCCCGATTTGCATGCCTGCAATAAATTTTCGAAAACGATGAATTTATGTAATTTTCAACATAATCGAACTGAAAATTCACAATGGAAAAATATTAAAAAAATACAAAAACATTTTTCAACCCTATGAGAAAAAGCCCGGCCAGAAAGCTCGTCGTCAGCACAAGAAGCTTTTAATTCAATTAATAATTTTATATTCAGGATTAACCCAGATACAAATTGGATGTACGGAACACCAATGATGGTTGTTTTTTTTGCGGGGTTTTTTATGTGGGATTCTCCTTTACGCTAATATCCCTCCGGTCATTTCCTTTATTGAAAAAAAACCTGAAAAATTCCCGCCCCGGCTTCAACCCGATTGCTTCCGGCAATGGAAACGGGACCAGGGTGGAAATAGCGCTCTTTTATTAATTTTTGCCCCAGACGAATTCAAATTGTGGAAATTGTTGATTTTTAATTTTCCCCTGTATTTTCTCAAATATTATTTGATTTGACTGTTTATGGTTGGTCCTAGACGTTTATTTTCCTCCTGGTGCCAGACAGCCGTGTGCGGGACGGATAGTAGTAGTGGTAGACGGAGCTGCACAGCACATCCCCGCTCCTTGGCCTGAATTGGTCCTGGGGCGGTTTTCGTCTTTCTGGTATCGAAAGCCTTTTTCAACCCCCGCGGGTAAAAAGAAAATTTTTCCCTGTTTTTGGGGGGGTGTTAATTAGTTGATTGGCTTGGCCAGCCTGCTACATTTTTCTTTATTTTTTTTTTTATTTTTTTTTTTCATTTTTATTTTTTCGTTTTTTTGTATTTTTGATTCCTGGAAACATCATGAATTTTTGTTGCGGAACAACGCAGGAATGCCCGGAATTACAATCGTTGGTGGTGTTGAAATGTGGTAGAAATCCATTCCGGAAATTGGAGAGCTTCAATGAAGATTTGTTCTCTTCGTTTAATTAAAATGGTGCTGGATTTTTAATCAGTAATGGTGTGAGGCTTTTTGATTTTTTAAGTGGCATTTGCTATTTTAAATTAAAAGTTACTGAAGATTATATTTCTTTGATAAAATTTTAAGAATCGCCAAGTTTTTGGGATCGCTGCTAATTGGCCATGGAGTGCCTTTGGTTATTTCGAAGAATTAAGAAAGTTTTTGGGGCTTTCAAATTAATGATTTTGTTCTTGTTTTTATGAATTTGAAGTAGTGGTAATTTTTTTTGCGCCAATGAGAAGGTTTTTTCGAAGTAATTTGAACCACCTTACCATTCTACGTACATACAATATCCTATATAAGACATTCTTTTGTTGGTTCATATTTTTGTGGATCGAAATTTATTAGTATATTTTATGCTGCTATCCAATTTGCTAAAACAAGCTGAAAATTGAAGAGCAACCCAGTCAAAACTTGCAGCAATCTAATCTAAGAAATCATCCTGTATACTACCAGATCATACTACCAGTGGTAGTTCGTCATAACACTAACATCACTAAGCATATAACGCAGATGAATGGTATCTGAAATGTTCCTTCCGCAAAATTGCCTCACCGCACCCCATTTCTCTCATCATAATCATGCGCAATAATCTACTACCAATTTAGTACTTTGAAGTAGATTGTGGTACTGTGGGAGCAATGGGACGCAGCCATGAGGGAATAAGAAGGTAAAGATTTTTGGTGACATCTCTAGGTGACTTCTCTATAAGTCATCTTAGTGGTAATATCTAGAAACTAGTTGGGATGTGGCTTTTGACCCTTTCGGTCCACAAGATTAACTTCGCAGTATTCGTTCAAACAAAAAAACGACTCGAACGATTTTTATGAAAATCTTTTCAGATCATACTTCATATCTTTTTTGGTTCGCGCGAAATCGTGCTGGTACAAAAATCACTTACGTCGTTCAAACAAAAAAACGGCTCGACCAATTTTTATGAAAATCTTTTCAGATTATATTTCCTTTAATACGCTTCGAACGGCACCTGAACGAAGTCGATATCTTTTTCGGATCGCGCGAAATCGTGCAGGAAAAAATGACCACATACGTACGCACACACACATATTTCTTCTCAAATTTTTGCTTAAAATGCTATTGGGACCTTGAAACGTGTAAATACATTTCGAATCCGATTTTCGGACCGATTACAATAACTTCCTACTGGGAAGTTAATAATTGTTGGTATGGTTTTGCTATGGAGTTCCCTGAAGGTACAGAATGGATTGGCGATGAAGCGTGCGTTTGAACACTGCAAATCCAAGTAGTTAGCAGGTTGTCAGAAATAAAACACTCTAGCCAATGCAGAAAAACTACCAAAAACTGGTGAAAGTTGCATGTAAGATTCTCACTAACCCAACAATTTTTTGGCAAGCGGTAAGACAGTACGTGCAGAGAGTCCTCTGGTGAAGGCTTGGAGCTTATCTTGAATACCGACTTAACCGGTTGTGATGAAGTGCTCCCAGACGCGGCTCTAAGGTTGCAGGCGAAGGGAACAGTATCATAAGAGGCAGCCTGTCAACCCGCATTAATGGAAAAGGTTATAAGTTTCGAGGCATGGATAACATAATGCCAATCATGCTCTGGAAGACTCAATCTATAAGGACTGCCTTCACTATCTCCTTTTTTCTAAAATTGTGACCAGTCATAAGTCACAAGTTCGCGACTCGCTCTTACTTCTTATGAACTTCTTATTATGATTTCTATGTCAATGTCGACGTCTAGTCAATGTCTATGTCAAGTTACGTCTCCCAGCGGGAAGCAGCTTCCTCTGGAATCAAATTGGAAATGCTTCCTGGTCGCCCTTCAGAAGCCTTTTGGAAGATTTTCCTGTGCATATGGCTACAAAATAAGTCATTCTCAACTTTGTTGGTAATTTTCTGTTTTGAGAGATTCTCTGAATTTCGATTAGTAAAGTTTCCATTTGTTGTGAAATATTTTGTTTTTTTTAAAAATTTCCATTTAGAGCTCAGTAAGAAAAGTCGATATGTGGTGATACAGTTTATGTAGTATAGTAATTGTGATTTCATAATAAGCGTTGAATTTTTAATTTTTTTTTGTGTGTAATTGCAATTTTAGTTTACCTTTAAAACAATTACTGAAATAAAAATATATATTTTTGAAATCTTTCTGTTTATCCTTATTACTCAAAAACATAGAGCGAAACCTTCTTCCCTGCTTCCAAAGAAGCAAAAATGAAAGCTTTGCTGCTTGCAAAACTTAAAACTTCAAAATAGCTTCCCAGGAAGCTAATTAGAAGAAAATCGAACAAACTGCTTCTTGCTAATGACATGCAATGATAAAAAAGATATGGATAGGGATGCGGAAGGAAGCACTTCCAAGATGCACAAGGATAGCTTCTTGATGCATCAGTGAATGCTTCTATTTCCCGCTGGGCTACTTCAAACTTCTACTTCGCTTCTATGTTTCTTTTCATTTAGTATCTAGGTATAGGCATTCAAGATGAAATTCACCACAAACGTGATTGCGTTGTGACTGCTTTTGGAATACGGGAGTACATATATATAGACGTCCCGCTCCTGGAAAAGGTTCAAGCTGATCTTCATTCTGACCAACCTTTATGGTCAACATGGGTACGAAACAGCAAGGGATCGTAGAAGAAAATACCTTAAAACGTATCGTAGACTTATACTTTAGAAATTGAAATCAGAGGTTTTTCGTGTTTCAGCATACATATTGCAAAGGAACATCGGTAGACACCGCATTGAACAAAGTAATGCATACTGTTGCCTACCCTTTAGAATTGAAACATTTCACCTTGGCAGAAAATCCTCCGAACGCTAAAAATTAGAATCATCATAGCAACTTAAGCAAAAAAAAATGATAAGGACGACATGCTGTGTCACATTCCAGTGAGGAATCCTCCCGCTCGCTTACGGTTGTAGTTAACGTTCTAAAAACATTAGAGAACGACAGGGTAAAGTCTGAGAGATCATCCTAAGATCCGGAATATTTCTCTCTATAATCAGCAAGATTTTAGTGCTGGATCTTGGAAGAGTTACTTGAGTCATATTTTGGACCCACAGCTGAAGTGGAGGCTGAACATCGAAGCGAGGAAAAAGAAGGCCAATATAGCTTGGCATATAATGCAAACCTTCGTCAAGAAATTGGGATTTAAGTGAAATATCAAGAAATGATGCTTTAATGGACTTTACATCGCAGTGATTAAACAAGTGCTGGCTCCACTGTGTGATGGTCCGTCCTTTCAAAGGAGTATGACTAATCTAGACTAGGCCAACTCCAAAGAATGGCATGTATCGGAGTAACAGAGTCTCTGTGTACAACCCCTACAGAAGCAATGAAATTCTCGATCTGCTGCTATTTGATCTGTACATCAGGTAGGAGAGCTTACATGTCGCTGAAGCTACGAAAGAAAACTACAGGCTGCAGGTGGACGAAGAAAACTACAGGCTGCATGATTCTGCAAGTGTCTCCCAGGTGGAACTGCTGGCAATCTTTAAAGCTTTCTTTACAATACTGAAAAAAACCAGGTCTTGGAGCCAAGTTATCAAATAGCTAAGCGCCTACCAAGGCACTAGACGTGGTCTATACAACATGTAAGCTGATCAAAACCTGTCAAAAGGAGCTGTCTTATTTGGCTAAGCGATACAAGATTACTTTTCAGTAGTACCCGGCCGCAGGAACATCAACAGCAACGAGAACGCAAATGCATTGGTCCACACTAAGACCGAATCTTGTAGCCACACTAGTGGAGAATGCACAGAAACGCATGTGTGTGAAGAAGTGAGATACCACCAGTTTCGATCGCAAGCTAGGTAAAGGTGTTAAACATCGTGCGCCAAGACTACAAAGGGATCATGCCACTAGCACGCATAGCGAACAAATGCCCCTGCCACACGGGTATGGACGCTCCCTTTACAAGGATGAAAATCTAAATATGCTCCCGCTATGGAGGAATGACCGTCCCTGTTACAGATATGAATTAATTCGGCCATTCCAAACGCAAGTGTGGTTTTACCAAGCGGTCGCCCAACTAAGTACCCATCACGTCCAATGCTGCTTGACCTACGCAAACGAACCAGAACCGGTCTACTGGGTATGTTTTCTGCGTCCTATACAATTTTTTAAAGCTCCAATTTTGCTCTCTTTAGTCTGTGTTTAGTAGTGTGAGCGGGGTGCTATATACAGTGAGCGTCAAAAGTGAGTCAACACCTATTTCCAAAATAACACCCAAATTTTTGTATTTTTTGGCGAATTGCAAACGTTTTGTTTTATTTACTTTTGAAATAAAAGGTTTCTTTCGAGGAACTCTACCTTCGGTTATGGTTCTGTCATGGTTTGGGGGTGTTGAAATATAAAATTTTTAGGTGTTGACTCACTTTTGACGCTCACTGTAGGTGTTTTGGCGCTGTGCGTTCCTGTTGCGGGCTTAGTATGGGCGAGTCTTATTTTAACTTAGTTGCGTAATGGTTTATGAGGCTTATGTTTCTTCATTTTTCTCGTTCTCCAAAAGTGCATAGTTTTTTTTATCGGTTTAAAGCCGATAGTGGTAGGTTTCACTTTTGCTAACCATAAAACCTACCTCGAACACATGGTATCTTATTTGGCAGCCAACCATTCTCTGTCCATCGCTTCTTTTTTTGGATGGCTGGCAAGTCAGCAATATACTTAAAGAAAGGATCGACTTCCTTCTGTATAGCCTGAGCAATGCACACTGTTCGAACGCTCCATGGGAGCATTTTTAAATCGCTAAGTCATTTTCGATATTATGGTTTTCGTTATTTAATTCAGTCTTCGAAGGTTGTTGCTCATTCTGTAATATAATATTGTTACTGGTAGAGTTGTAAGTCTCATGCTAAGCTTTGTACGCCTAGAAGGCCTAGTGCAGTGCTTTTCCATTGAGTGACACTCTTGACTGGAAAATAAAAAATCGTGGCACCCCTGACCAACGCCGGATCTAGAATCTGAAAAATGTGGGCGGGGGGGGGGCTAAAGGTCCAGAGGAATTTTTTTGCGATAACGAATATCACGCTCAACGCTGGGGCGGGGTCCGGGGTCCGGGAGGGACTCTCTCATTTTCATCCTATGAAAATACTGTAATATGCTGTGTAATGTGAAGACCAAGCAATGTGCTTTGGGCGAACTCGAACTCATGCACTTAGCGTAGATCATTACATTAACATGCTTTTTTCGCTTCTTTGCTTCCCAGCGGGAAAACTTGAGAGCGCTGCTCAAGGAAGCTAATATTTAGCCTTGCCAAATATGCATTATTGGAGTTTTTAGAAATTTTATAGGACGAAGAAAACGGGTGATTATATTTTGATAACCATCAAGGGTGACATTAGCATATTCAATAGACCGGTTCTCGTTCGATACGGAGGTCAAGCAGCATTGGACGTATGGTAGTACTTAGGTGGGGGACCACTTTCGTAAAACCACACTGATGTTTGGAGGCCTCCAGGTATATTCTTTATTAAAACTCTTTCTTCGAATGCTTCTAAAACGCTTTTAAAGGAGCATTAAAAAGAATGCTCCCATCTAATGACCTGCAATGTTAAAAAATATAGAGAACTGGTATGGGAGTAGGAGCGCTGTAAGCTTTTTAAGGAGTGCTCAAAGATGGCTATTGAAGCACTCCATTTCCGTTGAGTTACTAGATATCTCGTAGCAAAATACTGACAATGAGTTATCTTGACCTACACTTAAGTAAATTTGCGGCACCCCAATTGTGGCGCCGCGGCACCCCGGTTACAAAACACTGGCCTAGTGGTTAAGGCTCTCAAATACCATTTCAATCTTTGGCATGGTTCTTCATCTTTTTATTTGTCCTCTCTAGATAAGCTTTTTCTTACTCGTAGTTTCCGTTAAACCACTGAAGTCAGCATTTCGTTGCGATAGTATTGGATGTGAGCCGGTGGAATAACAACAGTGGGTTGGGGTTAGCAGTATCTTTCCGACTAGAGTCCGCTGTACGACATTCCGCTCAATAGATATAGTCCAAGAGACAGAGACGAGTTTTGAAACCTATCTGTACCCCTTCCAATTTTGTTTTTAATATGTAGAGGGGATGTGGGGGGAGCCGTTTTCGACAATGGCTGACAACCTAGTTGGTCCAGAGGTGGGGGATGTGAGGGTGAAAGCTAAAATCTGCTCGTGAAATGTAAATAAATCTTGCGATCGGTTTTTCGACCACTTCCCGATATCCGGTGATGCTCAAATTTGGCACACATCTTTGGTTCTGAAGACAATGCAATATAGTATATTCAATTTTAAGGTATATCCAATATGGCGGCCACCATAGAATAGCGGATTACACTTTTCTTTACTACATGGGTTTCAAATGAAAGAGTATGACGAGTAGAATACAGAAAGCTTTGTGACGACATTTTAAATCCAATATGGCGACCACCACAAAATGGCGGATCACCTTTTTCTTTACAACCGCCGACATGGGTATCAAATGAAAGAGAATTACGAGTAGAATGACGTCACATAGTCTACTGAAAATTGTATACTTTTTAGTTCATCTTATTAACGCATATTTAAAAACTTAGTTAGTTTATCTAATAAAAGCTTGTTTTTTTTATTTTTTTATTTTTTTTATATCTAGAATGTTGTACGAGTTCGGAATTGCTAACTGCGTAAGATTTTTCCATGGTCGAGCTGTTCATTTAATGATGGACAAATTGGGCAAACTGAGATGAGTTGAGCCATTGTGGTTGGTGGATAAACAATTTTTAACCTGGATCAAAAATTACATCGAAAGTGGCCCAATTTGAATGATTTTATCAAAATCAAACAAAATACCGACAGCCCCACTTTGACATTGGCAAATTGGGCGACAAGCTAGCAGGGTTTGTCCATCAAAGGACTTCAAACAGGACAAAAAAAGTGAATAAAATAAATAATAATAAATTCAATAACACCGATGTGCTTGAATGTCAACAATTTCATTTATGGACATAAACGCGGACTCTGCAGGATTTTGTGGTTGATCAAATGGAAGCCTTTTAATGAGTTTGAATTGTATTTGGCCTGTGCAGGGGTGGAGGTTGAAGGGGAATACTCGCGCGAATATGGCACTCACTAGGTTCATGCGTTTCTAATTAAATTTCAATTTTATTGTCGCCCATAAAAGCCAAATGCGACCAGCAGTTTCATTTTGAAAAACAATTCAAGTTTTGCTCGCCGGGTGGTGGTGGCGGCCTTTTGACTAGGGGTTGGGAGATGCCAGGTTTGTTTGTTTTTTTTTTTTTGTTATTTTTTTTCTCGTTTTTGTTAATCTGCATATATATACCCAATAGGAATATAAAGTGGGAAATTTGGAATACAAGAGAAAATTTTTTGATTAAATTTTCAATTTCACTGCCTCTTTTTGGTTATGTTAAGTGTAGGAGAATCATAAAAAAAAATTCACGGTAGTTTGTAGAGGATTTTTGTTTTTTTTTCGAGGTTTGAATTAAATCGGAATTTTAAGTATTCAAAACAAATTGGATTGCGATGAGTACTGCTGCTGTGAATTCATTTAAGTCTCAGTGTAATTTGATTTGGACTTTATCTCGTATTTGAAATTTTCGGGGCTAGGGCGAATGAGGAAACTAACTAATTATTAAGGGATTGATGTAGAGACACAGAGTATCAATTAGGAATAAATTATTTTGTAATTATTTGGAAAATACATTTTGACGAAATTGCAGAACTAAAACAGTTTTTTTTAAATAAACAGCAGAAAACAATCGAACTGAATTTAAATTACACAGCCAATGCCATGCAAATAGTCAAAAACATTAAGTGAAAAAAACATCAGGAATGTAAACGCAATATTTGTAAAATTGTCATGGAAAATTGTTTTAAAATCAATAGGAATAGTTAAATCAAACAAAGAAGGACCTGCGTGAGGCTTTAAAGGATTTAAATTGATTTCAAAATTGATTGTTGATTTGGTTGTTTAAAATGGCGGAAAATAGATCTAGAATTGTTTAAAAACATGCCAAGTTTTCATAGTGATTTACAAATAAATTTAGCATTAAAATTGACCAATAAGTTCAACTGACTTTTAGAAATATTCTCTTGTCACTCATTATAAAGAAAACAGTAGACCAAACGATTAGAAGACAGAAGACTGGATTCAGAAATAGGCGTTCTTGTATGGATAATATCAACACCTTGAGGATAGTTTTATATGGTATACACTGCGACTAGGCGGCCTACCATACAATATAATAGAACTAAAAAGCAGTTGTAAATGAAAAGTCGTTCATACGAAAAGACCAAGTTTTCGAAGTGAGCTCTGAAATACCACAAGGATGTTGGCTTTCGCCACTACTTTTTATATTAGCTTGACCCGTATGTTGTATGCTGTATGTTTCATGTAAACAAATCTTGCAACTTGATTTTGACCCACTTTCATGTAACGGATCAACTTGAAATTTTGCACATATGTATAGTTCACGTGACAATGCATTCTGACCATTTTGTAAAAAAAACAAGATGGCGGTTCCAAGATGGCGGCCGAATTTTGCAATTGTGCTACCCGACCCGACCGACATGGGTATCAAATGAAAGGGTATGACAATTAGAATACAATTAGCTATGTGGCGTCATTCAAAATTCAAAATGGCGGTCAGCACAAAATGGCCGACTACTTTTTTCTTTACTTACATACAACCCACTCTATGTGGGTATGGAATGAAAGCAAATGACAAGTAGAATACTTTTAGCTTTGTGGCGTCATTCCAAATTCAAAATGGCGGTCAACACAATATTGCGGACCAGCTTTTTATACGCTTTATATTAGCTTCACCTGTATGTTGTATCTAGTATGTAAACAAATCTTGCAACTTGATTTTGACCCACTTCCATATAACCGATCAACTTCAAATTTTGCACACATGTATAGTTTGCCTGATAATGCAATCTGACCATTTTGTCAGAAAATCGAGATGAATTTTGCAATTGGGTTCTCCAACATGGGTATCAAATGAAAGGGTATGACAAGTGCAATACAATAAGCTATGTGGCGTCATTCAAAATGGCGGCCAACACAAAATAGCGGATTACCGTTTTTCTTTACAACCCACTCGATATAGGTACCAAATGAAAGGGTATGACAAGTAAAATACTATTAGCTATGTAGTGCCATTGTAAATTCAAAATGGCGGCCAACATAAAATGGCGGATTACCTTTTTCTGTACAACCCACTTGGTATGGGTATCAAATGAAAGGGTGTGACAATTAGAATACTATGAATCGCGTGGCGTCGTTCCAAATTAAAAATTTCTGCCAACACAAAGTGGCGGTTTATCTTTTTCTTTACAACGCCCTCGGTATGAGTATTAAATGAAAGTGTTTGACGAGTATAGTACAGTAAGCTGTGTGACGTCATTTTAAATCTAATATGGCTGTCATTACAAAATGGCGGAAGACATATAATAGACTAAAAACTAGAAAATAAAAAATTTTGTTTAAAAAAACTAAAAAATACGCTTTTATTTTAAAATGAACTAAAAAGTAAAAAATAATTTTGAATGTAAAGTTTTTTTTGCTCCAGCCAGTATATGGGAGAAACCTACCTTGCGAAATGTAAAAAAGCGCTACCGAAAAGTTCCATTGTTCCATGAGGACCATTGTTTTTTATAGTGTAGTATTGGTTCGGATCTAGAACTTTGTATCAAGAATGCCTTCATTGGTTTAATTCAAGTTCAATAAGGTTCGGTTCGCGGAGATCGAAATGGGCTGGCCATAGACTTTCTGCCTGTAGGAGTCATCTAGGTCCATGCCACCAAAGATCGGTTTTCACTTTTTCTATTGTTGAAAGACTTCTGCTTGCGAAATCTGCTGGGTTTTCGACAGAAGCTACATGCCTCCAAGGGAGATTGCTTATTATCTCGAATATTCAATTGCTGACGGTTTCAAAATTGTTGGGATGTCAGGGGATTCACGAAAGACGATTTTCGAATAAGTCGAAGCATACACCTCTATACTTTTTCTTGAGCATTAGGAGAGAAATTTCCTTTTTAAATTGGAGAGCAGCATCGCGCCACATAATTCTAGTCTTGGCAGCGTAACTGATTTTAGTGGTGCGACTTTCGACTTCGCACTTATTAGGTGGACACCGACTACTCCATTATTATCATATCGAAGATATAACACAGTTCCATACGCCGTCTCTGGCGCATCGCCAAAACCATGGAACTGTATACTGCTATTGGATTCGGTAACCATATATCGAGGAATCGAAATAACTTTTAGCTCGTGAGCACAGCTTTGGGGAGAGGTTGCTGCTACGAACTAGAGTTAAGGCGCCCCATCACATACGGCTCCTAAAAATCCTAGAAACTCGTCTGTCCATTTTTTCTATTAAGATAATATTCCTACATTCTTCTCTTCTTCCATCTTTATGTCAATTTCCTATACCCTCTTATACCATCGTACAATAGTGAGGAAGCCATAGCCTGTCTGACTGTCGAAGTCAGCGTTCTGCCAGGTGAGTGTTGGATAGAGATCATGGGGAGTACAACCGCGTTTAAGCGTTCACAACGAGATTTTGATTAAAATAAAAGACCGTACTTTTATTGTTTTAGTTTTTGTTCTTTTTTCGGTTTTACAAATTCGGTTTTATAGAGTTTGTGGAATATTCTATTTATGATAATATGACTTTTCTGACCACTTAAGATAGCGTGGCGTTATGGACCTTATTCTACTCTGTGATCGAAGCCGGAAGTCAACGTCATCCAAAGATCGGTGATCTTGGGTGGATCGCGTCTTTGGAGCAAGGGAGTTTCTCCTTACGGTGACTTTCGTAAACTTATAAATTAAGTTATACGTGGTTGCCACACTTCTTTCTTGCCACTACAACTTACCTATAAGCTCTTGTCTTTCACATAAAACAAACAGTACACCTTAAAGGTTGTCATGGTTGAATGCAGGATTTTTATGGAAAATTACTACAAACTAGACAATGGTCTGAGTTGGCCAATGGCAAATCAAGTTTGACCGAGTACAGCTTTGGGTGTCAGATTAGGATGATAAAAAGGAAGTAAGGCCGTTGGTCTGTTATGCAGAATGATCCACAATTTGACGCAATTACGAAATTGACCTTGTATAAGTTTATCAGTTTACAGAATTTTAATTCAAAGATTTTCTAAAAAAACAACAAATACCTACCCTAATTGTCGTTCAATTCCTCTTCCACTCCATTTAGGGTAAATTTTGAATGAAATTGGTTAACAAAATAAATAAAAAAAAACAACAACAAAACAGAAGAAGAACAATCTACAAAACACCTAACAATAAAAGAAAATTGCTTTTTCGCCAGCCTAAGAAGGCATTTTGTATTCATCTCCTAACCACAATTTAAGCAAATCCACAACGCACAAAACAGCCGCAATCCAAAAATAATTTCAGCCTTTCGCATTATAATCCTTAATTTAAGAAAACAGCTCATATATTATCTACTTTAAAACAATTTTCCAAAAAAACAAAAGCATCCAAAAATTTCCCAGCATAACTTGAGAATAATTTCACATACTCCGCCCGGTATTGGGGGCGACGCGCTGCTTTCTCCAAAGTGAAAACGCCATAAACGTTTTTGGGGAAAATGAAAATCACATCCAAGTCCCCGAAATGAATTCGAAACTGTCGCCTATAAAAAGGTTGAAGACGAGAATCTTTTTCTTTGCTCAAACGGGTGAGGGGAAGGGGCTGCCCGGGGGTGGTAGCGCCAGCTTGGGGGTATGGGGCTCGATTTTGGAGGGTAATGGTGGAGCGGTGGGAGCGGTTTTGGTATAAAAGAGAGTAAAAGTATAAAAGTATCCAAAACGAAAACCATAGGTTGGCGCTGCTGCTGGTGTGCTCTGGTTGTTGGTAGCTGGTGGGATACCAAAAGAAGAAGACTGTTATCATTTTCCAACGAAGGATGTCACTTCTTCCTCCTTTCAGCTGGTAGCGATTTTTCATATTTTCCTCCGGTGACTCATAAAAGTGTTTTCAGTATGGAACGTTTGCCATTAAGCACGTACATATATATATATGTATGTATATATAGCTTAGGATCCAAGACAAGATACCCCCTCGGTTGTATATTATAAACTCATTATTAGATTGTGCAGCTGGTGCCATAGGAAGTTACGTAATAAAAGTTGTTTCTGCTCGACCCACCCCCGATCGTATGGGGGTGGTTGCGCGCTCGACGCCCTTATGTATGTTTGATTGTGATTTTCTTCGTTTATATTTTTCATTGTAATAAAAACATGGAATTTCAATTACACAAATACGAAACATTTTCTTCTGTTATAATTTTTTTCTTATTCTGTGTGTGCTGGCAATGTCGTTTTGCTGCTGAAATAAGTGCCGCTTACACGCGGGGCTAACACCATGTCTTTCTGATATTTTAATAGCGCCTTGAAAAACTTCATAAATAAATAAGACTTTCCACCTTCTTCGCACTGTAGAAAATCCCCGAACAGAAACAATATTTTCATTTGGAAAATGTGTTTCAACTTTTGAACTTGTTTTTTTTTTTAGTACAACAGTAAAGAAATAAACTTTTAAACTTATCAAGTGTGATATGGTCTCTGTCTGTCGTCTATGTCGTTACTAAAGCAAGATTCCCTTCAAGTATCTTAGCGAGTTGCATCAGCAGCTACAAAAGGAAGATGACAATGACGAATCCTTGGAATTCACCCCGAGGGTACATCTTGGTGGGGCGGGACGAGGGGTATGGGGGCGCTTCTCAAGTAATCCAACTCTGCAGAAACCTCCAGGTGATGTATGAAACTTTGAAAATTGAATTAAATCTACGTCAACCATCTACAAGAGAAATGGTTCAATTTTAAGTTGTAGTCAAACTCGAGAATGTCACATCAATCGAGTTTTGCAGCAGGTTCGCATGATGTCACGGAGCCAACCAACTGTCGGATTAATCGAAACATACCGGGCATATATACGGCATGCACAACATCATACCTCCATACGTACGTACTATAATACCATATATGAACTGACGTGCATATGGTATTCTAGATATAGCACCTGGTGAAACGTACGGTTTAAGTCGGATTTGATTGTGAAGTTAGTACCAATCCGCTTTATACGTTCAGCAAAAGGGTTAAGGTGCAAATCTAGAACATTTCAGAGGAATGATTTGAACACTTTTAGTGCAGTTTTGTGCGGTTTTATTGCAAGGGAATATTGTGGCAATCAAATTCTTAGTTAAGAAGTTAAAGAATATGGAAAGAGGGGGGGGGAAGGGGGAGAGATTTTGATGTAATAAAGTCAAGAATTACGACTTAAAGATTGTGACTTAATTTATTATTTTTAGTTTATGGCTCGAATTATGGTTGACGAGTTCATTAATCGTGGTAACGTGTGCACTATTTTTATTTTAAACATTTATGCGAAAAGAGATTGTGGTTTTTATTTTTAAATGTACATAAAATTTGCTTGTTGAAAGGCGAAGTTCTGGTCTACAAAGGAAGTAAGGTGTAACTATATGTTTCTCCACTTCAAGTGTTTCGTTTTGCAAAATGTGTGCCAGAAATGCCTTGATAAGTGCATCGGTAAAACTCATCTGACAGAATAACTTGGATCTAGAAAGCAAAACTCGATAAAACACTTAATTCCAATGTGTAAACACTTTTACCAACTGTTTCATTTAGCCTTCCTTCAGTAACAGGCTGTTATGCACAAAATCTCAGCCGACGCCTGCAAAAATCCACCAATTCCGCAGCACCAGGAATTTTTTCACAACAGGACGCTGCTCTGGACTGCTTACTCATGGGACCCAGCTTGTGGACCAGAAGGTACAAGAGAATAGAGCGTGCCCCCAAATGCCTAAACCAAAGGAGACCATTCCAATTCATGAACCTATGTCAAGGCTGTTGGCGCAACAAAATTTAGTCATGCTAGGAACAGTCGAATTAGAGATCTTAAATGAAGCAAGACTTCTTGACTAAGAATTCTAAAATCTTTCAGTAGAACCGCTAAGAAAATGTTTCAGTGGTTTATTCCTAAAACTTGCACATTTTAGTTGCCAAAACTATTCTAGCAGCAGCAAGATGAGGTAAAGGCTAAAGCGCAAATGGCCTGGAGGCTCACCCACTAACGAATCAAAAAGAATATGCAACCCTGCTCTGTTGACTAAATTCCAACCTATTGGTATCGACTCAGTTCTAAAAACCTTGTTTGAGAATTTTCATTTCGGGTATTCAATCAAGGTAATTGTCAAATGGCGTCGAATTTTACTTTTACACGCTTTCTTCCGGTGTTCACCAGTGGTGTCAAATGAAAAACTTTAACTGAGGATGTGCGATAGAATGATCACATATTCGAAACAAGCATCCTAATGCACAAGATTTATTAAGAGATGCAAGCTCCGCCTGCTAAGTACTACATTTGGCCCGCCTCGAATACAACTGGTTTATCTGGGCCTCGAAAAGCGTCGCTCACAAGGTAGGAAATCACACCACAAAAATCATCGAGGATGGCACCATTTGTACCTCCATAGAAGCAACCGTAGGAATATAGCAGCCTTGGCAACAATTTTATCATCAACTGTTTTCCTGAAACTGCCTGCACGTCAATATATTTCCTACAGTACCAGACCAACCCACTCGCTTAACTCCCACACACTACAGTTCTCGTTTTCGCACATAAAAGGCTTGTTTGTTTCTACAGTCAGCATTTATGCGCTCACACTAGAATTTAATTGCAGGGTTCATCGACATCAGCACCTCCAAACCGTCTTCCTATATTTTCCCTTTCTATGCTTCAAACTTTACTTACTACTACAAATTTGTACATGACTTAAACGACATGACAGACTAGTAAAACTTAGGATAATTTCTAAACTTGCGTTTTCCAAATAAACAAATTCACAAGCAAAAGAGGGTCTACAGTATCAGGACTGATGGATCCAAGTAACGTTACTAACCGACCTTCTTACAAGGATATTGCACAATTTGTATAGCTGGGATCTTGCCTTGCAATTCATTCTATCATTCTGAAAATTGCTCAAGTTATGGCGCTCCAAATTGTTCGACTGTTCGAATTGACTTCATGCAGGCTATAAGCTCCCCAATTCCTGGGCCACATAAAACCGGGCTGACAAAATCAACTGGGAAATGAGTTACCAGCATTGCATATGAAGATCAAACCTGGGAGGGCGTTCAACTGAGAGTTGTAGAAGAGGGTATTGTCATAAAGTAGTTTCCCAACAGTGCAGAAGAGAAGAGTGCCGCTTATATAAGTATAAAATGGAGGTTTTGAGAACCACTGAACGGAAAATTCTCAATAGAGCACAGAAAAACTCAATTACGTAACTGACCCTATAACCTGATCAGGTATCAATGCAATTGCTTCCATCTTGGACGTATAGGATTGTGTACAAGTTTATACAAGGCTTAGGGGTGGAGCTCCTAAAGAACCTGCTCTGCCAAAGGAAGCCTAATCCAAAGCTAAGAAAATAACTGTCATCATTGCTTATAACTTCGAAAGTAAAGACCGTAGCATAAAAATTGTCCACACATTATTCACAGAAAGCTTTCCAATTTTGGAACAAAAGGTAGTTGAAGTGCAAATTTTAGTGAAAAAAAAACAAAATTTTGACTTTGACAACTCATAACTCTGGAAGTTGGCAGGGTGGAACCTTGACTTTTTAGATAGGTGGGAGTACATCGCTTCTTTATTCATGAAAATAGGTCATAGAGTGGTGATATGCAAACCTATGCCAAAAAAATTTCAAAACGCCCTAGTGGCCAAACAGTTACGATTTCCCCTCGCATTCAATTTTTTGTTCATCTATCCAAAACCTATCCACAACCGGCCGCTTTGTAAACTTAACGTATACACCCTATTTAAGGAGACTTTTCATTTCAAAAAGTTCAAAATATTCGATTTTTTTTTACATAAAAGTGT